>OY757315.1:94542334-95846682 GCA_963583905.1 Stenurella melanura
ATCTTAACTAAACACACACCTGCCACAATCAGTTAAATATGAAACTTGCAAATTTTCTAACCCTAAAAGAGTATATATTTTCAAATCTAAAGAATTGCATTATAATAAATATACTCTTACATCATGAGAGCTTCATGCAAATGTAACAGCATAATATAGCAATAAGCAAATATAAAATCCAGAGAATGAGAAAGGGTTAACTTCCATCACACATAAACACTATGCACACAACACTACAGGGCTTAATAATGGCTGCCAGTGCCTGGTGCGCCGACGTACTATGCCATAAATTAGTAGCGCATGTGCATCAGATAATGAGATAAAATTCGTGTACGCGTATAATTTAATTATACCTTAATGGACATGTTATGTATAAATCATTATGTATATACCTCCAGCAATATACACTGTATATGACGCTGATGGATATCAGCAGCTGAATATACATTTCATATCATATGTATATTTAACAATACATATTCAAATTCCAACACCTAATGCATATGCTATGAATGTACATATCCATGAGATGTTATGTGGGTGATATTGCACTTCCTAATGATGATGATCATTTACCACCAAATTTACGGCTTCAACCAGACGACTTTAGGAACGAATTGATATTTAATTATTTTTCTCGTTTGTAATTTTTTTGTAAACTAAGAAATGTCATTTTTTAAACAATTTATATTAATATTTGTGAAACAACACATTTTTTATAGGAAGCATTTTATGAATGATTTTGCAACATTCTGATAATATTGTATGTTAAAAATTGAATAAAAACATTTGTAAAGTATGTTTAAATTATGATCGAAGCGGGTAAGTTAAAAAAAATTAATTTTAAAGATTTATTCATATAACTCGTGCTAAAAATTTATTCTACATATACAGAAGTAGATAACAATATTATCTCCAAATGCGTTTTAATTCTTCCTTTTTTATTTCAATTTCGATTTCCAGTAACTTCATTTTACTTTTGTGCTCATTTTCAATTGTTTTCATTTCAAGTTCAATTTTTCTCTTCTTAGCGTCTGTAAGTTCCAGTCTTTTGTTTAACAGCCTGTCATATTTTTCTGCTACAAGCGATGAAGTAAGGGCTTTAACGGTGGTTGCTGGACGGCGCCTGGCAGAATTTTTTTTTAGAAGTGTTTTCTGTTTTGGAGTATCGCAGTTGATCTACAAAAAATATCTAATTTAATATTTAAAAAAAAAAAACAAAAAATCTTGAATAAGTTGTGAATTTTTAATAACTGTTTATTATTTATTAATTCAATTAATTAATATATAAGATAAAAACAAGATTATGTAAAAAGCTAAGTTGCATGATTACCGTAGTATTATTCTCAGAAACATCCCCTGTATTGTCAATGGTCACACTACTTGCATGTAATTTGGTTTTTAAAGCACTACTAACAGTACTACGCAAATCATTTGCTTTGTATTTTTGCCAAGTTTTCTGGGTCTCTGTCTAAAATGTGCAAAAATGCAGAAATTACTTTTCAAAACGCAACTTTTTTTAAATATTGAGAAAAAGTTTAAACTTATATTTTTTAATACACACGATTAAAACTTACCCCTTCAAGTTCTACATTCTCTGCATAGAGACAACTTATGGGAACCTACAATTAAAAAAATATATATATACTCTGAACTAAAATAAAAATTACTATTAACTTACTTCATCTTGGGGATCATCTTGAACAACTTCAATAGAATCAGCCTCGATAGTTAAATTATTTTCGTTTCGAAACTCCAATAATACTTCGTCACCCTTATCATTGATTGCTTTTGATGAAGAAGCATCACTATCGAATGGATTGTGTAAACCATACACAGTTTTTTCATTCATCATTGACAGAAGTAATTCATGACAAGGGTCTTCTTTTGGAGTTTTTATATCGGGCCCTCCACCTGTACCAAACCTTGCTCTCTTTTCTTCTGCCACGGTCTTCCTTACTTTTTTCTTCTCGTTATCATATAGTCTTTTGAGGCATTCTATGCTTCTATAGCATCCATTAGGAGCAAAAGAATTAAACTGCTCCGATATTTTCTGCCACGCCTTAGCCTTATCTTGTGAGGATACATTGTCAGTTTTTTTATTTTCTAATATATTTTTAAACTTCGCAGCCGTGTTTAGTAGCAACAATTTTTCACGGAATGTAAAGTTCGGAGTTCTTCTTTTTTTCGTATTCTCCAATCCATTATTTTCAAAAACTTCCCTTTCAGAATAATTATCCATTATCAATCAGTGTTTCAAGTTATAGTACCAAACACGTTTATGACATTATATTACATCAAACTTATAGGTTACAATACATATTCGGGAAGTTAGCCGCACCTAAAATTCCCTAGTTCCAACGTTAAAAACTTCGTTTATTAAACTGCTGACACGAGGCGTGCGGTGCAACACACGCGTCTAGAGTTCACAGGTCACAATATTCCACATTGTGAAGTTAGTTCATGTGAAGTTAGCTAACATGTTTGTTCATAATTATTCCACATCATGAAGTTGTTAGATGTGAAGTTAGCTGATCTCTCGTTTGTTTTTTGTTTATTTTATGGAAAATTTTTTGTTAAAAATAAATTCACTCCTTGTCATCATAGGTATAAGACGTTATTTTAATTTGTCAAGAAATTAGATCAACCTGAAAATAACCACTAAATAATACGTTACCAGATTTCTAATAAACATTCCTACGAAATTTTTTTAGGTTATATGCTATGTATTTAACAACCTTAATTACGGCTTTATAATAAAATATATATATATATATATACAACCTCTTATCTTAAAATTATTGTGGTGTACAGTTGTTGAAGTGAAGTCTTCGTCTTAATTAATTTAGTTATGTGTTTATTGAAACATGGATTTAAAAATTGCAGATGATAAAAGTAAAATTAAGACGTGCAAAATAAGAGAAAATTGTAGAAAAAGTACATTAAAAAAAGGAACATTTATTTACAATAATCTGACCAACATTTACTTATTATACAAGATTGTTTACTTTTGCCGAAAACGTTTTTATCGTCATAATTAAAATAAACGTACTCGGTGCAAAATTATGTAGGTACCTATCCCTTATTTTATTAGAAATACATATGTAGGTTATCTGCAATAAGTAAATATGAGTACACTTTTTTAAACCATTTATATATTTGAGTATAAAACAATTCATAGAGTTTACCCATAAAAGTTTTATCTGGTATGAAAATACATGGTAAAATTTTATTAATTTTTATTAACATGTTTCTGAGATGAACAGTGGGCAAGCGTAGCTTAGTTTCACCGACACTTGTACTGATATAAACATTAAGTAACTGGACTATGTCACACACAGTGATCTTGTAGAAGAACCTAGCATACAGAGTCTGATGGACACACCAATTACTTATTAAGGGTGCTAGTTGTTTGATAGATGATAGATTATACCGAACTCAGGTTTTTTAAATAACGAGACTACCATGTAACATGTAACTAGACCAAACGTCAAATGGGTGATCCATAGATTCAACAATGGAACCAAAGTCCGAAGTACTAAAGCAAGCCTAACTTCACATGAACCAACTTCACAATGTGGAATATTGTGACCAGTGGACTCTAGACGCGTGTTGTCGGTGCAACGTGTTACAGATTAAACTTGGATTAAAAATTAAGCTTTGATTAGCTTATCCTGGTTTAATTTATAAACGGTGCAAATGGCCCTAAGTTCTTTTAATATTGGCAACCAGGTTGTATAAACATCTACGGAACAATTCGACATGCATCATACTCGTTCAATAATATTACCAATTTTTCTAACTTTGTTATCCGCCTTTTTTGTTAAAATGTTTGCCGAGTCCCAGTTTATTCTATGTAGATTCTGCCAAGTGTATTTGCAAATCTTTGATCTCTGAATTTCGTTTTTCCTGATGTAATTTTTGTGGGGCGTTTTCTTTATTTCAACGTTGAGTCCATCAGGTGGCACCAGTTCCACCAATGTTGTTCTTTTATTGTCTGGTGGATCAACCAGATGGCTTAAAATTTGTTGTTTTATTTATGATGGATATCATCTGGTGGCATCACCAGAGAATAAATTGCATCACTGTGCAACCTTAAACTTGTGATGGTATATAGGGCGTTTTCTTTATTTCAACGTTGAGTCCATCAGGTGGCACCAGTTCCACCAATGTTGTTCCTTTATTGTCTGGTGGATCAACCAGATGGTTAAAATTTGTTCTTTTATTTATGATGGATATGATCTGGTGGCATTACCTCAGAATAGATTGCATCACTGTGCAACCTTAAACTTGTGATGGTGGACTGATGAATGTTATTTGGTGGATGTCAATCTAACCTCAAAAGTTAGTTATAGACAATAACATTGTATAAAATTAAGGAATTCTTAGATCGGATAACTATAAAAATAACATGCAATGACATTGAATACACGCCTGATCCAACAGCAGCATGATGTGCCACAGATTGTAAAATACAATTTTTTATTTTTACATATGTGGCTTCCCTTTTAATTAATAAAGTTTTTTCTACTATTTTCTGCAGATTAGAGATGGGCGGTCCGAGCAGACCCGTTCCAAGTGAACGAATCCGAAGGTGGAACGGGACGGACCGAATCCACGATGTCGATCGAACCGGGTCCGCGGTCCGGTCCATTGATCTGTTATGGTATGTAAGTCCTGGTACTGTTCTGAGCTGAGCTCCTGAACTTCTGACCCTGGACTCTGACTGACTGCTTGGATAGTTTTTATGAAGTTTGAGTTGACTGTCGTCGCTCCATAAATAGTAAATACCCCACTTGCATACTTAATACTTAGGTGCCTGCGCCGTGATTTCAAGATTTTATTTATTATTTATCCAAACCCATTCGTATTACTGCAAAATTATTTTATTATAATATGACTTATCGAGGTAGTATAATTATACAATAATTAATAATAAGACTATTCAGTGAGTCACACTCACATTACACAGTCACACGTCACGATGAGGAAATTTTGAAGTGGATCCAATCGAACGAATCCAGTTGAACGGGTCCACAAGCGGAACGGATCCAAACGGACCGAATCCACTAAAGGAGCCGGACCGCCCATCTCTACTGCAGATTACTTGCATCTCAGATAAAGGGACTTGGAATAAAACTATTCAGCAGAGTGATTCATAATCATAATAAACAGGATTTCAGTGAACAGTAATCATATGATACAAAAGCTGCTTTCGTTTGCAGTGAACATAACAAACAGTATTTCACTGAACAGTGATCATATGATCAGACAAAATGGGCGTTTTCACTACATTCTTAAATCTTAAAACAAAGATGTTTATTTGAAAGTTAACTGATAAATATTCACCTTGTTCATCTCCGTTTCAAATATAAATCTCACACTGTTAAATAAAAAAATAAACATTTATTATGCCAATTTGAACACTCTTTTGACCTTGGGCTGAGTGACGTCACAAGGCGCGGAATATGTTGGCAGCATTTGCCAGAACTTCTAATAGCCACTAACATCACACCACAGCTGGCAAATGTTTACGTTTATAAATTTTGTGGTTATGTTCTGCGTGTACATCTACGAATTGTGTTTTGTTTCTATACATTATTGGAAGAAAATGGAGCCAGGATTTTCTAAAGGAAGTGCAGAAAATATGCCGAAAGTTGACTTTACCATGGTGGACGAGTTTTACATATCGAACTTGGATTATTTATCAGCAGAAGTGAGGAATATTAAAACAAAACGGTAGGTCATAACTAATAACTTATTTTCGTGTAATCTGTTTATAAATATAATGGAACTACAGTTATTTACCATACAATTGTTACAATATTTTTTCCTGTTTCAACTACACTGATGTCTAATAATTTTTCAGGTCAACAAGAGAATCGTATGGTGACAATGCAGTTGCTTATGTGCAAGTACAGCGTAATGGGCCAGTTTGTGTAGTAAAAGGTAGAATTACACCAGAACACCGTGTACACAAGAAAAATTATAGTGTAATAATGAAAGTCGATGAACAGGAAGAAAAAGTACTGGAATGCAAATGCCTTGACTGTTCAGCTTCCACAGGTGTGTTTTTGTTTTAGTTTCCAACAGTAACATTTTAATTTTTATTTATTTGTCAGGTGGATGTAAACATGCTGTAGCGTTTTTGATGGGGGTTCACCGCCGTAGTGAAGAACCATCGGTAACTTCACAGGATTGCTACTGGCGGAAGTCTGCCTTGTCCAAAGCAGTGAAGGAGACAAAAATAATGTACCTTCAAGCACTGGCTGGGAAGAAAATTCCTGATTTGAGGCCCAAGACTGGAATTTTTCTTGGAAAAGTAAAAACACTTAACGCAAGCGGAGGTATTTTTAGTTTTGTGAAGGCACCAGAGTTTTTGAATACTTTAATGTATCAGCTCGCTTTAAACTTTAAAAATAACCATTTAGTAACTGCGGATGACTTTATAGAGTTCATGAAGCGTACTATGACAGATGTTGATTGTCAGAGGGCAGAATTACTTACCAGGGGCCAGTCCAAATCAGCAGTTTGGTATGAACTGAGATTTGGTAGGATCACTGCGTCCCGATTATTTGAGGCTTCCAGATGCCAAACGACTGATGGTGCATTAATGGAAAAAATTTTGGGTGCAACAAGACCAATCGTTACAGAACCAATGAAACGAGGACTGTTACTGGAGGACAAAGTTTTAAAAAAAGTAGAACAAATAAGGAAGTTAAAAATCCAGAAGTGCGGGCTATTATTGGATAAGGACTTCCCGCTGTTTGGTGCTTCACCTGATGGACTCACAGTTGAACTTGCATCGAAGTGAAGTGTCCATATTCAGAGAAAACTATGAAAAATTACATAAAGGACGGTATAGTGAACGAAAAATACTTAGCACAAATGCAACTGCTATTCAGTAAAAGGACAAGGGGTTTGTTTTGTGTTGCGGCACCTGATTTTGAACAAAGCAGGGACTTACAAATTAAAGAAGTTGCATTTGATGAAAATTTTTGTTTTAATTTGATGGAAGCGGCCCAATTATTTTGGAAAGCTGCAATATGGCCTAAGTTATAACATTGTAGCAGTATATGTATATGTAGTATAAAGTTCTGTATTTTTAGGTTTTTGTTATTGAACAAAATATTTTGTAAGCATTGCATCTTTTTCTTAATTAATAGTTCAAAAAGTTTATAAGGTTTGAAATTAAATAAGTAAGTTTATATAATTTTTTGGTTTGGTATGAATATTATGTTCCAAAATGTTATTAAAAGATTTTAAAAGTAAATATTATATTGATTAATTCTTAGTAACTGAACAAATTGATTTTAATAGTGGCAACCCATTGATGAGTTGTTATCAAAGTAACGTTCAAAAACTATTGTTTTCATATATTATTTTTATTATTATATTTAAATGAAATAAATTTGCCCTTACTAACAGTGTAAAATTTGATACATTCTGAAATTGCTACCTCTTGTTATAACAATTTTTAGTCTTAAGTTCAATATAATAATTAAATATACAGAGTAGGATGAAATATGTGCTAATAAATATGTTTAATAGTAATTTAATCAGACTTTATTAAATATATTTTAGTAGTTACACCACCAAAGAGTAGAAAATACATATTTATGTTTGAACATATTGATTTTCTTTTAATAATAATTTATAACTTAAATCGTGATTACAAAAATAGTTCATGAAAGCAAATATTGTGTATATTAAAACTATAGCACATTATTTTATCAATGGACCTTGTACATTAATAATTCCACAAGCTATTAACACCATGTGGTTTACGAGGTATAACAAATTTGTGTTCACTCTAGCGTGAATGTCCAGTGATGCAAATTCTCTTAACCTTATGACACGTTCAATGTGTATACGCAAAGATGCAATCCTCTTACTTTCTTTAATTTTTTCCTTTGATAAAATTTGCCCTTCTTCAACACTCGGTGGCCTAACTAATAAGCAGTTTTTTTTCGTTAACATGAAGTTAATTTGTTTGAATCCTCTATCGGCCATAACTGCACATTCATTTGGCAATTCATTTAAAAAATTACTTTGTGTAACTATCTCCTTATCTGAAGCTCTTCCACCAAAAGCCCCTGAGATGAAGGTGATCATGCCATTTGGGGTTGAAGATATTAAAAATTTCAACGTATTGCATTTCTTGTAATCAGACCAGGTCATTGCTTGATGAATAGGATTTAAAGGTTTTTCTATTTCTATTTCCAAACAATCAATAATTGATACAACATTTTTGTATCGTACTCTAAATGGAATTGGTAATAATCTTTTTATTTCTGTAGAGCTTGGCCAAAAAATTAGTTCTTGTAAAGCTCCTGCAATGACTGGTACTGATCTGGTAAATATATTGTGAATATAAGTAACGCTCATCTCAAAGTCATCAGCAAGCCGAGCATATACATCATCTGTTCTGATTTTCTTCAACGTAATTAAAACGTCAACGTGATGAATTTTCTCCACTTCAACAATAAACTTAACAACCTGGTAAACATTTTCCGGCAATCCTAAATAGAACCTGCTCTTCTTTTCACACAAATATTCTGTTGAATTTCTTCTTCCCATGGATGGTACCTTAAAATGTTCTTCGATACCAGATGTCGATTCAGAACTCTTGGTGTTGTCTGAGGAAGAGACAGACGACTCAGACTTCACTGGAGATCGAGGTCGAGGTGTAACTTCCACAGGAATTTTAATTTTTGTTTTAGGAAGTTTCACTGGTGAACTTGCTTTGTCAGTTTGTCTAATACGAGTATTGACACCAATACTGCGAAAACGTTTTTTTTCTTTAGCTGGCATGCTAACTTGCAAAGCAACACTACTTTTTTGTGCATGTTTTGCTTCTCTAACAGGTATGTCGACTTGTACAGCAACACTTAATTTTTGTGGGGTAACATCAAAATATCCCGACGGAGAATAAGCAACAATCGTATGCTTTTCTTTTGTAGGAGTAAGTTGAGTCTGCTGTTGTCTAGAAGTGGATGGTATGTCATCACGTACACTAAATAACTGTTTTTTTGCACTTTCAATAGACGATAAATTTATTAAGGTTTCACTCTTTCTTTTTCTTGCTGATGACGTTAATTGTGATGACTGGTCTGGAGATTGAAATTGTTCAACCTTTGCTTCCAAGTTGCGATGGGGCACAGCATCTTTTTTAAGAATAAGTTTGGAACCAATGGATTTGTAGTAAAACCAGTTTTCCGAATCTTCTTTTAACTGTAAAATTTAAATAATTTAGCATCAATTTATAAATGCAACTGCTGTTCTTACATCAAAATGATCTTCACAACAGCAAATGTTCCTGGTTTTGGTCAACTTCTTCTCAACTTTGGCTCTTTCAATCCATGATTTTCGTCGGCTTTCATCTCGTGGAACATAAATGAATATTTTGCTTGGACAATTTATGTTGTTATTTGTACATGTTGGTACAAAGCACTCTTTAAACATTCTCCAAACACAAAAAACTCAACTAAAGAGAAATGACTGTCAAATGTCAAAATTAACCCATTAACGCCGTGCGTTGCCATATGGCAACGGTAAACACATTTCATTTTCATATCACCCCTGTATGTTATACGTGCCGATAAGAGTGGGGGAATATGTTATTTTATGTGTCAAAACATGCCTAACTTGGCACATGTTCCGCAAATTAATCTGCGGTTGACAGTAATTTAAGCATTTGTTTACAATTTTGTGCTGAATTAAAAATGGCCGAAAATATGGATGTACGTTTTATGTAAGTATTATATTTTTCTATACAGTGCTTCTAAAATATTTTTTTGTTTATGATGGTATTTTATAGACTCGGAACTTTGTTGTTTTAACAATTAAAACAAAATATGGCTTTTATTACATATGATATAGTTGTTCAAACTTGGGTGTTGCCATATGGCAACGCTAGGCGTTTGTAGTAGCTTGAAAGGTTTTCTTTCTTTCTAGGAGTGAGTTGACTTTAGCAGAGGCAATGGACATTGCATTGCTCTGCATTATTTTCATATATGAAATTTCGTGGCTATTCAGCAATTGGCACAATCCGCGAAAACAGAACTCTAAAATTATGTCCCCTAACAATTAAAAAAGATTCTATAAAAAAGTGCGTGGTTATTATGAATCAGCCATAGAAGCAAATGATGGTAATTTGTATGTACGTTGGTTTGATAATGCCGCTTTTGCTATGATTTTTTCTTAACATGGCACACAAGAGAATACCCAGACAGAACGGTTTTCACAAAAATTCAAACGTCCTGTCATGGTTTCAAGACGCAAACTCATTACAAAATACAACTCATTTATGGGAGGGACAGATCAAATGGATCAAACTGTCAGTTCTTCTCGTATTGGAATACGTGGAAAAAAGTGATACTGGTCTATACTTAGCTGGCTTTTTTAGATTTAGCTTTGCAAAACAGTTGGATACTATACAACAAATCTGGGGGAAAATTATCACAACTTGAATATAAACGAGAAATTACTAATGCCTATCTGAAGAAATACGGTGTGCCACATAAAGCAACTGGGAGACCTTCAGCGTCACCTGCAGCATCAGACAGTCGAATATCTGGATACTGTCAGATTCGATGGCAACAATTATTTTATTCGTCACACCATTGAAAAAAAGAAAATTGTTTGTGTGCAAATTGGTCTTTGCATAGACTTTTGTCCCATTTCATTCACAATAAATATGTTTTAATATTTTTGTGTATCCTAAATTTTGTCATAAAATAGTTTTTTAATAATACAGTCATGTAAATTTAATTTTTTAACAATTATCTAGAATATACAAAATTGGGGTTTTCTTAAGTTACGGTAGCCCAGACGCCTAGCGTTGCCATAAGGCAACGGCCAATATCTCATTACCTGTCAATCTGTCAAAAAAAAGTTTACATAATTTTTTGTTCCTTTTGTCCAGTGTAACACACCTAGTATAAAAAAAATATTAAAAACTAAAAAAAAATAATTCCGGCGCTAATGGGTTGATATCAATGTCAACTGTAAAAAAGCAGGGAGCCAACTTTGCAATATACCGATGTGTCATGTTGAAGGTCATAGACCCTATGACGTCACTAAGGAGGGTACGTGACGTCACGTAAAAGCGCGCGCTTTATTTCTGCATTTTTGATATTTTTTTTTCGATTGAAATCGTGCTCAAAAAAAAAAAAATAAAAAAATACTGTGATGTTTTTTTATAAAATCAAAAAATCAAACCAAAAATGTTAAAAGAGATGAGAAATTTGAAAAAGTGGTTGCATTTTCATTTAATATAAGCATATTGTGCCGATCAAATTGTTTTTTGCTTTTTACTTTTCTTTAATCTACTTAATGTTATATATATCTACATGAATTGATTGATGCTTGAGCACCATAGAATCACTTTTGTGTGAAATTAACAATTTAGTGTATTATTTCTAAGAATTTTTATGCTCCTGCAAATGTGTTTTAAGGGTACATTTATATCTGGTCTGAAAGGAACACAAGCCACATTTGTATGCTGCAACTCGTGAAGGATTCTTATGATGCAGCAAATGCGTTTTAAGGTTGCCTTTATGTTTTGACTGACAAGTACAAGTCATATTTGTACGTTGCTTCTTCTGATAAATCTTAATGCCTTAGTGGATGTGTTTTGAGTTGGTATTTAAATGGACAAGAACAAGAGTCTCATTTTTATGCAGCTACTTTTGATGGTTCTTTATGCTTCTGCAAATGTATCTTGATGTTAGATTTATATTTAGTGTGATAAGAACAAGAATCTCATTTGTATGTAGCTACTTCTGAGGGATCTTTATGCTTCAGCATATGCTTTTTAAGACTGCCTTTGTAATTTGTCTGATGTGAACAAGAATCACATTTGAACACTGTTATTTCTGAGGGATCTTTATGCTTCATCATATGGTATTTAAGACTGCCTTTATGATTTGTCTGAAACGAACAAGAATCACATTTGTATGTTGTTACTTCTGATGGATCTTTATGCTTCAGCATATGCTTTATAAGACTGTCTTTACAATTTGTCTGATGCGAGCAAGAGTTACATTTGTACATTGTTACTTCTGAGGGATCTCTATGCTTAAGCATGTGCCTTTTAAGACTGCCTTTCTGATTTGTCTGAAACGAACAAGAATCACATTTGTACATTGTTACTTCTGATGGATCTTTATGCTTCAGCATATGCTTTTTAAGGCTGCCTTTACGATTTGTCTGATACGAACAAGAATCACATTTGTACATTGTTACTTCTGAGGGATCTCTATGATTCAGCATATGCTTTTTAAGATTGCCTTTATGATTTGTCTGAAACGAACAAGAATCACATATGTACATTGTTACTTCTGAGGGATCTTTGTGCATCACCAAATGTCTCTTAAGACTGCTTTTTCGATTTGTACGATATGAACAAGAATCACATTTGTACATTGTTACTTCTGACGGATCTTTATGCTTCAGCATGTGCCTTTTAAGACTGCCTTTATTATTAGTCTGATGCGAACAAGAATCACATTTGTACATTGTTACTTCTGAGGGATCTTTATGCTTCAGCAAATGTAATTTGAGGCTAGATTTATATTTAGTATGATAAGAACAATCATCACATTTGTACATTGCTACTTCTGAGGGATTCTTCTTATGCCACAGCAAGTGTCTTTTGAGGGTACCTTTATATTTAGTCTGATAAGAATAAGAATCGCATTTGTACATTGTCACTTCTGAAGTATCCTTATGCCTCAGCAAATGAGGGCCAAAACGCTGTTTATGTTTTGTTCGAAATGAACAGCACGCACACATATCTATTTCTGAGACATTTTGAAAAGTCAGTTTCTGTTTAACGTTTGGTTTAAGTAGATCCTCTTCAAGGTTGGGTGTTACATATTTCTGTTTCCTATGTAATTTAGTACTGCCTTCTGCTTCAAATCTGAAAATTACAAAACAAGATTAACGGTGAATATTTAGTGAACACAATATTCAATCCAGATAATAGCCAAGTCTATTAGTCGGTGGGAATAAAGTGTATCCAAAGTTGGTGTAGACGCCATTGTGCTGGTGATAGACAAACCATAGATATCAAAGAATTTTTGCAAAATATAGATTTAGTGCAAATATCTTGAACATAAATTCTGTTTCAATTTCTGAGATAACTGACGCTATTAAGAAACTTAAAACCAAAATGACGTCTGATTTTGACATGATTCCATCTTTCACAATTAATTATTGTGCCTTTTTATTTGCAAATGTATTACAAATACTATTCAATATGGCTTCGAAAACCGATACCTTTCCAAAGTTTTGTAAACTTGCAAGTTTGTCCAGTTTTTAAATTGGCGACTCCACATGTGTATAAAATTACCGAGCATAGCCATACTTTCGAATCTCGCTAAAGTCTTTGAGATAGTCTTGTATAATCGAATCTATTCCAGTTCAAGTCAACAGGTATCTCTTACGCAACATGGTTTTGTAAGGAATAGATCTAGAATTAACAATTTAACACTTTTCACAGTATAGATCTGATCATATGGATAAACTTGGACAGGTGGATGCGGTATACACATACTTTTCGAAGGCTTTCGACAAAATTGATCATGCTTTATTGTTAAATAAATTCCAAAATTTTGGGTTCAGCACGCGTCTCATATTATGTTTCAAATCTTATTTATCAGACAAAGAGCAATATGTCTCCTATAATGGCTATAGATCTGAGGTTTTCCTAGCCGCCTCTGGTGTTCCACAAGACTCCAATATTGGACCTCTATAATTTTTACTTTATATAAATGATTTGTGTAGTCAAATTAACTGCAATAAACTACTGTTTGCTGACGATCTCGAAATATTTAATAGTATAAACTCTGAAGGTGACAATAATAGCTTGCAGGTTGATATTAATAACTTACAAGACGTGTGTATTAAATGAATTTCACTTGAAATGTAAAGTTTTATCATTTCCTAATAGAAGAACTAGCTTTGTTTATAATTATTAATGGCACTATTTTACCCCGATGCATAGATACTACAGATTTAGGAATAATTTTCGATTACCAACTTTCATTTAAAAAACATATTAATTCAAAAACATCAGAAGCTATGAAAATGCTTGGTTTTATAATGAGGAAGTGTAAGAATTTTGACAATTTACAAGCACTAAATATTTTATATTATTCATTTGGAATATGGTTTCATAATCTGGAATCCATGCTACAATTATAAAAAATGCTAAGGATAAAGTTCAGCGAAAGTTTTTAAAATTACTATCTTTTAAAATTGATAGCACTTATCCTGCTAGAGGCACTGAGTCCACTGTTCTACTTAATAGGTTTAATTTTCACAGTTTTGAACTGAGACGCAACTGTTCAGCTGTCATTCATATACAAACTGTTGACTGTCCTGAGATTCTTGCTCTTGCAATCAATTTTCTGGTACCTAGTTTAGGATTCATTGCCTATTGCAATAACTCAAGAACAAATGTACAACTTGAAGTCACCTATTACAAATGTGTCACAATGTTAATAAAATAAGCAATAACTGATATCAATACATGTAAACAACTTTTAGATACGGCCATGAGTCACTTATAAATTAAGTTTGCAAAATGTAGTTTTTTAAAATGATTTTTATTAGCGTATTTTTTATCTATATCCATATTTTTATAATGGTCAACACTCTATCTATTATATTGTAGTATATGTAATAAGATTATTTGCATTCTTTGTCCTGTAACTGGGGTTATCCTGTTGGGCAAATAGAGATTATTATTATTATTATTTATACAGGACGTATAATGGTAGCATGTTCAGAGTACCTCTATAATGGTCGTAGCAAAAATAGAATCACGGGAAAAACATTCCACAGGTACTAAAACACAAGCAATTCTAACGTTACAGAACTATATTAGCTGTAGATTTTTTATTTAAATAATAGGCTCATTTCGAAATATTCTAACATCACTCTCCTGAAGAATGACATCTAAAAAGATGGCCTTGCAAAAATTGGCAAATTCTGTCAATTCGATCATGCTTAAAAAAAATTATTAAACTCGCGCGGCGTAATTAGGCTTAAAGCTGTGCGGTGACTCCAATACAATACACAATGCACGCAAGATTAATATTGCCAACGCCGGATAAAGACCTTGTTTGGGAGCCACCTTTTATTTTGTGGTTAAAAATGTCATCATAACATACGAAAAATAAATATAAATATTGTTGTGCCTGAATGCAAAAGCAAGACAGCATCAACTACAGACAAATATCTTGTTCGTTTGCCATATGATTGTGTACATAATAAATTACTCATTTAGATAACATTTCTAATAATGCTTGTAGAGTAATTAATATTCAAATTTTTTTAATTAAGTAATAATAAAATTTTAAATACTACTTAAACATGTAAAAAAATAACGTTGCAGTGTAATGTTTCAGGTTAAATAAATCAGTGTGCCAATAAAAGGCAGGCAGTTTCAATTATTTAATTTTAGCAGTTTAAGTAGTATTTTTTAACATATATTTAACAATTATATATCATAACTTGGTCTAGGCAGTATCACTCCAGAATTGCATAACGTCGTCTATTATCTTTTCCACAGGAGTTTTATCATAAATAGCGACTTTAACAGTAATAGTCTTAGTTACTTCAATGCCATGGCTAGCAACAACGAAAACAGCAGTATTTCTTTGGAAGATGCATTTATAATTGAATTTGATATTTAATTTCAATAACGAAATAAGGAGAATAATATGATTATTGGAAATTATTGAGATAAGGACACACCAGCTTCTTATTAGTCTTTTTTTTGTTTTTACAATTTTTTATCAAGTTCTCCGATTTTAAACCACGTTCCATAGCTTTTGTCTTTTTATGGCAATGAGCTACTTCGTGGGCTTTAGATGCAGTTACTCTACCATACCTCATTTCTATCCATAGACTTGATTTACTTTGATTTCGGGTTTCAATTTCTATAGTTTTAAGATTTCCTGGGACCATATTTGTTTTGTAAAAATCTATAAATTCGTTCAGATCTAGAGATGAAACTATAAATTCATGTTTTAGATAGTGAAGAGCCGCACTCTTTTTTAAAAGATCGTCGATGTGATATCGTGTAACTTAGCTCTCTATTTTTCTGTTTTTCGCCTCATTGATACATTTGTCAAAAACTAAAGCATTAAATTATTAGATAAAGAAGTATCGCTTACATATTTAAAGTCAGCTGTTGTGACAAATTTTTTGGTTGAAGAGCTCCAGATAAAACGGATTTTTTTCCAATAGCAAACTATATCGGTTGGCGATGATTCGATGATATAACCACATTACAAAAGCTATTGCATGCTTACAACCACACTCAGAAGCTGCACAATCCTTTCACTTTACCTCTACAATGTTATGTTTTTGTTCATTTATGACACACGAAACTTTATATATTTTTGCATTTATTATAAAAAATACACAAAATATTAAAACATTTAATTAGAAAGCATGTACAGCTTAATTATAATTTAACAGTTAGTAAGAATTCACGTAAAAATATATTTAATACAATAATTATTCTCACTAATATTTAGTAGGAATTAAGTAGCTAATAATATTTTACACAACAATGATTCGGAAAAATATTATCTCCATTGGCCCTTAATACATTTGTTTACTATTCAGGTGCTTGTTGTCTACAAACTATTAGATAAGACCTTTTTTTGTAAAATTTTCTATTTCTATAAAATTTCTTCGGTATACTATAGATAGCATTTATTTAACCACATGATATACAATTATGTACATTTATAGCAAGTCAACAAAAAAAAAAAAAGAGAATCTATCCTATGGTTAACAAATTCGAACTATATCAACCAGCAATCAGTCATAGTTTACATACAAATAATAAATAACAAATCTACATAATACATTGACTAGTAAAACAAACAGTATAGCATAGTACACTGTACATTATCAAGACGAGAACATTTAATGGTACATACATACCTACAAGCACGTGTATATAAGATAAGATGCAGACAATATGTGTATACAAAGAAAAATACGAAGTAATTCTGTTCCACATCAATATAAGTGCATTTAAAGTGATTATTTAATCACTAAATATTACTGTTTGATGGTTAGGTTTTTATAGGGGTGATGTCCTCAGATAATCGTCAACCGAATAAAAACAGTGTTTCAATATAATTTTTTTAACAGTTTTTTTGAACAGATCTAGATTTAAAGATTTTACTTCAGATGGTAGTTTGTTATACAGATTAAGATTTAGGGAATTATTTTCAGATTTTTTTAGCCTAAAACGGGTGGTCCTTAGTAAATCTGCAGATCTTGTACTATAACTGTGAGAGTCAGATTGAGTGTTAAAACTACCAATGTTTTTATGTATTTCAATAATGGAAAAGTATATATATATACTGATGGTAAAGGCATTATACCAAATTTTAGAAATAGTGGCTGACAGTGTTCACTAGTATTATTGATTCCAGCAATTACTCTGAGCGCTCTGTTTTGGAGTCGAAAAATTTTTAAGGCATGACTTGAATTCCCCCATAAAATTACTGCATAAGTAATACGGGAATGAAACAGCGCAAAATATGTTGATAGTAGTGTGTTTATACCTAATATCAACCTCAATTGGCGTAGTAGAAATATTATACTTGGGAGAGATTTTCCCAGATAGTCAACATGACCATACCAATTTAGATTGTCATCTATAACAACACCTAATAGTTTCACACTCTTACCCTCAGTGATGCTGCGATTTGCCGATATGACCATTTTTTGTGACTTGTCGCTGTTAAGTTTCAGTTTATTTGTGATAAACCACATGTCAGCAATTTTTTCAATTTGATCTAAGTTATTCATAACATCCATACAATTTCTATTTGAGGTCATTAGAGTTGTGTCATCTGCAAATAGGACACATTTAAAAGGTTCTAGAAAATGGCAGATATCGTTTATAAATAATATAAAAAGGATTGGTCCCAAGACGGATCCTTGAGGCACGCCGTGTTTCACTTCACTTAAATCGGAGTTTATATTATTAACACTCACATATTGTTTCCTATTACTTAAGTAAGATGCAAACAGAGATAGCGGCAAACCTCTTATACCATAATGCATTAATTTTTGTAGTAGCAGATCATGGGGTACACAATCGAATGCTTTGGAGAGATCGCACAAAGCGATTCCTGTGTATTCTCCCTCCTCAAGCCCCCGAACTATGTGGTCCACTACCTTCTGTATCGCCTGTGTTGTGGATAGCTTGGGACGAAAACCGAATTGGCTAGCAGAAATTATGGAGTTATGCACAAGGTGCTCAGACAGCGCACACTTTAAAAGAATTTCGATTAGCTTACCGAAGATGGGAATAATCGAGATCGGACGGTAGTTGTCTAAAGTTCCCATATCACCCTTTTTAAACACCGAAATCACTTTAGTTATTTTAAATGCATCAGGGAAAACTGCTTCAGTGAAGCACCTATTGATTAATAATGTAAGAGGACCTAAAATTATATCGATAGTAATTTTAATTATTTTACTATTCAGATCGTAGACGTCAGTACTAGGAGAATTTTTCAACGCATTTACTGTATCGAGTACCTCATATGTAGTAACTGGCCTAAGAAAAAAAGAGCGAGCGATAACAGGGACCCTACTCATTATATCATTGACGCTTATATCACTATTTGGAAGGGATGTAAGAATATTATCTGCGGCAGTGCTGAAATAATTATTAAAGTCATCCTGTGACAAAGTTGAATCTATTTGAACTTTTGATGAATGCTTATTGTTCCGTTCGTAATTTATTAGTTTCCAGGCGTCTCTAGATTTGTTGTCAGAATTTGCAATATGTTGGTCGTAAGCTATTTTCTTTGCTTTATTTATTTCATGCCTGTAGTTTTTAAGTAAATCTTTGTATATTTGACAGTGAATAGGATTTCTAGTTACATTACAGATTGTTTTGACGCTAGCTAGAGTATCACGCATTTTACGTAAGGGCTCGTTGAACCAAGCTACTAATGGTTTGCTATTGTGACGAGCACATTTTTTAACTGGAAAATGCT
Organism: Stenurella melanura; assembly: GCA_963583905.1. Taxonomy (NCBI): domain Eukaryota; kingdom Metazoa; phylum Arthropoda; class Insecta; order Coleoptera; family Cerambycidae; genus Stenurella; species Stenurella melanura. The sequence continues at coordinate 94,561,387 of OY757315.1, forward strand.
GTTGAACCAGGTTTTTATAATTGTTGACTAGAAAATTTGACAGAAAGTCTATGGTATAGTCATTATTAGAGAAAATATTCCAGTTAAGGCCTAAAAGAGAAGCACGCAATTTGACAATACCGCTGTTTGTAATACGTCTCCTGAACACTTCTCTAGGAGAATTAGCAGCAGTTTTAACAGTGATAAACTGACCTAAGTGGTCCGAGAGGCATGGTTCAATTACACCAGCTTCATAATCATTGTTTTTTAAATTTGTCATAATATTATCTATACAGCTGGATGACTGTGCAGTAATTCTTGTGTTTTCCTTGATCACTATGTCAAGTCCAAAGGAATCAACGAGTGATACTAAGTTAGTCAAAAGCGAGCTTTTCTTATGAAAGTTTATATTAAAATCACCCACAAGAACAATGTTAAACCCACCAGTACAATATTTAAGTAATAAATTTTCCAAATTGTTGAAAAATATATTAGGATCACCAGAACAGGATCTGTAAAGTGTAAAAATTAACAATTTAGTTTTTGTTAAATTAACCCCACAAAATTCTGAATTTAATTCACTATTAAATTCATTTAAGTTTAACGGTATGCATTCAATGTGGTTTTTTAGAAATATCGTAACACCCCCATGTATATTACTTGACCTGCTAAAAGAGTTCGCTAAAAAGTAATCCCCTAAATTTGTATGCTTCAAGGATTCTTCATTCATCCAGTGTTCTGTTAAGCAAACCACATCATATTTGAATTCATTCAAAAATAAGGTTAATTGAGGGACTTTATTTGATAAGCACTGTATATTGATATGAAACAGACTCACCTTTGCATGTGATGATATATTGCACTCAGGGGCACTATTATTGGTTGACATTTCAACGTTCTCAAGTGTGGTGTTTAATTTGGCAGACTGACTTGGGAGAGTCTTGGGTATAAAAAAGTATTGGTACTTGTCATACTATTTTCCAATAGATCACAGTCAATTATTTCACTTGAATTTGGACTTGCACTCGTTAAACTTTTATTCGGTGGGATACAATACCTCACTCATATTATCGTTTGTATATGCCGGTATATTTACCATATGATCACTAATACTTGGGTAAATGAATAGCAAGGTTTTATGTAAGAAATTATTTTTATCAATTAGATTTGTCAGGTCCTTAGAAATTTTACGGTTATTTATATTATATCCATGGTCGTTGATTTCGTAATATTTAACATTGCCTTCCATTACACGATTAATTTTCGTGATAAATTCATGTAACTTAATATTGAACTTATGAATATATTTATTTTTATTGCTGTTCCTTGAGAATGGCACAGATGAAAAGATAATGTTTGTTTGACTGCATTTCTTTAGATTGTCACATATGATTTTAAAAGATGGAAATTTATTATTCATAAAATCGTTTTTCCCCGCAATTATAACAATAGTATCATTTTTTGTGAATCCTGTAGATAATCTGCTTATGTTTTCCAAAACAGCTGACAGGGGTGCATTCGGTTTAATAAATGATGTAATATGGTACTTAGTGAGATTACTGCGTAATCTTGAGTTCAAGCCTCGACCAAGTTCATCTGTAAGTAGCAAAATTTTATTTATATGCGTTATTTTGCTTTCTGGGGGAATACTACTACTAATCTGTGGTACTGTATAAATATTCTGATATGTCTTATTTCTATCTTCTGGACCTCTATTTGTATGGTACTCGGTTTGTGTACCATTACACTGCATGTTTGTTTTTATTGTTTGCGTGGATCTGTGTTGCATTGTGTTATCTGTTGGTTCTGTGGGTATTACTGTATTTTTATAATTTTTTAGGGCATTAGTCTGCGTACTTGCACTTTTTGTTGATTCTGCTTTTTTTGTGTATCTATTTATCTGTAGCTCACGTATTTGTTTTTTCAGTTCACTGATAATTTTTTCCTGCTCTTTTATTAGCTCAGACATTTCTTCTTCCGTTTTTAACGCTTCTTGCATAAAGAGATCACTGTCGTGTTTTAATTTTGTAATGTACTTGTCCTTCACGTCTCCTTCCTCAGTTAGTTCACATATGGTTTTTTCGAAACTAATTTTTTCCTCGTCAGAATCACTGCTTACCGTCCATTCATTTTCCGATTTATAACAAATTATTTTGTTGTCTTTAATAAAGTTAATCTGGCTTCTAAATCTGGGTAAACAGCTTTTGTGATACACATTTGAACACCTTACACACACAGTGAATGAATTGTTTCGTTTTGCAACATTTATAGCAAATTATGGAAGAGTCACGTTGACTTGCGGTCGCACCGTCTGACATCTTTACTACTATACACATAATATATGATATTATTTTAAAAATCCTTACAATTAAATAATTGTGAACCCGCGCTCTTACCAGATAATCGCGCCAGATTGCATGCTGCTATCAGACGAGAACTAGAATAACGAGAATAAGAAAATTAAAACAGGCATACGTGAGTAAGGAGAAAGTGACACTCGTCTACTAATTGCAGTCTTAGAATTATTTTCAATTTCAAAGTCGTTAATGAAGATTAATTAAGAGTAGAAATTAATTTTTAAATGTTTATTTGTTTCTTAATATTTTTTACCCTAATTAAGATAATATAAATTATTAAAGGAATATGTACTAGTAGACCAGTTGTCATAGACAGAAATTGATAAAACTCACTAAATGTTATATGGCTGAAATTTTCAGAATAAATATTTCTGTTGGTGTAGAATACGATAAAAAAAGTTCACAGCTGAGAGATGCCGGCGGCCCCTATAAAATCGAAAATATGGGTCGAAATTCGGTTTTTAGCCAACAACGGAAAATCTGAAGAATCTGCTTTTACAAAGCCCATTTCACTCATTTTTTATTTTTAAAAAGCACAAAGTATAAAAAATATCCACCTATATGTCTACTTATGCGCATATAAATTCTAACAGTGATAAAACGGCGGGCGCGTGAAGCTGCTGCTTTAAGCCTAATGACGTCAGGCGTGCACGAGTTTCTTTTTCTGTCCACGGCAACTTTGGGGCCTAATATTTTGAAATCAGATAAAGGCGTGAAATTTTGTATGGCTAGTTTCCTATAATATAAATTAAGATAATGTTGAAAAAATCACTATATATGATTTTCGGAAATGACCCCCATTAGGTGACTTCATTATATACAAATTTGCTTTTTTGATATTATTAAAATTAAGAAAATGAAGCACTTAGTACATTAAAGCAGTAACCAATATTTAAACAACATTCTATCTCATATTAAATTGAAATTTCAACAAATAACAAAATTTGGCTATTTGAACGGGTATGCAAAATACGCTATGATTGACGATGACGTCATCGATTTCATGAGACGGTCAATATCGCATTCATTCAGTATAAACACAGCACCAATTGTTGTAACAATGTTTGTGTTCATCTACTATTACTTTAATGTAGTAGGTACATTGATTCCTATATTATGAATATTATATAATTTCTCTGTATAACATTTTACATACAAGGTCGAATATAAATATAACCTATAAAAACTTGTAATGTAAACAAAGAGTGGTAGGGAAAAATACATTATATTTAGACAATGTTTCTATTTTGCACACCAACTTCAAGTAGGTGAATTTAATAAAACATTGTTCTACAATTTTAAAACTCTCTAATTTTGTTGAGATTAAAATACTAATGTAGGTAGACCACATATATGTAGCAGCTTTAAATCACTTTATTTTATGTTGTTTTGATACAGTCTCGAAAACGTTCCGTTCCGTACATTTTTGGACGTATTTTTGCATCTTGTGATAAAACATCCCTTATTTGTAAATATGAAACGTTAGAATTTTGTAAAATAACTTGTATTTATAGTACACAACGACGTTTGTTTATCAACACTGGAATTCATGACATAGTGTAAAATCTCAATCCAAATTATAAAAGGTTTATTTTTAGGTGTTAATCGATTGGTTGTGATTCGAGTATTATTAAACATAACTAAGTATTATCTTCACAGTCAAAGAGATTTTAAAATTTGTTAAAACATCGAATTATGTCCGTAATGCATGCAATCATAACAAGAAGAATAGTCACATTTTCTGACGTTTTCGTAATGCCATTTTGCAATAGGTGTAAGTTATTGTCGAAGGTGTTGTGTACAAGGTTATCATCATAAATGCCCCCCCTCCCTTGGCAATAGTTCCAGTGAAAACGTGTGCACAAAAAAAAGTTACAGATAGACCTACAGACAGACAGAATTTTTTTTGGCTCAAATTTCAAATCTTGGCATATTTCAACAAAAAAAATTATTGGAAATTTTTTGACTTCACTCCACTCCACTACGTGGATGCGAAAGTAAAATTTTAAAAAAAAGTGTATTTTGACCGACACTGATGTCGCGCCAATACTACAATCCAATAATATAATAATAATAAACAGTCATGACCAGAAACTTCATGTAATACATTTTAAAAAATCCTAACGTCATATCATAGAGGTGCAGGAAACACGAAGAAAACCAAGAAACCATTGACCATATAATAACAGGATGCACCATGCTAGCCCCCGCTGATTTCATTCACCACCACGATAACACTGCAAAAGTCATTCACAGGGAAATAGCCATGAAATATGCTCTCATAGAGGTTAGAACTCCTTTCTATAAATACGAGCCCCCTCCTGTCCTATATAATGAGCAGGTTAGGCTATATTGGAACAGGGAAATCAGTACTGACCGAGCAATAACGCACGATAAACAGACATTACACTGAGACTCGAACATGCAAAAACTGCGTACCTCATCGAAATATCCATTTTGAATAGTAACAAGCTAAAGAAAAAACATCAAGAAAAAATCGAAAAATATAAACCACTGGCAGAAGAAATCAGAAAACCCTGGAATCAGAACTCCGTCCACATTATCCCTATCATAACATCAGTAACTGGCCTGATCCCTAAAGCAATCCATGAAAGCCTAGCACGTCTCCAAATGTATACATTGAAGCGCAGAAAAACATCATAATAGACACAAGTATAGTTAGAAAATTAATGCAAGTCACATAAAAAGATTTAACCAACCAAAGTTTAACCAATCTGAATATAGATGAATATTGGCTCCTTTTTGTCTTGGATAGTGTACTGAATAACTTGATTCCATAAGAATTGATACCGGTTTGAACTCTAGTAAGCTCTAGATATTAATTCTGAGGTCATTATTGCCTCTAGTTAGGTGATTGTAAAAATTCTTATTTCTATTATATAGCGACATGTTATGTTTGACATAAGTAATGCATTCTAATGCATAAATGCATGGTAGTGTAAGAATTTTGTATTTTTGAAAAATGGGACTGGTATTGGATAAGTGCATAATATGCTGTTTTTAAAATATTTTTTGAGATATTTGTGGACCTTTTTCTGAGTACACAGATGTTTCTGGTTATTATATTTGCAATATTATTTGTATGTTCATGAGGTTTAAGAAACTGGGTCTAGGTAGACTCCCAAAAATTTGATAAAGGGCATAGCCGGATAAGTAGGGTAAAACGGCCCCCGGCCCTATCTTCATTGAGGGAAGGAATATAGCTAGCAATAAGTGAAGGGAACAATTTTGCAAAATATTAACGCAAAAGGATGGCGCGTTTCACGGGGTGACGAGGGGGATGAAATCCAAAGGACCAATTTTTTGTGCCAAAACGCAGCAACCGAAAATTTTGGAAAAAATATATGTTGGGCACGTATTGGAGGGGATTCTCAGAAAAAAATGTCACTCAATTTGGGAAAGAACTAAGGGCGAAGAGACATCGGTATACTTTTCAAATATTTCTAAGGGTAACTTCCCCTCGTTGCACCACATTCAAAAATTTTTTGCGGCGTCTATTTTCATCCCCATATAACATATTTTTTTCACAGCGTGGTCGGAACATTACGTCATAGTGAAAAAAAATCACGTCCGTGGTCTTCTGAGACTAGTGGCATACATACGCGTATTAACCGTATGATGTGAACTGTTCGCATAAAAATAGCACGTATAAGTTGAGAAAAAGAAACATTTAGAGCCGCAGCGACCATTTCGAAATGCTAGTTGTTAAATATAAACCAGCGTAAGGAATTAATTGTAGCGCCACATTAGTGACTTGTCGATGAGAAAGTCCTACTATTTACACGTATATACAGTTCTCACTAGTGATGAGCGCCACTATCATGATGCTTTCATTTAATAGTCATACGATGAAACTATAATTGTTTTTACAGGCGCTAGTCTTCATCATTGCCAATGGACCAACGCACCTTAGTCAAAAACGAGACTCATTCGCTTCACTGGTGGTTAACTGTTTTCGCTTTCCTTTAAAAGAAGACACAAAAATTCGATACCTTTTAGCTTCTAGCGACTCTTTGGCATCTCGAAATCCTCAGTCTAGGAAGAAAATGTCTCCTGCCTGCAGCAACCTTTGGAGACCATTAGGTTCGTCTATAACGTGAAGCATAATTGCGGCATCATTTTGTGTGACTAGAAATGGACCCAGCATATCAAGGATATACCCATCGGTGGTACAAATCGTAAATAGTTTACACAGGGGCACTTTCTTTTGTCCTGAAACTGACTTTCGCTGATATTTATTGTTGGAACTTATTTGATGTTGAGCATACGTTCCGTCGCATATTAGGACTAACTGATCTTCAAGATTATACAGATCTTTTGCGATCACGGTGTGTGTCTGTCGATCAGATCGCTCTTGTTAATGCGTGTAAGCCAAACCGCTTGGATAGTACATCCATTTGAAATGATGCCAACACTGATGCTGGATATTCTGACACAAGCTGTTCTCCTTCCAACAGAAGAATTGAAGCAATTTTCGCATTAGAGTTGCCAGCTCGAAGTTTGAACAGAAACACCACAATTGCTTGCGTCACCAACCTACTAGAATTGTTACGCATCGACGGCATTATATCTGCTAGTTCTAGTATATTTTCCCATGTGAATTCCGCATTTGCTCTTCTGAAAGCCCTGTCGTTCCTATTCTATTAAATATTGGAGTATCAGATTGCTCCATTATCTGACTAACTTCACTTTCCTTCAGTGATGTGTAATTGGAATACACTTCCAAAGAGCTGACATCATCTTCATAAAAGTAGTTTTTTATTGCATAGGTACGACAGCATCTGTTACCTTTGGGGATATAAATTCTCCTCTTTATGAAAGATTGCATACGGGCTTCGTCAGGTATTACCATCAATGCCTTCGTATTGTAACAAATACAACAGCGTTTTTGTATGGCGACAGTTCTCTTAATGGGAAGTTCCATATACTCAACATCCTCCTGTGTTTTTAACTGAACGTGCATTTGCATGGTCGCATCACCTGCACTTGATGACGATGAGGACGTGTCTTCTATTTGTGGCTGTACAGTCGAAGAACGTCCTGGAAGATTTTCTTTTTCCAGCTCTTCAGTAGAGATCTGTTGTGGTTGGACGTAACCTCCTTCAGTCTTTAGCTTTCTGTAGTATTTAAGAGGACACAAATTACACACGATATCACTAATGTTTACAGATCGCCTAATGGTCTCCAAAGATTGCTGCAGGCAGGAGATATTTTCGTCCTAGACCGAGAATTTTTATGCCTCCTTTTAAAGGAAAGCGAAAACAAATAGTCACCATTTAAGCGAATGAGCCTCGTTTTGTGACTGAGGTGCGTTGGTCCGTTGACAGTGATGAAGACTAGCGCCTGTAAAAACAATTATAGTTTCATCGTGTGACTAATAATTGAAAGCATCGTGACAGTGACTCACATCACTAGTGAGAACTGTATATACGTGTAAATAGTAGGACTTTCTCATCGACAAGGCACTAATGTGGCGCTACATTTAATTCCTTACGCTTGTGTATATTTAACAACTAGCATTTCGAAATAGTTGCTGCGGTTCTAAATGTCTCATTTTCTCAACTTATACGTGCTATTTTTATGCGAACAGTTCACATCATACGGCTAATACGCGTATGTATACCACTAGTCTCAGAAGACCACAGACGTGATTTTTTTTCACTATGACGTAATGTTATTCCGACTACGCTGTGAAAAAAATATGTTATATGGGGATGAAAGTAGATGCTACGAAAAAAATTTGAATGTGGTGCAACGAGGGGAAGTTACCCTTAGAAATATTTGAAAAGTATACCGATGTCTTCTCGCCCTTAGTTCATTCCCAAATTGAGCGACAATTTTTTCTGAGAATCCTCTCCAATACATGCCCAACATATATTTTTTCCAAAATTTTCGGTTGCTGCATTTTGGCACAAAAAAATGGTCCTTTAGATTTCATCCCCCTCGTCACCCCGTGAAACGCGCCATCCTTTTGCATTAATATTTTGCAAAATTGTTCCCTTCACTTATTGCTAACTATATTCCTTCTCTCAATGAAGATAGGGCCGGGGGCCGTTTCACCCTACTTATCCGGCTATGCCCTTTGATAATTTTCCTCCAGTGTTTTGTCTTAGTGAAGATGTCATTGTTACTGTTTTATTTTTATTTATGGTCGATACCAATAATCGGCCACAACGCCGATATACAGATATATCAATATCGATATCAGTCGATCCCTAATACTAAATAAATAAAATGCTGTTGTTTCTGTAACATCATCACTTACTGCTGAAATATTTAAGCATCGCAATATCCGACATGCAAAAAAATTCCTTGATAATTTTGCTGAATGCCTTCGACACAACTTCGAAAACTATAGAGGCACACAAATATTAGTTTGACAGTTTGATTACTTTTCATTTCTTAATTTATAAAGTTAGAAAAAGCTATTTTTTGTATGTGGTATATTGAGATGTTTAAATATTTTAGCAGTAAGGGATGATGTGGGTAAAATGTGTGCTGCACTGAAAAGCACCTATATTGTGAACACAACACGTGAATCGTAATTTCAAGGTGCTTCAATGTTTACATTGATAAAGAGTTCGTAGTATGATGAAAGCTTTCTAAATTATTAAAATTTTTCTAAACTTTGTATTTTAATTGAAAAGTAATTTCAGATTCATATTCTACGACCCGAAATTTGTGTTTCCTGAAAAAATTTCGCGATAATTAAATGCACCATTCCCCGCTATTCTGCAGAATTAAACACTGTCAATTCCTTAAACTACAATTTGGATAATTAGTTTTACTCACCGTTCATAAATAGTATTTGTTTCCTCCTTTTCTATTTTCATCGAGGCACTCTTTATTTCTGCCATCATAACCTCATGTTCTTCAATGTCAATATCGCTTACTTCATTCTTGATGCCCAATTCCGAATTCTGTAAATCGACATTTGATACATATACAGGGTTGATTTCTATGGGGTCCGTTTTTAAAGAATGTTGATTTATTTCTGCGATGACAGAAACATTCCCAATTTCCGTCTTAAAATGTAACAGGTTTTTTGAGTCAAGCTCTGCATTACCTAATCTAAGAAAGTTCTCGACTTCCATGTTGGTATCAATATCTCTCTCTTCAATTTTAATGCTATGCTCTTCGATTTTAATGTTCAGCTCGGCATTCTGTAAATCGACATCTTGTAGATATTTAGGTTTGATTTCATCGCAGTCTACTTTTAAAGAGCGATTCATTCCAGCGGCTATAGCAATATTTTCATCAATTCCAGTCTTTATATTAGCTAGTACATGTTTTGTGTCAAACTTTGCAATTTCAAGTGCAACGATGTTCTCAACTTTCATGTTGGCATCGAGATACACTCTAGACTCTTAAACACAACACGATAAGTAAGTCAACAATGCTCACATCACTGCTATCAGAATTTGCCTTATATTTCTTGTTTGGAACAGATCTGAAAGAATAACAAATTACTTTTACTGAAGATCACATATTAAACATTTCTTTACGAATTAAAATTTTATAATATACCTAATACATTTTTGTTCCAAATTAACATTTTAGCAATGTTCTCTAATTTCAGGCCGTTAAAAATACATTCCTACTCTCAATATTAATAAATAATGCACAAAACAAAATACAAATATTTCAATTAACATATAACATTTATCGAGCAATAACCTCAAAACCTTGATGTACTTGTTTACTAGTGATGGGCGATATAACACGAACTGTGATTATTTAATCACTGATATTAAAAAATCACGGGTAACGACTGTGATTAAAGTTGGCAGAAAAGCGTGATGTGATCACGACTTTCTGTATGCAAATATGATATAAGTATATAATTAGGTAGGTATGCGATTTATTATATTGTATAGATATTTATATGCATCTTTATATGTTTTACTTTATTGCTGATGAGAGGCAGTGACGCGAAGTAGAGTGATGAAGAGTATTTATAAAGTTTGTTCGCCTTAAATAATGGTAAAATAGGACCATAGGTATTAGAACTATAAGGAATCTCCTCCCCTCTCTTCAAAATTTTGATCGAGGTAAATATATAATTTTAAAAAATATCACCCCCCGCTTTTTAAAATTTGTATCAAGATAAGTTCGAAGACTGGTGCGGGGTCGTATATGTTACTACTTCCGGGCCCTGATGTTCTTTCGATTGCCCTGTATATCACACAGTATTATAAGTATTACACATATATATATATTGCAATGACAAACCTTTTTACAGAGTTGTACACAGTGTACATAGTGTACAAGTAGATACGATTGTGTATGAATAACTTAAACATCAAATTTTAATCTTTAAAAAGTTAGATGTGAGCATGGGTACATAGTAACCAAACATGGACGATGAAAATTTTAGTACTCAAATAACATGATTCCAAATAAAAGACAATTTTAATTTAACATTGATCAGTACCTACATTAACAATGTAATTGTAATTAATTTTGATAAAAATATAATTTAAGAAAACCTTCATGTGCATGAACTTATAAAATGGCTAGGTCCAAAATAAGAAGATGTAATGCATATCGTGGTGCATAATTACTCAATACAGACAGAGAAAAGGTGTTTTAGATTTAGTTTTTTGTTATATTGAAGGAGTACAATCCTGTTGTTGTTGTATTTTATTATTTATTATAAGCAATTTGTATTTGTTGAATTTATTGACTTTGTTGCGGATCCTTGTCGGTGAACCAACAAAGAAAAACAAAAAAATTTGTTTTTAGTTGACAAATGGTTGTTTTACATATTGAAATAAGAGTAGAAGTCTCTACTTAATCTGGTATGTGAATTACTTGTGTTAATATTGTATTAAGATAAGAATTTGTAAAAACTTATGGTAATTGGAAAATATTTAAAAGTCAAAGAAGCCCTATGTATGGGATAAAAAAAATATAGAAAAAGAAATTTTTGAAAGATGATGACAGGAGCAGTTTTTGATAATTAATGAAGGAGAAAAGTCAAAATTTTGAAAGGAAGAATTTGATTTTTAAGAAGCGTGAGATATAATTGAAAAATATTCGCAATAGACAAAATCAGCATCTGACGTGCTTAGTACTGACCCTCCTTTGGTTAGTTTCTGTGAAGATATTATTAGTGGATCCGATGATACCAGTAGGTGATTGAAAATCTCTTACGTCGTTTGTTGAAGAGAAGAATTTTTTGAATGACCTTTCCCATATTTTCGAAACCAACAAGACCTCCGCTCCGAATTTAACTACGTATAGAAAAAAAAAATCCTAGGTAAACCTATTTGAATTAAATTAAAAGGCCATATATTTTCCAATTTAAAAATTGATTTAGTTTTTAAGTTTTGTTGTATGTTTATGTTTAAAATTTTTATTTAAAAAGAAAAGAATCCATACCAGATTTACCTTATAAAATAAAATTTAAATATTCTTTTAAAAGGGTTTTTTGTTTGGAATCTGTGCTGGAAAGATAAGGTAGCAAATGTTCAACAAAAATACCATAGAACCGACTTTTTGATCCTGTGGAGTCTTCCTGTTTTTTTTACAGGCTCATGCTCAAGCAAACTAAATCTTGTACTGTTATTTTCCTCACATTCAAATTCGGTAATTTCTTATCATATGGCGCCCAACAAAATTAATTAATCATACAGAACCATAGAGAGGAATAACAATACAACATTGTCGCAGCCAACGTGGGACAGTTTGCGTTATAGTGCCAATTATAGTTTACAATTGACGTCCATAAAGTGGGACACTATTGCATTTCAGACAAAAATTATATAAAATTGGTACCATAACGTATGGTATTGTGACATTTGTAACGTCAGGGAAATTTCACAGCACGATTTCGACAGCATAATTGTATATCTTGTACACTGTGTTGATTTCAAATATTTATATGCACATATTGACAGCCATAGGTCAGGTAAGTTTATTTAATTCATGAATCTACGATCTGGTAAGAAAATGGCATCAGAACAAACAACGTCTAGCACATCTACAGAACAACAAAGTGGGGACAGCACTCAGAATGAGAACAATATGCTCCAAAAACTCATGGAGATGGTATCTGGAATCAACGCAAAAATGGATAGTAATAATAAACAGATCGAAGAAAAAATGGATAGTAATAACAAACAAATGGAAGGAAATTTGGAAAATATCAACGTACAAATGAATAATCTAAATGCGCATAACGTACAATTAGAGGAAAATATGCTAAATTTGGAACAAAACATAAGCAAAAAAATTGACGAAAAAATGAAGAAAATACAAGATAGTAATCAAGAACTGCAAGATAAGATGGATTGTTTAGAAAAGAAATGGGAGAATATCAGAGAATTAACCAACGAAGAGATTACAACAAAAGTACAAGAAATAACACAAAATATAAGAACCGAAATTAGACTAGAAATAGAGAACATAGTAGATGGAGGAATAATAGAAATGGGAAATACGCTTAAGAAACAAGGAGAAACTTATAACGTGCAGTTAAAAGAACAGGATAGGAAGATTGCGGAGAACACGAAGTTGTTGAAGGACAGTACGAGAGTGATTCCCCAAATACAGACATACGCATGTGGTAAAACACAATTCTATTTTTATGGTGATAATAGGACGCATCCAAAAGTATTTATGACACGATTGAGACAGCATATGGCTACGTTACATCCCAATGCAGACTTGAAGATGAACATACAGAATATGATAAAAGGCGAAGCGGACTATTGGCTACAAGTAGTGATTGACAAATTCGAGACGATAGACGAATTTGAGGCTTTATTACTTAAGCAGTTCTGGAGTGAGTATTTACAACAAAAAATTAGACAAAACCTTTTTAATGGTAAGTATAATGAAAATGGTGGAATTAGCAGGGAGCAATATATCATGAGGAAAATATACAATGTTAGGCATTTAGAACCTAAGTTTTCAGAGGGGGAAATAGTACGTTTCTTAGCACGACACTTTACTAGTGACATTCAAAACGTGATTATCACGCAAAGAATATGTACTCTTGATGATCTTATTGACTATTTAAGGGAAATTGATGACCTCAGGCAAAATTTTAATTATAACGAGAGTAAATCAAATTATAATAACCGGTATAGCAATGGGGGAAACCAATCTAGAAATTACTATAATGATACTAATCAAAACCAAAATAGATTCAATAATCAAAGTTATGGGAATCGAAACAATGGAAATAATACAGGTAATCAAAGGCAGTATTATAATAGAGATTACCAGGGGAATAATAATAAAGAATATCATAATCAATCTAATGAGAACCAAGAACGTAACAAATATAGAGGTGGAGAGAATTATAGAAATCAAACTAACTATAGATCAGGGGAAAATAGTTTAAATCAAAATAGTACGGAGAAGAAACAAGTTAGATGGGGGGATAGGAGATATTCCTATGATAATGGAAAGGTAGACGATCGAACGTATGCTCATGTAACTAATACTAATATCAATCGGGAAAAACAGGTAAATGATAATTCACAAACAAATTATGATAAAATAGAAACGACTGCCCAGATAAATACTAGGACGGGAGGTCAGGATTTTTAATAAAAAAGGTTTTAACAATAGATACCAAATACGAACACATGCGGGAATTTATAGGATATGAAAATGGTAACGAATCGCAAAACATTAAAGTTAATAAACTTCCTTTAGTAAAAATAAAAATTAATAACATTAAATTATACGGTTTAATTGACACCGGTTCTGAGATAAGTTTACTAGATGAAAAAATTTATAACACGCATTTCAATAACAATAATAATAGATGTATTCGGGTGTCTAACATCAGGTTAATAAATGCCAATGGCAAAAAGTTTGCCGAAGCCAATAAAGTACTCAATACTACCTTTGAAATTGAGAGTCAAATATTTAAGGGAGATTTCGTCATAGTGGCAAATATGAATTATAACATTATACTCGGAGAAGACTTACTTAGTGAGATCAGGGCGAAAATTAATCTAGCAGATAGAATTTTAATATTGGAAGGTCAAAATGTACCTATATTTAATATTGATAATATAAATGGCATGGTAGCCGAAAATAAAAATGATATAATTGACGAGGAAGTCAAAAGTATAAATGATAAGTGTGATAAACACACAGTGGAATACTCCACATATGTTATGAATATAAATTTTCGAAAACCTGATGAAGTTATAATAAGTTGCCCGAATAAGTATGATAGGTTAGTTCAGAATCTGTTACAAAAAAATATCTCATTAATAAACTTTGAACCAAGAGTTGCAAAAGGGTACATGCATAAGCTAGAGGTAGACGAGAATAAGCCATTTAAATGCAAAACTTACCCTATACCATATAAGTATAAGGAACAGGTGCAAAAGGAATTAAATAACATGATCGACGCGAATATAATAGAATTTGCCAAAACGAATTATATAAATCCTACAGTGGTTGTCAAAAAGAAGATAACATTTAACCTAGGGGATAAAGGAATAGTAAAAAGATTAAGAGTATCTGATTACAAAAATATGTATGTGCAAAACTGCAAAAACCTTATGAAGGTCCTTATGTAATAAAAAAAGTGCTAAATGGTAATACTTATGAAGTTAAAGATAGTTATAGTAATTTAATAAGAGGAAAGTTTCATGTTGAGATGTTATATCCCTACGAAGCACAGACAGAATTTGAATAAATAAAATGACATGATTGTGGTTTGTCACAGCGATATGTGAGCTAATAAAAAATTTTCATACTTAAAATTTTATATTACCCTGAGGGGGAATTGCAATGACAAACCTTTTTACAGAGTTGTACACAGTGTACATAGTGTACAAGTAGATACGATTGTGTATGAATAACTTAAACATCAAATTTTAATCTTTAAAAAGTTAGATGTGAGCATGGGTACATAGTAACCAAACATGGACGATGAAAATTTTAGTACTCAAATAACATGATTCCAAATAAAAGACAATTTTAATTTAACATTGATCAGTACCTACATTAACAATGTAATTGTAATTAATTTTGATAAAAATATAATTTAAGAAAACCTTCATGTGCATGAACTTATAAAATGGCTAGGTCCAAAATAAGAAGATGTAATGCATATCGTGGTGCATAATTACTCAATACAGACAGAGAAAAGGTGTTTTAGATTTAGTTTTTTGTTATATTGAAGGAGTACAATCCTGTTGTTGTTGTATTTTATTATTTATTATAAGCAATTTGTATTTGTTGAATTTATTGACTTTGTTGCGGATCCTTGTCGGTGAACCAACAAAGAAAAACAAAAAAATTTGTTTTTAGTTGACAAATGGTTGTTTTACATATTGAAATAAGAGTAGAAGTCTCTACTTAATCTGGTATGTGAATTACTTGTGTTAATATTGTATTAAGATAAGAATTTGTAAAAACTTATGGTAATTGGAAAATATTTAAAAGTCAAAGAAGCCCTATGTATGGGATAAAAAAAATATAGAAAAAGAAATTTTTGAAAGATGATGACAGGAGCAGTTTTTGATAATTAATGAAGGAGAAAAGTCAAAATTTTGAAAGGAAGAATTTGATTTTTAAGAAGCGTGAGATATAATTGAAAAATATTCGCAATAGACAAAATCAGCATCTGACGTGCTTAGTACTGACCCTCCTTTGGTTAGTTTCTGTGAAGATATTATTAGTGGATCCGATGATACCAGTAGGTGATTGAAAATCTCTTACGTCGTTTGTTGAAGAGAAGAATTTTTTGAATGACCTTTCCCATATTTTCGAAACCAACAAGACCTCCGCTCCGAATTTAACTACGTATAGAAAAAAAAAATCCTAGGTAAACCTATTTGAATTAAATTAAAAGGCCATATATTTTCCAATTTAAAAATTGATTTAGTTTTTAAGTTTTGTTGTATGTTTATGTTTAAAATTTTTATTTAAAAAGAAAAGAATCCATACCAGATTTACCTTATAAAATAAAATTTAAATATTCTTTTAAAAGGGTTTTTTGTTTGGAATCTGTGCTGGAAAGATAAGGTAGCAAATGTTCAACAAAAATACCATAGAACCGACTTTTTGACCCTGTGGAGTCTTCCTGTTTTTTTTACAGGCTCATGCTCAAGCAAACTAAATCTTGTACTGTTATTTTCCTCACATTCAAATTCGGTAATTTCTTATCATATGGCGCCCAACAAAATTAATTAATCATACAGAACCATAGAGAGGAATAACAATACAATATATGCTGTTTTCACTTTACCTAGTTAAATTAACTGAAGGAGTATTATTTACTTAATTATGTTCGTGTACATGCAATGATAATGGGAAGCATCGTATATCATTGTCTGGTATGCAATTTGCACGTTATTTGATTGAAATTTTCATTCATCTTTTCTTCATTGAATATAGAACAGTGCATCCGAAATGACACTTTTTCCATAGGCCTAGAGGTATATTGTTTATGGTGTTGTGTAGAATAAATTCTAGTAAGTATGTAAGATAATAGTAAAAATATTTGTGATAGTGAATAGGTATATAGTAGCCATTCTATGTTCATGTAATCCAAACATTTTTTAATTATTGAATATATGTAGGGCGTTTTCTTTATTTCAACGTCGAGTCCATCAGGTGGCACCAGTTCCACCAATGTTGTTCTTTTAATTGTCTGGTGGATCAACCAGATGGCTTAAAATGTGTTCTTTTATTTATGATGGATGGTGGCATCACCACAGAATAAATTGCATCACTGTGCAACCTTATACTTGTGATGGTGGACTGATGAATGTTATTTGGTGGATGTGAATCCAACCTCAAAAGTTAGTTATAGACATAACATTGTATAAAATTAAGGAATTCTTAGATCGGATAACTATAAAAATAACATGTAATGACATTGAATACACGACTGATCCAACAGCAGCGTGATGTGCCACAGTTTGTAAAATATAATTTTTTATTTTTACATATGTGGCTCCCTTTTAATTAATAAAGTTTTTTCTACTATTTTCTGAAGATTACTTGCATCTCAGATAAAGAGACTTGGAATAAAAGCTGCTTTCGTATTCGTTCAGCACTCAGCAGTGATTCGTAATCATAATAAACAGGATTTCAGTGAACAGTAAGTAATCATATGATACAAAAGCTGCTTTCGTTTGCAGTGAACATAACAAACAGTATTTCAATGAACAGTGATGATATGATCATACAAAATTGCATGGTAGGGGCAGAGACAACACATGAAACAGGTTCGTTATGATTACGAATCTCTCTGCCGAACGAAAGCAGCTAAAATTGCATGGTAGGGACAGAGACAACACATGAAACATGTACCATATGATTACGAATCATTCTGCTGAACGAAAGCAGCTGAAGTAAACAAGCTTAATATTAGGTTAGGATAAAACCAACAAAACTATTCTTTTATTGCTAAACTGCTGTGTTCATCAGCTGATCACGTCATTCCACCATATCCATCACAGAAAAAAATGTTGAAATAAAGAAAACGCCCAAGGTGTCCCCTCTTCTTTTTGCAACAAAATAACAGGAAATATTTCAATTTCTCTACTTGCACGAATTTATTACATATTTACAAGGTAATGCGCATACTCGAAGCTTTCGCATTTCGGTCGCTCTAGACGCTTGTAACAAAACCATGTTTTATTAGCTGCTTTCGTTCGGCAGTGATTCGTAATCATGTTTCATGTGTTGTCTCTGTCCTTACCATGCTTAGAGTAGGAAAGATATATATTGTAAGGAGTCGTAACGCTACTGCCAATGGTGAAGCCGCCTGCCACCAGAGAGCAAGCGCGAGTGGCGGGGCGGAACATATGTACAATATGTAGGTGTCAAGTTTATCACATCAAAGGAATAAAACGATACAAAACTGGTATTTTTCCAAAAACAGCTTCATAATAATACAATTAATATTCACTATCATAAATATATTTACTCATATCTTACATACCAGAATTTATTCTACATTCTATATAATATAAGACAGACTAGAGATGCGAAAGAAATAAATACGGTTCGTTTTTTTTGTTTTAAACGGGTTTTTTTCAAGAAAAAAACACAAGTTCTGTTTTTTTCGTTTTTTATTAAAAACATTGTCTATGTACCTATGCATCATCCGACCTAAACACTCATAGCAATTCATACCACAACAATTATAGTTCAAATTTAATATTTTATATGCCTGTTCAGCAGCTGGTAGGCAACCCAAACTTTCAATACATAAACCTTAGAGTAGGAAAGATATATAGTGTATTTATAGTGATATTGGTGATGGTGTAAAAAGATTTTTCAGGTTATAAAACGTTTGACATTTAGGATATCAATCAAGAATGCGCACGCGCAACGCAATATATGGCGACAATTTCGAGTTTTAAATGAAAAGGAAAACTATCTGAAAAACAATTTCTGTCAGAAAATATATTAATGTCAATATAAAATGAAAAAACATGTTTGAATCGCACTTTGCGACTTTACCCATAAATTTAATGTGAGACGAAAAAAACGAAAAATACGAGAAAAAAACTGTTTTTTTCCACTGAAAAAAACATCAACATAAAAAAAACCGTTTTTTTGCATCACTAATAAGACCATAATCGATATACCTACGCCCATGGAAAAAGTGTAATTTCGGATGCACTGTTCTATATTCAATGAAGAAAATATGAATGAAAATTTCAATCAAATATCGTGCAAATTGCATACCAGAAAATGATATACTATGCTTCTCATTATCATTGCATGCACACGGACATAATTAAGTAAATAATAGGCCTACAGTTAATTTAACTAGGTAAAGTGAAAACTGCATATACTTTAACCTGCAAAGCGTCACTCTTTTCAATTTTTTCCGCTGTGATTTTTACAGTAGTTTATAGAATATGATACCATCATGTAGGTACATTACATAAATTAGCACTAAATCCCTTATAAATCACTTCTATTGGAAAATTTCATTTTGCTCTGTACCGTTTGTGTGCCACCACCGCAATGGCGTCTTAGGCACAACTTGTTAGCGTGGCGATTATGCGCTGTTACGAGTCCTCACCATCTATCTTTCCTAGTCAAAGCCAGAGACAATCTAAGCTACCATGCAATTTTGTATCATATGATTATAGTTCATAAAAATCCTGTTTATTATGTTCACTGCAAACAAAAGCAGCTAAAACAATTCAGGAAATTAGGAATTCGAATTCACATAACCCAGAAAATTATATTTAGACTAGACTACCTACCAAAGTTTATTTACATATGATATGATTGTAACAAGCCTTTTCTGTTCTTGTGGTTTATATGTTTATAATTTGAACGTACTGTTCCCTCACCTATCTGTTGTATAAAATAAATGAGCACCCGAACAATAATATGCAGACTGTGTTTGAAAATGTGTGACAACTTTGATGCTATAGAAGGAGATATTAAAGATCTGCTGGATGTACTTCTGCAAAAAATAGTAGGTATTGAAAATTAACGTTTAGTTACAAAGGGTGATTGTTTGTTTATGAATTATGAATAGGTAAATTTGGTTCAAGTCAATGTATATTACACATTTTGATTTTGAGATACGTTTGGTGTATTTTGTTTTAGGACTTGACTGCAATACAGCAACCAGTGATGTGCACAAACTGTACAGAGAAAGTAATAAAATGTTTCAATTTCAAAACAAGATGCTTCTATACACATGATTACATATTTCCATTTGTCAACAAGGATTCTGCCAAGTTAGATTTAAGAGATATCTGTCGGAGTAAACATGAAAATAATGCTGATGTTCCAGAGGATGAGGACATATGTGGATTTTGCATGAATCCAGTAAAACACTGTTCAGCGATAACCCTTAATGTTGAAGACGGGGACGTTATATTGACTAATATGATAGAGCAATGTCTTCCAGAATTGGTAGGTATTCATATTTTTCTTATTACATGTGTATAAGCTAGGGAGCTCATGAGAAGTTAGAGTTGTAGACAGGAATTTTTACTAATTATCTGAAAATTTAAATAAAAAATGTTGTCGTGTTCGTGTATCTTTTAGGTTAGGTTCGATTATAGGAGGAAGGTGATTGATAGACAACGTTCAGATGGACACTGTTTATTCTTTGTAGAATGACGAGTTACAAAGTTGGCGTTAAGGTGCGTTCGCATGTACGCTACATCTCCCTTATTGACTAATAAATATATTTGTATAAAAATATTTCATGTACATCTTATTCTAATATCACAGTCTTATATCTATGTACATATTTATAATGTCGGGAACTTAAATCTAATATCACAGTAGTATCACATTTTAACAAAACATTAGCATTTTTTCCGCTACTTAAATATCACCCTGTATAATACATCCTTCCTTTTCAACACAAACTAGTGTAGGTAGTAGTTAGCTGACATTGCATTTATTTATGTAAATAAAATGTATTGATCCTTTCCTCTGACTAATATTATACCAAGTAATTCTGTGATTACACTTGGTATCTGTGAGGTCTTTTAATAGTTCTACCAGTTCGCGTAACGAAATTCTCTGGTACTAAAGCGAAGTGATCTCTTCCGCTAGTATTGGAATTTACACTCTCGCTACTGCTACACCTATCTAAATTATTTTCAGATTTATTATCTTTGTCACTTGCAAAACTTTCCTCGCTTTGATTATTAACACAATTTTCAAATTGATCGTCATCGGTACTACTACTACTGCTACTAGTATTGCGTTCACACTGAACATTGTTTAAACCTTCCCTATCCACTAGACTCTCGCTCTCTTCAGCTTCTAGGTGTCCGCTAGAAACTCTTCTAGTAACATAATTATTTACCATATGACTAGAATTATCAATAATCTGAGAGTTACAAGGTGGTTCTACATCTACAATCGCATGGTCAAGTGGTACATTATTTTCTACACCTATCGTTCTATACAAACTAAAATCCTCATGCACATTTCTATTATTTACATTAGTATTACTTTGTCTTTTATTCTGTTTACTGTATGGGCCCTGTTTGGACGAATGAGCCTGGTGTACCCAAGGTTTAATAAACCTGCGGTTACGAATAAAAATTCTACCATCCTCCAAGCATAATTTATATGATCTGATACCTACTTTTTTAACTATTTTGGCTCTCTGCCAATGTCCTTTTGGTTTTAACTGAACTGTAATTTTACAATTTGGTTTTAAATCATTCAACTTTTTAGTGCCTTTGTCATTATAATAAAATGTTTGTTTTGCCTGCGAATTATTGATAAAATTATCAAATTTCTTTTTGTTATACTTCTTCGGCATAAATTTTTGATTAATTTGAGGTATATGAGATTTTAAATTTCTACCCATAAGGACATTCGCAGGGGACGTTTCTCCATCAATTGGTGTGTTACGTAAATCTAATAAGGCTAGGTAGGGATCTTTCTTATCAAAATAACATTTTCTTAACACTGATTTTACTGTTTTAATGGCCCTTTCTACGGCTCCGTTACTTTGTGGATATTTAGGAGAGCTTTTTACGTGTTGAAAATTATAGTCCTTAGAAAACTGAACAAACTTATTTATAACCAGAAAATTCTGGTCCGTTATCAGAAACAAGAATTGTTGGTATTCCAAACTGAGAAAAAATACCTTTTAATTTATTTATAATGTTTTGACAAGAAAGGTCTCTATGTAAATTGACAACATGAACATATTTTGAATAATAGTCTGTTACTAAAAGGTAAGTTTGATTAAGTAAATGAAAAATGTTGGCAGCTACCTTGTAAAATGGGATCTTAACTATCCCGTGAGAAACCATCGGTTCAGGTTTTTGACTGCTTTGAATAGTCTGCTCAATTGACCCTATAAAAGTAAAATTATCCTCACTATTTCTATTTTCATTAACAAAATATACATTTTTATTAACAACATTGGAAGATTTTTTATTAAATTTTGAATACTTCCGAATATTTGTTTTTTGGTTAGAAAATTTACAAACTGAACTAAAATGATTATATCTACTACAAATCCTGCATTGTTTCCCGTGGGCTGGGCATCGTTGGTGTTCGCTGTGACTCGTAGAGCATCTGGAGCACCTCCATCTTTGCCTGCTGCTCTCGTATTGTGTCGTTCTCGGCTGTACTGCTCTCTGTCCTTGTTGCTTCACTGCGTAGACTGTACTTGCACCATACCCATTGGACAAGACGCTCGCAGAGCCATTTGTAATTTGCTTATTCTGCTCCCTTGAGTTTTCCATAGTAACACATATTCTTATAACTTCTTCTAGGGTTTTCACATCATCGAATAATAACTTTTCTCTTATTTTCTCGGAGACTATACCACATATGAGTATGTCTTTTACTAGGTTACTTTCCATGTTATCTAGCTCACATAACATGGCTAGGCTTTTAAGCTCCGTAATATAATTATCAATTGACTGACCCTCTTTCTGCTTACAATTTAGCAATTTATGTCTCTCATATGCAAGATTTTTCCTAGGATTAAAATATTCATCAAACTTTTGTAACAGTACTTCTAATTTATCTTTCTCTTCCTCTCCTAATTTAAAGGTATTATAAATACGCATACCTTCCTCTCCAATTAGTGTCAATAATTGGGCACATTTCGTCTCTCCTTCCTTTTTACTAATTTCCGTAGCCTGCAGGTATATTGAAAATCTCTGCTTCCAAAATCGCCAGTTTTCTTCTAAATTTCCCGAAAATACCATCGGAGGCACGCCCCGTAAATCCATCTTTTCTACTTTTCAAAACTTTTCAGCCAAAAATATCTCAATTAATACTAGATGATAGTGATTTTACTTATCCGTAGACTGCGCCATGTCGTGTTCGTGTATCTTTTAGGTTAGGTTCGATTATAGGAGGAAGGTGATTGATAGACAACGTTCAGATGGACACTGTTTATTCTTTGTAGAATGACGCGTTACAAAGTTGGCGTTAAGGTGCGTTCGCATGTACGCTACAAATGTTGCACGTGCCAGTCATTGTCTATTACCGTGTGCAACATTATAAATATTTAATGGTAATAGCTGTTTCCAGTTACTTCATTTATAACTCAAACTATCCTTTGTGAAACACATCACTGAGGAAAACTAGTACTTGATTTATAGTACGAACAAATTATATTATGCATTATGGGAATAAATTAAATATGTGTGTTAAATTGCTTATTTTCAAATTACCGTTGAAAATAATTGTGACACATTGTTACATACTAAAACGTCAAATTAAAATGTTCTTATTAGAATTATAAGTCTTGGATTAAACCTGGAAAGTTAAAAATTTTACCTTCCTTTTAAAGTACGAACCTTGATAATACAGATAGTGTGTAATACAAATATACAAAAACGTTGAATCACAGTGCATAAGAGTGATGTAAAAAACTGATAGCTGTTGGCTCTTTTCTTTCTTACCCAATAGCTCCTGTGAGACAAGATGTACAGCATGAAGCGCAAATGCATGATTTAAATAGATTATGGATGCTGTCTTGCTTGACTCATTACATGTGCTCCAAAGTTTATACAGACCTTTAGACATTATGAATCTTGATGTTAGGTAAATGATTTAGAAGAATTTTTAGATAACTGAATGTGGAGCTAAATAACATAATTGCATCTGATGTGCGCAAATCGTATGTGCCCATTTATCAATTATGTACAACAACATTAAAATATGATAATGATAGAATAGGCTTATTTAATGAATTTTATTTAGTAGTTGCTACTTCTTGTGGATAAAGTATTGCGTAAAATTAGGCAATTTTGAAAATTTCAGATAAATTCGATATGCGGTTCTCGAAATATACGATTTTTAAAGAGAGAATTTGAAAGTTGTTGCTACTAACATCGTGACATCAGTTAATAGGAAACAAAACAGTTGTCATGAACCACACTGTGGTAAACAATTTATTACTTTCAACTATACACAAAAGTATTTTATATAAGCTTTCATTATAAAGCAAGTTTACAACAATCTCGATAGCTTCTCATATGTAACATAACTGTGAAAAACTATCTGCACTTCTGCCAACCTACAATACTAAAATATACTAAAATCAAATCTCTGACAACAGTCATGCACCATATCAACAGTGATACATTCAGTGTGAGATCGCAGAGTCTGTTTCAGTATGCTGCTTTAAATTAGGTAATATCTTTTATTGTTTTTGTAGTAATTAAAAAATTTGGGGGGAACGAATTTTAATAAAGCACAGTCTTTAAATCTTCCAAGAATGGATTTATTTTCCTCAGTTACACTGCATTTACTTTGGTAGTATCTTGGGCTTAATATTTACTTGAAATTTTTTGGTACATTGGGTCATTTTGGTAGAACCATCTAGATTGCCAGGGTCTTTTATTGTATTAGTTTCGTATTGCAGAAAGTTATCATTACCTCTACTTATTTTGGACGTACCTACTTGCTTCATTATTTTCCTAAAGAAGGGTTTCGTACCGCCTTTTAGGAAATAGTCTGCAATGTTCTAAACTATGTGTTATTGTTCAATATTATTGACAATTCAAAATGTGTGGTACAAAGTCAGGTACCATTTTTATATGAATGCTGTCCATTAATTTGTAATACATTTACTTTTCCATGTCTTTTTTGAGCTGTATAAATAAAATTAAGTAAAAGTATTTTAGATTTATCTCATTGCTAGCTATTAAGAATTAAATAAAAAAAATGAATAAGAGAGGTATTAATAACTTAAGAAATAAGTTTTAGTAATGGTATATCAAACAATCATAAGAAATTTACAGAATTACCATGAGAATTTAAAATTATTTAAAATATGTTTGGGTTACACCTGTATAACAGCAATTCGGTGTTAAAATATGAAATAGCGTTTGTCTCAAATACTTTTAAACCAAGTTTAAAAATGAATTATTATTTGTTTGCTTTTAATTGTATCAGGTTATCGAAAGAATGCAGATTTCATTAATATTTTTACACAAAAGTTTTTTTTTTAGTTATGGATAGTTATTTTTTCTGCTATTTGCAAAATCCTATAAAGAATATGTTTCAATACCTTTAAACCAACTTGAAAAGTTATAATAATTTTTAATGATCAATATTCAAAAATATTTTATATTTATATTACAAAAATATTGCATTAAATAATAAATAATTTAACTTATAGATACTTACATTAAAATGATCCTCACAAACAGTATTATTTGTGTTAGCAGTAAGCTTTCTCTCTTTATAGTTTGTTGCCATTTATTTCCCCTTTTTAAAACCCTAGAAACGGCAATTAATATTTTAGTAGTTTTAGTGTTTTCCACTATGGTGCTTTGATACTCAGAAATAATACAATATTTATAATTCCACTATTATTCATTATTATATCTACTATGCAATCTTGCGCACAATGTCTCCAAGAGAACATTACATACTGCATACCATGGCCTGATACAGTCTGTTATCTCTTATGCTATTTTGATTTGGGGGCACTCTTCAGCTAGCAAAGCAGTTCTTGGTATGCAGAGAAAGGCCATCAGAATAATTACTGGGCTTGAATATTGAGGAATTCATGGAGACCGATTTTAATAAATGGTGATTGTTAACGTGATTGTTGGTATTTATCAATAGTTATTTTGGTATGTAATTTGTTAAACCATTCAATGACTGCATGTAATTGTTCTAGTTCCTCTATAGTTTTACTTAACGTATTATTATGGCTTACTAATATAGTGTGACCTGCTTATTGCAGAATATATAAATTTTGGATGAAGCTATTTTCCAATCGCAAAAAATGATCTTCACTGTCTTCAATCGTTTTTAAAGTTACGTCTCTATGTTCCATATATTACTGGATTTGAAATATTAATGCAATGTAATTCAAATAAAGCAACTAGTGTTAAAAGACCGCTTTTTAATGTGAAAATATTTATTAACTTTAGGATTCCAAACCTTCGGGCATGACGACCCCGCATACCCCAGTTAGGTAGCCCCTGCCTGTCTTGTAAGAGTAAAAAATGACACAGTGGGCTCCACCGACCTGATGAGTCAGGGTGTATGAGCCCCGCTGTGAGCCGGCGTCTTTACCCAGAATGGGCGGCCTCATGCAGGAGCTTATCCTGCAAACCCATATAATGGTGTAATAGTACCAGAAGAATTAGATATTCAGGCGGGCCGGGGCAGCAGGACCCTCGGACCCGTCGGGAAGAGGGGCCGGCAAACAATACTCGCGAAGATTATGGAATAGTAAATGGTAACGAAAGGGAAGTACCCTTAACAATGGAAAGAGAAGCCCAACAACAATCTTTCCCAACTTCTCCTCGTGTTGTGCGACAACGTGCTGCCGTACCCACAGGAACGGTACAACAGATAAAGCGCATGAAATGGGACAATGAAACAAATAGACAAGTTATGCGCTCCTACTTTAGGGCCACAGCTTTTGAAATCGATATGATGATGTACCGTTCACGAATGTTGGAGGACTTCATTCAGAGCTGCCCTCACCTTAGCCACCTAACAGAACAGAGAATTGCAGATCAAAGAAGGATAATAATAAGGAACAACCTGCTCCCACTTGCAATAGAATAGAATAGAATAGAATAGTACTTTATTTCAAAAAATTTAGTCTTACACAGATCTAAACAGAATGAAAGGGCGTTATATTAGAAGTTGTGATTAAAATGAGCAATAGCTGCTGTTTCACAATTAATGTATATATATGACATGAACAGTATTCAACACTAAAACAGTTTACACATTAAAACATACGGTAAAAATCCAAATATAAAATGTTACAACAATTACACAGATTTATTACAAGGTATATGATTAACATTTAATTCGAATATTGCATATATTCCCCCACAGTGTAAGGTTCCATCTCTAATAAATATTTATAAATGGCTTTCTTGAAACACTTAAAGTTAACAGTATTTTTTATTTCATCAGGCAGTACATTGTAGAATTTAATACACGAGTAAACTGGAGATTTTTCTGTCAGAGTAAGTCTATGCTGGGGAAAATTATAGTTTAAGGTTCTCGTTTGATAATTATGAACATGTTTATATTCGTCAAATATTTCTTTATTTTTATTTAGGAAGAGCAAGCATTCATAAATATATAATCCCGTGACTGTTAGGACACCAGTTTCTTTAAATTTTCCACGACAGGACTCCTTATACCCAAGATTTACTATTGTTCTTATTGTTCTTTTTTGTATCACGAAAACTTCATTAATATTGGAACAATTTCCCCAAAACATTACACCGTATCTTAATACTGAATGAAAATTTGCATAGTAAATTGTTTTTAAGACTTCAAAATTTATATATTGTTTTAACACTCTAAGTGTGTAGTTTACACCATTTAATTTTTTGCATATATATTGAATTTCATCCGACCATGTTAGATTTTTATCTATATAGATTCCTAAGAATTTGGTGTTGTCATTTAATTTAATGATTTCACTCAAATCTAGGTTTGCTTGTTTAGTTTGAAATTGTACATACTTTGTTTTATTTTCATTTAATATTAGTTTATTTCTGGAAAACCATTCAGTTATATTTGTTAATGCTAAATTTTTATTATCTATTATGTTTGCATGTGAGTTTCCACACACTAGCAGATTGGTATCGTCTGCATAACTTACTAGGTTAGTGTTTAGATTTGTCAACGCATGGAAAAGATCGTTGACATATATAATAAATAATAAAGGGCCAGCAACACTGCCCTGCGGAATTCCAACTCTTATCCTTCTTTCGTTAGAGATATACGTATCAGAGTCTTTTTCAATGGTCACTTTTTGAGTTCTATCTGAGAGGTAGGACCGAATCCACTGTAGGGGTACTCCTCGTATTCCATATAGTTCTAACTTATTTAACAGTATATTATGATCTAAACAGTCATAGGCTCTAGACAGATCTAGGAATATTCCCAGGGTAAGTTGTTTGTTCTCAATATTTTTTATAATTTGTTCTACAAAATTAAACACTGCAGTTTCAATGGACCTACCTCTTATGAAACCATGTTGATGTTTACTGAGGAGATCTTGTGATTGGAGGAATTTTAATAGTATATTACACATTGCTATCTCAAAGATCTTTGAAAAGGATGGTAGGAGGCTTATTGGTCTGTAATTTTCTTTAAGTGAAGGGTCTCCCTTTTTATATATTGGCTTTACTATCGCTAATTTAAGACGGTCTGGAAAAATTTCTTGATGAAAGGAGTTATTGATTATATATTAAACAAGAAACAAAATGGTGGGCAATGAGTGTACAAGTGAAGAAGTCTGTGGATTTTGTAAGAAATCTGCTACAAATAAAAAAGTAACTTTAGTAAACTGCTTATCAGTATTTCATACAAGCTGTTACAACAAAAAGTCAAAATCCAAAAAGTGCTGTGATAAGCCTAATTGTCTCTTAGAAAACCAACTAGAGGATGAGGAACTTGAAAATGAAAACATTTTAAATGATGCATCAATAGATAAGCAAATAATGTGCGAAAATAAAATCCTAAAGGAATTGAATAAAGAATTGAGGGATAACAACAAACTTCTCATGGAAAAAATTGAAAATTTGGAGAAAGAAAATACTAACCTGAACAAAATGCTTAATCAAGGACAAGAGCACATAAACAAAACACAGGGAGACATATTAAAAAATATAACTGAAGTATTAAAATCTACATTTGAAGACAATTTCAAATCAGTAAGGGAGGAAATAAATAATTTGAGTTCCGAGGTGATCGCGGTGTGAACAACATCGAGCGAGTGATCTTGGCGCAAATAGTAACTTTTAATTCAATCCAATTGGTAGAATTAAATACCAAACATAGTGAAAACAACTAATAAATAATAATTAATATACTAATCTAAAATATATACTAATTTGTGTGATTGTGAGCATCAAGGTAAGATAGGTTAGAGATGCCGGGCTCGGGCGGTAAGGATCCGCCCGATAAAAGTGCGGACAAAAACAACCCGCAAGAAATGTTAGTTGATAATGCGGAAAAAACAAGGGTAATAGACTTTGATAATAAATATAGACCAGGTGACGCAGGGCCATATTTTGTTTATGTTGAACATAAAGATAAACATTTAGGTCGACTATTTCCTATTCGAGTAGGCCATTACTTATTTAATAATGAAATGTTCAAAGGTTCAGTAGAAGACATTAAATCAGTTGGTCTCAATAGGGTAAAAGTAGTGTTCAAAAACTACAAAGTGGCAAATGAACTCGTCAATAATGATGTTATCACTTGTAATAATCTTATTGCATATATACCTAAATTCTACACTCAGAAAAAGGGTGTAATCCGAATGGTGGACACTTTCTTCTCTGAAGAATATTTATTAAATAATATTGAGTCAAATGCTAAGGTTGTCGAGGTAAAAAGAATGAATAAAAAAATAACAGATGAAAATGGGGAAGTTAAATTAATTAAAAGGCAGGTTGTAATAGTCACTTTTCTAGGATCTATAATTCCAAAGAGTGTAAAAATTAATCTAGTAAATTTTCCAGTCGAACCCTATATCTATCCGGTAGTTCAATGTTTTAAATGTCTCCGATATGGCCACACTTCTAAACAATGCAAAAGCTCCAAGAGATGTAAATATTGTAGCGGAGAACATGAGGATGAAGATTGTGAGATCGAAACTGTTTACTGCGTATATTGCAAGAGTCAAGAACACTCATCTGTGGATAAAAAATGTCCAACTTATGTTAAGCAACACACTATAAAGCAAACAATGGCTAAACAAAATCTATCTTTTAAAGAAGCTGAGACAATCGTTAATAATCCCTCCTATGCAAAAGTCACAACTAATAATAGATTCGCCTTGCTAAACGACTTTCAAAATTTTCCTGACTTGCCAACTCCAAGTCAAAGTATAACTTCACGCACTGATGTTATGAGACGGCCGGCTAGAGTGCCTACTCAGCCACCCCCCAGAAAACGTAAAGCTGGTAAACCATTAGAGAGGCCAAAAGTTGCACCTTCGCTTAGAGAGGATACAACACATGTTCACTCTGTTCTTCCTAATCCTTATCGAGAAGAATTTTTAGCGTATAAAGAATCTCTTGTTGAACAAATATCTGTTTTTATTAATGATCTGATTAAACACTTAGTACCAAGTAGTGCACCTACAATAGTTAAGGAACTTAATGTTAGAGAATCTCTCACTAATTTATTTATTGATCCTAATTGTTATACATCTAGCGATGAACAACAGTGCTAATACAACGAAAAATAAATTGACAATTCTCCAATGGAATGCACGATCTATCATTTCAAACAAAACTAATTTGATAAACCATATTAATAATCACCTGGTAGATATAATTATATTAAGTGAAACCTGGCTAAAGCCTAGTCTTAAAATAACTTTCACGGGTTATAATTTTATACGTAAAGACCGGCAAGATGGAAAAGGTGGCGTAGGAATAATGGTGTCAAGTAAAATGCCTCACAAGGAAATAAAAATAAATAACAATTTTAATAAAGAAATTGAAATATGTGCTATTCATCTTGTAAATAACAATTTAGATATTATTTCAATATACAAACCTCCACATATAATGGCGACCCGTGACGACTGGAATAATATTTTCAGGCAATTTTCAGGAAAACTGATTATTGGGGGAGATTTTAATTCTCAACACACTAACTGGGGTGCATCACTAAATAATATTCAAGGTATCCGACTTGCTGATGCAATTGATAGCACAGAGCTCGTTGTTTTAAACGATGGTAGTCCTACACGAATTAATAGGCCCAATCAAAACCAATCGTTTGTAGATGTAACCCTAATGTCACCATCTCTTTCAATAATTTCCGAGTGGCAGGTTTTACCCACCCCTCTAGGTTCTGATCACCTCCCAATTGAAATTACATGCGGAATCAATACATGTACTGTTAATTCTAAGCCAGCATCGAAATGGAAAGATACATGCGCCGATTGGAATACCTTTCAAAATATGTTAGATACCACATTATTAAACTTACAAACCACATGTCCCTCTAACAAACTCACACTTCTAATTGATTCAATTTCCATTGCTGCAGAAGTATCAATGCCTACAAAAAAATCATTTGTTTCCAAGTGTTCACGACCAATTTGGTGGGATGGTGAGTGTACCGCAAAAGTTAAAGAACGTTCTAAAGCGTTCAGTTGTTATAAACACATTTCTAACCTAGAAAATTATTTAAAGTACCAAAAAGTGGATGCAGAGAGCAAACGATTGTTTCACAAAAAGCGGAGAAATAGTTGGAAAAATTTTGTATCTCAGATAAATAAGAATACCCCAGTCTCAGATATTTGGAATCACATAAGAAAAATAGCCAATAAAACACAAAACACTCAAAGACCTTACCTGACGGAATCACTAATAGATTCAATTTTCGATATAATTGCACCTCCTTTTGTAAAAAATATAAATTACATAAAAGAAAAAAATAGTGAAACAATCTTAGATACACCATTTACTATGGATGAGCTAAATAGTGCTCTAAGTAATTTTAATAATAGTGCACCTGGTATTGACAACATAACGTATCTTATCCTATTTAACTTAACACTATATGGTAAAAACATTTTACTACAAATTTATAATGACTGGTGGACAAATGGGGATGTACTAGAACAATTAAAAAACATTTCAATATGTCTTATATTGAAACCACAAAAAGATAAAGATTCGCCTTTTTCCTACCGTCCAATATCGCTGATGTCATGCATAACTAAAATACTTGAACGAATGATTAAAGCGCGGTTAGAGTGGTATTTCCAACACAATTCATTACTACCGATAAATCAATATGGCTTTTGCCGGGGCTATGGCACAATTGATGCAGTAACACATCTAGTAACCGATATAGAAAAATGTTTCACAGAAAATCTATAT
The DNA here is from genome assembly GCA_963583905.1 of Stenurella melanura. NCBI lineage: Eukaryota > Metazoa > Arthropoda > Insecta > Coleoptera > Cerambycidae > Stenurella > Stenurella melanura. The sequence goes on from OY757315.1 coordinate 94,593,551, forward strand.
CTCGCCTCACTTTTCATTGATATAAAAGGAGCATACGACTCAGTTGATCTTTGTTTACTTCAAAACAAACTGACGCAATTTTGATTGTCTTCTAAGTCATCTATAAATATCGTAGAACTGTACGACAATAGACATGTTTATATAAGAGACAGTTTTAACAATCTTCATGGTCCACGCGTAGTACGCCAAGGTCTACCGCAAGGTTCTGTTCTCAGCCCCTTACTGTTCAACGCATATACTGCAAGTTTACATACTATATGGGATTATAGCATAACCTGTATTCAATATGCCGATGACTGGGTAATATATTCGACACAAAAGAATTACAATGATTGTATTAGGGTGTTAAAACATATCTGTTATTGTTTGAAACATTGGCTCATTGACCACAACTTTGAACTGTCTCAAAATAAATCAGCTGTAATGATCTTCAGCCGACATAGAGTCCCATCAGTAAACACCTTACAATTACACGATTATAAAATTCCCCTGGTTACAGAATATAAATATTTAGGAATAATATTGGACAAAAAGTTGCTCTGGACGAAACATATAAATTATATAAAAGCAAAATGCGAAAAGGGAATAAATATCTTAAAGGCCGTAAGTAGAGCTAAATGGGGCAGTGACCCCAAAGTATCAGTAATGTTTTATAAAGCTTATATTCTTTCAATCCTGGATTATGGTTGTATTTTATATGGGTCAGCAGCTAACTCCAACTTAAAGAGTGTGGATAGAATACAATATAGCGCTATACGCATCTGCATTGGAGCAATGAAATCTTCACCACGTGAAGCTATTTTGGCTGAAGCACAAGAACCACCACTTCACTTAAGACGTCAATTTCAAGCAAGCAAGTACTTCCTCAAAATAAAAGAGAGTAACGATACTTTATATAATAAAGTAGCCAGCTTAGGAATCGAAATTTTAACTCACCCATTTTGGACGAAACGTAACAGCCCTCCCTTAGCTGATGCTTTTCTGGAATGCCAACCGTATGCCGAAGCTGTGACTGCTCAAAAGAATTTTCTGATTTTTACTTATGACTTTGGCCTCGCACATCTTAAAACTAAGGTTGCATTTCCGGAATATACAGATAATAATTATGAATTGAATTCCGCAATCCTAAACAGCATTATTAGAAACGCCCCTACTCTTGAAATATATACAGATGGTTCTAAAACACTAAGTGGTACCGGTTGCGCTTTCTATATCCCTAGTGAAAACGTGGAAGCATCCTTCAAATTATTTAATGAATGTACCATATATAATGCAGAAGCTTTCGCAATATACCAAGCGTTAGTATGGGTCTATGAGTGTTATTTGTATTCAGCTAGGCCTTATCATAATGTGACTATCTTGTCTGACTCGAAATCTGTACTACTGACAATACAGAATTTTAATGAAAAACAATACAAAAATTCAATAGTATGCAAAATTTTACATTTTCACAGGATTATTGAAGCAAAAGGATTACAACTAAAGTACATCTGGGTTAAGGGACACTCAAATATTACAGGAAACAATATCGCAGACAAACTTGCTAAACAATCAATAGAAGAACATGGAGTAATTCAACCATTTCTCCCTATGTCAGATTTATATAATGTTTATAAAAACAGAGTACGAAAAAAATGGGAAACTTTGTGGGATTCGTACGTAACAAGAACAAGAAACCATTATGTAAAAATACATCCAACTCTGCCCAATATAATACCCCATATAAATACGTATAACGTATCCAGATTTTACTCCACGTCTATCACAAGGTTAAAACTGAATCATGGATCCTTCCCTGCTCACTTACACCGAATAGGAGTAAGAAACAGCCCATTGTGCACCTGTAATCCTAACTACATTGGAGATTTGAATCATTTATTTTTTAATTTTTTACTAGTCTAATATGGCGAGTAGTGAAGACGAAGAAAATGAGCTCTCGTGTAAAAAGTGCAAGGAATCCATTACTGATGATAATCATATAGTTTGCGATGGCTTATGTAATTCTGCTTTCCATGTGGAGTGTAGTGATATAAAAAAAAGTTCCCTTAAGTTAATAAAAACAACGGACTCAATTAAATGGCTGTGTGAGGTATGTAACCAATATACAACAAATCTTGGAATTTTTACATCTATTGAGAACACCGTCAATAATTTATTAGACAAAAAGTTTTCCGAATTTCAATTAAACTTAAAGCAAGAAAGAGAAGTTATGTATGCAACAATAATTAACAGTATAAAGAACATTTCGCCTGTAACATCATACCAAACAAATGTGTCATCTACTATAAAACAAACAGATAAGGTAAATCAACAAAACATTCAAGTTTTTTCTGAAGGTGATTCCATCCAGCCAAGAACTGCCAATATTTCTTATAGTACGGTTGCTAAAACTAAAAAAGTCCATCCAAATAATTCGCTGTTTATTAAGGCACGTGATAAAGACAAAAGCCCTGCCGAATTATACAAACAGATTAAGTCTTCTGTTAACCCAGCTAGATTATCAATTTCTGTAAACCATATAAGAACAACAAATAATGGAGTAATAATTAACTGCGAAAATTCAGAATCATTAAATAAATTAAAAGACACCTTAACCCCTCAGTTGGAGAATCAGTGTGAGCTCAAAACATCGAAAAGTATAACCCCAAAAGTAATTATCTATGGTACCGAAAAATCTGATGAAGCAGCCAATGACGACACACTAGCTGATGACATAATAAAAACTAATAAAATTCCATCTCAAGCAGAGAACTTCATGTTTAAAATAGTGAGGAAAATTAATTACAATGGTCTTATTAATCTGATTGTAGCCGTCGATCCCCAAACAAGGTCATTTATATTACCTCTTGGCCATCTTTATGTAAATTGGAGAAGATGCCGCATTGCAGATTCTTACCATGTAAAAAGATGTAATACATGCTGTAACTTTGGCCATCTTTCTACTAGTTGTAATAGCAAGTTTCCTGTATGCAATTTGTGCGCTGAAGGTCATGAATCTAAATTGTGCAGTTCCAACTTCAAAAAATGTGCAAATTGTATTCAATCCAATAAAAACCTTAAGACAACATACGATATCAACCATTCAGCCAGAGACAATACGTGTCCATGTTATTTAAACAAACTTAACACCTTAAAAAACCAGACGTTGGAGTCCTTAAATAGTGCCTAGCAATCAAAATTAACTCCTAATAAATTATGTGTAGCGCATCATAATCTTCAATGCCTAAAAAACAAAATGGAGGAAGTTGAAGTACTTTTAACGCTAGAGAACATTGATGTACTCTGTATCTCCGAAACCTGGATTACTTCCCAAGATATTTCAAGAATTTCATTTTCAGGATATATTGTATCAAGTCATTATTGCAGGAAATCACATATTCATGGAGGTACTCTAATTTTAACAAAAAACTCACTAAAAGTCAAAGAAATCCTAGAAATAACACGTTTAAGCATAGACAACATTTTCGAATGTAGCGCTATCTCACTTATTTTAAATAAAATAAATTATTGTATAATATGTTTGTATAGAATTCCAAACCTTAACAGATTAGATACCAATGTGTTTTTGTCAAAATTAGAGGAATCTGCAAATATAATCTTCAGCAAATACCCCAATTCAAGAGTACTTTATTGTGGTGACTTTAATATTGATTTTTTGTGTAAAACTAACGACGTTACAAACTTTCTAGATATATTTTACTCTTATTGTATATATCCAGCTTTTGATGAACCCACTCATTTTCAAAACAACTCAGGTACTGCCATTGACTATATATTACTAAATTATCATGATAGGATTTTAGAAAAAAATCTACTTAATACAGGTTTGTCAGATCATGTTGGTCAAAAAATTGTATTTGATGTATTTGCCCTAAAAAATAAACAGCCGTACAAATTTAGATCCTTTTCCCGGAAAAATATTTTAAAATTTAAGGAATTTTTAGAAACTGAATCCTGGCACAGTGTTCTGAATTGCATTACAATTGATGAAAAATACGAAATTTTTAATAATACACTACATGGATACTATGACCTAAGTTTTGCCTTTGTTACTAAAAATTTGAATATCAAAAATAGGGACTGGATAACTGCAGGTATCAAGGTATCATCCGTACGATTAAAAGAACTGTTTGTTTATCAAAAAAATAATATAATTGGAAAAGAACACTATAAAATATACAAGAAAATATACAATAGGGTTATACGTCAAGCTAAAAAGATGTATTTTGATAATTTAATAATACACTCGGCAAACAAATCTAGTGCTGTTTGGAGAGTAATTAATAGTACTTTCGAAAATGGCCAAACTTCAAAAAATAACACGGACATAGAAATACGAGGAAATACAATCTCTGACAAAAAAATAATATCTGATGAATTTAATAACTTCTTTGTTAATCTACCCAAATCACTTTTAGTACCACAAGATAAAACAAATCGCACAAACACCACTACAATACCTATAACTAACAAATCAATTTATTTAGAACCTGTAACAATATCTGAAGTAATAGACGTAATTAACAATTTGAAAAATTCCAAGGCTATTGGTCCTGACGACTATTCTATAAAAGTAATAAAACAGTGTGCAAGACAACTTGCAAAACCATTAACTCACATAATCAACGAATGCTTTAAAAACGGCCAATTTCCAAATCTCCTGAAAATGTCAAAAATTATTCCTATACCAAAAAAAGGTGACAACAGCCAACTTAAAAATTACCGTCCAATTGCGTTATTGTCTGTTTTTTCGAAAATATTTGAAAAACTACTTTCAAGACGAATAATAGCTTTTTTAGAGTCAAATGAACTATATTCTCCTAACCAACACGGGTTTAGAAAAAACAGGTCTACAATTTCTGCCTTAATGGACATTTTACATTTCATTTACAAGAACATAGATGAAGGAAAAAAAGTTATGGCAATTTTTATCGACCTTTCTAAGGCTTTTGACTGCGTAGATCACGATGTTCTACTAAATAATGTTGAACATTATGGCCTGCGTGGTCATTGTAAAAATCTCATTTCGTCGTATTTAAATAATAGGAAACAATTTGTTAGTTATCTCGGAGAATGCTCTGAGGAATTGCCTGTTGATATTGGGGTGCCGCAAGGAAGTGTACTCGGGCCCCTACTATTCTTATTATACATAAATGATTTAGACTCAATTTTATCAATTTTTTCCAGTACCTTTGCAGATGACGTCACAATTGTTGCAGGTGAAACTAATTTGGAAGTGTTAATTTCCAAGCTAAGATCAAACTTACTTTCACTCAACCATTATTTTAATGAAAAAAATTTACTAATGAATCTAGACAAAACCTATTCATTGCAGTTCCACCCCATAGGAGCAAATTATCTATCCAGTCCTCTATTAAAACTTAACGGTAAATCAATACAACAGGTAACCACTTTTAAACTTCTTGGAATTCATATTGACCTTTCTCTAAACTGGAAATCACATATAAATTTTATTTTTAATAAATGTGCCAGCAATTGCTTTGCATTAAAAAGACTTCGCCAAATAACTAGTACTACAACAGTAAAAGTGTTCTATTACTCCAACATGGAGTCAAGGCTCCGTTACGGCATTATTTTTTGGGGTAATTCTACATCCTCAAATAGGATTTTTGTGTTGCAAAAAAGAGCCATACGCTGTATGTTTGGTTTACAGTTTAGAGAATCATGTAAAAGAACATTCATTGAACAAAACATTTTGACTCTGCCTTGCTTATATATACTAGAAATCTTAAAACTGGTAAAAAAGAATCCATCTAAATTTAACGTGCTGAATGAGCATCATCATTATTCGACACGTCATGGCTTGAATTTGCAGCATGAAATTCACAGGCTGGAACTCTACAAAGCTAACCCATATTACGTGGGTCAATAAATTAGGCAGTGAAGTAAAAAATATTGTAAGTGTAAAAAGATTTGTGACAACTGTTAAAACTTATCTTATTTCAAAGGCTTTTTATTCTGTTGATGAATACTTAATGACTTAACAGATTGTAGAAAAATTATTATTTTGTGTTGTAAGCTCACAAATATGTAAACTTTTTACTTATAATTATGCAATTATTGACTTATCCTATATCGTCTTGTATGATCTATTGGATTAATAAAGGTATTATTATTATTATTATTATAACTGTAAACACCACATTCAAGCGACAACAAAACTTCTTTTTAAAATTTGTGCACTCAACCTGCCTCTACCTACATGCATTACAACTTTATTATATGAAAATAACAGACAAATATTTAATATTCTAGTGGATTTTTTAAAGGACACTAACATTAACTTGTGATTATGGATTAATCTTCTCAATCGTAAATAATATAATTATGTTTAATTTTCGTTCTTTCTTTTTAGGGATAGCTTCGTTTACCTTTGTTATCTATCCTATTGTTATTTTATCCTTCAAACCGTGGTCCAACCCAATTCTGTAAAAACAAAGCCCTGATAGACCCCTGGGCAAGAAGAATGTGTTATAACCCCGCTCCTTCCTTTCGTATATATTAATTTCGTAGTAGGTCAGTTTCGTAGTAGGTTAGTAATATAAGGCATTTCCATTACAACATTTTGTGGTGTATGAGTTATTACGAACTCAAAGCCAGACAAAGGGGAAAAAAAAAAAATAAATAATTTAAAATGTGATATAAAGAAATTATATGACAGTAAAGCTGATAAGCTAATTAATAAAAACTTAAAACATCAACCTGCACAAAAACCACAAAAACAACATATAACTGATAACAACACCATCAAAATACACAAGAATCCAGTGACCCCAAAACAATATTCAGAAACAACCAAAATAACACCTAAACAAACAAATCTGGCTATCTTAGAAACACAGCAGAGACAAATAATGAATAATATTATACACTTGGATCCAGAAGTAAATGATAAAGAAGAAAACAATGTTAATGTCAAGGAATATGATACAGAAAGCTGGCAGGAAATAAGGAGAAGACGAAGGAAATCATACACAAGAAAAATTGGCCAATCAGATGACACCAATGAAAAATTTAAAGGAGAAAACCCGAAAGTATGGCTGTATCTTTATAGGGTGACTCAAGACGTAACAGAGGAAGATATAAAAACATATTTAGAAAGGAAAATAGGAAATATAAATGAAGAAATTATTGTCAAAAAGCTAAAAACCGAGGGAAATAGATTTAACTGTTATATGGTAGCTGCCGATTTTAAGTATAAAGAACAATTTTATAATCCCTCATTTTGGCCAAGGGGGGTAGCATATAAAAGATTTGATTTTAAATTATATTATGAAAAATACCAGATAAGAGATATTGTAAACAATGAAACCGATAAAAGACCAAGTTCTTTTTTAGAACAATAGAAGCCATAGAGGAAAAAATCAAATCATCCATAATACCAAATTTAACGAAACACGGAAGTTCTCTAAAAAATAAACAAGAGGATATCTTACATCAAAATGACACTTCTAATTCTAACGTCTCACTGTACTATCAGAATGTGCGTGGTTTAAATACAAAGACCAGTATCATCTTAAATTCAACGTCCTCATGTAATTATGATATAGTAGCTCTAACAGAAACGTGGTTGGATAGTAGCATGTTAAACTCCGAATTATTTGCTCACAATTATTCAGTAGTTAGATCAGATCGAAATTTCTTAGAAACAGGACTTACTAGAGGGGGTGGTGTGCTGTTAGGCATACACAATAAATATTATTTTGAACTTTTAGATTTAAAGGCAGACGGATTTAATAATTTAAAATTTATAGATATACTAGGGGTCAAGATACATTTAGATTTTTGCTCGCTTCTTATATTTCTGCTTTACGTTCCACCCACTACAACTATAGATTGTTTTATTGCGAGTTTGGAAATTTTAGCCTCCCTGGAATATGCTTACAATACAAACGTACTGCTTTTAGGTGACTTTAATATCGCGGAATTCTCATCATATTTATTAACATTGCAGCCCACCTATCGTGTTACATCACTGTTGAACTTTTTAGATCTCTCTCAAATAAATAGTGTAAAAAATGCAAATAATAGATTACTTGACCTGGTTTTTACAAATGTGAACTGTAAAGTGGAAAAAGCTATGGACATTTTAGTAAATGAAGATATTCATCACCCAGCCCTTGTGCTATTGTTTCATAATAACGAAAAAATAAAAAATAAACAGAAAGTTGAAACTATTCATTACAACTTTCGGAAAGCCGATTTTAATGGTCTATATCACAGTCTGAACGAGGTTGACTGGGATTTTCTTAGTGATTTTACGGATACCAATATGGCCTGTGAGAGTTTCTACTTGAAACTATATGACATTTTAGATATATATGTACCGAAGACGAAACCGCACCGTAGAGTGTATCCCCCCTGGTTTAATTCCAATATCATTAAATCTATTCAATTAAAGTATAAAGCTTGGAAAAAATATAAACGTCACAATGACCAAATCGCATTAGACGAATTTACATATTTAAGACATAAAATTAAGGTAGATATTAAGGTCTCCTACAGAAACTACTGTAACAACATTGAGAATGATATAAAAATAAATCCTAATAAATTTTGGCAGTTTATAATAGATAAACGAAACGTTAGTACCATTCCTACAAAAATGAACTATGAAGATGGTGATATTAACGGTCCAAAAAACATTGCTAATGCTTTTGCCGACTTTTTTCAGCGGTCATATATAAAACCCGATAATTCGGACCCTTCGACTGATGATAGTAGCGCAAACAATAATATATCCTTAACTGGGTTCACCGAAACAGAAATAATAAGTAGCTTGAAAAAAATAAAACCTAAAGCCACGGTTGGTCCTGACAAAATACCGGCCTTTCTTTTACGCGATTGTGCACATATATTTGCAAAGCCTCTTACATTCATTTTTAATTTGTCTATCAGATCTAATGTGTATCCTACTACTTGGAAATTTTCTAAAATAATACCTATATTCAAAAAAGGAGATAAAGGTTTGATACAGAATCATAGGCCAATTACAATAATTAACAACTTTTCAAAAGCCTTTGAAATCTTACTACATGGGTTTGTCTACAGTCAAATAAAAAATGATATTACAGAATACCAGCACGGCTTCATGAAAGGTAGGTCTACTGCCACCAACTTATTTACATTAACGCAATATATTGCAGACTCGTTTGATCATAATTTGCAAGTTGATGTCATATACACAGATTTCACAAAGGCTTTTGATCGACTTGACCACAACATATTACTTTCGAAACTTGATTATTTTGGCTTATCTAAAGACTTACTTATTCTCTTTAAATCATATTTAGAAAATAGAACTCAGTTCGTTCAATGCTGTGGTGTAGAATCGGTCAAAATATTAGCAACATCTGGAGTCCCACAAGGATCCATCTTGGGCCCTCTTTTCTTTAATATTTTTATCAACGATATTGTCCGTGATATTGATGTCCACTGTCTACTCTATGCAGATGATATGAAACTATTTAACCGCATTAGGGATAGACAAGACTGTATTAATCTGCAAGAGTCGCTAAATAAAATTCAGTCGTGGTGTACATTAAATAAACTGCCCTTAAACATATCCAAGTGTAATATTATGACCTACACTATTAAAAGAAATGCAATTATGTTTGACTACTCTCTAAGTAATATAAATCTTCAGAGACCTACCACCTTCTGTGACCTAGGAGTTACATTTGACAGCAAGTTGTCTTTTACAGATCATATGAATACAATAGTAAGCAGTAGTTTCCGCTCTCTGGGTTTTGTCATAAGAAACTCTAGGGACTTTGAAAACACTGACACAATTAAATTATTGTATAATGTGTTTGTCAGATCTAGACTGGAATATGCAGCTATTATTTGGAGCCCCTATTATAATAATCACATTAACAACATTGAAAGGGTCCAACGACGTTTTCTTAAGTATCTCAGCTTCAGAGAGGACGGAATTTACCCTGATATTGGTTTTCCACATTCTGAATTAACTAAAAGACACGCAACTGATACACTTAGCTGTAGACGTAAAAAGTCACAATTAATTTTTTTGTACAAAATAGTAAACGCTCAAATAGACTCTACACATATACTAAGCCAGTTAAATTTCCACATCCCTCGACAATCTGCTAGACAAAATATATTTTTTTACCTTCCCGTTCCTCGCACTAATATTCAGAAACATTCTCCACTGTACCAGATGTGTGATAATTATAACTCACTAGTTAACAGATTTGATCTATTCAATTACAATGTAGCCTCTATCAAGAAACTTAAACTTGAAGGATAATTATTATATTTCATTCGCTTTTTGTTATGAATGGAATCTAATTAATATAAATATATTGTTATAGTAGCTATTAAGTATATACTGTATTTTATATTTATGATTGTTGTTTGTATTATTTGTATTGTTTGTATTATGTATATATACAGTTTTAGGTTTAGATTTATATATAGTGGTAGATTTGTCCCATTCTGTAATTGGAGCTGGATTTCTGTAGAATGGTGTATTAAATAAATAAATAAATAACTTAGAGGGTGAGACAATTCACATACACAGTACCGTATAATACTTGTGGGTATTTCATCATCTCCACCACTCATTTTATTTTTTAAGTTTTTTATGATATCAGTTATTTCTTCTGGAGTTACGGGATCTACATACATAGAGTTAGTATTTTTAACAATATTACTATGGAATTTTACATTTTCAAGATTTTTTTGCAAATTTGGAGCTGCATTGACGAGATACTCATTAATTTCATTGCATATTATATTTGGGTTGCCTTCTATTTCAATTTCCTTGGATTTATTTTTATTTCCTTTGATAGAATTTAGGATTTTCCAAACACATTTTGACTTATTGTCGCTATTCTCAATTTGATTTGAGTAAAATAATTTCCTGGACTGCTCTAATAAACCGTCATATTTCTTTTTAATTAATTTATAGGATTCTTTATATCTCTCATCGGAATTACTTAGGACTAACATTAAATCTAACTGTTTTTTACAATCTGCTAATTTTGGATCGTTATAGTAATTACATAGATTTTTTTTACCAACTCTTATTGGCATTATAGGGAAACATTCATTAAAAATGGGTAATATTATCGACATGAAATTGTTCCACTGAGCATTTACATCTGTCTCCGAGCAGCTGTATACGCTAGACCAATTTTGTTGTGATAATGTATGTGTGAATAGATTTTTGTTTTCATCGTTAAATATTCTCTTATTGCTAATGTTTCTCTGATTATTTCTCTTAATGTTAAACACAACTTTTTGAGCTGTATGGTCCGAGATATGAGTATTTAGTACTTCCGATGTATATTCGTTACCATAATTAGTGAATATGTTGTCAATGCAGCTTTTCGATCTGCAGTTTACTCGTGTATAATCTAAGATAGTAGGAGATATTTGAAATGAGTTTAGCAGCGATACAAACTCTGTAGCATTTTTTACTTCAGATTTAATGTCTATATTGAAATCACCTGCAATGAAGATTATGTTGTTTTCAGATTGAGCTTTTATTAAAAGTTCTTCCAATTTTGACATAAATATCTCTATGTCTGCACTAGGTGGACGATACACAGAAACTATTATCACTTTCCCTATGTTCATTTTTACTTCCACTGCTGCACATTCCAATGTATTGGTGATTGAGAGTTTACACAAATCGTCTCTATCTTTCCACTTTACATTCTTTCTGCAAAAAATTGCTGCTCCACCGTGAGAGCCTTCTGTCCTGCAGAATGACGATGCCAAATTAAAATTTTCTAGATTGTATGATTTTAACTGCGTTTTTGGTTTCCAATGCTCTGCTACACATAAGAAACTACATTCTTCGTGCTCATTCATTAATATTTGCACTCTGTCCAGGCAGTTTCCAATTGATTGTAAGTTTTGATGTATTATACTACACTTCTCTGTCGGTAACAGTTTCTTTGGTTTACAGCAACCTATAGGCTTTGGCTCAGCTGTAAGAACTGTTGGCATTAAACTCGACTCACTTTTCTTAGTCTTTTCACCGTTTTTATGTATATTATTCCTAACTTGGTGTTTGATTTTTGTTCGATTTCTTAATGTGGTGTATTGATTTCTTTTATTCTTGGAGTATAGCTGAGTGGTTGAAGCGCACTGTTTTACGAAACTGGAGCTAAAAACGAGATAGGCTGTGTATTGACGTTAATATCGGCCTCATTTTGAGAGGTATCCAAGAAACGTTTTCCTCGGCTAAAATTGAAACGGTCGAAGGCTATTTTCCTTGGCCAGAACTTTGAATCATATATTATTGTTTGTAGGTGAGGTTGAACTCCAACCATAAAGGATTGGTTATCCGGGTTTGTATTATGGGTGGCTAATTTTTTAACATGAACATCATTTGTGTTTGTTCGGGATTCAATATATTTTTTAATGTTTTCCTCGTTTACGTCATCTGGAACTTTAGTGACAAACAACCAGATTTTTCTCTCCTTCTCGTTTTTTCCATGGAATTCACCATCACCTTCTCCATTTCCAACTCGGAGCAGATAAAAGATGAGCTACGCAGACAACTGCAAGCAAATACCCCAAATGATGAAACAGAACTGATTTCTGCAGGCATTGACATCAACCCACAGGTCCAACCAGCCCAGAATATAAGACGCTCCGAAAGCAATTTTACATGGATTGATACATACCAACAATATCTCACTAAGTATTGTGGGACACACCCCTGCTTGAGACCCAAGTTGTCAAAGCTTAATTTTACACCAGAGTCAAGACTTATATTAACAACAGCTAACATTACTTTGACTAATGATTTAACTCAGGAAATGGATCTGGAAGAAATTCATTTACACATTTACTGCGCAGCATCTGCTACACTACTGGAGAATAAACAAAAAATCACGTGTAAGAATCCAAATCAATGAAACGTTAACCACCAACCTGCATGGGAACTTGGGCTCAAAAGAAAGATTGATGGATTAAGGAAGGATATTGGAAGGATGCAACAGTTAGTCAACGGTAAAACAAGTAATAGGCTCCGAAAACACTTCCCCGCTAAACTCCAGGTGGAGAAAAGAGACCACAGAAGAATATTTATTGCAGACTATCTAGACACTTTGAAGCAGAAACTGGCAGCATATGGGAAAAGACTAAAGAGATACCAAGAAATTTTTCAACGGAAACTTCAAAATACACAGTTCACCAGTAGTGGAAGGGAGCTCTACAGAAAATTAGGGTAAGATGACAGTAACCATTCCCAAGCCCCAGACAAGATAGAGGTAGAACGGTTTTGGTCTAACATCTGGGCCAATGAAGCTGTGCATCGGCAGGAGCACACTGGATACAACACGAATGCCAGAACTATCAAAAATGACCCCAATAAAGTGCCATGTTTTCTCACAAAAGTCATTTATCTTCTACCTAAGTCGAAGAACACGAAAGACCCTGCGCAGTACCGTCCAATTACCTGCCTTCCAACGTTATATAAAATCCTCTCCGCAATAATATATGATAAAATTTATGCTTACCTAGAACACAACAATATCTCAACTGAGGAGCAGAAAGGGCGTAGGAAAAGGGCAATAGGATGCAAAGAGCAGATAACAATAGACAAAAGAACAGAAGTCTCAATATGGCATACATAGACTATCAGAAAGCGTTTGACTCTATTCCACATAGTTGACTCATTAAAGTCCTGGAAATCAATACATCAATCAATAACTCAAAATTATCACAGACAAGTTGGATGATCTCAATGTACATGGATGCTTTAAGTGGACGAGGGAACTTCAAGGTGACTTGCTGACCTGCTATGAGAGCAGCGAACCTGCCCAGAAGGCACCGACATTTGGCAGATCAACACTGCCGTGTACAACGCTGCTAGCCAACTCGTTCCCCGCGAAAGGGCAACCAGAGCCCCAAGCGGTATCGAAAAGGCTAAGCGGCGGGTATAAAATATCGAAGGCAAAATACAGTTGGCCAGACAACACGCTTCTCGAATCCAGAGTGGAATGTGTAACAGCTGGCATGGCGTTTACGCCTAAAGTCCGGCGAACAGCAGCCGGCCTAAGAAGTCAACACCACACACTAAATCTAACAGTGATGCTTACCATTAAACAACACTGTTTAGATCGGATTCGAGCGCTCGTGGATATCCAGAAAAAGCTAATAAGGCGGGTAAGGAGGATAGATACATTATTCTGTACGAATCCTTCCCGCCGATTTCAAGAGCCACAGCGTGTTGTCGACAATCCGCCAGCTGTAGCCGATGCCGAAAGCTTCTGGAAGGGAATCTACGAAACGACGCGTTCGTTCGATAGCAGCATTTCAGCAATAGCACACTTCGAGGCTCTTTGCCACAGAACCTTAGAAGAGCCAGAAGTCAATCAGTTCAGACGAAGTTCAACAAGCTCTTGTTGGAACCAAGAACTTCACTGCCCCGGGCCCAGACGGCATAAACAACTGGTGGTGGAAAAAATTTCCTTCCACCCACCGTCGCCTGGCCTAAGTTTTCAACAAGTGGTTGAACGAGGAATAGCAGATTCCGGACTGGTTTGTCGAAGGACGTACCGTGCTAATCCCCAAATGGGAGATCTGTCTGATCCAATGAATTATAGGCAGATCATCTGTCTGAAGTAGTGTTGTAATTGGTTATGTTTAATAAATGCCCCTGTCTTGTGTTATATGGATGAGTATCTGAATTTGTTTCAAAGTTTCTTAACTTCTTCTTTACAAATTTAATAGTGCTTAAGATATATATAGTATGGATGGTCAAAATGTTATTTTTTTTTTTAAATAAGATCTACATGATTCTCTGGGCGCTATGTCAAAAAATAGTCCGATGGGTCTCTTCTGCAGGATGAACACACGGTTTATGTTTGAGGCAGCACCCCACGACACGATATTGTAAGACAAATGTGAGTATGCAAGTGCATAATAAATGTTTGCCAGAGATTTAATGTTAAGAACACTCTTCAACTGCCTTAGCGCATAGTACGCATAGTTTATTTTTTTACAAATGTGTTTAATTTGGTGATCCCAACATAGCTTACTATCTATCATTGTCCCCAGAAATTTAATTGATTCTGAGAATTTCTCAGTAGGTAGTATTTTAATTAAGTCCTCCGAAGGCAATCTTCGTTGTGAAAAATATATACATTCGGTTTTACCAATATTCCAGATAAGCGTATTGTCATGACACCATTTTTGATAAATTTGTAATATTCTGTTTGTCTTATTTTGGAGTTCTATAGGATCACGTGCTGAAAGAAGCATGGAAGTATCGTCTGTAAACATTACAACTAATCCTTCTTGCAGAATTGCAGGAAGATCGTTGACAAATAATAGGAATATTAATGGTCCTAGCACTGAGCCCTGGGGAACCCGTTGGTTAATATCGTAACTTTCAGACGTATAGCCATATATTTTTACATGTAATTTTTGACCTGTTATAAAGGATTTAATAAGATCCAATGCCAACCCTCTAATTCCTAATCTTTGCAACTTGTACATGATGAAGTCAATATTCAATATATCAAATGCTTTGCTTAGATCAAAGAATAAGCCCATGACATGATTTCTCTTGTCCAACTCACCATATACAAACTGCAAGAGTTGGATGGTGGCTGTTTCAATTGATTTACCTTGTTGAAACCCATGTTGACATTTTGTTATTAAGTTATGCTTGTTTAAAAATGACATAATTCTATTTGAAAATAATCCTTTCTATAACTTTTGAAATTACACATAATATAGAGATCGGTCTATAATTCTCATGGTCGAGTTCATCACCCTTCTTGAACACTTGGTATGGAGTTCGGGTTGGACAAGTGCGTGGTCATTCAACTCAAGAGAGGATGATGCAGGGACTTCACTGAAGACACGCAACTCGCATATGGAAGCATCCTAAGACATCTGGATGCCAGAGAGACCTACACATACCTGGGTGTGCAGAGCATCACATCCAGGATATACAACAAGTGAAAGAATCTCTCCGCGGTAAGTACAGATGCCTACTCCGAAAAATTTGGTTGTCTGAACTTTCGGGGAAAAACAAGATGCCTTCATCTAATTTGCTTGCCGTTCCTGTTCTGCTTTACTCCCTTGGGGTAGTCAAATCGATTATAGATGAGTTGCGCCAACTGGACAGAGGTACCTGCAAGATGATGAATATCCATAGGAGCATTCATCCTAGATCATCCGTTCCTCGTCTATGCTTATCACGTAATCAGGGGAGGCAAGGACAGAGTTGGAGTGCAGGCATGGCAGAGTAGCACTGAGCATGGCATGTAACATACTTCTGAGCTCAGACTCACTTCTGCAACTAGTGAGAGATCGCGAAAATATGGGGGTAGGTGCAGGGCTGTTTAAGGCGGCAAAAAGAGCTGCAGATGAACTTGGTCTTGTATTCGACGACAGTCAGTCACTGAACTTCAGTCACCTCGCTTGAA
Organism: Stenurella melanura; assembly: GCA_963583905.1. Classification (NCBI taxonomy): domain Eukaryota; kingdom Metazoa; phylum Arthropoda; class Insecta; order Coleoptera; family Cerambycidae; genus Stenurella; species Stenurella melanura. The sequence continues at coordinate 94,609,993 of OY757315.1, forward strand.
GGCCCAAATAAAAGCTGCCGAACAGGAACGTCTGTTTAAGCAGCATGCCGATAAACCCATCCACGGGGTGTTCTCTTAACAATAAAGTATTAGAGTCTGTTATCGATGTTGTAGGTTTTTGTTTGTTAAATTTCATTAACATGTCTCTTAGAAATGGTGTTGTACCAAATCGATTAAAATGTAGTTGTATTACGCCAATACCTAAGATTATGAACACGAACGAGGCATGGAATTTTAGGCCGATTAATACTTTACTTTCTATAGAAAAATTGTTAGAAAAAGCAGTATACGATGAACTGATGGATTACTTTAATTTAAACAATATATTAATAAGTCACCAGTCTGGTTTTCGAGCAAAGCACTCATGTGAATCTGCACTTCAACTGACATTTACTAGCTGGAGTCAGATGATCGATGAAGGAAAATATATAGTTGCGGTATTTATAGACTTAAAAAGAGTGTTTGTAACCATCTTATTATGGTATAAAAGGTAATGTTCTGAAAACAGAAAACAAAACACCAAAGTTAATAACACATATTCCTCAAGCCTTGAAGTTGAGCTTGGCGTACCACAGGGAAGCATCTTAGGACCCCTGCTATTTATTATATATATCAATGATATAAATTACCAGCTTAATTGCGATTTCTTGAATTTGTATGCTGATGATACATTATTAGCTGTGTGTGATGATGATCTAGATAATGCTGTCAATAAAATGAATTTGGAACTTTCCAAAGTTGAAAAGTATTTTAAGGTCAATAAACTCAAATTAAATCCAAGTAAAATAAAAGCAATGGTGATTACAAATAGATCTAGAAGTAGTAATATCAATTGTAATAATATTAATCTGTCCATAGATAATTCACCAATTGAAGTAGTCAAACAAATTAAATATTTGGGTATAATTTTAGATAACATCTTATCATTTAAACATCATTTTAATTATACAAAAAAGAAAATTAGAAAAAAATTGTTTTACTTTTCAAGAATAGCAATTAACTTAGATATGAAAACTAGAATCACTGTATACAAAGCTATAATTCTACCACACACTTTGATTTCTGTGCTACTGTTTTGTGTTTACTTGATCAAAGTAGTATTAATGAACTACAAACAATGCAAAATAGGGCGATGAGAATAATTCTCAGATGCAATAGATATACACCAATTTTAACCATGTTAAGGGTTCTGGAGTGGATGCCTGTATCTGTTAGAATTACCTACTTTACGATTGTTTTTATATTTAAAATTCTAAAGGGCTTACTAGCTGAGTATTTGAATAGGTTTATTACATTTAATAATGAAATTCACTCATATAATACCAGATCTCATACTGATATTCATATTAGTCGAACTCGCCACTGCAGAGCAATGAATAACATATTTTTTAAAGGAGTTCGATTTTACAATAATTTACCTAAGAAAATTAAAGACAGCAAGTCCCTAAACACTTTTAAACATGAATTGAAATTGCATTTAATTAAGTGGTATCGATCTTATAGTTTTAAAGACATTACGTAAATATTTAGCATATCGTGGGAAATTTATTTGTAATTTTATAATAAGTATATGTCTTTTATTTTGTGTATTATTTTTGTATATCTGACTGATCTTATGTTTTTGATCTTATTTTTATATTTTATATTCTTAACAATTGTAATTTTATAATATGTTTGTTTTTCATTCTGTGTATGTGCTATATTTATATATTTATGTATTAGGATATACCTATTTACAATAGAGTTATTATTATAAGAACCTAGAAACGCTGGGTTTATCCACAAGGCATTCAAATCCAAACATTGCAGACCATTTATCGCACTTCCTAAGTATAAACTCATCTGCCACACATGAAATTCGAGGTAATCAAGTAGAAAATTACAAAGTCTTAAAAAAACGAAGCATTACAAGTAACAATATAGCACATCTAAATGTATTACTCAGTAAGGTTGACTGGTTTTATTTATGTTATTTTAATGTAAATGATGAATTTTTGTTTTTTATAGAAACAATCGTGTGGTATTTTAATGAATGCTGTCCGGTTAAATATATAAATAAAAAATGTACAAGAAATAATAATGCAAATAATGCTAAGTGGTTAACTGATGAACTGATTAAAGAGGGCACTGAAATAAAAAATATGTTTTGGCTTATGAAAACTTCAGATTGTCATCAACTTAAAAATGAGTATCAAATTAAAAAAAAAGAATATAAAAAAAATATCAAAATTACCAAGCAGACTTATTTTAAGAACAAAATTAATAATTCATCAAATAAAACAAAGGAAACGTGGAACATTATTAATTCTAGACTTGGTAAATCTAATAAGAGCAATAAAAATATTATACTTAAGTACAATTCAGAATATGTGTCTGACCCATATGAAGTCTCTGAATTGTTTGCTTCCCACTTTTCCACAATAGCAGAAAACAAGATTAAAGAGCACTTTCATCAAAATCAAAATTTGACTTCACCCTGTATTGCTACAGGAAAAAAATACAATAATACATCGGAATTCTGTATAGAACCTGTTACTGAAGAAGAAATTATAGACATAATTAATACACTTAAAAATGAATTTTCCTGTGGCACTGATGATATATCTCTGTTTGTTCTTAAAAATATTAACATAAATATTATTGGTCCTTTTGTGTATTTAATTAATCAGTCATTTTGCCAGGGTTATTTTCCTGACATATTTAAAATTGCACGTGTTATTCCACTATTTAAAAAGGGCAGCCCTGAAGACATCGACAACTACCGACAGATATCTATACTCAGCACTATATCTAAAATTATCGAAAGGGCTTTTTATGTGAGATTGATTGAATATGTTGAAAAAAATAATTTCTTAACACCATCTCAGCATGGCTTTAGATCTGGCAGATCAATAGAGACTGCCTCATGTCATTTGCTAAATTATGTACACTCTTGTCTAGATCATGACAAGTATGTTTTGTCAATGTTTTTCGACTTATCCAAGGCCTTTGATACTGTTCACTCCGAAAGGCTTTTAAGCAAACTATTTGACCTTGGAATTAGAGATACTGCCCTGAGATGGATCCAGACTTACATGGAGGGACGGTCATTAACAGTAAGTTACAACAATGCTATGTCATCTGTTCATAATGTCAAGTTCGGAGTACCACAGGGCTCAGTTCTTGGACCCTTGCTCTTTATGCTGTATGTTAATGACCTTCCTGACTACATAAAAAGTGCTGGGCATGTCACCATGTTTGCTGATGACACGACTATTTCAGTATCGGCAATAAATAGTGATGATATCCACCTGTATGCTGAAGATGTCGTGAGTATATTAAGGGCCTGGTGTGATAGTAATCGATTAATATTAAACACAAATAAAACGATGATTATAAACTTTCACATTAGAAGACCTCTACCTATAAATTTTAAAATATTTGATATAAAGCTAGGAGAAGAAATTAAATATCTTGGTACTTACTTAGATTCTAAATTATCATGGGACAAACATATCGATGACGTATGTAATAAATTAAACAAAGCTTTTTTTGGCATCTTACAATTGAAAGACACGTTAGACGAAAGTGGTCTACTAAGTATTTACTATGCCTTAGTCTACTCGCACATTTCGTTAAACATCATAAGTTGGGGGTGTGGTAGAGAAATGGGTAGGGTATTTATTCTACAAAAAAGACTAATACGTCTTATATTTAACTTAAAGTACAATGAAACTTGTAGAACAGTGTTCAGAGAAAAAAGAATTCTGACTCTTCCTAGCATATATATTTTTAAATGTCTCATGTACACTAAAAACAATCTCTGCTCGTTTGCTCAAGTTGCAGATTCCCATACATATAAAACCAGACATGGGAAACTCTTAAGTATCCCATTGCATAGAACTACCTCTTTCAAACATTCCTCATGGTATAACTGCGTTAATCTGTACAACGCAATACCTGAATCTATGAAAGTAATAAATTGCCCCAAGTTATTTAAAAATAAAGTTAAAAACATGCTACTAGAGGGTGTTTTTTATAGTACTGACGAATTTGTGTCCAGATCTTAACCTTATGCAGTTAGCAAAATTAAAACCTGCTTATCCACTATTTTTTTATATTGTGTCTTAAATTCTTGTATCTACAGTATTATATGTGTATCTGTGTGTATGTATATATGTGTATATATACAGGGTGCGCCAAAGTTCTGAATTTGGTCGATTACGGCTCTATTTGAAATGGTGGAAATATATTGTTTATAGATTATTTTCTTGATTTTCAATTCTGAATAACCAGAAAATATGTACAATTATACAGGGTATTCCGTTTTCGTTGTCTGGGCAACAACTTCGTTATTTTAAATGGAACACCCTATATTTTTTTCCTTTATCGAGTTACCCATCTAATTATATTCATAACTCTATTAAGGTGGTAGGTACTTAAACTGAACCGTTTACGATATAAAAGAGATTTATTGACAAAAATTGAGGTTTGCGGATAAGTTTTTGAGTACCTCTGATTTCATAGACAAGAGAGTTATCAAAATTCTGCTTATACTGTTATGTTGGGCATATTAAGGGCTAGTAGGGTAGAAACGTTATTAACATTAATCTTATACAGAGTGCTGAAAAAATTGAGTTTATTTTTTTGCTAATAAAAAGGGCCGTAATTCAATTTTTTCAAATGGGACGTACTATTTTCAGTTCTGTCATCTAATGAAGTGTTAAATTATCTTTCCACTGATATATCATAGTAGGTATTTATCTTTAAGGGTTGCATAGATATTAAGGTTAAATATCTGTCTGACTGAAATTCACATAATTTTATATCACATTACATCACATAAATTAACTTTGACAGTATGACTTGTTGTTTGTCGTGCAAACTCAACTTTTACGAGCTGCCACGACAATCTTCAAAGCATACTGCTCATGGTGGCTCATGTAGACAGAGAGGTGATACATCCGTTGATGCCACGTGTTGAGTTTGTTCGCTCCGCGCCGAGGCGATGGTGTGGACCAAGATTAGTAAACATGAGTGAGGTAGCCTACTAACTTTTCAAGGTCGAATCAAGACGCCATATTGCGCATCATAGTGCCTGCCCTGTGTTTGAACAAAGTTTTTCTGTATGATTTCATATTGAAAAGGTGTAATTTATGTAACATTCCCGTGTTTTTCTTTTCGACCTAAGTTTTAGTGTTCTATATTACTCGTATTCAAAATGAAATCATACAGAAAAACTTTGTTCAAACACAGGGCAGGCACAATGACGCGCAATATGGCATCTTGACTCGCCCTTGAAAAGTCAATAGGCAACCTCCCACTTTACTAATCTGGGGTGTGGACACTGTTATTAACTTGACATCGCTGCAAATTATATCTATCGTTGTTTATCTTAAATCCATCGCATTCATTCACGTTGTAACCCGCTATGTAATTGTAGGTTTGCCAGGAGTGGAACGTATTAGGTATTTGCACATTCTAGCTTGTCGTTAGTTTATGTTTGTCTATTGATTTGTCGAGTGAAGAAGTGTTTCAAAATAAATATGAATTATTCGCGGGAAGAAATGGTTGACATGATTTTTATTCTGGGGGAGTGCTCAAGGAACAGCCTCTTAGCATCCCGAGTCTATAAAACCACATATCCTGAAAGGAGACACCCTTTAGAACCTGCATTTAGTAATCTTAGAGACAGATTTATCGAAACTGGTGGTGCAGTACAAACCTCATGAATTAAGTTCCAGCAAGAAAAATGACTGTCAATGGACACAATTTTCATTATTATTCAGATGTCAATCCTCATTTATTAAAAACAGTTTCCCAACAGAGGTGGTCATTAAATGTATGGGGTGCTGTAGTAGGGCCGATTGTTATTGGACCTCATTTCTTTAATGGACCCTTAAATGGAAGAATATATCACGATTTTTTGGAAAATGAATTGCCGGTTCTCCTAGAAAACGTTCCTCTTGATATACGGCAAAAAGTGTGGTTTCAACAAGATGGAGCTCCGCCTCATTTTGCAGCAAATGTCAGAGAATGGTTAGATCGCAACTTCAATGATATGTGGATAGGGCGTGGCGCAGCAATAGCATGGCCTGCAAGGTCGCCCGATCTGACAGGTATGGACTTTTTTTACGGGGCTATGTAAAGGATATAGTTTATCGCGACACTTCTACCACTGTTGATGACATGAAAAATAGGATCAGACGTGCCTTTGCATCCATTACTCCGCAGATGCTGCAAGAAATGCGTCATTCATTTAGGAAGAGGACTCAGATGTGTCTCGATCGAAATGGTGAACATTTTGAACATTTGTTAAAATAATTGTTTTTTTATTATGAGTAAATTCTTTATTACATACGTGCTGGTATTAATTTCAATTCTTTGTCCAACAATTCTAAGTAAAAAAATAATATTTCAGAAGGCTAATAATTAATTATGGAAAACTGCTTGTACTACTACACAATTAGTCTGATCCAGGCAATTAACCTTAATATCTATGCAACTTTTAAAGATAAATACCTACTATGATATATCAATGGAAAGATAATTTAACACTTCATTAGATGACAGAACTGAAAATAGTACGTCCCATTTGAAAAAATTGAATTACGGCCTTTTTTATTAGCAAAAAAATAAACTCAATTTTTTCAGCACTCTGTATAAGATTAATGTTAATAATGTTTCTGCCCTACTAGCCCTTAATATGCCCAACATAACGGTATAAGCAGAATTTTTAAAACTCTCTTGTCTATGAAATCAGAGGTACTCAAAAACTTGTCAGTAAACCTCACTTTTTGTCAAAAAATCTCTTTTATATCGTAAACGGTTAATTTTAAGTACCTACCACCTTAATAGATTTATGAATATAATTAGATGAGTAACTCGATAAAGGAAAAAAATATAGGGTGTTCCATTTAAAATAACGAAGTTGTTGCCCGGACAACGAAAACGGAATACCCTGTATAATTGTACATATTTTCTGGTTATTCAGAATTGAAAATCAAGAAAATAATCTATAGACAATATATTTCCACCATTTCATATAGAGCCGTAATCGACCAAATTCAGAACTTTGGCGCACCCTGTATATGTTTATTTATGTATTTTATTTCGCTGATTACTTTTTACTTATATACTTGTCTGACATGCCATATGTACTCTATGTATCTTATGTGGTTAATAAATTATTATTATTATTATTATTATTCGCCTTCTTGAGGTTAGCTGGGCCAAAGTTGGAGACTGAGGGATTCATTGTGGCCTGTCAAGATGGTGTCATTAATACTTTGGTTTACCGAAGCCGCATAATGGGTGTAGAGGTTCCTGAGATTAACTGCAGAACCTGCATATACTTTCTGCATACCCGGTGTATGCGATTTCAGCCTACATCCATCGCCATAAAGCGGCGTTGTGGGTGCTGTACTACCATCTACGGCACTTGTACGGAATAGACCAAACACCAGTGCTGACTTCTCTGGAGACATCGAGACCTTTGTCAAAAACGAGAGGTGCCCAATTTATTGGAACTACTCGTTTCCGACAGTCAAGCTGACATAGTCCTTCTCGACCATCGAAACAAAGTGATATTTATGATCGAGTTCTAGGCACCTGCTGTGCCAAACATCACTTTGAATGAGGAGGAAAAATGTACCAAATACCGTGATCTCCGGTACGAGCTCCAAGTGCTGTACTCAGGCAAGATGGTCATCCTAATAATCGAATACTCGGAGGTATGAAGCCTATGCTGCTCTCAGAACTGAAGATCAGGCCGGCCTGTCAAAAATCTGCTGTTTGGTTGGCAGGCTAAATGGCAAAGGCGCTCATCTTGGGGTCCCTTTGCTTACTTTGCACACAATTCTGGAACCTACAGTCACTAATCCCACAGGATGTGGGGAGTGGTTGTTGATATTTTACTGGCGCTCTTTCCATGTGCTGTTGGAGGCCATATCCGTGTCCAGCATCAGGAAACTAAAAAAAAAAATAACAATATATAATTTTCTATCATCAGGCAAATACAAGCTAATAAGCCTGACGACCGCCAACTCAAGACAATTATACTACAAGTAACTCAGGTAGTTCTTAGTTCAGCACGCTCGAAGAGTCTACCGATCAACTTATATTCACTCCGCCATGGTACATCGTAATAGAGCACTAACTGTAATTGACTCAGCTCAGCACGCTGAAAGCCAATGCCAGAATAGCACTGATTTGTCTTGAATTTGGTCGCGCTTTTATATCCAAAATCCTACACATGTGACCCATTGGCGGCGTGTGCAACTATAGGTCCAAGTAATTTCGGGTATATCGGCGTAGTGGTATGTCGTATTTGAATGAATCGTATAATAATACGACGACTCTTTCCGATGATGGTATGGTATGAGTCTTTACAACCAATACGGTTTCGTATTCATACCAAATGTACACATACTAACCTAATGAGAATAATCCGAACTGTAAAAAGAGATTTATTTCCTTACCGATGGGAATTACGCATCAGTACGATTCATACCGATACGAAAAATGAAATTATTTCATATTTGACCTTATTGTCTGGTGGATATAGGTAACCCTAATCGTCTTCCTTTTGTGTGTAGTATTATTATTATTATTATTTATTGTATTTTATTGGTTTTCCAAATGGCCATCGACCGAAGTGCTTCAGCCTATTACAAATATTTACAATACTTTATTTACAAATATTAATTTTTACAGCATATTTATCTCCTGTGAAAAAAAAATTCAAAAAAGTTAATATAAATTTATATTCATGTTTCATTTTTCATTCCCTATTGTTTAGTGCAACAATGTGTTGGAATGGAATGGCTATATTTTTTTGATGGTTTATCATTAAGTATAAATTTGTAAGTGCAACAGTTTTTTCAGATGTAAAAAAATCCAAAAAATAGGTGAGATACGAACAATTTTTAAATTTTTTCAAAATGGCCGCGTCAGATGAATGCGATGTAAGAAAATTACTTAGTAGGCTATGGAAATTATTAGTAAGGTTGTAGACTTGTCTGTAAAGCAGAAAATAGTTGTTTGAATTACTGATAGGTACCAAGTATTTTTAGTTTTTTTTTTCAAAAAAACGGAATTTCATTTTCATTCCCGTAGGGGGCCTATGGAATTTTTTTTAATGGAACTGTGCTATTTCTTTTATTAATCAGAAGTAATTATTCATAAACTATAATTTTTTCGCCATTAATAATTTCTTAATGATATCCTTCGTAATAATGGAATTATTTTTAAAAATTAAACACAAATTTAACAAGAAATAATTTTAATAGGTACTACAACCATGAATAAATTACCCAGAATAACAAAACTATTTAAAACCTAAATTAGAATAAACCATTATAAAAATTGTTCAAACTGTTCACCGTTTGCGCAACTTATCGTTGCATGTCTAACATTCTGTAATTGTTTAGGTGTTATTTGTGCAATTTCGTTTCGAACTCTTTTTTCCAGATCTTGCCTTGTGGTTGGAGCAGTCATCTAGAATCCATTTTTCAAATGCGCCCAAATAAAAAAATCGAGTGGGGTTAAGTCAGGCGACCTTGCAGGCCATCTGACTTGACCATGGGTCCTAATCCAATGATCTGGAAATAATTGATTTTGGTAATCCCTAACCCCCCTTCCGTCTCGTTGAAAGTAAACCTCGTCAATATTGGCATTGGGAATTTGATTAATCTGAGGAACTATTATATTTTGGAGAAATTCTACGTATCATGGTCCAGTTAGAATTTCGCTAAAACTTATTGGACCTATGATATGGTCGCCCAGTACGCCTAACCAAACATTGAAGCCAAACCGCCCCTGTCTCATAATGTGAAGATTATCAATTGGCCAATATCGGGTGTTGTTTCGATTAAATAACCCAAGGTTTGTAAATCTCGTTTCATTAGTGAACAAAATGTTTTTGATAAAATTCTCATTTCGTAATTGGCGTAACTGTAACCAATTACAAAAGGTTATTCTTCGTTGATAATTATTCTCATACAAAAATTGATACAATTGATATTTATAAGAACGATAGCCATGTTTCTTTAAAACTTTTCTGGCTGATTCTTTGGAAACTGGTAATTCATGTTCAATTTGTCTTATCGAAATGGTTTGGTCAACATGCACTAAAGCTAATACATTAATTTCCGTTTCTTCATCCACAATAAATCTTTCATCAATTTCTACATTAGGTTCAGTTCTAAATTGTTGCTCCAACCGGGCGAAATAGTTTCTCGGAGGTTGTCCTCTTTCTGGATATCTCCGTCCATACAGACTTTGTGCTCTAGTTGCATTACGTCGAGTCTCTCCATAAATAATGATCATGTCAACTTTTTCATGTCTTGAATAATTTTCAGCCATTTTATATTAATTTTCTTGTTTATAACAACTTTAATACACTTGCTTCAGAAAATTAGTGAATAAGTCAAGACTAATTCAATTGTTGCAAATGTCTGTCATTATCATGGCTATCTGCACCTTATTAAAATGATTTGTTGGCGCTTACATTGACTCGTGGCCAACCGGTATATATGTAAAGTACACAACAATAGAAAATAACAAGCACAAAATATATCAGTATAATTTAATAAGACAAATATAAAAAAATCCTGTATGGTATAACAGTTCTTTTGCAGCAAATATATTTTTAATCTAGATTTAAACGTGGGAACATTAGAGGAGTTTTTGATTTCTGAATGTAAGGCATTATAAAATTTACATCCGGTGTGCTGAAAGGTTTTTTTGAAAAATGTAGTTTGGAAGTGGTTTGGAATTAGCACGCCTCTTGAGTTAAAAACAGTGCCATTTTTATACACATATTTCACTTTTCATGCTCTTTGTTGGGTGTTTTGTGCTGGTGTAAATATATTTAGAAATTTAATAAAAGAGGGCCCTGCGCCAATCAGAGGTTAGTTCTTGAATACTTGATTGTTACGAAATATCTCACACCTAAAAATATAAAGTTATAAAAACTAAGAGTGAAAACTAAATGCTGTTAATTTTTCAAAAAAAGAAAGACCTATTTCCATAGTCTCACGAGATATTAAATTGTATTAATAGTGTTCCTTGTGAGTGCGGATAATATTATGTAGGTGAGTCATCTGGACCTTTCAACCTAAAGCTTGGTGAACTTAGAAATTGCACCAGAAGAGGAGAATTGCAAAAATCCAATATTTGTGAACAAGCATGGGATAACAATCATATGATCTAATGTGACTCAGAGAAGATATTGGAAGAAACAGCAACTAAATGAAAACTCAGGAATCTGCGATTATTATATTAAATGAAAGCTACTTTATAAATTTTTGCATTAGTTGGTTGCTCATCCTTAGATACGAAGTAAGTAAAAATAAAATAAATATAATTTAATCTCACATGATGTAACAGTGTATTTCCCTCGTTACGCAAATAGTATTTTTGAATTATATGTATTACACTATTTCCATAGATATACCAAGTGATACGTGGGTACATAAATAAATACCGAGTATAATTCTTTAACGCCTCCGTGGTTTTTCTTCCTAGTATGTAATGACCCTAAAATAATCCTTAGTTTGTTGTTTATAGGTATAGTAAGTAGCATAAGGTTACCTGTCTGTCTGTATGTTTTGGTAAGGGTAGTTACGCATAGAAGCCCTATAACCAGATCTGGTGTATGATTCCAGTTCACTGTTGTTTTATTTTCATTGAGATAAAAGTCAAGATAATAAGTTGCATACAAGGGTTCTAAATTGAGTGTAATCTGGTAGTGGTCACGGGCCGCATTATTCTGTATAAGTGCTGCAAAGAAGAGCTAATAAGATCCGTAGGGAAGTAAATAAAGGATGAGATCATTATTAAATATTAATAGAACGGTCTACTAGGCAAAGGATTAGCAGTAAAAGCAAAGAGACTCCACCTACCATTTTGCATTAGCCTAGTGTTAAGTTTTACATAGTATTTTCAACTTATTTAAATTGTTTCCTTAACTGTTCGCTGTTTTGAATTTCTAGCTTTGATTTTTGATGGACTCAACGTCAAAATCTCGATATTCTGACAGTGCTACCAACCAGTTACTAGTTTTATCGCGATTTTCCTATTGATTGTTAAAGGTCATAAGAGAATTCGCTTAATAAATTAATCGTATTATGTAAATGGCTTTTCTTCGATTAACTTGTATGAATGGGCCTAGTGATTGATTGTTGTGTTACTTCTAAAGCACCGATTGGAAAATAATGTTGAGTAGAGACATCTCTGGGCATTGGCATCACTTCAGAGTTATGTATTTCTGGTTGCATAACTATTAGGATAGTTTCTAGAAGATTAAATTCTCCTTTTTTGTTTCGAATTTTTTTTAAATTTCCGCTGATATCTGCTCCCATCGTGCTCATTTTTGCTTCAGCCATTGATACGAAAGCTTTCTGTCCCTTTCTGTCATTTTGGCAATTTTGTAAATACACCTGGTAGCACATGGTTTGGTAGATTTTAATTCGACATTTTCTAATTATTTTAGTAGTGTAAGCATTGGATACAGTAATTATCCTAGGTACCCAATATTACTGATTACGGTGGATATTTATTATCTTTCTTGGAAAAACAGGAATACCAGACCCTTCATTGAAGGTATGTAACAGAATAATTTTGTAGACGTTTCTTAACTTGAAATTTTCTCAATTATTAAGGGTCTTTGTATGGGGAGGCTACTCCATCAACCTGCTTCCATTTTCATTGACTCAGAAGCTCCTGCATTGGCACATTTTTAAGTGTCATCTCCCTATCACTCTCTGGGGAAGGCAATCCACTATAACACAGGACTGTTTCTATTCCCACATCAACCTCCTGGACTGGGGCATACCGACAGCTAAGTCATATATCATACGTTTTTTTTTATGTCTATATATTTTGGGGAAATTGTATACCGTACTTAATTTAAGTTTATAGTTATTAGGTAAATTTTACTTTGCATTGATTGATATAATTATTATATGTACAGCGTAAGTTAGTTTTCGTAACTAACAGATTTTCTTATATTGGTGCGTTTTAAGTGTTTGCGCTTAAGCTTGAGCTATAACACTAAAACCATTAAATTTCTGGTTTAATAATTTATATAAGTAGCTAATTTCAGCTCATTTACGAAACATAATAGTTTGGATATATATAATATTCTTTTTGACCTTTGTTTACCTTTTGTATATGGGTAAATATATAATTTTTTTTGAGGTAATTACATATAACTAATCACACATTGGCTGAAGACTTAACTTTTACTAGTGTCTAAAATACATATTTGTTTTATGTATCAGTTTAAACTTTCATGGTAATAAACACCTTTAGTGATTTTAGCAGATTTGTCATGTTTTTTTTGTCTTTGTGTCCCCGTTTAGTAGATTTAAGGGGGGCAAAATTCTGAATGGGCTTATTTAACAAATTTTTTTTATTGCGTTATTTGAAAGTTTATGTTTAAAATTGCAAAAAATTAGATTTTTCTCTCTTCAACTTCTGCCTCAAATTAATAGTTGAATGTCGCACGCACCGGAACGAGGCGTGACCAAGCGTGACGTCACACCAGTCTACTCTTAACCTATGCGCCAACCAGCTGCTGGCGGATAAGCACAGTACGTGTGCTGCAGCCACTGCAATCCAGTTGTGTGTTGTTTATTGCATTGTGTGACATCTATAAAATCGCCCTGAATATGAATGATGATAAAAGAAGACGCTACAAGTACTGCATCGTTGCCAAATGCAAGAATACTTCGGTGACTGCACCAGACAAACTCTTTATTTCACTACCAAGTAACTTAAAATTACGAAAATTATGGCAACGCGCTATGCGAGGGACCGACACATTTCTGTTGCGAAGGTCATTTTAATATAAGTATGATAATGACAAACAAAAATTGATAGTTTACTTTAAATACCACGTTAATTTTTAGGTTGAGAAAGACTTAGAAAATTACATGTATATCAAAACTATGAACACAAGAAAAATTATATTGAAACTGGGCATAATTCTGCATAGATTTGAATGCCTGATTGATAGATCGACGGCCCATACCCCTAAAGCTCGACCGTTTGCCCAAAAAAGGGAAAAAAAAATTGTGTTAAATACTTGTAACGAAGAGATCGCTGAAAATCAATGCATGTCTGATGAAGCAAGTACGCAGGAAAATACGTTTGATGTTAGTACTCAAGTTAATATACAGGTTTTTCGAAGATCAAAAGCTACACAGACTATAAATATTATATCCCACCGAAAAAAAAATCGTTCCAGAGAAGTAAAAAATACACAGAATATTAAAAAAGTGCGACCAAATTCCCCTGAGAACGAGAAAGTTTCATCAAGTACATCAGACATAACTTTTGTAAATACATCAGATTCTAGTTTGTCTGGAATATTTGTACAAAACTGGAATTCAAGAAACAGTATTGAGCAAAGAGCTATTTACGTCATAGAGAAAAATCCGAAATTATACCTTGGAATACCAAAGGAATCTTTATCTATTATAGAACTTTTGTCCGAAATATGCAGGTTACCCAGAATTGATATACCGGGTGCCACAAGTAAGTGGCTCACCCTTATATTTCCTTTATTTTTTAACTTATTCATTTGAAATTTGGGGTGCACAAACTACCTGTAAAAATGGATTTTTGGACATGAAAAATGGTATGAGACCATTTCCGGTTTACCCGGAAATGACCGCAACTTTCGAATTTTAAATGGAACACCCTGTATATTTTTACATATTTGGATTCAAGGCAACATTCTAAATACACCATGAGAATTTCGCGAATTTTTGAGTCGATGTTCAGTTTTTTTAAGCATTTTAAGATATTCGTCTAGAGTGCTTTGGAATACCAAAATTTGTTCTACGGTATGTAAAGTCCAAGGGAAAAATACAATTTTTCATTTAATTTCATTAATAACCATTTACGAAGCCTCCAAAGTTGAACATATCACTTTTTTATCGAAAACTTTTTTTTTTCAAATGGAAAGGTGGTGGCTCATTATGTTCAATAAATGATAGATTTTTTTCTGAATTTTTTGACATATGAAGTAATGTAATACCACTTCCGGTTTCGCAGGAAATAACCCTAACTTCTGATTTTCAAATGGAACACCCTGTATATTATTAAATTTTTTGATTCAGAAAGAATTTTTGAACATGTGTAGTGATTTTTATAAATTTGTGGCAAGTTTTTTATAGCAATTATAAATTTTAATCTAGAATGCTAAGAAATAAAAAAATACGTACTTTGTCATTTTAGATTGTACAGGAAAAAATATGTATACATAGTTACTATTATTAACCATTTTGTAGGCATTTTAGTCCAAGTAATTTAGTTTTTTTGAAATAACTCTTTTTTTCAAATGGGACGGTGGTGGCTCCTTATATCCATTAAATTGCCCTTTTCTACGAATCCATTGATATCACTATGCTTGGGTTTTTATTAACATTTATTTAAAAAACTTTAAAAACCGATTGTACTTGTGGTATTTTAAATCTGCAGTTATTATTATACGGCTATCAAGAAATTTCACATCAAGTTTAAGTTCAAGTTTAAAAGAGAAACAAAGTAAACGAAATGACAGTTCTCTAACTGAAACTTTTAGTTAACTATTGCAATTTCGCATCAAGTTACCCTTGCATTTTAAAAGAGAAACAAAATAAACGAAATGACAGTTCTCCAACTGAAACATTTAGTTAAGTATTGCAATAATGGTGTATACAAATAATGAAAAAGTTGGAAATTAATGTGCTAGCCATAGTAAACTATGATCAAATTGCTTCTACGAGACAAATCGCAGAGGAATTGGGTTCAAATAAGGAAACTGTAAGACGCATATTAAAAAACACAATTATCATTCTTTTAAATACAACTTACACCAGCATCTTTATGAAGCTGATAATGATCGAAGGGTACAAATACTGTGAGTGATTACTTAATAAACGTGAACAAGATAACAGATTTTTAGAAAATGTGTTATTCTCAGATGAATCTAAATTCACAAATAATGGAATGTTTCATCGACACAACACTAGATACTGGTCTCAAGAGAATCAACATTTAGTCAGAACCAATAATTTTCAAGAACGTTTTGGCATAAATGTATGGGCTAAAATTTATGGATGCCGCATAGTAGGGCCTATTTTGTTTCAAGGAACATTATCGGGTGAAAGATACCTCGAGTTTCTACAAAATGAGATATGGGATGAAGTTGCAGAGCTACCATTAGCTCAATTTAGGAACTTATACTTTCAACAAGATGGTGCTCCTCCGCACAATAGCAGAATTGTTTTAAATCATCTCACTGAGACGTATGGTGAACAAGTAATAGCAACTCATGGTCCGGTACGGTGGCCTGCCAGGTCTCCGGACTTAACCTGTTTGGATTTTTATTTATAGGGATGTCTCAAGGATAAAGTGTACGGGATACCAGTTTTGACATTAGAAAATCTAGAAAACAGAATAAGAGCTGCATTCAATACTATAACATCTGATATATTGGAAAACGTCATTCGAGAGACAGAGCATCGAGCAAGAGAGTGGTATAGGCTCGTGGGGGAGGCCACTTTGAACAATACTTGTAATTTTTGTTAATTGTAAATATTTTAATTTTGATTCAGTTTTCTTACAATGTGTTATTATTTAAAAATTTTGATTTAGAATTTCGAATAATAATAAACATACGTTTTTTTTCTTTAAAATGCAAAGGTAACTTGATGCGAAATTTTTTGATAGCCATATAATAATAACTATAGATTTAAAATACCACAAGTACAATCTGTTTTTACAGTTAATTAAATAAATGTTAATAAAAACCCAAGCATAGTGATATCAATGGATTCATAGAAAAGGGCAATTTAATGGATATAAAGGCCCACCACCGTCCCATCTGAAAAAAAGAGTTATTTCAAAAAAACT
Organism: Stenurella melanura; assembly: GCA_963583905.1. Lineage (NCBI taxonomy): Eukaryota > Metazoa > Arthropoda > Insecta > Coleoptera > Cerambycidae > Stenurella > Stenurella melanura. The sequence continues at coordinate 94,626,880 of OY757315.1, forward strand.
GAATTACTTGCATTAAAATGCCTACAAAATGGTTAATAATAGTAACTATGTATAAAAAAAATTTTCTGTACAATATAAAATGAAAAAGTACTTATTTTTTTATTTCATAGCAGTCTAGATTAAAATTTATAATTGCTATAAAAAATACCAACTTGCCACAAATTTATAAAAATCACCACACATGTTCAAAAATTCATTCTGAATCAAAAAATGTATTAATATACAGGGTGCTCCATTCGAAAATCAGAAGTTAGGATTATTTCCTGCGAAACCGGAAGTGGTATTAAATTACTTCATATGTAAAAAATTCAGAAAAAAATCTATAATTTATTGAACATAATGAGCCACCACCTTTCCATTTGAAAAAAAAAGTTTTCGATAAAAAAGTGATATGTTCAACTTTGGAGGCTTCGTAAATGGTTATTAATGAAATTAAATGAAAAATTATATTTTTCCCTTGGACTTTACATACCGTAGAACAAATTTTGGTATTTCAAAGCACTCTAGACGAATATCTTAAAATGCTTAAAAAAACTGAACATCGACTCAAAAATTCGCGAAATTCTCATGGTGTATTTAGAATTTTGTCTTGAATCCAAATATGTAAAAATATATAGGGTGTTCCATTTAAAATTCGAAAGTTGCGGTCATTTCCGGGTAAACCGGAAATGGTCTCATACCATTTTTCATGTCCAAGAATCAATTTTTACAGGTAGTTTATGCACCCCAAATTTCAAATGAATAAGTTAAAAAATAAAGAAAATATAAGGGTGAGCCACTTACCTGTGGCACCCGGTATACCTCACTTTGAAGAAAATTAAATTAAATTTGCCTTATGAAATTTCGGCGGACGATTTTTGTTTAGCTGCTGCTTCTATATGTAATGTCATTAAAAGAGCACTTCCAAAATTAACAGTTTGTTTAAAACCATTCATTCAATGGAAAACTATTGAGGAAATTAGGGAAAATCTACCTATACCTTTTAGACATCGTTATAAGAATGTACAGTGCGTAATTGATTGCTTTGAGACATCGATTCAAAAACCAAGTGATCCAGTTCTGCAGTCGTTATCATGGTCCGATTATGAAGGCTGTAATACTATAAAATTTTTAATATGTTGTATACCTGATGGTTTGATATCATTTATTTCTAGAGGATTTGGTGGAAGGATAACAGACAAAATGATCATCGAGTAGTCTGGATTTTTGGATTTGTTGAAGCCTGGATCTCATGTAATGGCAGACCGGGGATTCAAGCACCTCGGGGAACAACATCAGGCCAGTGGGAACACATTGATTAGGCCTCCCTCTGTATTATCGTCAAAGAAATGCACAAAAAAAGAAGTGAAAGAGGCAAAACGTATAGCCAGTTTGAGAATCCACGTGGAGCGGGTTATATCTAGAGTTCGAGAGTATGCCATTCTTAAGCCTCACGCCAGAATCCACTCAAAATTGCTAAAGTATTTAGACTTTAGTTTATTTCGTTTGCGGGTTGATTAATATACAGAATTATTTGGTAAAGTAAAACATGTATTCTGATTTTTTGTTGTATAACAATGTAGTATTAAACTTATTTTATATAATTTTAAACTATTTTAGTATATAAAGCCTTAAACCAAAATTCAGTAATCTCATTCAATATTTATTCAACAAGCTCTTGGTCATAGTCACAATATTTGGATGAGCTGCTGCAAAAATTGCTTTCTCTTTTTTTGCAAGATGCATTTGCATCTGCATTTGGTAGACATATTTCAGTTTAATATTTCCTTCGGTGTCAATATAATTAGTAAAAGTTTTTTCTGTGTTTGGACATTTTATTTCTACCACAAATTCATCAGCAAACGCATCAGGTGATGCTCCTATCAGCGGTAAATCTTTGGATAGAAATATTTCTGCCCTCCGAAAAGGTATATTGGTTTTACTCACTAACACTTTAAGAATTGAACTTTCTAGTTTTAAACCGCGAGACATTGCAAAGGTCTGGAATACTTTGGCTCCAAGAATTTTCTCAACTAAAACCCCATCGAAGGTTTTGCATCTTAGTGCTTCGTAAGTTGAGGTATATTGATCTAAACAATTACGTTTTGGCAACATATTATACGAGAAAATCTCATATTCACGGTGGAGTAGCTATATATATCAGAAATGGGTTAGATTTTAAACCATGCCAGCGTGCAAAAATGTTTTGTGATGACATACACTTTGAAATCTGTGCGATAGAGTTACGCAAACATAAACATATCATTTGCTGCTGTTATAGATCTCCAACGGGAGACATACAAATTTTCAACAACAATCTAACAGCTTTCTTAGACAGTATGTCCATAGAGAAAAAAATCACTATCTGCGGTGATTTTAACGTAGACTTTGCCAAGAACACGGAAAGTAAGTTAGTTGTAAATTTCTTTGCATCGTTTGAGCTATAAAGTCATGCATTATCCTCCCTCCATGTACTAATACAAGGTAATAATAAAGCAGTCTACACGTGATCTTTGTGTTATTCACATCACCTCTGACATGGCGCAGTCGGCGGTTGAACAAACTAAGTAGTTACAAGTGTGTTAAACGTACAGAAACTGCATTACAAGTAGAGACTAAAATAGTGAAGTGAATAAATAACATAAGTTAAACTTAATTTTAATAATTAAAATAATAAAAGGCACAACAGCTGATCCCAATATGGCGGATCAAGCTGTAATAAACGTTAATGTGAAAATACCAGATGAAATGGACTTTAATGGCAACCTCAGTAATAACTATTCATTTTTTAAACAAAAATTCGAAATATACCTCCTAGCATCGAGACAAGATTCCAGTGATGAATATTATAAGGGCTCGTTATTTTTAAATATAATAGGTGATAAAGCTGTAAAAATTTACAATAATTTTGTGTGGGCTCCTCCGGCCAAGAAAAATAAATATAGTGATATACTTGACAAGTTTGACGAGTACTTCATACCACAAAGAAACGAAACGTATGAACGACACGTGTTTTTTACTCGTGAAAGGGATCCTGGTGAGTCAATTGATGTGTACGTAAACGAACTACGAGGGCTAAGTGCAACATGTCAATTTGGAACTCTCACTGATAGCTTAATTAAAGACCGACTTATATTAGGCATCAAAGACAGTGCGCTCAAAAATCGATTACTTCGCATTCCCAAATTAGATCTCGCTTTGGCAGTATCAACGTGTAAAGCTGATGAGCAAGCAGAAAAACAAGTAGAAGACATTTGTAAAACTAGCAGTACCATGCAACTAGACGTACTTCAAAGAGGTTACAAAAATAATAGTCCTAAAACGAAAAAGGGAAAAGCAGTTAATCATCGTCCATTTTACAATCAAAGTCAATTCTCCCACCAAAGAGCTGAAACGTCCCCACCTCAAGATTCACGTGATATTCAAAAAGGATTTCAAAATGAGTTATACGCATCTACGTCACAGTCAAGGTACCCAAATTTACGCATCTAAAAATGCGCACGACTCCAACTCAATGCCAAGACAGCGATCGTCCTGCTACCGATGTGGTACTTCTCATCCCTACCATGCAAGGTGTCCTGCAAATGGCTTCCGTTGTAAACAGTGTAATAAATTTAATCATTACTCTCACATGTGCAAAATTCGAAATGTGAATGTGCTTAAATGTGAACAAAACTCCTCAGATGATTTAAGTTGTAACGAATTTGAATCTTTTTTAGGTACTATTGAATCAACAATTTTTGTATTAGACAATAAGAACGAATGGTATGAGCAAATTATATTAAATAATAAAATTAAAATTAATTTTAAACTAGATACTGGGGCTCAAATAAATGTTTTACCTTACTTAGATTTTGTAAAGCTGAAAATTCCCATTGACACCAATAAAAGAGAGTCAGGTATTGTTACAACTTATGGGAATGAGATTATAAGTGTATATGGAACATGCAACGTATCTTGTCAAGTTAGAAATATGATTGAGAATGTTAAATTTCACGTAATTGAAACACAAAAAGATCCTATTTTGGGATTAAATTCTATTAAAAAATTTAATTTATTACAAAGGAGTATTGATGAAATTAAAATTGAATCCGATTTGAACATATTAAACATATACAATGATTTATTTTTAGGTACGGGTAATATTGGAACCTATCACATCGTTGTTGACACAAGTATAAGGCCAGTCATTCACCCGCCAAGAAAGGTTCCATTTAAACTACATGATAAATTGAAACGTAAACTAGAGGATCTAGAAAAAAATGATATTATTGAAAAATGTACTGAGCCTACTGATTGGGTCAACTCGATGGTAATAGTCCAAAAACCCAACAAAGATTTGAGAATATGTATAGATCCAAAGGACTTAAATAAATCAGTAAAAAGGGAACATTTTCACATACCAACGTTAGATGAAATAACTCACAAATTAAAAAATGCAAAATTTTTTAGTGTCTTAGACTGTAGCAATGGCTTTCATCAGGTGAAATTAGACAATGCGAGTAAAAAATTATGTACTTTTAATACTCCGTTTGGGAGATATTCTTTCAAGCGCCTCCCATATGGTCTGTGCTCGGCACCTGAAGTTTTTCAGAGACTTATTAAACAACATTTTGATTCGGTAGAGGGAGTTGACACCTACATTGATGATATTTTAATATGGGGGGAAACGTTGGAAATTCATAATGAAAGGTTAAATTGAATAGGGAAAAATGTAAGATAGCAATAGAGGAAATAAAATACATGGGGCATATATTAACACGACAGGGTATAAAACCAGACAATGAAAAAATTAAAGCCATTCAATTCTATAAAGTTCCTGAAAATAAAAAAGACATAGAAATATTTTTAGGTATGGTAACCTATCTTGGTAAATTTATTCCTAATATGTCACAAATTACAGAGCCTTTAAGGTCTTTATTGAAAAAAGGTACAGATTTTCAATGGCATTCAGAGCAACAAAGTGCATTTGAGAAACTTAAACATATCTTGTCAACAACACCAGTACTAGCTTATTATTCAGTAAATGATCCTATTACAATCGCGTGTGATGCGTCCTCCACAGGTTTAGGGGCCGTTTTAAAACAAAATCATAAACCAGTGGCTTATGCATCTAGGTCGTTAAATAGTGCACAAATTGCTTATGCACAAATTGACAAAGAATTGCTAGGAATATATTTTGCCTGTACTAAATATCATCAGTTCATATTTGGACGCTCCGACGTCACAGTTGAAACTGATCATAAACCACTTATTTCAATATTTTCAAGACCATTATATAAAACAACCCCTAGACTACAGAGCATGCTGTTAAAAATCCAAAAATATTCGATAAATTTAGTATATAAACCGGGAAGCAAACTAAAAATTGCAGATGCACTTTCTCGTGCATACGTCATTGAGAATGATAACTTTTTAAAGGATATAGATTATCAGATATGTTCTTTAGAGAAAACTCTACCCGTTTCTGATAATAAAATAACCTTAATAAAAACATGTATTCAAAAAGATAAGCATTTACAGTTGTTAATAAAAACAATAAAAAATGGATTTCCGGAAACTAAAAATGATTTAGAAAACTCCCTTAAAATATATTATCCTTATAAAGATCAATTAAGTTTTATAAATGGACTAATATTTAAATCAGACAGAATTTTAATTCCCGAGTCCTTGAGACCAGACACGCTGCAAAGATTGCACACAGGGCATTTCGGTAAAGAAAGAATGAAAAATAAAGCTCGTGAATTAATTTTTTGGCCGGGATTAACAGCTCAAATTGATAATTTGTGTGATGCATGTGCAACGTGTAGTGTTTATAAAAAATCTAATAGTTCAGAACCACTAATTAATCACGTAATACCAGAACAACCGTGGTATAAAATAGCAGTTGACTTATTCTACTATAAAAATAAAAATTATTTAATTTTAATTGATTATTACTCAAAATATGTGGAAATATCTTGCGTATATAACAACATAAGTAGTAAAAACATAATTAAACATATGAAAAGTATATTTTCTAGACAAGGCATTCCTATCCAGGTATGCACAGACAACGGGCCATGTTTTAATTCTTCTGAATTCAAAAACTTCAGTGAGTCATGGAATTTTGAACATATAACATCTAGCCCATATCACCATCGATCGAATGGCTTGGTAGAGCGTAGTGTACAAACGGTAAAAAATATTTAAAAAAAGTCAGATTATGAGGGATCCGATCCATATTTGGCTATGTTGGAATTACGCAATACTCCTATTACTAATGATATACCAAGTCCCTCACAATTACTAAACAGTAGACATATGAGAGGTGTCTTACCTATTTTAAACAAAATGCTAAAACCCAAAGTTGTTAGTAACAAAAATGTAATGTATAATTTTAAAAAGAGGTGTGAAAAAACAAAATCTTATCATGATAAAAGATCACAGCCTCTGTCAAAGCTTGCAGTTGGACAGCAGGTGTACATCCAAGACGTAAAAACAAACGAGTGGTCGCCGGGGGTCGTAGAAAAAATTCATATTGACAGGTCATATTGGGTTAAAGTCTTAAAAACTAACAAAATTTTAAGAAGGAATAGAATATATTTAAGACCAAAGAAATATAATAAATTTGAAGAAAATGATTGCGAAAACGTTCCTATCCTTTCAAAAAACATTGAAAATAACTCGAGAAATACAGAGTTTGGCAAGTTTAGTCGTTTTGGTAGGTCTATTAAGAAGCCTAATTATTTAAATATTGAAACCACAAGTTCTAAGTCATATTGCTAAAATTCAATGAGGACATTTACAAGAACGGTTAATTTTCTGTTTTTACTGCATTCTATGTGTGGTATTATGTGTGTATTTGTTTTTATATTGTACATAATTTAGTAATAAATTTTGTTTGTAACTATTGGGAAATGTATGTGTATTATATGTATATAAAAATAATAATAATAAAAATAAAATAAATAAATAGGTTTTAAAAAATGTAGGTGATAAATAATGTTATGTAAATGTTAATAAATATATAATTATTTTTTTTTTGTAAAAGGGGAGATGTCATGCATTATCCTCCCTCCATGTACTAATACAAGGTAATAATAAAGCAGTCTACACGTGATCTTTGTGTTATTCACATCACCTCTGACAATGATTGTATCAAACAGTTCACTAGAGTAACTGATAAGACTAAAACCAGAATAGACAATGTTTTTACAAACCTGGATTGCATGTGCTGGGATGCGAACACAGTCGAAACGTGCCTCTCGGATCATAAGGGAATTGTTTTTTCGTATTCTACACAAGGTGAGTTTAAAGAAATAGAAATACATCCCAAGCATAGGATTATAAATAATCTTACAACTCAAAACTATAAAATTGCACTATCAAATTGTGATTGGTCATCGTTTTTTCAAAGCAATGACACAAATGAAATTTGCAATATTTTACTCAGTAATATCTTATCATGCTACGAATCATCTTTTCCTTTAAAGAAAACTAAACCCATAAAGGGTAAGAAGGTTAAATACAGCGAGGAAATTAAAAATATGAAAAATACACTTATAATATTACATGATCTTGGTATAACAGATAATGATTTTAGGGGATTATATAAGAAATATAAAAAAGAATATAAAATAGCACTAAAATCTGAAATGATAAAATATAACACCAAATTAATATTAAACTCTGATAATAAACAAAAAACCGCGTGGTCAATTATAAATAAAAAAAGGTCCAATATAAATATAAATAAAAATGTTCAGCCAAACATATCTCCGGACGATCTGAACACATTTTTTGTGAACATTGCGAATAAATTAGTAAATGAGCTTAACCAAAGCAATACTGAATATCTACAAGCATTGAGTCAAAATCGTGCAATGTCCTCTTTTTACCTGTCACCAGTCACTGATACTGAAATTGAAATCTTAATAGATTCCCTAAGCTCCTCAAAATCCAGGGACTATTATGGACTGAATAGTGATTCTCTCAAACAAGCAAAAGAGGAATTAGTGCCCCAAATCACCTATTTTATAAACTGTTGTTTTGAACATGGAATATATCCTGAAAATCTTAAGCAATCAAAAGTAACTCCTATCTTTAAAAAAGGTGACATAAACTTAGAAGAAAATTACAGACCCATATCGATAATTCCTATATTAGCCAAAATCTTAGAATGCGCTTACAAAACGAGATTAATAGACTACCTTATAAGTAAGAATCTACTAAATCCAAGTCAATATGGATACATAAAAGGTAAATCTACAGCGCAGGCATTAACAGATTTAATTATATCAGTAACGGATGAACTGGAAAAAGGTAACATGACCATAGCATCGTGTATGGACCTATCAAATGCGTTTGATTGTGTCTCACATAACATATTGCTATTTAAATTAGAAATGTATGGTATTAGAGGTCCAGCGCTGTCATTTATAGAATCCTACATATCAAGTAGACTCCAGTGTGTAGAAGTAAATGGTAAGACCTCATCTCTCAAGCCATTAAATTATGGTGTTCCCCAGGGTTCTATTTTGGGACCAAGTCTCTTTATAGTCTACATCAATGACATCGTACATTTCATAAACTACAAGTCAGTAAGTTATGCAGATGACAACCATATTATCAAGTGGAAAGAACATAAAAGATCTAGTACATGTGTCAGATGAAATGCAGTCACAGGCCAAGATATATTTTAACAATGTCAAATTATCGTTAAATGTAGAAAAAACCCAAACCCTCATTTTTAACTTACACACACATATGGATGCAAACACACATATAGATGCAAACACATCCAGTTAAGTGTCGGAATTTTTTTTGGACAGTAAATTAACATGGCAAGCACACATAGAGTATCTTCATAAAAAACTATCGAGTTATGTCTACCTCCTAAAAAATCTTACTAATGATATAGATCAAAATACCATATTACAAGCATACCACGCTATATTTCATAGTGCCATGTCATATGGAATTATACTGTGGGGCGGCTCAACACATGCATCAAAAATTTTATTAATCCAGAAAAGAGCAGTAAGAGTAATCACAAATTCGAAAAATCATGAATCGTGTAGGACATTATTCAAATCATTAGGTATATTAACAGTAACGAATCAATACATATATGAATGCTTAGACTATGCAAAAAAAAATTTCACTGTTAACCAAAATCGGAATCAATATGAGACAAGACACAATCACATAATTGCTCCTTATTTTCGACTAACAAAAAACTTAAAATCGTTCAGATATATATCCATAAAGTTGTATAATATGTTGCCCGTTGAGTGGAAAAATTTACCCTCTGCATATTTTTCAAAAAAAGTGAAAACACTCCTAAAAGAAAATGTATTTTATAACATCCAAGAGTTTATTGATAATTTTGGAACCTGTTTTTAAAATGTTGTATTTTCCTGTTTGTTTTTCCTAGGTGCACTTCCTTATTTTTATAGATATATTTAATTTTAATTTTAATTAATTTTAATCTTAATCTTTGTAATTTTATGTAATTTCTGACGTGTGTATACAATGTACAATTGTCTGACACAAATAAACTCTCTCTCTCTCTCTAAGCCTTTGATGCGGTCACTCGACCATATCTCATCTCTTGCCTAATTACGCTATCACTTGGTGTTCTAGTATTAATTTCAACATCTACGATCAAGTTCTGGTCCATTTCATTTTTACAAAAATCTAAAAAGTTTTCAGGTTTTTTAATTACATTGCTAGAACTAAATTTATTTCCAAGAGAGTCAAGCGAAAGGCAGGAATACTTCTTGGAACATTATATCGCATTAAACTATTTTTGATCTCTTGACTTTTAGCTTCTGTAACGTAATCTTCAAATATTGATTAATTAATTTCATTAGCAATCTCGCTGCTTTCAAAATCAGCTGTCGTTAAGAACTTTTTTGTAGTAGTAACACTTGCTAATGCAGACCTTTTCGAGTAACATTTTGTTTCTGTTTGTAATGGTTCCTCGCTGCGTCGATGCAACCATATCAGGAACGCAATGGGATGTTTGCATCCTCCCTCCGAAGCCGAACAGTCATGACACTTCACCTCTGTCACTCTTTTTTCACTAGTATTGATGGTGCAAGTAACGCTGTAGTTTTTTGCCTTTATTCTGTGTTCTGGGGTTACTTTTGCTTTACGGTGACACAAGGGAGGAGCATTTTTAATTTGTACATATCCCACGGCATTATCACCATATTTTTGTCTTGCCGATTTAAAAAGTATCAATATATAATTTTCATGCCACACATTTAATATTTCAATCATATAAATTTAGGAGATTTTTGTAATAGTATTGAATTTCGGGTTACAGGAAAATTAATGGAAAAGTAACTTATATTTCTAATTACACCCAAAGAGAAATAGAAAAAAAATGTACTCCAGTAGGCATCATCCCATAATGAAAAACGCCCCAGTCGTTTCTTCGTTTTTTTGTAAAACGTTTTTAGATATTTCTTGTACTGCACGATAAAGCTACTATTCTATTTTAAACTAGAAATAAATAAATCAGAAGCTGTTTAAAGGTTGTTGACCAAACTCAAATAAATAGTATCCAGGTCAAAGTTTAAGATCAGTCAATCATAACAAGAGAATAAAACATACTAAAAAAACTGTGTTAACGAAAAGAGACTGAGGGTGTTTTTAAAAGTTAAATTAAAAAATTATTAATGCAAAAATAAAAAAAAAAATGTCATCATAACATATTTAATATCAGTGGTACCCAAAAAATTATGGAAGAAGAAAAATAAGTAATTTTTTACACCCCTCGTAACCAGTGACACATTATAACAGTCTATTGTTTGTCAAAGTATTTATTTAAATACGGAGATATAAAAAATATTCATTTTTGAAAGAATAAAAATGCATTTTGAGCAGGATTGTGATTAATCAGTGAGTGAGTGAGTGGTCGGCAAATTATTCAGGATTTTAAAGTAGTATAGGTTTTAAGTAAATCAACTTAGGGTATTACACATTACTTTACCTTTCCATTTTTACACCTCTCATTTCAGCGCTTATGTAGTCCCTACTGTTATTAAAATATTCCATTACCATGAAAATATTGACATTAGGTAAATTACCGGAATCAGCTCTAATAAAGCTGTCATCTACTGAACACATAATGGCCCTAAACTTTAAAATTATTTTAATAAACAAAGGAATTGAAAAATACGTGACACGTGGTCGCTTCAGATCAACTAATGAAACAAACTGCTTCGATGGAGACGATTACTAATGTCCGAAACATGCGGCGGCATGTATCGCTGGAGGCACTTCGACTGGTGTGACGTCACGCTGTCGCGCGGCCGGTTTCAAATTTTTAATTGCTCTGCTTCAGTTGTTAATTGCAATATAAACCGAAAACTTTTGTAGGATACTTAGGAGATGATTTACTTTTAAAATATGTGCTTTTAAACCAAAAACTAAATTACACTGAATGAGCCTATTGTTGAGGCATTTGACAAAAAATTAAATTTTACTTGGCGCTCAACCCAACATCTTTTTTTTACCCAGCCCATCTCCACTGCAGTATGGCCGGCGAATGCCCAACTGTCAACAACTTACAGCTGTCTACTGTGACTATGGTAATACATGGTAATACATAAGCAACAAATTGTCATGGTTGACAACCGAAAAGTTTTGAGATAGTTTTTACTGTCAGTTTTTATTTTATAACTTTATTTTAGTTTATATATTTTTAAGTGCAAATCGTTTTGTATAAATCAAATGTTCAAGAACCAAAGTTTTTGTTTACTGTAGTGGCAGAATACCTACCAAAGAGTACAAAAAGTTTTTCAATTTCTACCCCAATGAATTACGTTTATAACTATACATCGACACACAAGCATATTTTCCATATTAGATTTTATTTTGAATATTTGTTTCTTGATTGACAGGATTTCAATGTCATCGAGAAACCTGTAATCTGTGAGCCCTGTTATGGATCACTAGAAAACTGTTTCCATTTTGTGAAGAACTGTTTGATGGTAGAAGAAAATATTGAAGAACATCGTGAAATCCTAGATATAAACAGAAAAGATAAAATAGAGCTAAGCAGTTTATTAGAGTATAAAATAAGGAATGTTACACCTGATGAAGACGGTAACTTGGTTGACATAATCGAAATAGAAAGTAAAGGAGGAATTAATAAACTTGATGTGATTAAAATAGAAGCACCATTTTGTGGAGAAAACGAATTTAAAGTGGAAAACCATAATCAAATGGAGGACCAGAAATGTCTATTTAATGAAGAAATAGAAATAAAAACGAGCGATTCCGATTTTAACAGGTAAAAGTAAACTAAATTAATTTAGGAATATGAAAAATTAATTTTCTCCTTAAAGTTATTTTTACATATTGAGAAACTCATTAATGCCTTGCTAAGCGTTTTGTAGTCCACGCATTATTTTTGGCATCCGTTTGCAGCATGGCACGTCCGACGGCACGAAGTCATCTGTCACAGTTGCCTGTTAAGTGCACAACTTGACTAAAGCTCTCTTTTCTAGCTCCTTGATAATATACGTCCAATATTTTGAAAAGCATCCTCTTCATCTCTGTGGTCTGATTATCTCTGGGGTATCTAGCATTCTATATTCTCTCTCTCTCTCTCTCTCTCTGGTTGATGTAACTGACAAATAAGAAGATTGGAGAGAACACGTTGCTGGAGAGTCACTTTGGTCACATATTTCTTGGAGAATCGAGCTATTAGTTTGATAGGCGTCCAGCGAATTCGTAGCGTATGTTGCCAGACTGCATCTCGATAGCATTAGTACGTCATTTGTCTGCTTTCTGAACTTTCCATATCTCACAGACATAAAGAAGGATATAGAGAACTAAAATGTATTAACAACTCTCATCTTTGTGTTTCATAACATTTCTATGGAATTCTATGGAATTTTCTTCAAACTTTGGGAATAGGTAGTTCAAGGGCTTGCAAACAAAAAATTTCATATGAAAAAAATTATTTAATGTCTTCCTTGCAGAATTACAGTGACTGAAAAATTTTTTTGGTGGAATTTTTTTTAAACTTTGGGAATAAGTAGTTCGAGGGCTTTCGAACAAAAAATATCATGAGAAAATTTATTTAATGTCTTCCCTGCAGAATTTCAGTCACCACATATAGGAAAGACATTAAATCAATTTTTTTATAACATTTTTTTGTTTGGAAACCCTTCGTGTTCCCAAAGTTTGAAAAAAAAATCCACCAAAAAAATTTTTCAAAAATTGTTTACTTCCAGTCACTGTAACTCTGCAGGAAAGGCATTAAATCATTTTTTTCATATTGAATTTTTGTTCGGAATCCCTTGACCTATCGCCAAATTTTGAAGAAAATTCCACCGATATGATTTTTCCAGTGCTAATGGTGCGGGGTTCTTTTACCGGCTACCGCTGCACTTTTATGCTACTGTTTAACTATTTCTTATTAATAGTAGCAACTACCTGAATTAGTTATCGTAATTAAATTAATTAAAAAAAGAAACGACCCACCATATTTTTTATTAGCCACAACTACAAGCCTTTGTATGACCTGTGACTACAAAAGTATTTGTAAGAGTATCTAAAAAATGCAGTTATCATAATACATTTTATAGTTGTGAGTACTAGAAACATTTGTTAGAGTAGCCAACAATATTCGATATTTGCAAATAGTTAATCTTACCTAAAATTATTTTAGTAATTACTAAGAACTTTCAGCAAATTGAATTTAATTACGGGTACAAACCGATCGTTCTGTCCTCTATTTTATTAAGAATATTTGCTGTGGTTGAGTTTTTTTAGTAGTGGTTACATTTTTTTTTCCCTAGTGTACTAAATCATCTACATTTTGCAAAAATTCACTGATGTCCACGGTCTGTCTATCGCCAGTACAATGACGTCTACATCAACTTTGAACATACTTTATTCCCATCCTCTAATAGATGTTATTTTCTGGGGAAAAATATTATGTTTACTAAATATTCACCTTTAATCTTGTTTTGTAATTTTCAGATTTGAAGCAGAAGGCAGTACTAAATTACATAGTAAACAGAAATATGTAACACCGAACCTTGAAGGGGATCTGTTTAAACTAAATGTTAAACAGAAACTAACTTCTCAAGATGTCTCAAAAATGGACATGTGTACATGCTCCTCAATTCAAACAAAACATAAACATTATTTTGGTCCTCATTTGCTGAAGCACAAGGAGACTCCAGAAGTAATGATGTACAAATGCAATTCTTGTTCTTATCAGACTAAATATGAATATATCCTCAAAAGACATTTGCTATGACATAATAATCCCTCAGAAGTAGCAATATACAAATGTGATTCTTGTTCCTATCAGACTAAATATAAATATGGCATCAAGACACATCTGCTGAATCATAAAGATCCCTTGGAAGTAGCTGCATATAAATGTGATTTTTGTTCTTATCACACTAAATTTAAATCTAGCCTCAAACTACATTTGCTGAAACATAAAGATCCCTTAGAAGTAACTATGTACAAATGTGATTCTTGTTTGTATCAGACACATCATAAGAGCACTCTTACAAGGCATATGCTGAAGCATAAAGATCCCTCAGAAGTAACAATGTACAAATGTGATTCTTGTTTATATCAGACAAATCATAAAGGCAGCCTTAAGAAACATTTGCTGACACATAAAGATCCCTCAGAAGTAACTATGTACATATGTGATTCTTGTTTGTATCAGACAAAACATAAGACCTCTCTTACAAGGCATATGCTGAAGCATAAAGATTCCTCAATAGTAACAATGTATAAATGTGATTCTTGTTTGTATCAGACACATCATAAGAGCACTCTTACAGGGCATATGCTGAAGCATAAAGATCCCTCAGAAGTAACAATGTACAAATGTGATTCTTGTTTATATCAGACAAATCATAAGGGCAGTCTTAAGAAACATTTGCTGAAACATAAAGATCCCTCAGAAGTAACTATGTACAAATGTGATTCTTGTTCATATCAGACAAATCGAAAATGCAATTTGAAGATACATTTGCTGAAGCATAGAGATCCCTCAGAAGTAAAAATGTACGTATGTGATTCTTGTTCGTATCAGACAAATCAAAAGGGCAGTCTTAGAACGCATATGCTGAAGCATAAAGATACCTCAGAAGTAACAAACTACAAATGTGGTTTTTGTTCATTTCAGACAAATTATAAGAGCAATCTTAAAAAGCATATGCTGAAGCATAAAGATCCCTCAGAAGTAACAATGTACAAATGTCATTCTTGTTCATATCAGGCAAATCAAAAAGGCACTCTTAAGTTACATTTGCTGAAGCATAGAGATCCCTCAGAAGTAATGCACAAATGTGATTCTTGTTCTTATCAGGCAATTCATAAAGCCAGCCTTAAAGAGCATATGCTGAAGCATAGTAATCCCTCAGAAGTAACAATATACAAATGTGAATCTTGTTCATATCTGACATATCTAAACAGCAAACTCAAAATACATATGCTGAAGCATAAAGATCACTCAGAAGTAGCTACATACAAATGTGACTTTTGTTCTCATCACACTAAATATAAAAGTAATATGAAGAGGCATTTGCAGACGCATAAAAAACCCTCAAAAGTAGCTGCATACCAATGAGGCTCTTGTTCTTGTTAATATAAATACCAACTCAAAACACATTTGCTGAGGCATCAAGATTTCTCAGAAATAGCAACATACTAGTATGCATATTACAAAATATAAAGGCAACCTTAAAACGCATTTGCTGGCTCGTGTTCTTTTCAGACTAGACATAATTGTGCCCTCAGAGCACATTTACAGAAGCATAAGAATTTTTAGAAATAGTACACAAGATTGTCAATTTCGCACATAAAAGTTATTTTATGGTGCTCGAGAATCAAGCAAACGGTTTAGGTATACAGTGTGTCCCGCTTTTCATAAATCCACCCTAATATCTCAGTTATTAATAATGCGATTTTCTTCAAATTTACGTGGTAATTATGTATTGGAAAAATGAATTATTTGACAGTATAAACATTTTCATTCTTCATTAGCATGCGGTTTTAGGGGGTAAAATAGGGTGAATTTTTTGGCAAAAGGATATTAGGGCTTATTTTAAACAAATTTTTCGCCATATTTGAATTCAGCATGATCTCAAAAACGGATTATGGCAGACGCGAAAACTTAATTAATTTCTTTAAAAAAAAATTATAATCAGCTTTCCCTTTTAAATTACAACTGTATGTAATTAGGCTAAGCATTTTCTATAGTTCTAATTTATTATGAAAAATTTAGTGGTTCCTGGGTTTCTACCAGAAACCTAAGAATCTGAATTTCTATGCCACACATCAAAGTGATGCTTTATTTCCCGAAATCATCTATATGATTCCACTTCTACAGTAAATATCGGACGACAGTTTCTTGTGGTATGAATGTCAATAAAATTTAAGTGGTAGATGTAGGTTCAGCCCTTCCTTGCATCAAGTTAAGTGATCTCTGAATTCCCCTACAATTAGTTGCCCAAGACTCCCAAGCTTTTTACAAAGTTTGTGATCTTCCTGGGGTCTACTTTCTCTATGCCTTCAGGCGTTAATTCCACCTTTTCTAGGTACTTTTAGCATAGTTGTGACATAATTAAGAAATGTTCATAAACATGTGGTGGGGTGATTTTCTTCCAGTAGCTGCCTATTTTTTACACTATCTCTTTTTATACTAGTTAAATTATATATGTACAATTTTTTTAATTATTTATATACAATAATGACAGCATCTCATGAGAACTGGAGGATAAAAATCATTCATAGGAGAATTAGTAATTAGAATTTATTATTCATTAGGAAACGTTTACATTTAATTTTAAATAAGTTTAGCGACATGGTTTTAAAATCGTTTAGTTTATTATAGTACCGACTGTGCCATATTGAAAACGTAGTAATGTAGTCATCGTGGCATTGAGAGCAAACCTTTGTGGCGAACATTTCAATTATGAACATCGGTACCAAATTTTATTTTGCTGTATAAACGTTGAGGTGATTTCGGAAGAACTAATTTGGAATAAAAAGGTGAAACATGAAATATTCTCCTCTTTTTGATACTTGACCTGTGGGCGTTTTGTAGTTTATGTGATATGTGATTTAACCTTCTGATTCCATATACAAAACTCATTCTGAAATTTATGGATCCTGTATGAATCATTTTGATCAATGCGAACATGATATGAAGTATCAGTACACATAAATTGGGATAATATCGAACTTTCACAATAAAATTTTAAATTTTTAATTTAATAAATGTCTACCTTTATGTTTTATATAGTTTTAAATTAGCATAGGCATATTGTTAACTTGTGCTTTAAGTCTGAAACACTGATGTATTATTAAACCTTAATTTTTGGCAACTTAATGTTTGTTTTCAAATGAGATCATTGCAAAAATAATAAAAGAAATAAATTATACAAAGAAGCAAAAAGTAAAAATGAAACAGCACTATGGACTATATATAAATTAAAAAGAAATGAAGTGACGACGTTAATTAGACAAGAAACAAAAAAATATTATGAAACACAAATTGATCAAAACAAACATGATGGTAAAGCAATGTGGAAAGTTTTAAAGGAATTGGTGAACGGTAAGAAAAAATATAGTAATAAAAATATCATATTTGAAAATGCAATCTTAACATCGGAGATCCAAATAGCAGGAGCAGCAGGCAGCTTTCAGCTAGAACCTGAAGATGGCAGATGAGATAGATGAGATTCCGCCGAAACGTCGTTCAGACAACCATGGTTCCAACAGGAGCCTACGAACTACACGGGAATATATTCGATAAACTAACGTGTTGCCACTTCATGCAATGTTGTCATATCTTTGGAAGTCATGACGTACTCTTCTTATCCACAACAAGCGCGTAGATAAGGGGGGCAGAGGAGATAATTTACCCCCCCCCCCCCCCAGGAAGGGCTAGAACATAAAAAGTCAGGCGAGTTATTGTGACTTATCATCGGCCAATTAATACACTCCCAGCGTTAGAGAAAATTCTTGAAATAGCAGTGTATAATCAACTTTATGAATACTTTAATGTCAATAATTTACTATTTATGAATCAATCGGGATTTAGAAAAAATCATTCCTGCGAGTCAGCACTTCAACTAACTATTTCAACATGGATTAAACTTATTGATGAAGGTCATTATATAGTAGCCATTTTTTTGGACTTCAAAAGAGCATTTGAAACCATTGATCGCTCAGTATTAATAAACAAACTTAAATATTATGGTATTTCAGGCACAGTATTAAAGTGGCTAGTAGATTATTTAAAAGGGAGAATGCAGCGAACAAAAATAAATTCTACAATATCATCTGAAATTGAAAATGACTTTGGTGTACCGCAGGGTAGTGTACTGGGTCCCCTTCTCTTTATCATTTATATTAATGATATAAATTATAATATTAATTCTGAGTTTCTTAACCTATTTGCTGATGATTCACTAATTTCCACTAATAACAAACAATTATCAGTTGCAATTGAAAAAATGAACAATGAACTAAAAAATGTTGAAAAATACCTTAATATGGCAAAACTTAAGTTAAATGTTAGTAAAACCAAAGTCATAATTTTAACGACAAGATATAAATATACACAAATAGATATTAAGGATATTAACTGTCCACGTAAGTTAGCCTTTTCCGTGGCGTACGGCTGTGATTCGTTACGTGCAGTAATGGGTGGCCGGCAATTTTCTTGCTGCCGGGTAATGGAGGCTAGGTTTGAAGTGGTCAGAGCCAGGAGTTGCGCTAATTGTTCATAGCTGGGTAGTCCCAAGCTCGGTTGGGGTTGGTCCGTTATGGCGGCAGAGGGGACTGGGATCGTTCCAGTCGTTTGGTTTTGGAGCACTATTTGTCTTTGGGGCGTAGCACTAGGTCTTGCCGTCTGGTACGGCGGGGTGACGTGGTAGGCGCCGGCCGACGAGGTAGGCGTGACGAAGTACTGTGCGTTGGGCGGCGTGCTTGGACTTGGGCTGGTTGCTGTTGGTGGTACCATGCAGTGAGGGGTGGCCAGCTGGCGGCGAGGTGTCAGCGAGGCGTCGCTGAAGAGTTGGGGCCAGTCGGGTGTGGCAGCAATGGTGTACTGACCGCTGGGCAGCCCTGAGCCAGAGTGGGAGGCTTCCCCATGTGTGGAAGCGAATCCAGCGAAGCGGCGATCTCCCAGCGTCGAGGAATCGTCGTTGGCCCGGGATGCTGTTGGGTCCACCATACAGCGAGGGGGCATCACCATATCCTCATCACCATCCAATCTCTGTTCCATCGCCGAGTTTCCGTGCCACGATGCTGCGTTGCGCTCCATGCAGTAATGGGGCATCGCCTGAGAATCGTTGCTACTCCATTCCATATTTGTTGCCTGGGCTTCATGCCAGGTGGCTGCGCTGCGTGCCATGCAGCGAGGGGGCATCGTCGTGATGACGTCATGCGTGACCCCAGTGTCGTGTCCTATGTTGGTGGCGAGTCCTGCCTCGCTATGCCTGGGTGCTGAGCCCGGCGACGCACAGTATTGGGGCGCCGTCGTCGCGACGCCATGCGTAGCACTTGTGCCTGTGGAGAAATCAGAGGACATGCTTACCTCGCCGAGCCGGGTTGCTGTGTTGCTTGTCGTGCAGTGTGTGGGGGCCACCGTCGTGGAGACGTCGGGCGTGACCCCCGTACCCCTTGTCAGGGCGTCGTGTTGGCGGAGCACTTCGTGGTCAGATGCTGTGAGGGGCGTCGTGCAGTGAGGGGGGGCCGACGTGGAGACGTCGCTCGCGACCCCGGTGCCTACTGCCTTGCCACTCCGGGTATGCATTGCCACTTGACACTCAACACAATAAAACTCAAGTAAAACGCACTGTCTGGTTACAACACAAGAGGAAGGGATAACCTCATCAGCGTCGGCGTTGGCGTCGGTGCTCAAATGACTTCAGTTTCGGCAGAAGACTATTAGTTGCTGAAGGCTGGAACATTACTACTTGAAGGATTGATCACTACTTGCTCGCTGAGAAAAAGTGTCCTCTTATATAGACTTTCTTGTGCTCAAATGACTTCTGCTTCGGCAGAAGACTATTTTCTTGCGCTCAAACGACTTCTGTTTCGGCAGAAGACTAAAACATGAGTCATAATTTGTTCTCGATGCCGACGCCGATGACACCACCCCCCTTTTTTGTGACTTTATTGAACATTAATAAAGGCATACAGGTTATGTTTCAGTTCAATAATTTCAATTATATAATGTAAGAGTGAGTGGATACAATATTTTCAAAACTATAAACTAAGAGTAAGTGTTAAGATATTTCAACAACTAAGATATTTTAACATATATAGACTAAGATTAAGTGTGGTAAGATATTTTATATAAGTAACTAATAATAGGTCCATTAAGATATTTTAGGTAAAACAAGATATTTAAAATTAAAGTATTTTATGTGACAAATCATAAATGTATTCTAGTTGAACAAAGTTTTCGCCCTGTGGCGTCGAATTATTTACATTGGTATATTATCGCAAGTTTCGCTCTTCTGGACGTCGTCTCCGCGACGCCCGGGGCTGCCTGATCCTGTTGTGAATTGGGGGCTGCTAAGTCCTGCTGTGTTGCTCGCTAAGGCAACGGGATTCTGGAGCGAACCTGTGAGGCTGCAACGTCCTGCTGTGTTGCTTGCTAAGGCAACGGGAGACTGGAGCGATTTATTGAGGCTGCAACGTCCTGCTGTACTGCGGGCTAAGGCAGTGAGATACTGGAGCGCCTCGTGGGGGCTGCTAGGTCCTGCTGTGCTACGTGCTAAGGTAGCGGGATCCTGGAGCGGTGCGCCAGAGCCGGCTGAGCTCGGGCTGGCGTTCGAGTTGACGAATACTCGTGTCCGGACTGGGACAGGCATCTGGCTGGCGGATGGCTGCTGTCGGTCGCGGCCAGGCGTGGTCACGGCCTTCGCCCAGAATGGCATCGGGAACAGTATCGGCGTCGTGTCGAGCGGCTGCTCTTGTCTTGACGTAGAAGGCCCAGGGTCTGCTGGCGGCGGCGGTGCGGCTGACAGCGCCGGGGACTTCTCATTCTTGTTTGTTTGTCTCCTCTTGGCTGAAGTGGATGGACCAGGCACGACTGGGGGCAGTCGGCGGGCTGGAATTTTTGGTTTAGCGGCGGCTGTGGTGCTATGTCCACGTAGATAGTCGCCATGTCCACGGAAGTAGGTACCAGGTCCACGGATGTAGACTTGTGCGTTGGCATCTGGCTTTGGGGCAGCGGGCACTACTGATCCTGTGATAGTAGGCGTGACTGGCTTCTGGGCAACGGGCACTACTGGTCCTGTGACAGTAGGCGTGGTTGGCTGTTGGGCAGCGGGCACTACTGATCCTGTGATAGTAGGCGTGACTGGCTTCTGGGCAACGGGCACTACTGGTCCTGTGACAGTAGGCGTGGTTGGCTGTTGGGCAGCGGGCACTACTGATCCTGTGATAGTAGGCGTGACTGGCTTCTGGGCAACGGGCGCTACTGGTCCTGTGACAGTAGGCGTGGTTGGCTGTTGGGCAGCGGGTGCTGCTGGCTCTGGGGCAGCGGGCTGGTGCCCTGTGACAGCAGGTGCTGCTGGTTCTGGCGGGGCTGGATGACCTGGATCGTCGGGATCGTCATCCTCGTTGTTGTCATCTTCGGTATCGTCATCTTCGGTATCGTCATCTTCGGTATCGTCATCTCCGGTATCGTCATCATCGGTATCGTCATCTTCGGTATTGTCATCTTCGGGATCGTCATCTTCGGTATCGTCATCATCGGTATCGTCGTCATCGATGTCGGTGGTCTGTTGCAGAGATTGTCTGAGCAGGTCAGTCTGGCTGGACTGAATCCTGGGAGGCGGCTCGGGGCCTGGCAGGCCGAGTGGAGGTGACCTCGGGGGAGATGGCTTCGTGCTGACATCTCGGGTTTGACTTGGCGGGAATACCTTGTCGAGGAATACAGAGGCTATTAGTGGGGCAGTGGTTGGCAATACTGACCTTTTATCCTTCCAGGAAGGTCCAGCGTCCTGCTGTTCCGGGAAGGCGTCCATACAAGCTGCTTCCTTGGGTTCCTGTTCACCTGGTTGAGGCTGAGGAATGAGCGTGGTTGACTGGTCTGAGCTGAGGGAGGCAGCATCTTGCGTCACGGTGTTGACTGGTGACCGCCTGTCCAGGCGGCCCGGGCAAAGGAAAGCAAAGGCGGCGGCTCTGTTGCTTTGTTGCCGTGGTGTCAACGGGCGTGGTTGATACGTGTCCTGCTCCTGCGTGGCTGTGGCTTCGTCAATCTCATTCTTCTCGGTCGGTGGTGGAGACACCAAGGTTGTGGCTTGTAGTTGCAGCACTGCGTCCTCTGTCTTGGTTCGTAATTCTAGGCTGTTAATTTCCAGCGGTGGGGCCGGGCGCCCTAGTTCTGCCCGACCCATTGGGAGTTTCCCGATGGCGGTGCATTGCGGGGTTCTTGTCGTGTGGTTGACTGATTTCTTTGTGGTTGTGCCTGGGATGTCTGTCCTGGGCCTGAGTTATTGGTTGGACCTGCTTGTTGGCTAGGGTTGTTTGAGTTGGTGCCATGCCCTCGGAAGTTATTACCCCCTGTCTGGACGTTTTGTTGGCGGAAGTTAGGGTTTCCCTGTTGGTTGGAGTCGTGTCCACGGAAATTGGGGTTGGCTCGCTGGTTGGAGTCGTGTCCGCGGAAGTTGGAGTTGCCTTGCTGGGGCTCTGACTGAGTTTGGTTGGTGGGGCAGTCTCGGTGATAGTGAAATCCCGGGCACTTGCGGCACTTTGGTAGACTATTGGTAGTATTACTCGCAGGCGGGATGGTGGCTGGCCTCGGCAGCGGTCGGAGTTGCCTCTGAAATTCCCTGTAGTCACCCTCGGCGTTTTCAGCCACTCGGCTCAAGCTTTCCATCGTGGCCACTGGGACATTTCTAGTTGCGAATCTTAGTTCCGGTCGCAGGAGCTCGCGCACCTCCATAACCATCTCTTCTTCCGGCGTATACCGTTCTACCCTCAGCCAGAGTCCAATTTTGCGTTGTATAAAAACGGCGGCGGGTTCGTCGTCTTTTTGTCTTTCCCCGTGTAACCTGGAGCGTAGCTTCCCCAGGGTGGCAGTGTCGTTGAACTGCCGCAGGAGCTTTTCCTTTAAGAATTCGTATGTGATGTTGTGGGACTTCCACATCTCCAAGGTGCGTCTGGCTTGACCCTCGAGCTGTTCTATAGCTACTCTCACTTTATCCCTGCCGTGGATGTCTTCATGGAGCATCGCCTCCTCGAGCTCATCCAGGAAGTTGACTGGATCCTCCCATTCCAGGCCTGAGTAAGTGGGCAGCGCTCTCGTTCTTCTTGTGGGCATCCTGTGATGACCTTGTATTGCGTGTATTGCGGCTTGAACGCTTCCCTCCATTAGTCTTGTCATGCTCTCTGCTAGGTTTTGTGTTGGGCGCCACTGGGGGTCCATTTCCCCAGAATCTGTATAGTCGGGTCGTCGTGGATCCTCTTCCCTCCGGAAAGATCTGGCCTCACGCTGTTGGTCGCCATGTCCACGTAAGTTAGCCTTTTCCGTGGCGTACGGCTGTGATTCGTTACGTGCAGTAATGGGTGGCCGGCAATTTTCTTGCTGCCGGGTAATGGAGGCTAGGTTTGAAGTGGTCAGAGCCAGGAGTTGCGCTAATTGTTCATAGCTGGGTAGTCCCAAGCTCGGTTGGGGTTGGTCCGTTATGGCGGCAGAGGGGACTGGGATCGTTCCAGTCGTTTGGTTTTGGAGCACTATTTGTCTTTGGGGCGTAGCACTAGGTCTTGCCGTCTGGTACGGCGGGGTGACGTGGTAGGCGCCGGCCGACGAGGTAGGCGTGACGAAGTACTGTGCGTTGGGCGGCGTGCTTGGACTTGGGCTGGTTGCTGTTGGTGGTACCATGCAGTGAGGGGTGGCCAGCTGGCGGCGAGGTGTCAGCGAGGCGTCGCTGAAGAGTTGGGGCCAGTCGGGTGTGGCAGCAATGGTGTACTGACCGCTGGGCAGCCCTGAGCCAGAGTGGGAGGCTTCTCCATGTGTGGAAGCGAATCCAGCGAAGCGGCGATCTCCCAGCGTCGAGGAATCGTCGTTGGCCCGGGATGCTGTTGGGTCCACCATACAGCGAGGGGGCATCACCATATCCTCATCACCATCCAATCTCTGTTCCATCGCCGAGTTTCCGTGCCACGATGCTGCGTTGCGCTCCATGCAGTAATGGGGCATCGCCTGAGAATCGTTGCTACTCCATTCCATATTTGTTGCCTGGGCTTCATGCCAGGTGGCTGCGCTGCGTGCCATGCAGCGAGGGGGCATCGTCGTGATGACGTCATGCGTGACCCCAGTGTCGTGTCCTATGTTGGTGGCGAGTCCTGCCTCGCTATGCCTGGGTGCTGAGCCCGGCGACGCACAGTATTGGGGCGCCGTCGTCGCGACGCCATGCGTAGCACTTGTGCCTGTGGAGAAATCAGAGGACATGCTTACCTCGCCGAGCCGGGTTGCTGTGTTGCTTGTCGTGCAGTGTGTGGGGGCCACCGTCGTGGAGACGTCGGGCGTGACCCCCGTACCCCTTGTCAGGGCGTCGTGTTGGCGGAGCACTTCGTGGTCAGATGCTGTGAGGGGCGTCGTGCAGTGAGGGGGGGCCGACGTGGAGACGTCGCTCGCGACCCCGGTGCCTACTGCCTTGCCACTCCGGGTATGCATTGCCACTTGACACTCAACACAATAAAACTCAAGTAAAACGCACTGTCTGGTTACAACACAAGAGGAAGGGATAACCTCATCAGCGTCGGCGTTGGCGTCGGTGCTCAAATGACTTCAGTTTCGGCAGAAGACTATTAGTTGCTGAAGGCTGGAACATTACTACTTGAAGGATTGATCACTACTTGCTCGCTGAGAAAAAGTGTCCTCTTATATAGACTTTCTTGTGCTCAAATGACTTCTGCTTCGGCAGAAGACTATTTTCTTGCGCTCAAACGACTTCTGTTTCGGCAGAAGACTAAAACATGAGTCATAATTTGTTCTCGATGCCGACGCCGATGACATAACATATTTTTATATAATACTAAAATTGATATAGTTAATGAAATTAAATATTTAGGATTTATAATTGATAATACATTAACATTCAAATCGCATTTCAATTACATTCAAAATAAGATTTCTAAAAAGTTGTTCTTTTTCTCAAGGGTAGCTGTGAGTTTATCCATGAATACAAGAGTTATAGTCTATCAAACTATAATTCAACCACACTTTGATTACTGTGCTTCATTATTATACTTAATGGATAAAAATAGCAAGACATCATTACAAAAATTGCAAAATAGAGGATTGCGAATTATATTACGCTGTAACCGATATACACCGATAAATATGATGCTGTCATGTCTTGAATGGCAACCTGTGGAGCTCAGACTTAAATATTTTACCATGGTTTTTATCTATAAAATTTTAAATAAGCACCTACCAACATATCTACTCACAAATATTACCTTTAACAATGAAGTTCATGATCATCTAACTAGAGGGAGAGTCAATATGCATATCTCTAGAACCAACATAAAAAAATCAATGAATTGTCTTTTTTTTAAAGGAATAAATGAATACAATGGATTACCAATCGAAATAAAAAATTGTGATACGTTAAACGCTTTTAAAATTAAACTTAGAAAATTTTTAATATGTTTGTAATATATATTGTTTTGTAAACATATTTATATGTAATTAATTGTATATTCTTCTGTTTTTTCTCTTTTAATATATTCTTTTATAGAATTATGTATGTCTGTACTAGAATTGTACTTTGTTAGGGTGTACCTATTTAAAAATAAAGTTATTATTATTACTTATCTGCAGATATAATATTGTATTAAGCTTACCTACGCTTTATTTTGGTTTGTAGCGAGCATTCTTAAGTTTTTATGCCATTTTACTCTTCATAGAAAAGAGAAAGCAACCCCTCATAAATTGTAATTCTGTCCCGACCCATATGATAGGTACTCAGGTCAAATATTTTGTATAATGATTGACACATTTTGTAGACGATACTTTTATTTAAAGATTTTTTAAAACCAAATGAATGAATGCTACAAGTTTATTTTTGCTCTGATCTTTGATGTGATCAAATGATTAACGAAATTAATGAAAATAAAGTGTTTATTTATTTATTTATTTATTTATTTATTAACGTCGACACATTCGTTCTTTAGTATCTACTCCGTGTGCCTTTGATATTTACAGTTTGTGAACAAAACTTGTTGCTTTTTATTTTGTAGGTAGGTAAAGGCAGTTTATTTTTATTAAGTTGTGAGCAATTACAATAGGACAAATTAGTGCAGTGCAATTAGTCAAATAATGAAAAATGACGGAACCCAGCTATAATGAATGGATTTGAATGATTTTTTTTGCATTGAGTTTCTAATATTGAGCACAAAAAATGTATCCTTTAAAATTTGTCGCTTTTTATTTGAGGGTGCGACGTTTGGATGTCACATATGTGGTTCGTGGAGTTTTACTCCTTGATATAATAATAAACCAGTTCAATAATCACACCTTACCAGTCCTCGGCTAGCTTCCGTCAATCTCAGTGTGAGTTCCCAGTACATACAGACGTACTGGTTGCCTAACTATCTGTATAGGTACCTAAGTGAACAATAGATTAATAAATTGTTAAATTAATTTATAGTACGAGAAAGAAAACCCAATGAGTGGAGCTTATAACAAATTTGTTTATTTATAAAACACTGCATATACCAAGTCAATAATAAAGAAATACTTCAAATTTATAAGTATCAATTACTTTTTCTCTATTCGTTAGCAATATCAAGTGATGAATGAAAATGAGTTAAATCTAAAGGAATAAAATTTATTACACGTGAAATTCGATAATAATACCAAATGCAATTGCACGCAGTTTACAGACTTTTCAAAATAGTGGTTATGGGTACTAAAAAATTTAATATTACAACAAATAACAAATACCTAGATCTGGACTATATTCTTTTCTAGACAAGTAGCCAGTTCTTGACTTTAATATAAGCAAGATAGGTATTTAAATCACATCAACTTATGAAATAATTACAATACATACACATATATATATACAAACAAAATTTATACAAGTTATGACTTACGGTTGAATTTTGAAATACCCCAAATGAAAATATGAGAACGCTGAACTTCTCCCAGGAGTGGAAAGGTATGAGCGTTGAACGGTCTTCTTATATTCTAGGGTAATCGATTGACTCTGCAATATTTCACCTCGAACTATAACCAGTTACAACCATCTCGAAGTCATGAAAAGAAACCAACAAAAAGAAACAAAACCATCCATCATCGGTATAAGCTCCAAAATTTTTCAACCAATTTTTCTATACTAATTACATCTAGTACTACTAACGCTTCTTAATAAAAACTAACGATAAAAAGCCTAAAAGTTTTAAAATTCGAATTAATACACTATTTACATTTTCGCAAATTTAATAACTCACCCTTTCAGGGCTTAACAAAATGTCGACCATGTGCTCGACCCAACACGTGCTCTGTAGCCAAATATCCAGCTATCATGCTGATCAGATTTTTCACAAATCATTACTATTAATTGGTAAATACGGAAATCCCACTTAATACAAATATTCAACAATAACCAAAACGTGGATAAAGATTACTCTCACCAAAATTTACCAAGCTACACGCAACGTCTATTCGCCTCAAAGGTCACGTCAAGAAGGAAGTACTAGAAAACCTCTAACCCCTTACAGGACAGGTGCCTAGCGCAGTCGTACTACGCCGACGAAACGACATAAAAAGAATAGAATTTTCATGATACCATTCGACCTTGAACAGTAATCACAAAAATGATTTATTTTAAACACAATATACAACACATCCGTAATTTGAATAGAATTCGAGAAGTTCTGTTACAGACGTCCCTTTCGATTAAGACAACCCCGACATAGATCAACCTGTTGATCGGAGATATAATAAGAAGTGATATAATATTATGACAATTTAACTATAAAAATGATCTCGTTATTATTGTTAGAAATGAATATAATTGAAGAAATACTAACTTATTAAAGCAAAATATATTAAATTAAAACATTCAATCGAGCTACTCCGAACAGTACTGTTCAGTGAGCGAGTATTCGGTTAAGACTGAATCGAACTCCGCCAATAATCAGCTGATTACCGGTAGCTGTCAATTCCTATAACCTACTATGTTCTTTCTATTTATTATTATAAACAATTATTGGATGAAATTTAACAAGCAAATAACATAAAGGTACAGAAGGTAAGTGATACATTTGAACTAGTCGTTTTCATAGACTGAATTACTTAAGTTATGGTTATGTTATAGGTTTGTTTATCGTTCCTATTTATTCCAGATACCACACTATGTATGAACTCTAGCAAATTACAAGGAATAATAATGTACCACACAACAATCTGATTGATTAAGGTAAAGTACTTATTTATATATTTACTCGAAACATTCTAATTAAAATTTATGTTTATTTTTAGACACAAGTTAGCTGGACGACAGTCGATAAATGTGACAACTCTATTAAACAAATTTAAGAATCAAAAGGATTACTAAAGTATTCAAATGTGAATGGAAATACAATTAATATATGAAATTATTAACACAAGACCTTTTACTTATTTATTTTATTCTAAATTATGATATCCTTTTAAACAATGAACTACCTAAAGTTAACGTATAGATTTAGTGATTAAATTTTTATAGCTAAACATCTAACAATGCTGTATTTACACATACTCCTCTAGCCAAAATGACAAATTATGTTACAACGTGTACTTGACAAAAGTAACCGTAACATTACTCCCCTCTATTCCAGTAAAAAAAAATCGAAGATTTTTTTTTTTTTTTGACAACACCAGTTAGCTAAAATCGAAAAGAATGTCGCAACCAAATTCCTTCCATCAAAAAAAAATTCAAATAGAAAACAAAATTTGCAGTTTCGATTTCACCCCAGAATATCAAGGTTTAGCATTAAGCTCAAGCGTTTTATCAGGTTTTAGATCTTTAACGTGCCAACTACCCTTAACATTGCCTTTGTCATCTTCAAGTTCATAAACATTTATACCAAGCTTCTTTTTGATTTTAAATGGACCTGTATATTTCTTTCCCAGCTTTGCTGCATAATTTTTAGCAGCACTTGATAAGGTATATTCTTTTTTCCACACATAATCTCCTTCTTTAAATTGAACAGGTCTATGCCTTAAATTATAATTATGTTTAGTTTTAACATGAGCTGTTTTTAACTTTTCTTTTACAAATTTTCTAAGGTCTTTTAATTTAGATTGTCTGGATTTAGGATCCTTAAAATTATTATCGTTATCATTTTCAATATTAATACAATTAGTTTTATCCCTAATTTGTTTATATTCGTTACCATTTGTAATCATTTCATATCCAAAATTTATAAAATAAGGAGATTCTTGTGTTACCTCATGTTTAGCTGTTCTATAAGCACAACCTAGTTTAGACAGATGTAAGTCCCACTTTTTATGATTTTCTCCAACATAACTAGAAATCATGGTTTTAATTACCCTATTGGCTCTTTCTGTGAAATTTGGTTCTGGATGATAAAGAGGATTAAATAATAGTTTAACATTATAATCTTTCATTAATTTTTTAAATTCTTTGCTCGTAAACTGAGCTCCGTTATCAGTTTTGAGATATTCAGGTACACCAAACAAATGAAAAACTTGCTCTTCCATAATTCTTACGATACTGGTAGCGATAGCTTTACGTAAAGGAAACATTAGTGTAAATTTACTAAAATAATCACAAATTACTAAAATATATTGATGCCCTTTTGAACTACGAGGTAAGGGTCCTATTAAATCAGTAGCGATATATTGCCAACATCTATCTACGATAGGCTTGCTACCCATCTCTCCTGCTTTAAGTTTTTGTTCAGGTTTATGTTCAGAGCAAATTCTACACTTATTTATGTATCTCGAGATATCTGATTTCATACCAGGCCAAAAATATTTAGATAAAATACGATGATAAGTTTTATAAATACCAAAATGTCCTCCATTTATAGGATCATCATGAAATGTTTTTAAAATTTCGCTACGTTTACTTTTAGGTAAAACCAATTTCCAGCTAGATAAATCCGAAGAACTCTTATCAACATGTTTATACAGACTTCCATCTTCAGATATTCGAAAATTTGGATATTTTAAAGGATTTGAATGAACTCGAAAAGTCATTTTTTTATACCAAGGGTCTAAATCTTTGGCTTCTAATTTAATCTCAGATATTTCTGGAATGGCACGAGATAAACAATCTGGCACAACGTGTTGTTTTCCAGGTCTATGTATAATACTAAAATTAAATTGTTGCAAACGCAATGCCCATCGTCCTAAACGACCTTGTGGGTTTTTAAGATTATTTAGCCATATCAAACTATGGTGGTCAGTAATAACAGTAAAATGTGTTCCTTCAAGGTAACATCTCCATTTTTCAATACTCCAAAGTACTACCAAGCATTCGATTTCAGTAATTGTAAACTTCCGTTCATTTTTTGTTAGTGATCGAGATAAATAACAAATTACATGTTCTCTACCATCATAAAATTGACTTAACACGGCCCCTATCCCGTGTGAGCTACCATCACATTGTATTATAAATTCATAATTAAAATTTGGACAAGAAAGTATTGGAGCACTAATAAGTGAATCTTTTATTGTGGAAAAAGCTTGTTCACACTCTGGTGTCCAGATAAACTTAGTGTTTTTACGAGTCAAGTTAGTAAGAGGTTCTATTATACTAGACAAATTAGGAATAAATTTTCCGATACCAAGAAACCATACCGCTAAGTCTGCGAACTTCTTTTGGAGTCTTTGGTCTGGGAAGATCTACAATGGCATTAACTTTTTCAGGATCTACATGAAGTCCATCTCTATTTACAACATACCCAAGATATTTAAGTTCACTACGACAAAATTTACATTTTTCTCTATTTAAAGTTAAATTGGCATCTTTTAATCGTTTGAAAACTTCTTCTAAAATTGTTAAATGAGATTCAAAATCTGGTGTTACAATTACAATATCATCTAAATATTTAAAAACATAAGGTTCTAGTTCAGGTCCAAATAGTCTATCTACCAAAAATTGAAAAGTTGCAGGTGCATTTGATAAACCAAAAGGCATTTTTGTAAATTGAAACAATCCTCTTCCAGGAATTGTGAAAGCAGTATATTTTTTGCTGTCTTCTGACATTTTTATTTGCCAATATGCACTCTGAATGTCTAAAGTAGTAAGATACTTTGCGTTACCTAATTTATCTAGAATTGAACTTATTCTTGGCAATGGATATGCCCATTTTTCAGATACAGAGTTTAATTTACGAAAATCTACGCAAAAACGATATGTATTATCTTTTTTAGGAACCATTAAAATTGGTGAACTCCATCCGCTAGTACTTTTTTCAATTACTCCTAACTCTAACATTTTTGTAATTTCATCATCAATTTTCTTTTGCATAAATGGACTTACAGGATAATATCTAGATTTAATTGGAGGATGATCAGTTTTAATAACATGCTCTACTAACGAGGTACATCCTACTTTGACATCTTTCATTGAAACAAAATAATTGTCAACAATCTTATTTAAAATTTCCCTTTGGTTAAGAGTTAAATCGTCAGCAGTTTGTATATGATTTAATTGAAAATTTGTATTTACTTCGTTGCCAAAATACCATTCACCTTTTCTTAAATCTGGTATCAAATTCATTTTTATCCAAAATATAGTACCTAACACTAAATTATGACGTAACTGTGGTATTACATAAACTTTAAAAATGTGAATTTTCTCTTTTAAACTAATTGGAACTTCCATGTAACCAATACAATTCAATTCTTGATTATTAGCAACCGTACAAGTGATATCTTTTAAAATGTGCAACTTAATTCCAATATTTTGTAGTAAAATTGAACTTTTATCGTTAATAAATATATTATTTGCTCCAGAATCTAATAAACCTTTAATTTCCCAGTTATAAATAGAAACTGTTACGTAAGGAGACTCTCCTTCACTAGCCTGATCAAGTACATAGTTTAAAATTGGTTTGCTAAATTGATTAAAATTTTGTAATTCTAAATTTGTGCAAAAAAGTTTATTATCGTTATGAAAATCATGTGTATCGAAAGAAAATTTTTCTGGACTTAATTTATTGTTCTTAAAATTATCATTGACCGACGATGTTTTAGAGGCCAAAGCTCGGTCTACATTTGGTCTCTGCGTCCGTTTCCCTGAGATCTACATCTAATACAGTTATTACGTGTATAACCTATTAATCCACAAGTATAACACTTTCTAGTTTTTACTGTACAATGTTTAGCCATGTGATTTACTCCATTACATTTATAACAAATTATCTTTGGGCTTACGTTTACATTCCTGTTATTATTAGCTGTTCCAGAATGAAATGAATCAAATCTACTAACTCTATTGCCATTAAATCTACTATTATCAGTGTTTCCACCAAATCTATCTCTTGTTCTTGAAGAATCTCTATAAAATCTCTCTCTACTGTTATTTCTGGGATCATTGCAATTGTTGTATCTCTCCCCACTATTATACCTTCCATATCTGTCATTACTTCTATCGTTTCTTTCTAAACTTCTATTATCATGTCTGTCCCTACTATAGTTTCTAAATTCGTTTCCTAAATTTCTATTCAAATATTCTTCTCTACTTCTACTATTAGAGTAATTGTCTCTATCAAAATTTTTATTTCTATTCTTATTTTCTATTGACAAATCCCTATCGTACCTATTAAAATCACCCCTATTTACAAATTTATCCCTACTATTACTCCTATATCTATCTACAGAATTATCTCTACTACTTCTATGTCTATCTACAAAATTTTCTTTACTACCCCTGAAATTATCTAAAGAATTTTCCCTATTATGTCTGCGTGCTTCTTTTTGACTTGTATCTGTTTTATTTTCTTTTAAAATTGAATTTTTACTATCATTACCTTTAAAAGTTACTTGCTTTTCTAGCTCTATATTATCTAATTTCTTTTTAATTTGAGTTTTTTCCTGATATTGTAAATCTATTTCAATGGAATGTCTACTAGTAGAGGGAGGAACAAAATTTGAAATGTTTCTATTAGTATCCTCAATACGTCTACCTAATTTTATGAGATGATCGAGAGAAGTGATATCTTCCACAAGATCTAATCTACTTTGATACTCAGGTCTAATTCTTTCACGAATTATTTCCAATTTAATACTTTCATCTACCTGAACAGATAATCTACTAAATAAATTTAACATGTATGCTACGTAAATAGCTATAGTTTCAGTACTACCCTGTGTTCTAGATTTTATTTGTTCCCAAATCTTTTTATTACCATCTCTAAAAAATTCTTCTCTAAAAAGATTACAAAGTGAATCCCAATCATGAGCTTTATGTTTAACTGCTCTATAATATACTCTAGCCTCTCCGTCAAAAAGTTCTGCACAACTTTTAAAAAGTTGTTGTTTAGATATGCCTCTAGCCTCACAAATTTCATCGACTCTTTCAAAGAAAGCATTTAAACTTAAGGAGTCTGATTTACCCGAAAATTTTAAACCCCAAGAATTAATTTTTAAATTTTGATCAAGATTTAAATTATTAAAACTATCTGCGACTTGAGATACACTGTTATTATGAGCATTACTTGTGCTTTGTATAGGCGTTGAAGTTCCTTGATTATTATTTAAAAGACTTTGTTGAAAAGCTAAAGGTACAGCTAAGTCACCAACTTTTTGTTCAAAAGATTCCTGTTTACTTTTAAAATCTGTCAAGTATTTTAAAGCTAAAGTTAATATTTTTGATTTCGACTCAGATTCATCCTTATTTGAAGTTACAATTCTTTCGATTCTACCCAAAACATGAGCTAACTTAGATTTCAATTTCCTAGCGATAGCATTAGTAAATTGTTCTCCTAAAAGTCTTTCAATATCCTTTAATTTATCCTCACAGATTATTAATTCTTCTTCAGATTTAAAAGCATATTCTGTTTTAAAACTGTGACCTTCATTTTCTAAGTTTATGAGTTCTCGCAACGTTTTAATCAACTCTTTACTTGTGCCTTGAGGTTTTACACCTCTAATAGAAATTTCATGTTCTAATTCGTCTTTAAGTAATCTATCTGGTTCTATTTTTAACATTTTGATTACGTTTACTCTTAAATGTAAAATATTTTTAATAGAAAAAAAAGTTTAAGGCTAATTAAAGCTTGAAAAAGTATGGTAATTTGTATAAACAATAGCAAGAATTAAATGGAAAATAAACCTCTCTAAACTAGTTTAAAAAAATGTGCAGTTAAAAAAAAATCAGTTTTATGCAACAAAATTAGGAAAAACATATACCTGTATAGTTAGTAGGTTAACTATAAATCCTCAAAGTATCACCTGGAGTTAGAATTACAGATGCGACTGGCTTTTAGTTTAGTTGGGCGCCAAATTTATTATATGCGACGTTTGGATGGTCACATATGTGGTTCGTGGAGTTTTACTCCTTGATATAATAATAAACCAGTTCAATAATCACACCTTACCAGTCCTCGGCTAGCTTCCGTCAATCTCAGTGTGAGTTCCCAGTACATACAGACGTACTG
This sequence comes from Stenurella melanura, assembly GCA_963583905.1. Lineage (NCBI taxonomy): Eukaryota > Metazoa > Arthropoda > Insecta > Coleoptera > Cerambycidae > Stenurella > Stenurella melanura. Next base: position 94,661,497 of record OY757315.1, read on the forward strand.
GTTGCCTAACTATCTGTATAGGTACCTAAGTGAACAATAGATTAATAAATTGTTAAATTAATTTATAGTACGAGAAAGAAAACCCAATGAGTGGAGCTTATAACAAATTTGTTTATTTATAAAACACTGCATATACCAAGTCAATAATAAAGAAATACTTCAAATTTATAAGTATCAATTACTTTTTCTCTATTCGTTAGCAATATCAAGTGATGAATGAAAATGAGTTAAATCTAAAGGAATAAAATTTATTACACGTGAAATTCGATAATAATACCAAATGCAATTGCACGCAGTTTACAGACTTTTCAAAATAGTGGTTATGGGTACTAAAAAATTTAATATTACAACAAATAACAAATACCTAGATCTGGACTATATTCTTTTCTAGACAAGTAGCCAGTTCTTGACTTTAATATAAGCAAGATAGGTATTTAAATCACATCAACTTATGAAATAATTACAATACATACACATATATATATACAAACAAAATTTATACAAGTTATGACTTACGGTTGAATTTTGAAATACCCCAAATGAAAATATGAGAACGCTGAACTTCTCCCAGGAGTGGAAAGGTATGAGCGTTGAACGGTCTTCTTATATTCTAGGGTAATCGATTGACTCTGCAATATTTCACCTCGAACTATAACCAGTTACAACCATCTCGAAGTCATGAAAAGAAACCAACAAAAAGAAACAAAACCATCCATCATCGGTATAAGCTCCAAAATTTTTCAACCAATTTTTCTATACTAATTACATCTAGTACTACTAACGCTTCTTAATAAAAACTAACGATAAAAAGCCTAAAAGTTTTAAAATTCGAATTAATACACTATTTACATTTTCGCAAATTTAATAACTCACCCTTTCAGGGCTTAACAAAATGTCGACCATGTGCTCGACCCAACACGTGCTCTGTAGCCAAATATCCAGCTATCATGCTGATCAGATTTTTCACAAATCATTACTATTAATTGGTAAATACGGAAATCCCACTTAATACAAATATTCAACAATAACCAAAACGTGGATAAAGATTACTCTCACCAAAATTTACCAAGCTACACGCAACGTCTATTCGCCTCAAAGGTCACGTCAAGAAGGAAGTACTAGAAAACCTCTAACCCCTTACAGGACAGGTGCCTAGCGCAGTCGTACTACGCCGACGAAACGACATAAAAAGAATAGAATTTTCATGATACCATTCGACCTTGAACAGTAATCACAAAAATGATTTATTTTAAACACAATATACAACACATCCGTAATTTGAATAGAATTCGAGAAGTTCTGTTACAGACGTCCCTTTCGATTAAGACAACCCCGACATAGATCAACCTGTTGATCGGAGATATAATAAGAAGTGATATAATATTATGACAATTTAACTATAAAAATGATCTCGTTATTATTGTTAGAAATGAATATAATTGAAGAAATACTAACTTATTAAAGCAAAATATATTAAATTAAAACATTCAATCGAGCTACTCCGAACAGTACTGTTCAGTGAGCGAGTATTCGGTTAAGACTGAATCGAACTCCGCCAATAATCAGCTGATTACCGGTAGCTGTCAATTCCTATAACCTACTATGTTCTTTCTATTTATTATTATAAACAATTATTGGATGAAATTTAACAAGCAAATAACATAAAGGTACAGAAGGTAAGTGATACATTTGAACTAGTCGTTTTCATAGACTGAATTACTTAAGTTATGGTTATGTTATAGGTTTGTTTATCGTTCCTATTTATTCCAGATACCACACTATGTATGAACTCTAGCAAATTACAAGGAATAATAATGTACCACACAACAATCTGATTGATTAAGGTAAAGTACTTATTTATATATTTACTCGAAACATTCTAATTAAAATTTATGTTTATTTTTAGACACAAGTTAGCTGGACGACAGTCGATAAATGTGACAACTCTATTAAACAAATTTAAGAATCAAAAGGATTACTAAAGTATTCAAATGTGAATGGAAATACAATTAATATATGAAATTATTAACACAAGACCTTTTACTTATTTATTTTATTCTAAATTATGATATCCTTTTAAACAATGAACTACCTAAAGTTAACGTATAGATTTAGTGATTAAATTTTTATAGCTAAACATCTAACAATGCTGTATTTACACATACTCCTCTAGCCAAAATGACAAATTATGTTACAACGTGTACTTGACAAAAGTAACCGTAACAAGGGGTGGTTCCACCCCTTCTGGAGGGGTGGACAGAAAAGTAAAATAGTAACTACCGAATCTGATATAGAATATTACTGTAAGAGAAAAAGGTGGTTTACATTTTTCATCAAAATTTATATTTTCCAATAGTTATAACGATTTGAAAATTACGATTTTAGCTTTAAAAAACTGGTACCTTGAGACTGTCTTTCGTATATAACTTAAAAGTCTTACAGTTATGAAAAAAGTGGTAAGGTACAAGTATTTGGTTTTTTGTTTATTTCATCTGTACGATGAATTCTTCTAAAAATATGAATAGTGTTAAAATGATGCTCGAATGTTTATGTATATTGCATTCGATCGGCACATTTCTAAAACCGGTAACATTGTTCGAATTCTGAACAGCTTTCAAAATGTCCTTCCGTCTGTCGGTCTGTCACGTTTCTTGTAAGCACAATAACTTAAGAACGAAAATTCTGATCGAATTGAAATTTGGACAGTAAGTTAGTGCTAGCTAGAGGAAGAACCCTGTTGTTTTTTAACAAAATCGGTCAATAAATAAAAAAGTAATTCTGGAAATAAAAATGTTTTGTTTTGTTTTGTAATTAAACAAAAAATGTTTGAAACTAATATCATTTACAAAAAAAACTGCGAAAAGTATCCTGTAAAATGTGCAACAATTATATAACAAGTGTAGTCAATCGGCGAAGAGTATAATGGTTAGCTAATTTTTTTTATATCTGTCGGCTTGAAAAATAACGATGTGAAAGACAACAAGTGCTTTGTAATTTTTTTAAATAAAAAATTTAGGATTTTCCTGCTGTCATTGGCCATAGAACAGAAATTTAACAATTTGTAGCAGTTTTTATTAATGTATAGTTTTACAAATATGCTCTAATTTTAAGAGCTTCAATTTGTTAAAAGTTTTGAAGAAATATGAGATTTAAACGTACTTATTTCTTTGCCAGTAAAAATTCAAACCACATTTGTACTGCCATATTTTCGAAACTATTAATTCTACATATATTTTAAAACACAAAAACAAATTAATATATCGCTTCTTGAGCTTTATATTTCTACATTGTAATGTAATGCAATTGTTTTGGAGTTATTGATTGATTGATTGATTGATTTGCCAGCGTAAGGTGAGCATTGCTGCCGATTTCGGTGCATGGAGATTTGTTCCACCACGCAGCCCGATCGCCCACCGATCATCCCACCGTGTGCCAGAACAAACCCCCGGTGCTTTTATATACCGCCGGACCAGCTGCATACTCTGGATTGGGCATTGGACATGCTTGTTGTCAGCAGCGAGAGCCGCATGACGCATGGGGTAGGAGTATAGGATGGAGCGTGTAGGTTTTGTGAGATGTTTCTTCTTGTTTTCCTTCTGTCTTCATCAGATGGAAAGTGTAGGCGTTTGTGAGATGCTTCTTTTAGGTTTTCGTGCTTCTTTTTACTTTCAGGTTTTTGTGATATTCTTCTTCTTAGTTTCTTCCGATCGTATGCGCGTCTGCTTCGGTTTCTGTCTGTGATCATCTTCTCTCCTATTCTACTTCTGAGTTTTCTGTTTCTGAGTCTGGCAGTGTGTATATCCTTGATATTTCTTTATTGTATTCCATTTTTTGTTGTGCCAACTTTTCCCAGTGTGTGTATAAACCTTTCTTAGCTAATTCATAATCCTCTCGATTGTTGTAATCCATGTGTAGCATGGCCTCCCTATTTTCAGTTTGTTGCTGTTCATTCGCAGCGATTTGTTTAGTAGGTGTGTCGTGTCCTGTCTTTGGACGTGTCCCCAGTATTTCATTGCGTATGATTCTATTCTTTTGATTATTGTTCTTCCCTCTAGTAATGTTGACGTTTTCTGTCGTTTTTGTGGTTTTCCTGTTTTTGCTAGCAGTTGGATAATGTCCCTTTCAGCTCTTCTCAGGCTTCTTCTGTTGGCCTTTGTCGTTGCTGCGTTTTTGACTCCATATATATCATCGTAGGCATTATGATGGTCGTGTATACCTTTTTGGTTAGGCACCATGGTAGTTTGTTGTCCTCAATGAAGGGCAGTAGAGCTCTTGTGACTCTGTAGGCTGTTTTGATCCTTTCCCTTACTGTCTCCCTCCTTTTTAGTTGATTCGTTAGGTATGTTCCTAGGTATTTCATTCTATTCGTGGTTCTCAGGGTGTAGTCTCCTATTTTCTATTCTTCCCCACTTGTTGGACTTGTTTTTGTCAATGGGTCTCGGCCCATTATTAGGCTCTTGAAGTTATTTTCATTCCAGAGGAATCCAGATGTGGTGTCATGTTTCTTAGAAATTTAACGATGTCTTGTTCTTCCTCGGTGATGATGAGTATATCGTCGGCGTATGCAAGTACGATGGGGGGCTTTATCGTTCCATCGTTTCCATTGAAGTTCTGATTCTCCTTTATTGTGCTTTCTATCACTTGGTCCAGGACTGTGGTGAATAGTCGGGGGGATAGGGGACATCCTTGTTTGACTCCTATATTCTTCATTCTTGATTCCGTCATCTGTCCAAACCATTGTATTGCAGTGTTTTCGTGTAGGAATTCTTTTATTATTCTGTTTATTAAGTAGTGCAGTACTCCCCTGTTGAGCAAAGTGTTGACTATAGCCTCATACCTTATGGTATCAAATGCCCTTTGGAGGTCAATTGAGACTGTATATATAGTTTTGTTCCTTCTTTCCACTTTTCTTCCAGGATCCGTCTGGTGGTGTACATATGGTCGTCTGTTGATCTACCCTTGATAAATGCAGTTTGATAATCTGGTAGTTCGCCGATGTATTTTTCCATTTCTCTGAAGAGGAATTGTGCGTAGTATTTGTACCTTACACTGCAGAGTGTTATTCTTCTGTAATCGTCCACTTTTGTGGTGATTTGATTTTTAGTGAGCGGTATCTGTATGGCTGTATTCCATTCCTTAGGCAGGTTTCCGTCCATGCATTGATGATTTCTAGGATTAGCTGTTTTATGTTGTCCAGGCCATAGTATACTAGTTTGTTATTTATTTTATCTATTCCCGGGGCCGTGTTTCTTTTAGCTCTGGCCATTATTTCTAATAGTTCGTGTTTTGACGGTGGCTTTCCCAGAGGCCAGTGGTCCATTTCTTGTATTGGTTCTATTTGACTTCTCTCTGCGTTTCCTTCTTCTAGTTTCCTGACCCAATGTTGCAGTGGTACACGATACACTTACAACGGTATGCCGATGCGTCGATTGACTGCCAGACTCCACACACATCTGACGTCACTTCGAAGGATTGTCTTCTAGGTGCAATGCAAATGCTATGAAAAATTTATTATTTTTGCTGCAAGAATTTTGAACTAAATAAATAAATTTCAACCGTTGTAAGCATTCGAAGGGTTAAGTATATGTGTTTACTGAAATACTTTTATAAAGTTTTATATATAATTTTACTATCGCACGATATACATGTCCTAAAGTACATACACTAGTGTTATATACGCAGAATACTATAATCGTGAATATTTTCGAACTTCAAATACTAGTTAAATGTCTTTATGGAGTTAAGAATCACTGAAGGGCGCAGTGTGTCCACGGATGGACTTTACTAGAAAACACTTTTAATTCACATTTTAATAAAAAAAATCATTCTTCATAAAAACTTCTGCTTCAATCACTCTCAAAAATTAACGATTTACCACATACAGAGTGATCGGGAAAATTAAAAAACTAAATAATTTTTTTAAATTCTTTTTTTCGTAAAAAGTTACTCTTCCTAAAACTTATTCCGAAAACTTCAACCATTTTCAGAATTACGATATTCTGTACAGGGTAATCGGAAATTAAAGTAGTTTACTCATGGATGTGGTTTAGACATTGAAAGAAAACTCAAATATCTTTAGCTAATATTTAATATATTTTTATTTTTCTTACAATTTGTAAACTTTGTCATTTTTTTTGTAGCCTCCTTTTACAATTTTTAAAACTAATTTTCCGATTAAGATCTCGTAATCTTATGTATATCCTTGTGCGACTTAAACACTAAATGACCTCATACGCACATCAATGTCGTTTTTTAATTTGTCCATAGTTCGCTCAGCCAGAGATGTAAAGAGTTTCTACTCGTTAGAGAGTTATCAACATTAGCATTATTAAATCGCCTTCTTTTCGCTAGTCTAACTGATCTTTCTGAATTTTCATGAATAATTTGTCGTTTTCTAGGAAGACCTAGAGTAGGCACAGAGTCAGCTTTCAAGTTTCTCTCATTTTTCGACGTGTAATTTAGTAACTGTTGTTTTAAAGAATATTCAAAACAACATGATTCAAAGTGAGACGAACATACGGTAGCTAAAAAATTAAATACTCATTATTTTCTATATCAATATCAAATAGAACGTACGTTACCATTCTTTAAATTTATCTTATCCTCTCGACGACAAGCTATTTCCCATTTGTTTGAAAGTTCTTTATTTTTGGGGAATTTAAAATATCTTGTTTGTGTTCCTTTTGTAATTGTGTTGTAATTTCCACATGTTACAACTGCACAGCCAGGCATGGTAAAGTAAATAATAATATAAACACTACGGCACTATCTAGATAACCACTGAACATAAACAGCAAGCGCTCGTTTGTTTGCAAATTCTCCTTCGAAGTGACGTCATCTGCGCGGAGACAACGTGTTTTGGTTTTCAGTGTAGCATACCGGTGTAAGTGTATCGTGCAGTGGTATGTATTTTCTTGGCTGTGTATTGTTGTTTCTCCTGTATGTTTTAAGGTGTCTAAAAGTTTGGTTTAATCTCTGTCCTGCTGGAGTGGATTCTATGTTTTTGAAGAATTCCCTGCATTTTTTCTGTTTGTGCCTCCTCTCTGCGTCTCTTTTTTCTTTCCTCGCTCCTCGTTCTTAAAATATGAACTGGAATCGTGGGGAAAATATAGGAAGGAACTAGGATATAAAACCCAAGGAATTTTCCATTGAAATTTTTTCTGATGCGTCCTCAACCGCTTGGGGTGCCTTTTGCAAGGAATCTAAGTGCCATGGTTTTTGGGAGAAAAAGGAAAAACAGATGCACATTAATTATCTAGAAATAAGAGCCGCATATTATGCCTTAAAGTAATTCGTTAAGCATCAAAATCAAATTCGTGTGTTACTTAGAATAGATAATCAAACAGCCATTTCCTATATTAACCGGGGAGGAAGAAAATCTGTGGCGTTGGTGCGAAGAGAAAAATATTTTAGTCTTTGCAACTTACATTCCATCCTCTCGTAACATTGAAGCTGTCAAAGAATCAAGGTGTTTATCAATTGACACATGGTATGAATTTAGTAATGAAGCCTTCAATCACATTGTAAATATATTTGGGACCCTGAAGTGGGCTTATTTGCAACCAGTATTAATAAGTATAGAAAATACATTTCATGGTTCCCTAACCCAGATTCTTTCTCAGTTGATGCTTTTACAATTAACTTGTCAAAATATTATTTCTATGCCTTTCCCCCATTTTCAATTATAATGAGTGTTGGAAAAGATTATTCAAGAAAAAGCATCTGAAATCACGGTGGTCCCATACTGGCCAGCACAGTATCCAATTTTTAGAAAAATGCTAGTGAAACAATCAATTATTTTTAAACCAGAAAATGTTTTACTTATTTCTCCTTTCAGAGAGATTCATCCACTTCACAACGAAATTTCCCTGGCGGCAGGGAGACTATCCGGTGTTTCTTTTTAAAAAAAGGTATACCAGATGCTGCAGCTCAGGTTATGATTGCATCCTTAACAGAGGGTATCCTAAAACAGAATTCTGCCAGTCTAAAAAAATATTGGGAATTTTGTCAAAACAATCAATTAGATCCTTTCAAGTACCGTCAGGACACATATCTTAATGTCTTAACTGAATTATTGGTCAAAAGTAATTCATATTCAGTAATAAATTCATACAGATCAACTTTAAATTTAGTATTTAATCCCATAAGTGGAAGCGATGAAAAAATAATAAACAGATTCCTCAAAGGCGTTTCCAATTTACGTCCACAAAACCCCAAATACGCTACCACTTTGAAGCCTGATACAATTCTAAGTTATTTAAAAAATGGTATCTAGAATCACTAAGTGTAGCATTTTCATATATTAATTAAAAAGCAGTGGGCTCGGCAGAAGTAAATAACTTTATTTAAAGGTAAAACGTAAAACACTTTTGACAACTTGATATACATAAGTCGGGTCGTGAACACAGCATTGCATACATCAATGAACCAATCAGCATGCGACATTTGTTTTCTATCTCTGGAGTTTCAGATTTTTCTTCCTTTAACATACTATGCTTAAAATTTACATCCATAGGAGTAGAACTCGGTTTACAATTTTGCATATCAAATTTTATCAGAATATTCATTAAGTATGCTGTTTGATTTATTGAAATTTGACCTGACACATTTTGTGTAATCATCCCTAAGAAGTACTTTATATGATCTAGGTCCTTCATTTTAAAATTTTGGCTTAACACTTGTTTCATACTTTGTACTTCGGTTTCACTTGTACCCGCTAACAATACATCATCGACATAGAGTAAAATATACATTTTATAATGTTCAGTAATCTTTACATACAAGCAATATTCATATTCAGACCCCTCAAATTTTAAAGATAACATCAGAGAATTCAATTTTACGTTCCACTGCTTTGGGGAACTTTTCAAACCATACAGCGATTTCTTTAGTTTGTATATATCACCTTTTTTATTAAAACCTTTTGGTAAGGAAATAAATACTTCCTCTTGGATATCACCATATAGGAAGGCGCTATATACATCTAACTGATATATAGAAATTTTTAATTCATTACACAGAGCTAAGAAAATTCTAACAGATGATAATTTAGCCACAGGGCTGTAAATATCTAAGGTTGACACACCTGTTTGTTGAAAACCTCTAGCTACTAACCTTGCTTTATGGGTTACACTCCCACCGATTTCACTTTTTGCTCTTAAACACCCACTTGCACTCAATGACCTTCACATCACTTTTCCTTTTTGCCTTTGTCCAGGTCTGGCTTTCTTCTAATGCTCTTATTTCTTCTAATGCTCTTATTTCAGCTTCGATTGCTTCCTTCCATTTCTCAGGCTCATTGCTTGACATTGCCTCATCATATGTTTGTGGATCCGCTTCAGCTATAGTCAATAAGCTCATGAGTCATCAAATCTGGCAGGCTTTCTTATATTTCTTCTTTTTCTTAAATTAAACCCTTCTCCACTATCACTACTGCTACTCGTCATGTCCTCCTCTATAAAATCTGCCCTCAAATCTCTTTGATTTTCTACAGGTACAGTAGGCTCTTCTTCAGTTACAATTGGCTCGTTTTCCTCTCTGCTGCTGTAGACTTCTTCATGGGGAACTACATTTTCATACTCTTCTTTGTTTTCTGTTACCTTGTCTGTTACTGTCCTTTTTGGCAGAAAAACGTCTCTGTAGATGCCTACTTTGTCGGTGCTTGTTAGTAACACCCTGTAGCCTTTTACATCTTTTCCGTATCCCAGCAAAATACTACTTTCGTTTTTTACATCCCATTTCAAACGCTTCTGTTTAGGGACGTGTAGATACTTTGGTTCCAAATTCTTTAAAAAATATCTAGGGTTGTTACTTTCTTTCTGTGATATACTTCGTATGGTGTTTCCCCTTTTACTGAACTCGAACCTGTTCGATTTAATGTGTATGCAGCACTACTTATGGCCTCAGCCCAAAACTTCTTATGCATGTTATTGTCATGTAACATGGCACGAGCGGCTTCAACTAGTGTTCGCATTTCCCTCTCGGCTCTTCCATTTTGTTGTGGTGCATATACAACACTTCTTTGATGCACTATACTTCTTGCTCCAGGAACTTTTGCAAATCTTTGTTTACAAATCCGTTGTCTGTCCGTAATATCTTTACCTTCATTTCTGTTTCATTTTCTGCACGAGCGATAAACTTACACATACAGTCTTTTACCTCCGACTTGCTCTTCAGAAAATAAATGTATCTATATGCTGAAAAATCATCCTTCAGCAGAAGGAAAAATCTTGCTCCTCCTAGGGAGACTTGCTCCATCGAACCACAAACGTCTGCGTGCACCAATTGTAGTCTTTCAGTTGCCCGTGATTTGCTTACCGGAAACAGAATTCGATGCTGTTTGCCAGCTGAACAGCATTCACAAGCAAATGTAGCACTGTCATCCACAAAAGAAACATTTTTTCTCAAAATACGCTTTACTTGCTCCAAATTTTGATGAGAAAGCTTCTTATGCCACACAGATAAATTTTGCACCCTTTTACTCAACTGACAGTTTGAAATGTCAAAATCATCTTCCAATTTACACACGTCCTTTTCTGACGACTATCCAAACAACGCGGAATTTTCAAGTCCGATTTCATTTGCACGAAAGTCCATCCTATACAATTTATTCATACGTTTCGCCTTTGCACGCACTTCACCATGTTTATCAATAAACTCACAATGTTCAGAGTCGGACAATAATTGAAAACCTTTGTCCAAAACATAACCAACTGAGAACAGATTGAATTTCAACCGGGGAACATACAAAACATTTGTTAAAAAAGTTTTTATATACTTTTCACCATTCCATGCATATAAAACGACATTGCCTGTCCCCTTCACTTCTAGCAAGTTCCCATCGCCGACTTTTACTTTTCCCACAGGACATTCATTTTCAATTAAGGACTCGAATAAACTTTTGTCACCGCACATATGCTCGCTTGCACCAGAGTCCATGTACCAATATTCTTTTTCTGCACTACTACCTTCACTAGAACCTATAAATGCATTGACATCTTCACTCTTTTCTTTCTTAGGTTGTTTCTCCTTACTTTTTAATATCCTGCAATTTTCAGCAATATGACCCTTCTTTTTGCAATAGTGGCATGTCCTATAGCCCTTGCCCTTGGTTTTTGGACAAGACCTTGCTATATGGCCCTCTTTTCCACAAGAGGAACATTTTATATTACCTTTACTTTGCCCGGCTAAAGCTACCGCGGCTCCATCACACGAGTTTGACCTTTCTTCTTCCACCAAAAGTCTTGAGGTTAATTCATCTAGTCTGTTTATCTGACTGTACAGACTCCCACGCTGACCTAAAATGCTTATATGGCTCTGGCAGTACCATCAAAATTTTTGTTATCATGCTTTCCGAGATTTCTTCTCCAGCCTGTTTTGGGTTATTTTTGATTTCTCCTAATCTCGACAAAAAAGTTCACATTGAATCATCTTGAAACTGCATTGTGAAGAACTTTTGCTGTAACAAATGCACACTTACTACCCACACAGCACAAGGCTGTCCGAGGGACGTACTATGGCAAAGACCATTTGGGATTTGGGCTTGCCTATGGACGTCCCAATATCCCAATATGTATGCTTTTCGGCACTCTTTTGGCCATCCCAATGTCAACTTGGTACCAGATAAAGGCAATACGACGGACGTTCTGAAGGATGTCTGAAGCTCATAACTAAGGACATACCAGGATATCCCGGGATATTTCGGGACGTCTTAAGTACTACGAATGGGCATCCACAGGGACATTAGAGGATCTACAAAGTACACACTGAAACGTCCCAGAACATCCTAATATTATATTTTCTTATATTTCAATATATTTCACCATCACCAAAGAAACCACATTTTTACAAAAAATATAAACTAAAAATATTTTATATGCACGGACCGAGGTGCTATACCTACTTATAATTATATATAAGTAGATAGCGCATAAATCCACATATATTTTTTGTTCTTTGTAAAATTGTAGTTTCTCTGACGATGGTTAATACACTGAAACAATAGAAAATATTATATTTCTCATTTGAACTGACCGAAAAACCCAAGGAATCACTCATCTAGTTATTTCATATAAACGGTCAAGAAAATAAAATCAGATGTAAGACAGACTTTAAAAACAAATTCACATTTGTAATGTCAACTACTTCAAAAAAATATTGAATAATAAAATAAGTATGTTGCACATAACCATAAATATTTTGTTTTTTGTAAAATTTTATTTATTATTTTATTAATTTATTTATATACATGAAAATGTTAGAAAATATCATCTGACCGAACTATATAAAAAAATTACACATGGTATTTGAATTATCAGTCAAGAAATTAAAAACACCTAGGGGTTATAAGAAGCTAAATATATTAAATATTAAATATTTAAAGACAAAACTCATTTGTAACATCAAAAAGCAAACTTCTTAGAAGAACATAAAATAACATTTTTCAAACTGAATTATATAAAAACATATTTTTTCATCAAGTAATGTGGTCCTACTTCTCTACTCTCTACATTGCCTCGCTCTTCTTTTTGCCCTGCTCGGATTCTTTTAAACACCTCTGCTTCGTACCTATTTCATAATATTATAGGTACCCATTCATGGTTGCATCTAAAACAAACATTTACTTATTATTTGAATCAGCATTATCAACAAAAATTTAGTCTATATGAAAACTGGGTAAGATAAAGATAATAAAAGAGAACATCGAGGGATACAGGTTTAAATTGAAGCACTAATAAGAATAATTTGTCGCATTGTAAAATGCAATCCTGTATTACTTCATTTTAATGCATTATATCTGTCTTCCATACACGTCACATATGGCTGTGGCTGCGAAGCCATTTATAATATTTATATAACACCATTCATAAACCAATAACCGTTTTGTGCAATTTACTCAAAAGGAAACAATGTATATCAGGATCAGGACAGATTTGCAAATTAACTGAAAATTTATCCACGCATGTCCTGTCTGATACATTTTTTCCTTGTAATGTGTAATGAAAGTTTCAAACAATTATCTTGAAGCAAAATTATTTTTACTTGCCTATTTCCATACACGGTTCATCGTCAAACTTCACAGACCAAATACGACCTGGTTCACATTCTCTCTCCAACCTGGCTACGTAACATTCAATTCTTGGGCCAAATAAGCTTCATTTTGTAGGTTTTTTGGTCATTGAAAATAAGGCAGCCAGGATTTTTGTTTAATACTATAAGTTTTCTATAAAGTTTCTTCTTTTTAGTTTCCTTTGGCATCCTAAAAGTTTACAAAATTGTATTAAATTTGGGAAGTTTTATAGGTTATGTTATTTTTACATGGCTGGTACTTACTTTCTATAGTGTCGAACAAAAAAGTCTCAAATAATACTGAATTAAACACAATCAAATGTGTTACAAATATTTCCTACAACCACTAATAATTTATATTATTTGATGTAGATAAATTAACTGATATTCCAAGTTTGTTTTGAATTTACACTAAAGAATACCAGATACAATAGAAAGTACAGGTTTGTGAAATTGGCTATAGCCGCCGGAAATCGTAATGGCGCCTTATTTGAACATATTAAAGAAATATATTGGGTCACAGTTCAAGGAGATTTAGGGCCCTTCACAGGACGTCCTTTTTTAATCCCAATGTCAATTCACAGTTAATGCCAAAATGAAACCAGTTCAGGATATCCTCTTGGCCTCCTTTTGAAGGATATCCTGGGATATCCTAAATGGGACGTCCATTTCACTATCTACCCAGCAAACACAGTATGTCTGGCAAAACGATGGGCCATTACAGTTATCATTGGTATTGTGATGGCAATTTTTGCCAATATTTAGAAACTGAGTATAAAATATTGTCTAACCATTATAATGTCCGTGTTGTAATGGTCTTGTGCTTATAAAGTACCCTTTCTGTTATTAGTCAGTTGAAATTATTTTAACGTTGCTGGTACATTAAATAACTAAAAGCACTTTCTTGCCTGTGAGAAATTAACATTTCTTAAGTGATGTAAAAAATCGTTTATTGTATCGTAATTTTGCCAGCAATTATTCATCGTTGGCCTGACGAATAATAACCAATATGCAGTAAATGCATCAATGGATTAATACTTTATTTTTAATGGTGTAAGCACAATATTTGTTAATACAAAAAAGACGTGCATAAAGTGGTATACTTGCATTATTACGTATTGTGTCATTGCATACTTTTAAATCTCCCGCGTTTCTGAAATCTCGTTAAGCGCTGCTGTCATGATCATGTGGTGGTAGACGCGACGCAGACAATTTGACATTTGTTTAGGTTAAATGACTAGTTGTGCTGCCCAGTTATATATTTTATTTATTATTATCAATTACACTTTTCTTATTCGAAATAGAGTTTGTGCTGTTGTCTTGTGGAACCGTGTGTGCAGTATGTAAAAAGTTTATTGTGAGCAAGTGTTTCACATGACCAATGACAAGTAAGTGCATCATTAATTTTTATCATACAAAATTCGTCATAATGCTTAAGAAAGAGTTGATATAGCGAATACAGATTTCTAAAAAAGAGAGAAAATATTAGTAAAAACCTAAGAGAAGTACCTCGGAGCTTTGAGATAAATGTTGAGGTTAATGTGTATATTTTGTACTTTAAAATTGCCTTGTATGCGGAAGAAACGAGGTCACAGAATACTTTATAGAAAGAAAAAATATGTAAGACTGATTTTATTATGTATGCAAAATAATGTAATATGTATGCCTGGCATATTAAATTCTTTTTATGAAGCATTTTGCGACGAAGCAGTCTCTTTTTGTAAAATTTAATTTTTTTAAATTATCTCCTATTAATCGAGAGGTGTGAAATAAAAGACTTCTGATTGAGCAAAGCTAAATTTTTGGACAAAATTATTAATAATATAACTTAAATAATTGTATGAAAGAAAACAAGTCTATTGTGATTTGCACCTTAACTAACGCCTGTAAATCTTTTTTAGATTCTGTAAGGTTAAATCCCGTATGCAAAGATACCACCGAAAAAAATATTGAAGACATTATGAAAACTTGGTTACGAGGTTCAATTGACCGTGGTGAAGGGCGATCAAAGAGGACCACTAACAGAAGAGATGAAAATTAATTATTATTTATTTGATAATAAGTCTACTGACTTGTATTGTAAGAAAGTAAAGAAAAATATATTTTTTTCAGTATCAATACATGCACTTAGATCTTCTATCTGGCATTTCCTACTTTTCTTCAAGTTTCTTTGCATAAACTTTTTTTTAAAACATTTCAATTTGTGGACTACATGTTTCACTTGTATAGGTATAATAAGAGTTAAAATAAATAATATCATAAAATAATGAAAATTAGAAAATTGTGTTAATGTTTTGCCAAAAATATCTTTTTTCAAAACTGTCTCTAATTGATTACTCTTGCATCAAAAGTAGAGAAGAATAATACCGTTTTACAAATGGAAACCGACATTTCTTTGAATTCATTTTTAAATTTGTACAAAAATAATAAACACGATTAACTTCTAGAAGATCCACTCCTTATTTTTGCCTATGATTGATGATGACGAAGCCATGAGAATGTTATAGGCAAATACATTACAAGTAGTCTGATTATAGAATGACTTGACAGTCAAGTTCTGTAGTAGTGGTAAGAGATATTGTAGAGCAGTCAGCGGGGTAAGGTGGGTTGTCTAAAATCTTGCCGATAAAAGCAATCACTGCCTTCCTCGCGGCTTCATTCTACTATATATGTCATTTCATCACCTTTATGATTGTATTTATTTTTACAGAATTTAATATTTTTGGAAATACAAAAAAAATTAAGCCTTTTTTATATTTCTGTTTACTTTAACAAAATATGAGTGTACGGACGTAAACGACAATGTAAACAATGAGTAATGTCTTTAGTTTTGATTTGAATTGTAGGTGATACAGGAAATGTTCCAAAGTATTAATAAAGAAATAATATCGTTACAATGGCTCCTCGGATGCAAGAAATAAAGAGGCATATGCACTAGTGGCTACTTGAATTTGGGAGAATCACCGCACTTGCATGTAGTATCCTAAAATATGAAGATTGCAGATGTAACCGAAGCTGAAATTGACTGGAGAAGAATAGCATTCAAATTTCAATTTATGGTAATCAATGAAAAACCTTACATGATCGATTTTAAAAAAAATTATAAGTGGTTTCTCGTTAATTATCATGTAACATGCTATATCATTTTCCAATAAATGTCGGCCTTAATTAATAATTAAGCAATTCTCATATTTGGGAACAGCGTGTGCAGGGTCCGGAAAGCTCTCCAATTCTAGCAGTTATCATTGCATATATTGTAATGGCAAAGCAATAATGCTTTTCATTCATGTGATGCAAGAGACGTATTAAAAAAGCACTGTACAGCCATCATTAGAAAAGTGTTCTGTGGCCGAGCGATGGCCGGTGTTGCACTTTATTCATTAATTTAGCGTTCCTTGCCAGTACTCTACCAATGATGAAGTAAAGGCATGTAGGCAGTTTATTAGCAATGGGCCAATAATTGGTGTTTGCTGGGTACTTTACGTACTGGGATATCCAGGTACTTCAATTTGACATCCCATATCCCGATTGTGCTGTGTGGGTACCGACTCCTTGTCGTAAACGGATTTTAACTTGCTCCACATCTTATTGGATGTTGTGCATGATAGATGTGTGTGGGCCCGTTTCCATTCTCGTGACAATAATCTGGGCTTTTGCGTCATTTCTAACCCACGCTGAGCTTCCTGCGGCATCCTCTGGCTTCACACTTTTTCCTGTTACTATATCACGGAGCTCTCGTAGTACTACTACCTCCATTTGAAATTTCCACACAACCCAATTTTGGCCGTTTAATTTCAAACTCGGAACGGTTGCCGTTCCCTCCATTTCTAACCTCTAAATTATACGCCACGTGCCCTTCGCTGGCCGACTTCACAACAAAAAAACTTCTGACTTTTAACAAAAACTAAAGTGAACCTGGGCCCATAACCTGTAGCAGGTTCTTATATTAATTAAAAACCAGTGGGCTAGGCAGAAGTAAATAACTTTATTTAAAGGTAAGACGTAAAACACTTTTTGACAACTTGTTCTCAGGATTGATACTTAACAACAACTGACAACCGACTTGGGAGGAACTGACAAACTTTATTCCCCTAGGGGTATTTATCATTGCTACCAACACTAAGTTTAGAGAAATTGACATAAACTCATAACTCTTATGGCCTTAACATCTGCCTGTCCTTAATAAAAATTGAAAATATTTCAAAATCGTTCAATAAGATTGAAATAAAAATCACAGAAAGAATAAAAACATCCGCAATCGGTAAATTGGAACCATTATTGATTTTTCCGTTTTTCAGAAATAAGCCAGTTATGTGTGGCGTCTACCGAGTTTTATGTAAAAAAAACAGAAAATTCTCGCAATGGAGAACAGAGTCTCATACTTATCCATAAAAAGCCAATTCACAAAGCATCTTCACAGACAATAAATCGGTGGATCAAAAGAACTTTAAATCTAGGAGGTATTGATACATCAATTTTCTCAGCTCATAGTGTACGCCATGCATTAACCTCTGCGGCATTTAGAACAGGTGTAAATATAGAGCAAATAAAATAATTGTTTCATTTCTACAATAGACCGCTTAAAAAACCAAATGATACATTTGCTAACGCTATCCTACAATCGGATGTGTTCAAATAAGTAAATTGTTATTGTCTAAAGAAACTACAAATCAGTATTGTTCATATGACAGAAAGGAATGTACACTATGCACATTAATATTTATGTTTATTATGTTACATTACGTTACTACTTAAAGTATTATTTAAAATTATTCTTAATTAAATGTATATATCATTTAGGATTATTATTATTACTATTGTTAATTAATGAAACTTAATAATTCCTCGAGGGTAAATAAAACGAATCATTAAATTTAACTCACTTTAATGATAGGTATACAAAAAATGCACAAAGCAGAGCACTTGACATCAGGGTTCGTGGGTAAACTTTACAAAAACTTTCATCAGGATAATCATATAAACAAATCATTAGTTCAATGGGACCTAGGTGCTGCGGTCACTTAAATGTGACTGCCCTCCCATTAGTTCAACAGACATATAACAAAATACAAGGCAAACTGAACACAATAAGCATCCGTATACGGTAAATAATGAAACTACACTAAACACGATGTGGCCAGAGCGGTAAAACAAATAATTCTTACTTTAACATAAACAAGCTCAATTAAATTACATGAAAACTCACAAAAGGAAATACTTTAAACTGTACATAAAATTAATAACAAAAAAAGGCCCGACAATTAATATTATCGACATAAACTGGTTCGGTCGTTCAACACTATGTTTTTATGCCCAAAACCACTGACCTATACATATAAATGGAATGCCAATGTCCATACCTATTTGTGTCAAAGTGAATCTCGCGCAAGTATGGCGACCCCCAGTAGAAGCGCAATCGCAGTGTCTATTTTTATTGCAAGTGTTTTGTGCAAGTGTTTTTAATTTGTCCTTTTTTCCGAAATCATCAAAAATATGCGTGTATAGATTGACATTTCTTATATAGTTAACATTTGTCCTAACTTCTATTAAAGGACACAACAGTTGTCATGCCCAACATAATTATTTAATTTTCAATTTCAACGAGCGATAAAAACAAGAGAATTACTTGATGCCGGCTCTGAAATTCTGCACTAATCCAAGACCTCCCGCCACGGGAGACAAGCAAAGTAAAACTACGTCTGCGCATAACGTCCTCCAGAAGAATTCTGACTCAAGCACCAACATACTTTTAAAGCTAGATTTCTACTGTGGCGACGCAAATCCCGGGCACCTTGAATTGCATGATTGAAGTATTTTGTTCACGCGCATATATATGTATCGGTCTTCCATTTATTATGAATAGTTCAGTGCCCAAAACACACGGGAGATGTCAAAATACGGGGCGATATAGTTACGTAAACATAACGTTCACATGAAATTATTCACGCACTATTATTGTCGTCATGGGGTAAGAGAAGTCTTTACCGGACGGTAGTACTGGATACAACAAAAAATATTACTGCATGGCCAATCGTGGAATGAGGTGTTGAAAGCCGGCAATAATTCTGCATTTTCGCAATCGGCTTCCAAACAGGAACATTAGCATCACGATAGGCATACATAATATAAAATAGTCTGTACCTAGAGCTAATTCGATGAAAACATTGCCCAGCTATAGCTATGGGCCATGGAACACAATACCGCAGAACATAAACACTATAATACCTACTTTACTAATTCTATTCGCAGTTATTAATCACTATATACCTACATAAATTTACAATTAATGGCGGCTTTTTAATTCTTACAGCCCTACAAGGGCCACCGCCCTTACGCCATCTTTTCCGCGTCCTTCGTCTACCTGAAGTCCCTTGGCGTAGGAGTATACCTGCGTACTACAAGCTACCACTGAACTATTCATAATAAATGGAAGACCGATACAGATATATGCGCGTGAACAAAATACTTCAATCATGCAATTCAAGGTCCCCGGGATTTGCGTCGCCGCAGTAGTAATCTAGCTTTAAAAGTATGTTGGTGCTTGAGTCAGAATTTTCTGGAGGACGTTATGCGCAGACGCAATTTTTCTTTGCTTTGTCTCCCGTGGCGGGAGGTCTTGTATTAGTGCAGAATTTCAGAGCCGGCATCAAGTAATTCTCTCGTTTTTATCGCTCGTTGAAATTGAAAATTAAATAATTATGTTTTGGGCATGACAACCGTTATTTCCTTTAATAAAAATTAAGGCAAATGTTAACTATATAAGAAATGTCAATCTATACACGCATATTTTTGAAGATTTCGGAAAAAAGGACAAATTAAAAACACTTGCAACAAAAATAGAGACGGCCCTAGCGTTCTACACACTGTGATTGCGCCCCTACCGGGGGTCGCCATACTTGCGCGAGATTCAATTTGACACACAAATAGGTATGGACATTGGCATTCCATTTATATGTATAGGTCAGTGCAAGCTACTCGCTATTGGTCAAACATTGGCTATGACCAGCCGACAAATCTTAAGTGCGGATAATTTAAATTTAAAATAATGAATAGAATAGTGGCGCGCTTTATCTAATTTACGGTACTGAGTGTTCTTACAAAACGTGACCGTTACATTAATTGCAATAAAACTGTCCTTTGCAAAATCGCCCCTTCTTTACTCTAAACATCTATAATGTAATTATATCAAGGACAAGCGAAGGAAAATTTAAAGATTAATTCCACTATAGATTTCTGCGGTTATTTTGTGTACTAATTTCCACCTCCAGGGTAAAAGCGCACATCGGCACTTTATAACTTTTATTTCTTGAGCTCTTCCCTATTTACTTTCCAAATTTCACGTCAATCGGTGTTATCCGAAAGAATTTGAGCGAAAAACCATTAAACACTAGACTATTTGAAGATTACGATTTTAGCTTTAAAAAATTGGTACCTTGAGCCTGCTTTTCGTAAATAATTCAAAAGTCTTATATTTATGGAAAAAGTGGTATAGTACAAAAAATAAAATCATTACAAGTATTTCGGTTTTTGTATGTTTCTGTACAATGAATAGTTTTAAAAATATGCTAGTTTAAAAATGGCGCTCGAACGTTTATCGTCGAGATATAATGCTTAAATCTCAAATATATCAGAAACGGTCAGTACGATGTTAAAAATACATATAACAGAAATTAAAGGGTTTGAAGTACTCTTTTATATTTTTTATCCATACAGCTTGAAAGATAACAATGTTATGTGGAAAACAATGAATGCTTTGTAATTTTTTTTTCAAGAAAAAAAAATAGAATTTCCCTGCTGCCATTAGCCACGCAGAACGCAGAATAAGCTCTAGTAAATGAATATGAAATTAGTGTTATCATTCACAACCTACAAAAAGAATTATATTAAAATAAAGTTTTTCATAATAAAATGACAGAAGTCAAGTAGTCTGTTTTGTAACAAAAATGTCAAACTAGGCTTGTGTGGGCCAATAGAATTCCACAAATTCAAATTTAGTATGTTTTGAACGTCGAGAGCGTAAGCACGCAAAATTTAAGAGGAAAAAAATAACCTCACTTTTAAAAAAATTCAAAATAAATAATGAAACCAGCATACTCACATTAATAAGTAAACCAGGCTGAAGATAAAATTTAAAATATTTGATATCCAAGTGGATAAATACATGCTGAACAAGCAAAAGTTTCGTTCCTGAAAGAAATCATAATTTAAAATAAAATTTCTATAACCAAATATATCAACAAGTTTTTTTTATGAATGAGAAGAAGTAATTTAAAAGGTAATAATTTGTGCAATGCATATTTTGAAGTGCAAGTAATCAGGTAAATACTTACCTAGATTTAATAATAAATCCAGTGATATTTTAAACAAAGTGAATTTCATCGAAACGCCAAGAGCTCCGTCAAAACAGTGCTGCCAGCGGCATAAAGGAAGCGACAGCTTGAAAGCTGAACGTGCGCACGCAGAAGAATAAGGAGCACCGATCGATAGACTCAAGGTAACATCTAAATAACCAAACAAATAAAACCCTAGGTAATTGAAATCAAACATATTATTTTTCAACTAAATAAAGGCCAATTTGTAATTTTATTTTAGTTTTAAGTTTAAACATTTATCCAAATTTTATACTCTTTTGTCACATTTCATTTTTATCTTTAAATTGATTAGCTTATTAAAATTTTGTATAAAACCAGTGGTTGTGTTTTTCATTGGAACCTACAGTTTGCTGAGGAGAAAGAAACGTGCAATTTTGAGCAATTGAAACCACTCTTGGCCCTGAAAGAGTCAATAATCTCATGCTATAAATTATACTGTTTATAAAAAGAAATAAAATCGGTTTGGCAACAAACCTGGCGCTCAACAAAATTCAAATTTCATATATATAAAAAAAAAATAATATTATAAAAAAAATAAAACAGTATAATATTTAACAATACATATTCAAATTCCAACACCTAATGTATATGCTATGGATGTACATATCCATAAGATGTTATGTGGATATAACCGTTATTTTTCAAGCGGTACGGATAGAAATTATATAAAAGAGTACTTCAAGCCCATTAATTTATATTATAATTATTTTTAGCATCATACTGCTGGATTCTGACACAATTGGGATTTAAACATATCTCGACTGAGAAACGTTCAAACGCAATTTTTAAACTATCATATTTTTAGAACTATTCATCATACAGAAACAAACAAAAAATAAAATACTTGTAATTTACTAATCTTATATTGTGTACCATACCACTTTTTCCATAAATGTAACACTTCCACGTTATTTACAAAAAATAATCTTAAGATACCAATTACCAAGGTGAAATCGTAATCTTCAAACTTGGAAAATATAAATTTTCACGAAAAATTGTAAACCACCTTTAACTCTTACAATCTGATTCCATATCTGATTCAGTGGTTACTATCTTACTTTTTTCCCACCCCTCTAGAGGGGGTGGGAACCACCTCCAACTAAAAAGCAGCAATTTCTAAAGGGTAAACTTTTTTGTACTTAGTATTTAGAAATTCAATGAAAATCCATTCATTATAATTGGGTTCCAAGGTAAAAACTTAATTGCACTCGACTAATAACAAAGAAACGGTGGAGTAGTTCCATATATAGATGAATTTTTTTCTTACCAAAATTTAAAATTTTAATTGCAGCTTATAATAAACTTTTTTCTCGGTGTAATAATGAATGTCGTTTCAATATGGAAACCGTCATAAAACATCAGCGTATATGTTGAAAATCTGACAACTTAGCCTAGTTTTTAGCAGATGTCTGGTCGGAAAAAACTTATCCAGCAAGATTTCATCGCTTATTTTCGGGAAAAGATTTCTAATTTATATTTATGACTAAAAAATAAGTATACCTATAAATTTTTTGATTATTTTGACACAATATTTAGTAATGTATCCAAACATCAAATGTTTCTTTTTCATAATATATATCGACATTTAAGGTTTTGCATACATGTTTTCTCTCGAAACATTGTCCATAATGGCCATCGAAGCAATCGTCATTAACGTCAACACATTAAAACTAAAATTGCCACAAAAACAGATTTCCAAGTGTTTCGGAAATTTAGATCAGTTTATGAAAGGAACATGTTATGTAACTTTTTCTTGTTTCTGAAATGTTAATAGCAACATAAATATCGGCCGGCGTCACCTGGCCTTCGCGTACTTTGCATATGTCCTCAGTGAATTTTTTATTTAAACCTTTTTACCTTCCTCAAAATTTTTTATTCAAATAGGACATTCTTCTACTTTTGCCACATTACTGATGACAGTTACATGATTTGTTAAATTGCTATTTGGCCTATTATGCAGGTATTACACCAATTTGCTTTAAAGCTGTTGGTTTCACAAGAGTTTGTTTTTGTACCACAAAACCATTTCTAAACTATTTTTTATGCTAGTAACTGTAATAGATGAGTTTATAAGTAACTGCAAATAGAAACATTTGTAAAAAAGTTCCCAGTTTCTGTCAATTATTCATTTTATGCTGGAAACAGTTGGAAAAGAATATGTTTCAAACACTTTCAATGGCGTTTTGACACACAATTACAATTATAAATATGGTAACTATTATGTATGCTGTTCTATGAGGTGTAAGGACATAACTTTTAGATAGGTTTCACATATTTAATACAAATAAGAACAGTCATTTCATCTGTCATTTCTGTAACTAACTATTGCTAACCTAAAACCAACATTAAGTAACTAAATGATCCTAGATATTCAATAGTAACAGGTGTGCTGCAGTTTATTTCGAAATTGTCTTCAAACAGTTGTATTAAAGGAAAGTTGTACTTAAAGGTAGTAACAGTTACTAAACTGTTGAGTAATATTGTTATATCAAAGTTAAATAATTGATAATTTCAGAGAAATATGCTAACAATTGTATCTCATATAAGAATCGAAATTGTTGCAATACTGTTCACCACTACAAAATGTTTCAAAATTGTCTAAAAATGCTACTTGGGAAGTCTAAGGGATATAAATGTATTTATTACTATTATCTCTGAACGATTTGATCGATTCTCGAGCAGAGTACAATAAATTTTAACATGTGTGTCATCAGAAATTAACAATTCAGTATATTGTCACAGAATTTCTATGCTTCTGCAGATGTTTTGAGGGCACATTTATATCTGGTCTGAAAAGAACACGAGGCACATTTGTACGTGGCTACTTGTGAAGAATTCTTGTCTCAGCAAATGAGTTTTAAGGTTACGTTTATGTTTTGACTCATGCACAAAAGTAGCACTTGTACGTTCCTACTTCTGAGAAATCTTGACGCCTCAGCAAATATTTTGAGGTGGTTTATACTGAAGATAATAAGAGTATTATTTGTATGCAGCTACTTATGGGGGATCTTTATGCTTCAGCAAATGTTCTTCGAGATTAAATTTATATATAGCCTTATAAGATCATTAGTCACATTTGTATCTTGTTACTTTTGAAGGGACCCCATGCTTCAGCAAATGTGTTTCGAGACTAGTTATATTTAGTCTGATAAGAACAAGACTAGCATTTGTACATTGCTACTTCTGAGAGATCTTTATGCCGCAGCAAATGTGTATTGATTTATATTTAGTTTGATAAAAACAAGAATCGCGTTTGTACATTGCTACCTTTGCGGGATCCTTATGCTTCAGCAAATGTCTTTTGAGGTTAGATTTATATTTGGTCTATCAACACGAGTCACATCTATTATATTTGAAGGGACCCCATGCTCCAGCAAATGTGTTTCCAGGCAAGATTTATGTTTAGTCTGATAAGAACAAGAATCACATTTATACTTTGTTACTTCTAAGGTATTCTTATGCTTCAACAAATGTGTTTTAATGACCTCTTTATACTTAGTCTGAAAAGAACAAGAATCACATTTGTACATTGGTACTTCTGAGGGAGCCTTATGCTTCAACAAATGCCTTTCGAGGTGATATTTATTTCTAGTCTGATAAGAACAAGAATCGCATTTGTACATTGCTACTACGGAGGGATCCTTATGCGTCTGCAAATGTGTTCCGAGGTTAGATTTATATTTGGTTTGATATGAACACGAGTCACATTTGTGTCTTGCTACATTTGAAGGGAGCTCATGCTTCAGCAAATGTATTTCAAGGCAAGATTTATATTTAGTGTGATAAGAACAAGAATCACATTTATACTTTGTTACTTCTGAGGGATCCTTATGCTTCAGCAAATGTGTTTTAAGGCCCCCTTTATACTTAGTCTGATAAGAACAAGAATCACATTTGTACATTGCAACTTCTGATGGACCCTTATGCTTCAGAAGATGCCTTTTAATACTCTGTTTATATTTGGTCTGATAAGAACAAGAAGTGCATTTGTACATTGTTACTTCTGATGGATCCTTATGCTTCAGCAAATGTGTTTCAAGCCTATATTTATATTCAGTCTGATAAGAACATGACTCGCATTTGTATATTGCTTCTTTTGAGGGATCATTATGCTTCAGCAAATGTGTTTCGAAGCTAGATTTATATTCAGTGTGATAAGAACACGAATCGCATTTGTACACTGCTACTTCTGAGGGATCCTTATGCTTCTTCAGCAAATGTACTTTGACGAGATATTTGTATTTAGTCTGATAAGAACAAGAATCACATTTGTACATTGCTACTTCTGATGGATCCTTATGCTTCAGCAGATGTCTTTTGATACCCCGTTTATATTTGGTCTGATAAGAACAAGAACCGCATTTGTGCATTGTTA
Organism: Stenurella melanura; assembly: GCA_963583905.1. Taxonomy (NCBI): domain Eukaryota; kingdom Metazoa; phylum Arthropoda; class Insecta; order Coleoptera; family Cerambycidae; genus Stenurella; species Stenurella melanura. The sequence goes on from OY757315.1 coordinate 94,687,312, forward strand.
CTTCTGAGGGATCCTTATGCCTCAGCAAATGTGTTTCGATACTAGATTTATATTCAGTCTGATAAGAACATAAATCGCATTTGTACATTGCTTCTTCTGAGGGATCTTTATGCGTCAGCAAATGTGTTCTGAGGACATGTTTATGTCTAGTCTGAAAATAACAAGAGTCGCATTTGTGCAAAGTCAGTTTATGTTTAACGTTTGGTTTTAATAGATCCCCTTCAAAGTTCGGCGATACATGTTTCTGTTTCCTATGTAATTTAGTGCTGCGTTCTGCTTCATATCTGAAAATTACAAAACAAGATTAAATGTAAATATTTCGTGAATATAATATTTATCCCCACATAACAGCTAAGTCTATCTGAACATGGGAATAAATTATGATCAAAGTCGGTGCAGACGCCATTGTGGCGGTGGTAACCAAACCGTGGACATCAAAGAGCTTATTTGCCAAATGTAAGTGATTTAGTGCAATTTATAGTGTGCATAATAGTAGCATGTTCAGCATACCTCTATAAAAGTCGAAACGAAAAGAGAACCATGGGAAAAACATTCCACAGGTACTAAAACTTATGCAATTCTCACGTTACGGAACAAAATTAGATGTAGATTTTTTTTATTTACATAATTAGATGTTTCCATTATATGCAAATTTGCTTTTTTGATATTATTAAAATGAAGTACTTAGTATATTAAAGCAGTTTCCAATATTCTATCCCCTATCAAATAGAAATATTAACAAATAAACAATTAACACTTGACTGAACGGGTATGCAAAACACGCTATGATTGACGGTGATACATCGATTTCATGAGACGGTAAATATCGCATTGGCTGTTATTTGCAAATGGTACTTCGAAAACTTTACCGCTGTGGACGTATTTATAATTACCAAATGTATGAAATAAGATGAACGTTTTTAACATAGCAGGTAAGTACTTTTTAATTCTGTTTGTGTTCATCTACTATTTTATCTCGTACATGGATTCCTATATTGTGGATATTGTACTCAGTATAATGTACAGTGTGTCCCACTTTTCACGGTAACACCTACGTAGCTCATTTATTAATAAATCGATTTATTTTAAACTTGGTTAAGTTATACGCCTCTTGAAGGTAACTAAAAGCACATATAGGTAGAGAGCCCGCTGTATAGATTTCCTATGAAGATACATGAAAAATTTTGTATGAGTGAGTAAGTACTACCACAGACATACAGGGAGCCACTTTTCATGTTTGCAAATTTTGGCCGCGTCCTGGAATTTTACCGGAAGTGATGTCAAAATGGGAGGATGCGGGCAAATAAGAGGCAGCCTATTTTTTTAATAACTAGAAGGCTTATACTTCAACTTAAAAAAATATAATTCATGAATTCGATGACTTAAGAAAACAAAAAATAATACTTTAATCGAGGGTGTCTCAGGGTTCCGGGCAAATTAAGCCTGGCAGCCCACTACAATCTCATTGTATACCTCAAAACCTACATTTTGACGTAAGTTTTATTCATGTATTCGATGACACAAAAAATCGTGACCGGAAGTGACGTCAGAGTTCCATGACGCGGGCAAAATTTGCGAAAATGAAAAGTGGCTCCCTGTATGTCTGGTAGTACTTACTCATTCATATAAAGATTTTCATGTATCTTATTCATAGGAAATCTATACAGCCGGCTCTCCACCTAGAGTCCGGTCAAGTTTAAAAAGACCGTTGTATGAATTAATATTGCACATACGTTTTCACTATCTCTTGCACACAAACTTAAAGCCATAGCCTAAAGATATTGTCAATGTATGTCTACCAAGATTCTTTCCCACTTCTTTTGAGAGGGAAATATGAAATGTACACTAAGGAAACATAGTCATAAGCTCAGCGATTCTCAAACTGTGTGATTTGACGACGAATATTATTTATTTCCGTGAACTAACACCACTCTAAATATGAAAAACGTCTTTATATGAAATATTTAAGTTATTTTTAGTGGTAAATAGTGGATATTCATCCGTTAAACGAACAATACCAAACCACAAGTCTTGCAATTTTATATTACGTACATAATACACGTCTTAGAGCAGAACGAAGTAGCTAGCCTAGCTCAATCAGTAAGATGCTCGATGCAATAAATATAGATGGTGTTGGTGCAGGATCGATCCCCAGCACTTCTACTTTTTTTTTTATTTCATTATGCTCTATTAAAAGTTAATAATTTTCGTTCTATAATTTTTATTTTATTAAACTGCGCCTCGAGTTTTGTTAAAACTTTATTTTCCCCAAAAATGTGTCTTTTTTTGTTTTGTCAACTAGAATTTTTATTTATTACCGCTAAAAGAAAAATAATTTATTTTCGTTATTCTCATAGAGATTTCAGATTTTTTTTTTGTAATATAAAATATTTTATTTTTACTGACATCGTTTCCCCTACTAATACTACGATCCTATCCTTTCCTGGCAAGAAATGCCCAAACCTTCCCGTGTCTCTTGCTGGACTGTAGCAATATTAGTCTTTGATTTCTTTTTCTGATCACTCATTGTTATTGACTGAATTGGGCAATTCATTTTTTGTTATAAGTTTCATTTGTGCCCGAACCTATATACCTACAGTGTCCGTCGTAAAGTTGGCTACATATCGGAAAAATTTGTATTGTTGAGATTTCTAAAAAATACTATATTGGGGGTTCGTTTCTTTTTTTACATGCAAATAGCTTTATTCAACTAAAATACATACAGTTTTTGTCGAAACTAATCAAATATTTGTGAAATAGACACAAGAGTTTATGATTTTTCATATAGTAATTAATGGTAGGGGTAAAATTTGCACTTTTTTATTTTCCTCATGTCTGCTTCAAAATCAATATACATGTATATCAGTCGCGTCATTTTGGCATTTTACCTCAAAAAAAGGTACAGGGTCAATTGACTTCATTTTTGTGGCAGAGTTCAGAAAGGCATTTAGAAAAAAACAGTACCTTTTATTTTTTAGCGGAAATGTTTGGTTTAAATTTTGGACCAATAATTGGCCAATATTAATGGCCAATTTAATTTAATTAATTGAAAAATTTGTTATACACAATATGCCATAGAATTAGATGAAAATGGTTACTCTGGGGTTTTTGAAGTCGCCGATCACCAATCTGAAGTCCGATTTGGGAAATTCAAAATGGCGGACCGGAAATCGGGCCATTTTCCATAAGAAATGACAATGGATATCTTGGCCTTGAAAATCTGTGCTAAGAGGTTTTCGAGGTTGCTGATTACGAATCTGAGGTCTGATTTGGTAAATTCAAAATGGCGGACCGGAAGTAGAGTTCATTTATCAAGAAAAACTCGTATCTTTTTCGCTTTCGGACTGAAAATGAGTACTCGGGGTTTTTGAGGTCTCTGATAACGAATCAAAGGCCTAATTTACGAAATGCAAAATGTCGGACCGGAATAACACTCTATTTCTCCTGAAAACTCGTATTATTTTCTTTTTTGGGCTGAACGTGGGGGGGACTCGGCGATTCCCGTTATCGCTGATAACGAATCTGATGTCCAGTTAGGGACAATTCAAAATGGCGAACCGGAAGTAGTATATTTTTCAGGAAATACTTTTTTATTTTTCATACTTTCAGCCCGAAAAAGTAAAAAATACGAGGTTTTCCGAAGAGATTGGCTGTTCCTCCCGTGTCCGCCATTTTGAATTTCGTAAATTGGACCTCTGATCCGTAATCAGCGACCTTAAAAACCCCTGAGTACTCATTTTCAGCCCAAGAACGAAAAAATATGATTTTTTCCTGATAAATTGACTCTACTTCCGGTCCGCCATTTTGAATTTACCAAATCAGGCCTCGCATTCGTAATCAGGGACCCCGAAAACTCCCGAGTACAGATTTTCAAGGCCAAGATATCCATTCTCATTCCTCTTATGGAAGATGGCCCGATTTCCGGTCCGCCGTTTTGAATTTCCCAAATTGGACTTCAGATTGGTGATCAGCGACCCCAGAAACCCCCGAGTAACCATTTTCGTTTAATTATATGGCATATTGTGTATGATAACAAATTTTTCAATTAATTTAATTAAATTGGCCAATTATCGGAAAAGAAATGAAACCAAACATTTCCGCCAAGAAATAAAAGGTACTGGTTTTTTAAATGCCTTTCTGAACTCTTTGCAACAAGAATTAAGTCAATTGACCCTGTACCTTTTTTTTGAGGTTTTCAGATTTTTCATGCTAAAATGACGCGATTATATGGAGTCCTTGTTGTATTCTATATGGACTTTTTCTTCATAAAATTTTTCGATATCTTAACAATTTGACCCATTTTTCGGTACCACCGTCAACTATTTTTTACAGTCCTGCCAAACTGGTGATCACATGACATGTGTCAAAATGTAATTTTTTGTTGTTGGACATGCATAAACAAACCCCCAATAGAGTTTTTTAGAAATGTATAAAATACAATTTTTTCCCATATGTAGCCAACTTTATGGAAACTGTATAATCAGAATTCCACTAAAATTATGAAGTTACTAAATTAATAATCTTAACATTTTATGATAATATCTTTTACATATTTTTAAAATTATTTAGCGATATCATTGCTGAGAACTGTTTGAGAACTACTGGTGTTTCTTATGCTTTAAATAAAATCTTAGTTCAGACGTTTTAGCGGCCATGACACACGTCAGTTTAAATTTTACCCGACTCTATATACCAATTTAATTTATTCCATAGACATGCGGACTAAGGGGGTGAAAATGGGGTAAATTTTCAGGTAAATTGTATTAGGAATTTTTTTTAAGATTACCACCATCTTATAGGGCATCCTGCAGAACCCCGTTGTGACAAATTTTGTTAAAATATACTTAGTAGTTTTAGAGGTAAAAACAGAATTTTCTTAGCGTTCTTGGCGAGTACGAAGATATTTTTGATTATTACTTCAAACTTGTAGCAAAAGATGTGTAATAGTTTTGTTTCTAAATTCACCTCGTTCCGAGTTAAAGGCCATTAATTCTTGACAAAATGTACCTGTTCATACCTCTAAAACTACTAGATATTTTAACAAAATTTGGCACGAAGGGGTTTTAAAGAATGCCTTGAGATGGTAGCAATCTTAAAAAAATTCTAAATAGTTTATTTTAAAATTTACCCCATTTTCACACCCTTAATCTATGTGTATTGAATAAATTAAATAGGTATATGCCTTTTTAGTTACCTTCAAGAGGTGTATGACTTAACCAAATTTAAAATAAATCGATTTATTAATAACTGAGCTACGTACGTGTTACCGTGAAAAGTGGGACACAGTGTATACATGCAAGTTTGAATAATATAAATATAACATAAATGTTTATAAAATTGTAATACAAACAAAGAATAGTAGGGAAAATACATTCTATTTAAACAATGTTCCAATTTGGCACACCAACTTCCAGTAGGTGTCTTTAATAAAACATATATTTATTATCATTCTACACTTTTAAAACTCACAAATTTTGTTGAAATTAAAATACTATTGAAGGTAGATCACATCTATACAGCAGCTTTAAGCCACTTTATTTTACGTTGCGTTGTTTTGATACTGTCTCGAAAACTTTCCCAAGTATGTTTTTGGATATGTTTTGTCTGTGTGCATGCAGTCATAACAAGAAGTTTTCTTGGTTCAACGTAAACCGGCGTGTCCGTAATGCCATTTCGCGATAAATATAGTTATTGTTTAAGGTGTTATAAAATAAATTCTCTAGGCAAGATATGAGTAGAATAATATGCGGAAGTTAATTACTGTAGGTTAACATTCCAGGTTCGAGAAATTCGAAAATTTCTTCAATTAAAAATTTAAGTAGCTGCGCTTTTCAGAGCGGTTCACCTCTGATTGAAATGAGAGCAAGGTTAGCAAAAATACTTTTTTTAAATCTGAGTCAGTGGACAAAGTTGAAAAAAACCACAAAAATTGGTAAAAAAACAGTATTGGTTATGTCACTTATTACATATATATGCATGCTTAAATAACGAAAAAAATGTCTGCATATGCATGTGGGAGTAGTAAGAGGGCTCATCACTTAGGCTCATTATCTTTTTTGGGCATTTTCACCAAAATATCAATTTTTGGCTTTTGTGCAGTTTTCAATTTTGATGAAGCTGCAGTTCAAAGGTCAAGGTCAACAATGACGTCACAGTTCAAAGGTCAAGGTCAATCAAATTGTATGCATTTTACAGAATTTCTTTTCTATGTTTACAGAATTTAAAAATCACGAGGTGAGCAAATGACCAACATAAAAGTATGTAATTAAATTTTATGTAAAAGAACAGAAAAAAGTTATTATGCTCTTTTATGAGGGTAAATATATCAAAATTTAATGATTTAATATTAGAGAACAATCTATTCGTAGAAATAATTTAAAAATGGGATTCTGCCGGAAATGTTTTTAAGTGAAATGAAGCTTACAAATTGCACTAGAATTACAAAATGTGCGTATAGTATTATGTGTTGCATATATTTAGGAGTAAACATTGTATAAATGGTAAAAGTTGGGAATGTTTTGTAATTTTTTATTGTAATTGAATCTCATGCATACCACGATTTTTAGTTAATTTTTTAAATCCTTTGTAAATCATTATACCGATGTGAAATCATCCACAGCCACACTTTAATGTGTTTAATAACCTTATTTTACCCATTATTCTTATTACTCTATCCAGGCAGCCATTAGACTTTTCTACTAATGCAAAATAATTTTGATAAATTTCACAAAATTTTCATGTTGCGCATTTCAAAAAACGGGTGAATAAGTATAATTTCTCAATAAATAATTTTAAATTCTAAAAATCATGACTAAATAATTCTTAAAACATCAATATTTTAACCTAGACTAGTTACCATTAGGGTGGTGGATTATTTCCTGGCACTAAAATAATTCTACAGGATGCCACGAGGGTGACAAAGGGTATAATTATAATATATTAAGAGAGAAGTGAGAAATTTGATGCAGACGGATTGCAAATAATAGGATTAAATGTTTTTAAGTTCCAAGTAATATCCAACAGGGGTAGGTAGGGTGTAAAGGTCTCTCTTTCTATGACAGTCGCTGGACAGGGTGAAATCGAAGGTGTCCGTCCACCAATGAAGAATTTCTCTAACAAAACGACAGCATACTAAAGGTTTTCCACCAAGGATTCCAAGGGGTAAAGCGAGGACAAAAAAAACCCTAGAAATATATATTTTTTCATCAACTCATTTCCCTGGTTAGGTAATAGGAAATGAACGCAAGAGAGAATTATGAAAGGTACATACCTCTACCACAGCGGGTTCTTCCAAATCGTCTGCTACAGTAGACGCTCCAAAGTTAATAAAAGACGTTCTTGGAGGCGTAATAATCCCAAAAAGGTCCGACTTTTCAACAAATCTTGATTTCAAATCAACTAGGAACTCGCCAAAAAGTCAAAATATAATAATGCGAAGAGCAACTAAATCCCAAAACGGTTAGGTAAACTTCCACAAAAGCCATTTTCACAAAGACGTCTCCACGATTAGAACGTCTTAATACTTTTTCTAATCAACTTTTATTCAAAAAAACGGATTGGGGGAAGAAACAGATATGCCAAATAGGTAGACATAAAAATCACCAGGAAACCAATATCGATAGTCTATATAGAAATTTCTAGTAGAAAATTATCGGAACATCGGGCTGGAAATAGGGGGTTTGTAAAACAAAAGGTCGGTTATAACAGAACCATTACTATCGACTGAAGGAAATACTTATTTCTAAGAAGGGACATTTATAAATTTTACTCGGGAAGTCGTTACATCGCGGCAGAAAAATATAAAGATCGCGGTTTTCCGGACGGCGCCCATGAAGATGTGCCGTACCACGAACTTGAGTAAAGGTGGAGATATTTATTAGTGACTTTCGCAGGTCTGATAATTTAATGAGTAAATGGTTTATATTTCTTCGTTTTTCATTCAATTAATTTACTTATTTGTTGTTTATTAAGAATAAATCCAACTATTTATTAAAGTAAATAAGTAGTCATATCGTTAATATTACCATTATTCCGATCTACCGAAACTCATATTTATTAAATTAGTTTATCTAGGAAACCCACAAAATCAGTAATCGTAGTGATCTAATTAGGACCTTATATTTCAACTCTTGCTCTCTACAGCTATATCATTCAGCTTGTTCAAAATGGAACTGTTACGGGTTAAAATATTTTTAAAATCATAACTTTCTAAGTAGCTATTGAACTATAAAAATTTTAACGTAGATGTGTAACATATAATAAGATTAATTGCTTCTAACCACTAAAATTATTGACAGCCCGGTCAGGGGATGCGGAGACGGTTAAAATATTTAAAAAATCATAACTTTCTAAGTAGCTATTGAACTATAAAAATTTTAACGTAGATGTGTAACACCAGGGTGCCTATTAAATCTTAATCTCAAAACTCCCTGACTTTTCCAGGTTTTCCAGATATTATTTTATCTAAACTCCAGGTTTTTAACTTCCTACATTCGAACAAATATGAAAGTATGTATTCACCTTAAAAAAATTATAAATAAATTCTATAAAACAATAAGAAAAAATTCTTGCATTTTATTACTAAAACATTTATTTTCGAGAACCAAATTACGGGCTGAATTATTTCTACAAAAATTATCATTGTTCTTTAGTCTTTAAAGAAGTCTCTCGTTTTTAAATTAATCAGAATTAACAATAAAAAATATATAAAAATAGTGAAATAGTACAAATAAACAATCTATCTATTCATATATTATATTTTCAACATAAACTATAACTAGTTATGCTGTAACAAAACCGCCCCCTCTCCGAGGGTGCAATCCCCCCTCTGGAGCAGGCAGCCGAGTTATTGTTTTATGAATAGGGTAGTGATTTTTTGCTGCCACCAGGTAAGGAATTTTGATTTCTGCCTGACCTCGGAAAATACGAAGTTTCACTGGTTTTCCATAAAGGCATCAACGTTCTCCTCGAGGGTGTAGACCCGGCCACGGTTACATACGTGGGCTTGGGGACAAGGGCAATCACTAGCTCAGGGGTAACTTCAATAACGCCACAAAATTTCGAGTAATATAAGTATGTTTAAAAAAGTTAGTTATTACACAAGGGCAATGAAGAGTATACATTCAAATTAAATATACTGCTTATTACCACTGTAGTTAATAAATGATTGTATTCAAATTTAAAATAATTATCTAACGAGTAACTAATATAGTCTACCCCTTATTGACAATAACTATACCCCAGAGGGGGGTACTTTTTGCTACAATGCAGAAGCAGAGCCGCAGACATTACCACGCGGCGGCGCTGATTGCGGCCAGACGATCTGAACTACCATAGTAGAGGAGCGAATTCGAGACTCTATCGTGTCGTTTTTTTTTCTAGCGTAGAACCAGGTCAAACATGGTAGGTTTTATTAAGCATGTCACTGGGCATATGAAATCGTATTTCACGACATTTTTTCGTGGTCTGGACCTTTTTAAATAAAAAAAAAAGGGAAAATATTGTATTTTAAATAAAATGTGTTTTTTTTTGTTTCCACCGTCATATCTTCAAAACTAATGTTGCTATCGCCATTGTTTTTTTTTCAATTAAAGTACACACAATAGCGCTTTTAAATGTACTAAAAGTTTTTACACAGTTCGCATTTTCATTTCCTTAAAAATTAGGAAAATTAGATATTTGAATTTTACGTATTACAATTTTCACCAATCGATAAACTTTTTTATTTTTGAAAATTTTTATACACATACAGTGAAGCAAATGTAGCCCAAACATTAGAAAAGTTTTTGATATAATTATTTTTTTCCCAATGTGTATTGTTTGGCAACACCGATTTTTTTTAAAGCGCGCTAAATTAGTCATGTATTATTGCGGCTCACAATCTAGGTACGTACACTGTGTATGGAAGGTAGGATAAGATGCGTCTAACTAATATGCTATTAACATGTATTGACCCCTCACCTTAACCGCGAATCTCATAAATGGAGGAACGGAAAAAATTGAGAAAATTATGAATATTGTAAATCATTCACTGAAATTTGAATAATGTACATTGGACAGTTTTGAAGTGCTGCTAAGTTATATTGTAAAATGTCCTACTGTTTAAGGAAATTTTGACAATACCAGTTTTAAATCCATTGTGTATTTGAAAATATGCCTACTATATAAATAATATTTTAGATGCCATTAAGGCATGGTATTTTTTGTACGAGGAAATTTTTTCATAATTTTTTATTCTAAAATTTTGCAGTTATTCTAAAAAACGTGACATCATGTTTATTCGGTTATTTATCAAGGTATTTACAATAATTGTGATAAAATAGTTAATTATATAAAATGTAAGCATTTTCAGAAAAAAGAATTGATATATATCAAATATTACTTTAGTTATCAAGTGCAATTTCTTCGTACAAAAAATGCCGTGCTTTATCGGTATCTAAAATATTATTCATATAGTAGGCACATTTTTCAAGATATAATGAATTTAAAACTGGTATGATCAAAATTTCCTTAAAAAGTAGGGAATTTTTCAATATAACTTAGCAGAACCTCAAAACCGTCCAATGTACATTATTCAAACTTCAATGAATAATTTACAATAGACACATAATGAACACATATTTTTTCAAATTTTCTCTGGTCGGCCATTTTTGAGAAATTCGCGGTTAAAATGAGGGGTCAATAAATTTGAATCGTATATTAGTAGTTTGCGGGATTTAGAGTATATGTATAAATACTTTTAAATAAATGCGATGCTGTAGAATATTCGCAATTTAGTTTTCTAAAATCATGGAGTGCATTATTTGTAAGAAAATTGCGCGGGATGATGACAAATCTGTGGTACCAAGACCTAGGATACAAGGTTTGTTGTCACTAATATCTAATGCTGAAAAAAGACGACATCGCGGAAATATTGTGTCAGAAAAGATCATATTTTAAAAGACGAAATTTAATTAAAATATCATATACACTGTCGTATAGGTAGACAAGTTTGGAAAACATGAACGTTTTTTGCAAGCATACAGTGCCGTCGCGCCGCGCCGATTTGCAACACATGCTGCACAATACTTAATCGAATACGAAATATTAATAATAGATGGAGGATTTAAATTAGCAGAAAAAGTTGTTTCACTACATAAACGTCATTCAGAAATGACCAAAAATCTATTTAGCAAACAGGAAGATACCAGGCCGGTTTTGCATGCAATGTACGAAACTAAATTAAAAAATCTGCGTTTGATGTTCTTAAAGAATATTGTTGTTTTTCAAAAATTATCGGAACTGCCATTGCTGTCTAAAGACGAAGCTTTAAAAATCTGTACAAAATTGATTCTAGTACTGTACAAAAACAAAAACTAACAAATTCAGATATTAAACGACCTAAGGATAAAATTAGCAACAACAACAAACGGAGCTTCCTTCAACTGAAGGCACCTTTTACCACCCCTTCTTAAGGTAAACATATATATTTAAATAATAGATTTCCTATCTAATACATTTAGTTATCTATTGCAGGTTTATGTATCAATTTAGAATATCGTACAGAAGCAATATGCCAACTACACTTATAAATGCACATGGTCCAGGACGGAATTTAAGTGACGATGTTGTGTTTTTTCATTAAGTATTTATTGTTCAGATAAAAATTGTGAACATCGAAAATATGATTGTGTTAAAGAAGGCCTAAAATGTTGTAATGAGTGTAAATGTCGTACTTGAAATACTGTTATTTAAAGATTTAGATGAATGTACAGACGAACTAGAATGCTTTTAACGCAGGGCCTACGTAACTAAATACTCATTTGCCAATAGAAAAATAGTTGCAAAAAATAAAGTTGTTTTATTCCTGCGTCTTGGTTTAATTCAACCAAAAATGTATAATAATCTACTTATTAGGTAGGTACTTACTTTATAAGAATGATTTATATTTACCTGCTTTTAAATATTTTTTACCTTAAAGCAACAAAAGGTAGGTTTATGCCTTAGATTCGTACCTATCTTGGAGCTGTTAATAAAAGCCCAATTAGTACACAACACTCGTAGTCCGCAGGCGGTAAGCAGTATAATGAGAGCCGGGCGCGCAAGAATATGTTTTAGCCTGTTTAAAAAAAAAATCGCTGACTACATACTATAACCTGCACATCAAAAACTATGATTCTAAAAACTTTTTTCATATATTGGCTTCAATTTGTTCACAGCATGTATATACATATTTTCATAAATAAAAATTTTTCTCGATTGCTGAAAAATACATTCACGAAAATAACAACTTTAAGTTTGCTATTATTTTAACAATTAAAAACAATATATTTTATAATCACATTGTACATAGTTAGAAGCGTTATTGTGTCTACTTCAATTTAAAAAAAAAATCAGTCCATAGCACATTTTTAAAGATATAACGGTGGGGACGTTTCATGGAAAAATATTTTTTTTACTGTTTTTTCAAAATAAAAAAGTTCCTGACCACCAGAAAACGTCGTGAAAAGTGGTTTCATGTACACGATCACCTAGTTAAAGAATCGCACCAAGTCTGGTTTGGTTCTACGCCAGTTTTTTTTCTCTCGGAAACTAAGCGACTTTGCTTCCCAATTTTACTCGTCTATAGACAATCAACTCTTAGCCCAGTTTTTAGGGGTTTCAAGGCGCCACTAAATGTTATATGGCTAAATTTTTCAGGATAAGTGTTTTTTTTGTTATAGAATATGATAAAAAAAGTTTACAGCTGTAAGGTGTCGGCGACCCCTAAAAAAATCGAAAATATCGGCCGAAATTTGATTTTTGAAAAATAACTCGAAAAATGATAAAAATCAGTGGCGGCTCGTCAGGGGAGGCAGGGGAGGCTGAGCCTCCCCTTGGAAGAACCACCATATCTTCAAAAGTAATATCTTAAGAAATTTCTATATTTCTATATTTCAATATTTTTTATTGTTTATTATTCATTAATTAATTTTCAGTTTATATATAACATTTTTGCATTTCCTTTCCACAAACATACCTATAATGTTACAGTCCGGATAGTCTTTGTATGCATATTTTCCGGTCGGCCAGTCTTTTACTGAATGAACACTGCGGTTCGCTGGAGGCTAATACGAAATAGCTTCCAACTTTACCGCATTTACTTATAACATGAATGACCTTGAATTTCTTTGCGCTGTGTAAAATAGCAACACTTGGAATAGCCAAGTATGAGGCTAGCGTCAGATCTCAGTTCTTTATAGCGCATGTGCACAGGTCATTCAAGTCAGGTGATTCACAAAGAAAACGAACTGACGTCTGACAGTTGCGTTTAACCGGTTAAGAACAACTTGACGTATAAATACATAAAACATTTGATAGGCGGGCTAGAAATAAGTGCTCTAGGTGAAAATATTCCCAACAACATGTCTTGTTGTCCAGACGTGGTGGATTATTTGTTATTAAATGGATTTACTACTCTTATTTATGACGAAAAGGTAAGAATTAAAACATTAAAAGAAATGCCAGGCCTACACCAGCAATGCTTTCGTTAGTTTTTAAAAGTGGTAAACAAAACAGAGGGTTTTGTGATAACAATTATAAAAAAGTCGAGTGGTTAACGGCAACAGTTAGAAACAAATTATATTGTTGGAGATGTTTATTATTTACTAATGATCAATCCTCAATTTGGGGCAGGGCCGGGTTTAATAATTTGCAAAATTTGTCGCGAGGTTTAGAAAGGCACGAAAAATCCCAGGAGCACATTTCATCTTGCATTAAATTCGAAATGTTTGGTAAACAAAATATTGTAAATTTCTTGGATTCTGCACATAAGAGAGAAATAGAAAATGTTAACGAAAAGGTCCGTGAGAATAGGGAAATATTAAAGAGGTTAATAGATGCCGTTATATAGTTATCTTCACAAGAAAATTCTTTCCGAGGACTTGACGAAAAACGAGAATCGTGCAATAAAGGAAATTTCAAAGAGCTGGTAGATTTTTTAAAAACTTATGACCCAAAATTAGAGAACTTTTTGAATAAGCCACTATTTTTTGAGACAATTCCGGTAAGCTTCTGTAGAATGATCATTTTCAGCACTTAAAGCATAAAAACATTTTTACTAGAAACAAAATGAGTCAAGACCGCCTTTCAAATACATCGCTTATTTCAATAGAAAAACGTTTTTTGTCAGAATTGAGGAAACGCGATTCATTTTATGATGAAATAATTAACCATTTTGCTAGTTCCAAAAATCGCAGGTTACCACTCATTTATAAAAATATTCAGGCAGAGATTAATATAGGTAGTTGTTATTTTAGAAAAAATATTTATTTGTGTTATTTATTTTTTAGGAAATATTTTTTATAATTCTCCATAATATAGAGTTCCGCGGTTATATTTTTTTTATATAACTTCTTTCTCAAAACTATTTTAATTTCTATTAAAACTTATAATTTTACACGCCTGGCAGTGATAATGAATACAATTTTTTGTTTGTAGAAAAACACTTTACCAAAACTATTTTTATTTTTATTAAAAGTTATATAATTTGATTACAAGTGGGATAGTAGGACTCCTTTGGATACCGATACTCGAGTCGTAGGAACGAGAATTTCATGAGAATGATTTTTTCATCTCATCATATTTTCTATTTCCTTTTCATTCTATTCCTTTATTAGTTCTATTCTCTCAAGTCGTGAATCGGTATCCTGGCGAACAACCCACGGCAAAAAAATGTAACGCGCCGTTGTAATACCTCAGGGGTGGTGGGGAAATGTACAAATTGTAGTCACATTGCATATCAGTTGTCTTTCGGAATATCAAGCCTCCTCTGCAGACAATATCACGAGCCGCCACTGATAAAAATATATCAAAATACTAATAGGACTAGGCGATAGAAGGGGAAATTTCACATCAAAAACGTATATGAAGTTTTTTTTGTACAATCAAAAATGTAGGCTCCAGATTTTTTTTGTTTAAGGCACGAAAATGGAACGTGGCGACACACATAAATACGGCGCGCGAAGCGTGTGCGGTCTCATACGCGCTATACTAAATTTGTTGTAACGTTTTAATTAATTAATGAAATTGAGCTCAACAAAGCTTAAATTAAAGAAGAAACATACAATTGGATATATTCAAATATAAAAATGTATGTAGAATTAGTATATTTATTTATGTATTTATTTACTCAAAATATCTACAGGATAGAATCACAAATGATATTAAAACAATATAATGCCATATTGTACAGACACAAAAGATTGACAATGTATATTACAAAATAATACATATATAACTTAAAGACTAAAGACAAAAAGTAAAACCAAACCAAGCTAAATTATTACTAACAGAGATATAATTTAAAAATTTTGTAAATGAACAAAAGTAAACATCAATATTTGCTGGTAAATTATTAATAGCTAATGTGACTTTTGTAACAGGACAATGACTATTGTAGTATTATTTTTCGAGTTATTAGCCAAAAACCGAATTTCAGACAATATTTTCGATTTTTTTATGGGTTGCCGGCACTTTACAGCTGTAAACTTTTTTTCATAGTATTTTATATCAATAAAAATACTTATTCTGAAACATTCAGCCATATAAAATTTAGTGACTGGTTTTTATCAATTCTGTCTCTCACAACTGGCCTTTATGGAACTACTAACAATTAATAATAACTGGAAAAGTGCGCTTGCGGATTCATACAGCTATATAAAATTTGCATCAAGAAGTGTTCATAATCTTCATCTGCGAAACATTTCTAACAGATTCAATAGTTTGTATTAATAATTATCTGAAAGTACAAATTCCAGATTATACTGCCTATTTTAGCAAATTCCCTGATATTTCCAGGTTTTCCCTGGCTAAAATAAATTCCCTGACAATCACAGGTTTTCCAGATTAGTAGACACCCTGAACACATAATAAGATCACTGGGCTACCGGGGACGGTACCCCAGTGGTTTAGCGCATCTAGCTTGCATACTGGGATACCTAGCGAAGCAGGTTCAATCCCTGCTCACCGCGAAATAATTTTAATTATAAAATTGTCCCCAAGATGTGGTTCGGCCTACTCTATAAACTGTAGGGCCTCGTTTCTCTTTACCTAACACAACATCATTCTGGATTTACTTCGGTGACTTGAGAAGCGGTTAAGAAAACATTCAAACATTTAACCACTGAAATTATTGACAGCCCGGTTGCGTAATTTCAAAACATACTTAAGCACAACGCCAGATCCGCCCATCCAAACGCTCATTGGTTATTTCAAAATATACTTACGTACGACGGTTTCTGCAAAATGTACTTCCTGTCAACACATTTCATAACGCACAACAAAATCTGCCAAGATATATGCCACCGCAACGTGACCTTTCGAAACATACACCGTTACAGCACAAAAAAACGTCTTTGTATACTTTAAATAATTAAGTAAAACATTGACAGCCAATTCCATAATCAGTTTTAAAGAAGGCTTTAATAAGTGTCAAATTAGAATGGAAAATACTTTGTGGGAAGTAAAATGGTGACATTGTAACATCAACTTTGGCAATTTTTTTTTAAATGATTATGGCTGAAATGCCAAATCTTATCAATTTATTGCAACTTTATATTGTTATAAAATTAAAAATTCTAACAAGTTGGAAATAATTCGTTCGAGACAAAAGTAACTTTTTTACTTTTAAAAGTAAAAGTGAAAATAAAGCAAGTAACTGAAAGGCATTAAAATTTTAACAAAATTGAAAGGCACCCATGAAAAATAGATAAATACTTAATGTATTTTAGCATTTGGCCTATTATTTAAAATATTGGTAATAAGGGAGTGCTTTAGACCCGCAATCTCGTCCTTTTGTCTAACAAATTGTCTCCTACGCGATTCTTGTTTTACTTTATTAACGTCTGTATGATGGCAGTAACACATTTTTCCAAATACCATTCTTTGTAAATGAGGCCGTGTATTTCGCACAATCCATTGGCTTTTGGATACAGTAGAGAAATTCTGGACCCACACATTACACTGGTTATTATAATTGTCTTGAGATCCTTGCATTTTCAATCTCAAGCGTGCTCTATAATCGGACTCGCCATTATTTTAATATTTCCACATTCCCT
The DNA here is from genome assembly GCA_963583905.1 of Stenurella melanura. Taxonomy (NCBI): domain Eukaryota; kingdom Metazoa; phylum Arthropoda; class Insecta; order Coleoptera; family Cerambycidae; genus Stenurella; species Stenurella melanura. The sequence goes on from OY757315.1 coordinate 94,704,387, forward strand.
TGTTTACCGACGGCAGTAGTTAAAAGAAGTTTTAACGTTTCCATAATTATTGGTAAAATTCACTAGAACAAACATAAGCGATACTTCTCCATGCTGTCAATAACTTTGCAATGTTTATTTTAGGTTATATTGTTTTTGCGGTAGAATAACTGTGCTGTATTAGCGCAATCATTTGGGAAGCGTTGTAATAGTGTATGTTTCGAAAGGTCTCGTTATGTTGGCGTATATTTTGGCAGATAATGTTGTGCGTTATGACTAATTGCTTCTAATCACTGAAATCATTGACACCTTCAGGGATGCGGGGAGGGTTAAATTGTTTCAAAATCGTAACTTTCTAAGTAGCTATGAAACTATAAAAAATTTAATGTAGATGTGTAACACACAATCAGATTAATTGTTTCTAACCACTGAAATCATTGACAGTCCGGTCAGGAGGCGTTAAAATATTTTGAAAATCATAACTTTCTAAGTAGCTATTGAACTATAAAAATTTTAACGTAGGTGTGTAACGCATAAGATAAATTGTTTCTAGCTACTGAAATCATTGACAGTCCGGTCAGGGGGTGCGGGAAGGGTTAAAATATTTTAAGAATATAACTTTCTAAGTAGCTACGGAACTATAAAAATATTAACATAGATATGTAACGGAAAATAAGATTAATTGTTTCTAACCACTGAAATCATTGATAGCACAATCGAGGGGTGCGGGGAGGGTTAAAATATTTAAAAAACCATAGCTTTCTAAGTAGCTACTGAACTATAAAAATTTTAACACAGATATGTAACAAATAATAAGGTTAATTGTTTCTAACCACTGAAATCATAGACAGCCCGGTCAGGAGGAAAATATTTTAAAAATCATAACTTTCTAAGTAGCTATTGAACTATAAACATTTTAACGTAGATGTTTAACAGATAAGATTAATTGTTTCTAACCACGGTCGAGGGATGCGGGGAGGGTAAAAATATTTTAAAAATATAATTTTCTAAGTAGCTACTGAACTGTAAATTTTTTTAACGTAGATGAGTAACAGATAAGATTAATTGTTTCTAACCACTGATATTACTGACAGCCCCTTCAGGGGTTGCGGGGAGGGTTAAAATATTATACTGATAGATATGATATTCATAATCAAATTATTAAATTTACCAGAACATTCTACTGCCTTATTTCAACTTTGTTTTACTTGTATAAAAATATGTAAAATACCTATTTAAAAAATTATAGGCCGGTGTCCTTGTTATCTAATCTGAGTAAAATTTTTGAAAAGTTGCTGTATAAACGAATAATAACCTATTTGGAAAAATATCACATTCTGTCTGTCAAAATGGCTTGAGAAAAAGGAGGTCCACAATACAAGCCATATATCAGGCATTAACAAAAATACTATTTTCCATGAATAACAATAAAAATACTTTAGCAATGTGCCTAGACCTATCTAAAGCTTTTGATAGTGTGGACCATGGAATTATGGTTAAGAAGCTTTAACGCTATGGAATTAGAGGCACTTCATCAAGGCTAATAGAATCATACTTGACAAATAGAAAGCAATGTATGGTCGATTATGATGAAAATGGTCAAATAGTTAAATCAAAACTTAGACTCATAAAAAAAGGAGTCTCTCAAGGATCCATTTTAGGACCATTGCTTTACATTTTATATGACAATGACTTACCAAGCTTTGTAAATCAGGATATGCTTCTATACGCCAACGACACATCCGTAATATTTAGTGAAAACAATGACCAGGTTTGCCAAGAAAAAGTTAGTGAATCAATCAATAAGTGGTTTGGGGCAAATAATCTGGTGCTTAACGTAAACAAAACACAGATAAATAATTTTCACGTTCGATGAAATAAGCCATTTATACTTAATATAAACAATACAAACATCAAGTCGGCAGATAGCGTGCTTTTTCTCAGTGTACATGTAGATCAGAGGCTGGAGTTCATATAGCAAAGTTGGCTGAAAACATAGGGCTATACTTAAAAGTGAATTATTTATTATTTGTTTGCTTATAGTAATGAAACATATATTCTTTATAGGATTTTGCAAACAGTGGAAAGAAAAGCTATCTATGAGAACTAAAGGAAAAACTATATATATAAATATTAATGAAATCTTTGCATTCTTTCGATAACCTGACTTCTGGTTATGCTACCAAGTGAAAATTCTTATCAGCCATTCTCATTTTAACACTAGCATCCAACCTAGTCCCCTACGGCTAAGCAGGCTAAACTAGTATCCACATGATCCCCTACGATATGTAAATTCAGTTAAAAATGAGAACAAAGGCCTGAAATTAATTTATTTACGTACCTTGTCTTTAAAAATTTTTTTTCATTCTAATGAATTACATTTTCATAAAATCTCATTCAGTTTTCTTTCCACTGTTTGCAAAATCCTATAAAGAATATATGTTTCATAGGGCTATACTGTTATGCCTTAAAAACTATAAATAAAAGTGTTGGATTGAATGCAGCACTGGCAGCTTATCATGCCTATGTACATTCAAAAATGAAATATGGAAACATGTTCTGGGGAAACTCGGTAGAAGTTCAGAGAATTCTAATTTTACAAAAACGTCCAAGAAACATTTTTAATATGAAACAAACAGAAAGTTGTAAAGGGATTTTTATGGAATATAATATTACATAATATACCACTGATATTACTGACAGCCCCTTCAGGGGTTGCGGGAAGGGTTAAAATATTTAAAAAACCATAACTTTCTAAGTAGCTATTAAACTATAAAAATTTGAACGTAGATGTGTAACACATAACAAGATTAATTGTTTCTAACCACTGAAATCACTGACAACCCGATCAGGGGGTGAGGAAAGGGTTAAAATATTTTTAAAATCATAACTTTTTAAGTAGCTATTGAACTATAAAAATTTTAATGTAGATGTGTAACACATAATACGATTAATTGTTTCTAACCACTGACATCATTGACAGTCCGGTCTGGGGGTGCGGGAAGGGCTAAAATATTATAAAACTCATAACTTTCTAAGTAGTCATTGAACTAAAAAAATTTAATAATAATAATACCTTTATTTTCATTCGACCTGTTTTACATGTATAGAATAATGTCAATATAAAAAAACAATACATTAAAGATGCATCAAATACGTATTAATACAATAAATAAAATGGATACTAAAGATTTCTAAGAATAAAATAATACAATGTTGATACTATACAAGAGATGTTATAGTAGAGTGCAAATAAATTTTCCCCCCGTTGGCACTTTTAGAGTAAAATATATGACCTTACCAGATATGTTACTTATGCCCTGTAGATTATGAATCCACTTGTCGTCAAAAAATCGTCACGAGTATAAGGGCACAAATCAAAATTTTCTAACTAACCACACCACACGATACAGTCAATCATGAAGCGTCCCCAGTAGCACACAATATTGGACCAATGTGCAACCCATCTTGGCCCAATATGTAATAGTGGCCCAATATTGGACATCTATAGCCAATATTGGGAGCATATTGTTCTGGCATTTTGTCCCAACGTGCACAATCTATATTTCTCCAATATAGGACCTATCAGTGTAACCTATATATGTTAATATATCTTTAACCAATATTGGCCATATATTGTTCTGCAATTTTAGCCCAATATGTACAGATCTATATTTTACCAATATAGGACCTATCAGCGTAACCCATATATGTTAATATATCTTTAACCAATATTGGCCATATATTGTTCTGCAATTTTAGCCCAATATGTACAGATCTATATTTTACCAATATAGGACCTATCAGCGTAACCCATATATGTTAATATATCTTTAACCAATATTGGCCATATATTGTTCTGCAATTTTAGCCCAATATGTACAGATCTATATTTTACCAATATAGGACCTATCAGTATAATCCACATATATTCAGAATATTTATAACCTATATTGGGCACATGTTGTTCTGAAATTTTATCCCAATATGTAAAAATATATATTTCACCAATATAGGACCTATCACTGCAATTCATATATCTTCAGAATATTTATAACCAATATTAAGCACATATTGTTCTGAAATTTTATCCCAATATGTAAAAATCTATATTTCGCCAATATAGGACCTATCACTGAAATCCATATATCTTGAGAATATGTATAGCCAATATTGGACACATATTGTTCTGAAATTTTATCCCAATATATAAAAATCGATATTTCACCAATATAGGACCTACCACTGCAATCCATATATCGTCAGAATATTTATAACCAATATTGGACACATATTGTTCTGGAATACATCGCGCTTGCGCCTTTATCTGACTTCTGCCGTTTCATTTTGGTTTCCGTTTCCATTATACACGCTTGATGTTGGTTTGGCGGCCATTAATGCATTACCGCTGACGCTTACGTTTTTATTCGATTATTGTGACTTGTGGTGAAAGAGTGAAGGACTCGTTTGATAAACTGTAAGTATTGACAAAATGTGGTAAGGTTAATGGTACAAATGCACCTTAATTATTAATTGAGAAAGTATATTTGAGGAGGCTGTAAAATTAAATTACTGGAAAATTAGAATTTTCGCGAAACTTTTTATTAGGAAAGTTTATTGGGGGCGTAGAACACGATTCTGCAATTAGTTTTATTTGTGTGCAAGCAAAATTATAATGTAGATTCGTGTTTTATGATCCCAAAATAGGGTTTTCCAAAAATCAGTTCGTGAAAATTCCAGTTTTCCAGTAATCTACAGAATTACCTACAATTTTGGTAAGCAATTTATTATTTACCTAATAAATGTTTAGTTTTCGTTCAATGAAGGTGTAGTCAGTTTTTTATGATGGTTGTCCTTATTGAGCCAATATGCTGCCAATATAATAAATTACTATAACCCAAATACGAAATATCCTGCAATTTTATTTAAATCGGAGTCTCTTTTATCTAATTAACTAGAAAATCCTAGAGAGACAAGCTCAATTAAACGATTAACTCTACTTATATTTAGAAAATTGTGCCAAACATTTCCTATTTGGCATATAATTTTGCTGAACACTTTCTACTGAAGTGTGCGACATATACACAACGTACAATGTTGTGGTTTTTTCTGTTATATTTATCCATGCCCAATTTATATAATGTGCAAAAAGTAATGAATTTGTGTTATTTTGATAAGTACATTATTGCGGTGAAAATCTAATTTTTTTACCAAAATATACACAAATATAGTAACAATTTTATTAAAATTGGGTATGAATAAAGTTTTGCAGCAAATTCATCTATTATATGGACAAACTATAAAATTCGAGTTAAAACTTTAAAAATGTTCTTATTTTACAAAAAATCCTGTATAGTATAATAATTTATTTTAAGTTTACTTAATAGTATATTGTTTTATTAGGTGTAAAAATGATACTTTTGTGATGAGCCTGCAATTACAGACGAATCGCAACAAGTGGCTTTTACACCGAATAAGACATGCTATTTTTTCTTCAAACTTCGATTAACTATTAAAAAAATAAAGATAAATATCTTCGAATTTCACTACCAAAAACGTATTGTATTAATATGGCAAGGCCGGCGTATTTAACAATATATGCGTTGCTATGGAAACTGTAAGTAAAAGTAGCTGTGAGCGGAAGAAAAAGTACTTTTACTCCGTTGCTAATGGCAAAGCACAGCCGACTGAAATGTCAAACTTTTATGTCATGAAGTCAGTAAGAAATGTCATGTTTTTTTGACGTTTGAAGAAAAAATAATTATTATATCGTGTTTCGTAACTAACTCTTGTATTGTAGACATAAACAGCATTATGAATGTAAAAGTAATTTAAGTACAACGTTGTTTAATATACAATAAAATAATTGTGTTTTATAAATTACAGTGAGCCTTGAGGGTGAAGAAATACATTTTTCGAAACGTCGACATAAAATTCAATAAGTGCGTTGTTTTTTCCATCGACCTATAATCCCACCAGTAGTTTGAAAATCAGAATTTAAAAAGAAGGTCGCTAATGTACACCCTCATTAATAATAATAAAATATTTTTTTATCAAATATTGTATTTTATTTTTGTCTATGCCAAGGACATTTTATCGCCCCAAGGGTCGAAGCTTTTGTATTGTTTAATATTTTATCACCGAAATTTAAAACTTAGGTATATGAATTCTATAAGTCTGTATGTGTGTGTTAATGTTTTGTGTTTAGGAATTTTAAAATTTCGACTTCGGATTTGGATAGAGCATCAAAAAGTAAGATAGGGAACCTCTGGTTGCACGTCGTAACTCTTAAAGAACACTTTGAAAATGGCGGACAAAATATAAAAGTAGGAATTTTTAAGTTCGGTCTGGCAATGCTGGCATAAGCAGTGTTGACTGGTTTAATTTATTCTATATATTTGACTGTTCTATCTGTTGACATTTCATATATTATCTGAATGTGTCTAAGACATAGTCCATACACTTATTACAATCAATATCTGTCCCTCAAAAGCAAACTATCTCTTAGGGTCATTTTTTACGAAACATATCGCCCTCTTTGTTTAGAAGAATATCTTTTTAGGTCAACTATTTTTTTATGTTTGAAGTGTATGATTGTTTAAGGTATAATTATATATGTAATATATTGTAGTAAATATTTGGAATATACAATATATTGAAATATAGTTTTACCCCTAAAAACACTAGTGTGTGTCAGTATTGTGCAATTGATATTGGTAGAATATACTTATAGAGTATTGGCACAATATGTTGATAGCACATGTAACCAGCATCGTTTTCATTACATACTGCCAATATTATAAAATTATATTGTACCAATATCAATTTACTAACACTGGCCCATTGATGTGTTTCAACGTTGGACCTATATCTCAACACAATATTGGGGAAATATCATAGTTATTTATTGTGCCGATATTATAAAACTATATTGTACCAATATCAATTTACCAACACTGGCCCATTGATGTGTTTCAACGTTGGACCTATATCTCAACACAATATTGGGGAAATATCATAGTTATTTATTATGCCGATATTATAAAACTATATTGTACCAATATCAATTTACCAACACTGGCCCATTGATGTGTTTCAACGTTGGACCTATATCTCAACACAATATTGGGGAAATATCATAGTTATTTATTGTGCCGATATTATAAAACTATATTTCACCAATATAAAAAAATCTGTCGTTTACATGTCGGGCCGATATGTGGAAACAATATTTTTCCAATATGTTTGTGCTACTGGGGGTATTATATCCAAAAATCATTAAATTCTCTATAGAATTTCTATTTTTAAAATAAATAAAGAAACAAACTTTTACATAGGCTTATATGGCAGTAAAAATAAAAAATCCTCATTTTCTCTGTTCGACTACGGCTGAAAATTAATTAATTTTCTACCACTACGTATTTATAAAAATTGCGACTGCAGTTTCGACTTACAAAGCCATTCTCAAGCAGTGAATCAAAAATGACCCATAATTTTTTTTGAGAATTTAATAACCATGATATTTAATAATGTGTAGCGTGATATCAATTTTCGACGCTTATCAGCGGCATGCGTTCGTTACAGTTTCTCGCTCTCCCACTCTTTAAAACTGTTTTAACACACTCCACTTCGCACCCGCAATGGCCTATCGTTAGATAGATTAGCGCATGGTAACTCTCGTGGTTCATGATATTAATGAAATTTATGTTTTGCAGTTCAGAAGCAACAGTCGTAGAGAACACATCTATTCTTTAGCTCTCTGAAAAAGTTTATTAATTATTAGTGATCAAAAAGGGAAAAAATGCCATCTAGCAGTGATGGTGAAAGTGCAATGGAAATTGTGGCAGATCAAGATGGAAATTGGAAAGAAGTAAGAACAAGGAAACCGAAAAGGAAAAAGACACAACATTATAGTAATGAGGAAATAACTAGAATTATAATAGGCAACACACAATCACATTCCAATCAAACAAAAACTACAGAGATAAACACAGATAAAAACACAGGAAATACAAAACATCAATCAACACAAAAAGCTACCACAAACAAAAACTACTCACCATCAATGAATGGAATTAAACACAAAAAATATATATGCATGTTTTATCTAACAGCTGAAGCCAACTACACAAGAATGCAATTTACCGATTTATGGGCTAGACTTTACCCTGATGCGAAGGATGAAATAATTAAAACTAAGACGGGTTTTATACTAAAAACAGACACGGACGAAAGTGCAATCCTACCAATTCTTGATAGATTAATAAGTATGTCCAAAATACAATCCTACAAAGAAGCATTACCGAATACAAAAACACCAACAACCAACTACAGTCCAAGCTATTCAGTCATTATAGGTTCGGTCGAACAAGAAATCAACGATACTCTTATTAGTGATCATCTCAACAACCTAAACTTAGAACATCGTTATTGTAGAAGAATTACATCTGCAGCCACCAACAAACCCACTACTCTCATTAGAATTATAACTGGAACACAAAGTACATGCGAAACTCTGTTAAAAGATGGTTTATTCTTTAAATTCAGACACTACCCAGTATACCCCAGTAAGCCACCCCCACCATCCCCAAAGCCATGCAGCAAATGCTTGGCCTTTACACACACAACTGAAATGTGCAACGAACCCATGAAATGTGCCAAATGTTTTGGCAACCATACATTGATCAAGTGTACATCTACATTACCACCCAAATGTACTAGTTGTAATTCAGAAGAACATCAAGCTTGGTCGTACAAATGCCCCAAAAGACCTACAGCTCTTATACAAGGTATACCAAACGTACAAATAAAATCGCTTAACAAAAAATCCCACGAAATCTCAGGCAACAAGAAGAAATCAAGGATACATGCACCTGTTACAGTTCACGACACAATTATTAACACATACATAAACGAATTAAACGACAACACTAACAACAACAGAGAAGAATTACTAATAAAGCTCCGTAAGAGATTTATCTACAATTTTAATTTGGATACAACTGCTATCTTTTCTGGAAACAGAGTATACATTCTAATTTTCGAATTAGATGTCGAAGACGCAATTTCTCCCACTGAGCCAATAAATGACACGAATAACATACAATACGAACATGTCAGACATTAATATTCTGTATTCAAACATCAATAGTTACACGAAAAAAAAACATATAATAAATAATTATATTGAAAACAACAATATTTCATGTGCGATGTTTGTCGAAGCAAAAATAAATAGCAGAAGTAACACATCATACAGGGATTGGACAGTTATTCAATATGAAGGTAACCAATTGCATAATTATACGAGAGGAGGCAGCTTAATACAATCTCATCCTGAATTGAAAATGGGAAAAGAAAACCCACCCAGAATAAACAACCCACTTAATGAATGCCTGCACTTTAATATTCCCTTTCTAGATGACAAACTACATATCTTTCTAGTATACATCCATCCCAATGCGAGAATTGAAGAAAACATTTTCACCAAAAGTACTTTATACAAATATTCGATCATTGTTGGTGACTTCAACACTAGTAACAATAGGCTAAAGAAGAGGCAGATTAACAACTTTATCCAAAACACCAATTTTTCACAATACGATACGCCACCCACATTCATTATGCCCAACAACAATGATTCAACACCGGACCATCTCCTTTACTCTAACAATATTAAAAACAATATACAAGTTGAATTGACTCCTGATTTATGCTCCGATCACCTAGGCTTTAAAATTAAAATTGACCTGCAAAAACCAGTAAACCACAAGAGAGTAATGAAATATAATTTAAAAAAAACAAACATCAACAAAGTAAACGAAATAATGTTAAATTATTTGGACAATTCAGGATATACTGACGAAGAACATATAACGGATTTCAATAGCAAACTCTCCGAAACAATATTACAAAATACCCCTAAAACAGAAATGAAATATTATACCCACGAGCTTCCTCCATTTATAATACAGCTAATAAAAAGAAAAAGAAAAATGTATCGAGAATACAGGAACAACAATGACCCTATTGCTAAAACAGAGCTCAACAAGTATAATAAAAATATTCAAAAATTGATTACTGAATTTAAAACACATAAATGGATTAAAACATGTGAGGATATAAATAAACAAAAAGGTAAAAACTACTGGTATGAAATAAAAAAATTGACGAAATACAACAACAAAAATGAAACTCATAGACCAATAGTGGAGAACGATAAAAACTACGAAACCCCTGAAGAAAAAGCAAATATATTTGCAAAACACTTCGAAACTACTTACAGAAAAAAGCAAGACAACAACTTTGACGATGACAACTACACAGAAATAGAAAATTGGTACACAACATACATCACAGAAAGAGTCCCACCAGAAAACTACAACATCGAGGAAGCCGATTATTTTGAGATACTAAATCAGGGAAAAAGCACCGCTCCAGGACATGACATGATAACAAAAAACATCTTAAAACAACTAGATCTCCAAATACATTTACACATTATAAAAATATACAAATATTGCCTTATAAATCATTATATCCCTGAAGAATGGAAACTTGGAACCATCGTCACAATACCAAAACCTAACTTGGATCATACTAAAGCAACTAGCTTTCGACCTATAACGCTCCTACCAGTCATCGGTAAGAATTTTGAAAAACTATTAAAAAAAAAAATAGAAGAAAGTGTAGAACATCGCATTCCCAGATACCAATTCGGATTTAAACATAAATGTTCCACGCTACACCCACTTGTTACCCTAATTAATAATATTGAAACCACCAAATTGAACGGAGGAAAAACTGCAGCTCTATTCATTGACATAGAAAAAGCATTCGACAGCATTTGGCACACAGGCATAATTTACAAACTTTACAAACTGGGTTGTCCGAAGTACCTTATATTATTAATAGACTGTTTTTTGAAAAATCGACATCTAAAAGTAAAAATTTCAAGTTCATTCTCGTATGAGTTCACACCAGAACAGGGTCTCCCTCAAGGTTCACCACTTTCTCCGTTGCTATACAACATTTTCTGTGCAGATATCTATTACCACCCCTACAACGATGAGCAACATTTTTCACACAGTGCTTATATACTCCAGTTTGCCGATGATACGACTTTAATATCTCACAACACTTCTATCGTGACAGCAACACAAAGTTTGTTAAATCTGATTAATCACACCACAGATTGGTTCAATAAATGGAGATTAAAACCAAATCCATCTAAGTCTCAATTCATCATCTTCAATCATAACCCTGGTCCGAATTCTCCAACACTTAATATGTATAATCATTTGCTTTACCCTAAAACATTCACCAAATATCTAGGAATAACCATCGATCACAAAATCAACTTTAATAGCCACATGGCACAAGTTAAAAAAAACACAATCTCACGATCAAATCACTTTAGATGTCTTGTGCATACAAAAGGAGGGATTGACATTCAAACTGCTAATAAAATATATAAGACCATATGCAGACCCATGATAGAATATGGTCATGTACTTTTTCAAAACTGTAAACAACCAGCCTTACAAAAGCTTAGCATAGCAGAAACAAGTGCCCTTCGTTTGATAACCAAAATCCGTCACCCCAATAATCCCCTACACAATCCTCCTAACCAACTTCTATACCAACTGACAAATATCCAACCAATAAAAGATAGACTCATCACACTATCCACAAGATTCTCCCAGAATGAACACAATAAGGAGTTAATCGAGAGTTTATGTGCCAGAAGACAACCAAATGGCAGGACAAGATGGAGACACCCCTTAAGAACATTATGGGAAATAATAAATTCAAATTAAATTGTTCTTTTTTTTTTTTTTGAGTTTATCATACCTTAAATCATGTTAATTGTTTACATTAATGTATTATATATATAGGCTGAAGGACCCCGGTCAATGGCCTGTTGAATTGTACTAATTCAATAAAGCACTTTTATTATTATTATTATTTATGTTTTGAAAATGATTACTATGGAATAAATAATATAAGTATATTTGTTTAATATTAATTCAGTGTTATTTCGCCTTACATAAAATTTTTGTGTAATATATTAACACGTTATAAGATACTCAGCAGTTCAATGTTAGCAAGATACTTTCAGCTGGTATGTATTTTTTTAACAGAATTTTCTATCATATAGGTAACTGAAGAAGAAATGAAAATGGAAAGTACTACTGATAGCGCAAGTTCGGAAAGTGAGATTGAGACAAAAATAAAATTTAAAGAAAAACAGATTCGTAAGAAATTATGCTTAAATTGTATGAAACCGGGGGTCCTGTAAACAAAGGTTTTGATAAATTGTTTGCAATATTTATTGATTGTTTAAAACTCCATGAAAAAATAAGTAACCAAAGAGAAGATGCGATTTCGAAAAAAAAAACATTTTGGCTGTTTGGTTTGGCACCGAAATTGCTATTCTAGTTTTACTGGAAAAAGAAATATGGAACATTGAAGGAGAAAAATGGAGGAAGAGAAAAAAATTAAAAAGAGTTCAGATGGATGGAGTGCATTTCCAATAACTTCTTCAGGCGTGTCCTTGCGTAAAATGAAATTTTTTTCAATAAAATAGCTTCCTCAAGTAATGACCAGGAACACAGAAAGAAAAATAAAACTATTAGCCCACCAAAATCCCATAATTTTCTAAAGAATTTGTGCTACCGATTTAAATGCTGTGGAAACTAAATATCATGTTTAATGTTTCTAAAGTCTCAATAGAAAATGCAAAGTTTCATGCCTCGTTTTCTGAATTAACATATTTTTCATTTCTCTTTGCAGATTTAACAATTTTGACTCCTTTGCCGGTAATGTATTTATAAGTAGTCTACTGATCTCTCTTTTAGACTTATATCTATCCATTCTAGATACTTCTCATCATAAATTGACGACATACCATACCCTTTTTGGCTTTAAAAACCGTTTCTCAAGAATTTTACATATTTTAGTAGAACTCCGTTTGTTGTCTGTCAGTTTTCCACTTTTATTTTTATTGTTAGATAGACCTCTGCATTTTATATACCGACTTTAGAAACATGAAATATGATATTCAATTTCCATAGGTATTAAATCGTTAGCACAAATTCTTTCGAGAATTATGGGATTCTGGTGGGCTAGTAGTCTTACTTTTCTTTCTGGTTCCGTGGTCATTACTTGAGAAAGCTTTATTGTTGTAGTTCTGACAAAAGTACATTTCTCTATTTAAAAAAATTATTTTACGAAAATACACATCGGAAAAAGTTGATGGACAGGCATTGGATCCATCTGAACTCTTTTCAATTTCTTTCTCTATTTATTTCCTTAAATGTTCTATATTTCTTTGGCTAGTAAAACTAGAATATCAATTTCGGTGCCAAACTAGTCAAAATTGTTTGTTTTTTTGAATGACATAATGCTAGGATATAGATCATCTTCTCCTTGGTTACTTATTTTTTCATAGATTTTTAAACAATTAATAAATGTTGCAAACGATTTCTCAAAACCTTTGATTACAGGGCCCGGTTTCATACAAATTAAGCTAATATGTTAAGAATCTGTAACAAATGTTCGTTTTACTATTTGAGAGTGGTTAAGGACTCTTCAATAAGACTCTGGTGTCGATTAATCGTTTATTACGTTATCACAGATATATCTTTACATGTTTTGTAGCGCGCCACTACTACACGTCCTTTCGGCCTCATGGATCGGAAGCGAGAGAGCGTTTTACATTTCTCCGTGTGGAGTCTGCGCTCTCGCGCTCATTCGTCACACACCCCCCTTTCAGTTTCTAACTTTAGTAGTTGTTGGAAACTTTAAACATTTTGTTTTGCCCTATCTGTCCCTAATTTTGTAATTATCCAATTCTAACTAACAAATGTAATCCTGTGATTTACAAAACTGTTGCTTACAATTTACCTAACAAAAGTGGATTTGGGCATAACCTATCCCTAGGACTAATGTGTCTTTTGACGTTACCTAACCATTATATTTTTACCAACGTTTGGACGTTTAGTCCACAGAAAGAAAATAACCTCGGGGTGTGTGCGTTTATTCTAATATGAAGTCGTCGAAGTGTTTTGGTCTCTTGACTTCTCTCCTTTGCCTCGTCTCGCTTGCTTGCTGGGCTTCGCTGCTATTGCTCTCTTCCTCGTTCTCGTTGTTTACTTGCCGACTGCGTTTCCTCTTCGGTTCCTTCCTGCTTGGCCTGTCATTTGTCGAGTCCCTCTCCTGGGTGCCGGCTCCGTTCTCTGGTTAAGTCGTTGTTGTTACTTGCGCTTTGCTGCCACGTATGCCTTCTGCCGTCCCCTGTCTGCTGCTGCCGTACCTCTGCTCCTCGTTTGATGATCTGGTTTACGTGTCTTTTCCACATCTGATGTTCTTCAGTCTCACATAAAAACGTCGTCTTCCCTATTTTCTTGAATATTTCTGCCGGAGCCCATGTTTTTCTGTTAACCTTCCTATAGTCTCTTATCATAACTTTCTCCCCCTTTTCAAAACTTCTAACATTACCTTTACTATAGTAACTTCTTTGTTTTTCCTGAGCTTCATGCATGTTCTTTTTTATTTTATTATCTGAGCGTTCTTCTTGCCTTTTTGATTTCAGCATGTCAAATCTTGTCCTTATGCTTCTGCTGAACATTAGTGTACCGGGTGCCTCCTTTGTTGAGTCGTGTGGAGTTGTTCTGTAGCTTAACAGAAATCGACTCACTAACGTCGACAATTTCTCGTTATGGTTCCCCGGGTCTTGTAGAGCTGCTTTTATTTTTGTTTTGAATGTTCTTACTGCATTTTCTCCTTGGCCGTTGCTTTGGGGATGAGCCACAGGTGTCGTTATATGTTTGACTCCATTTTGTCGTAGGAAGTCGCTGGCGAGTTTTGACACAAACTGTGTACCATTGTCAGTTACCAGAGTAGCTGGGAGTCCGAATCTTGCGAAACAGTCCCTCAGTTTGTCTACCATCTCCTCCGCAGACATCGTGTTTACCATATACACTTCTGGGAACTTCGTATAAGCGTCAATAATCAAGAGAAAATATTTACCTCTTATCGGGCCCAGATAGTCTGCATGTATCCTTGTCCATGGTCTCGTCTCTGGTTCCCAAGGAGTAAATTGTGATTTGGGCGGGCTTGCTCTTTGGTGCAAGCATGCGTCGCATGATTTTACCCGATTCTCTATGTCCTGATCCAGTTTGGGCCACCAAAGATAACTTCTGGCCAATGCTTTGGTTTTTCCTATTCCTAAATGTGCAGTATGAAGTTCGTTTAAAAGTTGATTACGCAGTTTTCTTGGTATAATCACCCTGTGTCCCCATATTAATGTGTTGTTTTCCACCGTTATCTCATCTCTTCTGTCGAAGTATGGTTTCATGCTAGCATCTATGTTGTTGGGCCACGCTTCCTTCTCTAAACATTTTTTTACCGCTTTTAGTTCGGGATCTGTCTCCATTTCTTTGGCTATCCTGCTGGCACTGATGGGGTATTCTTGACAACTTCGCACAAAATGTAAGTAGTTACCTTTTCCCTCCTACTCTTGATCGATTGTGCGAATCTTTAGCGGTGCTCTTGATAAATAATCTGCTAATTTATTATCCACTCCTTTTATGAACTTTATTTCATATTCAAATCCAGCAAGGAAAATTGCCCATCTTTGCAGGCGGTTCGCATGCATTTGGGGTATTTGTTTATGCTCCCCGAACAGCGTTACCAGGGGTTTATGGTCGGTGACCAGCGTAAATTTATTCCCTATAAGGTAATTCGAAAATTTGCTCACCCCATAGTAAATGGCGAGCGCTTCCTTGTGTATCGTGGAGTATTTTTCCTCTGGTGGAGCTAATGTTCGAGAGACGCAAGCTATCGGACGTTCCTCTCCTTTTCTGTTTACGTGGCTCAAAATCGCTGATATACCTGCATTTGAAGCATCCGTGTTTAAAACCAGTGGCAACTCCGGATTAAAATGAACCAATGTAATGTCTTCGGCTATAAGCTGTTTAATTTTATGGAACGCGTCTTCACACTGTTTTGACCAGTAAAACTTCTTTCCTTCCTTCAGCAAATCGTATATTGGTTTGAAAATCATAGCCAAGTTTGGAATAAATTTCCTATAGTAATTTACCAAGCCTGCGAAAGCTCGAACTTCTTTCAGATTAGTCGGTCTTGGGGCCATCGTGATAGCTCTCGTTTTATCGTCCGTTTTCTTCAACCCATCTTTGGTTATACAATGCCCCAGATACCTTACTTCGTCTTGGAAAAACCTGCATTTTTCTTTTCTCACTGTTAGTCCGGCTTCGCTAAGTTTTTGCAGTACCTTTTCCAATGTTTCAAGGTGCTCGGCTTCATTTCTTCCTGTGATCAGGATATCATCTAAAAAATTACATACGTTATCAACGCCTTGGAATAACTGTTCGATATGACGCTGAAACTTTGATGACGCTGGACTAATTCCATACGGCATTCGATTAATTTGAAATAATCCCCTATGACTGCTCCAAACTAATAATTTTTTTGCATCTGTGTCGAGCTCAAATTGAGCGTAAGCTTGTGATATATCTAATACGGTAAATTTCTCACCTGCATTGATTTTCGCAAATATGTCTTCGACCTTGGGTAGTGGATATTTGTCCTCTTCTAGGAATTTGTTGACAGTAGACTTATAGTCTCCGCATACTCTGAGAGTACCATCGTTTTTCGGGACTACCACCAATGGTGTCCCCCAGTCGCTCCTCTCTATGGGTGTTATAATTCCTTCCTCCTGAAGACGCTCTAGTTCCTTTTCCAGGCGCTCTCTGTATGCCATCGATACGTTTCTTGGCTTGCAGTAGACAGGCTGGGCATTGGGCTTGAGCTGTAATGATATTTTAGCATGTTTAAAAAGTCCTAGCTTATTATTAAACACATTATCATATTTATTTATAATTTCATTAATCTTATTGTTTTTTGTCACCACTTTAACCATTTCTAGTTTTAAATTAAATAATTTTATCCAGTCTCTGCCTAAAATGCACGGCCCTCCCCCTTTTATTACATAAAATTTGGTAAGTTTTTTTACATCATTATACATTACGTTTACACAAAAGTAACCTAGCGGTGTGAAATTTCGTCCATTGTACCCTTTTAAAATTATTAAGTCTGATTTTAACTTATGTTTTTGTTTAAAGTATTTGTCATAAAATGTATCGCTAACACAACATAAGGATGCACCACTGTCAATTTCCATGGTGAACTTTGTTTGGTCTATTAAAACTTCAATGGAAAATTGATTAGCATTAATTTCACTAGAATCTCTTATATTAAAAACCGGTTCTGCAAAGTTCACGAATTCCGTGTTTACAAAGTTCACATGTTCAGAGTCTACAAAGTTCATTTTCCTAGCCTTGTTCCTACATGCTACAGCTAAATGACCTTTCCTATTGCACGAATTACATATGTAATTAGAGTACTTACATGGTCCTTTATGCGCTTTCTCACAATGTTCACATTTTTTAACATTACCAAAATTTGACGTTGTATTTGTCTTCGGTGGTGGCCATCTTGTTGATCGGTTACCCGCGGCGCGCGTCAATCCTATCGACCTTGCTCCGCTGTTTGCCGCTTCTGACCGCACTGGCGCTGCTCCTCGTCTTGCCGGGAATTTCGAAATCTTGTTTAAATCTTGCTCCCTGATTATGCCGGACTCTTTCTGCATACCCAACTGTACTAGTTCCTGCAGCGTTTTTGATACCTTCTCCTCGCATAATCTATCTTGAATGGGTCCCGATACCAAACCCGTGACTAGCTTGTTCTTCAAGTTTTCTTCCAAACTTGCGCCGAATTCGCAATTTACTGCCATACTTTTTATCCTTGCATACCAGTCGTTCAGCGGCTCCCCTCTTTCTTGTCTTATTCCATAAAACTTGATCCGTTCTCTCCACGCTGATGTGTGTGGGCTATATTGCGTTGTTAATATTTTACACAGCTCCTGGTACGTTTTTTCTTTTGGGAGTGCGGGGTGGCATAAATCCCTGATCATCTTATACGCCGATGTCCCAATGACACTTAATAACGTAGCTACTTTTATATTCGGCTCTGTGATTCCATTTGCACAAAAGTACTGATCCAATCTCTCATTATACACCATCCAGTCATCCGACAAATGATTAAATTCACTTACATGACCTATTAACCCTCTATTACCGGTAGCCATATCCACGTGTTCGGCCGTTCCAGGGCCGTTCGTCACTTAGGTATAACTTTTACCTTCTTTCACCTCGTCGCCAATGTAACAAATGTTCGTTTTACTATTTGAGAGTGGTTAAGGACTCTTCAATAAGACTCTGGTGTCGATTAATCGTTTATTACGTTATCACAGATATATCTTTACATGTTTTGTAGCGCGCCACTACTACACGTCCTTTCGGCCTCATGGATCGGAAGCGAGAGAGCGTTTTACATTTCTCCGTGTGGAGTCTGCGCTCTCGCGCTCATTCGTCACAAAATCTGTTTTACATTAAATTATATTTTTCTCAATCTCACTTTCAGAACTTGTGCTATCAGTAGTACTTTTCATTTTAATTTTTTCTAAAAAGCATATACATCAGTTACCTATATGGTAGAAAATTTAAAATATATACCAGCTGAAAGTATCTTGCAAATAGTGTATAGGGAGTTTTTTATAACGTGTTAATCTATTACACAATAATTTTAGGCAGGCCAAAATTTTCATGTAAGTCCATGTAACACTGAATTAATATTCTACAAATAAACTTACATTTATTTCACAGTAATAATCATTTTCAAGATATAAATTTCAAAATATTATGAACCACGAGAGCTACTATGCGCCAATCTATCTAATGGTAGGCCAGAGCGGGTGCGAAGTGGGGTGTGTTGAAACAGTTTTAAAGAGTGGGAGAGCGAGAATCTGCAACGAACGCATGCAGCTGATAAGCTTCGAAAATTGATATCACGCTACACATTATTAAATATTTTGGTTATTAAATTCTCAAAAAATCTGATTTAAAACCCATTGTAATCTGGAATATATGGCAACTATTTTATAAAGAATATATTTTTTTGATAAATATAATAGTTTGGGAGATATCGTCGTGGGAATGGAAAAGTAGACGAAAAATAATTAATTTTCAGCCGTAGTCGAACAGAGAAAATGAGGATTTTTGATTTTTATTGCCATATAAGCCCTTGCAAAAGTTCGTTTCTTTATTTATTTTAAAAATAGAAATTCTACAGAGAATTTAATGATTTTTGGATAAAATACGCTTCATGATTGACTCTATCGCGTGGTGTGGTTAATTAGAAAATTTTGATTTGCGCCCTTATATTCATGACGATTCCTTGACAAGTGGATTCGTAATCCACAGGGCATAGGTAACATATCTGACAAGGTCATACATTTTACTCTAAAAGTGCCAACGGGATCGAGAACTAAGCGACTATTGTCAACGCAAGCACTCTACTATTAATAAACAAACATTTAAATACAATAGGTAAGACACACAACATGACAAAAAACATAAATTATATGATGAATGTAATACGATTAACTTCTAACTAAGATTTTTAATGTAGATGTGTAACACATAACAAGATTAATTGTTTTTAACCACTAAAATCATTGACAGCCCAGGCGAGGGGTAGGGGGAGGGTTAAAATATTTAAAAAACCATAACTTAACACTGAAGGAGTTAAAGCATATAAAAAAATAACATTTTAACTAGCTCTTGAGTGTAAAACTTTTAATGCAGACGCACGCCAAATAAAATAATACATTTTTTTCTAACCACTGAACCCATTGATAGTCCGGTCAAGGGGTGAGAGGCGAGGTTAAAATATTTAAAAATTAGTAACTTTATAACTAGCTCTTGAACTGTAGAAATTTCAATGCAGACCCACGCCAAATAATATAATTCATTGTTTCTAACCACTGAAATCATTGACAGCCCGGTCAAGGGGTGAAGGGAGGGATTAAGGCATATAAAAAATAATTTTTTAACTAGCTCATGAGCTGTAAAAATTTTAATGCAGACGCACGCCACATGATATAATTCATTGTTTCCAACCACTGAAGTCATTGACGGCCCGGTCAAGGGGTGAACGGAGGGGTTAAAATATTTAAAAAATAACTTTTTAACTTAAGTGGTTGTCAATGATTTCAGTGGTAAGAAACAATCAATTATATAGGAGCTAGTTAAGAAGTTATGTTTTAATTATTTTAACCATTCCCTTCACCCCTTGATCGGGCTGTCAATGACTCCAGTAGTTAGAAATAATGAATTATATTATTTGGCGTGGGTTTGCACTAAAATATTTAGGGTTCAAGAGCTAGTTAAGAAGTTACCATTTTTCAAATATTTTAACCCCTCCCCTCAACCCTTGACGGGGCTGTCAATGACTTCAGTGGTTAATAACAATGAACTATATTTTATGGCGCGCGTCCACATCAAAATTTTTACAGTTCAAGAGCTAATCAAAAAGTTATTATTTTTATATATTTTAACACCTCCCTTCACCCCTTGACCGGGCTGTCAATGATTTCAGTTATTAGAAACAATTATATTATTTGGCATGTGCCTGCATTAAAATTTTTACAGTTCAAGAGCTATTTAAAAAGTTATTTTTTTATATACTTTAACCCCTCCCTTCGCCCCTCGATTGGGCTGTCAATGATTTCAGTGGTTAGAATCAATTAATCTTATTATTTGTTACACATCTACGTTAAAATTTTTATAGATCAATAACTACTTAGAAAGTTTCCTATATTAAAGTGTGTCTGTGGATGATTTCACATCGGTATATTTTCTTGGTTAATAAGTATATAGGTAGTACGTCACTGGTTATGGGCCTACAAATGTTCTCTCACACTATCAAATAGTTAATTGCATTGTACTAAGTGTTTTTCCAGCGTAAAACTTCACTGACATCCAAATGAATAAATTTTAAATATTTTCATGTTTATCAAGTATAGCTACTGATCTGCAAATGTTTTCTCCCTATAAGATAGTTAATTGCATTGTACTAAATAGTTACCAAGTACAAAACTTCACCGACATTATCAAATAAGAAAGTTAGGAATATTCTCTTGTTAACTAAGTAGAGGTAGTACAACACTAGTTACCTATAAATATACAAATAAACATGTGTTACAAATTTACATGCTAAAGCAGCAACACTTTATATCACGTAAATAGCTTCAAGGTCTGCACCAAAAAAATACAAAAGAGATAGTTATATTTACCACCCTCTAACTTGTTCAGTATAAAACCGATACGTGGTGATTAAACTCGCCCCACTAATTAGAGAAGTTTTTTTATTTCACAGAACGGCAATAAATTGTCTCATTATTTCTCATAAGGACATAATTTAACAAAGCTACAGGGCATGGAACTTCATTAGCACTATTTGTCATTTACAAAAACGTATCTGTTTTATGATACTCGAATACTACGGCACTCCTTCAGGAAACGTAAAATAAATATAGGTACTTACAATTTGTTACACGATCTCAACCCAAAACAATTAATCGCGTAATGTTCTACTCCACAGTAGGCAGTAATTTGCAAATTGTTTATTCCCATCAGCTTCGTACAGAAGGTAGCCAAACAATTATATATTTTAGCATTTCAAATTCGCTAAAAGATTCACAGACTTCTACGATATTTGCTTAGACAGCGGAATAATGATTTGTCTTCAAACTGAATCATTAACAACAATTTATATACTTAATTACACTGTACAGAAATTAGAATTTCTCACTATCTTCCACTAACTTACTTCCTTCTTGACTCAAATCTCAAACCACTCTGTCTGGCCCTCACAGTTTCGCTACCTCGCGTTCACTCCTTACGTCGTACACCCCCCACCGGATCTACAAGCTCATTGCTATCCAGATTTGTTTACCGCTTTTACAATTCACGTATAAGGACTTATTTAGACATATTTTTCACAAAGCACTATATATACTGCGTTTCGAAAAACGTGCACGTTACACTACAAATCGAGGGTATCATAGCAGAAGGGCATAAGAACCGAAACACAAATTTTACAGGGGACGATAAAAACATTTAGTAATTTTGTTCTTTCAGATAATCAAATAATTTTTTAAATAAACTATAAATAGTTCGATGTTTTTGCTTGGAAAGCAATATGACAATACCAATGGAACTAATTAGTAAATTGTGGTTTTTACGCTCTTTTCATACTTATAAGGAAGGTATGCATACACGCCCTTCTGCTATGATGCCCTAGAAATGTTATCGCCCTGTGGGATAGTTAATTGCACTGCCCTAAGTGGCATCCCAGCATAAAACTTGACCTACATTATCAAATGAGAAAATTAGGAATATTTTTGTTTATTAATTAAAGAGGTAGTACGCCACTGATTACGGACCTACAAATGCTTTTGCCCTATATAATGATTAAAAAGCAACCGACAGCCTTAAATCAAAAGTTACATTTCCTACTAAATATAGAGGTAATACGCCACTGGTACGACCCTACAATTTTTTCGTCCCACAGGATAGTTCATTGCACTGTTCTAAGTGATTTCCCAGCATAAAATTTCACCGACATTATCAAATGAAAAAGTTAGAAATATTTCCTTATTTAGTAAATATAAAGGTAGTATGCCACTGGTACTCCTACAAATATTTTCGTCCTATATAATGATTAAAGTTCAACCGACATCTTCAAGTAAGGACTTGACTCCTTCCTTATGAAGTGAGTATAGTTAAATGATGCGGTGATATAATGTCCTCTATAATTGTTATTTTGTGTGTCTTCCGAGTCTCTTAGTAGCTATGCTTTTATTGTTCAGTACCATCCGCCCACTTCACAATATCAAAATATTGACTACTTAATCTTACTTAATTTTCTTTGGTAAAAAGGTTACCGAAGGAAACGGAAAATTAAACTATTGCAAGTTTTAACGATTGTGTAAACTTTACATTTCTTGATATGGGTATTCGATATCTGTTACAATTTATAGTAATTGTCAGGGAAATGTTAAAATAAGAATAGGTCATTTTTTGTTGTTCTCCTGGCGTTGCTGGATGCGTTTCTGTGTAACATAATATAATACCACGACTTTATCGGCATCGCAGATTTTTGTACCGTTACTAAATAAGTAAAATGCTGTTGTTTCCGTAACATCATCTCTTACGCTGAAATATTTAATCATTTCAGTACCTGACAGTCAAAAAAACTCCTTGATAATTCTGCTGAATGCCTTCGATACAACTTCGAAAACTACAGAGTCACACACATATTAATTTGACGGTTTGACTACCTTTCATTTCTTTATTTATAACGTTAAAAAAATCTATTTTCTGCAGTGGGCAAAATGCACTTAAAAGCACTTACACTGTGAACACGTGATCCGAATCAACCGAAATTCAAGGTGTTTCAATGTTTACATTGATAGAGAGTTTGTGGTATGATGAAAGCTTTACAAATTATTATGATTTTTTTAAACTTTGTACTTGAATTGAAAACTAATTTCAAATTTGTATTCTATGACCCAAAATTGGTGTATCCTGAAAAAATTTCGCGAAAATTAAATGCATCATTTCCCGCTATTCTGCAAAATGACTGTCTTTATGCTACAATTTGGATAATTAGTTTTACTTACCGTTCATAAATAGCATTTATTTCCTCCTTCTCTATTTTTATGGAGGCACTCTTTATTTCTACCAACATAATCTCATCTTCTTCAATGTCAATATCACTTTCTTCATTTTTGATGCCCAACTCTGCATTCTGTAAACCGACATTTGATACATATGTAGGGTTGATTTCTATTGGGTCTGTTTTTAAAGAATGTTGATTTATTTCTGTGTTCACTGAAATATCTTCCCTAATTTCCGTCTTAAAATTTAGTAGGTTTTTTGTGTCAAGCTCTGCATTACCTAATTCAATAAAGTTGTCGAATTCCATGTTGGTATTAATATCTCTATCTTCCATTTTAATACTGTTCTCTTCGATTTTAATATTCAGCTCGGCATTCTGTAAGTCGACATCTGGTAGACATTTAGGTTTGCTTTCACTACAGTCTACTTTTAAATAGCGATTCATTTCAGCGATTATAGCAATATTTTCACCAATTCCAGTGTGTATATTAGCTAGAATATTCTTTGTGTCAAACTTTGCATTCTCAAGTGCAACGAAGTTCTCGACTTTCATGTTGGTATTGAGATACACTCTAGACTCTTAAATATAACACCATAAGTAAGTCAACAAGTCACACATTACTGCTATCAGAATTTGTCTTCTAATATTTCTTGTTTGGGGCAGTTCTTAAAGAATAATTCATTATTTTTACTGAAAATCACCCATTGAAAACTTCTTCACGAGTTAAAAGTTTATAATATAATAAATTTTTGTTTGAAATTATCATTTTACTGACGTTCTCCGATTTCAGGCCGTTAAAGATACATTCCTGCTCTCAAAATTAATAAATAATGCACAAAATACAAATATTTCAATAAACATTTAGGTAGCAATAACCTCAAAAACGTGACGTATTTACTTCTACTTACAGTACTTACACTAACTATTTTTCTACTTCTTCTACTACTATTAATCATGAAACTCAATATCAAACTGGAACGCTAACACGAGTTCGCAAGGCGTCACAGAAGAATGTGGAACTTGCGGACCATATCAAATAAGGGATATCTACCTTACGGCCGATTGCACCGTTTTTATGTTAGCTTTGTTTTGGTTCTAATAAGAACGGTTCTAGAACAATTCCCATCATGCACAGTGAAGAAACAGTCATGAGCGGTACACTAAAATTCATAATTTCTTAAACTGCGCAAGACGGGAACGGTTCTAGAACTCCGAAAATGTAGAACCAAAACAAACCTGTTAGGCAGAGAATAATTTTGCAACACTTAAATTTTAAAGGTGGTGTAATATAAATTGTGTTGCACGTTGCACCAATGAAACTTAAGCGTTTCATAGTTAAGTCCAGATGTCCAGAATGCATTTGGCAACGTTGCAATTTAAGATCAGGGATTTTTGTGTTGTTCTCTAGTGAAATTTGTCAGTGTCGTGTCACAGTGTCGGTCCTCGGTTGCTGCGAATGCCTGGCTGCTGTCAAATGTAGATTTCAATTTGTTTATTTTGTTTGTGGTTTGCAAAGAAATTTGGTGGTTTGTGTAATTTGTGTTTTGTTTGCCCATGATTATTATATACTTATTAATTAATCCAAGTAATTGCAGTAAGTAAGTATTTTACAATTATATACCTACCATGATACAACTACCACATAGTTTAAGGGATGGCCCACTTTATTGTCATTTGCAGATATTCTAATTTATGTTTAGACACCAAAGTTTAACGTACTTGCCACTTTGTATACTGTAATACTAGGAATACTATATTAGTTATGATAATGACGACGTTTGTAGGCATCGATTTTTGGGAAGAAAACGGAGGTGGTCTAATTCGAAGTGGCTCATTTCACGAAAAGGAAATTTGGTGGTCACCATTCAAACGGAAACAATTTTATAAGTCATTGAGAAACAATAGAGATAACAGATGAAGCGTGGACACGGGGTGTTTAAATCTTATTTTCAATAAGGTAGGTGCGATCTATTTCAATATTAAGGATCTTTTATTTATGTAAATCACAACCATTGGTTTTGATTGCAACATAAAAGTTGTCACATTTATACTAATTTGCTCTATACCCATTATAGGGGATTATAAGCTGCAGTTACATTGAAAAGAGCAGAACGTACATCCGATATACAGAGTGAACAAAAACAAATCAAAGGACTATGTACAAAAACCATATTATTCCTCCCAAAAGATTATTATTTCCAGATGAAGATAGTGATATTGAAGAACAAATTGGAAGGTGTCGACTTCCCAAAGTGAAAGAAATTTTGCTTTTACTAGAAGTTGAAAGAAAATATGTTGTTCTTCTAATGACTCTGGTAGGTATTTAAAATCACAAGTACAGATATTTCCGAATTCCAAAAAAATACCTATGTTTTTCAAATAATGATAATAATATCAACTTGTTTAATTTAATTTTAATTATTTCTATTTTTTTTCTGTAAGATATTTGTAAGATGTTATATTTTTCAACTTTAGCATAGCCAAGTGAAATAGGTATTCAAATATAATTGTTTTCTTTTATAGTTGGAACTAGCACGTGTATTCCCACCTCCTCTAGACAGGAAGAAAATTCCTTCTCCCAAAAATTGGAAAAGCCAAAAGAAAGTATTCAGCCTATAGGAGCAATCACACATGATGTGTCGAGAATGCCAAATGGAGTTCCGCAATTACAAATACTAGTATCGGCAACATCTAGACACTAGTTTTGAAAATGTAAGCCCTCCAATTTTTACTATTTTTTATTATTTACTGGCAATACGTTGGTTAAAGTAAAATATGACAGTTCATAAGTAGCAAAGAACATTTTCTGGTCAACAAAATGTCAACTTAAATTCTTGACTCAATTGTTTTTTATTATTACAATTCATTTTTCTGTAGTAGACTCAATCATTATAGTGGCTCGATGGGTGAAAGTATAATAAGGACGGAAGATGTTATTCCTGCCAGTTAAACCTCGTCTTGTGTCTCACTCGTAGAGTCACTATAACGAATGCATCTACTGTAACAAAAAATAAAAATATATTTAAAGTAGCACAACTGTTTTACTTATACCTCTTCCTGTTTTATAATTTAAAATGCATAATTGTTACAACAATTAGTAGTTAATAGAATAATATCATGCTTTGCTCTAGACAACTTAAAACATGATTTGAATTAGATGAAACTTTAAGCTAACGTAATATGATCATATCATTTTTTCATAAATAACGTGTTAAATATTATTTTTAAAGCTGAAATTTTCAGAGTGATAAATGATGAATTTTGAAATGGTTTTGAATAGATCATATATAAACATAAAACTAATTTTTTTACATTTGATTTTATTAGTTTCTTTAGCAATTGTGTGCTCCATTCAACAAAACTTGACCAATAAAATATGTTTGACTTTAGTTGGAAACTAATGGTAAAAACAAATTTTCTGTGCATACATTCCACATTTACTTACATGTCCTTCACGGGGAATATGTAATGTGGAAAATTAGAATAAGTAATAATTGACTAACAATTAAATACTAAAATTATATCTGGATTTATTATATGCAAATATTTCACTCATACCGTGTATTCTCTTCAGAGTTTAATTATTATAATAATTTATTATTTATTGTAATCATAGATGAGTCGCTGCTTCATCTTGAACATACTCAGAACGAAGCAGCGACTCATCTATGATTACAATAAGTAATAAATTATTGTAGTAATTGAACTCTGAAAAAAATACATGGCATGAGAGAAGTACTTATAGCTGCCACTGATACATAATGCTCATTCCTACAATATGCATACATAGTTCAATATACGTTTTTGGTTCATATCAAGTACCGTTTTGGTTCATGCGTATGTTATAGGAATCTTATTCGGATATCGAGAGGCAGTCATCTGAACGTCTCTCTGACATTCAGATTATATACATGACATACAAAATGAATATTCATTCTTAGTTCCATGGTACATAAAGTACATTCCGAGCACATGCTCTGAATGCAAAAATGCTATATGGGAAGTAATTTCGGTCTTTCAGGTGACATGAATGTACGTTGCATTTAGTACACAATATACGCACGTGTTTTTCTTTTGCATGTGTAGCAAAACAAAAATAATTTAGCATCAATTGTATGCCACCCATTTGATGCAATTTGTATAGGGGTTGCCTATGGCGGCGGCGCCATGCTTGTAATTTACAATTGGGAATAAACTAAGTAGGAAATATGTAGGTACCGGGTGAATAGAAACTTATGGGTCACTAGAAACAAAAACTGTGAACGTAATACAATGATACCTACAGAACATCAAACTAAATTTGGTGATCTTTTGTAATAATGAAGGGATCATTATTACAGAAGATCACCAAATTTAATTTGACGTTCACAGCACAGTTTTTGTTTCTATCCACCCCATTCTACGGTACTGCAAAATAGTATATTCTATAACAAGTTATGGAATATGCCATTCCAAATGTGTTGTAGACTATACTTTCTCTAACAACATTTTAGAAATTATACAAAAAAACTTTAAAACTGTTCAAAACGTCAAATGCGAGGCTACCTTTTGTTTGATGTAACCATAGCAACAGAACCATTAACAGCTTCTGATTCATTCGATTCACTGTGCGGTATTATACCATAAGTGTGTTGGAATGATACTTGTTCCGACACAATTTGTAGTTGTGGAATTTGTAATTTCTGAAATGGTGTTAGAGAAAGTACCTTCCACCTTCCTTTTTTTTTGAGTTTTTTCCAGGCTGACTTCCTGGTGAGGGAGGACTTTTTTAGAGATCATGGTCTAGTCAAGTCTGTTAGTTATATAAAGTGAACCTTTTTGGTCCTAAGTAATTAGATATATAGTTGAATATAGTTTTTATTATTGTGCCTGGTCATGTTTGTAGGTATGTATATTGTCTAATAAATGTAGTTATTTTTGTACTTTACGATTTACTTAAACATTTTAACATTTTTGTAGCTAGCAACTAATACATTTACTAATAGAACTGGGAACTTTAAATCAGCTAACCCCTGCCCCGCGATATTTTCTTTTGTACCACCAGATCTTGACGCCCAACTAGTGGAGCTGATTTTTCTGCAGTTCTTAACAAAATGGTTAATGAGACCCAAACCAACTACAACTTAGACCTAGAAGAGGTATAAATTATCAAAGATTGCATCGGGTAGTAGAACAAAATGGAGATCAAAGTGATAGTCCAGTTATAACAACTAGTATGACAGGGACACACATTCAAGGTAGGAATACTCCACTTAATAAATTCACTATCGAGGGGAGCTGTGTCAAAAGTAATCAGTAGGTACGAATACTCCATCTAGGATGGCTATATCGGAACTTAATACAAACACCACTAATACCAGCTGGTCCTTGCCTCATCCAACCTCCATATTAGATGGGCACCATAATATCTAGGAAAGAAGGGGGTCTCCAACCAATGTTTTTTTTCTAACGAGAAAAATAAACAACCACCTGACCTTTAGTGGCTCTACAGGCAATAGCAAGTAATGTTTTACTGTCTCACTATACACCATTTGGGGCGCATCTGATAACTTCAAGCTTTCCATAGATACCGCAGGAGCATTCAACTAGTTTAGTTACGCAAGTTGTAGCCACAGTTATGAATTTACCACCACCACCACCAGGAAACTATATGTCTAAAATGCATAACGTTGATCACAATGTACCAAGTTTATCTAGTTCCGGTAGAAATATTGTAGTGACGTGCTTTCCTCCGGTTGTCTAGCGCATAGACAAGCGGAAGCATCACTTTATCGCTGAGCTGCATTTCGGTTAAGTTCGGTTATCTCGAGCGCCACGTTTGCAATTTTTACGTGGGGCAAAGTCCCACATTAGCCTCCTAACACAGCCTGTTGCAATAGGGCTGGGATAGCTACAGTCGAGACACGGTATGTCCAGGGGTCTGGACGGCTGATTAGATTTTTATTCACATTCAACAGTAAAAAGGCAGATGTCGGTAAATAACAAAGTTTATTAACATCTAAGAAAATTTACAAAACAATAAAAAACGGTTAGATACCAAAATACGGAGTTTTTTATATATAAAATAAAAACTTAAGATGTCATTTTAGTTTAGTAGGACCCTATTCGGGCGCTATTTTAAGACGTACGGGTAAACAGGCGGTGAGAAGCTAGTTAGCTACTAGTTACTCATATTAATTCGGAAGCAAGCAAACGGTGAGAGCGGTACAAAAAAATAAAATCGTTAAAAAAAAATAATAAACGGGAAAAAAGGTAAATGGTCAGAAACAACACCACAGTAAGTATAAAAAACGGTAAGTAATAAAACAGGCAATATGGCATTCTTTGTTGAATAAGTATGCAACCACAACTTCTCAGCTAGCTACTGAGGCAGCTATGAAAGAGTAGCAAGCGGTTAGCTCAGGGCTGGTCGAGGGTCACTCGGTGGCGAGAAGAGTTATATATTTGTTTGAACAATTATTTGCTTGTAAAATTAACCAAACAAAACTTTAATAAACTACAAAGAATTTGGACGCCAGCGTATTCAGTAAATAACACTCTTGCAAACTTTATCAGGGGGGAGAAAATCAAAATCAAATGTAAAACAAATAATATATTAACATAAGTATAAAAGAGTGAACATTTTATAACACTACAAATTATTAAAAATATTTATAGTGAAATTTGATTTAATTAGTTGACAACAATTTAGTTAAAAAAAATAATAAATTTGAAGATTACCAAGAAAAATACAATAAGAATCGATCAACTGGTTTACAATTTTTCTTCTGACCCAAAGTTGAATTTTGCACATAAATTTAGGCTAGGTACTTATTTAGCTTAGCGGAGACGTGGAATCCCGACAAGGTCTGGTCCTGAAGATGGCCAAGGGTACCCGGAAAAGAGGACGTAATATTCAGGTCCTGACAACGCTGATTTCCAGGAGACGCTGCGTTGGAAGGTTATCCAATACTTTTAGGATAACTCCAAATATTCAATTTATGCCTTGTGCTTTGCTTGAATGGTGGTTTGGTCCAGGATTTTACATGAAAAAGGGGTAATGTAAAGAACCAGTTGATAATAAAAAAATACAAGAAAGCTACAAAAACTATATGGTGACGAAGGTCACTGCAAAACCAAACTATTAGCAATTTAACAAAAACCTGAGTATTGATAAAATTTTACTTCTGAAAATATATGAATAAATGAGAAAACTCCACTCATGAAATTTTAGCCGTTCACAAAATAGCTGACTGGTTATGACCAAAAATTTGAATAAAGGTAACAAAATTTAGTTAGAATTAGAGAGAAAATATCTGAAATACTACCTGAAAAAACTAATACTGTAACAAATATAGCAAACAAAATTATGGGTTTAATCTCCCGAAAAATAAACTAATAAAACATGATCTCTTAACCTCTTGTACTAACACGAGGTTAACTAAATGCGACAAAACGACTTTAGGTTTCGACTCTTAATGAGATGAGATTGTCTACACACGATTAAGAAACAAAGATTATAATTTATCCCTTAAATAATTTCCGAGTTTAATCCTCGTCCACAATATAATCCAAATAATGACAAAACACCACGGTATTGTGTCTCAAGCGACCACAAAATACAAAATTGCCACGATAATTAGTGACATAACATCTGTCCAATGGACACGGACATCGCACATGTGCGTCAATAAAAATTAATTATTACACGGAATATCCTTTAATTCCCAAAAATAACTATACAGCAGCGTTAACTCAATCATCATCATTTAATAATCAAATATATTCAAACAACTAAAGGATTAAAGAAATGAACGTTAAAAATCCGTTAAAGAATAAGTAAACGATCTTAACTCACCAGTGTCTAAAGCGAAAGTGAAGTAGCATGGATATTTAAAATGGCCTCAGTTATGTTTCTACCGCGTATGCGCACTTGTTGACTTTTTCGCTTGTCTTTGGCCTGGTGCATTCCTCCAGTAGGATTCTTTCTGCTCCTTTTCCCATATGTGCTTGGATAAGCCACAAAATGGTTCACGCCCAAAAAAATGGGACATCAGCACCTTTTTTCGCAAGGGCGTCGGCTAATTCGTTTTCTTCTATTCCCTCGTGCCTCGGCACCCACATCAAGGTAACCTTGTTGTTTTTTGTCAGTTGCTGCAGGGATTGTTTGCATTCCCAGGCAATTTTAGACTCAAAGGTATAAGACCCTAGAGCTTTTAACTCTGCCTGGCTATCTGAAAGTATATAGATTTTTACCCTTCGAATGCCTTTGTTTAAGCATTCCTGGGCACATAGATCTACAGCATAGATTTCTGCTTGGAAGATGGTTGGGGCCTTACCTAAGGCTCTGAATAGTCTGCAATTAGGTCCCTCTACGCCCACGCCAACCCCTTCAGCCATCTTCGAACCATCTGTGTACCGGATGAGTTACCCCTTCTCCAACCGCAGGGCTTCGACTCTGCTCGTCTGACGGCTCTCAATTAGCACATCAAACGGACAGTCAAAGTCCCGCTTCATTGACATTGAGTCAGTGGGTTTGGTCTTGGATTTCAGCTGAATTAACCCCAGAATCCTTAGGTGACCAACCAGATCGCCTGGTTTGAAAGAGAGCACCTGCTGCAGCCTTAGTGCACTGAGTCACAGAACAACCAGAAGTGTAACTCTCATAAAATAACATTAAAAAGATGTGGCAAAAATAGGTGACCTTCAGCCATTTTATTGGTAGCACTCTAAGGACCGGCTTCGCACAAATGGTGTTGACAGAGTTGGCTTAACACGTACTTCTACCACATTTTGACGTGTTTCAATGATTAAAATACAAATAGGCCGTTCCAGATGACTGGGTGGCAATAACCTAATTTTGCATATAAAATAATTTGAGTTTTTAACGAATTTTTAATGCTTTTTTAAACGTTTTTCTTGTGTAAAATTAATTGTAGGTTTTCTTTATCTATTATACATTTCGCGAATTGCTAAACTGACTTTTATCTAATGCTTTATTTATATATTCGAATAGGCATCTGTCATCTTGTTCATATGTCAAAAGTTATTGCTTTTCCATATGGTAGTGAATTTTAGTGAATTTATTATAATTTTATTTATATTCTACATTTTAGGAGTCCCCTCATTACATTTCTAAGCTGAAATATATTAATGGAGCTAACCTATATGATTTAAAAATGGGAGATTGAAACTGTATCGTTGGATGATTTTTCAAAAATATAACACAGCATTCAATTAATGAACCATTGTGACCCTTCTTGAAAATAAAATTTATGTCTAAACTATAAGACTATTATTATTCATACTTACCTTTATAATTATGTATACTTAATGTGTATAATTTAAAACATTCAATTATGGAAGACGATGCTGTTAAAAGTGTGTTATTTTTTAAGTTCTGTTGTGTTTTAGCTCACTTACCTTCACTGATATTTTATTTGTGTACATTATCAATACTTTGAACGTCTGTAATTATAATTGTAAGAATCAAAACAGATACCAAACTAGATATATATAGCTATATAAAGTATTCAGAGCATATTACGTTGCACAGTCCTATCTTTACATTAGATTTACTATTACTCCTGCATTTCATAATACAAACCTCTGATTGTTGTTATTAATGTGGTAAACACTAAACTCGTTACAAACTTTTGAGCCTAACGAAAGTAAGATATAAATCAATAAAAAGTTGAAGGGAAATATTTTAAATTGTCAAAAAACTTAAATTTTACAATAGGTTTATAAAACCATGATTGATATATTGATTGATATATTGGCATAAATCAATGAGTATTGTGACAACTTTTAACCTAGTGTAATAATACTACCTAACCTATGTCACTGCTATATTAAACATTTACTAAAATTTGTCTTGATATTACACATGTACAAAAAAAAGTCAAAAACCCAATATAGCCTTTATTTTCACTAATTTATGGGATCACAAAGATGTCAACGTTCTTGACGCCAAATTTTACACTTGTAAAAACAACACTAATAAAGTATATATGAAATTCTCTCTTATGCTAGATTTTAAAAAATATTTATAAACATCACTACATATATCTGATATTAAGAAATACTCCACTTTAATTTATCTTGAACGAAAATTGACACCAATTCAAACGTCAAATTTCTGAATTTGCCACCCAGTCAACTGACAGCTGGCAAAAAAAAATGTGACGTCACTGCTAGTGCTCTATTAATACACACTAAGAACAAATCAAAAGTAAGTAACAATTCTAACACCATTTAACTCCAACTGGAAATATATTATACAGATATTCCACACTCGACTTGCCAACTGTGACTAAAAATAAAACTCGGCAAGGTTACAAACGCTCCCAAAAACATAGCGATTTCACGTGCGCCAAAACTTCCCGCCAATGCGAGTTCCACTTCAGGTTTTGAGTGCTGCCTCCTTCCTTATATGCAGATGTAGAGGAAGTAGGTTTAGCATTGCCTCCATAGCTGCTGTGGGACAGGTGTCCATTGCTCCTGTAATCCCTAAGCAGGCAAGACGTTGCAACTTCTGCAACTTTCCTTGTTAGTTTTTCTTTAGTTTTTGGCCACCACGCACATGATGCATAGGTTAGGGTCTCACAACCGAAACATAAGACCAATAGATCATTTTCGGTTTTAGACCCCACGTCTTACCAAACAGCCTACGGCACGTCCAAATAGCCACAGTTTGGTAAGTGTTCTTTTTAAATGTGAATTCCAGGAAAGTTTTTGAGCCAGGATTATTCCTAGAAATTTAACTTCCCTGGAAAAGTTTAGCACTGTTCCATTTAACATGGGAGCTCTTAAACTTAGTTTTCTCCTTTTGGTAAACGGAACAATGACTGTTTTGCTCAGACTGACACTGAGGCCCTCTTGCGAGCACCATTTGGATATTATGTTTAAGGCGATTTGCATGAGATTTGAGATCATAACCTCATGCCTACCTCTCACAGTAATAATCAGGTCATCAGCATAACCCTGAACGTTGAAGCCAGAATTACTCAGTACCAGTGACCACAGCAAGGGTGATAGAACTCCACCCCTGACTGCAATCACAGTGGCGGACTCCCCCCCACATCCGTAGTAATTATTCGGCTTCTTAGCATGGATTGTATCCATTTGATTGTTGGGGACTGTATAAATGTAATGTAAAATGTAATTTACAGGAATCTGTCTTTTTTAGGTTAAATAAATTGCACCTTTTTTGCAAAACTTGTATTGTATTAAATATTTCCAATACATTTAATATCTCAGTAAATATGCAACAAGTGCATATCAATAGGAGGCCAAACATTTAGGTTTAATAATACATCAGTCTTTCAGACTCAAAACACAAGTTATTATGCCTATGCTAATTTAAAACTATATAAAACATAATAGTAGACATTTATTAAAATAGAAATTAAAAATAATATGTGAAAGTTTGGGTATTATCCCAATTTAATTGTATTAACACTTCATATCATATTTGCATTTCCTAATGAATAAATTCTAATTACTAATTCTCCTATAAATGCTTGAATTGATCGATTGTTATTCTCCAGTTCTCATCAGATACAAAAACTGTACATATGCTGTAATTATTGTATATAAATAGTAAAAAAAATACATATATAATTTAACAATTAGTATAGATATAAATAGTGTAAAAAAATGGGTAGCTACTGGAAGAGATCACCCCACCACATGTTTAGGAAAATTTCTTAATTATGTTACCAGGCTAAAGTACCTAGAAAAGATGGAATTAACGCATGAAGATATAGAGAAAGTAGACCCCAGGAAAATCACAAACTTTGTAAAAAGCTTGGGAGTCCTGGGCAACAATTGGTAATTTACAAAAAATCTTTTAACTTGATGCTAGTAAGGACTGAATCTACAATCTGTTAGAATGGCTCGCCATTGCAGGACTCCGTAGAAACTCGCTAGAATTAGGTTCTTGTTTAACAATAATTTAAAAATTTCATTGACATGTACATAACACAAGAAAAAACTATCATCCCATATTTACTGTAAAGGTAGAATGGTATACATATTTTGGGAAATAGAGCGTAGTTTTGATATTTGGCATAGAAATTCAAACTCTTAGGTTTCTTCTAGAAACTCAGGAACCACTAATTTTTTCATAATAAATGGATTGTCAAATTAGAACTACAGAAAATGCTTAGCTAAATTACATGCAGTTGTAATTTAAAAGTATGAAAGCTAATTATGATGCAAAATTTATAACAGGCAACCTTATTAATGGATCCTGACTACCCTATATTTCAGTAATCATATTCAATTTATTTTTATTTTAATATTTATGTAATTCTAAGACAGAGATTTTATTACTGCTTGTGATATCATTTTGTATTTACAGATCTATCTGAAACTACAATTTCTTTAATTATACACTCTTCTAGTTCTCCCAATTTTTCTTTCTTAAAGAGTGGTATGTATTGTACGTATTTTTGAACCCAATACAAAAAATAAGCAACACATAGAGATAGCTTGATGCACAAATGCTTCTATCTTAAATCTAATTTTAAAAAAATGCATCAGTCTAGCATCATATTTCTTATTTAAAAGAAACATTTACTGATATCAATTAGAAAGTTTCTAGTATCATCATGAGTAAACAACTGATTCACGCATTTCAAAACTAAACCAACCACCCAGAGGACACATAGCGACAATGTCATCTAGGTATGAGCGACTTCCTTAGTGCAGATTTGCTAGATTAGCAGAGTGAAGTCGTTTATTTTGTTGTAATAAATATTAAGACTTCTATTGCTTTAGTTTTGTGCCAACATAAAAAAGAAACGCAGGTGTTATGTGGTTTCTAGATGCATGAGTGCAAACATGACAATGCCAAATGAAATATTTATTAGTTTACCTCAAGCAGATACAGTGCAGACGATATTGTGACAATGTGCTATAAGAAGGCAAATACATATAAAACCAAGTCCACTAAGAATCCAGTTAATGTATACCAAAAACACCTAGTATACAAAATCAAACACAAGTAGAAACAAAAATTGTTAGTAAAACCTGCAAATTGTTTTATCTAGTTATAATGTTTATGCATTTAACAGTTCATTAGTAAATTCCTTTTCCAAAGCGATTTTCTCGAAAACTGCGTTGGAAAAAATTTCAAAAAGAAATCAGCTTAATCCTCATGTTCTCTTGATACAGGTGCCATCTATTTTGACGGGTAAAAAGTTTTCCACTTGCTATATAATCTGTGAATGTTGGAAATCTCTTAATTACTTTTGGCAAACGTTAAACGCTTGCAAATAAAAATAAAGGGAAGGGAAAGTATTTACTTTTCAATGAATTTTGGTTCGCAAGTGTCTCTTGGATTTATATTGATTAATTTGAAAATAATTTTTTTACTAAAATTCTGCCAAAATTAGTGGCTTTGCCTAAAACCAAAATGTTAAGAGATGAGAAATTTGAAAAAGTGTTTGTAGTTTCATTTAATAGAAGCATACTGCGCTGATCAAACTAATTGTTTGTTGCTTTTTTAAATTTACTTAATGTGTTATATATACCTAAACCATTTGATTGATTCTTGAGCACCATAAAATAACTTTTATGTGTGAAAGTAACAATTTTGTGCTATTTTTAAAAAATTTTATGCTTCTGAAAATATGCTTTGAGGGCACAATTATATCTAGACTAAAAAGAACACGAGCCGCACTCATCTGCTGCTACTTGTGGAGGATTCTTATGCCTCAGTAAATGCGTTTTAAGCTTGCCTTTATGTCTTCACTGACGTGCACATAGTCATACTTATACGTTGTTACTTCTGAGAAATCTTGATGCCTCAGCAAATGTGTTTTGAGTTGGTATATATATTGAAAAGAACAAGAACAGTCTCATTTGTATGCAGCTACTTTTGAGGGTTCTTTATGCTTCTGCAAATGCCTCTTGATGTTATATTTATATTTAGTGTGATGAGAACAAAACTCACATTTATATGTAGCTACCTCTGAGTGACCTTTATGCTTCAGCAAATGCGTTTTGAGATTGCCCTTTCGATATGTCAGATACGAACAAAAATCACATTTGTACATTCTTACTTCTGAGGGATCTTTATGCTTCAGCATATGCTCATTAAGACTGTATTTATGAATTGCCTGATAAGAACAAGAATCACATTTGTACATTGTTATTTCTGAGGGATCTCTATGCTTCAGCAAATGTAGCTTAAGACTGACTTTTTGATATGCCTGATATGAGCAGGAATCACATTTGTACATTGTTACTTCTGAGGGGTCTTTATGCTTCAGCATATGCTTTTTAAGATTGCCCTTATGATTTGTCCAATACGAAGAATCACGAATATACATTGTTACTTTTGAGGGGTCTCTATGCTTCAGCATATGCATTTTAAGACTGCTTTTATGATTTGTCTGAAACGAACAAGTATCACATATGTACATTGCTACTTCTGAGGGATCTCTATGCTTCAGAAAATGTATCTTAAGATTACCTTTTTGATTTGTCTGATATGAACAAGTATCACATTTGTACATTGTTACTTCTGAGGGGTCCTTATGCTTCAGCATATGCGATTTAAGACTGCCCTTATGCTTTGTCTGATACGTACAAGAATCACATACGTACATTGTTACTTCTGAGGGATCCTTATGCTGCAGCAAATGTATCTTAAGACTGCCTTTTATATTTGTTTGATATGAACAAAAATCACATTTGTACATTGTTACTTCTGAGGGATCATCATGTTTCAGCATATGCTTTTTAAGACTGTCTTCCTGATTTGTCTGATACGAACAAGAATCACATTTGTACATTGCTACTGAGGGATCTTTATGCTTCAGCAAATGTAATTTGAGGTTAGATTTATATTTAGTGTGATAAGAACAAGAATTACATTTGTATGCAGCTACTTCCGAGGGATCCTTATGCTTCAGCATATGCATTTTAAGACTGCTTTTATGATTTGTCTGAAACGAACAAGCATCACATATGTACATTGCTACTTCTGAGGGATCTCTATGTTTCAGAAAATGTATCTTAAGATTACCTTTTTGATTTGTCTCATATGAACAAGTATCACATTTGTACATTGTTACTTCTGAGGGGTCCTTATGCTTCAGCATATGCGTTTTAAGACTGCCCTTATTATATGTCTGATGCGAACAAGAATCACATTTGTACATTGCTATTTCTGAGGGATTCTTATGCCACAGCAAATGACTTTTGAAGGTATTTTTATATTTAGTCTGATAAGAACAAGTATTGCATTTGTACATTGTTACTTCAGAAGTAGTATCCTTATGCCTCAGCAAATGAGGACCAGAATGCTGCTTATGTCTTGTCTGAAATGAAGAGCATGCACACAGGTCCATTTTTGAGGCATTTTGAAAAGTAAGTTTCTGTTTAACGTTTGGTTTAAATAGATCCTCTTCAAGGTTAGGTGTTACATATTTCTGTGTCCTATGTAATTTAGTACTGCCTTCTGCTTCAAATCTGAAAATTACAAAACAAGATTAAAGGTGAATATTTAGCAACCACAATATTCTTCCCCAGGCAATAGCTAAGTCTATTAGAGGATGGGAATAAAATAGGTCTAAAGTTGGTGTAGACACCATTGTGCTGGTAGTAGACAGATCGTGAACATGAAAGTGAATTTTTGCAAAATATAGACGATTTAGTGTACTGAGGGAAAAAAATTGTAACCATAACTAAAAAAAAATAGACAGGACGGTCGGTTTGTATCTTTAATTAAATTCAATTTGCTGGAAGCTCCTAGTAGTCATTACTAAAATTATTTTAGTTAAGATCAACTAGTTGCACGTATCAAATATTGTTGGTTACTCTAACAAATTTTTCTAGTACTCACAACTATAAAATGTATTATAACCGCATTTTTTAGTTACTCTTACAATACTTTTGTAATCGCAAGACATACAAGGACTTGTAACAACTACATTTTTTAGTTGTGTCTAATAAAAATATGGTAGATCGTTTCTTTTTTTAATAAATTAATTTAATTACGATAACTAATTCAGTTAGTTGCTACTATTAGTAAGAAATAGTTAAACAGTAGCATAAAAGTGCTGCGGCAGTCGGTAAAAGATCCCGCACCTAGCACTGGAAAAATCATTTCGGTGTAAGTTTCTTTAAAATTTGGCAATAGGTCAAGGGCTTCTGAACAAAAATGCAATAAGAAAACATTGATTTTATGCCTTGCCTGCATAAATACAGTGACTGTGTAGCATTTGAAAAAGCTACATTAATAATTTCAGTTTGAATACAGTAGATTAACCCATTAGTTCATTTGTTTGATAGACAACCACTCGTACTTCAAGGGGGCATAGCAGGTTGCATATCTGAAATTCTCAACAAGGAAAGAAAGCGTGTTTTCTTTTAGGTATTATATTTCAAGTTAGAGGTGTTAGTCATGTGTTCTTGTAGTTGAGATATCACATAATTGTGTAATTTAGTCTTTTAAATGCAAAGCCCTTTGTTGGCGCATTTTTATTGGCTAGAGAAAGAGTTCTCTTGATGCTCAAGTTGGCAACACTGAGAACGGTAGGAGATTTTGGTCTGACTTTCGTTCTTCGACAGCGACGAGATTAGCGGAATGGCGGCGGTCCCGGTTTTGTAGTGAAGAATTTGGGTTTTACATCGCTTACACTGAAAAGGGATTTGATTTGATGTACCCAGTGTTTCTTTACCGTCCTGCCAGAAGCATTTTGTAAATTCCAGGAAGGAATTCTGTTGCTTGTCGTAATCCGATCGCCACGTGTTTCGTAAAGTTATGCAATACTCTCTATAGGAGGTAAGCCTTTATTTTACTTAGTTGGTGTTCTATTTAGTTCTTATTCATTGTAAATATTACAGAGTGTTTGGAGGGACTGGCCCTTTGAAAATAAGCACATGTTTTGGAGAGGCTTATGTTTGCTACAAGTATTTTTTTTTTTTTTTTGGCATTAGGATAGTATCCATACAGCCAGGAACTACGTTACTATTACGTTACATTTCTAAACCAAGGGGAAAAAGAACAAAAAAAAAATTTCGAAAGCACCTACGCCAACTAAACAACCCTTTTTTTTTTTTAACATCTACAGGAAAGTACAGGGTCACTCGTTTCTCGCCCAGGGGTCATTCAGGGCTTTTAAATATCAGACACACAGGTGGACCACGGTTAGGTTTTACACAAGTAAGGTTAAAAACAAAGGTAACAAAACTAACCTACTCTAAAGTTTAATATTTGTTTTCCTTAAAAATTGTATTATGCAATTGATAATATCTTCCCTTTGCAAAACTAATAAATGCATCAAATTAAAAGGAGTTTCAATTTTCAAATTTATCATGTTCTTGTACAGTTCATTGCTTTCATCGGTGTATTTGCTACATCCAAAAAATATATGTTCTAGGTCCCCTAAAACGTTGCAATGCTCACAGGTATCGCTCGGTAGTATTCCTATTCTATGTAGATGGGTTGGATAACACCCATGTCCAAATTTAATTCTAGATATTATGGTGATATATTTCCTAGGTATGTTATAGTTATTGAACCAGGGGTTCACTGGTATTACTGGTTGTATATGTGTGTATCTAGTAGGGTTGGTAAGACAGAATTCATTCCATAGGGACGACCATTTTTTCCTTATGATCGATTGTCTCATACTTATGCAATCAGAGAGACATATCCCTTCTACAGTTTCTCCTGTGTGGATACTTTCTTTAGCTAATTTATCCACCTGCTCATTATATATTAATCCAACGTGAGCTTTGACCCATACTATTTGAATTTCAATACCATTTGTTTTAAGACTGTATATTAGCTGTTTTATTATTAAAATATGCGGATGTATTCGTTTTAGATTATTTGGGTCATACAATTTTTTTAGAGCTAATAGTACGGATAGAGAGTCACTTAAAATTACTACTCGATTGAACTTATTGTGTTTTACATATTCCAATGATTTCATTATGGCAAAAGCTTCGGCTGTAAAGATTGAGGTCTCATCATGTAGTTTATATTTAGCTTCTTTTTTAAGCCTAGGTACTAAGAAGGCACTGCCAACACCAGAATGTGTTTTGGAAGCATATGTGTAAATATGCATATGTTGACCAAATCTGTCTAAAGTATTATTAAGGATATTTATGCTGACCGATGGTATCTCACTATAGCTAGGTATTGTGATAGTCGTATGGGTCATTACCTGAAAATATTCAATATTTGAGTCATCCAAATTAAAGATTTCTATTTTGTTAAAGATTTTTGTAACTTCACGATATCCAGCGCACAAGGGTGGAGAGTTTTTGTTACACCAGTAATTGTCTGTTAGATCGGCGATATTTAGATCGTGTATTTTGTTAACTAGTGACGGGTTTTTTATTTTAGAGTTAATTATCATTTTTTCTGAGAGAAATTGTCTCCTGAGTGATAAAGGTGGTTCGCCTGATTCGACTCTTAGCGGTTCAATTGGGGTACTATTCTACTACAAGTATATGTTTGGAGGGACTGGCCCTTTGAAAATAAGTTATGTTTGGAGAGGGTTATGTTCAGAATGAATGGTGCTGCCATTTTGGTTATGTAAGGGGGCCCAGCATTTAGAGGAGTAATAGGAGGAAGTCTATTACTCAGATGTTTGGTTTATGTGGGTCCTACTAACGTTTTGAGAAGTTTTGGTTGGAGAGTTGTCCGCAGCAGTCTCCAAGAGATTTTGGCAGAGTTTTAGGAGTGACACGGAGTCGTAATCGTAAGCAACGTCGAGAACATCTTAAGAAGTGGTGACAGGTCACGCTGCAGTTGTCAGAGAAAATGCCAAGGCTCTAACCAGGTTTTACTGTTTCATTTTAGCTACATAATTTTAGAGAAATTTTTAGTTTCATTCAGTGATTTTTTGTCAAAATATTAAAGTAAATTACACAACGATTTTGCAACTACACACCTAGTATATGAAGCATCTTAAGATTTTTTACTGTAAGTAGCGCATGGTACCACGTGATACTAGTTTACTTTCTACTATGTCATATATGAAGTATTTTTAATAGAACATATTCTTTTAGATCAGTCTGTAACATTCTAGTGCACACAGCGAGCATTGCGAAAATTAGCTCACAGAATCTTGTTTGTTACGTAATAGTTTATTGATGAGCTGTAATTTTAATCCATTGTGAATCTTTAACTCGCTGTTGTGAATCTAAAACTCATTGTTGGTATTATTTAAGCGTAGTTGCATTTCTATAAAAAGAGGTCAAATCACTGAAATAACTTTAGAAGGGGTCATTACATATGTTGCATTTCTTTTGCACATGTAGATTAAGTTTAGGGAACAATTGGGGAACTATTTGTTTTTTATTGTGGTGCATCTCATGTCTGTGTTTTAATAAATGTCTAATGTCTACACGTTCTTATTATTTGCACGGGTATTCCTGATATTTGCTTAAATTTTGAGATTTCATAAAGTAAGAGTTTTGAGATCATAGAGATATTTTGAGAATTCCATCGCATGGTTGCTAGTAACTTAATTTTGTTCCGTGCTGGCAAAATTATTTAAGTCACATTACGTAACATACAGCCGGTGGCGCCCTTTTGAGTGTCCACACACAATCCTAACCCATGGCCCTATGCTCTCCACCAAAAATCGGCTGCCGTTCGCAACGGAATAACATGTTTTAATATTTAGGTATCAAAAAATGTTACAACTGAATGTAAACAATTTTTGAAAAATTTTATCTGTGGAATTTTTTTCAAACTTTGGGAATAAGAAGTTCAAGGGCTTCCGAACAAAACATGTTATGAAAAACTTGATTTAATGCCTTACCTGTATGTTTACAGTGACTGGAAGTTAAAAATCTTTGAAAATTCAAAGATTTTTAACTTCCAGTCACTATAATTCTGCAGGGAAGACATTAAATCGATTACTTCATGACATTTTTTGTTCGAAAGCCCCTGAACTACTTATTTCCAAAGTTTGACAAAAGTTCCACCAAGAAATTTTTCAAAATTATTTAACTTCCAGTCACTGTAAATAAATTTTTGTGTTGGGTTGCAGTTAATGTCTCAAAATCAAGACAATTTTTTTTTCTTGCCCTATAAAAATATTTCTGTAGCACGTGAAAAAATAACTTGTTTTGTTTAAAAAATATAACTTATCAGAATTGTAAGGGAAATAGGGACAATAAGGTACAGTTATTTGCATAATGTGCATTCTTAAACCAGTTTAAAACCCAAAAGACATATTGACTAATACCATATAAGCAAATTATTGACTAAGATGCTCTACAGTCTACCATAGTAAAGCAGAGATGCGATTAGCAGAGAGTAAGGTCGACCTTAATACCCATATCAACAAGTCCTATTTTGTAAACAGGTCAAGGAACAACGTTTCTATCGATTATGTGACTGTATGCGCCTTCACTATGTCCGTGGACTTTGAAAGATAATTTTTGGAGTATTCCTGGATTTTTAACAAGAAACGTCAAAATTTCAAGTCTGAACATTTACAATAACTCCTACTTATTAACTTTTATTATTGTGCCACCACAAATGAATAGTTTCGGTGCCACAACTGTTGTGCGCACTGGGCGTATATTCCACCAAGTTTCAGCATCAAATCAAAATATGATTGCATCATTTTTGGACACATAAAATATGTCACACTTAAAAATTTTGCAAAGCCTGAAATAATATAAAGACATATTTCATCGTTCTTTTCTAAAATATTAGCTTTTTATTTTTTTTAATTACAATGCATATGCAATATTTTATTTGTAGATAATTATTGTTTCACCGTGTAACCTGAGGTTTGGTTTGGTTATATTTCTTTTCTCGCACTATCCCATGCAGCCCAGCTGCTTGTGTCGATGGTAAACTTGTTACGTTTACGTTTAGTTCAGTCTAGAGTCAAAGTAATTAATGTTCTAATGTTGTCTAGAGTGAATTTTCAGTTCCCATTTCACATATTATATTCTCTGATGGGTAATGGGCGCACCTAGAAAAAATAAATTGTATGTAAGAAACCATTTATAACCTATGAAAGTAAACAAACATAAAAACCTATCACGTTTCTTTTTGTTGAGAGATATAGATACGATTAGGGACTTACCTTGACAAAATTGACGATAGTAGATATGGCCCCACCTGGGCCACCCCACCACTTTTTTTTCTGAGTATGGAGGGGGAATTTTAACGCATGCGCGTATGGTCAAAATCAGCGCCCTCTATGACAGACGGACATTTTCGGAACTACGAGAAAGGTTCGTGTCCTGGCTAAAGGTTTGTGTCTCGGCTAAAGGTTTGGATCTCGGCTA
This sequence comes from Stenurella melanura, assembly GCA_963583905.1. Classification (NCBI taxonomy): domain Eukaryota; kingdom Metazoa; phylum Arthropoda; class Insecta; order Coleoptera; family Cerambycidae; genus Stenurella; species Stenurella melanura. The sequence goes on from OY757315.1 coordinate 94,749,243, forward strand.
AAGCAAATATGGAATCTGTATTACCAACAGGAAATTCAAAATGATGGGAAATTCAAAATATGGAATCTGTATTATCGACAGGAAATTCAAACTGAAATCTGTATCACCGACAGGAAATTTCAAATGGTGGGAAATTCAAATATGGAACCTGCATTACCGACAGGAAATTCAAAATATGGAATAAGTATTAAGGACAGGAAATTCAAACTGAAATCTGTATTACCGACAGGAAATTCAAAATGGTGGGAAATTCAAATATGGAATCTGCATTACCGACCGAAAATTTTAATGCATATGTGTAGAGGTTATTTGAAGGCCACAGACAAGTCTCGACAAGTCTAGAATGTACGCGTGTATCAAATTACATTTCCTGGAATTTACGTGCAGGTATGCGAGGTATCAAATTACATTTCCTGGAATTTTAACGAACAATTCTCGACAAGTCTAGAATGTACGTGTGTATCAAATTTCATTTCCTGGAATTTTAGAATTACATAACGGAGCTACATGGTAACAAACATTCGAAGGAACCTCCTGTATATAATAATACAAAATGATTAATCCGATTCAATTAATATGCATTGTAGTAATAAGTATATATGATTAACAATTTCCGTAACCCCCTGTATATAATAATACAGAATGATTATTCCGAATCAATCAATGCATTATACTAATAAGTATAGGAAATATAAAAATACCCTATAAGACATTTTCCGTAGTCCCATGCATGTGACATAATGATTAATCCGAATCAATGCATGTACTAATAATTATAGGATATACAAAATGTATATGACCACAACAATTTCCGTAGCCCCCCTGTATATAATAATACAAAATGATTAATCCGAATCAGTCAATGCATGTACTAATAAGTATATATGATTAACAATCTCCATACCCCTCTGTATGTGACATTTTTTAAAGAACCTGCATGAAAGTTTATCAGAATACATAAAAGATGAAATGAGTTACCCTATTCTTCCGAATCAATCAATGCGTTATACTAATAAGTAGGAAATATAAAAATACTCTATAAGACATTTTCCGTAGTCCCATGCATGTGACATAATGATTAATCCGAATCAATCAATGCATGTACCAATAATTATAGGAAATATAAAAATACCCTATAAGACAATTTCCGTAACCCCCTAATAATACAAAATGATTAATCCGAATCAGTCAATGCATGTACTAATAAGTATATATGATTAACAATCTCCATACCCCTCTGTATGTGACATTTTTTAAAGAACCTGCATGAAAGTTTATCAGAATACATAAAAGATGAAATGAGTTACCCTATTCCGAATGTATGTATTGAGTAAGTAGAAAATACCATTTAAATAACTACTTTAGTTCAATAAATGCAACAAAATAATAAAATACCCTGTATACGACATTTTTCGTGCTCCTCTATACGAGTCTCAATTAAAGAACAGACCTCGAGAATGCATTAAAAGCAAGCTAGATGTGCGCGATTATTATCCGTATCATTTACAGTACACCGCGTAGGCAGGTTGGTAACATAAACATCTTGTCAGGTGGAATAACTCCAGACAAAATAGAAATTTGATTTAAGTCTGTACAAATAATCTATTTTATCACATTATGGGAACGCCTAGGGCATTAGACTTCATATTTCAGAATTCCTTGAATAAAATTTATCAGAACGCATAAAATATGAAATTAGATGTTCCCGACACGTCGCCAATCGCCTATCACTGTGTGAATAGATATTTTTTCGTAAACAATGGTGAAACGAGAGACGAAAACCGTTAGAACATACAAATTTCCACAAATTAGCTCGTTATCGCCATGTGAATGGGTATTTTTGCATAAACATGGTACAAGACACCCGTGATAAGAAAAAACGTTAAACCTGAGAACGCAAAATAGCGGTGAGAAGAATTTTTCGTAAACAACTAAGGAAATCATATTTCAAGGCCAGACTAGAGACGCAAATTCGTTAGAACTTACATGTCGGAGAGGAAAGATTCAAAATAATTTTAAACTCGATTATCGATGAAAACCTAAGTAACATATATTTAAGACTGGCCCACTAGTAATCAAATCAAAGCAATTAGCGCAGTCTTTTGAAACCTAATACCCTGCTATTAATTACATGCAAAAGACGCGTGCCTTATGCCGGGAGACAGAAAATATGTGAGGTATACACCAGATTAATTAAATTGCATTTGGGGACTATTATTTAGATATGTATGGTTTAAAGTATGAAATATGTATACAGTGGGGAACAAAAATATGTGAAATATACCAATTCAATTACATTACATTTGGAGTTATTCTTTAGATACATGCTTTAAAGTATGAAATATGTATACAGTGGGAGACAAAAATAGGTGAAATATACTAATTTAATTAGTCTGCATTTGTGTACAGGGAGATTTGTATATATGGTTTAAAGTTTAAAAAAATATATACATTAGAACTATATGAGGTATGAAATATGCATACAGGGGTGACAGAAATATGTGATATACTAATTTAATTACTCTGCATTCCGATATATGCTTTTAAGTTTGAAAAATATACAAGGGTCATACGAAGAGTATAGTCATGTGAATCAACGACTCAGGATGTTCCCACACAGGGTGCTATTTAGAGATAGCCAAAGGTTATTTAATTGTAGAATTGCAAACTGAGCTACCGATACAGGTTGGCAAAGGATCAAGTTCATAATGCACGTGTGTAAAGGTTATATGAAGGCTATATAGATCAATAACCCTATGGGAAAGCATCGTAACCGTCCTTCTCACAGGTTTAATATTACAACAGGGGAATCCCCAGCCCCAACAACAGATTATATAATGCTAGGAAAAAATAATATTCTCCAGTACTATATACTCTATTTTACAATAATGAAGTGCGAACACTGCAAGAAAGTTTTCTCAAAGAAAAGTAATTTAATTCGACATATTCGCCAATATTGTCCTGTTCTAAAAAGTAGAAGTGTAGCTTGTGAGCCACTAAGCAAGAAGCAAAACTTCGATGATGTGCCTTCTACAAGTGGTATTAACAAAAAACCAAATTCTACAAGCTGTTCAAAAACTCACAACTATTGTGGAAACGACTTTTCATTATTGTCTAACTTACGACGTCATATTAGTAATAACAGATGTCCTGCCCTGAAGGATATGTTTGTAATTGAGAGAAAGAAAATAAATCATCCTATTGTGAACAGTTTAGGAGACGGAGTGGAGAAACTACATTCAGCATTTAAAAGCAGGATTGCTAGTTATCGTTTTAGTAGTCCTAGAAGCAACATCAATTATTCCGATTTTCTAAAAGAAGTCAAACAAAAGGTATTGGATAAAATTAGTGAATATTTGGAGAAGTACCGGGCTCTCAAGATTAATTTTAAAGTGTTTGGGACTTATACTATCCCTGAAAAGGAATTAAGTGATATTAGGTCGTTCGATACAAAATATGAAGTAATTACTATTTCAACGAACCTGCATCAGATTTTCGAAGAATTTGGTGAGGAAATGAATGTACAAACACCCGAATTCCAGGAGGGAAAATCGGGTTGGTTATTAAGACGTATACTATTTCTTGATGTAAACATAATAAGTTTGCACCAATAGATGTCTTTATCATACATTAAGTTACCCAAAATATAATCGAGTACATCTTATAACATGGAATTGTTTGCAGTGGACAGACTACGTTTCCATAGGAGAATCGAGGCAGCTTCAAATATACTTAATTATATTAATCTTAGATGTAGAATGTTTTCTGTAAGATTTGAAATAAAAAAACATGTAACAAATACAACTTGTTTTATTTAAATAAAATGTTTCCAGGTTTATACTAATTCATTTATTAATTCAAGAATTATGCTTACTGGTTAACATACAGTTTCCCTTCCTTTTTTCTTCTTAAAATCTTTTTAACTAGATAAATATCAAAATGTTCAACATTCTGAATTTCATAATTTGAATAAATATATCTCATGTGTTCTTTAAAATAGCCAGCTCCAAATTATTATATTAAAAATATCGATAACATGAAGATATACTATGCACACAAAAGCCTACCAAGTAGATTGATTATTCTAGATCGAACACTGAATAAATAAAATCATTCACCTCTAAATTTTAGCATAAACAAGAATCATAAAAATTTAATATGTTATGTACAGGGATAATCAAAAATTCTTCCGATATACGACCATTAATACGTAATATACAGCGTACTCAATAAATAACACATTTCCTAAAAGTATACAGACCTAATAGAAATGAAGACTTGAGATACCCTTCTACACTGTCTTTCCTCAAGTTTCTTCCCAATAATCTCAAATAAAGCTAATATACCATACATCCAATCATCTTACGAAATTGATATATTTTATTGATTGAAAATTAAACAAAATGTTCTGAAACTAGGGATTGAACATAAAACCTCTAGATGTACAGTGTTGAAATAGCTTAGTGGGGGGTACCACTAAGCTATTTCAACTCACATAAAAATTAATGAAAAAAAATCTTACGTGCTGATTAGAAATAAAACAATAGATTTAAGTAATATAATATTTATTAATATTTTACATTATACAATGTTACACTCTACACAAAAAACTCAAATGTGATTACACAACAAACAGAATCGAGTTAAACAGCACATAGAAAGAGGGCTTTCACAAGCATAACAAACCAAGGCACAGTTTCCTAATTCCAAACCATAGTCAGTTGTATGTTGAGACACCTGGGAACTTTCGATGTTTGTGTTAAAGCTCATGGACGCATCAAAAAACAACTCGTACAAAAAGTTTCACCTCATCTCAGCCTAAAGCAATAAAGTAATGCTGAATTAGACATATATATTCATGGGCCCAATTCTGCACAAATTGCAAACTATTAACTTCATATCACTTTTCTATTCTGGATTTACTGTCTAGATCCTAACTCTTCAGAAAAGAATATCAACCATATATGATTCGACCCACTCTCCATTCTCGGGAATATCTCAAGCACGAATGCCAATCCACTATTTTGCATGCTTTATATTGCGTTATGTTGCATTAATCTTAAGTGGTGAGATGTATTAGAATTATTACAACATACGTAGTCGATAAAGGGTTCTCACCAATCCCACTTATTTTTGAAAGATTTTAAACTTAGACGTGGAGGCGTGTGAAAGCACAGGAAGAAAACACCAATAATTATTATACCTCCACCCACAATCCTGAAGAATTTATAAAAGACAAGGATGTAATCAGAGGCCAACATACCAACAAAGAAAAACAGAAAAAAACAGCAATCGTTTATACCTCACGAAGTACTTAAGATGTGGGATGGTAAAGTATTCAAAATAAACAAAGATTCTGTAGTAAACGAATTATACTTATTGTTTAATAAATTAAATTTATAAAAGACCTGATTCATTCTTTACCCCTCCCTCTTTATAATATAATATAAATTCATATTAATTTAATAGAACATTAGTGTGTTTATAGATGAAAACTTAAAAAAATATAGCAGGAAAGTGAAAAAATACCGATCCCAATTTAATACTAAAAAATAGTTAACAAAAAGCTCTTCCATACCCAACACGACTGAACATGATATATGAGAAAAAAGTCAAAGGTGTAATAAGACTAATCGGACTTCGTTCCCGCTACTCCGCAAACCTCAAGCTATAACATTTATTTTTTCTATCTCGATTCAACATACGCTGGGGATTCGCTAACAACATCTTCTTCATACATTTACATCTGTTAGAAGACTCAATACCACATTATTGCATTATATTTAATATCTGTCAGTAAAAAATATGCTACTAAAACATCTAAAAAACAATATTTCCAAAAAAATTACATCTTAAGGATTCATAGAGCTCATCCACCCTATGCGGGGGTTCCCCTTGTGGAACGGACATCATGTCGAAAAACATGCCGGAACTCGAACACATAAAAAATACACTTGCATGTAGGAGCTATTTTATTACACTATAATATATTTTTCACGATTCCACATATACCCATGAAATAACGCGGTGTTGTAAGGTGTTTACAATTATTATAATATATCAACCACACATTTGAAGTCATCATTTACATACATGGCATCTGGATTGTGAGTCTGGTGCACCATCCACGTGACTGCACCATTCAGCTCTAATATGATGTACGAAACAAATTTTCTGCTTGAATCCTCGCTCACCCAAAATTAATGACATATATGTAACACAAAATCAATTATGCGGCAAGAGGTCTTCTAGGTTGCATGTCACAATTTACACAAACGGTGAATATTTTCTCATTTTTGGAGACATTATACTCCTTCAATACACTTTTACACCTGATACACAGCCACGTATAGATAGGCATAATGAGGAAGTGTTTGGAACAACGGTAAAATATATATACTACCTAATAACTTTACTATAATATCTTTAATTTTTACATGGTTCATTAATTTTCAACTTTAATTACTTTGCATTTGTGTATAGGGATTATTCTTTATACATGTTTACTTTATGATGTTGAATGAGCAAGTAGCTCCTATTCACCCCAATTTACCCCATTTTACTCCATTTACCCCTCCCAAGCACAGTTCTGAAGACATATATGCTACCTATAACCCCCACAATCGATTCAACGTTCGGTGTTAAACGCTCCAGCCATCGATTCCTACAGTAAATGATACAGAAGGCAAAAGTTTTAATTCTTAATTTGATTGTGCATGAGATAAATATCTTGCCCTAAGTACAGCCAGTATGCGTCGGTGTCGCCTTTCGCTCTCCTTTTCCTCAATTGTCTGCTTGCTGTTTTCCGAGCCCGTCTCCTGGTCATTGGATAACTCCGTGTGTATTCTCCATACATGACTCTTTAGATAGTCTTTTCTTTTAAACGCCCTATTACATAAACCACAGTTAAAGAGGCGGTCTTTGTGGATAAATGAATGACGACCTAAGCCACTAGGCCAGGAGAATATTTTACCGCAACCATTGCAGGTATACATGTTTCCACTGCTAGTTAATGTCACCAAATGATTAATCATATACAGCGAACTTCTATTTATCCTGTTCTCAACAATTTTCAACTTTAATGTATTCCCATTTAAAATTACTCTGTCTCCATATTAAATTACCCTGTTCCCATATTAAATTACCGTGTTCCGATATAAAGTTACCTTGTTCCCATTACCGTGTTCCGATATAAAGTTACCCTGTTCCCATTCAAAATTACCCTGTTCCTAATTAAAAATTACCTGTTCCTATTAAAAATTACCCTGTTCCTGTAATAATTAACCCTGTTCCCATTCAAAATTACCCTGTTCCTAATTAAAAATTACCCTGTTCCTATTCAAAATTACCCTGTTCCGGTATTAATTTACCCTGTTCCCATTCAAAATTACCCTGTTCCGGTATTAATTTACCCTGTTCCGATTCAAAATTACCCTGTTCCTAATTAAAAATTACCCTGTTCCTATTCAAAATTACCCTGTTCCGGTATTAATTTACCCTGTTCCCATTCAAAATTACCCTGTTCCGAATTAAAAATTACCCTGTTCCTATTAAAAATTATCCTGTTCCGGTATTAAATTACCCTGTTCCCATTCAAAATTACTCGGTTCCTATTAAAAATTACCCTGTTCCGGTATTAATTTACCCTGTTCCCATTAAAAATTACCCTGTTCCGGTATTTAATTACCCTGTTCCCATTCAAAATTACCCTGTTCCGAATTAAAAATTACCCTGTTCCGGTATTAAATTAACCTCTCGTAGTACCGAAATTGTCCGTAGATAATTTGTGGGCGAAGACAAGATACAATCTACTTTGTGCATTAACAACTCGCGGACACTATATTTTCTACATACGCGTGCTTTATTATATCATCCGTTTAATTTATGTATGCATACAGGGGTGCCAGAAAATATGTGAGGTATTTTAATTTAATTACTATGCATTTGTGTATTGTGATAGTAAATTATCCTGTTCCCCCAAAAAAATACCCTATTCCCATACTAAATTACTCTGTTCCGATATTAAATTACCTTATTTGTGTATTGTAATATTAAATTACCCTATTCTTATTAAAAATTAACCTGTTCCAAAAAATTACCCTGTTCCTATATTAAAGTACACTATTGTTATAAAAAAAATATCCTGTTCTCATAACATTTCACTCTTTTTTCATCAAAAATTACCCTGTTAGGTTGGATAGGATTTCGTACATTTAGCGTCAAATATTAGGTTAGGCTCCGCTAGGTTAGATAGGATTAGGATAGGTTAGGTTCGATTAGACGCGCGTCTAACCGAACCTAACCTATCCTAGTATTTTGGGCTATAAGTCCGAAATCCTATCTAACCTAGCGGAGCCTAACCTAATATTTGACGCTAAATGTACGAAATCCTATCCAACCTAACAGGGTAATTTTTGATGAAAAAAGAGTGAAATGTTATGAGAACAGGATATTTTTTTTATAACAATAGTGTACTTTAATATAGGAACAGGGTAATTTTTTGGAACAGGTTAATTTTTAATAAGAATAGGGTAATTTAATATTACAATACACAAATAAGGTAATTTAATATCGGAACAGAGTAATTTAGTATGGGAATAGGGTATTTTTTTGGGGGAACAGGATAATTTACTATCACAATACACAAATGCATAGTAATTAAATTAAAATACCTCACATATTTTCTGGCACCCCTGTATGCATACATAAATTAAACGGATGATATAATAAAGCACGCGTATGTAGAAAATATAGTGTCCGCGAGTTGTTAATGCACAAAGTAGATTGTATCTTGTCTTCGCCCACAAATTATCTACGGACAATTTCGGTACTACGAGAGGTTAATTTAATACCGGAACAGGGTAATTTTTAATTCGGAACAGGGTAATTTTGAATGGGAACAGGGTAATTAAATACCGGAACAGGGTAATTTTTAATGGGAACAGGGTAAATTAATACCGGAACAGGGTAATTTTTAATAGGAACCGGGTAATTTTGAATGGGAACAGGGTAATTTAATACCGGAACAGGATAATTTTTAATAGGAACAGGGTAATTTTTAATTCGGAACAGGGTAATTTTGAATGGGAACAGGGTAAATTAATACCGGAACAGGGTAATTTTGAATAGGAACAGGGTAATTTTTAATTAGGAACAGGGTAATTTTGAATGGGAACAGGGTAATTTTGAATGGGAACAGGGTAAATTAATACCGGAACAGGGTAATTTTGAATAGGAACAGGGTAATTTTTAATTAGGAACAGGGTAATTTTGAATGGGAACAGGGTAAATTAATACCGGAACAGGGTAATTTTTAATAGGAACAGGGTAATTTTTAATTAGGAACAGGGTAATTTTGAATGGGAACAGGGTAACTTTATATCGGAACACGGTAATGGGAACAAGGTAACTTTATATCGGAACACGGTAATTTAATATGGGAACAGGGTAATTTAATATGGAGACAGAGTAATTTTAAATGGGAATACATTAAAGTTGAAAATTGTTGAGAGCAGGATAAATAGAAGTTCGCTGTATATGATTAATCATTTGGTGACATTAACTAGCAGTGGAAACATGTATACCTGCAATGTTTGCGGTAAAATATTCTCCTGGCCTAGTGGCTTAAGTCGTCATTCATTTATCCACAAAGACCGCCTCTTTAACTGTGGTTTATGTAATAGGGCGTTTAAAAGAAAAGACTATCTAAAGAGTCATGTATGGAGAATACACACGGAGTTATCCAATGACCAGGAGACGGGCTCGGAAAACAGCAAGCAGACAATTGAGGAAAAGGAGAGCGAAAGGCGACACCGACGCATACTGGCTGTACTTAGGGCAAGATATTTATCTCATGCACAATCAAATTAAGAATTAAAACTTTTGCCTTCTGTATCATTTACTGTAGGAATCGATGGCTGGAGCGTTTAACACCGAACGTTGAATCGATTGTGGGGGTTATAGGTAGCATATATGTCTTCAGAACTGTGCTTGGGAGGGGTAAATGGAGTAAAATGGGGTAAATTGGGGTGAATAGGAGCTACTTGCTCATTCAACATCATAAAGTAAACATGTATTAAGAATAATCCCTATACACAAATGCAAAGTAATTAAAGTTGAAAATTAATGAACCATGTAAAAATTAAAGATATTATAGTAAAGTTATTAGGTAGTATATATATTTTACCGTTGTTCCAAACACTTCCTCATTATGCCTATCTATACGTGGCTGTGTATCAGGTGTAAAAGTGTATTGAAGGAGTATAATGTCTCCAAAAATGAGAAAATATTCACCGTTTGTGTAAATTGTGACATGCAACCTTGAAGACCTCTTGCCGCATAATTGATTTTATGTTACATATATGTCATTAATTTTGGGTGAGCGAGGATTCAAGCAGAAAATTTGTTTCGTACATCATATTAGAGCTGAATGGTGCAGTCACGTGGATGGTGCACCAGACTCACAATCCAGATGCCATGTATGTAAATGATGACTTCAAATGTGTGGTTGATATATTATAATAATTGTAAACACCTTTCTATGTAAACATGTTGTGGTAAATAAAACAATGAATAATGTATATGTTTTTATTTATAAGTAAACAATGCCTTTATCATCGGTAGATCACAGAGCTACTTTATTTCACAGTTCTGTGTGTAAAGTAGATGTGAATATAGTTGAAAATGTGGTTTTTGTACAACACCGCGTTATTTCATGGGTATATGTGGAATCGTGAAAAATATATTATAGTGTAATAAAATAGCTCCTACATGCAAGTGTATTTTTTATATGTGTTCGAGTTCCGGCATGTTTTTCGACATGATGTCCGTTCCACAAGGGGAACCCCCGCATAGGGTGGATGAGCTCTATGAATCCTTAAGATGTAATTTTTTTGGAAATATTGTTTTTTAGATGTTTTGGTAGCATATTTTTTACTGACACATATGAAATATAATGCAATAATGTGGTATTGAATCTTCTAACAGATGTAAATGTATGAAGAAGATGTTGTTAGCGAATCCCCAGCGTATGTTGAATCGAGATAGAAAAAATAAATGTTATAGCTTGAGGTTTGCGGAGTAGCGGGAACGAAGTCCGATTAGTCTTATTACACCTTTGACTTTTTTCTCATATATCATGTTCAGTCGTGTTGGGTATGGAAGAGCTTTTTGTTAAATATTTTTTAGTATTAAATTGGGATCGGTATTTTTTCACTTTCCTGCTATATTTTTTTAAGTTTTCATCTATAAACACACTGTTCATCTATAAACACACAATGTTCTATTAAATTAATATGAATTTATATTATATTATAAAGAGGGAGGGGTAAAGAATGAATCAGGTCTTTTATAAATTTAATTTATTAAACAATAAGTATAATTCGTTTACTACAGAATCTTTGTTTATTTTGAATACTTTACCATCCCACATCTTAAGTACTTCGTGAGGTATAAACGATTGCTGCTTTTTCTGTTTTTCTTTGTTGGTATGTTGGCCTCTGATTACATCCTTGTCTTTTATAAATTCTTCAGGATTGTGGGTGGAGGTATAATAATTATTGGTGTTTTCTTCCTGTGCTTTCACACGCCTCCACGTCTAAGTTTAAAATCTTTCAAAAATAAGTGGGATTGGTGAGAGCCCTTTATCGATTACGTATGTTGTAATAATTCTAATACATCTCACCACTTAAGATTAATGCAACATAACGCAATATAAAGCATGCAAAATAGTGGATTGGCATTCGTGCTTGAGATATTCCCGAGAATGGAGAGTGGGTCGAATCATATATGGTTGATATTCTTTTCTGAAGAGTTAGGATCTAGACAGTGAATCCAGAATAGAAAAGTGATATGAAGTTAATAGTTTGCAATTTGTGCAGAATTGGGCCCATGAATATATATGTCTAATTCAGCATTACTTTATTGCTTTAGGCTGAGATGAGGTGAAACTTTTTGTACGAGTTGTTTTTTGATGCGTCCATGAGCTTTAACACAAACATCGAAAGTTCCCAGGTGTCTCAACATACAACTGACTATGGTTTGGAATTAGGAAACTGTGCCTTGGTTTGTCATGCTTGTGAAAGCCCTCTTTCTATGTGCTGTTTAACTCGATTCTGTTGTGTAATCACATTTGAGTTTTTTGTGTAGAGTGTAACATTGTATAATGTAAAATATTAATAAATATTATATTACTTAAATCTATTGTTTTATTTCTAATCAGCACGTAAGATTTTTTTTCATTAATTTTTATGTGAGTTGAAATAGCTTAGTGGTACCCCCCACTAAGCTATTTCAACACTGTACATCTAGAGGTTTTATGTTCAATCCCTAGTTTCAGAACATTTTGTTTAATTTTCAATCAATAAAATATATCAATTTCGTAAGATGATTGGATGTATGGTATATTAGCTTTATTTGAGATTATTGGGAAGAAACTTGAGGAAAGACAGTGTAGAAGGGTATCTCAAGTCTTCATTTCTATTAGGTCTGTATACTTTTAGGAAATGTGTTATTTATTGAGTACGCTGTATATTACGTATTAATGGTCGTATATCGGAAGAATTTTTGATTATCCCTGTACATAACATATTAAATTTTTATGATTCTTGTTTATGCTAAAATTTAGAGGTGATTGATTTTATTTATTCAGTGTTCGATCTAGAATAATCAATCTACTTGGTAGGCTTTTGTGTGCATAGTATATCTTCATGTTATCGATATTTTTAATATAATAATTTGGAGCTGGCTATTTTAAAGAACACATGAGATATATTTATTCAAATTATGAAATTCAGAATGTTGAACATTTTGATATTTATCTAGTTAAAAAGATTTTAAGAAGAAAAAAGGAAGGGAAACTGTATGTTAACCAGTAAGCATAATTCTTGAATTAATAAATGAATTAGTATAAACCTGGAAACATTTTATTTAAATAAAACAAGTTGTATTTGTTACATGTTTTTTTATTTCAAATCTTACAGAAAACATTCTACATCTAAGATTAATATAATTAAGTATATTTGAAGCTGCCTCGATTCTCCTATGGAAACGTAGTCTGTCCACTGCAAACAATTCCATGTTATAAGATGTACTCGATTATATTTTGGGTAACTTAATGTATGATAAAGACATCTATTGGTGCAAACTTATTATGTTTACATCAAGAAATAGTATACGTCTTAATAACCAACCCGATTTTCCCTCCTGGAATTCGGGTGTTTGTACATTCATTTCCTCACCAAATTCTTCGAAAATCTGATGCAGGTTCGTTGAAATAGTAATTACTTCATATTTTGTATCGAACGACCTAATATCACTTAATTCCTTTTCAGGGATAGTATAAGTCCCAAACACTTTAAAATTAATCTTGAGAGCCCGGTACTTCTCCAAATATTCACTAATTTTATCCAATACCTTTTGTTTGACTTCTTTTAGAAAATCGGAATAATTGATGTTGCTTCTAGGACTACTAAAACGATAACTAGCAATCCTGCTTTTAAATGCTGAATGTAGTTTCTCCACTCCGTCTCCTAAACTGTTCACAATAGGATGATTTATTTTCTTTCTCTCAATTACAAACATATCCTTCAGGGCAGGACATCTGTTATTACTAATATGACGTCGTAAGTTAGACAATAATGAAAAGTCGTTTCCACAATAGTTGTGAGTTTTTGAACAGCTTGTAGAATTTGGTTTTTTGTTAATACCACTTGTAGAAGGCACATCATCGAAGTTTTGCTTCTTGCTTAGTGGCTCACAAGCTACACTTCTACTTTTTAGAACAGGACAATATTGGCGAATATGTCGAATTAAATTACTTTTCTTTGAGAAAACTTTCTTGCAGTGTTCGCACTTCATTATTGTAAAATAGAGTATATAGTACTGGAGAATATTATTTTTTCCTAGCATTATATAATCTGTTGTTGGGGCTGGGGATTCCCCTGTTGTAATATTAAACCTGTGAGAAGGACGGTTACGATGCTTTCCCATAGGGTTATTGATCTATATAGCCTTCATATAACCTTTACACACGTGCATTATGAACTTGATCCTTTGCCAACCTGTATCGGTAGCTCAGTTTGCAATTCTACAATTAAATAACCTTTGGCTATCTCTAAATAGCACCCTGTGTGGGAACATCCTGAGTCGTTGATTCACATGACTATACTCTTCGTATGACCCTTGTATATTTTTCAAACTTAAAAGCATATATCGGAATGCAGAGTAATTAAATTAGTATATCACATATTTCTGTCACCCCTGTATGCATATTTCATACCTCATATAGTTCTAATGTATATATTTTTTTAAACTTTAAACCATATATACAAATCTCCCTGTACACAAATGCAGACTAATTAAATTAGTATATTTCACCTATTTTTGTCTCCCACTGTATACATATTTCATACTTTAAAGCATGTATCTAAAGAATAACTCCAAATGTAATGTAATTGAATTGGTATATTTCACATATTTTTGTTCCCCACTGTATACATATTTCATACTTTAAACCATACATATCTAAATAATAGTCCCCAAATGCAATTTAATTAATCTGGTGTATACCTCACATATTTTCTGTCTCCCGGCATAAGGCACGCGTCTTTTGCATGTAATTAATAGCAGGGTATTAGGTTTCAAAAGACTGCGCTAATTGCTTTGATTTGATTACTAGTGGGCCAGTCTTAAATATATGTTACTTAGGTTTTCATCGATAATCGAGTTTAAAATTATTTTGAATCTTTCCTCTCCGACATGTAAGTTCTAACGAATTTGCGTCTCTAGTCTGGCCTTGAAATATGATTTCCTTAGTTGTTTACGAAAAATTCTTCTCACCGCTATTTTGCGTTCTCAGGTTTAACGTTTTTTCTTATCACGGGTGTCTTGTACCATGTTTATGCAAAAATACCCATTCACATGGCGATAACGAGCTAATTTGTGGAAATTTGTATGTTCTAACGGTTTTCGTCTCTCGTTTCACCATTGTTTACGAAAAAATATCTATTCACACAGTGATAGGCGATTGGCGACGTGTCGGGAACATCTAATTTCATATTTTATGCGTTCTGATAAATTTTATTCAAGGAATTCTGAAATATGAAGTCTAATGCCCTAGGCGTTCCCATAATGTGATAAAATAGATTATTTGTACAGACTTAAATCAAATTTCTATTTTGTCTGGAGTTATTCCACCTGACAAGATGTTTATGTTACCAACCTGCCTACGCGGTGTACTGTAAATGATACGGATAATAATCGCGCACATCTAGCTTGCTTTTAATGCATTCTCGAGGTCTGTTCTTTAATTGAGACTCGTATAGAGGAGCACGAAAAATGTCGTATACAGGGTATTTTATTATTTTGTTGCATTTATTGAACTAAAGTAGTTATTTAAATGGTATTTTCTACTTACTCAATACATACATTCGGAATAGGGTAACTCATTTCATCTTTTATGTATTCTGATAAACTTTCATGCAGGTTCTTTAAAAAATGTCACATACAGAGGGGTATGGAGATTGTTAATCATATATACTTATTAGTACATGCATTGACTGATTCGGATTAATCATTTTGTATTATTAGGGGGTTACGGAAATTGTCTTATAGGGTATTTTTATATTTCCTATAATTATTGGTACATGCATTGATTGATTCGGATTAATCATTATGTCACATGCATGGGACTACGGAAAATGTCTTATAGAGTATTTTTATATTTCCTACTTATTAGTATAACGCATTGATTGATTCGGAAGAATAGGGTAACTCATTTCATCTTTTATGTATTCTGATAAACTTTCATGCAGGTTCTTTAAAAAATGTCACATACAGAGGGGTATGGAGATTGTTAATCATATATACTTATTAGTACATGCATTGACTGATTCGGATTAATCATTTTGTATTATTATATACAGGGGGGCTACGGAAATTGTTGTGGTCATATACATTTTGTATATCCTATAATTATTAGTACATGCATTGATTCGGATTAATCATTATGTCACATGCATGGGACTACGGAAAATGTCTTATAGGGTATTTTTATATTTCCTATACTTATTAGTATAATGCATTGATTGATTCGGAATAATCATTCTGTATTATTATATACAGGGGGTTACGGAAATTGTTAATCATATATACTTATTACTACAATGCATATTAATTGAATCGGATTAATCATTTTGTATTATTATATACAGGAGGTTCCTTCGAATGTTTGTTACCATGTAGCTCCGTTATGTAATTCTAAAATTCCAGGAAATGAAATTTGATACACACGTACATTCTAGACTTGTCGAGAATTGTTCGTTAAAATTCCAGGAAATGTAATTTGATACCTCGCATACCTGCACGTAAATTCCAGGAAATGTAATTTGATACACGCGTACATTCTAGACTTGTCGAGACTTGTCTGTGGCCTTCAAATAACCTCTACACATATGCATTAAAATTTTCGGTCGGTAATGCAGATTCCATATTTGAATTTCCCACCATTTTGAATTTCCTGTCGGTAATACAGATTTCAGTTTGAATTTCCTGTCCTTAATACTTATTCCATATTTTGAATTTCCTGTCGGTAATGCAGGTTCCATATTTGAATTTCCCACCATTTGAAATTTCCTGTCGGTGATACAGATTTCAGTTTGAATTTCCTGTCGATAATACAGATTCCATATTTTGAATTTCCCATCATTTTGAATTTCCTGTTGGTAATACAGATTCCATATTTGCTTTAGCCGAGATCCAAACCTTTAGCCGAGACACAAACCTTTAGCCAGGACACGAACCTTTCTCGTAGTTCCGAAAATGTCCGTCTGTCATAGAGGGCGCTGATTTTGACCATACGCGCATGCGTTAAAATTCCCCCTCCATACTCAGAAAAAAAAGTGGTGGGGGGTGGCCCAGGTGGGGCCATATCTACTGACGATCAAGAAGATTCACCTTCATAAATAATGTATCAATAAACACTTTTACCCATTTCTTATGTTAGGTTATTTTGTTGTCTTTCTGTCAAAACGGAAGTTCCAACTTACGGTTCACTCAGTACGTAGGTATGTGAAGTTACACTTGCAACGCTCTATCGTAAGAGTGCAAGTAGAGCAACAGGACCGCATTAACCCACGAATTTATTATTACCTGTTAGTTATACGATATTTCTTATTTGCTTCATCAGATATTAATATAATCTATTGTCATAGTGTCATAGGAAACATGAACTATTAAATGCTTTAAAATTAGTAGGCTCATGACGATTGGCAGATTCGTCCCTGCGTCTCCAGCCGTGATCCTGACCATGAACTTGGACAGGTGGTAACATGATTTACGTGGTTGGGATAATTTTTCCAATATAATTTGAATTTGTCTCCATTAAATAATATTTTGTTTAGTAGGTTTTCCACTTTATGGGAAAATCTATATTTGTCACATTTTGTGGTACTACTTTTATGCAGTAGGATTTCTTTCACTTCTACAGGGTGTAATTAGTTTCATGTCATAAAAAAAACTGGTGGTAGGGAACAACAAGACAAACAAAAAAACCTTATATAACATGGGGTCTAAAGCTCATAGTTTTGGAGAAAAAAAAAACAAAAATTTCGCAAATTTTCAATAAAATCTTTTGAGAACTGCTGGAATATTGAGGTAGGTTTAGATCGTCGCGCGTGTCTTTGCCTATGATACTCAATATTTGCGTATAGCTATAAAATGTCTTTAGCGGTGCGGTAAATAAGATGAAAGACGTCGACGTTTTCTGAGTGTTTCGTAGATCTGATCTAACGAAAACTATACTCTGACTCTCCCTTGTGCAATATTTTAATTTCTGTGGGTGTTTCGTTAGGTACACAAGTCAACCCGCCGTTCGTTGTTTTTGTTATTTTTGAATTTCGGGTCGCTGTGTATTTATAGTGAAGATTTATTTTATTAGAGAGCTATTGCAGTCAGTGATACCGCAGGACGTTCGCTAATTACGTTACGTTATTGAGGTAAATAACACAGCTTTGATTCAGACTTATTGCATTGCAGCTCCATTCGTGCGTAACTAGGTTATGTGAAACGTCACTTTTTATGTGAAATAGTCGTCAAATTTAGAAATATATTATTCCTGTTGTAAAATATTAAAATTATGAAAGGTAAATTTTAAGTAAGTTAATTTTAAAATCAAACTGGTCTTATTTTTTAAAAAGGGGGCTCCAATTTACTCAAAAAGACCTTTCAAACAAAATTTTTTGAAGTCGATTGTAGACAAAACAAAGATGAATTTTTGTATGATGTGATTCATATGATATAATATTTACATATATTTAGGCTTATAATGGAGATTCCTCCATGTTGGAAGCAGGTTTGGTGGTAATATAGAATACACAAATACAGATCGGCTGATTCTGGTTGTTCCCGATTTTCACCGAAGTGAGGATAACGTCGTTCATACGACGCCCGCTAAACGTACGGAATTTACGTCAGGCGCTAAGTTATTACCGCATGTCCTGTAATAGCGGATGCCGTTATGTGACAATGCAATATCTCTCTATTGATTTTACCGTTCAAGTCGTTAAATTCTTGATTACGTACAGACCCAACTTACTTGTTCGTTCTTTTTGTATTCCGTTTTGGATTTTGAATCAAGTTTTTCTTTTATTTTTCTTTATTGACAACGTTAGTTGATAGTTTATTGTTTAGTGTTGAACGGAGTACGTATGTCCTTAATTCGACGTACCGAACTGTGTATTGATGCAGATGCAGATTTCGAATAATTTATTTGGGTGGTTAGCTTTTAACCCAGGACACTCATTTATGTTACAAATGTTAATAAATCACATTTAAATATTCTAAATTATAAACATTAATTCAATATTTTGTTCCAAATTAAAAGACACATGTAAATAAATGCCCTGTTTAAACTTCTATGGCCATTATTTGCTTGCAGTTGTGCAGGAAAAGATAACGAATTATTTACCTCTTTATAATTGCCTCAGTTCGGTTGAGGCGGTCCATCAAAGGCGGTCGATGATCCAAGGCCTTTGCACTTTTTTATGACAATTCAAAAGTTGTATAATTGGGAACTACAAGTTCATTGACCAAGAAAAGCAGTGGTTCTCAATTATCTTCTACATTAATATTTAAAAAAAATATATATTAAAAAGGTTGACCTAGGTCAGTTTTTTTTCAAAGTGCCCCTAGAGGGAAAAGTCATACAGGTTTTTTGTTTGTCTAGTCGGTCCCCATTACCAGTTTTTTTAATGACATGAAACTGATTACACCCTGTATATATTTTCCTTAAATTTGCTGGTCGACGATTAATGTGGTACGTCCATTTCCTCCTTTTTGGTGGGTTTTCTTAAATGTTTGATTTTTATAATTTTCTGGGAGAGCCATTATTAATCGAGTAGTTATTGCGGCCAGTTGTGATTCTTTATTGTTTGTGTGTTTACCACCTGGCTGTCTTACCCGCTCCCTCCCAACGAGCTAGCAAGTGTGTATTTCCTACTTTTTTACCGAACTGCACACCATAAGAAATATTTGCTACAAGTACTGGAGAGGCACCCATCAAGCCTACTCATCCATCGTTTATAAACTAATGACAATAATAGAATTATAAATTTAATAAATCAATTTTTTTTAGAACCACCCTAATTGCATATGTGCAAAGTAATAATCTTCTTACAAGTCTGACTGAGTGAAATTGCAACCTGAGATACGAGCCCTGGTGATTATACATAGAGGCCAGTCGATTCGTGTCTAGCAAGAGGTACGTTTGTGCGACATGAAATTAGTGTATCTAATTTGACCATTTTAGTGTCTTTTCGTAAATTATCAGCTAATTATTGAAGTATAATTTAAGTTTCCTTTTTTCTTGGTTTGTATACAAAATAACTGTGTTATTCTGGTAAGCACATTTAACGTTTTTATCTACAATAGAGGTTCACGAAAAATATTCGAAGTAATATCCTTAACCTCACGAATACAATGATACTGACATGAGTCTTATAGATAGTAACAATGTCAATGCGCAATGTCAATGCTGTCAAGCAGGTGTGGTTCAGCCCCCTGCAACGGTAAGAGTGGGAGACAACACAGTTGCGAATGTGTCGCAGAGAAAATCAGAGTATTCCAAGTACTACTAATAGGGCGGCATACAGTGATGCACTTCAGAGGCTAAATTAATATTTAATAATTATGACCCTAAGCATGGTCGCTTATATGAGGTACCCTTCTATACATGCCTAGAACACAGATCAAAAAATTTTGGAAAATTGCATGAAATGGCTATTGACCATATTTTGCACGTTGATTTGTTTAAAAAATAATATTAAAGAAATTAATTAAGCGGAAATTTTAATAGGATTAAAACAGAAATGTGTTGTGCCAAAGACGTTTATGAACTAATGAACAACAACCCTAAGTAAAGATTTTCACTATTAATTTCCGTATTATTTGACAGAAAGACGAGATATAATAAAACACATGGATACAATTTTTTCAGAAGAATATCTAAAGGAAAATATTGAAAGTTCGGGAATAGTAAAATCTGTTAAACGTATAACGAAAAAAACCACTAAAGACGATGGCACAGCACTTTTTGTCCCCCGGCAGACAATTGTATCATTTATAGGAAATAAACTTCCGGTGTGTGTATAAATAGCTGCCAAAGACAGGTTTTACCTTTCATATACCGTGTACCACAGTGTCTGAATTGCCTCAGATTTGCACATATAGTAGCACAGTGTAAGAGCTTTGAAAAACTTTGTGCAGAAATAATATTCATGAAGGCAAATGCCAAAACGAGGATTGTTTATATCTTAACTGCAAATCTATTGAATATGATGCTCTCTCAAAGCTGTGTCCTATGTACAAAAAAGAAAAGTGTATTAAAGAAAAAACAGCTGAATTTAACTGCCCTTATAAAGAGGCCAAAAATATTACTGATAATCTTAATTCGTTTAGCCATATAGTTCCATTTAACAAATTTTCCCCTTTGGTAGATTTGGATGACAACAGATTCCACCTTTTTCAAATTATCAAATATGAAAGTTAGAAATATTTTCTTGTTTAGTAAGTACAAGGGTAGTGCCTGCCACTGGTAGTCCTACAAATATTTTTGCCTTATATAATGATTAAAGTGCAACCGACATCTTCAAGTAATGACTTGTTGATTATGTCCTTCCTTATGAAGTGCATAGTTAAACGATGCGGTGATTGTCCTTTATAATTGTTATTTTGTTCGTCTTCCGAGTCTCTTAGTAGCTATGCTTTTATTGTTCAGTATCATCCGCCCACTTCACGATATCAAAAGATTGACTATTTAATCTTACTTTATTTTCTTTGGTAAAAAGGTTACTGAAGGAAACGGAAAATTAAACTATTGCAAGTTTTAACGATTGACTAAACTTTACATTTCTTGATATGGGTATTCTATATCTGTTACAATATATAGTAATTGTTAAAATAATAGGTCATTTGTTGTTGTTTTCCTGGCGTTGCTGGACGCGTTTCTGTGTAACATAATAAAATGCCATGACTTTATCGACATGGTAGATTTTTGTACCATTCTAAATAAATTACCTATAGTGATGTGTAAAAGCTGCTATTTTTTAATAACAGGTTTAAACTGCTACTGTTATTTTCAGATAAGAGTCTAAAATAACAGTTTTAAAATAACAGTTCACTGAGAAGTACTGACATTCGCTTATCGCAGTGCACAGTGCCCACAAATTGCTAATGTTTCATTCATAACTTATTTTAGAGATATTATTTTATACATCATGCTGCTGCCGCTGACCTATGCGCGAGGGGCACTGTTCCCTTGTAAAGTAATAATAGTAAGATATATTAGATAAAATGTTTTTTAGATGTATTAATTGATTTTTTTTATGTTCATACATATAAATAAAATATGAATAATTCTATTTACATAAATCGTTTTAAAGCCTTAACCTCTTATTATTTTTTCATGTTAAATTAATAAAGATATACCAGCACACAGTGTCGGATTGGGGCGCCGGGCAACCGGGCAAATGCCCGGTAGGCCCCTCTAAAGACCCAAAATGTGACCGCCTTGCCCTATGTGACATTTGGACACTCGCAAATCCCAATCCCAAAGCGTCAAGAAAATCACTTTAATTTCGAAATTCGAAAGACATGAGAATATTGAAAAATTGATTGTTTACATTTAGTAGCAACTTCAACCTGCTTGGACAAGTGAAGGAGCGGCGGTGGCGCAGCTTTTGATTGATATATTTTATCTTTACCCCGAGCCCCGGCTAGCGGAATTAACATTAAACACCTGTGCTCTAATGCTTACTAGGCCAAACAAATGAAGGAAAAGCGACATTTTTAGTTAAATTGATAGCTTTTGAAAAATGACTCTGGAGAGGTAATGGCAGAGGCGTCTCATTTCGTGAGTAAATAATGTCATTTGCATCATCGTTTTTCATCAACAATTAGAGCGGAGAATCAGTTTTCTTAAAACGCTGGAAAAAATATCGGTATTAACATAACTTTTTAATTTATTTTATATTTATTATAAAACTTTATTAAATAAGTGTTTTATAGTGCCTTATAAGTGTGCAAAAGATGGGTGCTACCGGTGCAATAGCTTTTGCACAATCCTATTTGTTTATCCCATCGAGAGAAAAAATGGACAACTTTGATTAACCGGGGAGTTCGCAATTTTCAACTAAAATTGATCCACAAAACATTTTTGTAATATTCAAGATCTAACTAACCTTTTTGCAAAAAATAGCAATTTTTGCAAAGCATGACTGAATTATTACCTTAAAAAACGCTAGATTTCCGCTAAAAAGCTGCGTTCTTGCAAATTAGAATCTAGATTTACGTTTTTGTTACCCACTTTAAATTAAAAATTCCTATTTTATATTTTGTTATTTATTATTGGATATATTTTATTTTGATAATGTTATGTACCTACCTAACAGAAATGTATGTATTTATTTTTAAATAAATAATAGAGAACTATCTATTTTTTCTCTTAGGGGATACCTAACTTAAAAAAGTACTTAGAGGATGGACATGTAGAAGCCGCCTAAGGAATCACTACTTCCACAACCAGATTTTCGATCCAAGTCTCTTTAAAGGAAAATATCTTAACTATGTGGAAATAATCATAGAATTTTAATAATACTTGAGGCAGATGTCATAAACAAATTTGAGGCTTTGGTTCCTAGCTTATACCCCAAAAATAAAGTTTCTGGAATCTTATTAGCTAATTCTACTCATTTTCCCCAGTTTACAACCAACTCCGCACCACCCCTTTAACGGAATCATCTCAATTAGATATTATAATACATACGTATACCATATTTCAAGTGAATATTTCAATTTTATTTTTTCAACCCCTCTAATTATGGAGTGGAGGAGGTGGGGGTTTGAAAAATATGATAAGGAAATCTGAGACTCTGGCTCTCAGTATATACACCAGATCTCAAGTTTCTGTACTCTTACCAGCTTTTGCTCATTTTTTTCCATTTACCTCGACTTACCCCCCATCTCTTCAACGGAATCATCTCAAAATAGTTCCAGATGTGGTTACAATACATACGCGTATCAAATTTCACGTGAATGTCTCAATTTAATTTTATCAGCCCCTTTAATAATGGAGTGGGGTAAACAGAGGGCTTGAAGAATGTTATAAAGAAATATGAGGCTTTGGCTTCTAGTATTTACACCAAATCCAAATTTCTGTATTCTGAACAGCTTGCTTTACTTATTTTCCCCTATTTACCCCTACTTATCCCCGAACTCTTCACCGAAATCATCACAAAATATAATGTAATTACAGATGTGGTTACAACACATACATGTTCCAAATTTCACGTGAATATTTCAATTTTATTTTATCGATCCGTGGATGTGGAAGTAAAAATGTATTAAAAAATTTGATATGTGGCCCTCAAAGCAATTTGCCCGGTAGGCCCTCTGGGTCCCAGTCCGACACTGCCAGCACAGATACATATAAATATGTATCTATATATTATTTCTATATAAAATGAATATCATAATCATAAATATACTCACGTACCACCTAATAAAAAAATTTTGTTGCTGAGATACGGATCAATTGTGGTTTATCTATGCTATATATGCTAAGCTATATAAACCCACCGCTCGCTGTGAGATTAAATTAAATAACAATTTAACTCGCCGATCTCCTACCACCAACAAATAATAGAACACGCCCGACACAGCGCATGCAACGACAATATTTATTTAAACATAGCACATAAGTATACGTGTTGCATTGCGATTTCATTATCTGTTGCTGCTGAATGGCATTTTAACAGCAATTAGCATGAAAATTCTTACTACATCGTGTTTCTTATCTGTTATTTTCGAACAGAAATAACAGCCTGTTAATGCTGTTTACAAATAACAGTTGTAAAATAACAGGTTGTTAAATAACAACTCATCTCTAAAATTAAAAATATGCTGTTGCTTCCGTAACATAATCTCTTACGCTGAAATATTTAACCATTTCAGTACCTGACAGGCACAAAAACTCCTTGATAATTCCGCTGAATGCCTTCGATACAACTTCGAAAACTACAGAGTCACACACATATTAATTTGACAGTTTGACTACCTGTGTGAATGATATCATTTTTGACTAGTCTGATAAGTTTTACAAGATTGCAATTGTAATATTTTAATGACGAATAAATTTATCTTATCTTATTCATTTCTTAATTTATAAAGTTTAAAAAAATCAATTTTTTGCGGTGGGCAAAATGCACTGAAAAGCACTTACACTGTGAACACGTAATCCGAATCAACCGAATTTCAAGGTGTTTCAATGTCTACATTGATAGAGAGTTTGTGGTATGATGAAAGCTTTTCAAATTATTATAATTTTTTTAAACTTTGTACTTGAATTGAAAACTAATTTCAAATTTGTATTCTATAACCCAAATATGTGTATCCTGAAAAAATTTCGCGAAAATTAAATGCATCATTTCCCGCTATTCTGCAAAATTACTATCAATTTTTTATGCTACAATTTCAATAATTAGTTTTACTTACTGTTCGTAAATAGCATCTATTTCCTCCTTCTCTATTTTCATGGAGGCACTCTTTATTTCTACCTTCATAATCTCATCTTCTTCAATGTCAATATCGCTTTCTTCCTTTTTGATGTCCAACTCTGCATTCTGTAAACCGATATTTGATACATACGTAGGGTTCATTTCTAATGGGTCCGTTTTTAAAGAATGTTGATTTATTTCTGTGATCACTGAAATATCTTCCCTAATTTCCGTCGTAAAATTTAGTAGATTTTTTGTGTCAAGCTCTGCATTACCTAATTCAATAAAGTTGTCGACTTCCATGTTGGTATTAATATCTCTATCTTCCATTTTAATACCATTCTCTTCGATTTTAATATTCAGCTCGGCATTCTGTAAGTCGACATCTGGTAGACATTTAGGTTTGCTTTCACTACAGTCTACTTTTAAATAGCGATTCATTTCAGCGATTATAGCAATATTTTCACCAATTCCAGTGTGTATATTAGCTAGAATATTCTTTGTGTCAAACTTTGCATTCTCAAGTGCAACGAAGTTCTCAACTTTCATGTTGGTATTGAGATACACTCTAGACTCTTAAACATAACACGATAAGTAAGTCAACAAAGCACACATCACTGCTATCAGAATTTGTCTTCTAATATTTCTTGTTTGGGGCAGTTTTTAAAGAATAATTCATTATTTTTACTGAAGATCATACATTGAAAACTTCTTCACGAGTTAAAATTTTATAATATAATAAATTTTTGGTTGAAATTATCATTTTACTGACGTTCTCCAATTTCAGGCCGTTAAAGATACATTCCTGCTCTCAAAATTAATAAATAACGCACAAAGTACAAATATTTCAATAAACATTTAGGTAGCAATAACCTCAAAAATTTAACGTATTTACTTCTACTTACGGTACTTACACTATTACTATTTTTCTACTGCTTCTACTACTATTAATCATGAAACTCAATATCATACTAGAACGCTAACGTGAGTTCGCAAGGCGTCACACAAGAATGTGGAAGTTGCGGACCATATCAAATAAGGGATATCTACCTTACGGCCGATTGCACCGTTTTTATATTAGCTTTGTTTTGGTTCTAACAAGGACAGTTCTAGAACAATTCCCATCATGCACAGTGAAGAAACAGTCATGAGCGGTACACTAAAATTCATAATTTCTTAAACTGCGCAAGACGGGAACGGTTATAGAACTCTGAAAATGTAGAACCAAAACAAACCTGTTAGGCAGAGAATAATTTTGCAACACTTAAATTTTAAAGGTGGTGTAATATGAATTGTGTTGCACCAATGAAACTTAAGCGTTTCATAGTTAAGTCCAGAATGCGTTTGGCAACGTTGCAATTTAAGATCTGACTTAGGGATTTTTGTGTTGTTCTCTAGTGAAATTTATCAGTGTCGTGTAGTGTCGGTCCTAGGTTGCTGCGCATGCCTGGCTGCTGTCAAATGTAGATTTCAATTTGTTTGTGGTTTGCAAAGAAATTAGGTGGTTTGTGTAATTTGTGTTTTGTTTGCCCATGATTAGTAACTACTTATTAATCAATCCAAGTAATAGAGCACTAGCAGTGACGTCACAGTTATGCCAGCTGTCACGTGATTGGTGGAAAAACTTCGAAATTTGACATAAGAGTAGGTGTCAGTTTTCGCTTGATAAAAATTAAAGTGGAGGATTTCTGAATATCAGCTATGTGTAGTGATGTTTGTTAATGTTTTTTTAAAAGCCTAGTGTGGGAAAGAATTTTATATATACGTTATTAGTGTTGTTTTTCCAAGTGTAAAATTTGATGTCAAATACGTTGACATCTTTGTGAACCCATAATATGGTGAAAATAAAGACTATATTGGATTTTTGAACTTTTTTGTACATATATAATATCACGACATATTTCAGTAAATGTTTAATTAACACAGGCTCAGTTATGCAGCTAAGCATATAGGTTAAAAGTTGTCACAACATTCGTTGATTCATGCCAATATATCAATCATATATTAATGATTTTATAAATCTTTTGTGAAATTAAAGTTTTTAGACAATAATTCAAACCATTTCCCATCAACTTTTTATTGATTATATCTTACTTTCATTTGGCTCAACAGTTTCTAATAAGTTTAATAGTTTAACACATTAATAACAATAATCAGAGGTTTGTATTGTGAAATGCAGGAGTAATAGTAAATCTAATATAAAGATAAGACTGAGACCGTTTCAGTTTTCATTTAATTAAAATTATAAACAGATAGGTATGCAACGTAATATGCTCGAAATACTTTATATGTATAAGCATACTTACCTAGTTTGGTATTTGTTTTCATTCTTACAATTATAATCACAGATGTTTAAAATATTGATAATGCTTACAAATAAAATATCAATGAAGGTAAGTGACCTAGAACGCGACAGAACTTAAAAAATAACACTTTTAGCGGGAGTAAAATAAAGTTCTTCAAAATGATGCTTATAAACATAACAACCATAATAGGATGTTTAAGATCGTACACATTATAGATAATAAAGGTAAGTATGAATAATAACAGTCTTATAGTTTAGATAGCATTTTTATTTCCAAGAACGGTCACAATGGTTCATTAATTCAACACTAAGTTGGAAGCAGTATGAATCTTCCACTTTTAAATCCTATAGGTTAACTCCATTAACATATTTCAACTTAGAAATGTTACGAGGGGACTCCTAAAATGTAGAATATAAATAAAATTATAATAAATTCACTAAAATTCACTTACAATATCGAAAATTAATAACTTTTGAGATGTACACAAGATAACACGCTGGAAGAAAAACACAAATAAAACACTAAATTAAAGTCAGATTAACAAATTACGAAATGTATAATACACGAAAAACACCAAAAATTGATTTTACACAAGAGAAACGTTTAAAAAAGCACTAAAACCTCTTTAAAAACTCGAATTAATCAGCATGGACACAAACGCAAAACTAGGTTATTGTCCACGATCAGTAAACTATACGGTTGCCTCAATCAGCAGCATTGTGGTGAAGGAAACGCGCGGAGCGGGGAACGGAATTATGACGTGTATTGTAGACCCAACCAGAGCTGGCACTAGATATTTTTCTGCCCAGCGAAAATTAATAAAAGCTGCACCTATAACTACTTACGGTTTTCAGTAAAAACATATATCTGCGACCTGCGATATTTTTTCTAGGGTGTGATCTCTGATGGAGAAAGACCAGATAGCTTAAAATATTAAAACGTTCATAGATTACTAATGAAAAAAAAGATTTAAAGGGTAGCGCCGGCTCTGGATGTAGCTAAACTTTGTCCTTGATCTGCAATTATGTTTATGTTGCGCGCACTCTCAGATGTGTATAGGGTCTACAAGTGACGTCGCCCGTCTCACATGAGGTAACCGTATAGTTTACTGATCGTGGTTATTGTCCACCAATCGACCGTGGCGGCCATGTTGTGACGTCAGCTGCTACTGCTCTATTGCAGTAAGTATTTTACAATTATATACCACATAGTTTAAGGGATGGCCCACTTTATTTTCATTTGCAGATACTTTAATTTATGTTTAGACACTAAAATTTAACGTACCTGCCACTTTGTATATTGTAATACTAAGAATACTATATTAGTTATAATAATGACGACGTTTGAAGGCATCGATTTTTGGGGAAAAAAACGGAGGTGGTTGGTGGTCTAATTCGAAGTGGCTCATTCCATGAAAAGGAAATTTGGTGGTCACCATTCAAACAAACTATTTCATAAGTCATTGAGAAACAATAGAGATAACAGATGAAGCGTGGACACGGGGTGTTTAATCTTATTTTCAATAAGGTAGGTTTTATTTATGTACCTAAATCACAACCATTGGTTTTGATTGCAACATAAAAGTTGTCATATTTATACTAATTTGCTTTATACCCATTATAGGGGATTAATAAGCTGGAGTTATATTGAAAAGAGCAGAACGTACATCCGATATACAGAGTGAACAAAAACAAATCAAAGGACTATGTACAAAAACCATATTATTCCTCCCAAAAGATTATTATTGTCAGATGAAGATAGTGATATTGAAGAACAAATTGGAAGGTGTCGAGTTCCCAAAGTGAAAGAAATTTTGCTTTTACTAGAAGTTGAAAGAAAATATGTTGTTCTTCTAATGACTCTGGTAGGTATTTAAAATCACAAGTACAGATATTTCCGAATTCCAAAAAAATACCTATGTTTTGCAAATAATGATAATAATATCAACTTGTTTAATTTATTTTTAATTATTTCTATTTTTTTCTGTAAGATATTTGTAAGTTGTTATATTTTTCAACTTTAGCATAGATAATTTTTAAAGTGAAATAGGTATTCAAATATAATTGTTTTCTTTTATAGTTAGAACTAGCACGTGTATCCCCACCTCCTCTAGACAGGAAGAAAATTCCTTCTCCCAAAAATTGGAAAAGCCAAAAGAAAGTATTCAGCCTATAGGAGCAATCACACATGATGTGTCGAGAATGCCAAGTGGAGTTCTGCAATTACAAATACTAGTATCGGCAACATCTAGATACTAGTTTTGAAAATGTAAGCCCTCCAATTTTTACTATTTTTTATTTACTGGCAATACGTTGGTTAAAGTAAAATATGACAGTTCATAAGTAGCAAAGAACATTTTCTGGTCAACAAAATGTCAACTTAAATTCTTGACTCAATTGTTTTTTATTATTGCAATTCATTTTTGTATAGTAGACGCAATCTTATACTGGCTCGGTGGGTGAAAGTATAACAAAGACGGAAGATGTTATTCCTGCCAGTTAAACCTCGCCTTGTGTCTCACTCGTAGAGTCACTATAACAAATGCGTCTACTGTAACAAAAAATAAAAATATATTTAAAATAGCACAACTGTTTTACTTATACCTCTTCCTGTTTTATAATTTAAGATGCATAATTGTTACAACAATTAGTAGTTAATAGAATAATATCATGCTTTGCTCTAGACGACTTAAAACATGATTTGAATTAGATGAAACTTTAAGCTAACGTAATATGATCATATCATTTTTTCATAAATAACGCGTTAAATATTATTTTTAAAGCTGAAATTTTCAGAGTGATAAATGATGAATTTTGAAATGGTTTTGAATAGATCATACATAAACATAAAACTAATTTTTTTACATTTGATTTTATTAATTTCTTTAGCATTTGTGTGCTCCATTCAACAAAATTTGACCAATAAAATATGTTTGACTTTAGTTGGAAACTAATGGTAAAAACAAATTTTCTGTGCATACATTCCACATTTACTTATATATTCTTCACGAGGAATGTGTAATGTGGAAAATTAGAATAAGTAATAATTGACTAACAATTAAATACTAAAATTATATCTGGATTTATTATATGTAAATATTTCACTCATACCGTGTATTCTCTTCAGAGTTTAATTATTATAATAATTTATTATTTATTGTAATCATAGATGAGTCGCTGCTTCATCTTGAACATACTCAGAACGAAGCAGCGACTCATCTATGATTACAATAAGTAATAAATTATTGTAGTAATTGAACTCTGAAAAAAACACATGGCACGAGGGAAGTACTTATAGCTGCCACTGATACATAATGCTCATTCCTACAATATGCATACATCATGGATTTAAGATCCACGTGTACATACCAGGTATCTATGGTTTAATTCCTATGAAGGTGGTACACATATACCGTGAACGTGCAGTGTACATTATGAATGTAGCGTGGACCTTCCTCCTATATACCTCATGTATCTATCAATAGTTCAATATACGTTTTTGGTTCATATCAAGTACCGTCTTGGTTCATGTGTATGTTGTAGGAATCTTATTCGGATGTCGAGAGGCAGTCATCTGAACGTCTCTCTGACATTCATATTATATACATAACATACAAAATGAATATTCATTCTTAGTTCCATGGTACATAAAGTGCATTCCGAGCACATGCTCTGAATGCAAAAATGCTATATGGTAAGTAATTTCGATCTTTCAGATGACATGAATGTACATTGCACTTAGTACACAAAATACGCACGTGTTTTTCTTTCGCATGTGTAGCAAAACAAAAATAATTTAGCATCAATTGTATGCCACCCATTTGATGCAATTTGTATAGGGGTTGCCTATGGCGGCGGCGCCATGCTTGTAATTTACAATTGGGAATAAACTAGGTAGGAAATATGTAGGTATTGCAAAATAGTTTCTATAACAAGTTATGGAATATGCCATTCCAAACGTGTTGTAGACTATACTTTCTCTAATAACATTTTAGAAATTATACAAAAAAACTTTAAAACTGTTCAAAACTTCAAATGCGAGGCTATCTTTTGTTCGACGTAACCGTAGCAACAGAACCATTAACAGCTTCTGATTCGTAGAAAGCCGTGCGGTATTATACCATAGAGGTGTTTCAGAATCTCATGAACCGCGAAATGCGCAAAAGGCAAAGTTTAATCTGAGTTATAAGTATGTTTTTTAAGGCACTGGAGGCTACTTTGCTGTATACATAAACAAGAGCTCGGGATAAATTGTAAACAATAAATATAATATTTTTAAGAAGTGTAACTGCACTGAGAAAAAAATTTAGTAGTGGTAAGTGAAAATTTAATTATGGCAGCAAAAAAGTTGCATACTATATATGGGACAGATAAACA
Organism: Stenurella melanura; assembly: GCA_963583905.1. Taxonomy (NCBI): domain Eukaryota; kingdom Metazoa; phylum Arthropoda; class Insecta; order Coleoptera; family Cerambycidae; genus Stenurella; species Stenurella melanura. The sequence continues at coordinate 94,780,971 of OY757315.1, forward strand.
AGTTAATTGTCGTAGGTAAATGAAGATTTCTAAAAGTAATGACTTGCCACAAGTGAACAACTTTAATTGGAAATAATTCGAAAGTAGGTAAGGAGTCACTTGGGACTGGGAAAATTTTGAAGACCGTGGGAACTTTTGTCGGCATATCTCAAAGGCGGCGTCCTTTGTCGGCTTACATCAAAGGATTTGCGGGGCCATTGACCTTCGCGGTCATTAACCTTCGCGGTCATTAACCTTCGCTCAATCTAGACAACAGCGCGTTTGGAATTAATATACCTGTGCTAATATATAATTTAATAAATGAGGATCGAGATAGCGGGAAGCGGTGTATATATTAATTATAACCCTGTTGACGCTCCCTACCCCAATGCATGATACTACGATACTGACACCCCAATGCATCGCTGTAGGCCCGGGCCGGTGCAAGAATGTATACGTGTAAACTCAAATCCAAAATATAAGCAGCATTTGCGGCTTCCTTTATTCTTATTTTGAAATAGGTGTTCGTTTGCAAGCGCGTGGCTCTCGAGGCGGCTCTCTTTGTGATGTAATTCTTAAGGGATGCCGCTTTGAATGTTATATTTTGCGTACAACTTTACTTTAATTGAGACGACAATATGCAGCGTTATTCAACGGAGACGTTTGCCAGGTACCCACACCCAGGTATTGCAAACTAAAGAGGCCTCTGCCTCGGTTGCGTTCGGGATATGAACGAGTGCCCAACAATTACGTGATGTTATTAAAATAGTGTGCTCTCGAAGGGTGGAGGCCAGTGGAGGGATGAATTGCTAACGCGGCCGTCCTGTGGCTGTGATCTGAGCGTCCTATTGTTATCTAGGTATCTGAAATGGTAAGAAATAAATAAACAAAATTTCAAATAAATTATGGCTAATTGTTTTTCCTTATGCATTGCCTACATATATTTAGGCAGTTATAAGAGACTGAAATCTGAGTGGAAATAAAAACACTAATGTCCTGAAAATGTAATTGCATAGGTACCTACGTAAACAAAGTAACAATAGAGAGAAAATAATATGCAAAATTAGACTTTATAACAATGTTACCTATAATTCTAATAATTATTTGATCTACTTATAAACTTCGCAATTAATTGCAAGTGACACTGAATAATTTACTCATTCATCTTGTATACGCCAAGAAGCCCTTTACAGATAAGAAATATGTGAAAACACAATAAAAAACTATTACTTGTAAAATACCTTTTACCACTTCAAGATAAAATAAAAGATATGAGCACGGTAGGTAAGTATTTAGAAAATATAAAAGGTGATTGCCGCAAAAGCGACGTACTAGGTGGATATATGTATTGACAATGGAAAAATTTCCTTGTTTTTATCAAATAATTGAATGTGCTTATTCTAAATGAAGAACACTACTAATATAAATAGACACAATTTATATTTTATGAGTTATGTGATATTTTTAGGGATTTCCACTGACTAGGTACGCTTGTAAATGTCTACTTATTCTCACCCTGTTTTAATAATTTATAACTTTCAGATAGTTAATTTCTAATTTCGTCAGCAAAAAGTAATTTTTTAACAATCTTATCTCATATTGAGAAGTTCTATCATTTTTTTTTGTATACTTTAGTCGGATCTCGGGGAAATATATTGTGTAGTTGAGTTCTTTTTCTACATCACCTTTCTCTTATATTTTTCTCTTCTGATTTCTTTTTATATATGGCCATTTTGTCTATAGAAGAAGTAAAATATTTTCTGATTCAGATAATGACACCAGGGGAATGGAAATATTTGATATTTTGTTTTAAAACAAGTGGTGGAATAGCTTCGGCTATGCTCGGCCAGGACGTTAATTTATATAAGACGATTTAAAGAAAAGCATACTAAATACGAAACTTTAAACTTAAGCTCATATGGGTATTCTTAAAATATTTAATTAGATGTAAAAATATTTAACCCAATTCACTAATTTAATAACCTATATTCTTGCCTTTTAATATAAAATAAATAGAATTTACTGGGTACCCTGTGTATTTGATAAATTATGCAAGTATGTAACGTTAATCTCGGGACCCAGAATGCATCGAATGCAGTACTTTATTTTAAGCATTATGCAAAAAATCAATTCTCTCTCTTAATATATCCTTTTATTTTTTATAAATGTATAGGACACTGGGACCCCGAATAAATTTCTACATATTATTTATATTAAATTTCGTCAAGTGTATTGATTCTGGATGATACAAAATGGATTTTAAGAAATTACGATATTCCTGCATTATTCTCATAAAACTATTTAACAGAATGCTATTTCAATAAGAAGCTAACTACTAAGTAAAAGCCTTTTATTTTCAGTTTTTGTATATTTTTACTTGAAACCTGTAAAAATAACTCCATAAAACTCCAATGGGGAAATGTTTCTATTGATAAGTCGCCACAAAATAATCAATACTTCTGCTGGAAGACAAAAATTTTTACAATTGAAACCGTAAGTAATTATATTTTGGCTAAAATACTGAGACCGGAATTTTTGAAATTAATCTATATTTTTGAACATTTACTGGTAAAAAAGAATAGACTAGTATACAGTTACAATATAGAAATATTGTACGTTAATGAAGTAAATTAAATCACAATCAGGGTGTGTCAGAATTCTAACTAAGTGACAAATACTGAAGATTTTGAATCAATTCTTTTAGATATATCCCAATTTATTCACCATTTTAGTGGAGGAGCGGACAGCGTCACGCTCATTGTACTTCTTCCTACAGACATATAACAATAATAATAGTAATTATTATTATATAACCTAGAACTCTATAATATATGGAAAATAAGTCACTCCAGGTGTATATAAGGCGGTTGGTTTAATGTCCCCAAAGACCTGTATGGCCATATATGGGACCTGTGTAACCACACAAGTTTTGCAATAGATGACAATAATTATAAAGTGTACGAAAAGTGTGCACAAAATACAATTACCTTAGTTTTTACAACCTTTTATGATTTTCTTATAAATATATCTAACTTTATGTCTATGAGGTACAGGAAAACATTTTAAAAGGAAGAGAGTTCACATATTCAAAATACACGAGTATATGGATGAGTACAACATATACATATACTCTTGGGGATGCTAATGATTTAATGAATGCGTCTGCCAGTTGTTCGCCTGTGGGTTAGTGTTATGATTTAAGAGTTAGGAAATTTATATTGGAATATTTAAAGCCGGAAAGAAGGTTGGATATGTTTGCCGTGTATAGTAAATAATAAAAAAAAACATATTATGAAGAGTGGTCACTATTTCAGAAATAACCGCCATCTTGAACAATGCCTGAATTAAAACAAATATTTGATGCATAGGATATATAGTAATCGGACTATTGTACATCAATTCATTTGATATTAGGTAGGTAAGTCTAAAAATACAAATAAATGTGCAAATACCACATCATGTTTGGAATCTTTTTTCTATACAAAATTCTCAAATAAACCAGTTACAACGAAGAAAGAAAACAATATGATATAAATAATTCTTTTAGTTTCACTTTTGTATAAACATTTAAATATAGATTCGCCTCTTTAAATCTACAAAATAGACAGTAGGGTACGTTTTCAACTGTACAATTAGCTCTTCTACATACATTTCTGTTAGGTGCAAGAACAAAGGCCACAGATCTTAAATGTTCCATCCAAGGCAAAAGTTTCGTCTTCTTCTGTCTAACCATGTTGTAGTAGATTCACATATTTGTTTACATTCAGCATATTTAATCATATGAAGGTATATACGCTTTTTGTGAAACAGCATTGCAATGTATAGTCTTGGTTTAGTGTACCGCTGAAATCGTACCCCACCACAGTTTGTTTTTCATGAATCAATAAGACGTAGTAAGAAACAGTTCAGCATTTGGCAACATTTCTCATTACGAGGGGCAATATCTCAAAATTTATTGAAATGAACGTCGTGTATATTTTCCACCGTTTCGCATGGATTGGACAGATGCTCATTTATTTTTTATCATCCACAGTTCTTTATGGCCATCTGTTTAAAAGCTTTCCTTACAATGGCATAGTACATAAACCATAACATTTATTTCAGCTGACTATTTCAACATTCACAATAAAGCTACTTACAGAGCTTTTTCACTCATCTCATGCATAATTTTAGGTTATGTTTGTGACCTCCTACCAAGTTCAAAGGTTTTTTTGTTGTTTCTCCGATTTATAACCCAGTTAATGAATGATTCTTAATAATAAATTTTAATCTGACTTGAACTCTATAGAAGGTCCTCGTTGACAGGAAACGGTGGTGTACTTGGATTGTTGGGAGTTACATTACCTTGTGTCCTCTCGAATTGTTCTCAATTTATAACACTATTTACTATACTATTTTTCCTCCTCATACAAGACAATATCAACGCGCAAAGAGCATTCTAAAACTCTTAAGAATTCCTTTCTTCTAAATGGTCAAAGCTGTCTCCAAATATTTTTTTTACAGAAGAGGCGTTTGATGTACACTTTTCGCGCATATAAAGTCAAACTCAACTTCTTCAGGGTAATCTAGCTGAATTATATTTGATTTCTTAAGAAAAACATAATAGTAACTAGTTTCCCAAGAGCTCTTATGAACTTTACTCTTTCACCGCTTTTGGTAAATTTTTAATGAATTTGAACTTACCTCAAAACATGCCAAATACTGTACGACAGTCTATTATATGTTAGAATTTTTCAAGAAACAGTTGGAGATATATCAAAATAACGGCAATTTCTCAAAAATGACTGCTATACTCTAAATATGTGATCATCTTTTTTCCAAACTTTGCGCGTAGTAAGCGATGTCAAAATAAACAGATCATTCTGGCTCTCAAACTTCCAATAGGATACCATGATATATATAATAAAGTTAAGTAAGGCACGTGGGCGGTTCTAGCATATTTATGCACAAGAAGTAAGAAAAATAAAAATGGTAATTTGATTTGCGTCAAAATATGTTGATTTGTTTAAAGATTTATCGATATACGTAATGCAAGGATCGGATTAAGTATGGTGCCGAATGCAAAACCCTTGAAATATAATCGTTTCATCCTTATTTCTCACAAGTTTGGCATATATACCTTACTGCTGAATTCAACCCCTGATCGATACTTATAGAAGTAATAGGTATCAATACTTTACGGAAAACAGATTATGCCTCTTTAAAGATTATGTATACAACAAAGAATGTACGACATACAGGGTCTAGGGATTTGTACCATTAAAAACTAATAAATTGTGTGGATATATAATTCGACATACATCAGATTACGTACCTATACTATATAAGTATAGCTTATAACGCTACCAGTTGAACCCTCGTAGAGGTTCACATGCGTATTGAATCCTCGAAAAAGGGGTAACATTCATATATAAAATAACCTTACATTTATAGTTACAGGTTACCGCGTCCAAAGCGGAGACTAGAAATTTAGATATGTACCTAACTTTTTACAGAACGTACTAGTCTTTGGTCTGGTAAGTAGGTATGTATATAAGATAATCAAGTGTTACATGTGCACCCAAACAGGTTCATATATGACAAGAGGGTAATAGATTAGTAATGAAAAGGTTCTATTATAGATATCATTGTATTGTAAGCCTGTGAGAGAGATATAGTGGAAACTGAGAAACATCCGCAGTATTATTGTGGCCTCTAAAATAGCATGCAGGTACCTAAATAGAAAAAAATTGACCACAAAAGAAACATATATTACTATTATTATTAAGTTTAAGCAGGATTATAAATAAGTACACAAGAAGTCATAAGACACTGCACAATACTTATGGTAATTTTACTTCCACACCACGTAATGCAGTGGAAGTAAGTATAATAATCGTCAAACAAATTTCAAACATTTTTCTTGTTGAAATAGGTCTAAAATGTCATGAGACGTCAAGATTTTAAATTTTCGAACGGTTTAAGATATTGAGTTGAAATTTTGTACACGTGCAGCGTTTTTTATTTTTAATTAAAACTATATAAATACCTACATAAAAATTATGTAATTTACTTGTGTTCTGTTGGAAATCTCAAATGGAGCTTTCGTAATGTTTTACATATATGTTGTACATAACCTCTACTACTTCTTCAGTCTTCATTTTTTTAAATTTGTTAATAACGCCGAGCTAAGCCTGATTAGATTGGTTAAATAATAATTCTATCACAATATTCTTCACATGCCACCACTAAATCTTAAATTACATTGTCTAATGAAAAATGCACACAACTTACGAAGCTTTTCTCAATAAGCCTTAGCTTGTGGTTGACCCCGATAGTGCTTTCGTAAAATCAGTAAGCTTTGCGAGTGATTTCTATTCTAAACCGTTTATTCTGTATTGGTGTCAATTATAAAAAGTTTATATAACATTTTAAAATTATAAACCAGAATAGATATGGATAGAATAGGCGTACAGTAAGAATAGGAGTACAGTATGTGTATAATAAAGGAAACAGAGGAGTACAGTGAGGATAAATATTGTTTTATAAAACATTTTTCTGTAATTTGGCAGACTGCGGTGTTCAATACATACATCGTCACTTTTGCCGTTAAGTATTTAGAAAAGCTAGTTTCCACTTATCTATAGTGCGTTTTCAATACTTATAAGCCTGTATTTTTTTTCTGGAATCCCATTGGTAAAGGTGAAAAGTAATGTTCAAATTATCCATAATTTATATTATTTAATTTTTAGGGCATAACTTCTATAATATGTAATGGGGTTAAATAATAATAATAAAACAATATTTCTAAATAGTTTATTTGAACGTTACATCTTAACACATATATTTTAACGCATGAGATGCAGAGAAGGTTAGGTGAGGGATAATTGGTACCAAATTCCTATGTCGCATGTATTCAATATTCCAACGATGGGTACTCAAAGTTTGCAGGTTAACGGTAGTGTTTATACAATAACCCCCATGTCTCGCAATTTATTTACGCATGCATCGTATTCTAGACCCAGACGAATATTCATTTTCATTAGCTCGATAATTTCACGTGGATCAATATCAGATTCCCACTCTAACACTTCTTTCTTCGGAATTTGGCAAATACGACGCGTAGAACAGCCTGCATCCAAATTTTTCAATTTTTCATTTCTTCGAGTTTTATATTCATCGGTAAGTAACGCTAGATCAGACTTTCGTCCCTCATGATTTTCTTCAATCATTTCAGATGGCTGACAAATGTTTTTCGAGTCTATCTGGGAGGTATCGGACAACTCATCATTATGCATTCTCTGCATGTGACATCTTAAATTATCTTTTCTTTTAAATGTTCTATTGCAAGAATCACATTGGAAATAGAATATTCTATGAATATTATTGTGTCGTCTTAGACCGCTAGGCCAAGAGAACGTTGCACCACAAATATTACATGCATACATGGTTATTTCTTTACTGTATGACATCAAATGACTAACAATCAGTAGGGTACCCTTATTTATCCTTACTGTACCCCTAATTTACCCTTACTGTACCCCTACTTTACCCTTATTGTACCCCTACTTTACCCTTATTGTACCCCTACTTTACCCTTACTCATTCTTGTTCCTCTGTTTTGTTCCTATTCCTATCCTTGTTTATCCCTTTAAAATACAGACCTGTTAAAAAGTTGTAATCAAACCTGTAAAAGTAATATTCAGAGGTATTCAGAAATTATCTCGTAGATTTCCGTGTAAGTCATATAAACAGTGATCTTTACGCCGATCAGTAGTAAAGGATGCAAGAACAACCAGCAGGGTAATCTTATTTATCCTTACTGTACCCCTACATTACACTTGCTCATTCTTGTTCCTCTGTTTTGTACATATTCCTATGCTTGTTTATCCCTTTAAAGTACATACCTTTTAAAATTGTAGAAGTCTTGTAACTGTCTCGTCAATACCATACTTTATTTTAAAGTACGCATGTAGGTGCCGCTGAAAGAAAAAGGAACACTCTGGATTTTGTCAATTAAATCATGCCTTGAGTCACTTTCATTTCCATCAGCACCGCCGGAATATCCTTCTCTTGCCGCTGCTAAAGGTAGTCCTCGGAAGGGTCGCATACTTTGCTGTTAATTTTATTCCAAAAATAAAGCTCCACTGTCTAATTGTTCATTGTTTACATCGTAAAATCTTTTAATTCTTTAATGAAGCAACACTGCAGTATCTTTCTACATAATTTAGAGTATTTAATTTTGAGGAATCATTTCTATGTGTAATGGGGTGGGAGTGAGGAGGAACATATCTGTTCGTGTTTTACAATTACAGCAAGCAATTGACAATGTAATTTAAGATTTAGTGGTGGCATGTGAAGAATATTGTGATAGAATTATTATTTAACCAATCTAATCAGGCTTAGCTCGGCGTTATTAACAAATTTTAAAAAAATGAAGACTGAAGAAGTAGTAGAGGTTATGTACAACATATATGTAAAACATTACGAAAGCTCCATTTGAGATTTCCAACAGAACACAAGTAAATTACATAATTTTTATGTAGGTATTTACCTATATAGTTTAAATTAAAAATAAAAAACGCTGCACGTGTACAAAATTTCAACTCAATATCTTAAACCGTTCGAAAATTTAAAATCTTGACGTCTCATGACATTTTAGACCTATTTCAACAAGAAAAATGTTTGAAATTTGTTTGACGATTATTATACTTACTTCCACTGCATTACGTGGTGTGGAAGTAAAATTACCATAAGTATTGTGCAGTGTCTTATGACTTCTTGTGTACTTATTTATAATCCTGCTTAAACTTAATAATAATAGTAATATATGTTTCTTTTGTGGTCAATTTTTTTCTATTTAGGTACCTGCATGCTATTTTAGAGGCCACAATAATACTGCGGATGTTTCTCAGTTTCCACTATATCTCTCTCACAGGCTTACAATACAATGATATCTATAATAGAACCTTTTCATTACTAATCTATTACCCTCTTGTCATATATGAACCTGTTTGGGTGCACATGTAACACTTGATTATCTTATATACATACCTACTTACCAGACCAAAGACTAGTACGTTCTGTAAAAAGTTAGGTACATATCTAAATTTCTAGTCTCCGCTTTGGACGCGGTAACCTGTAACTATAAATGTAAGGCTGATATAGTATGTCGAATTATATATCCACACAATTTATTAGTTTTTAATGGTACAAATCCCTAGACCCTGTATGTCGTACATTCTTTGTTGTATACATAATCTTTAAAGAGGCATAATCTGTTTTCCGTAAAGTATTGATACCTATTACTTCTATAAGTATCGATCAGGGGTTGAATTCAGCAGTAAGGTATATATGCCAAACTTGTGAGAAATAAGGATGAAACGATTATATTTCAAGGGTTTTGCATTCGGCACCATACTTAATCCGATCCTTGCATTACGTATATCGATAAATCTTTAAACAAATCAACATATTTTGACGCAAATCAAATTACCATTTTTATTTTTCTTACTTCTTGTGCATAAATATGCTAGAACCGTCCACGTGCCTTACTTAACTTTATTATATACAGGGTGCGCCAAAGTTCTGATTTTGGTCGATTACGGCTGTATTTGAAATGGTGGAAATATATTGTCTATAGATTATTTTCTTGATTTTCAATTCTGAATAACCAGAAAATATGTACAATTATACAGGGTACTCCGTTTTCGTTGTCCGAGCAACAACTTCGTTATTTTAAATGGAACACCCTATATTTTTTTCCTTTATCGAGTTACCCATCTAATTATATTCATAATTCTATTAAGGTGGTAGGTACTTAAAATGAACCGTTTACGATATAAAAAAGATTTTTTGACAAAAAGTGAGGTTTGCGGATAAGTTTTTGAGTACCTCTGATTTCATAGACAAGAGAGTTTTCAAAATTCTGCTTATACTGTTATGTTGAGCATATTAAGGGCTAGTAGGGCAGAAACATTATTAATATTAATCTTATACAGAGTGCTGAAAAAATTGAGTTTAATGTTTCGCTAATAAAAAAGGCCGTAATTCAATTTTTTCAAATGGGACGTACTATTTTCAGTTCTGTCATCTAATGAAGTGTTAAATTATCTTTCCATTGATATATCATAGTAGGTATTTATCTTTAGGAGTTGCATAGATATTAAGGTTAATTGTCTGGATCAGTCATTTTTCTTGCTGGAACTTCATGAGGTTTGTACTGCACTTCACCAGTTTCGATAAATCTGTCTCTAAGATTACTAAATGCAGGTTCTAAAGGGTGTCTCCTTTCAGGATATCTGGTTTTATAGACTCGGGATGCTAAGAGGCTGTTCCTTGAGCACTCCCCCAGAATAAAAATCATGTCAACCATTTCTTCCCGCGAATAATTCATATTTAATATAATTATATGCAAATGCAACTTCCTGGAACTGTAAAAGCTACTAGTATTTTATTAAAGACAATCAAAACAAAAGCACTTACCGATATAGCAGTAACACAAAACTTTAGAACATCCACAGACACGTGTTTTGACATCTATGTCTCTTCGGTGCGGCTTTTTCTAAAGTTCACAATCAACTGAAATATGTAAGCAAATACTCGTGTTATAACTATCAAAGGATTACCAGAACAGGATATTAAAAATTAAAATTAGATTATAGGAAATTCCCCGTCAAGGGATAATTATCAATATAATTATATGCAAATGCAACTTCCTGGAACTGTAAAAGCTACTAGTATTTTATTAGCTAATAAAATACTAGTAGCTTTTACAGTTCCAGGAAGTTGCATTTGCATATAATTATATTGATAATTATCCCTTTACGGGGAATTTCCTATAATCTAATTTTAATTTTTAATATCCTGTTCTGGTAATCCTTTGATAGTTATAACACGAGTATTTGCTTACATATTTCAGTTGATTGTGAACTTTAGAAAAAGCCGCACCGAAGAGACATAGATGTCAAAACACGTGTCTGTGGATGTTCTAAAGTTTTGTGTTACTGCTATATCGGTAAGTGCTTTTGTTTTGATTGTCTTTAATAAAATACTAGTAGCTTTTACAGTTCCAGGAAGTTGCATTTGCATATAATTATATTAAATATGAATTATTCGCGGGAAGAAATGGTTGACATGATTTTTATTCTGGGGGAGTGCTCAAGGAACAGCCTCTTAGCATCCCGAGTCTATAAAACCAGATATCCTGAAAGGAGACACCCTTTAGAACCTGCATTTAGTAATCTTAGAGACAGATTTATCGAAACTGGTGAAGTGCAGTACAAACCTCATGAAGTTCCAGCAAGAAAAATGACTGATCCAGACAATTAACCTTAATATCTATGCAACTCCTAAAGATAAATACCTACTATGATATATCAATGGAAAGATAATTTAACACTTCATTAGATGACAGAACTGAAAATAGTACGTCCCATTTGAAAAAATTGAATTACGGCCTTTTTTATTAGCGAAACATTAAACTCAATTTTTTCAGCACTCTGTATAAGATTAATATTAATAATGTTTCTGCCCTACTAGCCCTTAATATGCTCAACATAACAGTATAAGCAGAATTTTGAAAACTCTCTTGTCTATGAAATCAGAGGTACTCAAAAACTTATCCGCAAACCTCACTTTTTGTCAAAAAATCTTTTTTATATCGTAAACGGTTCATTTTAAGTACCTACCACCTTAATAGAATTATGAATATAATTAGATGGGTAACTCGATAAAGGAAAAAAATATAGGGTGTTCCATTTAAAATAACGAAGTTGTTGCTCGGACAACGAAAACGGAGTACCCTGTATAATTGTACATATTTTCTGGTTATTCAGAATTGAAAATCAAGAAAATAATCTATAGACAATATATTTCCACCATTTCAAATACAGCCGTAATCGACCAAAATCAGAACTTTGGCGCACCCTGTATATCATGGTATCCTATTGGAAGTTTGAGAGCCAGAATGATCTGTTTATTTTGACATCGCTTACTACGCGCAAAGTTTGGAAAAAAGATGATCACATATTTAGAGTATAGCAGTCATTTTTGAGAAATTGCCGTTATTTTGATATATCTCCGACTGTTTCTTGAAAAATTCTAACATATAATAGACTGTCGTACAGTATTTGGCATGTTTTGAGGTAAGTTCAAATTCATTAAAAATTTACCAAAAGCGGTGAAAGAGTAAAGTTCATAAGAGCTCTTGGGAAACTAGTTACTATTATGTTTTTCTTAAGAAATCAAATATAATTCAGCTAGATTACCCTGAAGAAGTTGAGTTTGACTTTATATGCGCGAAAAGTGTACATCAAACGCCTCTTCTGTAAAAAAAAATATTTGGAGACAGCTTTGACCATTTAGAAGAAAGGAATTCTTAAGAGTTTTAGAATGCTCTTTGCGCGTTGATATTGTCTTGTATGAGGAGGAAAAATAGTATAGTAAATAGTGTTATAAATTGAGAACAATTCGAGAGGACACAAGGTAATGTAACTCCCAACAATCCAAGTACACCACCGTTTCCTGTCAACGAGGACCTTCTATAGAGTTCAAGTCAGATTAAAATTTATTATTAAGAATCATTCATTAACTGGGTTATAAATCGGAGAAACAACAAAAAAACCTTTGAACTTGGTAGGAGGTCACAAACATAACCTAAAATTATGCATGAGATGAGTGAAAAAGCTCTGTAAGTAGCTTTATTGTGAATGTTGAAATAGTCAGCTGAAATAAATGTTATGGTTTATGTACTATGCCATTGTAAGGAAAGCTTTTAAACAGATGGCCATAAAGAACTGTGGATGATAAAAAATAAATGAGCATCTGTCCAATCCATGCGAAACGGTGGAAAATATACACGACGTTCATTTCAATAAATTTTGAGATATTGCCCCTCGTAATGAGAAATGTTGCCAAATGCTGAACTGTTTCTTACTACGTCTTATTGATTCATGAAAAACAAACTGTGGTGGGGTACGATTTCAGCGGTACACTAAACCAAGACTATACATTGCAATGCTGTTTCACAAAAAGCGTATATACCTTCATATGATTAAATATGCTGAATGTAAACAAATATGTGAATCTACTACAACATGGTTAGACAGAAGAAGACGAAACTTTTGCCTTGGATGGAACATTTAAGATCTGTGGCCTTTGTTCTTGCACCTAACAGAAATGTATGTAGAAGAGCTAATTGTACAGTTGAAAACGTACCCTACTGTCTATTTTGTAGATTTAAAGAGGCGAATCTATATTTAAATGTTTATACAAAAGTGAAACTAAAAGAATTATTTATATCATATTGTTTTCTTTCTTCGTTGTAACTGGTTTATTTGAGAATTTTGTATAGAAAAAAGATTCCAAACATGATGTGGTATTTGCACATTTATTTGTATTTTTAGACTTACCTACCTAATATCAAATGAATTGATGTACAATAGTCCGATTACTATATATCCTATGCATCAAATATTTGTTTTAATTCAGGCATTGTTCAAGATGGCGGTTATTTCTGAAATAGTGACCACTCTTCATAATATGTTTTTTTTTATTATTTACTATACACGGCAAACATATCCAACCTTCTTTCCGGCTTTAAATATTCCAATATAAATTTCCTAACTCTTAAATCATAACACTAACCCACAGGCGAACAACTGGCAGACGCATTCATTAAATCATTAGCATCCCCAAGAGTATATGTATATGTTGTACTCATCCATATACTCGTGTATTTTGAATATGTGAACTCTCTTCCTTTTAAAATGTTTTCCTGTACCTCATAGACATAAAGTTAGATATATTTATAAGAAAATCATAAAAGGTTGTAAAAACTAAGGTAATTGTATTTTGTGCACACTTTTCGTACACTTTATAATTATTGTCATCTATTGCAAAACTTGTGTGGTTACACAGGTCCCATATATGGCCATACAGGTCTTTGGGGACATTAAACCAACCGCCTTATATACACCTGGAGTGACTTATTTTCCATATATTATAGAGTTCTAGGTTATATAATAATAATTACTATTATTATTGTTATATGTCTGTAGGAAGAAGTACAATGAGCGTGACGCTGTCCGCTCCTCCACTAAAATGGTGAATAAATTGGGATATATCTAAAAGAATTGATTCAAAATCTTCAGTATTTGTCACTTAGTTAGAATTCTGACACACCCTGATTGTGATTTAATTTACTTCATTAACGTACAATATTTCTATATTGTAACTGTATACTAGTCTATTCTTTTTTACCAGTAAATGTTCAAAAATATAGATTAATTTCAAAAATTCCGGTCTCAGTATTTTAGCCAAAATATAATTACTTACGGTTTCAATTGTAAAAATTTTTGTCTTCCAGCAGAAGTATTGATTATTTTGTGGCGACTTATCAATAGAAACATTTCCCCATTGGAGTTTTATGGAGTTATTTTTACAGGTTTCAAGTAAAAATATACAAAAACTGAAAATAAAAGGCTTTTACTTAGTAGTTAGCTTCTTATTGAAATAGCATTCTGTTAAATAGTTTTATGAGAATAATGCAGGAATATCGTAATTTCTTAAAATCCATTTTGTATCATCCAGAATCAATACACTTGACGAAATTTAATATAAATAATATGTAGAAATTTATTCGGGGTCCCAGTGTCCTATACATTTATAAAAAATAAAAGGATATATTAAGAGAGAGAATTGATTTTTTGCATAATGCTTAAAATAAAGTACTGCATTCGATGCATTCTGGGTCCCGAGATTAACGTTACATACTTGCATAATTTATCAAATACACAGGGTACCCAGTAAATTCTATTTATTTTATATTAAAAGGCAAGAATATAGGTTATTAAATTAGTGAATTGGGTTAAATATTTTTACATCTAATTAAATATTTTAAGAATACCCATATGAGCTTAAGTTTAAAGTTTCGTATTTAGTATGCTTTTCTTTAAATCGTCTTATATAAATTAACGTCCTGGCCGAGCATAGCCGAAGCTATTCCACCACTTGTTTTAAAACAAAATATCAAATATTTCCATTCCCCTGGTGTCATTATCTGAATCAGAAAATATTTTACTTCTTCTATAGACAAAATGGCCATATATAAAAAGAAATCAGAAGAGAAAAATATAAGAGAAAGGTGATGTAGAAAAAGAACTCAACTACACAATATATTTCCCCGAGATCCGACTAAAGTATACAAAAAAAAATGATAGAACTTCTCAATATGAGATAAGATTGTTAAAAAATTACTTTTTGCTGACGAAATTAGAAATTAACTATCTGAAAGTTATAAATTATTAAAACAGGGTGAGAATAAGTAGACATTTACAAGCGTACCTAGTCAGTGGAAATCCCTAAAAATATCACATAACTCATAAAATATAAATTGTGTCTATTTATATTAGTAGTGTTCTTCATTTAGAATAAGCACATTCAATTATTTGATAAAAACAAGGAAATTTTTCCATTGTCAATACATATATCCACCTAGTACGTCGCTTTTGCGGCAATCACCTTTTATATTTTCTAAATACTTACCTACCGTGCTCATATCTTTTATTTTATCTTGAAGTGGTAAAAGGTATTTTACAAGTAATAGTTTTTTATTGTGTTTTCACATATTTCTTATCTGTAAAGGGCTTCTTGGCGTATACAAGATGAATGAGTAAATTATTCAGTGTCACTTGCAATTAATTGCGAAGTTTATAAGTAGATCAAATAATTATTAGAATTATAGGTAACATTGTTATAAAGTCTAATTTTGCATATTATTTTCTCTCTATTGTTACTTTGTTTACGTAGGTACCTATGCAATTACATTTTCAGGACATTAGTGTTTTTATTTCCACTCAGATTTCAGTCTCTTATAACTGCCTAAATATATGTAGGCAATGCATAAGGAAAAACAATTAGCCATAATTTATTTGAAATTTTGTTTATTTATTTCTTACCATTTCAGATACCTAGATAACAATAGGACGCTCAGATCACAGCCACAGGACGGCCGCGTTAGCAATTCATCCCTCCACTGGCCTCCACCCTTCGAGAGCACACTATTTTAATAACATCACGTAACTGTTGGGCACTCGTTCATATCCCGAACGCAACCGAGGCAGAGGCCTCTTTAGTTTGCAATACCTGGGTGTGGGTACCTGGCAAACGTCTCCGTTGAATAACGCTGCATATTGTCGTCTCAATTAAAGTAAAGTTGTACGCAAAATATAACATTCAAAGCGGCATCCCTTAAGAATTACATCACAAAGAGAGCCGCCTCGAGAGCCACGCGCTTGCAAACGAACACCTATTTCAAAATAAGAATAAAGGAAGCCGCAAATGCTGCTTATATTTTGGATTTGAGTTTACACGTATACATTCTTGCACCGGCCCGGGCCTACAGCGATGCATTGGGGTGTCAGTATCGTAGTATCATGCATTGGGGTAGGGAGCGTCAACAGGGTTATAATTAATATATACACCGCTTCCCGCTATCTCGATCCTCATTTATTAAATTATATATTAGCACAGGTATATTAATTCCAAACGCGCTGTTGTCTAGATTGAGCAAAGGTTAATGACCGCGAAGGTTAATGACCGCGAAGGTCAATGGCCCCGCAAGCGCCGGCGGTAAATCCTTTGATGTAAGCCGACAAAGGACGCCGCCTTTGAGATATGCCGACAAAAGTTCCCACGGTCTTCAAAATTTTCCCAGTCCCAAGTGACTCCTTACCTACTTTCGAATATTTTAATAGTAATAAGCGAAGTTGTTTGCTGGAGTCACTAAACTATGTTTTAGTGGTATTAAACTTTTCAGCTAGGGTAATTAAACTATTTTCCGTGGTCAGTAGAAGTAAGTAAGCATAAGCAGCTGCTGTGATTAAACCGTTGACTTATCCTTATTAATCTGTTTGCATACCATTATGAAATACTACATCTGTCCTAATTTAAGTATTCACTTGCGATTATTAAAGTTTCGAATTAATAATAGGTGGGAAATGTACAGTTCACTTACCTTCATTGAACTAATTAACTTGTGGCTAGTAAAAAAACTAACTGGAATAGGTAATTCAGTCAATTGGCATAAATGGTGAGCTACAGTAAAGCCGATTGCACATCTGCATACACCATGGTGACGATATCATCACGAGAGTTATCATGGAACCCCGGCTATGTATTTTAAATGCAAGTTCGCTTACTAAAGCCTCTAATATTATACCTCACATTGTGATATCGTTACCACTGGGTATGCATTTTAAAGTATCCCATATTTTCATTTTCAGAAAATGAGAGCCAATGTAAATCTCGCAGAGCTTATGTTAGACTTTTGTTTCTATATAGGTATACAAATTCTATAAAATATATTTTTTTACCAATGCCGTATAACTTTGAAAAATATATATACCCTACATAGGTACATCATATATATATTGTTCTATTGTCTGATATCTATTTTATTTTTTATACGTTCGAAATTACTTTTTGAAAGTAAATTGAAATGATTTTATTGAGCGCCAAACAGTTTCTTAAAAGCTGTTAATATTATAGACTATAGAACACCATTAGCATGACCATCTACAATCTATAGAATGACTCTTACTCAAGGTCCAACGAAGTCGGTTCAATAAATGCTCATCGATCAAGATAACAATCTAAATAAATCAAACTCAGTATTTGAACGAACAAAGTATTAATTTATTAACAAATTTGAACTTGGAATGTAATTAACAAATTTAAATAACAAAATCTAACTTAACTAAAATGATAAATATGGCCTTTATTTAAAATAAATATGTACCATGGATTTCTGATATTGTAAAGCTTTACCTTGTCTTTCTTTCGACTCGAGTAATGTTATATTATAACCTCTAACTGGTTATTATGATCCTTGAAATATTATGTCACTTGACTGACTTTTTAAACCTCTCAAGGCTTCTTCTTCTTCTTTTCTGGATTGACGTTTGTTTATAACCTCCAATTTATTTTCAAGATTTCCTTGAAATATTTCTATCACTTGATTGACGTTTTAAATTTCTTCACCATATAAATTTGCTAACTGAATTAATAAATACTTCCCTCTTCTAAATCTGCTTTCCGGATAATCTACTTCTTAATACTTTCAAAGTATACTCACTTCTTATATTTAATCAACTTTTACAATTTATTCTTGATATCAATATATCTGGATTGTAATATCCTAACCTTCAAATTATTCTCCACTTTTCTTTTCAATTTATTTATTTATTCTTGGATGAATATATTTCGCAGCTCGCTGTTCAGCGGTGTATGATCAACTGATTTGTTATTTTTAGTCGTTTCAATGGGTTAATTTCCAATATTTCAATTGTTTTTTTCTATTTTGATCTAATATTTCAAAATTTAATTTTAATTTAAAATTTAAACTATTCAGTTTTGTTTGTTCTTTACCTTAATTGAATACTGTTTTGAATTCTTTGATTCTCCTGATAAGTTTCTTATTCTACTTTTCAGGATTAAGTGAATAATTGTAATTACTCGAAATATATTGACATATTACATACACTTTCTTAAAATCTACTTATAACTACAATTAACAATTCCAATCTCAAATAAATACTAATTCATACATTTAGATGAATAGCAATGATAAACACAAAATGCTAGTAGTTAAAAACATACTGCAGTTTTCATATTGACATAATACTGATATTATAAACTAAAACAAGAAATTGATACGCCAACAAACATTTAACATCATACTATTAGTCCTTTCTTTCTGCATGATGTGAAATATCATTTACAAAACACCTTTCTGCAATGATATTTAAAAATATCTGAAAACTTAAAATGTCATTCAGTGTTTTGTATTCTATGGACTTACTATTTCTAAATTAATTACGCTGCACTGCAACTACTGTTATTAGTCTTTCATCTAATATTCATTTTGTGTAGATTTACAGTGTTTCTACACAAAATATGATTTTCAGCCCTAAGTTTTGACATGCATGTCAGATTTTATAAAATTTACTTTTTTGTTTTCCAATTTCATTCTAAATCATTTTAAATGAGATTGTGATTCTCTATAAGTTCATGTTTTATTATATACTATTTAGAATAACCTTGTTAAACTAAAATAACTTCATTTTATGTTTATTTAAATATTTTGTTCGTATTCAATATCAAGTTTCATACTCTGCATCCTACTCGCTGAGAATAATTGAACTTGAATCAATTAAATAAACCACAGATATTCCTGCTTCTGTATGATCCGTTAAAGTAAAACTGTTATGGTTATTTTCTAAAATACATACAATTTTGTGAATTTTATTTATGATTTCAAACGCGATACTTAGGTAGTGTTCCACAGTGTGGATACACAGCAATATATAAACTTCTTATGTTCTAAATTTAAAGAGAAATTGAAAGAGACGCCACAAAATTGTTAGTGTAGGCAGGGTTTGGTAGACAATTAAAGCACACTTACAATCACAAAGTCTTTTATTTAAAAGATTAATAACAACAGTTAAACAGAAACTAAGAAACATTAAACAAAATGATAAACGATAATATACCTTGACATTATCAGTACTACTAACTTGTTTACGTCAAAAGCCACCAACATTAAATCTGAGTTGCCAACTTTAGACAAACAAATCTTGGAGTAACTAAAGTAGTTAAAGAGTAGAGTAAGAGAGCTTGGACTATTGACATTTTAACAAAAATAACAAGATTTTTTAAATAAAATTTGCAGATAATATTACTTGGCACACTTATATATAGAAAGAAATACTTGCATGTTAAAATACAGGTTAGTAAAAAATATATAGACTTGAATTGGATTTACATTTTATTTTCCAAAGTGAAGATATGGTGCATCTTCAAAACTCGTATAAGGGAACAAAAAAATGATTCTAAATGTATAAAAGATTTATTATTATATAATATATATATATATATACATAAAAATAAAGGTAAACTAATAAATACAGAGGTCGCCATATTTAAAATAAGTCCCAAATAAAATACCTAACCTTTATGCAGTTTTTATGTGCTTAAAGTATATACCTTCAAATCTGTCCATATGGTTTGATAAACCCCACTCACTTAATAAATTCTGATAATCCATTTAGCTATAAGTATGCCCAAATATTGAAATAATGAAACAGTAAGGCTCACAAAGCACATACACACAGAAACACATATTAGACAATGGCATAATAATGGCATGCTAAATGGAGGATTCTCGGAATATTTCGGAGATATTCGGAACCCGAGGTCGGTTTAATTTTACAAATTCATTTACAGCAGGTAACCGTTCGTTTGTCATGTGATAACAGTGCACTTATGGTAGAAATGTCTTCACTTACCATAGTAAACTTTTTCCAGAAATTTTAGTTTAATAATTAAAGGTGACTGTTTTGCTATATCAGGCGTACTAACAACTCCCTGCAAGTGAACTTACAGATCTGGCGTACTAGTTTATTAATGACAGAAAAAATGTTCATTTGTGACAATATGTCATGTCCAGAAATTTCGATTTACTTGCTGTTATTGCTAGAGTTACCAGTAGCAGGCAAAAAGTTACTAGTACCAATTAAACTTTTTTCAGAAACATATATAATGATGATAAGGTCCCACACAGCACAAGGCTGTCCGAGGGATGTACCATGGCAAAGACCATTTAGGATTTGGGCTTGCCTATGGGCGTCCCAATATCCCAATATGTATGCATTTCGGCATACCTTTGGTCATCCCATTGTCACAACTTGGTACCAGATAAAAGTAATCTGATGGATGTCCTGAGGGATATCCGGCGCTTATACCTAAGGATGTACCAGGACATCCTGGGATATTTCGGGACGTCCTATGGACTACGATGGGCATCCTGAAGGATATCCGGTGCTTATAACCAGAGATATACCAGGACATCCTGGGATATTTCAGGACGTCCAGAGGACTACGAATGGGCTTCCATAATATATCCTTATTAGATACCTACCAGTAAATCCTTAGCATAAAAGAACGTCCCGGAATGTCCTAAGGATGACAAGCTGATATACATATTTCATCCTTTTCAAGTGGTAATATATTATTTTCTTAAGTTTCGATATATTAACCACAGCCAAAGAAACTACATATTTACAAACAAAACTAAAACATTTTGTATGTACATGGACTACTTATACGCATAAGTAGATATAGCACATAAGTCAACTTATATAATTTTCTTTTTGTAAAATTGTATTTTCTCTGACTATGCCTAATACACCGTAACATTAGGAAATATTATATTTCTCAATGAATCGGCCGAAACACCCAAGAAATTTCACATCAAGTTATTTGATATCAATGGTCAAGAAAATAAAAATACTTCGCGAATTATAATATAAGCCAAACAAACTGATGTTGAAAAGCAAGCTTAGAAAAAATGTAAAATAACACAATATAAGTCCGTAATATGAAATACTGTGTTTTGTGCAAAATTTACTTCTTTGTACTAACCGAAAAATCAAAAAATTTACAGATCTAGTTATTTAACATTAAATAACATCAAATATCAGTCAAGAAAATAAAGATACTGAGGGGTTATAAGAACCTAACATATTTTATATTTAAAAATAAAATCAATTTGTAACATCAAAAAGCAAACTTCTTAGAAAAATATAAAGTAACATATTTTTTTCAAATTGAATATCAAAATATATTTTTTTTTATCATGTAATGCATTTCTAGTTCGCTACTCTCTTCTTTGCCTCGCTACTCTTTTTGTCCTAAGTCATTTGATATCAGAAGTCAAGAAAATAAAAATAAGTTATAGGAAAATAAGTTAAACATAGTCAACAGTTATAAAAAAACTCATCTGTACTGTTAAGCAAACCCCTAAAATACTCACTGTTCACAACAATATAAGAGGTATTGTAAAAACAAAGTTATTTGTGAAGTTGTGATATTTTACATTAATAATTATTTTTTAAAAAACAATTCACTATTACGTATTACAGACCACACATTGTAAAGAGTACTATGTACTGTATATATTCGTAGATGTAGGTTTTGGAAAAGCAAACTTCTTAGAAAAATATAAAATTATATATTATTTTTTCAAATTGAATATGAAAACGATAAGTAATTTGGATAACACATTTTCCTAATTAAACATAACATGCCTTTTTATTATGTAATTTCTATTTCTAATATAATTTAATTTCTATTTCCTACTTCTCCACTCTCTTCTTTGCCTCGCTCCTCTCTTTGGCCCTTCTTAAGTATTCTTTCAGTAATCTCTCTGCCTCGTTTTCAGTAATGGTATATCCATTCATAGTTGCAGCTAAAACAAACATGTACTTATTATTATTTAAATCGGTACTATCCAAAAAATTTAATATATATGAAAATAATAGAAAGAATTGAAGCATACAGTATAGCTGCAGCATTTGATGAATAATATAATTTATCTACTCTTACTAAATTATATATTAATTAATCAACTGCTTCAACTGTCGCCTACGGCTCGTGCTGTAAACTTCGTCTGCGTGAGCTATTACCTACATTACTGCTCGTTGAATAATATATTATTACCAAATTAGGAATTAAAATCCATAAAGTACTGTCTGATTCAAATAAGACTGTATATGAAAGAATGTAATTTAACTCAGGTGCACCCCATGCTTTTGGTTTAATTAACGTAACTATTAATATTAACATTATTTTCTTCCTTTTAGTGCATTTATTTAGCAGTTTCGGTTTGTTTTAAAAGTGTGTTTTTACATTTTTTTTTAAATTATTTGTAATGTAAACCATATAATATACACATGCAAAATTGCAAGCCAATACAATATTTGGAAATGGGTGAAAATTGAATTGCAAAATATTCTTACATATAATGTTACAGCTGAAAAAAATTAATAAGGTACAAAATAATGTTTAAAAATCATTTACAATTTGATTTTCTCCCCATTTTTATGCATTGAAAATTTACAGAAATAAGACTTAACGACAAATAACATAATTTAGCATACAACTGTCAAATACAACACACCTCTAAAATTTGAAAATCTGGACATGACTTACAAGAACCATTGTATGCATATGAACAATTTTTTATCAATCCATCAGAAGAATTTCCAGTGTCTGAAAAAACCACCATGGTGCTGAGGATCGACAGTTTTTCCCCAATATACACAAGTTGTTTAACCAATGTTAACACGGTTGTTTAGTTGATGCCCATAAAATTTGTTTATTTTCATTTGTAAAAACAATACTTTTTCTTTCCCTCGCTTACCAAAGGAAAGTATTATATTCGTGAAAAAATCACCCTCTGAAATTTCTTCAGATTTCCATGTTTCAGACTACGTAGATTACGAAAATGAAGGTCTTTCAATTCTGTCAGACTGTCTGGTGCTAAACTACTGCTTGATGGAAAAGAGTGAAATTTGGTAAGTAGTTGGCATTACAATATCAGGATGAACTTTCTAACGAAAGTGGAAGAGCAGGATCTCGTAACCCAATAAGTTACGAAGAACTGAATTTCACCTCATAAGTTAACTAGCGTCCTACGTGAATTTTTTATGTACACAATTTTTTATAAAATGTTTGTAATTACTAGTTGCTTAATAATGACATTATTATATAAAACAAGTCCCTCAAATTTAAAATCTGGACATTTCATGACTATTTCAACAAAAAATTTTTGAAATATTTTTTTACGATTACTATATATATATACTTCCACTCCACTACGAAGATGTGCAAGTAAAACTGTGACAGATGGCAATAATATTTGGTCTAAAGTTGACCCAATTTATAGTTTTATTGAAAATATACATGGTGATCATCATAAAAAATAATTTAACTACGGTGGAAATTTGTAAATGTATTTACGTAAACCTTCCTAATTTGGCACCCTTTATTTATTATTTATTTTTTGCTGTCAGATAACCACTCTGTATATTTCAAAAAAAGTTATCATGTTTTGTTTATAGCAATAATGATAACTATATTCCGATTATTATTCTCCTGTCGCTTCTCTCAATGAATAGTTTTTTAAAGTGACCACCCGTATAAATAAAGTGTGTAATTACCTATTCTTAAAAATGTTATTGTTATTAATTCTATAGGAAAAACAATTTTCAATTACAGAAGAAAAACTTTTCAAATTTTGCATACACAGATAATAATTGCGTACTTGATGAAAGAAAACTCATTGAGTGCATCTCTTACCCGTCATATATAGAGGGTGAAACAAGGGGTAAAAATATGGATCACAATATGTTTTTGCACTCTTTTTATTATATATCTTTCAATATTAATTGAATTGCCAAAAAAATGTAAATACTGCTTTTTCGAAGTAATAAAATTGGAATTTTTAAAGAGTTACTTTGATGACTTGATATTTTTGGACGCATTTTACTACAAGTATGGTATTTCCTCTATATTGGTCAATTTTTTTCGTAGAAAAAACAAACAAATTAACGATGATTTTATGTGGTACCAAAAATATTCTTCACACTTTTTGCAAAAATTAATATTCAGAGATACTGGCTAAAAAGTGCATGCTAAAACATACTGCTATCCCTATTTTTTTTCACTGTCTACGTCCGTCAGGTGAGTGACTCACTTAATCAATTTTTTTCCATAAATTATATGTCATTACCTATAATACTAATGCATAGTTTTAACCAGCCAAGTATTATATGTTATTACATAAAACACAAAACTGCTCACATAATTTTTACATTATTTGCAATGAAAGATATTTCTAATAACATTACTTTTGTTACAATAATAAATAATTCTCTTAAAAAATAGATAGGCCTGTGAACATACAAAATATAAAAATTACACAAACAGCATGTGTACAAAAAACTTTTATAAAAATATTTTACAAATGTTTGACCTCATTTAAGATTTAAAAGCTTAAAAAACATTTTCCAGTCATTTGTAGAAATGTTTCCAAGCTTGCATTGTCTTCCTACACCCTTCAAATATTATTCATTTTCAAGGCAAATACAACATGTAATAAAGTTTTGTTGAGTTGACTAGAATCATAAATTTGTTTGTGCTGTCAGATTTATTAATAAATTATATGACTGTAAGAAGTGCATTTGTGTTTTTTACAAAACATGTGTTAAAGTTAGTAATATAAATAAATTTCTATTGAATGAATAACTTGCCTTTTATAACTCTTGCTAAATTCAGGTTCTTAAATGCTTCCTTTCCCTTTAAACCAACCCAGGAATAGTTTTTTGCTAAATTATGTACAATTAGTCTCTCCATTATTCGTTTGAAAAAATGTTTGACATTGTCGCCTCCAATTCTTCTTAATTCAGTTTCCTGAAATAGAGTATTTAGGTACATTTAATTGACATTAGTGACAAAAACGAATATATTTAAAAAATATATAAAAACAATTAAGACTGTCCATTTTTAAACAATTGACCATAACAATTTTGACCACACATTAAGAAAATATGCTTTAATAGTGGAGATAAATCGTCACACCAAATATTCATTCAAAATGTTTATAGCAATGCCTAAAATACAATACAACAAAGTCGAAAATTGAATTGTGAAATTATTTACTGTATGATGTAAATTTTTTTAAATGTAAGTTTTTTCAAGCAATTTTTAGTGATATTAGCAAACAAAAATTTTTAAATATTTAATGCCGTTTTGTTGGCATTTCCTTATCCACTTTTTTAAATAAATGCACTTTTTCCACTCAAAAAAATTGCATGTCTCACCTTCCAATGGGGGGTAGAAATGATCACAAGTGAGCATGTGATTGTGGTTGTGCATAGGAACAAACTGAAATTACCATCTGTGGGCACCCGGAACTATATGTGTTATATAATTAAAAAATGAGTTTCTTAATACCATTGAGAAATACTCAAAAAACCTACATTCTAAAAACAAAGAGATATTCTATGACTTGATAATGTGCTTAAAAAACTGACGATTCGATATGTGATTTTGATACTTAGTATAGGCAACTTGGTGGATTCTGTTCGTTTTGATGTCTAGATCAAACGCTAAAAAAAATTGTTTTGCCGCTATTGCCCCGCAATTGTTATAAACAATGATTTTGTTGCTAATTTGTTAACTAGCAAAATTCGAGGTAAATTTAAAATAACAAAATGCATTTTGAGATAATTCGACAAAAAATAACAACTTTTTACTCTTGTAAAATTGTCGAAAAAATGCGTATTTTCCGAAATACAGCAGTTCGAATTTTTCCAAAAAAAAGAAGAAGAGGGAATAGAAAGTGACGAGAAAAAAACCGAAAAAGGTCTGGTGAATGTATTATTAAAATACGAGACTCTTTTTCCTCTATGGCTTTTTCCTAAAATGCATTCTGTCCAAGTTTTTCTGGAAAAACACAAAAAAAAGACCCGCCCTTATCGGAAAATGCAAAATTTTGTAAACTATGAAATTCAAAAATCGGGAAAAATTCAGACGTATAGTTTAATATTATTCTTTAAAATTTTGGTCTCTTGTAATTCTTTTGTAACGTGAATATTTTCCTAGTTTTCACCAGTTTTTCACAAAAATACGTTTCTTGAAAATCCATTCAGTAAACTTTTTCAAGTTTAGGTCGATTTTCGTCTAATTTGCCTACACTAACTACTTTTTAGTCATTGTTATACACACCTCGACTTTATAAATTTTCGTTAAAATATAACATTAATAATTACTTAAATTATCGCCAACTATTTTAAAAGGCCAATCTTAATGGTTTTCTTTTTTGCAACTTAACAAATTAACTAAAATCATCTGAAGATATTTAGTTTTATTCACAATTTCGTAACGAGCATTCCGTTTGTTTTAAATTGTGATACAAGCTGTACAACCAGAGATATTTAAGTAAAGCTAAGAAAAACAAAATATTAAACATTATCTTGTTTAAATAAATATCTTCCTGAACTTGGGTTTATTCCCAAACTTTTTGCTGAACTTCTGGTAATGTTTACAACAAGTTCCAGCAAAAAAATTGCTATTGCAAAACAATTTCCTACAAATTTTAGTTTGACTCCACTATAAGAAACACGTAATTAAAATTTATCGGCAAAAAAGCAATGATTACTAAAACTGTGTTTCATTATCAAGGTATAAAGTTTAAAACTAATGAATAAATAAAATATACTAACCAAAACATTCTGATTTTCTTTAACGGCTAATTTTTCTTCAACAAATTCTAAGTCCTGTTGATTACATAATGGAAAATTATTTTCCAATAAGAAGTTAGGAGAATTTAATTCATTATTTTCCATTCTATTGTTACATTTATTATTTACTGATAGAATTAAAGTATTTAACATTTCCGTCTGTTGGTCTATTTTTATTTGGAGTAAATTTAACTGCCTCACCATTTGCCTTTCGAATTCTAAAACAAACATTTTATAAATTCTAATATAATTTAAAGAAAATTATCCATACCAGTAGCAGAGCGCAAACTTTTTGGCGTACTCTCATGGTACTGATTAGAATTGGGAATTGGTTTTTGTTTGCTACATCCTGGAATTGCTTCACTTTTCTCCTCTATTATTACAGGAAGTTCTGCGATACTCATCCGATTTTCCTCTCTAATTGAAGTATCAGCCCACACAGCATGGAATGTTTTAACAATGTGCAAATTATGTTGCCAATGTACAAATAATGTTTTGTGTACTCAGCGATATTACTGAAACATTTATAAAATATCCGAAAATAATATATTTTTTTGTCTATGAATTTTATGTATATAACATATTTTTAAAATGTTTGACCAGCATTGTTATAATGTTTTTTCTACCTCATTTGAAAATATTTTTCCAATATTTATACAATATTCTAAAATAATATATTTTCTTACATATCATTTAGATGTTTATAAAACCTTTCCGAAATATTTTGCAAATATTTTTACTGTATTATTTTCTATAATAAGAAATATATGTATGCAATATCTTTGTAACATTCTTTATTGTAAATTTCTGTTGCACTTGAATATTGTAGTTAGACAATGGAAACAGTTCCAAATTTAATTATTAGAGCATGACATTTAACTATATACAAAATTTATGATAATAACTGTAAATTGTTATATTCCTTAGAGCAATGAGAAGTGCCTGAAACTATTTTAAAGATTAAAACATTTTTATTTTTTTCAAATATTTATAATAAACCGAAAATAAACGCATATTTCCCTCTCACTCTGCAAAATCCTATCCTTAAATGTCGGTGATTGTGGTAGCGTTTCACTTCACCATTGAAAGCGAACGGATCATCGTTGCCCATTTATCAATAAATAGTGAGTAATTTTAAAGCCAGCTCATTCATCTGGGTTTTCAAAACCGCCCGCCATCCTCTTAGTTTCTGACAGAAGCTAGGGGTGCGGTAGTGTCACGGATGGATCAGAATATATTAATTAACGTGTATTTGCATATGCATATTTAGTTAATAGAATTTGTTCTTTATTTGAGTATCTACACAATATGCAAAAAATATTATCAATGTTAAAAAATATCATAAAATTGCAATATTTTAGAAAAATGTTTATAACATGTTATAAGAACATTTCATTGTTGTGTGGGGCATATTGCATATATCTTTTAAAAAGTGGCATAAATATTTTTTAATATCTGTTGAAATGTTGTACAAACATTTTTCAGACATGGAACAGTGGGACATTTAATTGTATATACAATATGCAAAAAATATTATCAATGTAAAAAAATATATTATATAAATATTGCAATATTTTAGTAAAATGTTTATAACATGTTATAAAAACCTTTCATTGCTGTGTGGGAGCTAAAATATAAATTTGATAAATATAAATTAATTTAAAAAAAAAGGTAAAATATTACCTTTTTCAACTAGTTTTGCAAAGTTGTAGAAGCTTTCATCATTTAGAGCTGTATCGAACTCAGCAG
This sequence comes from Stenurella melanura, assembly GCA_963583905.1. Lineage (NCBI taxonomy): Eukaryota > Metazoa > Arthropoda > Insecta > Coleoptera > Cerambycidae > Stenurella > Stenurella melanura. The sequence goes on from OY757315.1 coordinate 94,809,824, forward strand.
ATTGAGAACCTCCACGTAGTACTAAAACAGTTATTAAACTTATTTTTTCAAAGCCATATTAAAGGTGTTAAAAACTTTATCAAAATTTTCGAAATCATATTTCTAAAATTTTCGTTTTTCTTTTTTGTAACAAAATATAAATGGTAAGTAACTATTTATTTCCAAATAATTTAGCAATTTACACTAAACAAATGAAAGTTTTATTGGACAAAAAATCAATCAAGCAGAACACTTTACATATTTTCATTTTAAGCGAATAATTCTCAGCTGAACAGTCAATTTAATTGGGAGAGTTTATGAAAAGTCCATTACAATCTGAACACTACTTCCATCTTTGTTCCAACTTTTTTAAATTGAAAATAATATGTAAGCATTCAGAACAACTATTTATAAACCCCTAGTTTAACTAAATCTTTACTGTTATTACCCGCACCCAAATTTCAATAATACTTTTAATTATTTGCAAATATAATGACAATGTTGTAGTTAACTGATGCAAAATAAATACCTTTTTCATATTGGGGTTTTTTTGGTAAATTTTTTATTAGAAACTTCTGGTCCAGGCTGGGAAATGGAGGTAGGGACCGACCAGCATCTAATATTTCCGAATCCTCCGTTTCTTCGCCTGAGCTCAACAATTTAGGAATTCTCTTTCTTTTAGTGTTCTCACATTCGGAGAGGTCACTGGTTTCTTGTGCGATATTTAAATACGTGCGAGCAGTGAGGTAATTACCTAAAATCAAAATTAATTATAGAAAAAATTTTATCTACCTACAGTCCGATTCAAATAGAATGTCCAGTAAGGATAAATAGTGGCAACTAATTATGTCACAATATATAGAAAATAATCACTCATAACCTCTACCATTTTATGAATCATTCATTCACTTCATAAAAATATTGACTTATATTGCATTCTGTCATTTTGCAATCCTATTTGAATCGGAGAGTATATATGGATTTCATACTATACGGTTTTCCTATTATTCTAACTTTAAAAGAATTCCAATCAAGATCAGGTAGATCTTGGTTTCTAATAGCTTTTGACACATTCACATTAGCAGGTGGCCAAAAACAATTTTCGTTTTCATCAATCCAACTTGTTGGCACAGCTTCTATCGAACTGTCCTCTGAGAACTACACAATAGTCCAAGACATATTTTAAATTTATGCTAAAATTTACAAGTATAGCAAAATGGATAACATAAAATTTCATAATAATAATATATTACCTTTCTAAACTCACGTTCAAACTGATAGAAAAACTGTCTCAAATTTACCAATATATATATATATATATATAAATTCTAAGGATCGTAGGGCTTCGGACAATTGGGCGGTGAAGTCAAACTCTTTTTTACTATGCCAAGCTTTCGAAAATGTTTATTTTCTTTCTCAAGGCTACAATTAAGTAATGAAATTTTAGTTAAAAATTAAATTATATTATATTAACTTACTTGTAAGTTGAGGTTATATTCTAAAATTGGTTTGCTTGTAGAAGAACATTTGCAATATTGTAGTATTATAAGCAGAGAATTGTTTATTGTATCATTGATGTATTTTTTCAGTTGAACTATTAAGTGATTATTAAGTTATTTGAAGATTATTGTTAACAGACATTGTCCTCATGTTGAGAACCACATGTGACTAGTATAAAAAACTTTTCACAGGAAACCCATACCCACGCCATCTTGTGAGAATTTTATATACTACTATTACTAATACCATGTTTACATGATGGATTTAAGTAGGGTTCTGTATAATGTTTTTTACCAACCATAGAACAATTTGTATATTAAAATTATTATTATTGTTTATTAACTTAAAAGTATTACTTCACTGTTCATTGTCCACTAGCACTTCCCGGAATTGTTAATTTTAAAACTATTTTATTAATATGTTGAGAATTGCAAGGGGAGTTGATTTAGTTATTTATTTATTACTTTGTTGTTAATTTTGGTTGATTGTTGTTTTACGAGATCTGTTAATTGGAATCACTCTATTTTTGGAAGGTAACATTTAAATTTTCTTACTCTGTACTACTGCTACTACTACTATTAATATAATTTGTCCTTGTTTTTTTATTATCTAACTGTAGTACAAAGGAATAAATTGTGCTTAACCCACTGATATCTGTTCGTTTATTCATTGTATTGTTTTCATTATTAATTTCTACCATTTCAAGGAACAATCTTTTTGTTAAATTTGTTTCCGTGTGCAAAATTTTAAAGTTTTTAAAATCCATATGATGTCCTGTGTCCATGACATGTTCTGAAAGCGCACAAGTACGTTTTTCAGTTCTACAATCACTTTTATGCAATGTCATGCGCGTGTACAATGATCTTGAGGTTTGACCAATATACTTTTGTTCACAATTGTGACAAGGAATACTATAAATTACGTTTGTTTTTTTAATCAGATCGTCTTTATCTTTGAGTTTGGTGTATAATTTTCCAATATGTTTAATGTTTTTTTGTGCTACTTTTATCTGCTGTTCTTTCTTGAACATATTGATTAATCTGGGTGATAATTCTTTTACAAACGGTATGGAGCCATATGTTATTGGACCTGTGGTGTCATTGTTATTTATTGGTTCGGTTTCACCAACCCTGTCTTGCGTGACGTGATTTCTCATGTTATAGAGCCATTTTTTTAAGAGGTGTTTAGGGTATGAATTATCTAACAAAATACGGTAAAGTCTATCAATGTTCCCATTTCGTAGAGAAGGATGTGATATTTTGTGAATTCTGTTTTTCATAGCTAGTACGAGGTTCATTTTCATTTTTTCTGTGTGATGCGAGTTATAATTTAAGTATCTACCGGAACTGGTAGGTTTGATGTACCAGTCCAGTATCACTGTATTATCATTTCTTCTTATCACTTTAGTATCCAAAAAAGGAACGCTCATATCAGTTTCCTTTTCTATTGTGAATTGTAGGTGTTCGTTATAGCTATTGAATATATTAAGAATTTCGTTTATACCTGTTTCTGGTACTGAACAAATGATATCATCAACGTATTTTTTTAGAAAAGGCAGTTCAAGGCTTAATTTTGGAATACATTCGTCTAATAAGTCATCCATGACGTACTGAGCCACGATTGGTGAAACCGTAGCTCCCATTGGGGTTCCCAATATTTGTTTGTAAAATTCATTATTAAAAGTAAAATAAGTTGTGTCAAAGATAAATTTGATAGCTTCTATGAATTTTTCACAGGGCATGTTACAGTAGGATCCAATCGAACTCCATCTTTTTTCGATACTTTTATTTACTAATTCTATAGGAATATTACTAAATAATGAAACTACGTCTAGACTTACTACAACATGGTTTTCAGGTAATTGTTTTTCGTTAATGAATTCTGAGAATGCAAAAGAATCTTTTATATAGTATTCATTGTCACTATTGTACGACCACGTGAGAATATTTGTGACAAATTGTGCTATTTTACTGTTAGGTGTGTCTATACTTGAAATAATTGGTCTCACAGTGAGTGTTGGTTTATGAATTTTTGGTAAACCATAAAATTTTGCTGGTACTGTATTATAAATTGTTAATTTCTTAGCTTCCTGTTCACTAATCATCTCTTCATCACTGAGTTCAGATATAAACCTATTTGCTTTTTGTTGAAATGAAGTGGTAGGATCTCTTTGAAGTTTACTATAAGAACCTGCATCGTTGAGAATATCTAGCGACTTTACTATATAATCATTTTTGTTCATAACCACGGTAACATTACCTTTGTCAGACCTAGTTATTATCAACTCTGCATGTTCTTTCAGAAACCTTTTTGTTTTGTTGAATATATTATTAAAAATTAAATTTTGTTTATATGGTTTGTGAAGAAAATTTGTTAAAATGTTGGTTACTTGAGCTCTAAATATGTTTTTTTTAACAGTGTCAAATTTTGAAATTAAAAATTCTATATCTGATAATATTTTTGTTACTGAAATATCCTGAGAGGTAGGTGGTATGCAAAATTTAAAACCTAATGATAAGAAAATTTTTATGTCCTCTGGTATCTCTACGTTTGAAAGATTCTTGAGCCAATTTTCTTTTACTTTTGTTGAGAAATGTAATATATATTTATATTGTACAGTAACGATACAACTGAATATACTGCGCATGTGCGCGTATGTATATATATAGATATAATTGATGTCATTTCCTTATTCTGTATTCTGTGGTATTGTAGTGAAAGACGCCATGAGAGAAACATGTGTTAAGCATTAGTTAGTACCTATATTTTTAGAATGTATTTTATAGGCAATAAAGCCTCATTGCAAACAGTAAAAGTCTTCTCTTTTAAAATGATCCTGACCTTAATATGGTAGCAGAGCGTGGTTAGTGACTTAGTGAGTACTGTTATTGTCCCGTGTACAAAGGAAAGCACGTGTGATAAAAGAAAATGGCGAAAAACGGTGATGTAGTGATTCCTGTGTTTGATGGGGAAGACTATAGTATGTGGAAAAAACGTATTACATTATTTTTGAAACTTAAAAAGTGCGATGAAGTGATAAAAAGAGAAAAAACAAGCTCGGAGAAAGACGATTGGGATGAAAATGATTTGAAGGCAATGAACTATATATACGGTGCAATAACAAATAAACAGTTGGAATTTGTAAGTGACAAGTTAACGGCGTATGATATAATTAAAAAGTTCGATAGTTTATACTTGAAGGAATCAACGGCATTGCAAATAGTGTGCAGAAATAAATTGGAAAAATTGAGACTTAAAGACTATAGTGATTCGGCAACATTTTTCAGTGACTTTGAAAAGTCAGTAAATGAGTTGAAAAACGCAGGTGCGAGTGTGTCTGAAAAAGAAAAATTAAACTATATATTGAACACGTTGCCCGAATCGTACAGTTATATTGGTGATTTGATTGATACGTTAAAAGAAGAAGATCAAACTGCGGACTATGTCAAAAATAAGATTCAAATGGCTGAAATGAAAAATCAAAAAGACGAAAATTTTGGGAGAAAAAGTAATGCATTCATGGCAGACAAAAGTCGACAGGATCGAACGTGCTTTCAATGTGGCGAACTTGGACATATACAGAGAGACTGCAAAAATGGCGGCCAAGCGGCAAACGCTAGAGGCTCATGGCGTTCATCACGAGGATGGAGAGGAGCAGCCGGAAGAGGAAATAGCAGAGGGCGCGGTAATTTTCGTGGACAGCGCGGAGCAGGCGCATATCATGCGAATCAACAAGGAGTGAGCGCGCATCGCACCGATCAACGGGAAGAGAAAGGCGCATAGCTTACAATGGTTGCTCATCATGCGGCTCACAATACTAGGTTAAGTAACGAAGATTGTAATGAAATACAGTGGCTTTTAGATAGTGGTTGTACGGACCATATAATTAATGATGATAAATATTTTGAAAATTTTAAGCTACTTAAAGAGCCAGTAAATGTTTACTTGGGCGATAATAGAGTCGTAAAAGCCACAAAAATTGGTAATGTTTTGAGTTATTTTGACGCTTTTGGTAAAAAGAATTTAGTCGATATGAAAAATGTATTTTATGTTAAAGATATGAAATCAAATTTAATTAGTTATAGTAAAATAACTGAGAATAATACAATTGTTTCTAAAGGTAAAATGACGAAAATTATTGATAATTATGGTAAAGTAACTGCAGTAGCTTTGAAAAATAACGGTTTATATATTATGAAAAGTAAATTAAAATTAGCTGAACCTTTGGTGAATATTGCAAATAAAATTACGGATAATATGAGTCAAAAGGAAAAATGGCATCGTTTGTTGGGCCATGTAAACTTTAAATATTTAAGTGTTTTGTCTAAAAATCAGCTGTTAGTTGGTATTCCAAATGAACTCGAATCTGAATTTATGAAATGTGAAACTTGTATTGAGAATAAAATGCACAATATTCCTTTTGAGAATAATAGAGAAAAGGCTAAAGAAATTTTAGAAATTGTTCATACAGATGTTTGTGGACCTTTTCCAACAACAGGTCTTAATGGTGAAAAATATTTTGTTTCTTTCATTGATGATTACAGTAAAATTGCCAGAGTGTATGCAATGAAATCCAAAGCAGAAGTTTATGATTGTCTGGTTGAGTATGTAAATGAATGTGAAAATTTAACGGGAAAGAAAATAAAGTTTTTGAGATGTGATAACGGTAAAGAATATTTAAATGGCAAGATTTATAGTTTTGCAAGAAGTAGAGGCATTGTTATTAATAATTGTCCGGCATATGTACATGAGTTAAATGGAACCGCAGAACGTTTTAATAGAACAATTATGAATATGTCGCGTTGTTTATTAGCAGAAGCGAATGTGGATAAAAAGTATTGGCCTGAAATTGTTTGTGCGGCAACTTATTTGAAAAACCGTACGTTATCTAATACTATTGAAAGAAAAACGTCTTATGAAATATTTTTTGGAAAGAAACCGGATGTGTCAAATTTGCGTTTATACGGAAGTAAAGTTTTTGTTAGAAAACCGGAACAAAAAAGAACTTCTAAATGGGATAAAAAGGCCGATATGGGTATTTTGATCGGTTACAGTAACGTTGGTTATCGTGTACTTTTAAATGGTAGAGTCATCGTAGCAAGACATGTTGATATCGTTGAAGAAAATGTTAAATGTATTAGGTTGAATGAAAATGAATCTGAAAATGAGAGTAACGAAATCGATGAAAATTATGAAACTGAATCTTTGAATGATAGCTTTAAAAGTACTGATGAAAGTGTAAAGGATGAAAGTGAAAGGTCTGAACCTCATCAAAGAGAATCTGAAGTTCGTAGATTGCAACGAACTAGAAACCCTCCAAAGAAATTTGATGATTATGTTGTATATGGTAATAGTATTTTTGTAAATATGTGTAGAACTGATATACCTAACACATTTGAGGAGGCGATGGAATCAGATGAACGTAAGTTTTGGGAAAAGGCTATGAATAAAGAAATTGAATGTTTAAATAGAAATGAAACTTGGGAATTAGTTGAAAATGTTAATAATAATAAAGTTTTGGATGTAAAATGGGTTTACAGTAAAAAATCTGATGATACGTATAAAGCTAGGTTAGTCGTAAGAGGTTTTCAGCAAACTGATGAAATTGATGATGTGTATTCTCCTGTAGCTAAAATGCAAACTTTAAAAATTTTGTTGTCGTATTGTTGTCAAATGGGCCTGGATATTGAACAAATGGATGTTGAAACGGCATTCTTAAACGGTAAGGTAAATTCTGAAGTTTATGTTAAACAACCAAAAGGTTATAATGATGATACAAATAGAATATGCAAATTGATAAAAGCTTTATATGGTTTAAAAGAGAGTCCAAGAGCATGGTATGAATGTCTTGATAAATTTTTGGTAAGTTTAGGTTTTGAAAGAAATAATATTGATTCTTGTTTATATATTCTTAGAAATGAAAAGGATACTATATACTTATTAATATTTGTTGATGATTTATTGATTTGTGGTAAAGATGTAAAAGAAATAAAAAGAATTAAAGTTCTATTGTCAGAAAGATTCAAGATGAAAGATCTTGGTAAGATTAAAGAATATCTGGGGATTACCGTTGAGTATGAGTCCCGTAAGAATGAAATGAAATTAAATCAAACCAAATATATTGAGTCATTGATTAAGAAATATAATTTAGAAAATAGTAAGTTGTTTAATACACCTATGGAAGTAAATTTGAAAATTGAAAAGTCAGATAATTGTGAAAGAGATATTAAATATAGAAATTTAATTGGTGCTTTATTATATATAAGTTCGGCAACAAGGCCTGATATAAGTTTCAGTGTGAATTATTTGAGTAGATTCCAAAATTGTTATAACGAAACACATTACAAATATGCTTTGAGAATTTTGAAATATTTATATTTGACAAAGAATTTAAAATTGATTTATAAAAGGAATGAAAATGTAAATATTATTGATTGTTATGTTGACGCTGATTGGGCTGGTGATAATTTGGACAGGAAGTCCACGACTGGTTATGTAATTAGATTATTTGGTAATGTAATATACTGGAAATCGAGAAAACAAAAAAGTGTAACAAAAGCTTCGACTTTCGCAGAGTATGTAGCATTGTCTGAAGCGGTAAGTGAATTGAAGTTTGTAAAACAGTTATTGGAAACATTTAATGTAAGGTTAATCAAGCCGATTAATATTTACGAAGATAACTCGGGTGCAATTGATATAGCAAAGAAGGGTAATTTTACGAAAAATTCGAAACATATTGAAGTTCATTATCATTATGTACATGAGTGTGTGGAAGAAGGTACGATTGATATTGTTAAGATTGATACGGATGAAAATTTTGCTGATATTTTTACTAAAGCATTGTGCCGAGAAAAGTTTGAAAAATTTCGAAGTATGTTAAATTTGAAATAATGTAAGTACAATATAAATATAAGGAGGCGTGTTGAGAAATGTAATATATATTTATATTGTACAGTAACGATACAACTGAATATACTGCGCATGTGCGCGTATGTATATATATAGATATAATTGATGTCATTTCCTTATTCTGTATTCTGTGGTATTGTAGTGAAAGACGCCATGAGAGAAACATGTGTTAAGCATTAGTTAGTACCTATATTTTTAGAATGTATTTTATAGGCAATAAAGCCTCATTGCAAACAGTAAAAGTCTTCTCTTTTAAAATGATCCTGACCTTAATAACTTTGATATTAAACGTTACTTGTTGTTCAAGATTTTTTATTTTATTGATATTGACTTCCTTTATTTTATAAAATTCTTTATTATATGTTATTGTTTGTCTTCTGAAGAATTCTTGTAACGGATTCATAGGTAGGATATTTTGTAAATCAGTTTGAATTGACTCCAGAGATTTGAGATTACTATGAGTGATTTTAATTTCCAGATTTAATAATTTATCTTTTAACCTTTTGTTGAAATTGTTCACTTGTTGGCCGGTCCTTTCAGAACATGTCATGGACACAGGACATCATATGGATTTTAAAAACTTTTGCACACGGAAACAAATTTAACAAAAAGATTGTTCCTTGAAATGGTAGAAATTAATAATGAAAACAATACAATGAATAAACGAACAGATATCAGTGGGTTAAGCACAATTTATTCCTTTGTACTACAGTTAGATAATAAAAAAACAAGGACAAATTATATTAATAGTAGTAGTAGCAGTAGTACAGAGTAAGAAAATTTAAATGTTACCTTCCAAAAATAGAGTGATTCCAATTAACAGATCTCGTAAAACAACAATCAACCAAAATTAACAACAAAGTAATAAATAAATAACTAAATCAACTCCCCTTGCAATTCTCAACATATTAATAAAATAGTTTTAAAATTAACAATTCCGGGAAGTGCTAGTGGACAATGAACAGTGAAGTAATACTTTTAAGTTAATAAACAATAATAATAATTTTAATATACAAATTGTTCTATGGTTGGTAAAAAACATTATACAGAACCCTACTTAAATCCATCATGTAAACATGGTATTAGTAATAGTAGTATATAAAATTCTCACAAGATGGCGTGAGTATGGGTTTCCTGTGAAAAGTTTTTTATACTAGTCACATGTGGTTCTCAACATGAGGACAATGTCTGTTAACAATAATCTTCAAATAACTTAATAATCACTTAATAGTTCAACTGAAAAAATACATCAATGATACAATAAACAATTCTCTGCTTATAATACTACAATATTGCAAATGTTCTTCTACAAGCAAACCAATTTTAGAATATAACCTCAACTTACAAGTAAGTTAATATAATATAATTTAATTTTTAACTAAAATTTCATTACTTAATTGTAGCCTTGAGAAAGAAAATAAACATTTTCGAAAGCTTGGCATAGTAAAAAAGAGTTTGACTTCACCGCCCAATTGTCCGAAGCCCTACGATCCTTAGAATTTATCTTTTAACTGTCGGACGTGACAACCTCTCATTATATATATATATATATATATATATATATATATATATATATATATATATATATATATATATATATATGAAACATTTGTCATGTTTTAACTTTATTTCATTAACAAAGGAATCATAAAATCATAAAATTCATTCAAGAAGCAATAGAATCGGATATATACAGATGGTTTGAGTAGGAAAACAAGTTAATTTTATTTATTTAGCTTATGATATATACACAATAAAAAGTACCAGTGCAAACATAGTACATTATTTTTACATCACAAATCCTTACCAAACAATAGGTTAAAATTTTTTGAATATTACCAAATTGAACGGCCTATCATTTATTTCACATGTACAATGTACATTTGAAGATATTAAATAAATTTTATATTATTTAATACAAACAGAATAGAAAAATTAATGTGGCTTATTAGGAATAAAACCAAACAAAAACTGGAACCCATAACTAACTAACTGTTTTATTTTTTTAAAGCATTAAAAGAGCTACTAAATATCCGTACCCTAGTCAGTATTCGAACCTGAAGCTCCATGGTCTTAAGATGAGATTTAGAGGTAAAATTTAGAGTACAGTACAAATAAATACGATGATCTTCGTGCTTTCTCATGGAATTAAAGGAATCGAAAAAATTTCATTAAATCAAAATTATATTTAGGGATTCCGGTCTTGGATAGGTCCGTAAAACTGATAGGATTTAGGTCCTGTTCTCCGAAAATACTGTCCCTGTTCAATAATTCTAATTTTCATTATGTAGCAAAGGAATAACAACTTCCTTCTCACGATATGGTAATTTCATAAATTTTGATGTAACATCTGACAAGTTCCAAAACTCAATTTCTTCTGATAGATTATTAATTGTAAATATATTAAGTAATGACGAATTTATTGGCTGTTTGTAAAAATCTTCTTGATTCAAATATTTATGTCCAATAATGCAAATTTTCTTAGTCTTAATACAAGTGGCAAAATTTCTTATAATAATAATGTCTGTATTTTTTACTTTACAACAGTTATTAGGACCTTTTATTTGCAATTTATACAAGTTATTGACATATACTTCCTTATACTGCGGATTACAAAACAAGCCTTCGATTAAAATACCACCGGAATGTTCTTGTCTTGGTTGATATAAATTATTATTGGGCATTTGAGTTGATTCCAACCAAGCAGACTCTTTTTCGTGTATACGTCTTATAATTTGCGGTAATGGAGTCTCTGCTTTTCGTATCATATCTTTTATTTCTTGTAAATAATTTTCAAATGGAAATGCAGAAAAATTATCGACTGGCCCAAAACGTTTTACATCATCAGCAATATGTAAACAATTATGGACATTATGAGAAATATATTGACTACCATATAAAATATCAAACGAACTAACAAAATGACTTAATAAACTGTTGGCATAGTCAAAAATATCCTTGTATTGATTAGTTGACAAAATCCTTATAGCGACATGCAATGTTAAAAAATTTAGGTATTTATCTCTTGGCAAAATACCAAGAAAGACAATTGGCCCAGTGTATAATAGAATTTGCCTAAATTCAGTAGCTTTAAACCTTTTAGCTTCAGAAAATGTGCGAGGTTTTCTTACGAATTCACTGGGTATACAATTTTTTATCGATATCATTTTATACGACAGTTTTTCTATTGCGCTTGACGGTAATTTATGTGGAGGCTTTCCAAACAACCATAAATTTATTATCAGCTTTTTAGTAACACCTACAAAATAGTAATTTCTTGTTTAGAACATCGACTATCTGTAGCAGCACCTATACATTCTACACAAGTTTAAAATAAAGGACAACCTACCTAAACATATTAAATGCATATAATCTAGTACTACATCTTTTGTCATATCTAGCTGTGGTATATTGGCCAAAATACTGCGTGAAATATGATATTCTTTGTCATGCATATTCCGAAATTCTTCATCGGTGCGCTTCTTAAAAACTTAAATTCACTGGAAAATACATTCCTCGATCTCCCATATTACCCTCCTCAGTGCATTTTGTACAGGAACTGTACCCCATGTGACCTTTTACACCCAAAAACTGGGACTTAGCCACTACATCAAAAATTAAGTTTTTTATTTTAAAATTTACAATGCTGTTATTGTAAACAAAACCATTATTAATAAGAAATACTGCCTCATTTACAAGGTCTTCTAGCAAAGCATTAGCATCAGTTGGTTTTTTATAGCCGTGATATATTCCTATTACGAACACTTTTTGAAATAATCTACTAATTCCTTCATCATTACATATTTTTCCAAGAATAGGATACAAACAACTTCCGGAGCTATTACTTATTGGCACCCCATCTATATTGATTGATATTTCAATGTTCTCTGGTATTAACAATGTTTTATCATATTTTTTAAACAAAGAACTTAGCTGATATTTTATGCCGAAATGATGGTAAGTCTCATTTAAACACAGTGTTTTTATTTTTGTTGACCTCGGTGTATGTAATAGTGTTCTTGCATCTTTAGGTAATTCTTGAATTTCGTCTAATGACTTTGTTGATTTTAATGTTACTAGAAGGTCATTTACGGCATTATGTGGGATTTTCCACTTAGTTGCCCAGTTTTGCAAATTAATTGCAAGTCTGTCGCCCTGTCCTTTATCTGATACCATCTCGTTCCTTTAAAAGTTTAATGAAAGTTTCAAGTAGCTACTTTAAAGCAAAATATTTACTTACCTATTATCATCCGTAGTTGGTCGGCAGATTCTTTTAAAATTATCAATTACATCGCTGTCATTTTCAAATTCGATTTCATCAGATTCATTGTCGGACTCGACATATTCACCTGGTTCACATTTTCTCTCCAAATTAACTTCAACATTGAATTCTTGAGTCAAATCAGTTTCACTCTGTAGTGTTTTAGGCGATTGTGTGTCATTGAAAATAAGGGCGTCAGAATTATTATTTAATTTGGAAAGTTTTCTATAAAACTTCCTTTTTCTCGGCATTCTGAAAGTTTAAAAAATCGTATTAAATTTTCGCGGCTTCGGGCAAAACATCAATAACTAACTAAATCTTCATGGTCAGATATTAAATAGTTTATTATTATTATTTGTTAGGTATAGGCATTGATTACATAGTAATAGATACCCATTCCCGTAATTATTGGAGAGTGGCGGTACCTAGCGATGAATGTCCGAAGCAACGTAATCCCATAATAATGTTGCACTCGGCCGAACAGTTGACTTTCGTTCTATTCTACCGCTAACGTCTTAGCGCCGACCTCGGGTAAGCCCCGCCTACTGTAGTACGCGATATTACGATATTGCCACGTCTTGCTACCATTGATAATTCAATAATTATCAATACTTTCACTAATCTTTGAAAACATCCAGTGGACGCTCATCACAGAGAGGAAGAGAGAGACGTGTCTGTCTTCTTAGCGTCAAGTGATCACTGTTCAGCGATTTTTACAAATAAATGTACCTACAAACGGTTTATAAAACTTGTACTTGCTGCTTATTTATGATAATTTCTTAAAGTAATCAATTTAACAACAAAAATAGACTTGATGCTTACATGTATTTTAGTTAATTTCGTCAATATTTTTGATTTTCTGCTAAAGGAATTATATTGACATTGAGCAATTTTTTACATTTAGGTACATCAAATATTAACAAATAACCAAATAAGTCCAATGTATTTTAAGTTTTTATTACTAAAAACAAAAACAACCTACTTACATTAAATCAATACAATTAGGGAGTAAGCGTGATAATCATATTGGTTCTGTATTGATTAATGGTAAGTATATATGTATATATATATTTAAAACGTATTTTTCTGTGTATAAATTTAAACATGTAAATAGGTACATCGGGTATATACAATCAGAAGATGGCATATGTCAAAACATATTTATATTTACAGTAAAAAGCTGCCTTTGAGTAAAATAATTTTCAAGTGATTATAAATTAGGTCGATCGAATATTTTCATCTAGTTACTTACTACATGAAACTATTTTTTTGTTCTTTTACAGAATTAAGTGTAGTGGAATCGATAGAGGTTTTCACTTCGGAAAAATTCCGGGAAGCGGTAACTTTTGAGAAAACATCTCCGAATATGTCAGGGACAACATAAAAGTTACCAACAATAATCCTTGACCTTCATTGGTTAAACAAATTAGTTGCAAATAATTTTTTGTCAAAAATTGCTTAAAATATTTTTTTCTTTAAAAAAACTAATAGCGCCAATCGAAAGTATGAAGTTCGAAGTTCTTCCTACGATCAAAAATTTAGGCTCCACATTATTTTCTTTAACGCACGACGCGGCGACACAACAGTATACGCCCGCGTAGCGTGGGCAGCCTCAGACGCGCTACACTAAATTTATTGTAACTTTTGAACTTAGGTTCAACAAAGCTTACATCAAAGAAAAAACATTATTGAATTATTATATTTTCAAATATTAAAATTAATGTAGGCATCTAGGAATAGTATATCATAAAAGCGTAGAAGGGCCACAATAAATTTTATATTTTATTTTCTTAAATTCCGACTTCAAACTCGAAATTTTGTTAAATTCCAAGTTTGAAGTCGGAATTTTGTTATATTCCGACTTTGAACTCAGAATATTGATAAATATACACCTCGGGAGAGACCGCCATTTTTCCCTCGATGTATTTGTTGCCCTCGATCGGGCTTCGCCCTCGGGCCTCAAATTACACCTCAGGAAAAATAAGACGTTTCTCTCCCTTAGTGTATAATGTACTATTATATTCATTGTTTTGTTAACTGCTCCTAGTAGTGTAATCGAATTAGGGTTTGATCGAAAAATGAAAGATACTTCATGAATAAAAATTGATTCTTGTAAAAGATGCCAAGAATATTGAATATCATGCTTTGGCAACACTTTTTATTTAGTGCCACATTGTTTAAATAATTCGCAAAGTTGAGAAAATCAATTTTTGTAAATAACGAAAACACTAAGAACTTTCGAAAATAATGTTTTATATAACAAATGTAGCTAGTAAAAATACCTACAAAACCCAGTAAGAAATTTTCAAATCGGTTAATTTGTTTATCTGCAAAATCAAGAAAACTGTCAAAATGGCATATTATTTCAACTGTTATTAACTAATGATAAATTAAGCCTTGTGACTTTGAAATTATCGGAAGTTGTACGTATCAATTTACTTAAAAAACTCTGAAAATTTCAAATGGATATCTTTTAAGGTTTTTGCAAAAAGTAATTTGTTTATTAAAAATGTGCTTTCATAAAATTGTCCAAATTTTTTTTGGCACCGTAGACTAATGACCAAAAATGGATTCTCTTCTCTACAAGTTGTACCATCAAGTACATTTTAAAATTAATTGATTTTCGCAGATTTAATAATTGTTTAACATCGGGTTAGACAAACACGTACATTTTCACGTTATAAACAAATAGACTAACTCAATTATTTTTAATCGTATTCCATTGGGACTAGGACCATTTGAAAGCTACGATTTTTCTGCGAATTTTAAAAGAAAAAATAATGTTTAAGCCGCTTGTGAGCTGAGATATTTTTTTATTTTTCTTTTACCCATATAGCTGATTCACTTATTGGCATTTGTATTTAAAATCAACACATTAAGTAGATCAAGACCTGCTCTGCATTGTGTGACAATTTCAAATGAATATATGATGCAGTTTAATTATATGACAATATTTATATATTTTTAAGGAAAAAAAAAAGTCGTCTTGGGTAGGAATCGATCCCCCGACCCTCGGATTTATGTCATCATAACAAATTTATTTAGTTCTTTTAATACAGGAAATTGCCTCTCCGGATCGAGACTCGGAGCCAACCGTACAACTACGTCCGAGCGCTCCAGCATGTTGAGCTAAATTACCGAATACCGATACGACAAAAATTTACATTAGTGTAATAGATTTATTCCAAATGTATAAAAATTGACTCATGTAAAAGAGGCCAAAAATATTGAATATCATGCTTTGGTAACACTTTTTATTTAATGCTACATTGTTTAAATAATTCGCAAAGTTGAGAAAATCAGTTTTTCGTAAATACCAAAAAACTAAGAATTTTACAAAAAAATTATCTCAGTTCCCAAGTGACTTGGAGCATTTATTATTCTTTTTAAATTCGCAGAAAAATCGTAGCTTTAAAATGATCCTAGCCCGAACGACGTACCCTTAAAAATAAATAAATTATTCAATTTGTTTATAACTTTAAAACGCACGTGTTTTTCGAACTCGATTTTAAACAATAAAGAAATTTGCGAAAATCAATTAAATTTGATATGTACATGATAGTACAACTTGTCAAAATGTGAATCCACTTTGATCTGTAACTCTAAAATGTCTAAAAAAAAAATTACGACAATTATTTTACGAAAGCAAGTTTTTAATAAACAAATAACTTTTTGCAAAAAACCTTAAAAGATATCGATTTGAAATTTTTAGCATTTTTAAAGTAAATTGAGACGTACAACTTCCGATAATTTCGATGTCACAAGGCTTAATTTATCATAAGTTATTAATAATTGAAATAAGAGGCCATTTTGACGTTTTTTTTTTTTATTTTGCAGATAAACAAATTAACCTATTGGAAAATTTATTATTGGGTTTTGTAGGTCTTTTTAGTAGCAACATTTGTCATGTAAAACATTATTTTCTAAAATTCTTCATTTTTTGGGTATTTACGAAAAACTGATTTTCTCAACTTTGCGAATTATTTAAACAATGTGGCACTAAATAAAAAGTGTTGCCAAAGCATGATATTCAATATTCTTGGCCTCTTTTACATGAGTCAATTTTTATACGTGAAGTATCTTTCATTTTTCGTTTCGGGGTACATTTGGAATAAACACTATAGGTAGCTATACAAATGGTGATGCCTGCCAAATATTTGTGATTTTGTTATTGTATTTATATTTCTTTTATATATAAAACATATTTTATTTCTTCCTGGTATTTTCTTGAAAAAAAAAAACTTTTATTCATTCCTATTAAATAAATTTCATATACCTGCCTACCTATTCTTTTTGCATCAAGACAAAACAATAAAAAAGCTCTTCTTCGTAAAATAATTTCTAAGACTAATTAAACATAATGTTTTTAGTCGCTTATAGTATTATAAGCAATATATACACATGTAAGTATTTTCCATGCTATTTTTAAAAGTACAAAACGCCAAGAATGGATAATTTCTTACAAAATCGGATAATTTTCTGCGAGTAGGTGAATCTCATCATGCCGAATAATTGGCAACGCTGGTTGCACTGCTGTCTTAGTTGCTAGGTCGTTTAGCTCCCTCCACACCCCACGGGCCCGCCCGCCAAACCTTTCATTTCATTCATGAATTAATTTACCCGCCTTGCAAACACCAGCTTGAACTTCGACTCGAAAAGGCACACGACATCTATGAATTTAAGACCGGAACTAACAGTACAAATTCTTTGGTTAAGTATCTATTACTATTTAATCAATGGTATAGGTATAATACAACAAAGTTGTGTAGGTTATGTTCTGTTTTGTACTTACTTTTTCTAATCTGGAATAAGATTAACTCCAATAGAACTGAACTAAACAAATGACACACAATAATAAGTTTTAAAACATTTCCACTACTAACAATTATTATTATTTGGTGCAGGTAAATTAACTGACATTAAAACTTGTTTTGAGTTTTGCACTGTTTGCTGTTTGTGGTATTTAATATGGCCGCCGAAACTCGTAATGCCGCCTTATTTGAATGCATTAGTGAAAGAGATTAGGTTACAGTTTAAGGAGCTTAAAAGGCCGTGCATCGGACGTCCTTTTTTAATCCCGATGTCAGTCCACAGTTAATGTCAAAATGAAACCAATTCAGGATATCCACCTGTCCTCCCTTTGAAGGATATCCTGGGACATCCTAAATGGGACGTCAATTTCTCTATTTACTTTACGTACTGGGATATCCCGGTACTTCAATTTGACATCCCATATCCCGATTGTGCTGTGTGGGGTGTATTCATCCCCCTAGGCCCCGGCAAATTTATAAAATTTATATTGTTCCTTCAACTTGTGTTTAAAAACTTTTACTAATATCTATTACTATGGCCGAGTGCCTGACAAACTAGTAGGTATATTAGTTATACTATGTATTTTAAAATAATTAGGAAATTTACTCCCTTGTAATTTATATTTACCCAGTATTCACCCTGCAACCTTTTAAACAATTGCACAATCTTACAAATGAACGTTACCGCAATGAAAACATCTATTTTAATTGGATATGCATTACTTAACTGGTCCACTCTAAAAATTAGTTTCTCGTTTCTGATTCTGTCTTCAGCCACATGAAACATAGGTTAATTGGACGAGTTTTCTCAGTGTGAGTCAACAGGACCGATTATGTCTCTGCGCATATGAAGGTCACGGCTCATGAGGTTTTAAAACACCTCTAACAGTGTGTTGGAATGATACTTGTTCCGACACAATTTTTAGTTGTGGAATTTGTAATTTCTGAAATGGTGTTAGAGAAAGTACCTTCCACCTTTCTTTTTTTTATGAGTATTTTCCAGGCTGACTCCCTGGTGAGAGAGGACTTTTTTTGAGATCATGGTCTAGTCAAGTCTGCTAGTTATATAAAGTAAACCTTTTTGGTTGTAAGTAATTAGATATATAGTCTAGTTTTTATTATTGTGCCTGGTCATTTTTGTAGGTATGTATATTGTCTAATAAATGTAGTTATTTTTGTACTTTACGATTTACTTAAACATTTTAACATTTTTGTAGCTAGCGACTGATACATTTACTAATAGAACTGAGAGTTAACCCCTGCCCCGAGATATTTTCTTTTGTATCACCAGATCTTGGCGCCCAACTAGTGGAGCAGATTTTTCTGCAGTTCTTAACAAAATGGTTAATGAGACTCCACTTTAGACCTAGAAGAGGTATAAATTATCAAAGACTGTATCAGGTAGTAGAACAAAATGGAGATCAAAGTGATAGTCCAGTTATAACAACTAGTATGACAGGGACACACATTCAAGGTAGGAATACTCCATTTTCTTTTTCGCAACCTGTTGGCAATGTTAATAAATTCACTATCGAGGGGAGCTGTGTCAAAAGTAATCAGTACGAATACTCCATCTAGGATGGCTATATTGGAATTTAATACAAACACCACTAATACTAGCTGGTCCTTGCCTCGTCCAACCTCCATATTAGATGGCACCATAATATCTAGGAAAGAAACGGGGGCCTCCAACCAATGTTTTTTCTAACGGGCCAAATAAACAACCACCTGACCTTTAATGGCTCTACAGGCAGTAGCAAGTAATGTTTCACTGCCTCACTATACACCATTCCCACACAGCACAAGGCTGTCCGAGGGACGTACTATGGCAAAGACCATTTAGGATTTGGGCTTGCCTATGGACATCCCAATATCCCAATATGTATGCTTTTCGGCACTCTTTTGGTCATCCCAATGTCACAACTTGGTACCAGATAAAGGCAATACTACGGACGTCCTGAAGGATGTCTGAAGCTCATAATTAGGGACGTACCAGGATATCCCGGGATATTTCGGGACGTCGTAAGTACTACGAATGGGCATCCACAGGGACATTAGAGGATGTACAAAGTACACACTGAAACGTCCCAGAACATCCTAATATTATATTTTCTTATATTTCAATATATTAACCATCGCCAAAGAAACCACATTTTTACAAAAAAAATAAACTAAAAATATTTTCTATGTATGGACCGAAGTGCTACCTAGTTATAATTATATATAAGTAGGTAGCGCATAAATCCACATGTATATTTTTTGTTTTTTGTAAAATTGTGTAGTTTCTCTGACGACGGTTAATACACTGAAACAATAGAAAATATTATATTTGTCATTTGAACTGACCGAAAAACCTAAGGATTTACTCATCTAGTTATTTGATATAAATGGTCAAGAAAATAAAATCAAATATAAGACAGACTTAAAAACAAACTCACACTTGTAATGTCAAACTAAAAAAAAAAACTACTAAAAAATAAGTATGTTGCACATAACTCCATAAATATTTTGTTTTTTGTAAACTTTTATTTCTGTCGAAGGTTAATAAAAAAATTACACATGAAGCTATTTGAATTATCAGTCAAGAAATTAAAAACACCTAGGGGTTATAAGAAGCTAAATAAATTCAATATTTAAAGACAAAACTCATTTGTAACACCAAAAAGCAAACTTCTTAAAAGAACATAAAATAACATTTTTCAAACTGAATTATATAAAAACATATTTTTTTATCAAGTAATGTGTTCCTACTTCTCTACTCTCTCCATTGCCTCGCTCTTCTTTTTGCCCTGCTCAGATTCTTTTAAACACTTCTCTGCTTTGTACCTATTTCATAATATTATAGGTACCCATTCATGGTTGCATGCATCTAAAATAAACATTTACTTATTATTTGAATCAGCATTATCAACAAAAATTTAGTCTATATGAAAACTGGGTAAGATAAAGATAATATAGAGAACATCGAGGGATACAGGTTTAAATTGAAGCACTAATAAGAATAATTTGTGCATTATAAAATGCGATCCTGTATTACGACTTCATTTTAATGCATACAAGTCACATATGGCCGTGGCTGCGAAGCCATTTACATAACACCATTCATAAAACCAATAACAGTTTTGTGCAATTTACTCAAAAGGAAACAATACATCAGGACAGATTTGCAAATTAACTGAAATTTATCCACGCATGTCCTGTCTGATACATATTTCCCTTTAAGAGTGTAATGAAAGTTTCAAATAATTATCTTGAAGCAAAATTATTTTTACTTACCTATTTTCATACACTGTTCATCGTCAAACTTCACAACACTAAGTACGACCTGGTTCACATTCTCTCTCCAACCTGGCTTCGTAATATTCAATTCTTGTGCCAAATAAGCTTCATTTCGTAGGTTTGTTGGTCATTGAAAATAAGGGAGCCAGAATTTTTGCTTAATACTGTAAGTTTTTTCTATAAAGTTTCCTCTTTTTAGTTTCCCTTGGCATCCTGAAAGTTTACAAAATTGCATTAAATTGGGGAAATTTTATAGGTTATGTTATTTTTAAATGGCTTGTACTTACTTTCTATAGTGTCGTACAAAAAAGTCTCAAATAAAACTGAATTAAACAGATATAACACAATCAAAAGTGTTAAAAATGTTTCCTACAAAAACTAATAATTTCTATTATTTGATGTAGGTAGATAAATTAGCTGATATTCCAAGCTTGTTTTGAGTTTACACTAAAGAATACCAGAACCAGATACAATAGCACAGGTTTGTGAAATTGGATATGGCCGCCGGAAATAGTAATGGCGCCTTATTTGAACATATTAAAGAAGTGTATTGGGTTACAGTTTAAGGAGATTTAGGGTCCTTCACTGGACGTCCTTTTTTAATCCCCATGTCAATTTACAGTTAATGCCAAAATGAAACCAGTTCAGGATATCCTATTGGCCTCCTTTTGAAGGATATCCTGGGATATCCTAAATGGGACCTCCATTTCACTATCCACTTTACGTACTGGGATATCCAGGTACTTCAATTTGACATCCCATATCCCGATTGTGCTGTGTGGGTTTGTGGCGCATCTGATAACTTCAAGCTTTCCATAGATACCGCAGGAGCACTCAACTAGTTTAGTTACGCAAGTTGTAGCCACAGTTATGAATTTACCACCAGCACCACCAGGAAACTATATGTCTAAAATGTATAACGTTGATTACAATGTACCAAGTTTATCTAGTTTCGGTAGAAATATTGTAGTGACGTGCTTTCTTCTGGTTGTCTAGCGCATAGACAAGCGGAAGCATCACTTTATCGCTGAGCTGCATTTCGGTTAAGTTCGGTTATCTCGAGCGCCATGTTTGCAATTTTTACGTGGGGCAAAGTCCCACATTAGCCTCCTAACGCAACCTGTTGCAATAGGGCTGGGATAGCTGCAGTCGAGACACGGGTCCAGGGGTCTGGACAGCAGATTAGACTTTCATTCACATTCAACAGTAAAAAGGCAGATGTCGGTAAATAACAAAGTTATATTAACATCTAAGAAAATTTACAAAACAATAAAAAACGGTTAGGTACCAAAATACGGAGTTCTTTTATATATAAAATAAAAACTTAAGATGTCATTTTAGTTTAGTAGGACCCTGTTCGGGCGCCATTTTGAGACGTACGGGTAAACAGGCGGTGAGAAGCTAGTTAGCTACTAGTTACTCATATTAATTCGAAAGCAAGCGGTGGTAAGCAAGCAAACGGTGAGCGGTACAAAAAAATAAAATCGTTAAAAAACAATAAAAAACGGGAAAAAAGGTAAATGCTAAGAAACAACACCACAGTACCCACACAGCACAAGGCTGTCCGAGGGACGTACTATGGCAAAGACCATTTAGGATTTGGGCTTGCCTATGGACGTCCCAATATCCCAATATGTATGATTTTCGGCACTCTTTTGGTCATCCCAATGTCACAACTTGGTACCAGATAAAGGCAATACGACGGACGTCCTGAAGGATGTCTGAAGCTCACAACTAGGGACATACCAGGATATCCTGGGATATTTCGGGACGTCATAAGTACTACGAATGGACATCCACAGGGACATTAGAGGATGTACAAAGTACACACTGAAACGTCCCAGAACATCCTAATATTATGTGTTCTTATATTTCAATGTATTTAACCATCGCCAAAGAAACCACATTTTTACAAAAAAGATAAACTAAACATATTTTATATGTATGAACCATGCTACCTACTTATAATTATGTATAAGTAGGTAGCTCATAAATCCACATACTTATATTTTTTGTTTTTTTTTTAATTGTAGTTTCTCTGACGATGGTTAATACACTGAAACAATAGAAAATATTATATTTCTCATTTGAACTGACCGAAAAACCCAAGGAATTACTCATCTAGTTATTTGATATAAACGGTCAAGAAAATAAAATCAGATATAAGACAGACTTTAAAAACAAACTAACATTTGTAATGTCAAACTACTCAAAAAAAAACTACGAAAAAAATATAGAATAATAAAATAAGTATGTTGCACATAACTCCATAAATATTTTGTTATTTGTAAAATTTTATTTCTGTCGAAGGTTAATATACATGAAAATGTTAGAAAATATCATAACTGACCGAAAACTATATAAAAAAAATTACACATGAAGGTATTTGAATTATCATGCAGTCAAGAAATTAAAAGCACCTAGGGGTTATAAGAAGCTAAATATATTCAATATTTAAAGACAAAACTCATTTGTAACATCAAAAAGCAAACTTCTTACAAGAACATAAAATAACATTTTTCAAACTGAATTATATAAAAACATATTTTTTTTAACAAGTAATGTGTTCCTACTTCTCTACTCTCTTCATTGCCTCGCTCTTCTTTTTGCCCTGCTCGGATTCTCTTAAACATTTCTCTGCGTCGTACATATTTCATAATATTAATAGGTACCCATTCATGGTTGCATCTAAAACAAACATTTAATTATTATTTGAATCAGCCTTACCAACAGAAATTTAATCTATATGAAAACTGAGTAAGATAAAGATAATATAGACAACATCGAGGGATACAGGTTTAAATTGAAGCACTAATAAGAATAATTTGTCGCATTATAAAATACAATCCAGTATTACTTCATTTTAATGCATTATATCTGTCTCCCATACACGTCACATATGGCTGTGGCTGCGAAGCCATTTACATAACACCATTCATAAACCAATAACCATTTTGTGCAATTTACTCAAAAGGAAACAATATATCAGAATCAGGACAGATTTGCAAATTAACTGAAAATGTATCCACGCATGTCCTGTCTGATACATATTTCCCTTTAAGAGTGTAATGAAAGTTTGAAACAATTCTCTTGAAGTAAAATTATTTTTACTTACTTATTTTCATACACTGTTCATCGTCAAACTTCACAACACTAAATACGACCTGGTTCACATTCTCTCTCCTACCTGGCTTCGTAACATTCAATTCTTGGTCCAAAAAAGCTGCATTTTGTAGGTTTGTTGGTCATTGAAGATAAGGGAGCCAGAATTTTTGTTTAATACCGTAAGTTTTCTATAAAGTTTCCTCTTTTTAGTTTCCCTTGGCATCCTGAAAGTTTACAAAATTGTATTAAATTTGGGAAGTTGTATAGGTTATGTTATTTTTGGCTTGTACTTACTTTCTATAGTGTCGAACAAAAAAGTCTCAAATAAAACTGAATTAAAGATAAAATACAATCAAAAGTGTTAAAAATATTTCCTACAACCACTAATAATTTATATTATTTCATGTAGATAAATTAACTGATATTCCAAGCTTGTTTTGAGTTTACACTAAAGAATACCAGATACAATATAGAAAGTACAGGTTTGTGAAATTGGATATGGCCGCCGGAAATCGTAATGGCGCCTTATTTGAACATATTAAAGAAATGTATTGGGTCACAGTTTAAGGATATTTAGGGCCCTTCACTGGACGTCCTTTTTCAATCACCATGTCAATTCACAGTTAATGCCAAAATGAAACCAGTTCAGGATATCCTCTTGGCCTCCTTTTGTAGGATATCCTGGGATATCCTAAATGGGACGTCCATTTCACTATCTACTTTACGTACTGGGATATCCAGGTACTTCAATTTGACATCCCATATCCCGATTGTGCTGTGTGGGTAAGTATCAAAAACGGTAAGCAATAAAACAGACAGTATGGCATTCTTTGTTGAATAAGTATGCAACCACAACTTCTCAGCTAGCTACTGAGGCAGCAATGAAAGAGTAGCAAGCGGTTAGCTCAGGGCTGGTCGAGGGTCACTCGGTGGCGAGAAGTTATATATTTTTTTGAACAATTATTTGCTTGTGAAATGAACCAAACAAAACTTTAATAAACTGCAAAGAATTTGGACGCCAGCGTATTCAGTAAATAACACTCTTGCAAACTTTATCAGGGGGAGAAAACAATCAAAATCAAATGTAAAACAAATAATATATTAACATAAGTATAACACTACAAATTATTAAAAATATTTATAGTGAAATTTGATTTAATTAGTTGACAACAATTTAGTTTAAAAAAATAATAAATTTGAAGATTACCAAAAAAAATACAATAAGAAACGATCAACTGGTTTACAATTTTTCTTCTGACTCAAAGTTGAATTTTGCACATAAATTTAGGATACTTATTTAGCTTAGCGGAGACGTGGAATCCCGACGAGGTCTGGTCCTGAAGATGGCCACGGGTACCCGGGAAAGAGGACGTAATATTCAGGTCCTGACAACGCTGATTTCCAGGAGACGCTGCGTCGGAAGGATATCCAATACTTTTAGGATAACTCCAAATATTCAATTTATGCCTTGTGCCTTGCTTCAATGGTGGTTTGGTCCAGGATTTTACATGAAAAAGGGGTAATGTAAAGAACCAGTTGATAATAAAAAAAAATACAAGAAAGCTACAAAAAACTATGGTGACGAAGGTCACTGCAAAACCAAACTATTAGCAATTTAACAAAAACCTGAGTATTGATAAAATTTTACTTCTGAAAATATATGAATAAGCTACTGATTAATATAATAAATGAAATGAATAAATGAGAAAACTCTACTCATGAAATTTTAGCCGTTCACAAAATAGCTGACTGGTTATGACCAAAAATTTGAATAAAGGTAACAAAATTTAGTTAGAATTAGAGAGAAAATATCTGAAATACTACCTGAAAAAAACTAATACTGTAACAAATATAGCAAACAAAATTATGGGTTTAATCTCCCGAAAAATAAACTAATAAAACATGATCTCTTAATCTCTTGTACTAACACGAGGTTAACTAAACGCGACAAAACGACTTTAGGTTTCGACTCTTAATGAGATGAGATTGTCTACACACGATTAAGAAACAAAGATTCTAATTTATCCCTTAAATAATTTCCGAGTTTAATCCTCGTCCAAAATAATCCAAATAATGACAAAACACCATGGTATTATGTCTCAAGCGACCACAAAATACAAAATTGCCACGATAATTGGTGACATAACATGCGTCCAATGGACACGGACATCGCACATTTGCGTCAATAAAAATTAATTATTACACGGAATATCCTTTAATTCCCAAAAATAACTATACAGCAACGTTAACTCAATAATATGACCATTTAATAATCAAATATATTCAAAATACTAAAGGATTAAAGAAATGAACGTGAAAATCCGTTAAAGAATAAGTAAACGATCTTAACTCACCAGTGTCTAAAGCAAAAGTGAAGTAGCATGGATATTTAAAATGGCCTCAGTTATGTTTCTACCGCGTATGCGCACTTGTTGACTTTTTCGCTTGTCTTTGGCCTGGTGCATTCCTCCAGTAGGATTCTTTCTGCTCCTTTTCCCATATGTGCTCCTTGGATGAGCCACAAAATGGTTCACGCCCAAAAAAATGGGACATCAGCACCTTTTTTTGCAAGGGCGTCGGCTAATTCGTTTCCTTCTATTCCCTCATGCCTCGGCACCCACATCAAGGTAACCTTGCTGTTTTTTGTCAGTTGCTGCAGGGATTGTTTGCATTCCCAGGCAATTTTAGACTTAAAGGTATAAGACCCTAGAGCTTTTAACTCTGCCCTCTGCCCTTCGAATGCCTTTGTTTAAGCATTCCTAGGCACATAGATCTATAGCATAGATTTCTGCTTGGAAGATCGTTGGGGCCTTACCTAGGGCTCTGAATAGTCTGCAATTAGGTCCCACTACGCCCACGCCAACCCCTTCAGCCAACTTCGACCATCTGTGTACCGGATGAGTTACGCCTTCTCCAACCGCCAGGGGCGGTTTTAACATGCTTGCCGCCCCCGGCACTATTTTAAGATGCCGCCCCTACTGTTAAAAAATATGACATAATATATATGCTACCCAAAAAATGTTTGCCAAAAAAAAAAAAAAAAAGTATAGGTATTTACACAGAACTTCTCGTTATTTGTGCACGGCGGTCACTCTAAAAAATCATTAATTACGAAATGAATTAAGAATAATAATCGGAATATAGTTATTGCTATTATTACAAAGAAAAGCTGATAAATTTTGGTCAAAAAAAAAATATTTTTCTCATCCAACAGCAAAAGTTCAATACTAAATAACAGGTGCCAAATATGGGAGACTTGCGCAAATACCTTTACAAATGTCCACCATGACTGAATGAATTATTTCTTGGGATGACCACCCTGTACATTTTTCAATAAAAGTATAATAGGTGCATATGTTAAACATTATTGTCATCTGTCACATATTCAATCCCACATTCACGTAATGGAGTGGAAGTATAGTAGAGATGGGTAGTACTCGTATGATTCGTATCATTAGTACGAATCCTTGGAGTGATTCGAATGGTACGAATCCTACAAAAGTAAAAGATTCGTATATTTCGTATCGTCGTTGTAACCGTATCCGCTGTACAATCGAGTCAGCTCAACTCTGATACTTGAAACGAAATACGAATGTAACCGCCGCACCGATACGATTGATGCAAATACGGAATTCCGGTACCGGTATTATATTGCGATTCGATGCGATGGGATGATAATTGTTACTGACAGAATTACCAATACCAATCCGGGCGTACATACGAATACTAAACTTTGGTACCGGTATTTTGTGAGACACTTAGAAACATTCTTTCAACTAATTCCAACTCATTTAAATACATTATTATGCTTTATACTGTGCACAACAATAACATATATATATTAAATATTAATACATTATTATTATTAGAATTTTAAACATTATAAATGAAACAGGCATTTAAAGATAAAACGAAACAAATGCAATGACTATAATATGATTGTGTACTAGGAAATAAAATTAAACTAAATCTGATCTGATATACTCGCGTTACAAAATAAAATAATTATAGGTAGCAATATAACAACAATAATACTAACAAACAAAATAAAATAACAAAAATAGAATACTAAATGATATATATAGTTAACTAGATTGCATGAACCGGGCTGATACAGACACCAGACCCGATACTGGATATTGACTGAATACTGTGGTGTGAGTACGAATAGTACGAAAAGCCTGCAACGAGTGGCCAGCGGTAGTGATACGAAATATACGAATCTCACGGTACGAATCTTTTCCTGGTACCGATTCGTTTGGTACGAATCTTTAAAAAGAGTCGAATCGCCCATCTCTAAAGTATAGTTGTGGTTAAAAAATTTAATTTTTTTGAAATTCTTCAAAAATGTTGGTGAAAGTATTTTCAATTTTTTTTTCTTCTGGAGTAGGTTTAGAATGTCATGAAACGTAGAAATTTTAAATTCGTGCAAAAAGGAAAGTTTCTTTCTATTCTATAGTAGCGGTAAAAAAAGTTTACAAATTTATAAATTAAATTTTTGGTAAATAGGTTTAGAATGCCATGAAACGTGAAAATTTAAAATTTGAGCAAATAAAAAAAAATTTCCATCTATTTTAGTGGTAAAAAATGTTTCAAGAACGTTGGTGAAAAAAAATTCCATCTATTCTAGTGTTAAATTTTTTTCCAAAATGGTAAAAAAATCTTGCAATTTTTTTTTCCGAAATAGGTTTGGAAACATGGAAATTTTAAATTTGGGCAAAAAAAATTTTTCGTCTATTCTATAGTAGGTATAGATTAAAAATTTTTATAAATTTTTCAAAAACATTTTTAAATTTGTTTGAATAGTTTTAGAATGCCACGGAAACGTGAAAATTTTAAATCTGAACAAAGAAAAAAAATTGATTCTATATTAGTGCTAAAATTTTTTCAAAAATGGTAGAAGAAATTTTAATTTTTTTTAAATAGATTTAGAAAACTATGAAACGTGGAAATTTTAAATTTGAAGAAAAAAAATGTTTTCCATCTATTTTAGTGGTAATTTTTTTTTTAAATGTTGGTAAAGAAATTTCCATAATTATTTTCTGAAATATGTTTAGAATGCCATGGAACGTGGAAATTTTAAATTCGTGCAAAAAAAAAATTTTTCCTTTTTTTCTAGTGGTAAAATATTTTTCCAAGATGGTAAAAAAATGTTGTAATTTTTTTTTTTCTGAATTAGGTTTGGAATGTCATGAAACGTGGAAATTATAATTTTCAGCAAAAAAAAAATTTTCATCTATTCTAGTAAATTTTTTTTCCAAAATGGTAAAAAATGATGCAATTTTTTTTCCGAAATAGGTTTGGAATGTCATGAAACGTGGAAATTTTAAGTTTGAGCAAAAAAATATTTTTCATCTATTCTATAGTAAGTAGTGAAATAGATTACATATGAAACATTTTCTTTATAGGATTTTGCAAACAGTGGAAAGAAAAGCTATCTATGATTATAATCCGGGACAGCGCGTACGCAGTCCCGACTACCAAAAATTCTGCGCCCGAGTTATCCGCATTAGGGATAATCGCAGAGGTCAGCCCAACCGTAGTGCAATGGCAAGGCCTCACCCCGGAGGAACCTCCTTGTTGATCAAGGTTGACCTCTCTTTCCACTGTTTGCAAAATCCTATAAAGAAAATGTTTCATTACTATAAGCAAACAAATAATAAATAATTCACTTTTAAACATGCATAGATGATTATATATATTTTTCAATTTTTTTTTAAATTTGCTTGAATAGGTTTAGAATGCCATGGAAACGAGGAAATTTTAAATTTGAACAAGGAAAAAATGCCATCTATTTTAGTGGTAATTTTTGTTTTTCAAAAATATAAACAATTTAAAAAAAAAATGTTTTGAAATAGGTTAGAATGCCATAAAACGTGGAAATTTTAAATTTGAACAAAGAAAAAAAATTTCTTCGTCTATTTTTTCCGTTTAGATGGTTCACCCTGTATATTTTCCAGTGAATGTTTAACCATTTCTTCGCTGACAGTAGTGTCAACTACCTACCAAATTCGACTGCTCTCCGCAAGTAGTTTTTTAGTTCATGCACCAACAGACAGACAGATAGACAGACAGACTAGCGGAATTGAAAAACTTATATTTTCGTAATCTACGTGATCTGAAACGTCAGAATCCGAAAGAATCTCGGAGGGTGATTTTTTCTCGAATATAATACTTCCTTCGGTATGCGAGGGAAATAATAATACTTAGTAAACATGTTTTTTTTATTTTAAAAGAACAAAGGACACTACACATTAGAGGTGAGTGGTATATAAAATGACTTTTCTGTATAACACCTATTTATAAAAAATAAAGAGATAAAATAATTTTAAAAATAAAATAATTTAAAAACAAATTATACAAGGTAAAGACAGCAAAATCATTGATTATATCTCCTGTTTTCATAGTTTTTAAAATTCCATTTTCAATATTTAATACTGCTAGTTGAATTTAGCCTTTCCTGCGTCATTGTGGACCGTAATTCTTTACCCGTCGCAATAGCTGCCATCCATATTGCTCGATGCGTTGTTGTGGCTTCAATGGAACTGTCGCATTGCAGAATCATAAAAACGACTAAAGCAATATTAAAAAAAAAAAAAAATTCTGCCGCCCTTCAAATTTTGCCGCCCTGGGCACTCGCCCAGTGTGCCCAGTGGTAAAACCGCCACTGCCAACCGCAGGGCTTCGACTCTGCTCGTTTGACGGCTCTCAATTAGCACATCAAACGGACAGTCAAAGTCCCGCTTCATTGACATTGAGTCAGTGGGTTTGGTCGTGGATTTCAGCTGAATTAACCCCAGAATCCTTAGGTGACCAACCAGATCGCCTGGTTTGAAAGAGAGCACCTGCTGCAGCCTTAGTGCACTGAGTGCTGCCTCCTTCCTTCCATGCAGATGTAGAGGAAGTAGGTTTAGCATTGCCTCCATAGCTGCTGTGGGACAGGTGTCCATTGCTCCTGTAATCCTTAAGCAGGCAAGGCGTTGCAACTTCTGCAACTTTCCTTGTTAGTTTTCCTTCAGTTTTTGGCCACCACGCACATGATGCATAGGTTAGGGTCTCACGACCGAAACATAAGACCAATAGATCATTTTCGGTTTTAGACCCCACGTCTTACTAAACAGCCTACGGCACGTCCAAACCCACACAGCACAAGGCTGTCCGAGGGACGTACTATGGCAAAGACCATTTAGGATTTGGGCTTACCTATGGACGTCCCAATATCCCAATATGTATGCTTTTCGGCACTCTTTTGGTCATCCCAATGTCACAACTTGGTACCAGATAAAGGCAATACGACGGACGTCCTGAAGGATGTCTGAAGCTCATAACTAGGGACATACCAGGATATCCCGGGATATTTCGGGACGTCGTAAGTACTACGAATGGGCATCCACAGGGACATTAGAGGATGTACAAGGTACACACTGAAACGTCCCAGAACATCCTAATATTATATTTTCTTATATTTGAATATATTAACCACCGCCCAAGAAACAACATTTTTACAAAAAAAAAACAAAATTTTTTCTATGTATGGACCGAAGTGCTACCTACTTATAATTATATATAAGTAGGTAGCGCATAAATCCACATATATATTTTTTGTTTTTTGTAAAATTGTAATTTCTCTGATGATGGTTAATACACTGAAACAATAGAAAATATTATATTTCACATTTGAACTGACCGAAAAACCCAAGGAATTACTCATCTAGTTATTTGATATAAACGGTCAAGAAAATAAAATCAGATATAAGACAGACTTTAAAAACAAACTCACACTTGTAATGTCAAACTACTTATAAAAAAACTACTTCGAAAAAACTTAGAATAACAAAATAAGTATGTTGCACATAACTCCATAAATATTTTGTTTTTTGTAAAATTTTATTTCTGTAGAAGGTTAATAAAAAAATTACACATGACGCTATTTGAATTATTAGTCAAGAAATTAAAAACACCTAGGGGTTATAAGAAGCTAAATATATTCAATATTTAAAGACAAAACTCATTTGTAACACCAAAAAGCAAACTTCTTAAAAGAACATAAAATAACATTTTTCAAACTGAATTATATGAAAACATGTTTTTTTATCAAGTAATGTGTTCCTACTTCTCTACTCTTTCATTGCCTCGCTCTTCTTTTTGCCCTGCTCGGATTCTTTTAAACACTTCCCTGCTTTGTACCTATTTCATAATATTATAGGTACCCATTCATGGTTGCATCTAAAATAAACATTTACTTATTATTTGAATCAGCATTATCAACAATAATTTAGTTTATATGAAAACTGGGTAAGATATATAAAGATAATATACAGAACATCGAGGGATAAAGGTTTAAATTGAAGCACTAATAAGAATAATTTGTCGCATTATAAAATGCAATCCTGTATTACGACTTCATTTTAATGCATTATATCTGTCTTCCATACAAGTCACATATGGCCGTGGCTGCGAAGCCATTTACATAGCACCATTCATAAACCAATAACCGTTTTGTGCAATTTACTCAAAAGGAAACAGTATGTATATCAGGATCAGGACAAATTTGCAATGAACTGAAATTTATCCACGCATGTCCTGTCTGATACATATTTCCCTTTAAGAGTGTAATGAAAGTTTCAAACAATTATCTTGAAGCAAAATTATTTTTACTTACCTATTTTCATACACTATTCATCGTCAAACTTCACAACACTAAGTACGACCTGGTTCACAATCTCTCTCGTAACATTCAATTCTTGGGCCAAATAAGCTTCATTTTGTAGGTTTGTTGGTCATTGAAAATAAGGGAGCCAGAATTTTTGTTTAATACTGTAAGTTTTCTATAAAGTTTCCTCTTTTTAGTTTCCCTTGGCATCCTGAAAGTTTACAAAATTGTATTAAATTTGGGAAGTTTTATAGGTTATGTTATTTTTACATGGCTTGTACTTACTTTCTATAGTGTCGAACAAAAAAGTCTCAAATAAAACTGAATTAAACAGATAAAAAAACAATCAAGTGTTAAAAATATTTCCTACAACCACTAATAATTTATATTATTTGATGTAGAGAAATTAACTGATATTCCAAGCTTGTTTTGAGTTTACACTAAAGAATACCAGATACAATAGAAAGTGATAGAAAGTACAGGTTTGTGAAATTAGATATGGCCGCCGGAAATCGTAATGGCGCCTTATTTGAACATATTAAAGATGAATATTGGGTTACAGTTTAAGGAGATTTAGGGCCCTTCACTGGACGTCCTTTTTTAATCCCGATGTCAATTCACAGTTAATGCCAAAATGAAACCAGTTCAGGATATCCTCTTGGCCTCCTTTTGAAGGATATCCTGGGATATCCTAAATGGGACGTCCATTTCACTATCTACTTTACGTACTGGGATATCCAGGTACTTCAATTTGACATCCCATATCCCGATTGTGCTGTGTGGGAATAGCCACAGTTTGGTAAGTGTTCTTTTTAAATGTGAATTCCAGGAAAGTTTTTGATCCAGGATTATTCCTAGAAATTTAACTTCCCTGGAAAAGTTTAGCACTGTTCCATTTAACATGGGAGCTCTTAAACTTAGTTTTCTCCTTTTGGTAAACGGAACAATGACTGTTTTGCTCAGACTGACACTGAGGCCCTCTTGCGAGCACCATTTGGATATTATGTTTAAGGCGATTTGCATGAGACTTGAGATCATAACCTCATGCCTACCTCTCACAGTAATAATCAGGTCATCAGCATAACCCTGAACGTTGAAGCCAGAATTACTCAGTACCAGTGACCACAGCAAGGGTGATAGAACTCCACCCCTGACTGCAATCACAGTGGCGGACTCCCCTCCACATCCGTAGTAATTATTCGGCTTCTTAGCATGGATTGTATCCATTTGATTGTTGGGGACTGTATAAATGTAATGTAAAATGTAATTTACAGGAATCTGTCTTTTTTAGGTTAAATAAATTGCACCTTTTTTGCAAAACTTGTATTCTATTAAATATTTCCAATACATTTAATATCTCAGTAAATATGCAACAAGTGCATATCAATATGAGGCCAAACATTTAGGTTTAATAATACATCAGTCTTTCAGACTCAAAACACAAGTTATTATGCCTATGCTAATTTAAAACTATATAAAACATAATAGTAGACATTTATTAAAATAGAAATTAAAAATTGTTATGTGAAAGTTTGGTATTATCCCAATTTAATTATACTAACACTTCATATCATATTTGCATTGCATTTGCAGGATCCAAAAATTTCAGAATATGTCTGAGTTTTGTATATGGAATCAGAAGGTTAAATCACATATCACATAAACTACAATACGCCCACAGGTCAAGTATCAAAAAGAGGAGAATATTTCATGTTTCACCTTTTTATTCCAAATTAGTTCTTCTAAAATCACCTCAATATTTATACAGCAAAATAAGATATTGTACCGATGTCCATAATTGAAATGTTCGCCACAAAGGTTTGCTCTCAATGCCACGCCATACCACTACATTATATCAACAATTTTTTTTTTTTTTCAATATGACACTATCGGCACTATAATAAACGGAATGATTTTAAAACCATGTCGCTAAACTTATTTAAAATTAAATGTAAGCGTTTCCTAATGAATAATAAATTCTAATTACTAATTATCCTATAAATGCTAGAATTGATCGGTTTATATTCTGAAGTTCTCATCAGATCCAAAAATTGTACATATGCTGTCATTATTGTATATAAATGCTTAGTCAAAAAAATTAATTTAAGTATAAAAATACAAAGTGAAAAAAAATGGGCAGCTACTGGAAGAGATCACCCCACCACATGTTTACGAAAATTTCTTAATTATGTTACCAGGCTAAAGTAGGTACCTAGAAAAGGTGGAATTGACGCATGAAGATATAGAGAAAGTAGACCCCGGGAAAATCACAAACTTTGTAAAAAGCTTGGGAGTCCTGGGCAACAACTAATTGGTAATTCACCAAAAATCTTTTAACTTGATGCTGGGAAGGGTTTAATCTATAATCTGTTAGAACCTATACTTAATGGCCCGCCATTGCAGGACTCGGTAGAAACTCGCTAGAATTAGGTTCTTATTTAACAGTAATTTAAAAATTTCATTGACATTTACATAACACAAGAAAAAACTATCATCCCATATTTACTGTAAAAGTAGAATGGTATACATATTTTGGGAAATAGAGCGTAGTTTTGATATTTGGCATAGAAATTCAAACTCTTAGGTTTCTTCTAGAAACTCAGGAACCACAAAATTTTTCATAATAAATGGATTGTCAAATTAGAACTACAGAAAATGCTTAGCTAAATTACATGCAGTTGTAATTTAAAAGTATGAAAGCTAATTATGATGCAAAATTCATAACAGGCAACCTTATTAATGGATCCTGACTACCCTATCTTTCAGTAATCATATTCAATTTATTTTTATTTTAATATTTATGTAATTCTAAGACAGAGATTTTATTACTGCTAGTGATGTCATTTTGTATTTACAGATCTATCTGAAGCTACAATTTCTTTAATTATACACTCTTCTAGTTCTCCCAATTTTTTTTTCTTAAAGAGTGGTATGTAATGTACGTATTTTTGAACCCAATACAAAAAATAAGCAACACAGAGATAGATTGATGCACAAATGCTTCTATTTTAAATTTAATTTAAAAAAATGCATCAGTATAGCATCATATTTCTTATTTAAAAGAAACATTTACTGATATCAATTAGAAAGTTTCTAGTATTATCATGAGTAAACAACTGATTCACACATTTCAAAACCAAACCAACCACCCAGAGGACACATAGCGACGTCATCTAGGTATGAGCGACTTCCTATTTTATCTAGACTGAAAAGAACACGAGCCGCACTCATCTGCTGCTACTTGTGAAGGATTCTTATGCCTCAGTAAATGCGTTTTAAGCTTGCCTTTATGTTTTAACTGACATGCACATTGCACATAGTCATACTTATACATTGCTACTTCTGAGAAATCTTGATGCCTCAGCAAATGTGTTTTGAGTTGGTATATATATATTGAAAAGAACAAGAACAGTCTCATTTGTATGCAGCTACTTTTGAGGGTTCTTTATGCTTCTGCAAATGGTTCTTGATGTTATATTTATATTTAGTGTGATGAGAACAAAAGTCACATTTATATGTAGCTACCTCTGAATGACCTTTATGCTTCAGCAAATGCGTTTTGAGATTGCCCTTTCGATATGTCAGATACGAACAAAAATCACATTTGTACATTCTTACTTCTGAGGGATCTTTATGCTTCAGCATATGCTCATTAAGACTGTATTTATGAATTGCCTGATAAGAACAAGAATCACATTTGTACATTGTTATTTCTGAGGGATCTCTATGCTTCAGCAAATGTAGCTTAAGACTGACTTTTTGATATGCCTGATATGAGCAGGAATCACATTTGTACATTGTTATTTCTTTATGCTTCAGCATATGCTTTTTAAGATTGCCCTTATGATTTGTCCAATACGAAGAATCACGAATACACATTGTTACTTTTGAGGGGTCTCTATGCTTCAGCATATGCATTTTAAGACTGCTTTTATAGTTTGTCTGAAACGAACAAGTATCACATATGTACATTGCTACTTCTGAGGGATCTCTATGCTTCAGAAAATGTATCTTAAGATTACCTTTTTGATTTGTCTGATATGAACAAGTATCACATTTGTACATTGTTACTTCTGAGGGGTCCTTATGCTTCAGCATATGCGATTTAAGACTGCCCTTACGCTTTGTCTGATACGTACAAGAATCACATACATATATTGTTACTTCTGAGGGGTCCTTATGCTGCAGCAAATGTATCTTAAGACTGCCTTTTTTATTTGTTTGATATGAACAAGAATCACATTTGTACATTGTTACTTCTGAGGGATCTTTATGCTTCAGCAAATGTAATCTGAGGTTAGATTTATATTTAGTGTGAAAAGAACAAGAATTACATTTGTATGCAGCTACTTCCGAGGGATCCTTATGCTTCAGCATATGCATTTTAAGTCTGCTTTTATGATTTGTCTGAAACGAACAAGTATCACATATGTACATTGCTACTTCTGAGGGATCTCTATGCTTCAGAAAATGTATCTTAAGATTACCTTTTTTATTTGTCTCATATGAACAAGTATCACATTTGTACATTGTTACTTCTGAGGGGTCCTTATGCTTCAGCATATGCGTTTTAAGACTGCCCTTATTATATGTCTGATGCGAACAAGAATCACATTTGTACATTGCTATTTCTGAGGGATTCTTATGCCACAGCAAATGACTTTTGAAGGTATTTTTATATTTAGTCTGATAAGAACAAGTATTGCATTTGTACATTGTTACTTCAGAAGTAGTATCCTTATGCCTCAGCAAATGAGGACCAGAATGCTGCTTAGGTTTTGTCTGAAATGAAGAGCATGCACACAGGTCCATTTTTGAGGCATTTTGAAAAGTAAGTTTCTGTTTAACGTTTGGTGTCCTATGTAATTTAGTACTGCCTTCTGCTTCATATCTGAAAATTACAAAACAAGATTAAAGGTGAATATTTAGCAACCACAATATTCTTCCCCAGGCAATAGCTAAGTCTATTAGAGGATGGGAATAAAATAGGTCTAAAGTTGGTGTAGACACCATTGTGCTGGTGGTAGACAGATCGTGAACATGAAAGTGAATTTTTGCAAAATATAGACGATTTAGTGTACTGAGGGAAAAAAATTGTAACCATAACTAAAAAAAGAGAGGACAGGACGGTCGGTTTGTATCCGTAATCAAATTCAATTTGCTGGAAGCTCCTAGTAGTCGTTACTAAAATTATTTTAGTTAAGATCAACTAGTTGCACGTATCAAATATTGTTGGTTACTCTAACAAATTTTTCTAGTACTCACAACTATAAAATGTATTATAACCGCATTTTTTAGATACTCTTACAATACTTTTGTAATCGCAAGACATACAAGGACTTGTAACAACTACATTTTTTAGTTGTCTAATAAAAATATGGTAGATCGTTTCTTTTTTTAATAAATTAATTTAATTACGATAACTAATTCAGTTAGTTCCTACTATTAGTAAGAAATAGTTAAACAGTAGCATAAAAGTGCTGCGGCAGTCGGTAAAGATCCCGCACCTAGCACTGGAAAAATCATTTCGGAGTAAGTTTCTTTAAAATTTGGCAATAGGTCAAGGGCTTCCGAACAAAAATTCAATAAAAAAAAATTGATTTTATGCCTTGCCTGCATAAATACAGTGACTGGATGTAAACAATTTTTGAAAAAATTTTTCGGTGGAATTTTTTTCAAACTTTGGGAATAAGAAGTTCAAGGGCTTCTGAACAAAAAAGTCATAAAAAAATTGATTTAATGCCTTACCTGTATGTTTACAGTGACTGGAAGTTAAAAATATTTGAAAATTCAAAGATTTTTAACTTCCAGTCACTATAATTCTGCAGGGAAGACATTAAATCAATTTCTTCATGACATTTTTTGTTCGAAAGCCCTTGAACTACTTATTTCCAAAGTTTGACAAAAGTTCCACCAAGAAATTTTTCAAAATTATTTAACTTCGTCACTGTAATTCTGACAAGGCATTAAATAAATTTTTGTGTTGGGTTTTAGTTAATGTCTCAAAAACAAAAGACAATTTTTTCTCTCTTGTCCTATAAAAACATTTCTGTATAACGTGAAAAAATAACTTTTGTTTAAAAAATTATAACTTATCAGAATTGTAAGGGAAATAGGGACAATAAGGTACAGTTATTTGCATAATGTGCATTCTTAAACCAGTTTAAAACCCAAGACATATTGACTAATACCATATAAGCAAATTCACTGAGATGCTCTACAGTCTACCATAGTAAAGCAGAGATGCGATTAGCAGAGTAAGGTCGACCTTAATACCCATATCAACAAGTCCTATTCTGTAAACAGGTCAAGGGACATTTCTATAGATTATGTGACTGTATGCGCCTTCACTATATCCGTGGACTTTGAAAGATCATTTTCGGAGTATTAATGGATTTTTAACAAGAGACGTCAAAATTTCAAGTCTGAACATTTACAATAACTCCCACTTATTAACTTTTATTATTGTGCCACCACAAATGAATAGTTTCGGTGCCATAACTGTTGGGCGTACTGGGCGTATATTCCACCAAGTTTCAGCATCAAATCAAAATATGATTGCATCATTTTTGGACACATAAAATATGTGTCACACTTGAAAATTTTGCAAAGCCTGAAATAATATAAAGTCATATTTCATCGTTCTTTTCCAAAATATTAGCTTTTTATTTTTTTTTAATTACAATGCATATGCAACATTTTATTAGAAAATTATTGTTTCACCGTGTACCTGACGTTTGGTTCCTTATATTTTTTTCTCGCACTATCCCATGCAGCCCAGCTGCTTGTGTCGATGGTAAACTTGTTACATTTTTCGTTGCCTTATCACATAGTTCAGTCTAGAGTCAAAGTAATTAATGTTCTAATGTTGTCTAGAGTGAATTTTCAGTTCCCATTTCACATATTATATTCTCTGATGGGTAATGGTCGAACCTAGAAATAAATAAAATCCAATTTAAGAAACCATTTATAACCTATGAAAGTAAACAAACATAAAAACCTATCACGTTTCTTTTTGTTGAGATATAAAGATACGATTAGGAACTTACCTTGACAAAATTGATGACTCAGAAGATTCACCTTCATAAATAATGTATTAATAAACATTTTACCCATTTCTTATGTTAGGTTATTTTGTTGTCTTTCTGTCAAAACGGAAATTCCAACTTACGGTTCACTCAGTACGTAGGTATGTGAAGTTACACTTGCAACGCTCTATCGTAAGAGTGCAAGTAGAGCAACAGGATCGCATTAACCCACGAATTTATTATTACCTGTTAGTTATACGATATTTCTTATTTGCTTCATCAGATATTAATATAATCTATTGCATGAGCATCCCGGCTGTACAATTGTCATAGTGTCATTGTCATCGGGCCCTAAGCCCAAGCTAGGAAACCATAAAAATTTCTTAATTTTACTTAGGACCTAAGAAACATTCTCCCCTTGAATCTAATATTAAATTATATCTAAATGTGGCTAGCTTTACCACTAACATTTCATATCAGGCTCTCAGCCAAATTTAGTATAGTAATTTTATTTAACTTAAGATTTTATTAGTAGTACAAGTGCATATTATCATAAACATTCATTTTAAGTCATAAGTATCCTCTCCGGTGTGCACCAGGAGATATAAGCTCCCTCCGAGCAAACATTATAGATGTGCACAGGTCGAACGTCGACAGCCAAATGGAGAGGCACAGATCTGCGATTCATATTTATATGAATCGGCGCAGCCCGCTTAGGCTCCACCCCTTAGCGCTTGCAACTTTGCGCGCTCTCCATTGGCGCGACTCAAACTTATAAAATAAACGCGTTTTGCACTTGGTAGTCAGTCGATCGCCAGCAGCCGCCGCGGCATCACTCACGTACCAGATTCTCAACTTTTCACTTTGTTATTTAATTTCCATTTTGTAATTCTGTCAGGCTGCAATTCACTTTTAATATTTATCATTTAATCCCAGTTCCGGCGGTGTATCGTCAATACACTGCACCGGCCCAGTTTACCCAGTTTCGTGGTAAAATATTATTAATATTTTACACGACCCAAAACTCTCGAGATTTTGGTGTGACAACTAGACACACCAAAATCAATCAAATAAAGATTTCGTTAAACTGACACTCGAAAACCGAAGGTATTCGGCTTAGCCTTTCTCAAGGTTGCCGCCATCACGAAGATAAGGAACAGCAACGTCTTCGAGGGATTCTTCACTTCAAGTTGACACTCCGATAGTTACTACGAAATACGAACTCTCGTATAGACTGGTCAACCGCGCAAGACTTTATAGATAGTGTGAGAGAGTTCGTCGCCGTACAGGGACTAGGTAAGTGTCAACGAAAGTGCTCCGCTTCGCTTCGCTTCGATCTGTTCCCCTCACCACGGCAGAGTAAAAAGATACCTCTACCTGCTCGTGGCACCGATTCCAAGACATCAGCCGCTCCTGAATCAACTGTACTCCACATCCGACATCATATCACCGCATGCTCCAATCATCCAGTGGCAAGTCAGTTCATACGCCACTGTCCATCCTGATCTCCACGAAACATTTCTGTTCCTGATTTCCGCTGTGTAATTCAGCACTGTTCGAGAAAGGCCGACTCAGGCGACTTCAACGTAGGCGACGTCCTCGTCTACATTGGTCTCTTGAGCCACTCGCCTCGTCGGGAATTCGGCAAGCTAAGGGACGCATTTCGACTCAACGAGCGTACCGGAGTGTTGAGAAGGAATTAGGCCCCTGCTCTTGTCAAGACGCGAATGACAGACGCTTCCTAAATTCAGACAAGGTATTTTATTCAAATTTTCAGTTAGGGCTGACCACAGAGTGCCTAGCTGCACGTCGGCAACGTCCGACCTAGCCACTCTGTTTATCTAGGACTTAGACTTGAAATATTAATTATTTTATTTATCGACACACTGCTTTTGGCTCGCAGTTGTGTCGCTGCTCGCAACAAACTTTGCTTGCAGATATTATCTCGTCTACGGACGACACCCAGGGGGAAATATTTTAATTATTTTATTTATCGACACACTGCTTTTGGCTCGCAGTTGTGTCGCTGCTCGCAATAAACTTGCTTGCAGATATTATCTCGTCTACGGACGACACCCAGGTGTTTTGCTTTGAGTATTTTTGAGATCTAAATTAAGGAAATGGCACAGTCTCAGTCGCCGCTTCCAGCAACGTGGGAACACTCCGCGCATGAGTTGGGTAACCCCGGCCGCTATCTATACAATGCCAGCACACACGGCTGTGCTCCACCTCTCACGGCGGTGTCGCTTCACGGCGTCCCCGTAGAGGCAGGGTTTGGTCTCCATTCAGGGGGCCAGATTCGTGGACATGGCGCCCAACGTGGGGCACCCGAATACAGAGGTATTCACCGAATTTCAAACGACCCAGCCGGCTTGTGTGACTAGTCAAAATTTAGCAAACAATAACGAATTTATTAGGAGTACTTTCCAAACTCCTTGGCGCCCAACAAACCATCAAAACAGCACTCAAATTAGAAACTTGTCTGCAGCACACTGCAGTAATATTTGTCAAGGGGAATATTGTGAGATTTTTGGACATTCAGGAGGGATTGAAATAATTCATGCGCCGGCTTTTCATACAAGCCAACAAGGGACCACCGAGACGATGCTCAATCGGCGAACGCCCGCGCCTGAAATAATTCAACCGCAAGCTCCCACATTAACCGCCGATCTCGTAGGCGCTTTGACAGATTTAATTTCAAGGGTAGGAAATACTGATAGGCCGCGAGAGCCTGCACCTACATTCGACGGCAAAGACTGGGAAGATCCTTGCCAATTCATTTCAGAACTTCGCGAGTATTTCTACAGAAATCGTATACCAGAAGCTGACCAGGGGTATGTAGCGGCGAGCTACCTGGGGGGCAAAGCCAAAGCATGGCACGATATTTACAGATACGAACGTTCTGACTTCAATACATTCAGCCAGCGACTTATAAACAAATTTAACGATCCTGCACTTTTATGCAATTTAAAATCGCGCTGGTATGGGGACAAACAGAGAGCCAACGAAGGGGTTGCATCATTTATTCTATATAAACACCAGTTAGGGAAAAGGTTGGGACTGACGGACGATCCGGCAGTAAAGTTTCGCCAAATAATAGAACTCGCCTTGCCTCAGATTAGGTCTTTCTTGAGGACCAGAGCTTATACTGATATCGACTCTTTCGTACAGTTTGCGGAGGAAATTGAACGCGATGTGTCAGACAGGCCATCGCAACCGCGTCAGCAAGTAACTGCGAATCAAGAGAGGGGCGGGCA
The DNA here is from genome assembly GCA_963583905.1 of Stenurella melanura. Taxonomy (NCBI): domain Eukaryota; kingdom Metazoa; phylum Arthropoda; class Insecta; order Coleoptera; family Cerambycidae; genus Stenurella; species Stenurella melanura. The sequence continues at coordinate 94,852,606 of OY757315.1, forward strand.
AACATCCCAACGCAGGGAACCTCAGCCGCAGGCAGCGAACCGCGCCGCGGCAGGCCAACAACAACAGGCCTCTGCTTCACAACCCAACAAGCCACCGTCGCCTTGCAGGCACTGTGGCGATCACTGGCATTTTAACAGGGATTGCCCTAACAGGGGAAATAATAATGCATCACAAAACCAACGACAAAGCTCAGACCGCCCCGCTCAAGTAGCGACCGCCTCAGCTAATAATAATTTAGTTATAGACAACCAAATTGCCGGCCCATCGTCGGAAAACTAAAAGAGGGGCGAGTCACACTCCGCTCCTCGCCCCAGTCTCCACGTGCTCCACCAGCACCCCTCGCTGCTCCAAATGCGCAGATTAGCAGCCTGCAACATGCCTCATTGGGAAACACCGAACCTTCGCTTCTCAGCGTGCTTCTCAACGGCAAACACGCACTAGCTCTCCTCGACAGCGGGGCTAGTCACTCTTTTATTCACTCACGCATTGTAGACGACCTGCCGGTGCAGGCAGCGAGCCTCACCGTCAAACTCGCGGACGCGGCATGCGCCGTCGAGGCCACAGGCAAAGTCGTTTGCAACTTAAATATTATGGGGGTGGAGACGAACGTCTCTCTGCACATTTTAGACAACATGACAGACGACATTATCTTGGGCAGGGACTGGATGGCACAGGAAGGTGCCGTCCTCGATTTTATTAACCGGTGCCTCTATTTCGGAACTACCACCAGACACAGCGTGTTCTGGCACGCCCAGCGACGGCCTGCCGAGGTAGCCAAGACACCGGTTGTCTTGACAGACACCCAGGTCCCACAACAAGAACGTGAAATCTATCAGACCGCTCTAAATAAATTCTCAGACGTTTTTGCAGAGGGGCTTCGTCAACCCACTACTCGGGTCTGCACCCACAAAATTAAACTAAAAACTGACAAACCCTTCAAAATTCGACGGACGCAATTTTCTCAGACAAAGAGACAGATCATACAAGAGGAATTAACTAAAATGCTAGCAGCGGGTGTTATTCGCCGCAGCCACTCACAATACAGTTCACCGGTTGTTATTGTGACTAAGAAAAACGGGAAGCCACGTTTTTGTGTGGACTACAGGCAACTAAACTCCATCACAGAAGACGAAGTAGCGCAGCTACCGCCAGTGCGGGAGACCATAAAAGAACTCGGCGACGCTCAAGTCTTCTCGAGTTTAGACCTGCGAAGCGGCTATTGGCAAATACCCTTGGCGGCTGAAAGTATCCCGCTGACAGCATTTAGTACTCCTGAAGGGGCCACATATGAATTCACCGTCATGCCTTTCGGTTTACAAGGCGCGCCTGGCACTTTCACGAAAATGATGGCAGAAGTACTCTCCGGTTTCTTAGACAACTTCGTCAAGGTCTATCTGGATGACATTATAATTTATAGCGACACCCACGAAGAACATCTAGTCCATCTGCAGATGGTACTAGAACGCCTCAGGCTACACGACTTGAGGTGTGCGCTGGATAAATGTACCTTTGGGGCGGATGCGTTAGATTATCTTGGCCACCGGATCACGGCCCGACATAACGAACCGACGGAGCATCACGTACTACAGACACAAAACTATCCAACTCCACGAACTATGAAAGAACTGCGGGGTTTCCTCGGCACAGCAGGGTGGCTTCGCGAATACATTGAGGATTTCGCGATCCTCGCCGCCCCGCTGACCGACCTCACGGGAAAGAATAGGTTTGTTTGGACTAAAGAGGCCGACGAGGCTTTCACAAAATTAAAGGAAGCTCTCTCTCGCCCTCTGAAACTGCACAGACCAGTCCAGAGTGAACGGTTTTACCTTCAGACGGATGCAAGTTCTCTGGGCATGGGCTGTGTTCTGTTTCAGTTGGACGAAGGGGGCAACCGAAAAATAATCTCGTGTAGTAGTGCGAAATTTAATGCCACCGAACGACGTTATCACATAAATGAGCAGGAGGTACTTGCCGTTATTTATGCGTGTAAGAGGTATCGCCAGCACCTCGACGATAAACGTTTCACACTTATCACCGACAGTAAAGCTCTAGTTTGGTTAGACAAGTATAAAGATGATAGGGCAAAGCTCACACGTTGGGCACTTCTATTACAAGAATTCACGTTTGACGTAGTGCATTGTCCTGGCCGCGAAAACCAACTGCCAGACATGTTCTCACGCTTCCCAGCCCAACCTGAGCGGGATATTACCGACGTCGTGGACGAAGAGCGCCTCTTGCCACCAGTCGAGCGAGACGCGGCCGGAGAGCTCCGAGTAATCAATGCGGGCGAACAGACTCTCTTCGAGGCCATAAAGCAAGCCCAACTCGCCGACCTACGCTGTCAAGAGCTCGTCGTCCACTGGCACCAGTATGTCGCCGGGGAACAGGGGAATTGGGACTTTATACAAAAATTCATTGTAGAAGACGGCCTTCTTTACAACATCGAAACAGACAAAAAGCTATTACTGGTACCCAAAGGTTTACAGCAGCGTGTTATAAGCGCATATCACGACTCTGTCCTCGCTGAACACCCAGGCAGGGATGAAACATATCGACAGGTGGGGCAACGATACTTCTGGTCAGGCATGTGGAGACAAATCAAAACACACGTACGTTATTGTTTAATCTGCGCTTCGACTAAGGCTAGCGCGCGGCAACCGGCCGCTCCCTTGCGTCCTCGCCCGCCTACACGCCCTTGGCAAGCTGTCAGCATTGACCAAATGGGTCCTTACCCAGAAACACTTAAACATAACAGATACATCATAGTCATTTCAGACCTATTTAGTAAGTGGGTGGAGGCTATCCCGACCGAAACGGCGACGGCCGCGGATATGATATATTGCTTAGAACAAGCTTTCTCGCGCTGGGGTTATCCGGAGAGCATCATCTCGGACAACGTCTCACAATTTTACAGTGACGCTTGGGACCGTTTTATTCAAAAATATCATATCGCCCATTATACTAGTCCAATATACCACCAGAGAGCTAATCCGGTGGAGAGGCGAAACCAGGAATTGAAGAAAGCACTGCGAGCCCAACTCATGCGCGCTCCACACACATCGTGGGACTCTCGTCTGCACGAAATTCTCTTCGCCCTCAGGCGCAGGAGAAACGCTGCCATGGGAATGTCTCCGTCAGAGGCATTACTTGGCGCCGACTTACCAATGCCCGGCTCTTGGCAACACCCGGCCGAACGAGAGCCCGTCGATAATCGCGGAGTAACCCGCGAGCGCCGCATCGAACAAGCTCAACGACGACAAATAATAATCCAAAGAGACCTTTTTCCGCAACCACGTACAGCCCCAGTCCAACTGACCGTCGGACAAAGAGTGCTAACGCGAACACACGACGAGGAAAGACGCGAGTTCGGTAGAACCTGGTCAGGACCTCACTTAGTTGTCGCAGTGCGCGGGGATGGGGTGTACAGCATACAAAAGGGCGATCGTGTGGCCCTCATTCATATAGACGATCTTAGACCGCTACCGCCGGCTCGTGAACCGCGAGACGCGTTCCGCGACGACGGTGCCACAAGCGGCGAAGAAGATGATGAGGCCCAGGATTAGTTTTAAGAAATTTTGTATTGTTCTATCTGTTGTTAGTTTTAAGTACCCATCCATTGTCCCATTCTACCTTATAACGTTTTTTGAAAAAATTATTTGAATAAAGAGAACTTAAACAATTATTGCACACTTACACACACAACAGATCTCGAGAGGGGCGTGTCATCGGGCCCTAAGCCCAAGCTAGGAAACCATAAAAATTTCTTAATTTTACTTAGGACCTAAGAAACATTCTCCCCTTGAATCTAATATTAAATTATATCTAAATGTGGCTAGCTTTACCACTAACATTTCATATCAGGCTCTCAGCCAAATTTAGTATAGTAATTTTATTTAACTTAAGATTTTATTAGTAGTACAAGTGCATATTATCATAAACATTCATTTTAAGTCATAAGTATCCTCTCCGGTGTGCACCAGGAGATATAAGCTCCCTCCGAGCAAACATTATAGATGTGCACAGGTCGAACGTCGACAGCCAAATGGAGAGGCACAGATCTGCGATTCATATTTATATGAATCGGCGCAGCCCGCTTAGGCTCCACCCCTTAGCGCTTGCAACTTTGCGCGCTCTCCATTGGCGCGACTCAAACTTATAAAATAAACGCGTTTTGCACTTGGTAGTCAGTCGATCGCCAGCAGCCGCCGCGGCATCACTCACGTACCAGATTCTCAACTTTTCACTTTGTTATTTAATTTCCATTTTGTAATTCTGTCAGGCTGCAATTCACTTTTAATATTTATCATTTAATCCCAGTTCCGGCGGTGTATCGTCAATACACTGCACCGGCCCAGTTTACCCAGTTTCGTGGTAAAATATTATTAATATTTTACACGACCCAAAACTCTCGAGATTTTGGTGTGACAACTAGACACACCAAAATCAATCAAATAAAGATTTCGTTAAACTGACACTCGAAAACCGAAGGTATTCGGCTTAGCCTTTCTCAAGGTTGCCGCCATCACGAAGATAAGGAACAGCAACGTCTTCGAGGGATTCTTCACTTCAAGTTGACACTCCGATAGTTACTACGAAATACGAACTCTCGTATAGACTGGTCAACCGCGCAAGACTTTATAGACAGTGTGAGAGAGTTCGTCGCCGTACAGGGACTAGGTAAGTGTCAACGAAAGTGCTCCGCTTCGCTTCGATCTGTTCCCCTCACCACGGCAGAGTAAAAAGATACCTCTACCTGCTCGTGGCACCGATTCCAAGACATCAGCCGCTCCTGAATCAACTGTACTCCACATCCGACATCATATCACCGCATGCTCCAATCATCCAGTGGCAAGTCAGTTCATACGCCACTGTCCATCCTGATCTCCACGAAACATTTCTGTTCCTGATTTCCGCTGTGTAATTCAGCACTGTTCGAGAAAGGCCGACTCAGGCGACTTCAACGTAGGCGACGTCCTCGTCTACATTGGTCTCTTGAGCCACTCGCCTCGTCGGGAATTCGGCAAGCTAAGGGACGCATTTCGACTCAACGAGCGTACCGGAGTGTTGAGAAGGAATTAGGCCCCTGCTCTTGTCAAGACGCGAATGACAGACGCTTCCTAAATTCAGACAAGGTATTTTATTCAAATTTTCAGTTAGGGCTGACCACAGAGTGCCTAGCTGCACGTCGGCAACGTCCGACCTAGCCACTCTGTTTATCTAGGACTTAGACTTGAAATATTAATTATTTTATTTATCGACACACTGCTTTTGGCTCGCAGTTGTGTCGCTGCTCGCAACAAACTTTGCTTGCAGATATTATCTCGTCTACGGACGACACCCAGGGGGAAATATTTTAATTATTTTATTTATCGACACACTGCTTTTGGCTCGCAGTTGTGTCGCTGCTCGCAATAAACTTGCTTGCAGATATTATCTCGTCTACGGACGACACCCAGGTGTTTTGCTTTGAGTATTTTTCAGATCTAAATTAAGGAAATGGCACAGTCTCAGTCGCCGCTTCCAGCAACGTGGGAACACTCCGCGCATGAGTTGGGTAACCCCGGCCGCTATCTATACAATGCCAGCACACACGGCTGTGCTCCACCTCTCACGGCGGCGTCGCTTCACGGCGTCCCCGTAGAGGCAGGGTTTGGTCTCCATTCAGGGGGCCAGATTCGTGGACATCATAGGAAACATGAACTATTAAATGCTTTAAAATTAGTAGGCTCATGACGATTGGCAAATTCGGCCCTGCGTCTCCAGCCGTGATCCTGACCATGAATTTGGACAGATGGTAACATGATTTACGTGGTTGGGATAATTTTTCCAATATAATTTGAATTTGTCTCCATTAAATAATATTTTGTTTAGTAGGTTTTCCACTTTATGGGAAAATCCATTTGTCACATTTTGTGGTACTACTTTTATGCAGTAGGATTTCTTTCACTTCTACAGGGTGTAGTTTCATGTCATAAAAAAAAACTGGTGGTAGGGAACAACAAGACAAACAAAAAAACCTTATATAACATGGGGTCTAAAGCTCATAGTTTTGGAGAAAAAAAAAACAAAAATTTCGCAAATTTTCAATAAAATCTTTTGAGAACTGCTGGAATAGTGAGGTAGGTTTAGATCGTCGCGCGTGTCTTTGCCTATGATACTCAATATTTGTGTATAGCTATAAAATGTCTTTAGCGGTGCGGTAAATAAGATGAAAGACGTCGACGTTTTCTGAGTGTTTAGTAGATCTGATCTGAAGAAAACTATACTCTGACTCTCCCTTGTGCAATATTTTAATTTCTGTGGGTGTTTCGTTAGGTACACAAGTCAACCCGCCGTTCGTTGTTTTTATTATTTTTGAATTTCGGGTCGCTGTGTATTTATAGTGAAGATTTATTTTATTAGAGAGCTATTGCAGTCAGTGATACCGCAGGACGTTCGCTAATTACGTTACGTTATTGAGGTAAATAACACAGCTTTGATTCAGACTTATTGCATTGCAGCTCCATTCGTGCGTAACTAGGTTATGTGAAACGTCACTTTTTATGTGAAATAGTCGTCAAATTTAGAAATATATTATTCCTGTTGTAAAATATTAAAATTATGAAAGGTAAATTTTAAGTAAGTTAATTTTAAAATCAAACTGGTCTTATTTTCTAAAAAGGGGGGCTCCAATTTACTCAAAAAGACCTGTCAAACAAAATTTTTTGAAGTCGATTGTAGACAAAACAAAGATGAATTTTTGTATGATGTGATTCATATTGTCGTAATATATTCGAATTTCTTGAATATTATCTAAAATATTGGAATTATTATTAAGTATATGTAATGCATTGAAATAACTAGATCGCATAGTGTACAGGCAGCGGATGTAACATTAGATTTCCGTTGCCTGTGCAATCCATCACATACCTATTGGCGTTTTTCTACAAGACATTGCACTAGCAATGATCTGCACATTGCTGAGTCAAGAAGAACGCGGATAGATATTGATGGAAAAATGCGGAGAATTCAATTGTTGTCAAGCCTCCGGAAGGAGATCAATTGTTGGTTAGGCTCCGCAAGGAGAAGTTGCGACAAAAGTTGAGTTGCCCGAAAGGGTTGTTTTGAGAAAAGCAGAAAGAAGAGAAAAGTCCCGAAAGGGTGAAATAAGAAAATAGTTGCCTCTTTTCGGCCGGCGCACGGAATGCAGCCATCATCCAGGGATGAGGAAAATATTGATGTAAGTACCCTTTGTTTCTTACTTGTCAATATATATATACATTTTTCACGGCTAAATTGGGTATTATTTTCTGTGTGTGTGTGTAACCCTACCACCCTCTTTACGACGTTAAGAGGACTGACCCGGCCTCTTGCAAATTTAAGTCGAGCACCAAGCGAGTACCCCGATAAGAAGGGGCGCGCACCCTGGGCTCGACAATATGATATAATATTTACATATATTTAGGCTTATAATGGAGATTCCTCCATGTTGGAAGCAGGTTTGGTGGTAATATAGAATACACAAATACAGATCGGCTGATTCTGGTTGTTCCCGATTTTCACCGAAGTGAGGATAACGTCGTTCATACGACGCTCGCTAAACGTACGGAATTTACGTCAGGCGCTAAGTTATTACCGCATGTCCTGTAATAGCGGATGCCGTTATGTGACAATGCAATATCTCTATTGATTTTACCGTTCAAGTCGTTAAATTCTTGATTACGTACAGACACAACTTACTTGTTCGTTCTTTTTGTATTCCGTTTTGGATTTTGAATCAAGTTTTTCTTTTATTTTTCTTTATTGACAACGTTAGTTGATAGTTTATTGTTTAGTGTTGAACGGAGTACGTATGTCCTTAATTCGACGTACCGAACTGTGTATTGATGCAGATGCAGATTTCGAATAATTTATTTAGGTGGTTAGCTTTTAACCCAGGACACTCATTTATGTTACAAATGTTAATAAATCACATTTAAATATTCTAAATTATAAACAATAATTCAATATTTTGTTCCAAATTAAAAGACACATGTAAATAAATGCCCTGTTTAAACTTCTATGGCCATTATTTGCTTGCAGTTGTGCAGGAAAAGATAACGAATTATTTACCTCTTTATAATTGCCTCAGTTCGGTTGAGGCGGTCCATCAAAGGCGGTCGATGATCCAAGGCCTTTGCACTTTTTTATGACAATTCAAAAGTTGTATAATTGGGAACTACAAGTTCATTGACCAAGAAAAGCAGTGGTTCTCAATTATCTTCTACATTAATATTTAAAAAAAATATATATTAAAAAGGTTGACCTAGGTCAGTTTTTTTTCAAAGTGCCCCTAGAGGGAAAAGTCATACAGGTTTTTTGTTTGTCTAGTCGGTCCCCATTACCAGTTTTTTTAATGACATGAAACTGATTACACCCTGTATATATTTTCCTTAAATTTGCTGGTCGACGATTAATGTGGTACGTCCATTTCCTCCTTTTTGGTGGGTTTTCTTAAATGTTTGATTTTTATAATTTTCTGGGAGAGCCATTATTAATCGAGTAGTTATTGCAGCCAGTTGTGACTCTTTATTGTTTGTGTTTACCACCTAGCCGTCTTACCCGTTCCCTCCCAACGGGCTAGCAAGTGTGTATTTCCTACTTTTTTTACCGAACTGCACGCCATAATAAATATTTGCTACAAGTACTGGAGAGGCACCCATCAAGCCTACTCATCCATCATTTATAAACTAATGACAATAGAATTATAAATTTAATAAATCAATTTTTTTTAGAACCACCCTAATTGCATATGTGCAAAGTAATAATCTTCTTACAAGTCTGACTGAGTGAAATTGCAACCTGAGATACGAGCCCTGGTGATTATACATAAAGGCCAGTCGATTCGTGTCTAGCAAGAGGTACGTTTGTGCGACATGAAATTCATGTATCTAATTTGACTATTTTAGTGTCTTTTCGTAAATTATCAGCTAATTATTGAAGTATAATTTAAGTTTCCTTTTTTCTTGGTTTGTATACAAAATAACTGTGTTATTCTGGTAAGCACATTTAACGTTTTTATCTACAATAGAGGTTCACGAAAAATATTCGAAGTAATATCCTTAACCTCACGAATACAATGATACTGACATGAGTCTTATAGATAGTAACAATGTCAATGCGCAATGTCAATGCTGTCAAGCAGGTGTGGTTCAGCCCCCTGCAACGGTAAGAGTGGGAGACAACACAGTTGCGAATGTGTCGCAGAGAAAATCAGAGTATTCCAAGTACTACTAATAGGGCGGCATACAGTGATGCACTTCAGAGGCTAAATTAATATTTAATAATTATGACCCTAAGCATGGTCGCTTATATGAGGTACCCTTCTATACATGCCTAGAACACAGATCAAAAAATTTTGGAAAATTGCATGAAATGGCTATTGACCATATTTTGCACGTTGATTTGTTTAAAAAATAATATTAAAGAAATTAATTAAGCGGAAATTTTAATAGGATTAAAACAGAAATGTGTTGTGCCAAAGACGTTTATGAACTAATGAACAACAACCCTAAGTAAAGATTTTCACTATTAATTTCCGTATTATTTGACAGAAAGACGAGATATAATAAAACACATGGATACAATTTTTTCAGAAGAATATCTAAAGGAAAATATTGAAAGTTCGGGAATAGTACAATCTGTTAAACGTATAACGAAAAAACCCACTAAAGACGATGGCACAGCACTTTTTGTCCCCCGGCAGACAATTGTATCATTTATAGGAAATAAACTTCCGGTGTGTGTATAAATAGCTGCCAAAGAGAGGTTTTACCTTTCATATACCGTGTACCACAGTGTCTGAATTGCCTCAGATTTGCACATATAGTAGCACAGTGTAAGAGCTCTGAAAAACTTTGTAAATTGTGTAGAAATAATATTCATGAAGGCAAATGCCAAAACGAGGATTGTTTATGTCTTAACTGCAAATCTATTGAATATGATGCTCTCTCAAAGCTGTGTCCTATGTACAAAAAAGAAAAGTGTATTAAAGAAAAAACGGCTGAATTTAACTGCACTTATAAAGAGGCCAAAAATATTACTGATAATCTTAATTCGTTTAGCCATATAGTTCCATTTAACAAATTTTCCCCTTTGGTAGATTTGGATGACAACAGATTCCACCTTTTTCAAATTATCAAATATGAAAGTTAGAAATATTTTCTTGTTTAGTAAGTATAAGGGTAGTATGCCTGCCACTGGTACTCCTACAAATATTTTTGCCTTATATAATGATTAAAGTGCAACCGACATCTTCAAGTAATGACTTGTTGATTATGTCCTTCCTTATAAAGTGCATAGTTAAACGATGCGGTGATTTAATGTCCTTTATAATTGTTATTTTGTTTGTCTTCCGAGTCTCTTAGTAGCTATGCTTTTATTGTTCAGTATCATCCGCCCACTTCACGATATCAAAAGATTGACTATTTAATCTTACTTTATTTTCTTTGGTAAAAAGGTTACTGAAGGAAACGGAAAATTAAACTATTGCAAGTTTTAACGATTGACTAAACTTTACATTTCTTGATATGGGTATTCTATATCTGTTACAATATATAGTAATTGTTAAAATAATAGGTCATTTGTTGTTGTTTTCCTGGCGTTACTGGACGCGTTTCTGTGTAACATAATATAATGCCATGACTTTATCGACATGGTAGATTTTTGTACCATTCTAAATAAATTACCTAGTGATGTGTAAAAGCTGCTATTTTTTAATAACAGGTTTAAACTGCTACTGTTATTTTCAGATAAGAGTCTAAAATAACAGTTTAAAAATAACAGTTCACTGAGAAGTACTGACATTCGCTTATCGCAGCGCACAGTGCCCACAGTTTGCTAATGTTTCATTCATAACTTATTTTAGAGATATTATTTTATACATCATGCTGCTGCCGCTGACCTATGCGCGAGGGGCACTGTTCCCTTGTAAAGTAATAATAGTAAGATATATTAGATAAAATGTTTTTTAGATGTATTAATTGATTTTTTTATGTTCACACAGATAAATAAAATATGAATAATTCTATTTACATAAATCGTTTTAAAGCCTTAACCTCTTATTATTTTTTCATGTTAAATTAATAAAGATATACCAGCACACAGTGTCGGATTGGGGCGCCGGGCAACCAGGAAAATGCCCGGTAGGCCCCTCTAAAGATCCAAAATGTGGCCCCCGATTGACCCAAAATGTGACTGCCTTGCCCTATGTGACATTTGGACACTCGCAAATCCCAATCCCAAAGCGTCAAGAAAATCACTTTAATTTCGAAATTCGAAAGACGTGAGAATATTGAAAAATAGATTGTTTACATTTAGTAGCAACTTCAACCTGCTTGGACAAGTGAAGGAGCGGCGGTGGCGCAGCTTTTGATTGATATATTTTATCTTTACCCCGAGCCCCGGCTAGCGAAATAAACATTGGGTGCATTCAGCCGACTCAACTGTTGAGATAGCACAGATCACCGCTCATTTGGAGCGACGTGGAACCCACTGAATAGCAAATATATTACCGTTAAAGTAGCATCTGTTTGGAGCTCTCATCATTTAGTTATTTTCTAACCTATCAAATAAAAAAAAATATATCGATTGGTTATTTTTATTTATTATACACTTCGAATCGAAATGGATGATCTTAATATTTTTTTGCTTGTTGAAGCTGAAGGGTTCGATTTTAGTTTTATCGTAAATGTGGCTGAAGAGTTAGGTCAGCCTTTAGAGGTGGTGAATAATGTTGATATAAGACGACTGGTTACAAGGAATGAGGACTATGTTGAGGTTGTCGTGCCACAGTATTTTAATGATCAATTTAAAGATCATTTTCACATGTCTAGAGGAACATTTGATATAAGTATTAAAGTAGGTATTCGGTACTCATAGATTTTACAAATGTCATTCTAAACTGCACGAGTTTTTATCATGTGTTATCTTATAATTCAAAAATGTATTCATAATCCGCGGTATAACATGCCATTTTCAAACACTAAATTACGTTCTCTCAACAAGTGAGCGCTCTTGAAAACCGCTACAAAAAATGGCTACCGCTACCACTCAACAGTTGAGTAACCGGCTGGTAGCAGTGGTATTCAGTCGATCGCTACTCAACAGTTGCGCAACTGTTGAGTCGGCTGAATGCACCCATTAAACACCTGTGCTCAAGCTCTAATGCTTACTAGGCCAAACAAATGAAGGAAAAGCGACAACGTACATTTTTAGTTAAATTGATAGCTTTTGAAAAATGACTCTGGAGAGGTAATGGCAGAGGCGTCTCATTTCCTGAGTAAATAATGTCATTTGCGTCATCGTTTTTCATCAACAATTAGAGCGGAGAATCAGTTTTCTTAAAATGCTGGAAAAAATATCGGTATTAACATAACTTTTTAATTTATTTTATATTTTTTATAAAACTTTATTAAATAAGTGTGTTTTATAGTGCCTTATAAGTGTGTAAAAGATGGGTGCTACCGGTGCAATAGCTTTTGCACAATCCTATTTGTTTATCCCATCGAGAGAAAAAATGGACAACTTTGATTAACCGGGGAGTTCGCAATTTTCAATTAAAATTGATCTCAAGTTTCTGTACTCTTACCAGCTTTTGCTCATTTTTTTCCATTTACCTCGACTTACCCCCCATCTCTTCAACGGAATCATCTCAAAATAGTTCCAGATGTGGTTACAATACATACGCGTATCAAATTTCACGTGAATGTCTCAATTTAATTTTATCAGCCCCTTTAATAATGGAGTGGGGTAAACAGAGGGCTTGAAGAATGTTATAAAGAAATATGAGGCTTTGGCTTCTAGTATTTACACCAAATCAAAATTTCTGTATTCTGAACAGCTTGCTTTACTTATTTTCCCCTATTTACCCCTACTTATCCCCGAACTCTTCACCGAAATCATCACAAAATATAATGTAATTACAGATGTGGTTACAACACATACATGTTCCAAATTTCACGTGAATATCTCAATTTTATTTTATCGATCCCTTTAATAATGATGGGGGGTGGTGGAAGAAGTTGAAAAATATAAAAAATTTGAGGCCTTGACTCTGAAATTTGTTTCCACTCCGTGGATGTGGAAGTAAAAATGTATTAAAAAATTTGATATGTGGCCCTCAAAGCAATTTGCCCGGTAGGCCCTCTGCGTCCCAGTCCGACACTGCCAGCACAGATACATATAAATATGTATCTATATATTATTTCTATATAAAATGAATATCATAATCATAAATATACTCACGTACCACCTAATAAAAAAATTTTGTTGCTGAGATACGGATCAATTGTGGTTTATCTATGCTATATATGCTAAGCTATATAAACCCACCGCTCGCTGTGAGATTAAATTAAATAACAATTTAACTCGCCGATCTCCTACCACCAACAAATAATAGAACACGCCCGACACAGCGCATGCAACGACAATATTTATTTAAACATAGCACATAAGTATACGTGTTGCATTGCGATTTCATTATCTGTTGCTGCTGAATGGCAGTTTAACAGCAGTTATCATGAAAATTCTTACTACATCGTGTTTCTTATCTGTTATTTTCGAACAGAAATAACAGCCTGTTAATGCTGTTTACAAATAACAGTTGTAAAATAACAGGTTGTTAAATAACAACTCATCTCTAAAATTAAAAATATGCTGTTGCTTCCGTAACATAATCTCTTACGCTGAAATATTTAACCATTTCAGTACCTGACAGGCAAAAAAACTCCTTGATAATTCCGCTGAATGCCTTCGATACAACTTCGAAAACTACAGAGTCACACACATATTAATTTGACAGTTTGACTACCTGTGTGAATGATATCATTTTTGACTAGTCTGATAAGTTTTACAAGATAGCAATTGTAATATTTTAATGACGAATAAATTTATCTTATCTTATTCATTTCTTAATTTATAAAGTTAAAAAAAATCAATTTTTTGCGGTGGGCAAAATGCACTGAAAAGCACTTACACTGTGAACACGTAATCCGAATCAACCGAATTTCAAGGTGTTTCAATGTCTACATTGATAGAGAGTTTGTGGTATGATGAAAGCTTTCCAAATTATTATAATTTTTTTAAACTTTGTACTTGAATTGAAAACTAATTTCAAATTTGTATTCTATAACCCAAATATGTGTATCCTGAAAAAATTTCGCGAAAATTAAATGCATCATTTCCCGCTATTCTGCAAAATTACTATCAATTTTTTATGCTACAATTTCAATAATTAGTTTTACTTACTGTTCGTAAATAGCATCTATTTCCTCCTTCTCTATTTTCATGGAGGCACTCTTTATTTCTACCTTCATAATCTCATCTTCTTCAATGTCAATATCGCTTTCTTCCTTTTTGATGTCCAACTCTGCATTCTGTAAACCGATATTTGATACATACGTAGGGTTCATTTCTAATGGGTCCGTTTTTAAAGAATGTTGATTTATTTCTGTGATCACTGAAATATCTTCCCTAATTTCCGTCTTAAAATTTAGTAGATTTTTTGTATCAAGCTCTGCATTACCTAATTCAAGAAAGTTATCGACTTCCCTGTTGGTATTAATATCTCTCTCTTCCATTTTAATACTATTCTCTTCGATTTTAATATTCAGCTCGGCATTCTGTAAATCGACATCTGGTAGACATTTAGGTTTGTTTTCACTACCGTCTACTTTTAAATAGCGATTCATTTCAGCAATTATAGCAATATTTTCACCAATACCAGTGTTTAGATTAGCTGGAACATTGTTTGTGTCAAACTCTGCATTCTCAAGTGCAACGAAGTTCTCAACTTTCATCTTGGTATTGAGATACACTCTGGACTCTTAAACATAACACGATAAGTAAGTCAACAAGGCACACATCACTGCTATCAGAATTTGTCTTCTAATATTTCTTGTTTGGGGCGATTCTTAAAAAATAATTCATTATTTTTACTGATGATCACACATTGAAAACTTCTTCACGAGTTAAAATTTTATATGATAAATTTTTGGTTGAAATTATCATTTTACTTACGTTCTCCAATTTCAGACCGTTAAAGATACATTCCTGCTCTCAAAATTAATAAAATAATGCACAAAATACAAATATTTCAATAAACATACAACATTTAGGTAGCAATAACCTCAAAAATATAACGTATTTACCATAGATTAAAATACGTATTTATTTCTACCTACACACTATTTTACTACTACCTCGCAAGGCGTCACAGAAGAATGTGGAAGTTACGGACCATAACAAATAAGGGATATTTACCTTAGACATATTTCACATTTTCAGTCGTAACTTTTAAATATATTAAAATAATTCTGTAGCTATAGCAGCTAACAAAACTTTTCTATAAAAATTTAATTTGCACGATTGATATTAAGAGAGACATCCTCGAAGTCCCTAATCAAATGAATATGAAATTTACCTATATACTTGCTTCAAAAATGTTTATTATAGTACTATTTATTTGGAAATGTTCCGCATATTGCATCCTGGGCACAGTAGAAAATATTAAACATTAAACTGTGTCCTGGGATCTGGTCACCCTATACTAACTAGCGGTGGGACGGTATTTCTGTAATGTTACTTTGGAACGGTATCTCTCCGTCGCGTTCCGAAACGATAAAATAACGAGTTACAGCGTTATAGGTTACTTCACTTCTTACTTCGTAGTTGCTTTCGCGCAGTGCCAGCCCCGAGACAGTGGAAGCTTAGACTAGGAAAGATAGATGGTGAGGACTCGTAACATCGCATAATCGCCACGCTAACAAGTTGTGCCTAAGACGCCATTGCGGTGGTGGCACACAAACGGTAGAGAGCAAAATGAAATTTTCCAATAGAAGTGATTTATAAGTGATTTAGTGCTAATTTATGTAATGTACCTACATGATGGTATCATATTCTATAAACTACTGTAAAAATCACAGCGGGAAAAAATTGAAAGGAGTGACACTGTGCAGGTTAAAGTATATGCAGTTTTCACTTTACCTAGTTAAATTAACTGTAGGCCTATTATTTACTTAATTATATCCGTGTGCATGCAATGATAATGAGAAGCATAGTATATCATTTTCTGGTATGCAATTTGCACGTTATTTGATTGAAATTTTCATTCATCTTTTCTTCATTGAATATAGAACAGTGCATCCGAAATGACACTTTTTCCATGGGCGTAGATATATCGATTATGGTATTATATTATAGAATGTAGAATAAATTCTGGTATGTAAGATATGAGTAAATATATTTATGGTAGTGAATATTAATTGTATTATTATGAAGCTGTTTTTGGAAAAATACCAGTTTTGTATCGTTTTATTCCTTTGATGTGATAAACTTGACACCTACATATTGTACATATGTTCCGCCACTTTCGCTTGCTCTCTGGTGGCAGGTGGCTTCACTATTGGCAGTAGCGTTACGACTCCTTACAATATATATCTTTCCTACTCTAAGAGTGGAAGCGATTTGCGATTCAGCATTCCAGCGTAGTGATGGGCGCTATATCGCGAACTGTGATTTAATCACAGATATTAAAAAATCACAAGTAACGACCGTTATTAGTTGGTAGAAAAGCGTGACGTGATTACGACTTTATATATACTTTTTATGATATAAATAATATCATTAGGTAGGTATGCGTTTTTTATTGATATATTGATGATATTCATATGTAACTTTTTATGTTTTGCTTACATTGATCGGCGATTAGAAGCAATGACGTGAAGTAGATGAATGGAGAGTATTTATAATGCTTTTGTTTGTTTTAAAAGTGCCGTTTTCGACAAATATTTGTTGAATGGGAGAAATAGTTGGACTGATTGTTAATAGATCATTATGTAATGGTAAAAATAGGACTATAAGTATTAGAAGTATGAGGAATCTGCCCCCCGCTTTTCAAAATTTTGTTTGAGGTAAATATATAATTTTAAGGAATATCACCCCCCGCTTTCCGAATTTTGTATCGAGATAAGTTCGAAGATTGGTAGGGCAGTCGTTCCAAAGTAACGTTATTTTGGAGCGGAATTTTCCTGGAGAGAACGCGACTGGAGCGCTGTACATGAGGAACCCTTCCTCCCATCTCTAATACTAACACGGTGGCATATACAGCTGAAGTCAGCTGCGATTTTATACCAGAGTTGGATAAAGTTTAAAAGTGGAATGATTATTTGTTTGCTTATAATTTTGTTGAAACATATTCTTTATAGGATTTTGCAAACAGCAGAAAAATACGAAAGCGTAGAAAGTCCACGCTATTCAATATTTATTTTCTAACTCGGAATTCACAATGGTATATTAGAATTCACAATAGAGCACTAGCAGTGACGTCACAGTATTGCCAGCTGTTAGTTGCCTGGGTGGTAAATTCAGAAATTTGACATTTGAGTTGGGGTCAATTTTCGTTCAATATAAGTTAAAGTGGAGGATTTCTTAACATCAGATAGATGTAGTGATGTTTATAAATATATATTTTTTAAATCTACTGTGAGAGAAAATTTTATATATACTTTATTAGTGTTGTTTTTACCAGTGTAAAGTTTGGTGTCAAGAACGTTGACATCTTTGTGAACCCATAAATTAGTGAAAATAAAGGCCATATTGGATTTTTTACATTTTTTGTACACATCCCACATAGCACACTACGTCCCGAAGACGTCCAGTTTTGATACTCATATGGTCTGAACGTCTTAGGCCTAACAAGGACGTCTTCAAGACGTCCATAGCGGTACGTCCTTGGGAAGTCAAAGAATGTACGTCTTTGGTACGTCTAGATTGGACCTTGTTATTTTCATATTCTCTGGATTTGTAAAATAATACATTTTATATTCAAATGGAATATTCTCTGCTTGAAATAAGAATTTCCTGGAATAAAAATGACTGGGTTCAGTTTTAAATATGAAACCTTAAATTCCAGAGTTGCAAAAGATTTAAATTAATTATTATTATAGCAACTGAAAGAAAGTTTTGCAAATTAGCAATTATGAAACTATATAAAAGATCCACAATATTAAAATTTTCACAATTCCAAGTTTACATTAATAAATTCATAATAATTTTAAACTTTTCGCGCTTTTTCGGATGAAATGTCACGGTCATAAACACTCTGGCTCGACTATGTTCGTTTGATGTCGTAATTTTTTCGGGCTGATTTATAAAAGCGCGTGTTCTTTCATTCTGAGATCTATTTGTCGCTTTATATTTCTCTCTCATTGTCGTATAAGGGAAATATAGAGAAAGCCACATATAAGTTACCACATTGAACTTATCGAAAAAACAGCGAAAGCAACGTAGCGCAACATACCTTACCCGTTACCCGTCCTCCATATTGCATGTTAAGTAAAAGTATGTCCACGAATCTGGCCCCCTGAATGGAGACCAAACCCTGCCTCTACGGGGACGCCGTGAAGCGACGCCGCCGTGAGAGGTGGAGCACAGCCGTGTGTGCTGGCATTGTATAGATAGCGGCCGGGGTTACCCAACTCATGCGCGGAGTGTTCCCACGTTGCTGGAAGCGGCGACTGAGAATGTGCCATTTCCTTAATTTAGATCTGAAAAATACTTAAAGCAAAACCACCTGGGTGTCGTCCGTAGACGAGATAATATCTGCAAGCAAGTTTGTTGCGAGCAGCGACACAACTGCGAGCCAAAAGCAGTGTATCGATAAATAAAATAATTAAATATTTCCCCCTGGGTGTCGTCCGTAGACGAGATAATATCTGCAAGCAAAGTTTGTTGCGAGCAGCGACACAACTGCGAGCCAAAAGCAGTGTGTCGATAAATAAAATAATTAATATTTCAAGTCTAAGTCCTAGATAAACAAAGTGGCTAGGTCGGACGTTGCCGACGTGCAGCTAGGCACTCTGTGGTCAGCCCTAACTGAAAATTTGAATAAAATACCTTGTCTGAATTTAGGAAGCGTCTGTCATTCGCGTCTTGACAAGAGCAGGGGCCTAATTCCTTCTCAACACTCCGGTACGCTCGTTGAGTCGAAATGCGTCCCTTAGCTTGCCGAATTCCCGACGAGGCGAGTGGCTCAAGAGACCAATGTGGACGAGGACGTCGCCCACGTTGAAGTCGCCTGAGTCGGCCTTTCTCGAACAGTGCTGAATTACACAGCGGAAATCAGGAGCAGAAATGTTTCGTGGAGATCAGGATGGACAGTGGCGTATGAACTGACTTGCCACTGGATGATTGGAGCATGCGGTGATATGATGTTGGATGCGGAGTACAGTTGATTCAGGAGCGGCTGATGTCTTGGAGTCGGTGCCACGAGCAGGTAGAGGTATCTTTTTACTCTGCCGTGGTGAGGGGAACAGATCGAAGCGAAGCGAAGCGGAGCACTTTCGTTGACACTTACCTAGTCCCTGTACGGCGACGAACTCTCTCACTCTGTCTATAAAGTCTTGCGCGGTTGACCAGTCTATACGAGAGTTCGTATTTCGTAGTAACTATCGGAGTGTCAACTTGAAGTGTAGAATCCCTCGAAGACGTTGCTGTTCCTTATCTTCGTGATGGCGGCAACCTTGAGAAAGGCTAAGCCGAATACCTCGGTTTTCGAGTGCCAGTATGTAACGAAATCTTTATTTGATTGATTTTGGTGTGTCTAGTTGTCACACCAAAATCTCGAGAGTTTTGGGTCGTGAAAAATATTAATAATATTTTACCACGAAACTGGGTAAACTGGGCCGGTGCAGTGTATTGACGATACACCGCCGGAACTGGGATTAAATGATAAATAGTTAAAGTGAAGTGCAGCCTGACAGAATGACAAAGTGGAATAATAAAAGTGAAAATTTGAAAACTGGAATGAGTGATGCCGCGGCGGCTGCTGGCGATCGACTAACTACCAAGTGCAAAACGTTGTCATCGGCGTCGGCGTCGCGAACAAGTTATGACTTGTCTAGCGCGCTGTGCTCATGTTTTAGTCTTCTGCCGAAACAGAAGTCATTTGAGCACAAAAAATAGTCTTCTGCCGAAGCAGAAGTCATTTGAGCACAAAAAAAGTCTATATAAGAAAACACTTTTTCTCAGCGAGCAAGTAGTGATCGATCCTTCAAGTAGTAATGTTCCAGCCTTCAGCAACTAATAGTCTTCTGCCGAAACAGAAGTCAGTTGAGCACAGAAGCCAACGCCAATGCTGACGAGGTCATCCCTTCCTCTTGTGTTGTAACCAGACAGTGTGTTTTATTTGAGTTTTATTGTGTTGAGTGTCAAGTGGCAATGCATACCCGGAGTGGCAAGGCAGTAGGCACTGGGGTCGAGAGCGACGTCTCCACGTCGGCCCCCCCTCACTGCACGACGCCCCTCACAGCATCTGACCACGAAGTGCTCCGCCAACACGACGCCCTGACAAGGGGTACGGGGGTCACGCCCGACGTCTCCACGACGGTGGCCCCACACTGCACAGCAAGCAACACAGCAACCCGGCTCGGCGAGGTAAGCATGTCCTCTGATTTCTCCACAGGCACAAGTGCTACGCATGGCGTCGCGACGACGGCGCCCCACTACTGTGCGTCGCCGGGCTCAGCGCCTAGGCATAGCGAGGCAGGACTCGCCACCAACATAGGACACGACACTGGGGTCACGCATGACGTCATCACGACGGTGCCCCCTCGCTGCATGGCACGCAGCGCAGCCACCTGGCATGGAACCCAGGCAACAAATATGGAATGGAGTAGCAACGATTCCCAGGCGATGCCCCCTTACTGCATGGAGCGCAACGCAGCATCGTGGCACGAAAACTCGGCGATGGAACAGGGATTAGATGGTGATGATGACATGGTGATGCCCCCTCGCTGTATGGTGGACCCAACAGCATCCCGGGCCAACGACGATTCCTCGACGCTGGGAGATCGCCGCTTCGCTGGATTCGCTTCCACACATGGGGAAGCCTCCCACTCAGGCTCAGGGCTGCCCAGCGGTCAGTACACCATCGCTGCCACACCCGACTGGCCCCAACTCTTCAGCGACGCCTCGCTGACACCTCGCCGCCAGCTGGCCACCCCTCACTGCATGGTACCACCAACAGCAACCAGCCCAAGTCCAAGCACGCCGCCCAACGCACAGTACTTCGTCACGCCTACCTCGTCGGCCGGCGCCTACCACGTCACCCCGCCGTACCAGACGGCAAGACCTAGTGCTACGCCCCAAAGACAAATAGTGCTCCAAAACCAAACGACTGGAACGATCCCAGTCCCCTCTGCCGCCATAACGGACCAACCCCAACCGAGCTTGGGACTACCCACCTATGAACAATTAGCGCAACTCCTGGCTCTGACCACTTCAAACCTAGCCTCCATTACCCGGCAGCAAGAAAATTGCCGGCCACCCATTACTGCACGTAACGAATCACAGCCGTACGCCACGGAAAAGGCTTACTTACGTGGACATGGCGCCCAACGTGGGGCCAGATCTTTCCGGAGGGAAGAGGATCCACGACGACCCGACTACACAGATTCTGGGGAAATGGACCCCCAGTGGCGCCCAACACAAAACCTAGCAGAGAGCATGACAAGACTAATGGAGGGAAGCGTTCAAGCCGCAATACACGCAATACAAGGTCATCACAGGATGCCCACAAGAAGAACGAGAGCGCTGCCCACTTACTCAGGCCTGGAATGGGAGGATCCAGTCAACTTCCTGGATGAGCTCGAGGAGGCGATGCTCCATGCAGACATCCACGGCAGGGATAAAGTGAGAGTAGCTATAGAACAGCTCGAGGGTCAAGCCAGACGCACCCTGGAGATGTGGAAGTCCCACAACATCACATACGAGTTCTTAAAGGAAAAGCTCTTGCGGCAGTTCAACGACACTGCCACCCTGGGGAAGCTACGCTCCAGGTTACACGGTGAGAGACAGAAAGACGACGAACCCGCCGCCGTTTTTATACAACGCAAAATTGGACTCTGGCTGAGGGTAGAACGGTATACGCCGGAAGAAGAGATGGTTATGGAGGTGCGCGAGCTCCTGCGACCGGAACTAAGATTCGCAACTAGAAATGTCCCAGTGGCCACGATGGAAAGCTTGAGCCGAGTGGCTGAAAACGCCGAGGGTGACTACAGGGAATTTCAGAGGCAACTCCGACCGCTGTCGAGGCCAGCCACCATCCCGCCTGCGAGTAATACTACCAATAGTCTACCAAAGTGCCGCAAGTGCCCGGGATTTCACTATCACCGAGACTGCCCCACCAACCAAACTCAGTCAGGGCCCCAGCAAGGCAACTCCAATTTCCGCGGACACGACTCCAACCAGCGAGCCAACCCCAATTTCCGTGGACACGACTCCAACCAACAGGGAAACCCTAACTTCCGCCAACAAAATGTCCAGACAGGGGGTAACAACTTCCGAGGGCATGGCACCAACTTAAACAACCCTAGCCAACAAGCAGGTCCAACCAATAACTCAGGCCCTGGACAGACATCCACGGCACCACCGCAGCAACGAAGTCAGTCAACCACACGGCAAGAACCCCGCAATGCACCGCCATCGGGAAACTCCCAATGGGTCGGGCAGAACTAGGGCGCCCGGCCCCACCGCTGGAAATTAACAGCCTAGAATTACCAACCAAGACAGAGGACGCAGTGCTGCAACAACGAGCCACAACCTTGGTGTCTCCACCACCGACCAAGAAGAATGAGATTGACGAAGCTACAGCCACGCAGGAGCAGGACAAGTATCAACCACGCCCGTTGACACCACGGCAACAAAGCAACAGAGCCGCCGCCTTTGCTTTCCTTTGCCCGGGCCGCCTGGACAGGCGGTCACCAGTCAACACCGTGACGCAAGATGCTACCTCCCTCAGCTCAGACCAGTCAACCACGCTCATTCCTCAGCCTCAACCAGGTGAACAGGAACCCAAGGAAGTAGCGAGTATGGACGCCTTCCCGGACCAGCAGGACGCTGGACCTTCCTGGAAGGATAAAAGGTCAGTATTGCCAACCGCTGCCCCACTAATAGCCTCTGTATTTCTGGATAGGGTATTCCCGCCAACTCATACCCGAGATGTCAGCACGAAGCCATCTCCCCCGAGGTCACCTCCACTCGGCCTGCCAGGCCCCGAGCCGCCTCCCAGGATTCAGTCCAGCCAGACTGACCTGCTCAGACCACCTCTGCAACAAATCACGAATACCGAAGATGACGAAACCGAAGATGACGAAACCGAAGATGACGATACCGATGATGACAATACCGATGATGACGATACCGAAGATGACGATACCGAAGATGACGATCCCGAAAATGACGATCCCGAAGATGACGATACCGAAGATGACGATACCGAAGATGACGATACCGAAGATGACGACAGCAACGACGAGGATGACGATCCTGAGGATCCAGGACATCCAGCCCCACCAAGGCTCGCAGCTCCTACTGTCACAGGACTAGTAGCGCCCGTTGCCCAGAAGCCAGTCACGCCTACTATCACAGGATCAGTAGTGCCCGCTGCCCAACAGCCAACCACGCCTACTGTCACAGGACCAGTAGTGCCCGTTGTCCAGAAGCCAGTCACGCCTACTATCACAGGATCAGTAGTGCCCGCTGCCCAACAGCCAACCACGCCTACTGTCACAGGACCAGTAGCGCCCGTTGCCCAGAAGCCAGTCACGCCTACTATCACAGGATCAGTAGTGCCCGCTGCCCAACAGCCAACCACGCCTACTGTCACAGGACCAGTAGCGCCCGTTGCCCAGAAGCCAGTCACGCCTACTATCACAGGATCAGTAGTGCCCGCTGCCCCAAGGCCAGATGCCAACGCACAAGTCTACATCCGTGGACCTGGTACCTACTTCCATGGACATGGCGACTATCTACGCGGACATAGCACCACAGCCGCCGCTAAACCAAAATTTCCAGCCCGCCGACTGCCCCCAGTCGTGCCTGGTCCATCCACTTCAGCCAAGAGGAGACAAACAAACAAGAATGAGAAGTCCCCGGCGCTGTCAGCCGCACCGCCGCCGCCAGCAGACCCTGGGCCTTCTACGTCAAGACAAGAGCAGCCGCTCGACACGACGCCGATACTGTTCCCGATGCCGTTCTGGGCGAAGGCCGTGACCACGCCTGGCCACAACCGACAGCAGCCATCCGCCAGCCAGATGCCTGTCCCAGTCCGGACACGAGTATTCGTCAACTCGAACGCCAGCCCGAGCTCAGCCGGCTCTGGCGCACCGCTCCAGGATCCCGCTACCTTAGCACGTAGCACAGCAGGACCTAGCAGCCCCCACGAGGCGCTCCAGTATCTCACTGCCTTAGCCCGCAGTACAGCAGGACGTTGCAGCCTCAATAAATCGCTCCAGTCTCCCGTTGCCTTAGCAAGCAACACAGCAGGACGTTGCAGCCTCACAGGTTCGCTCCAGAATCCCGTTGCCTTAGCGAGCAACACAGCAGGACTTAGCAGCCCCCAATTCACAACAGGATCAGGCAGCCCCGGGCGTCGCGGAGACGACGTCCAGAAAAACGAAACGTGCGATAATATACCATTGTAAATAATTCAACGCCACAGGGCGAAAACTTTGTTCAAACTAGAATACATTTATGATTTGTCACATAAAATACTTTAATTTTAAATATCTTGTTTTACCTAAAATATCTTAATGGACCTATTATTAGTTACTTATATAAAATATCTTACCACACTTAATCTTAGTCTATATATGTTAAAATATCTTAGTTGTTGAAATATCTTAACACTTACTCTTAGTTTATAGTTTTGAAAATATTGTATCCACTCACTCTTACATTATATAATTGAAATTATTGAACTGAAACATAACCTGTATGCCTTTATTAATGTTCAATAAAGTCACAAAAAAGGGGGGTGGTGTCATCGGCGTCGGCGTCGCGAACAAGTTATGACTTGTCTAGCGCGCTGTGCTCATGTTTTAGTCTTCTGCCGAAACAGAAGTCATTTGAGCACAAAAAATAGTCTTCTGCCGAAGCAGAAGTCATTTGAGCACAAAAAAAGTCTATATAAGAAAACACTTTTTCTCAGCGAGCAAGTAGTGATCGATCCTTCAAGTAGTAATGTTCCAGCCTTCAGCAACTAATAGTCTTCTGCCGAAACAGAAGTCAGTTGAGCACAGAAGCCAACGCCAATGCTGACGAGGTCATCCCTTCCTCTTGTGTTGTAACCAGACCAGGGTCGAGAGCGACGTCTCCACGTCGGCCCCCCCTCACTGCACGACGCCCCTCACAGCATCTGACCACGAAGTGCTCCGCCAACACGACGCCCTGACAAGGGGTACGGGGGTCACGCCCGACGTCTCCACGACGGTGGCCCCACACTGCACAGCAAGCAACACAGCAACCCGGCTCGGCGAGGTAAGCATGTCTTCTGATTTCTCCACAGGCACAAGTGCTACGCATGGCGTCGCGACGACGGCGCCCCACTACTGTGCGTCGCCGGGCTCAGCGCCTAGGCATAGCGAGGCAGGACTCGCCACCAACATAGGACACGACACTGGGGTCACGCATGACGTCATCACGACGGTGCCCCCTCGCTGCATGGCACGCAGCGCAGCCACCTGGCATGGAACCCAGGCAACAAATATGGAATGGAGTAGCAACGATTCCCAGGCGATGCCCCCTTACTGCATGGAGCGCAACGCAGCATCGTGGCACGAAAACTCGGCGATGGAACAGGGATTAGATGGTGATGATGACATGGTGATGCCCCCTCGCTGTATGGTGGACCCAACAGCATCCCGGGCCAACGACGATTCCTCGACGCTGGGAGATCGCCGCTTCGCTGGATTCGCTTCCACACATGGGGAAGCCTCCCACTCAGGCTCAGGGCTGCCCAGCGGTCAGTACACCATCGCTGCCACACCCGACTGGCCCCAACTCTTCAGCGACGCCTCGCTGACACCTCGCCGCCAGCTGGCCACCCCTCACTGCATGGTACCACCAACAGCAACCAGCCCAAGTCCAAGCACGCCGCCCAACGCACAGTACTTCGTCACGCCTACCTCGTCGGCCGGCGCCTACCACGTCACCCCGCCGTACCAGACGGCAAGACCTAGTGCTACGCCCCAAAGACAAATAGTGCTCCAAAACCAAACGACTGGAACGATCCCAGTCCCCTCTGCCGCCATAACGGACCAACCCCAACCGAGCTTGGGACTACCCACCTATGAACAATTAGCGCAACTCCTGGCTCTGACCACTTCAAACCTAGCCTCCATTACCCGGCAGCAAGAAAATTGCCGGCCACCCATTACTGCACGTAACGAATCACAGCCGTACGCCACGGAAAAGGCTTACTTACGTGGACAACGTGTTTATTTTATATGTTTGAGTCGCGCCAATGGAGAGCGCGCAAAGTTGCAAGCGCTAAGGGGGTGGAGCCTAAGCGGGCTGCGCCGATTCATATAAATATGAATCGCAGATCTGTGCCTCTCCATTTGGCTGTCGACGTTCGACCTGTGCACATCTACAATGTTTGCTCGGAGGGAGCTTATATCTCCTGGTGCACACCGGAGAGGATACTTATGACTTAAAATGAATGTTTATGATAATATGCACTTGTAATAGTAATGAAATCTTAAAGTTAAATAAAATTACTATGCTAAATTTGGCTGAGAGCCTGATATGAAATGTTAGTGGTAAAGCTAGCCACATTTAGATATAATTTAATACTAGATTCAAAGGGGAGAATGTTTCTTAGGTCCTAAGTAAAACTAAGAAATTTTTATGGTTTCCTAGCTTGGGCTTAGGGCCCGATGACAAGTAAATGTCGTTGGCATTATTTTAATTTTTATTATCTTAGAGATATTTTGCAATCTTCTTGAAATATGACGTTAGCAGTGGTGTTGTGTCTGGATTGTTCTGATAATAGTTAAATCTATTCTGTGAGGTAAGTTATTCCCATTTTATCTGTAATGTCGAATAACTCAGAAAAATATTATATGCGCCGCGCTAAGAGAAGTAGATCTGATAACCATAACAAATATATGGACGAGTTTTATTTCATAAATTCATAATGAATATTGTTTCAGGTAAATGAATTGGCAAACTTATATGTGTTAAATAATTATAACTTTGTAAAACGAGCCTTAATGACTCTTCTCTCTAACGATTAAGCTATTACATAATAATATGCTTCTATGGAAGGAACGGTAAGAAACCATGCAAGGAAATGGGCCTAGCTCGAATGGTCATAAGTAAGTACCCCCTGTACAAGTTTTTTCTTCAGATTCTAGATTAGATTAAAAGTCTTGAATTCGGTATAATAGTATATTCTTTTGTCTGGAAGTTGATTATTTTTTTGCTTTAATAATTCTTGCAATTACTCATATATTTGTCTTTGATTTTGTCACTTTTTTCACTTCTTAACGAGTGTAACAATTTCGCAATGTAGCTGGAATTTTTATCCCCACCATGAAACTGACAAATCTTAAGTTCAGCAATTGAGCTGAGAAGTACATAACTTCACTAAAAATTGTGAATAATCAGTCAAGTGAATGACATTCAACACTACGAAGTTGTGTGAATATTTAATTATAGTCGTGTCAACTCTGTTTGACAAATAAAATAAATATTAACTTTTAAGGTGCGGCAGAGAAGGCATTATTAGCCAAAAATCGAATCATCCATCCAGTCATAGCTGAAGCGGGCCACGGATGAAGCAAATCTCAAAAAAAAAATATAATTTTATAAATATAATATATATATATTTTTTTAATTAAAAGTTAATAATACAATTTTGTTTATTTCCCGATAATTACCAATACAAACTGGATTGTGATTCTGCTGAATTTATTTGCACTAAAGAAGCACAATAACAATACTAAACATTAAGTCGTGTCGACCATAGCGATCAAGCTTTGTTATTGTTAATAGATCCGAAGTGGGTTGGAACCTTTAGTGAATCACTAGCAACACTGACACCAAAACTTGAAGACGTTCGATTCTACTTGTGTTTCGCCAACCAAGTTGGCATTATTTGGATATGATTAAAACTATAGCTTCAATCATCCCGAGATGATGTCAACTCGGTTAGTGAAATGCACGTTGAGTCTAGTATCTACAAGTTTTGGTACCGGGGGAAACGATGCACAGTGGTTCGGATAACGGATTTAGCTTATCAAAACTACTCGTTATGATTAAAAATACTTTGATTCATTTCTCTTATACTTTACTTAGCTTTAAGATATTTCTGACATTACAAACCATGATTTAAACTAAAAATTAAATATCCAATGTGAGCAAAACTAAACAAAAGAATGAACACAATGAAGGTCTGGTTTAGGTCTGATTTGGGTTTAGAATGGATCAGAATAAGAGGTCCCAAAGACATACTGATTTGTAACAATGGACGTCCCCAGGACGCCTACTGTACACCTTACATCTTAAAATGGACGTCTTTAAGACGTCTCAAATATCCTGCATGGACGTCACTAAGACGTTTCTGGTATGTCCTGGTGCTATCTGGGATATAATATCAAGACATATTTTAGTAAATGTTTAATTAATATATTCTCCGTTACAGCTAGGCAGTGACATAGGTTAGGTAGTATTATTACACTAGGTTAAAAGTTATCAAAATACTCATTGATTTATGCCAATATATCAATCATATATTAATGGTTTTATAAACCTATTGTAAAATCTACCTTTTTTGACGATTTAAAATATTTCCCTTCAACTTTTTATTGATTTATATCTTACTTTTGTTAGGCTCAAAAGTTTGTAACGAGTTTAAGTGTTTATCACATTAATAACAACAATCAGAGGTTTGTATTATGAAATGCAGGAGTAATAGTAAATCTAATAAAAAGATAGGACTGTGAGATCACTTCAGTTTCCATTTAATTTAAATTGCGAGCAAATATGCAACATAATACGCTCCGAATACTTTATATAGCTATATACCTAGTTTGGTATCTGTTCTGATTCTTACAATTATAATTACAGAGGTTCAAAATATTGATAATGTACACAAATAAAATACCAGTGAAGGTAAGTGAGCTAAAACACAACAGAATTTAAAAAATAACACTTTTAACAGCATCGTCTACCATCA
The DNA here is from genome assembly GCA_963583905.1 of Stenurella melanura. Taxonomy (NCBI): domain Eukaryota; kingdom Metazoa; phylum Arthropoda; class Insecta; order Coleoptera; family Cerambycidae; genus Stenurella; species Stenurella melanura. Next base: position 94,881,645 of record OY757315.1, read on the forward strand.
TTGAATGTTTTAAATTATACATATTATACATAATTATAAGGGTAAGTGTGAATAATAATAGTCTTATAGTTTAGATATAAATTTTATTTCCAAGAAGGGTCACAATGGTTCATTAATTCAATGCTATATTATAATTTTGAAAAATCATCCAACGATATAGTTTCAATCTCTCACTTTTAAATCATATAGGTTGGCCCATTAATACATTTCAGCTTAGAAATGTAATGAGGGGACTCCTAAAATGTAGAATATAAATAAAATTATAATAAATTCACTGAAATTCACTTACCATATGGAAAATTAATAACTTTTGACAGATACGCAAGATAACACGCCGGTTGAAAAACACAAATAAAACACTAAATTAAAGTCAGATCAATAAATCGCGAAATGTATAATAGACGAAAAACACCTTTATTGATGTGACATGAAAAAAACGTTTAAAAAAGCACTATAAATTCTTTAAAAACTCGAATTAATCAGAAAGCACACAAATGTAAAACTAGGTTATTACCACCTAGGCAACTTTGGCGGCCATGTTGTGACGTCAGCTACTACCGGGCAACCGCGGCGCCAAACTTACAATTTTTTCTTAATTTTCCATTTTCAATTTAATAATATAGTTAGTTTTTGTTGGAAAATGATATCAAATATCACTATCTATGTCCGTTAAAATGGAAATAATGCAGAATAGTCGATTGTAAGGGACTAGTTGAGGTCTCTATGGCGAATTTCATATGACTGTGTTTGTTCACATTTTTCGAAAAATGTATAGTTTTTCTTATAAAATAATGTAGGTACGCTCAAATATGTGCAGTGATATCAATAATGTACAAGTATACTGTTTTTTTAAAATGTAATTTACAGAAATGTCCTTTCAGGTTAAATATGTTGCGAATACACCTTCTTTGCAACATTTGCATTCTATTAATAAATATTTTCAATAATTCTAATATCTCAGTAATTATGCATCAAGCGCATATCACATACGAGCCCAAAAATATGGGTTTAGTAATAGGTACATCAGTCCTACAGACTCAAAACACAATAAGTTAATATTATAATGAAAGAAGCCTCGCTACTTTAAAACTACATAAAAGTAGACATTTATTTAAACAATAATTAAAAAATTTATTATGTGAAAGTGATGTCACTAAGAAAGAGGCCCCTGCTGAAGGGTAGAGGGATGTATTGCCAACATATATATATATAAAATCCTTTTTATATTCACATAAAGGTAACTTTTTCAGTCTATCCGGCAAATGATATACTTTAATCACTGAGGTCGTTAGATCTTTCTATACATGTGTAAGATTAGTATTGTAAGGGGCTAGTTGAGGTCTCTACGGCGAATTTCATATGAGTGTGTTTGTTCACATTTTTCGAAAAATGTATAGTTTTTCTTATAAAATAATGTAGGTACACTCAAAGATGTGCAGTGATATCAATGTACAAGTATACTGTTTTTTTTAATGTAATTTACAGGAATATGTCCTTTTAGGTTAAATATGTTGCGAATACACCTTCTTTGCAACATTTTCATTCTATTAATATTTTCAATAATTTTAATATCTCAGTAATTATGCATCAAGCGCATATCATACATACGAGCCCAAAAATATGGGTTTAGTAATACATCAGTCCTACAGACTCCAAACACAAGTTAACATTATAATGAAAGAAGCCTACGCTACTTTAAAACTACATAAAAGTAGACATGTATTTAAACAATAATTAAAAATTTTATTATGTGAAGGCTCGTGTGAAAGGTATTATCCAAATTTAATTATACTGATACTTCATGTTTGCATTAATCAAAATGATTCATACAGGATCCAAAAATTTCAGAAAGTATGTCTCAGTTTTGTATATGGAATCAGAAGGTTTAATCACATATCACATAAACTACAAAACGCCAACAGGTGAAATATAAAAAAGACGAGAATTCTTCATATTCCATGTTTTTATATCAAATTTGTTCCTATAAAATCACCACGATATTTATACAGCAAAACAAGATATTGTACTGATGTTCATAATTGAAATATCTGCCCCAAAGGGTACACCCGAATAACCAAACTGTTTATAACCTATATCGACCCGATATGAAAATCTTTACTCGATAAAAATAGCCTATATTCTTTTGGTACAGCGACGATACGGGTTTGAATACATTCTGGGTATAGACCGAATAAAGTTGGCATTTATCAGTTCGCTATCGGCATGATACATTTTGGATTTAGATTGAGTAAAGTTTAATTTATAGAATCACTACCACAACTCGTAGATTATTAGCTATGTATACGTCAATATACCTTTAGTGTATTTAAGCACATGTTGTAAATAAAATAATAATTACATTTTAAAAAAAATTGTTCGGTATGTATTTTTTTGGGAATTTATGGCATATATTACTTTATAATTTTTACTGTACTGATAAACTTATAGAAACCTTCAGATATCATATACTTACCTTGTTGAATGCATAGTGGGATCCTGGTGGGACGCAAACCTACGCTGCAAATCTACAATTTCAGTGCACTAGCATGGTTGGTGGCTTTATATACTCTTTGCGTGCCTGGCTTTGTGGTAAACTCTCAATTATTGTATATTATGCATATTTATAGTTTACCTAGAGATATGTATAGTTACTATATTTTAATTAAAATTTAACCAAATGCTGATAATTAAAAAGAAAATTTGTCATCATTGGGTGGAAGTACGAACTGATACGACTAGAGGATATGAAACTCGTCGACTTAAGACATTTAGAAATAGGATTACGATAGACGGTATAAATTATTTAATATACCCATACTCAATAAATTGTATTTTTGCATTTTCCTTTTCTTTAATTTACTTAGTGTTGCATAAAATTAATTTATTAGTGACTTACGTACATAATATAACTACCAACATTATCAGGTTGGATGGAGGAACAGATGCTGTAATCTTGGTCACAGTCAACTAACTTTAATATACCTAATTTAACATATAATAACTTGTGCTACACAAGCCTATCCCAAGTAGCATTATAAGACACATTTTCGAAAACGCTTTTAAAAAAGTGAGCCTGTTCCCATGTACAAATTGGGACCTGGTTGCAGCATGTTGCGATACATTTTCGACACTTACATATTTGTTATGGTAGTATAGTGTGTTTCTATTCTGATGGCACTCTACGTTTCTCTCCTGGGTTCGAAAATGAGGAGAAACACATTTTTAATTTGTAGTTCGCGGCTTTTTAAATATTTTCGCAAACGTATCAATGTAAGAACATCGATACATAATGTTAGTTATAAATATGACTAACACTATTGCGAACGGAATGTGTGCAATCAGTTTCGAAAAACCTCATCCTTTTATAATAAACGATGTGTTGTTTCAATGTGGAAACTGGCATAAAATAGGTACTAGTGAACATGTTGAAAATATGATAGCTTAAATGTTTCCTTTTCAAAATATACTTATAGGTATCAATATTTAAGCTTTTGCATAAATGTTTTCTAAACATATTGTCCACAATAACCACTGAATTATAAACGCCATTAACTACAACATATTAAAACCAAAATGGCCACAAAAATAGTTCTCCATGTGTTTCGGGAATTTAGATCATATTTTATGAAAGGAGCATGTTCTGAAACTATTTCTTCTGTTTCCAAAATGTTAACAGCAACATGGGGACTTTATTTATTTCCTTCGTGAATTTCTTTATTTCAACTTTTCTACCTAACTCAAAATTTCCTATCGAAATGGAACATTCTACTTTTGACACATTACCGATGACAGTTACAAGATTTGTTAAATTGATATTTGTCTTTTCATGCAGGTATCACACCAATTTTCTTTAAAGCTCTTGGTTTCACAACAGACTGTTTTTGTACCACAAAATCATTTATAAACTATGCTATTTCTGATGGTAGTAATTGTAAAAGATGAGATAAATAATTATAAATAAATATACTTGTAAAAAAGTTTCTGTTAAAAAGCCATTTTATGCTGGAAACAGAAACAGGAGATAAGAATATGTTTCAAACACTGAAGGATTGACACAAGATTATAGTTATAAATATGGTAACTGTTATATATACTATTGAATGAGGAGCAAGAATGGACATCATTTCTAGATAGATTTTCACACTTTTCTTACCAATAAGAACAAAGTAAACATGTAACCTCCACTTATGAACTTGACAATCACCCCATCTGTCATTTCTGTAACTATTGCCAACATAAAAACAGCATTAAGTAACTAAATGTTCGTAGATATTTAACAGTAACAGGCATGCTGCAATGTTTCGAAATTGTCTTCAAACAATTGTCTTGCAGGAAAATTGTGCTTAGTGGTAGAAACGGTTACTAAACGGTTGAGTAATATTGTTGTGCTGGATGTAAAAGTTAAATAATTGATAATAATTTCAAAAAAATATCAGAAATATATGGAAACCATTGTATCTAACATAATCAAAATTGTAACAACTCTTTCTCACTACTAGTTTCAAAATTGTGAAAATGCTACTTGGGATGTCTAAAGGATAAGTAAATGTATTTATTACTATTGTTTCAGAACGATGTCATTGATTCTTGAGCACCGTGAAATACATTTTAAGTTCTTTATGTGTCATCTGAAATTAATAATTCAGTGTATTATTTCTAAGAATTTGTTTCCGCACATGTTTTGAGGGCACATTTATATCATCGGAAATAATGTGAGCCACTTTTGTACGCTGCTGCTTGTGAAGGATGCTTATTGCTCAATTGCCTTTATGGTTTCACAAAAGCCACACTTGTACGTTACTACTTCTGAGATATCTGTTTTGAGTTGGTATTTACATTGGTGATAAGAAAAATCTCATTTATTCGCAGCTACTTCTGAGGGATCTTTATGCTTCACCAAATGATCTTCGAGCTTAGATTTATATATAGTCTGAGTAGAACAAGAGTCATATTTATATCTTCTTACGCTTGAAGGGGCCCCATGCTCCAGCAAATGTGTTTTGAGGCTAGATGTATATTTAGTCTGAAAAGAACAAGAATCACGTCTGTATTACGCTACTTCTGAGAAATCTTTTGTTTCAGCAAATATTCTTTGGGCTTAGATTTATATTTAGCCCGATAAGAACACAAGCCACATGCTTCAGGAAATACTTTAAGTTGTCCTTTTTGCGTTGACTGATATGAACAAAATTCGCATTTGTACATTGAAGCTTCTGAAGGCTCCTTATGCCTCAGCAAGTGTGTATTGAGGCTAGATTTATATTTAGACTGACTTATCAAGAATCACATTTGTACATTGCTATTTCTGAGGGATTCTTATGCTTCAGCAAATGTTTCGAGACTACATTTACATTTAGTCTGACAAGAACAAAAGCATTCGTACATTGCTTCTTCTGAAGGATCTTTATGCTTCAGGAAACGTATTTTGAGGTCATATTTATTTTCAGTGTGATGGGAAGAATCACGTTTGTACACTGCTACTTCTGAGAGATCCTTATGCTCAGAAAATGTTTCGAGATTAGATTTATTTGTAGTCTGTATTTGTACATCGCTACTTCAGAAAATGTATTTTGAGGTTATATTTATTTGCAGTCTGGTCAGAACAAGAGTCGCATTTATACATTGCTACTTCTGAGGGATCCTAATGCTTCAGCAGATGTCTTTTCAAGTCATGTTTATATTTAGTCTGATAAGAACAAGAATCGCATTTGTACATTACTACTTCTGAGGGATCTTTATGCTTCAGAAAATGTATTTCGAGGCTAGATTTATTTGTAGTTTTATAAGAACAAGAATCGCATTTGTACATTGCCACTTCTGAGGGATCCTTATGCTTCAGCAAATGTCTTTTGATGTTATATTTGATCGTAGTCTGATAAGAACAAAAATGGCATGTGTACATTGCCATTTCTGAAGGATCCTTATGCTTCAGCAAATGTCTTTCGAGGCTATATTTATGTTTAGTCTGGTAAGAACAAGAATTGCAATTGTACATTGCTACCTCTGAAGGATTCTTATGCTTCAGCATATGTCTTTTCATGTCATGTTTATATTTAGTTTGGTAAGAACAAGAATCACATTTGTATATTGCTACTTCTGAGGGATCCTTGTGCTTCAGCAAATGTGTTCTGAGGGCACGTTTATATCTAGTCTGATAAGAACAAGTGTCGCATTTGTGCATCGTTACTTCTGAGGGTTCTTTATGTCTCAGCAAATGTGTTTCGAGGCTAGATGTATATTTAGTCTGATAAGAACAAGAGTCGCACTTGTGCATTGTTACTTCTGAGGGATCCTTATGCCTCAGCAAATGTGTTTCGACGCTAGATTTATATTTAGTCTGATAACAAGAATCGCATTTGTACATTGCTACTTCTGAGGGATCCTTGTGCTTCAGCAAATGAAGACTGAAGTGCTCTTTATCTTCTGTCTGAAATGAACAGCATGCACACAGGTCCCTTTCTAAAACAGTCTGAAAAGTGTTCTTTTGCTTAACGTTTGCTTCATCTTCAAGGTTCGGTGTTACATGTTTCTGTTTCCTATATAATTTGGTGCTGCCTTCTGTTTCAAATCTGAAAATTACAATACGAGATTAAAAGTGAAAATTTAGTGAACACAATATTTATCCCCAAATAATAGCTAAGTCTATTTAAGGGTGGGAATAAAGTATGATCAAAGTTGGTCATTGGCCATTGTGTTGGTGATAAACAAACCGTGGACATTAAATTGCATTGCAAGTTTCAACAAAAAGAAAACCACATGAGAAATATTCAACAGGTAATAAAACAAATAAAATTCTCATAATACGGAACAAAATTACCTATAGATTTTTTATTTACATAATTAGGTGTTCTTACTATATGAACATTTGCTTAGTTTATATTATTAAAATGAAGTACTTAGTATATTAAAGCAGTTCCCAATACATAAACAACATTCTAGCTCCTAACAAATTAAAATTTTAAGAAATAAATCAGATACAACTTGATTATTTGAACGGGTATGTAACAACGCTATGATTGGCGGTGATGTCATCGATTTCATGAGACGGTAAACATCGCATTTATTTAGTGTAAGCACTGCATTTTAAACGTTTCTGCCTTTTCTGTGTGGTTAAATACGAAATGGCTAATATATTTGCAAATGGTACTTTGAAAAATTTACCGCTGTGGGCGTATTTACTATTACCAAATGTATGAAAAAAAGACGAACCATAGCAGTTACTGGATCTAATGTTGTAATAATGTAAATACTTTTTATTGTTTGTGCTCATCTACTATTATTTCAGTGTCCGTACATTACTTCCAATATTATGGATATTGTATAATTTATTAGTATATTATACATACGAAATTGAATAATATAAATGTAACCTATAAATGCTATTCATAAAATTGTAATGTAAACAAATATTGGTAGGAAAATACATTCTATTTAAGCAATGTTCCTATTTTGCACACTAACTTCAAGTGAGTGCCTTTAATCAAACATATTTATCATTATTCTATACTTTTAACTCACAAATTTTGTTGAAATTAGAATACTATTGTAGGTAGATCACATCTATGTAGCAGCTGTAAAACAGTTTATTTTACATTGTTTTGTTTTGAAACCTTTCCAAAGTACGTTCTTGGGTGTAATTTTGAATCTTATTTATTAATATAAAACTCTAAAGTCTTAATATTGTCTAAATGTTATTTGTTAAAAGAAAACATACATGTGGCAGGAAGTCCCAAAGAATTGAAGAAGGAAAAAAACTAAAGTCTTGCAAAACAACATGCATCATAGTACACAATGACATTTGTTTATCAACACTGGATGTTATCAGTTCACTGCTGATGTGTCGTAGTGTTCTTGGAAGTATATCATTTCAAATTTTAAAAGGCTTATTTGCAGGTATTAATCGATTGGTGAGACATTTTAAAAATTGAGAAAAACCGAATTTATGTCCGTGTGCATGCAATCATAACAAGAAACGTCCAATATTTTCTAGGACGCAGTTGAAGTTTTCATTCGTTTTCTTTGTTGAATGTATATCGGCGTATCCGTAGTGCCATTTTGCAATCGTTATTGTCTATGATGTTGTGTACAACAGATTCTCGCTTTAAATAAGATATAAGTAAAATGGTATGTTGATGTTAATTATTGTATGTGCTAGTATGTGCTAGTAATAATCAAGAAACTTCATTTTCGGCGTAAGTGCTAGAAACCAATGCCTTAATTTTTAACATTGAAAATCGAAGATGTAATGGTAATACGGGGGTCCAGTAGCGATTTGTGTAATGCTTGGAAATTCGGCAGTTTTTTGGACACGAAAGCGTTCGGTGCTGTAACATCGCATACTTATTGAAAGATTCATATAACCCAGTGGAAAGACTTTTCTGATGTAACAATGTATATCCTTCATTTTTTTAATTTTAAATCGATTTATTTTGATGTTTTAAAGAAAATATTAAAAATCGAGAACGAAACCTACCTCGGATTTGGATTCAGCGATCTTAAGTCCTATATAGAAATTTTTTCAATTTTTTCTGTCGAAATGTAATAACTTGACCTTGAAATGAAATTTACGCGATCTGATACCGACCTCGGATTTGGATTCAGCGACCCCAAAAATCTATATACATTTTTTTCAAATTTTTCAGTCGAAATCTAATGATTTGACCTTGAAATGACCTTAACGCGACCTGATACCAACAAACCGACCTCGGATTTGGATTCAGCGTCCTCAAAAAAATACAAATTTCTTTCAAATTGTTCGGTCGAAATCTAATGATTTCCCTTGAAATGACTTTAACGCCACCCGATACCGACAGACCTCAGATTCGGATTCAGCGACCCCAAAAACCTAGTGTGTACTAGGTTTCGTTGGTGGAAGCGAAAATTATTTTTTTGTGTGGTTGTGCTATAGAACAATATTTTATTTTAGCATGAGCCTGGAAGGAAGACTCTTCAGGGTCAAAAGTCAGTTCTATATTTGGGATTCTATTAATATTTGTTTTTTTAAATACTTTATATCAGCACTGATACCAATAAAAACGCATTAAACAATAATTCAATTTATTTCATGAAATATGGTATGTGAGTCACATTTAAATGATGGTTATAATTTATACAATTTACTTAAAACTAAATAAAATGTAATAAACGATAATAGGCCTATTATTTATTTTAAAACGTTTTAAAAGAATTAAAATTGATTTACCTAGGTTTTTACGTACTTTTACTTTTCGGGTATTTGTCGTTCGGAAGAAATGTAGACTCGATATTCGGGCTTGCATCCTTCCTGCTTTACAGTCGAACAACTGATCGCTTAATTGTAGCAAAATCTCGACCACTTAACTGGGTTGCCTCTTGTAAAAATGTATCCAGCCGAACACTAATTAAAACTGGAGCACTTGTATTATTATTACGGTACGTAAATTTCCTTTATGTACCACCTTTCAACACATTACTTTATGTTCTAGACATTAACAAGTCTGCTTACAAATATTATTTATCCTTTATGGTAGTTGGATTGTTGTTGGGTTATAAATTCAGAGCTTAAATTTCTCATAAGTTAACTATTTAAGTCTTACTTACAGTTATATTGCTTTACTATTATTACTAATATCTAAATTACATTTAGTCAATTTTTCATTTATTTAACACTCAAACAATGTGTTATCTCCTTTGACTGACAGTTTATACTTGACGTTTAATATTTGCCCTAAGTATGTAACGGTCACGCTTTGAAAGAATACTCAGTACCTTAAATTAAATAAAAGTATGTTTAAAATTTGTGTATTTATAAAATTATTTTTGTACGGTCGTAAAACTTGAACTTCTCGGCGGGTATAAAGACCGTTTGACCTTTAACGCAATTGCGGAAATGGGACGGCAGGGGTCTTGTTTATTTCGAACAGGTACATTTTCGTTGGTTTTAGGAAGTGGAGGGTTGGCTTCGAGCCGATATATCAGACCTCTCTGTTATAATTAAGTGGCAAGGAGTCGAGTTTTGATCTAGTGAAATACTGCTAGAAGTTTAGTAATAGTTTAGAACTAATATAAAGCTATTCTTTTGAGTTATGGAGTATTATCTTGAAGTAACAATGTTCTGGTAATCTATGCATTGCAATAATGTGAAAATATTCACAAGTAACTTAAATGGCAGAGTGCATTTGTAATTAGTAGTGGCTAATTGTGAATTTAGATTGTTTCTTTTGATGCAATCAACGATAATTTGTGATTTTAAGTACTTGTTTGTAACTTGTATAGTGCAATCCGTAAATTGAACTCATGTGTCCAGGAAAGAGACTGGAAGTTTTTTTATTTTATGTACTACGTTTTGGTCGCTCATGGCGACGAGCGTGAAGAACAATACGTTTTAGCGACGTTAAGAAACTTGTTTCGTGATTGATTTTTTCCTTTCCGAGTGAGATCGTTAGACAATTTGATCGATTTCATGTTAGTAGCGGACATTTGGCGCGGTGACTTGATTTATTGACAATTTCGATGTCCCACTAGGCATAAATAAATAGTGGCCTATTCAGTGTGAAATCGAGAGAAACATTTAAGTCGGCGTAGGAACTAAAGAAAAGCCGTCGAGCGTAGCAACAGTCAATATTTACCCAAATCCCGTATGAATTAGGTTTTGAAACCGAATGAGGGTTAATTACTATTTGAAATATATATTAATATTGTTTAATTAAACGATTTAATTTTTGTTAACTTACCTTTTTGTAGTTTTTAGTAATTTAAGTTAGCTAGGTTAGGTTTTCGCATTAATTTGTAACCCAAACGTTAATAGATTATTTTGTTTTAGTAGTTGGTTAATTTCGTTAAGTTAGCACTCATTCAAACTGGGATAGCTCGGTGTTTCCTTATTTTGCCGGGCCAATTTGTAGTTTAAAGTGATCAGAAATTTTTGTATTAGTTGATTTCGAGTAACGAAAAATATGGTGGAGTCCAACTATCTTTTTTTGTTGAGTTTTTCAGAGCCCTATATTATTTTTTTAGTAATTTTCTGTTAGTAAGTATTTTCCAAGGTAAGTGATAACCAATATTAAGCCTAGCTATCAAGGATAACCTGCACCCTGAGGTCTTATGCTCTATTATGAAATCAAATTATGATTGCGGATTAAGTATAACTAAAAACCAAGGTTAGAAGTAGGATTATGATTTTTTACAATTTTTGGTATGCTTGTTCAAGCTCTTGTTACACACTGATTTATAATTAAATGTTCATTGGCTTAATTTAAAGTTTTCAAGGAAATTTCGACAACTAAATCCGACATTTCATGAATTAAAATTTTATTTTAAAATTTCTGCATTATAATTGATTAAGGATAAAAACTGCTTATGCCACGATCTTTTAAATTTAATTCTGCACATTTTGATATTCCATACACAGGGGTTTTCTGAGACTTAAAATTTTTCTATTTATCATAAACTTTTACAAAATCTTATCTTAAATCTAATTACATGTATGTGAATCACATACCACATCAAAATAGAAACATGGACTAACATTTTTATATCTAAAACATACACTTTGCATGTATTTGGACACTTTAAATAACTAAAATAAAATTTTAGCTTGCCTCTGTTGATTCACCAGCAAGGATCCTCAACAACTTAACTTGGCCACTTTATAAGTTCTTGCACATGGAGGCTTTCACGTTGTAATCACTCATACAGTAAGTACCTATTACATTTGTATAGTTTTTAATGTTTATAAATCAAAGTTCTTGTACAACTCTGTGTACAATGTTTGAACATTTAATTGCGAAAATAGCTTATTAATGTCTATTATTCTTATACATTTCATATTTTAAAGTTTACATTTTCAAAAGTTAATAATAAATTTATTTTTATTTTTAGTTTTATAGTGGTGCAGCTGTCTGTATGAACTTAATCATATCGTTGATTGCCATATTTTACACAATGGTTCTCTATAAACTTAAGCTTATGATGATGCTTATGAGTTCATCATAGGTCACTTCTAAGAAGGTTTATTTATTGACGGTAGGTTTTCTTAAAATTATATTTACCAATAATATTTGCAATCACATTGTCAATGTAATGACCAATGTTAATTTAAAATTGCCTTTTATTTGGAATTATGTTTCTTGAATATTAAGTTTCATCGTTCATGTTTAATTATTATGCTAGCATCTCGCTTGCTAAAGTTTAAAATTTATTACTTAAATTATTTAGACACAATTATATCTGATTGTTTACTGTGTATAACTCTGAAACAGCTTTATCATTGTAATATATACATGTTAATGTAAGTATTTTTAATTCTCTGGATAGTTGTTTACAAGGTGAAAGACGCGGCACTCCTGAAATGGATCTAATTGCCCTTTTCTGTAATCGAAAAACTCTAATACTGTGGTGGGAGCAGCCCCCAAAATATAGTATACTTGATTCTTAAATAGAATTGCGCATAACAGTAGGACATCACATTTTTATTGCTTACCTCTCAATCTACACAATACATAGCATACTAGATACCGGTTTTTACATCAATATGTGTTTCCCATTCTAAATTATTCTCTAAGTACATTCGTAAAAATTTTACCTCGTTTACTTGCGCTATAAATTTTCCATATATTTTTTTAAATGAATTATTTTAGACCGAGGAGTAAAATTTATAAAACATGTCTTGTCTCTATTTAAAAACAATTTATATATATTAAACCATAATGAAAATTTGTCAAGCAGTATTTGGGTATTTTTTATGGCATTGGATATATTATCGTAAAAACACAGAAGACTATTATCATCAGCGAACATAACTAAGTTCCCATTAGAAATATTTGACAGGTCATTTACAAATAAGAAAAACAACAAAGGTCTAAGTACAGACCCTTGTGGTACTCAGTTCACAATATTCAGTTGATCAGATCTTATTTTATTGATTTCTACTATCTGAGACCTTCCTGTGAGATATGTTCTTAACAATTCATATATTTTACCTCTCATACCATACACAGATAGTTGTGCCAGAAGTACTTTATGATCTACTAAATCAAAGGCTTTGCTCAAGTCCATAAACAATCCAATAGTTTTTTTTATTCTTATCAAGGTTTTTATAGAGTTCATTTAAGAAATTAAAGATTTGAGAGTAGATCTTTTCTGTCTAAACTCATGTTGTGTAGGATGTAAAATAATATATTTAGTCATAAAACTTATTATCCTAGTAGATATTCGAATTTAGGACAACATAGATAATATTGAAATTGGCCTGTAATTTTCAACTTTGCGGGTATCTCCTTTTTTCAATGGTTTTCTCAAAATGACACTGATGAGAATTATTGATGACATACTGTCAGTACCTAACAGAGAAATAAAGATTACTGCCTTAATTCTTCTGAATTTCAGAAAAACTTGACACTTTATAACATAAGTATAATTATCTCACGTTTACATTTCATTGGGTTTACATGCATGTTGACAGCAAATAATTTGAATGAAAGATAAAAAAAAGCAGTTCCTAATTAATCAGATATCGAAAAGTTTAAATATTAAACGTGGTGTATCGCAGGGTTCCACTCTGGGTACGTTGTTGTTCAATACTTTACACAACCAATTTTTATTGTAACCTATATTATTATTGCATGTCAATATTATATTTATACCGATGACACTCAACTTTACATTTCGTTTAATTACTCAGGTGCAGTGGGCTAGACAGCAGTTGAGTTCTTGGTTTTGCTCTTGGTAATTCGGCAAAGTTAAATAAATCACGTCCTAAAGCAAGAGGCGAAAATGTAGGAACCCGACAGTTGTATTGACATCACTATAGAACCTACCATAATTAATATAGAAACCGCATATACAGGATGATTCACGTAGGCCATTCATTAGAAGTTTTTCAACTTGCAGTTGGATTAGAAACTTGAAATTTGGTATGCAGCCATTATCGATCATGTCCGTTCTATCTAAAATATTTCCAATCCTCCAACTATACAGGGTGTGCCAAAAATTGGTACCAACTTTCTTATTTTAAATGGAAACCTATATTTTTCTTTACATGGTTCGATTGGTCTTCTAATTCTGAGTTTAGAGAACCTACGTTATGTTAACTTATCAATTACAATTTTTGACATATGTCCAATTTTTTTAAAAAAATTGCCGCTGTAGTAGTTTACGAACAAATTTGTATCTCGCAAACCTTTCAAAATTATGAAACCAAATTTGTGAAGTAGTTATCTGGAAGTCCAGGCTAACTTTTGATGTCCCATCGGTGGTCCTATTTTGTACCATATGGGCGCAGTCGATTTTCAAATGTCGCAATCAAAAATTGTCAAAAAGTCAATTTTTTCAAATGGCACCTACTATTTTTTTTGCACACCATTCGAAAGAAAATTGAATTTTAGGGTGAGTTACTTAAGCATTCCCTATACCTAACTTCACCCCATATCGAGTTATTCATTAAAAATCAAGAAATACCTCATCTTGCCGAGAGATTCCTTACTTCATCAAGTATGCCATGGAAACGAAAGACAGTTGTAATAGTTTTTAAAGAAAAATATGGATTCTTATTTAATTACACACAACACCAACAAATTATTATTAACGAACAAGAACAATGTTGACGAAATTCTGTCAGTGAAAACGGTGCACACATTGAGCATTTGTATTGAAATAATTATTTTGTTAATCTGTTTATTTGTTGTTATTATTTATTATTGCAATACGATTTTTGAATAAAAATTAAAATGAAATGATTGTTTCCAAAGCCTGCTACCCTTGAGAAAAGAAAACAATATTTTTTTCAAAAAATGCCAATAACTCAAAAACGACTGTAGATAGACATACACAATGTTAATAAAAGTGGCCCTAAATTTTGCATTGATTTCTGGCGTCAGAAATGGTAGGCGCAAAGATGTGCAACGCAATCTGTTGAAAGTAGAATAATAGAATATTTGAACAAAAATATGGTGGCCACATTGAACATTTACGTCAGAATTTCGTCAACATTGTTCTTGTTCGTTAATAATAATTTGTCGGTGTTGTGTGTAATTAAATAAGAATCCATATTTTTCTTTAAAAATTATTACAACTGTCTTTTGTTTCCATGGCATACTTGATGAAGTAAAGAATTTTTCGGCAAGATAAGGTATTTCTTGATTTTTATTGAATAACTCGATATGGGGTGAAGTTAGGTATAGGGAATGCTAAAGTAACTCACCCTAAAATTCAATTTTCTTTCGAATGAAAAAAATAGTAGGTGCCATTTGAAAAAATTGACTTTTTGACAATATTTGATTGCGACATTTGAAAATCGACTGCGCCCATATGGTACAAAATGGGACCACCGATGGGACATCAAAAGTTAGCCTGGACTTCCAGCTAACTGCTTCACAAATTTGGTTTCATAATTTTTAAAGGCTTGCGAGATACAAATTTGTTCGTAAACTACTACAGCGGAAATTTTTTTCAAAAAATTGGACATATGTCAAAAATTGTAATTGATAAGTTAACATAACTTAGGTTCTCTAAACTCAGAATTAGAAGACCAATCGAACCATGTAAAGAAAAATATAGGTTTCCATTTAAAATAAGAAAGTTGGTACCAATTTTTGGCACACCCTGTATAGTTGGAGAACTGAAAATATTTTAGATAGAACGGGCATGATCGATTATGGCTGCACATTAAATTTCAAGTTTCTAGTCCAACTGCAAGTTGAAAAACTTCTAATGAATGGCCTACGTGAATCACCCTGTATAGTTGAAATCACGAATCTTGTCGCTCACATTATCAATTTATGTACTTATCAAAGACTTGAAATCTTTCTATCTGCTTAAATACTAACATGTCCAGGCGCCGTTATCTCTCTGAGTTCGGGTCTCAGCTGCGGTAGATGGCAATATCGCAGGGAATGGTTGTTGTTTTGATGTCTATGTATCTCCGCCACGTCGTTAATATATAAACACGATAGAAAAACATAAGCATGCCACTCCTTGTTTATTAACGCAAAGAATTACTCATGGTGCTAAAAATTAAAGAGAAAATAATAATAATTACCGCATTGAATACAGAACTTAGTGTCGTGTGAAATATTAAAAAATCAGTGGTCTTGAACACTTGTAGCATCGTCCGCAAATTTCTCGATGTGGCTTACTTATTGTACATCTTGCCGTCAGGCTGATGTGCATGAGAGAAAGTATCTCTTAGTGCGAGAAAAAAGAAATAATAATTTTATTTTTTCAATAAAAACATACACAGAATACGTCAAAAGATGCAGTATACTCTGATTGGTTACACTGACGCAAAGATTGCAAAACACTCTAAAAACCATACTTCTAATAACACTGATATAGGAAGAAAAAAAAGCCGACAATTAGACATTACACATTAAAATTCGGGGTCAAAAAAATATTCGTCCACCGTGTAATAGCATTCTGTAATTGAAATATATTTATTTATTTATTTGATACATTTTGTACATGGAAACATTTAAACTGTCAGTTTAATTTTTTCTTTTCTAAAATGTTTTGTGCATCTAGGTGACTTAACACCTGCATGTGCTTAATATTTTAATGTTCAATTCTTAAGTGCTAATAGTATACGTATTAACAGTGAGAAGTATAAGAATAAACATAAGTGTACATACGTATAACGTTACTAACCTATGTAAATATACCTACGATATATCAATAAAACTATACCTATAGCGAGATCCATAATGTGAAGGAAGATAAACATAAGAAAATATGAAGAAAAATAGAAATAAAACGTATATATAGACAAGATGTGATATGACAATACAAAACATGTTGATAATGGTCGCATCTGCTAATGTTTACATGTACATATTTACACATGTGCATAAACCTACGTACAAACAAAGATCTTGTGATTTAAATAAAACGACCACAGGTCAAATATCAAAAAGAGAATATTTCATGTTCCACCTTTCTATCCCGAATCAGTTCTTCTAAAATCACCTCAATATTTATACAGCAAAGTAAGATATTGTACCGATGTTCATAATTGAAATGTTCGCCACAAAGTTTTGCTCTCAATACCACGCCATAACACTACATTCTATCAACGACCGTTTTCTTTCAATATGGCACACTTGCTGCTATAATAAACTGAATGATTTTAATACTATGTCGCTAAACTTATTTAAAATTAAATGTAAATGTTTTCTAATGAATAATTAATTCTAATTACCAATTCTCCTTTAAACGATTGGATTTATCGATTTTTATTCTCCAGTTTTCATCAGATACAAAAATTGTACATATGCTATATGCTACGTCATTATTATGTATAAATAGTAAAAAAAAATAGTATATATATATATATATACAGGGTGCTTCACTTAAAAGTCCCCAGGCCATTATCTCTAAAACTAATAAAGATATTTTATTTTTGTAAATGGCAGATGATTGATACCAAAGAAAGGTTTAAATAACGGTGATTATAATTTTTCCTCAACAGCACACAGAGATGGCGCTGCGATGCAAAACTATTTTTTGATGGCTGGAACCTTGAAACATAAGTCATGTGATTAAACAATAATTTGTGAATAATTTTGATGGTATAGAGAATCTACAAAAAACAAGCCGTTTTGGAGTTACATGAGTTTCTTTCATTAATGCCAGTACACGTGAATTTTGATAAATCCCTATAATTTATTTATTATTTATTATAGAATATTGGTTACCAAACACTTTTTTTCAAGATGAGGAAAGTGATATAATACACTATCATAAAATTATGTTTACCACTTCCGGCCAAACCGGAACTAACATGATGAACCAATATCCATATGTTCCTACATATTACATTTTTTTTTCTAATTACGCTTCTAATAAAAACGGCTCCCAAAACTTAAAGTAAGTAAGACAACAAAGAAAATATACACTAATTTAGAATGGTAATGAAAAATCTACTTAAGAGATATTAGTAGGCTTTGATTTAATTTTAAGTTTGACAGTTATTAAACAAAGTTTGTAGTTGGTGCATTTCAATCATAGTTTCAAACATAAATAGTGTACTTAGAAACAATTCAAAGCAAATTAATCCAAATAAGGCAATAAAAAAAATAAATTTAAAAAATGGTTAGATACACCAATGAAGATAAGTTAAATATGATTTTAATATACGGTGAATGCAAAAGAAATTCCCGACAAGCAAAACGATTGTTTTGTTTACGATTTCCAAATAGACCTACACCCGATAAAACAACATTTATCATGCTGTTTAAAAATTTAAGAAACTGGGGTAGTTTTAAGAAAACTATTCGTAACAGAAATAGGCCAGTTAGAAACGATGAAAATACAGCCTTGGTGTTAAATAGTGTTGTCAACAATCCTCAATGTTCTCTCCGGAAATTGGCATCGGAAACTAATCTGTCGATATCTTCGTGCCATAGAATATTAAAATCAAATAAATACCATCCATACAAATTAAAATTGATCCATCATTTAAGACCTGGTGATTATGAAGGAAGATTACATTTTCTAGTTGAATTTTCAGTTCTTTCTGAAGAATGCCCAAATTTTTTAAAAAATGTGCTCTGGAGCGATGAAAGCCGTTTTCACAACAACGGAGTTGTGAGTAAGCATAACTGCCGATACTGGTCACAAAATAATCCTAGATGGATGAGAATGACCCGAAATCAGGTAACTTTTGGAGTTAACGTGTGGTGTGGAATATTAAATTCATATATTATTGGACCATATCTATTCCATGGGACTTTAAATGGAAGAAAATATGAGATATTTTTGAGAAATGTATTGCCAGGATTATTAGAGACTATCCCTCATAACCAGGAGAATATTTGGTTTCACCAAGATGGTGCACCACCCCATAACTCAGTACTAGTCAAAGATTGTCTTAATGAAATGTACCCTCAGAGATGGATTAGTACTAATGGAGTAGTCAGATGGCCAGCACGATCACCTGACTTGACTCCATTAGATTTTTACCTTTGGGGGTATTTAAAAAGTGTAGTGTACATTGAACCCATTGAGGATATGGCCGATTTGTATAATAAAATATATGCAAGTGTTGCTGCTATAAATAGACATACGTTACAAAAAGTTTGCAATGAAGAGTTACTGAAACAGTACAATATGTGTATTCATGAAGAAGGGAGAAATTTTGAACATTTAATATAATAAGTACCTACTAATAAGAAAGAAATTAGTTTAATTTCATTTTTAATATTTCGATAGTTTTTAAATGTTTGTTTATAAAACTTTTGTTTATGTTCGTTACTGAATTGTTAATATAAATTTAGCCCATTCTAAATTAGTGTGTATTTTCTTTGTTGTCTTACTTACTTTAAGTTTTGGGAGCCGTTTTATTACAAGCGTTATTAAAAAAAAATGTAATATGTAGGAACATATGGATATTGGTTAATCATGTTAGTTCCGGTTTGGCCGGAAGTGGTAAACCTAATTTTATGATAGTGTATTATATCACTTTCCTTATCTTGAAAAAAAGTGTTTGGTAACCAATATTCTATAATAAATAATAAATATATTATAGGGATTTATCAAAATTCACGTGTACTGGCATTAATGAAAGAAACTCATGTAACTCCAAAACGGCTTGTTTTTTGTAAATTCTCTATACCATCAAAATTATTCACAAATTATTGTTTAATCACATGACTTATGTTTCAAGGTTCCAGCCATCAAAAAATAGTTTTGCATCACAGCGCCATCTCTGTCTGCTGTTGAGGAAAAATTCTAATCACCGTTATTTAAACCTTTCTTTGGTATCAATTATCTGCCATTTACAAAAATAAAATATCTTTATTAATTTTAGAGATAATGGCCTGGGGACTTTTAACTGAAACACCCTGTATATATATATATAATATATATGTTGTTTCTTAGGTTTTCACGGGTATTAAATGAAGTGTTGACATGCTTCCGAGTGTTTTCCCGTGTAGATGGTAGGCTCCTGTTGGAACCATGGTTGTCTGAACGACGTTTCGGCGGAATCTCATCTGCCATCTTCAGGTTCTAGCTGAAAGCTGCCTGCTGCTGCTGCTCCTCGTTGCTCGAACTGAACTGAACTGAACAGTTCAGTTCAATTCGAGCAACGAGCAGCAGTAGCAACACAAGAAAAAACCATCATCGCATATTTACTGTAGAAGTAGAATGGTATAATTAATTTTGGGAAATATGGCGTCGTTTTGATGTTTGCCATAGAAATTCAAACTCTTATGCATTCCTGTAGAAACTCAGGAACCACGAAATTCTTTATAAGTTTGCCAAATTAGAACTACAAAAATGCTAGCTGAATTACATGCAGTTGTAAATTAAAAGTATGAAAACTAATTATAACGCGAAACTTATAAAATACGTTATTAATGGGTACGGACTACCCTATCTTTCCGTAATCATATTCAATCTATTTTAATTTTAATATTTATGTAATTCTAAGACACAGATTTTATTATTTGCTAATATTATTTTGTATTTACAGACCGACTTGAAACTACAATTTCTTTAATTATATTCCTCTAGTTCTCCCATTTTCTTTCTTCTTAAATAACGATATTGGATGGACATATTTTTTAAACCAGTACAAAAAATAAGAAACATATCGTGATTATTTGATGCATGTTTCGTTTATATCCATAAATGCTTTTATCTTAAATCCAATTTTAAAAAATGTATCAGTCTAGCATCATAAAACATATTTCTTATCTAAAAGAAACATTTACTGATATCTATTAGAAAGTTTGTAGTACCATGAGTAAAAAACTGATTCACATAGAAAATTTCAAAATTAGACTAATCTTTAACACATAATATTACTTTTATTTTTTTATTTTATTACTTTTATTAATATTTGAAATTGTCAATCTCAAAGCTCTTCAGCTGATAGTAGAGCATTTTGGGTGGGCAGGTGTACCATATCCGAGGTAGATAAAACAATAGGTATAATAATATCCTTAACGATTTACTGTCGTAGGGCTCGAAAATTTTTTTATTTACAAAAAATGACAGGAAAAAGTGAAGTGTGATATACCGACGAAATCAGAATGACACCTACTTTCCAATGGTGTAATAAAATATTGAAAAGTAAGACTTATGCCAAAATGGCAATAAATTCCATCCGACTTGCAACGAAATCTTTTCAGCTCGTGTCCGGTACCAGTATTACCCTCGTACCAAATTTCAACAAAATTGGTTTGCTAGTTGTTTTCACAATTTCTGAAAGAATATAGTAATTACGCCGAAAATTAGAATTTTCTGACCACTCTTTCATGTATTGAAAAATTATTGAAGAGTTCATCCTCAAACACGTCAGTATACTAAGATAATCGAGTTGTGATGTCACACAGCCCCAACCACCCAGAGGACACAGCGACAATGTCATCTAGGCATCTATTTTATCTATTCCTTAATGCGGCTTTGATAGAGTAGCAGAGTGAAGTCGTCTATTTTGGTGTAATAGGTATTAGAACCTCTATTACTATGGTTTTGTGTTAATACGATAGAAAAACGCAAGCATTATGTGGTCTCTAGATGCATGAGTGCAAACATGACGATGCCAATTAAAACATTTGTTAGTTTACCTCAAGGAGATTAAGCGCAGACGATGTTGTCAATATTCTTTAAGAAGGCAAATAAGTATAAAACCAAGTCTACTAAGAATCCAGTTAATGTAGTATGTATACCAAAAACATGTATACGAAATCAATTACAAGCAGAAGTAAAAATCGTCGGTAAAATCTGAGGGGCACCCCCTACAAATTGTTATAATGTTTATGCATTTAACAGTTCATTGGCAAATATTTTTTCCAAAGCGATTTTCTCGAAAACTGCGTTGGAAAAAAATTCAAATAAAAGAAATCACCTTAATCCTTACGTTCTCTTGATACAGTTGCTATGTATTTTGATGGGTAAACAGTTTTTCACTTACCACATAATCTGCCAATGTTGTCTTAATTACTTTTGGGAAACGTTAAACATAAATAAAAATATAGGGAAGGGTATTTTCTTTTCAATGAATTTTGGTTCGCAAGTTTCTATTGGATTTATATTGAATATTAGCCCTTGAGCGCCATAAAATAACCTTTGTGTGAAATTAACAATTTAGTGCATTATTTCTAAGAATTTGTATGCTTCTGTAAGTGTGCCTTTAAGGGTCCATTTATATCTAGTCTGAGAACACGAGCCACATTTGTATGATGCTACTTGCGAAAGATACTTATGCCACAGCAAATGCGTCTTAAGGTTGCCTTTATTTAGACTGGTATGCACAAAATTCATGTACGTTGCTACTTTTGAGATATCTTGATGCTTCGGCAAATGTGTTTTACAGTGGTATCTATATTGACAAGAACAAGAGTCTCATTTGCATACAGCTACTTTTGAGAATTCTTCATGCTTCTGCAAATGTTTCTTGATGTTAGATATATTTAGTGTGATAATAAAAATCACATTTTTACGTAGCTACTTTTAAGGGAACTTTATGCTTCATCAAATGCGCTTTGAGATTGCTGTTTCGATATGTCATATACGAACATAAATTACATTTGTACATTGTTACTTCTGAGGGATCTTTATGCTTCAGCATATGTATCTTAACATTACCTTTTCGATTTGACTGATACGAACAAGAATCACATGTGTACATTGTTACTTCTGAGGGATCTTTATGTTTTACAATATGCTTGTTAAGACTGTTTTTATAAATTGTTTGATAAGAACAAGAATCACATTTGTACATTGTTACTTCTGAGGGATCTTTATGCTTCAGAATATGCTTTCTAAGATTCTCTGTATGAATTGTCTGATAAGAACAAGAATCACATTTGTACATTGTTACTTTTGAGGGATCTTTATGCTTCAGAATATGCATTTTAAGACTGCTTTTTTGAATTGCCTGATAAGAACAAGAATCACATTTGTACATTGTTACTTCTGACGGATCTTTATGCCTCAGCAAGTGCGATTTGAGATTCTCTTTATAAATTGTCTGGTAAGAACAGGAATCACATTTGTTCATTGCTACTTCTGA
This sequence comes from Stenurella melanura, assembly GCA_963583905.1. NCBI lineage: Eukaryota > Metazoa > Arthropoda > Insecta > Coleoptera > Cerambycidae > Stenurella > Stenurella melanura. The sequence goes on from OY757315.1 coordinate 94,904,638, forward strand.
AGGATCTCTATGCCTCAGCAAATGTCTCTTAAGACCGATCTTTTGATTCGTCTGATATAAGCAAGAATAACATTTATACATTGTTACTTCTGAGGGATCCTTATGCTTCAGCATATGGCTTTTAAGACTACCTTTACGAATTGTCTGATAAGAACAAGAATCACATTTATACATTTCTACTTCTCTGTACATGGTTACTTCTGAGGGATCTCTATGCTTCAACATATGCTTTTTTAGATTGTCTTTATGATTTGTCTGAAACGAACAAGAATCACATATGTACATTACTTCTGAGGGACTTTTATGCTTCAGCAAATGTATCTTAAGACTGCCTTCTTCATTTGTCTGATATGAACAAGAATCACATTTGTACCTCGTTACTTCCGAGGGATCTTTATGCTTCAGTATATGCATTTTAAGACTGCCTTTATGATTTGTCTGATACGAACAAGAAGCACATTTGTACATTGTTACTTCTGAGGGATCTTTATGCTTCAGCAAATGTAGTTTGAGACAAGATGAATGTTTAGTCTGATAAGAACAAGAATCACATCTGTATGCAGCTACTTCCGAAGGATCTTTATGCTTCCGCAAATGTATCTTAAGATTGCCTTTCTGAATTGTCTGATATGAACAGGAAACACATTTGTACATTATTACTTCTGAGGGATCTTTATGAATCATAATATGCTTTTTAAGACTGCCTTTATAATTTGTCTGATACCAACAAGAATCACATTTGTATATTGTTACTTTTGAGGGATCTTTATGCACCAGCAAATGATTTTTGAGGTTAGTTTTATATTTAGTCTGATAAGAACAAGAATCGCATTTATACATTGCTACTTCTGAAGTATCCTGAGGCCTCGGCAAATGAGGACCAAAATGCTGTTTATGTTTTGTCTGAAATGAACAGCATGCACACAGGTCTATTTTTGAGGCATTATGAAAGGTCAGTTTCTGTTTAACGTTTGGTTTAAATAGATTCCCTTCAAGTTTCGGTGTTACATATTTCTGTTTCCTACGTAATTTAATATTGCCTTCTGCTTCAAATCTGAAAATTAAAAAACAAGATTAAAGGTGAATATTTAGTAAACACAATATTCATCCCCAGATAATAGCTAAGTCTATTAGAGGGTGGGAATAAAGTATGTCCAAAGTTGGTGTAGAAGCCATTGTGCTGGTGGTAGACAAACCGTGGACATCAAAGTGAATTTTTGCAAAATATAGATGATTTAGTGCAATCTATACAGTGTGCATAATAACATGTTCAGAATACCTCTATAAAGGTCGCAGCGAAAATAGAATCTCAGGAGAAACATTTCATAGGTACTAAAATATATGCAATTCTCACTTTACAGAACTATATTAGCTGTAAACCTTTTATTTATATAATTAGGTGTTTTCATTATATACAAATTGGCGTTTTTGATATCATTAAAATGAAGTTCTTAGTACATTAAAGCAGTTCCCAATATTTAAACAAGATTCTATCCCCTAACAAATTGAAGTTTCAACTAATAAATAACAAAACTTGGCTATTTGAACGGGTATGCAAAATACGATACGATTGACGGTGACGTCATCGATTTTATGTGACGGTCCATATCTTATTTCTTTACTATAAACACGGCATCCAATGTTGTAACAATGTAAGTACTTTTTAATTCTGTTCGTGTTCATCTTTAACGTAGTATATTGATTCCTATATTTTGAATATTATATGATTTCTCAGTATATTATACATTCAAAGTTGAATAATATAAATGACCTATAAATGCTGTTCATAAACTTGTAATGTAAACAAAGGGTGGTAGGGAAAATACATTCTAATTAGACAATGTTTCTATTTTGCACACCAACCTCAAGTAGGTGCGTTTAATAAAATATTGTTCTATAATTTTAAAACTAACAAATTTTGTTGAACTTAAAATACTATTGTAGGTAAATCACATCTATTCAGCAGCTTTAAGCCACTTTATTTTACGTTGTTTTTTTATACTGTCTCGAAAACTTTCCAAAATATGTCTTTGGGTGTATTTTGCATATTGCGATAAGACAATTCAATATAAACTGTTAACATTTTGCAAAATAACATGCAGTTACAATACACAACGACGTTTGTTTATCAGCACTGAAATTGATGACGTCATCAGTTTACTGCTGATGTGACGCAGTATGTGCGACGCTAAAATCTCAATTCAAATTATAAAAGGCTTATCTTTAGGTGTTAATCGATTAGTTCTGAAAATTCGACTATTATTTAACAAAACTAAGCATTATCTTTAGTCAAATTTTATATTATCGAAAAAGAAAGTTTGTCATCGATAAAAATGTCCTATTATAGCGATGATGTCAAATTAGATATATCAACAGTATATCTCAGCAATAATAAAAACGTTAGATCTCCAGTGAAAGAGTACAGGAGAGTATTCGAACCGTCCCGTTCAAAGGATAAACATAACCAAGCATTATCTTCAGTCAAATTTTATATTATCGAAAAAGAAAGTTTACTGTCATCGATAAAAATGTCCTATTATAGCGACGTCAGATTAGATATATTAACAGTATATCTCAGCAATAATAAAAACGTTAGATCTTCAGTGAAAGAGTACAGGAGATCATATCCGAACCGTTCCGTTCAAAGTCGGAAAACTTTTTTAACCATATTGGGGATGAGTGATACAGACACCGGAAAACAAGAAAAATATTAGGGAACAATGACGAAAACCGTGAGTTGAATATTTATTGTATTTTGACGAAGACCGAAAGAAATCCCTCAGAGATTGTTCAAGAGATTTAGATATCTCCTATTCAATGACATGAACTCTTCACAAATATAAAGATCGAAAACCACGTGTATTACAGAAGCACAGAGAAGATCTACTAATTTCAATCATATTTTTTGGATCGATGAGGTATCATTTAGCACATACGGAATAAATAATAGAAAGAATAATCATTACCGGGCCCCAAATAGTGAAATAAATCCAGTTCCAAGACCGCAGAATTTTAATTTTGTGGACTGGCGTAATAGTCTAGGTACCCGCGTACAAAAAATGAATTTATACATATACTCTTGTAATTACTTGTATGGCTTATGTGCGCCTAACCTACAACTTTCTTCCTCTGCAAAAATTCTCGAAAACGCTGCGCTCCCCAGCCACTTCCGAAAAATTTCCACGCGTCTTACTGGAAAATCGGGAAATCTATTTGTCGGACAATTCGAAAATTGGATTCTACATGTTACTATAAGCCATCTTGAAAAAATCAGCTGGTTATCAATAAAGGACCCCGCACCAAATACATGGGTAATTTTGTTGTAGACGGAATCGTTGTAAATTCAAGGCATAGAATCCTTAGGTCATTCTCGATGAAAACTGTTATGGGTAAAGTTCCTAAATGTCTCTATTTTAAAAATACAGTCGAAGCTCCAAAATACAAAATTTTAAAAACGCGATTTTACGTAATTTTTTTGAATTATTTATTAAACTGTTGATTACAAGTAAAGCATAACAATATATTTTGATAAGCCATCCTGAATAATTGAAAGATATATAAACATTATATAACTCAGATTTTTATTTTATGTAAGTCATATAAATCAAATATTATGCTTTATTTATATTACTATAGAAACGTGCTGTGAATTTGTCCTGTGTTTTTAAATACTGGGCACTAAAAATGTAAATTTTACTTTAAAATGCCGAAATCACATTTTATATGAATATCAGAATAATGTATTTTCCTATGTTACACTGTATATCAGTATTACATTCTTAACACAAATTAAATATTAAAAGTATTTATTTCGATAAAAAATAAGTAAAATCGAGTCTTTAAATGCTTTGAATTTTGGAGCTTCGACCTGCTGCATTTATAAAATAAAGATACTTGGGAGCTTTATCCATAACAGTTTTCATTAAGAACGACCCAAGGATTCTGTGCCTTGATTTTGCAACGATTCTGCCCACAACAAAATTACCCATGCATTTGGTGCGGAGTCCTTTGTAAAAGTTGTTAATTCGGAATTTTTATAAAAAAAATTATGTAGCTCATCAAAAGAAATTAAATTTATTATGCATCAATAATTACAAAAAGTGTCTTCCCGGCATTCCACTCCGGACTCGGTCTTTTATCTGCTGCGCTAAGCGGCCTAAGCGCCATGGATGTCGGAGAGCTGGTCGGAAGAGGAGAGATAATTAAAATAATTCAAAATGCTTTATAGTTTTCAATGCCCACTTCAAATTTTTTGGTCAGTTTGTATTTAATAAATGTATCGATGTTCCGAAAAACTATAGAAGATAGCCATGGGAAATATATTTCTGAAATCAGAGGAAATGAGAGTTACGATTCTAGAGTTAGATGTAGGGTGTCCATTTAAATAAATCTCCGGTAGATATGGACGTCATTATTGTCTCAATATGACGCATAAAAACTTGGTAAAAAATTATTTAATTTGATTTTTGAAATTCTCAAATCGGTCCAAAAATAACCGAGTTAGAGCGGAGAACATTTATGATGTATCACCCTGTAAAATATTTATTTATTTATTTATTATTAAGATCATGTCAATACACAAATCGTTTACATTCGTCAACAACAACAGAGACATTACCTAATATTTATATGTAAAATTATCGGTTAGAACTACAAAAATTGTGATTAAAATTTTAAATAGAAAATATAATAACAATACTAAACACACAAAACACACTACAGTTTAAAAATCCACTAACATAAAGTATAAAAATAGGTGCACTAATCAACATGGAAATCATCATTTATCATTTCATTCAAAGAATAGAATGTTCTTTTGGTAAGGTATGCTTTTATTCTCTCCTTATATTGATTAGCAGGTAAGTATTTAATATGGTTTGGCAGTTTATTGTAAAGTTTAGGTGCATAATAGTTTATAGAGAATTTGCTTTTGTTTACTCGATGAAACTCTATTTCAATCATTGCATTATTTCTCGTATTGTGGTGGTGAATATCATTATGATAGTTGAATAGATGCATATTGTCTCTTATCCATAGTAAACATTTCAGCGCATACACACAATAGAAAGTGGGAATTTTTAAATCAATAAATTTTTGTTTTATATCTTCACGATATCCTGATCCTGTGATAACTCTAATTGAACGCCTTTGAAGTTTACAAATATGCTCGGCGTGTGATGAATGTCCCCAAGCTAATATTGCGTAACACATATTAGAGTGGAATAGACCGTAGTAAGCAGTTAATATAACTGAACTTTCTACAACAGGGTATAAATTTCTCAAAACGTAAGTATTTTTGGAGAGTTTTTTTGACAGTTGTTCTACATGTGTTTCCCATGAAAGCCTGGAGTCTAGATGCACTCCAAGAAATTTAACTGAGGGCGGGTTGTCAAACACGCAGTGTTTTAGTGTAAATATGCATTTCATAGTTTTACTTTCATTGAGGTGTAGTTGATTTGCTGTAAACCATGAGGCGGCATCTGATTGTGTATTATCAATTAAATTTAAGAGCTGATTTAAGTTGTTATGTTCATCCAGAGTAGTCGCATCATCTGCATACAAAACTAGATCGCTATTTGGAAGGCAGTTAGTTATATCGTTAACGTAGATGAGAAACAGCAATGGTCCCAGTATTGACCCTTGTGGTACTCCATATTTAATCGGACTTAAGTTAGAATTCATGTCATTATAGTGGACCATTTGTTGTCTGTTGGTTAGATATGTTTGGATCATTTTAGTGCTCAAGGGATTAAATCCATAAAAACTTAGTTTTAGAATTAGCGTATCATGTGCTACACAATCAAAAGCCTTGCTCAGGTCACAGAAAGTTCCACCTATATACGTCGCTTCATCAAATCCCTTGGAGATTTTATCTACAAGTGATAAAATTGCCATTTCCGTATTACGATTTTCTCTGAAACCAAATTGTTCATTAACAAATAAACTATTACTTTCGAAATACTCTGCTATTTGCTTGGCTAAAAGCCATTCCACTATCTTGGCAATGATAGGAACTAAAGATATCGGTCTATAATTACCTGGGTCATCGCGGTTTCCTTTTTTTAAAATCGGGATCACTTTAGCAATTTTTAGAGTCAGGAAATTCACCTGTCTTTATCGATAAATTTATTAAATGTGTTAAAGGTGTTATTATCATATTTTTTATTTGTTTTATGATTTTTACATTTATACCATAAATATCCAGGGAGTTTTTATTCTTTAGATTATTTATTGCGTCCCGTACTTCATTGAATGTTACTTCACGAAATATGAATGTTTTATTAATGTTAATGTTTCTGGTTAAGAATTCTTCAGGTAGATGCCTTACCTTTTGTAGTTGGGATACTAATACTTCTGCCTGATTAATGAAGTAATTGTTAAAATCAGTGGGATCTATTGCGTCATCAGGAGAAGCATGAACTTTTGGCCTACAATTATTAATTACTTCCCACATTGATTTAGAAGAGTTATTTTTGGACTTTATATACTCACTATTTATTCTTTTCTTGGTATTTAGAATTTCAACTTTATATTGTCTTTTTAATTCCACATACATGTTTTTATTTTCATTACTGGGAGACTGTTTGCATACATCATGCACTAACCCAAGACTATCTCTCATATTTTTTAGATGTTCATTAAACCAAGATACTGTATGATTTTTTAGTCTATTAGTAGTAATTATTTTTACTGGAAAAGCAAGTTTTGTATTTTTTATAATCTCTTCTATGAACATGTCCCATTTATCATTAATTGTAAGGCTATCAGACTTAACAAAGGAAAAGTCAACTGTTTGCATTATGTTGTGCAATTTAAATAAACCTTGTTCCGTTATTGGTCTAACCGTTTTTCGTATATTTACATCTTTTGGTTCTAGAAGGTCTATATAAATTGTAACTGAATTATGATCAGAAATATGTAAATCTGTTACCACAGTCCTGTAATCGCCTGAAAAGTTTATTAATATGTTGTCTAAGCAGTTGTTTTCTCTAGTTGCATCTGTTATGCACGTGTTAAACTTAAAAGACGTCAACAGATATTTAAATTCTTTGTCATATTTATCTTGAGTGTGAAAATGTATGTTAAAGTCACCAGTTATTATGATCTTATGTGTATGTACCTTTAATTTGTTTAAAATGGTAGAGACAATATCAATAAATTGTTCGAATTTTTTTGTATCATTATTAGGTGTTCTGTAAAGTGAAATAATATAATGTATTTACCATTGATAACCTCTACTGCTGATACTTCACAGAGTGATTCACGTGACAACAGTACAATATCCTTACGAGCTTTAAAATCAATACCGTTCTTTACAAAAATTATGCTACCACCATGTGCTGAGGTAGTTCTGGCATAATGTGAGGCCATTGTATAGTTATGTATATTTACCATACCTATTTCATCAGGCTTCAGCCAATGTTCGCTAAAAGTTAAGACGTCCGGCATTTCTTTGGTTTGGGCAAAATACCCCTCTATCTCATTTATTTTCTATCTTAAGGATTGAACATTAAGATGAAATACCGAAAGAACATTCTCTCTACTGCATTTTAAATGTTCTTGTCCACACTGGGAGACTAAAAACCCTCTTTAATAACTTCTTCACTTATTGCTTTTTGTAGTGGTGTTTTATTTACAACCTTCTGCCTAGCTATGTTGTCCATAAGGTCGTCATTTTCAGTTTGCACAGATTTATTAGGTAGTTTCGGATTGTCAAGGAACCTGCGCCCCTTTTTAAAGTCGAAACGTTCATACATTATACCAGATGGCCAAAATTTGCTATCATATACCAGATCATGGAGTACTGGGTCAACTCCGACCATGAAACTATTATTATCCTCTACCTTTTTGTATAAATCTAACGATTTAACATATATGTTGTCAATGTCCGTGTTAGATTTCCTTGCGATATAGCTTTTTACAATTTGTTGCGTTACTTTGTTTTTTGCTTTAGAGATGTAGAGCCAGATTTTTTTATTTTTTTTCGGTTCACTACTTTCAAATTTTTCATCTTCTCCTTCATTCTTTTCAGCACTACCTACTTGTCCCGTCTTCTTATGTTTCTTTGTTTTTATTGTTGTCCATTGATTTTCTTTGTTATGGGTGCCCCTATTTACAGGTTTCCTGTGCTCGTCTATTTCTGTCGTTTGATTTATATGATTTTGTTCAGTAATCTTGTCTTCCACCTTACGTTTGTTAATTTCTGCATTTTCTACCTTATTGTATGGTATAAGGCCTCCGGTGACAGTTTCACAGTAAGTAGCTTTAAGCAGTGGTTTATTAGGTGCTGGTTGGTTTTGTATAAGTTTTAACAAATCAATGTTAGTTAGTTTAACATTTTGCAGTTCTACCTTCATTTGAGATAATTCTGCGGTAACAGTTTTTTTTATAACTTCGCTGAATTTTGTTTCCAGTGCATCTTGTAAATTCTTGTACGAATCAGCTGGTTGTGTATTTTTTTTGCATAAACCCCTCAATTCCTCTAACTTTTTTTGTAGTTTTTTATTTTCGTCTTCTAATGTTTTATTATCTTGTTTCAATTGTTGGAGTTCATTTTTAGTAACAGGTTTGCAATCCTCACAGTGATATTGTAGTACAAGACTTCGTAATGTCATACAACGTTCCTCAGTTGTACTTAGTTCGGCACATTTTTTACAGATGTTTGACTGACAAAAATCGCACTTAAAGGTTATGCAGCAATCTTTGCAGTTGCTTTTTGTGCATACTTTACACAAAAGCACTGAGTCCGTGCTCTCATAATTTCTACACTTTGTCATTATTTGGGCACATATCAAATTAAATTAAATTCTCTACATAAGATATGAGTAAAATGATATGCGGAAGTTAATTGCTGTATGTAAAAATTTCATGTTCGAGTAATTGGAAAATTTTCTTAATTAAATATTTAAGTAGTGAGCAGTACTTCTAAAAGCGCTTCACCACCGAATGGATTGGAAGCAAGGTTAGCTAAAACACTTTTTTTAAATCTGAGCCAAAACTGGAAAAACCACAAAAATTAGTAAAACCGTAAAAACAGTGTTGATTATGTCACTTATACACATGCATGTATGAATAACAAAAAAAATGTCTGCATATGTATGTGTGTTTCTATTTCCGTGACTGTCTTTAATTTATTGTAAACATATATATACAGTATGTCAGCGGATGGGGTTTACAATAGGTGTAATGGCAAAAATTTTTAACTTTTCGAGAAAATGTTATTTTTTATAAAAGTTTTTGCTTGCCTAAAGAATAGTAATGACGTTGGCAAAAATTATATTTTTTATACGGGGTGATCAGAAATTACAAACACTTAAAATTCCGTAAGAGTAAACTGGTTCTATTTTTTATTTTGGAACAAAATGTGAAATAAAAAAGTTGTTTCAAATTATATCGACTGTCCAAATCCAAAATTTCATTTGAATGTTGCATTGTTTCCGAAGCTAGTGAATTTTTAGTAAAATACTTGTTGGTTTTTGTCAAATTTTTTATTTATTTTTTATTTTCACATGCTTTAGAAAGGAATTCTATTTTAGGAACATCCTGTATAATTCCTGTAATGTTATATTCGATTGTTAGGTGCATTGTGTCCTAGTTTCGTCTACATATCATGACATATCTGCATTAAAAAATAATTCTTAAAGTGTTAACTGTCGAGCAAAGAATTTTATTAGTAGTGTTACGGTAAAAGTTCATACCGTTACGTTATTTAAAAATTGAGTGAGAGATTTCCCTCCCAATGTGTTTCAAGAATGGCAGTTCATAAATTGGGAAAAAGAATTAAAAAACTGGTTTAGCGCTTGACGTGAAAAAGAAAAAAATATATTAAAATGCCTGCACCACATTATTAGTGTTGTTGCTGAAAATCTTTCATTGAGAAATCAAGCCCGACATTTGGAGGTGGTTAAAAAAAGCTGCATCCAAAATATCTCGAAATAAAGAATATTTCCATACAAACCACATTTTAACCATACCTTAGAAGGAGGGGAAACGCAATTTTTTTTTAATTTATTATGTTGTTCGACGAGTCAACTTTTTCAACAAATGGGACAGTAGCTTCACAATATGCAAGTGATTGAAGTGGGATAACACTCCAAGTTTAGAATTTCTACCGGAAGGCAATATTTAAAAAAAAGTGTCTGGTGCGCTATCTCGTATCATAGAACAATAGGGCCATAGATACTATTTGAAAATACGTGCAATAGTAACTCTATTTACACATCCTTAATACATTCTTTTCTGATCAGTTAGAAGTCTCGCCGATGGAATATCGTAATAGAATGTATTTTCAGCAGGATGGATGTCTGGTATATGATGCCTGCGTCGTATGTAATTAGCTTAGTTGCAAATTTGGGCAAATGTGGACCTTTTAGTGTAAGATTGGGCGAACATCAAAATTATATCAGAAAAAAATGAAATTCAGAGGTCCAAGATCTGCGAACACGCGTGCGAGAACAGACATAGAATAAACTGAGACTCGGCAAAAATTTTAACAAAAGAGGCAGATAGCAAAAAAAGAAAAATTAAAGAATCCACGATAATATTATTGAATGAGGATAGTTGCGTGTCGAATTGTTCCGTAGATGTCTGTAAAACTTGGCTACCAATGTTAAAAGAAGAACTTCACAAACTTAATATTGTATAAAAACTAAAAAAACTGTTAACTATATCAACAGTTCTATGTAAATAGTAAGTATCTATGGATATTGATTATTCTTAGAGCTGTGTATTTGTCATACACAGCAAAAATTTTTTTTCAAAAAAAGCCTTGAAAAAGGAAACAGATTAGATTTCCGAAACGTCGGCGAAATATTTAATTTCAAGTTTTTATACTTATTTCTGTTGTTTATTTAAAAAAATCAACTTCTAACTGATCCTTTGACGTAAACGTCACAGGCGTAGAGGTTATTTACCAGTAACATACTGGTCAATTGTGATATATTTTGTAGATTCCCCTAGCACCGCTTAAAAAGAAAACATACATGTGGCAGGAAGTCCCAAAGAACTGAAGAAAGAAAAAAAGAATAATTTCGCGTAGAGAAATGCGTGGTTGAAAGAGATGTCGGTCTGTCAGTCTGTCGGTCTGTCCGTCCAACCTTTTCTGTTCACATGTTTTCTCCAGAACAGTTTAAGGTATCGACTTAAAATGTTGTACACCTATATACTATAACGAGATCTGGAACGTCACCTTTTGTGTAGAATATTGTATCTATGTGTACACTTATACAGGGTGATTCACGTAGGCCATTCATTAGAAGTTTTTCAACTTGCAGTTGGATTAGAAACTTGAAATTTGGTATGCAGCCATAATCGATCATGCCCGTTCTATCTAAAATATTTTCAGTCCTCCAACTATACAGGGTGTGCCAAAAATTGGTACCAACTTTCTTATTTTAAATGGAAACCTATATTTTTCTTTACATGGTTCGATTGGTCTTCTAATTCTGAGTTTAGAGAACCTAAGTTATGTTAACTTATCTATTACAATTTTTGACATATGTCCAATTTTTTGAAAAAAATTGCCGCTCTAGTAGTTTACGAACAAATTTGTATCTCACAAACCTTTCAAAATTATGAAACCAAATTTGTGAAACAGTTAGCTGGAAGTCCAGGCTAACTTTTGATGTCCCATCGGTGGTCCCATTTTGTACCATATGGGCGCAGCCGATTTTCAAATGTCGCAATCAAAAATTGTCAAAAAGTCAATTTTTTCAAATGGCACCTACTATCTTTTTTCACACCATTCGAAAGAAAATTGAATTTTAGGGTGAGTTACTTAAGCATTCCCTATACCTAACTTCACCCCATATCGAGTTATTCATTAAAAATCAGGAAATACCTTATCTTGCCGAGAGATTCCTTACTTCATCAAGTATGCCATGGAAACAAAAGACAGTTGTAATAATTTTTAAAGAAAAATATGGATTCTTACTTAATTACACACAACACCAACAAATTATTATTAACGAACAAGAACAATGTTGACGAAATTCTGTCAGTGAAAATGATGCACACATTGAGCATTTGTATTGAAATAATTATTATTATTGCAATACGATTTTTGAATAAAAATTAAAATGAAATGATTGTTTCCAAAGCCTACTACCCTTGAGGAAAAAAAACAATATTTTTTTCAAAAAATGCCATTAACTCAAAAACGACTGTAGATAGACATACACAATGTTAATAAAAGTGGCCCTAAAATTCAATTTTGCATTGATTTCTTGCGTCAGAAATGGTAGGCGCAAAGATGAGCTACGCAATCTGTTGAAAGTAGAATAATAGAATATTTGAACAAAAATATGGTGGTCACATTGAACATTTACGTCTGAATTTCGTCAACATTGTTCTTGTTCGTTAATAATAATTTGTTGGTGTTGTGTGTAATTAAATAAGAATCCATATTTTTCTTTAAAAATTATTACAACTGTCTTTTGTTTTCATGGCATACTTGATGAAGTAAGGGATCTCTCGGTAAGATAAGGTATTTCTTGATTTTTATTGAATAACTCGATATGGGGTGAAGTTAGGTATAGGGAATGCTTAAGTAACTCAGCCTAAAATTCAATTTTCTTTCGAATGGTGTGAAAAAAGATAGTAGGTGCCATTTGAAAAAATTGACTTTTTGACAATTTTTGATTGCGACATTTGAAAATCGACTGCGCCCATATGGTACAAAATGGGACCACCGATGGGACATCAAAAGTTAGCCTGGACTTCCAGCTAACTGCTTCACAAATTTGGTTTTATAATTTTGAAAGGTTTGCGAGATACAAATTTGTTCGTAAACTACTACAGCGGCAATTTTTTTCAAAAAATTGGACATATGTCAAAAATTGTAATAGATAAGTTAACATAACTTAGGTTCTCTAAACTCAGAATTAGAAGACCAATCGAACCATGTAAAGAAAAATATAGGTTTCCATTTAAAATAAGAAAGTTGGTACCAATTTTTGGCACACCCTGTATAGTTGGAGGACTGAAAATATTTTATATAGAACGGGCATGATCGATTATGGCTGCATACCAAATTTCAAGTTTCTAACTCAACTGCAAGTTGAAAAACTTCTAATGAATGGCCTACGTGAATCACCCTGTATATAACACAATAAATATTTTTCTATTCTATTCTATATTCCCTTGAAATTTGGTACACTTATGTATTATAATGACATCTGGCACTAAATTATATTTCGAGATGATTTCGTCGAGGGGTTGTGGGTTAAATATGGGTAAATAGAGGAAAATAAGTAAAGCAAGCTGGTAAGAGTACAGAAACTTGAAATTCGGTGTATGTAGTAGAAGCCAAGGCCTCAGATTTTTTATATTTTTCAACCCCCAACCACCCCTCCTCCATTATTAAAGGGGTTGATAAAATAAAATTGAGACATTCACTTTAAATTTGGTACATGTATGTATTTTAGCGGCATCTGGAACTAGATTATATTTTGAGATGTTTCAGTTGACGGGTTGGGGGTTAAATAGGAGTAAATAGGGAAACAGAAGTAAAGCAAGCTGACAAGGGTATAGAAACTTGAAATTCGTTGTATTTACCAGAAGCCAAGGCCTCAGATTTTTCATAATATTTTTCAACCCCCACCGCCCCTACTCCATTATTAAAGAGTTTGATAGAATAAAATTGAGATATTCACTCAAAATTTGGTACGTGTATTATAAAGACATCTGAAACCAGATTTTATTTTCAGATGATTCCGTCGAAGGGTTAGGGGTTAAGTAGGGGTAAATAGGTGAAAATAAGTAAAGCAAGCTGATAAGAGTACAGAAATTTGGGATTTGGTGTAGATACTAGAAGCAAAGGCCTCAGCTTTTTCATAATATTTTTGACTCCATCCATCCATCCCCCACCACTAGAAGGGTTGATAAAATTAAATTGTGATTTTTACTTGAAATTCTGTACATTATGTATTATAACGACATCTGAAACTAGATTATATTTTGACATAATTCCATTGAAGGAGTGGGGGGGGGTAAGTAGAGGTAAATAGGGAAGAATAAGTTAAGCAAGCTGGTAAGAGTACAGAAACTTGGGATTTGGTGTATACAGGGTGATTCACGTAGGCCATTCATTAGAAGTTTTTCAACTTGCAGTTGGATTAGAAACTTGAAATTTGGTATGCAGCCATAATCGATCATGCCCGTTTTATTTAAAATATTTTCAGTCCTCCAATTATACAGGGTGTGCCAAAAAGTGGCACCAACTTTCTTATTTTAAATGGAAACCTATATTTTTCTTTACATGGTTCGATTGTTCTTCTAATTCTGAGTTTAGAGAGCCTAAGTTATAATAACTTATCTATTACAAGTTTTGACATATGTCCAATTTTTTGAAAAAAATTGCCGCTGTAGTAGTTTACGAACAAATTTGTATCTCGCAAACCTTTCAAAATTACGAAACCAAATTTGTGAAGCAGTTAGCTGGAAGTCCAGGCTAACTTTTGATGTTCCATCGGTGGTCCCATTTTGTACCATATGGACGCAGTCGATTTTCAAATGTCGCAATCAAAAATTGTCAAAAAGTCATTTTTTTCAAATGGCACCTACTATTTTTTTTCACACCATTCGAAAGAAAATTGAATTTTAGGGTGTTACTTAAACATTACCTATACCTAACTTCACCCCATATCGAGTTATTCAATAAAAATCAAGAAATACCTATCTTGCCGAGAGATTCCTTACTTCATCAAATATGCCATGGAAACAAAAGACAGTTGTAATAATTTTTAAAGAAATATATGGATTCTTATTTAATTACACACAACACCAACAAATTATTATTAACGAACAAGAACAATGTTGACGAAATTCTGACGTAAATGTTCATTGTGACCACCATATTTTTGTTCAAACATTCTATTATTCTACTTTCAACAGATTGCGTAGCACATCTTTGCGCCTACCATTTTTGACGCCAGAAATCAATGCAATATTGAATTTGAGGGCCAGTTTTATTAACATTGTGTATGTCTTCTACAATCGTTTTTGAGTTATTGGCATTTTTTGAAAAAAATATAGTTTTTTTTTTCTCAAGGGTAGTAAGCTTTGGAAACAATCATTTCATTTTAATTTTTATTAAAAAATCGTATTGCAATAATAAATAATAACAACAAAATAACAACAAATAAACAGATTAACAAAATAATTATTTCAATACAAATGCTCAATGTGTGCACCGTTTTCACTGAAAGAATTTCGTCAACATTGTTCTTGTTCGTTAATAATAATTTGTGTAATTAAATAAGAATCCATATTTTTCTTAAAAAATTATTACAACTGTCTTTTGTTTCCATGGCATACTTGATGAAGTAAGGAATCTCTCGGCAAGATAAGGTATTTCTTGATTTTTATTGAATAACTCGATATGGGGTGAAGTTAGGTATAGGGAATGCTTAAGTAACTTACCCTAAAATTCAATTTTCTTTCGAATGGTGTGAAAAAAAATAATAGGTGCCATTTGAAAAAATTGACTTTTTGACAATTTTTGATTGTGACATTTGAAAATCGACTGCGCCCATATGGTACAAAATGGGACCACCGATGGGACATCAAAAGTTAGCCTGGACTTCCAGCTAACTGCTTCACAAATTTGGTTTCATAATTTTGAAAGGTTTGCGAGATACAAATTTGTTCGTAAACTACTACAGCGGCAATTTTTTTCAAAAAATTGGACATATGTCAAAAATTGTAATAGATAAGTTAACATAACTTAGGTCCTCTAAACTCAGAAATAGAAGACCAATCGAACCATGTAAAGAAAAATATAGGTTTCCATTTAAAATAAGAAAGTTGGTACCAATTTTTGGCACACCCTGTATAGTTGGAGGACTGAAAATATTTTAGATAGAACGGGCATGATCGATTATGGCTGGATACCAAATTTCAAGTTTCTAATCCAACTGCAAGTTGAAAAACTTCTAATGAATGGCCTACGTGAATCACCCTGTATACTAGATACCAAGGCCTCAGAATTCTTCCTAATGTATTGCAACCCTCCCACCCTCACCACCTCCACTCCATTATTACAGAGATTGATAACATAAAATTGAGATATTCACTTGAAAGCTAGTACTGCCATCTGATTGAAATGATTCCGTTGAAGGGGTGAGAGGTGGTAGGTTGTGAATAGGGGAAAATAAGTAGAACAAGCTAGAAAATTCATTTTTAACGTATATGGTAAAAACCAACACCTCAAATTTTTCTATGACATCTGCCCCAAATATTATTAAAATTCTATGATCAATAATTTACACATACTAGAGTGCAAATATAGTCAAGATGTTTCTTTTAACACGTTGGGCCCGGGGTGGCTAAGCGATGCCTCACTACTACACACTCCAGGGACCGCGAGGTATCAACATAGCTTAGATATTGTTGGGACCACGTGACATTAATGTGATGCCTCTTAGCAATGAAATCTAAATGGGAATAGAAAGAGTGCGGTCCAACAAGAACACTGCTTGTTGCGGGTTAGGTATAGCTACATTTATATGGAATATATTACATTGTAAATTTGTGAAACTCAAGAATATGACAATTGTAAAAAAAATTATTATATTTCTCAAATAGACAGTTTTTATACATTTCAGTTTATAGGGGTAGCCTTAGGTTGTTCAAAAAAACAAGATATGCAATAATTATGCTTACAAATATTACACTGGTATTTGGATCTAGATGACTTGTTTTGAGCTTATTTTCTACCATACTCTCTCCCTTATTTTCGCGCAGCACACCACACCTATTTTTCTTTGTTTTTGTGAAAATATGAGGTTCGGGATCATGATTATCGAGCAGTGTTGCCAATGCGAGCGAAAACGCTCACATTGCGAGCATTTCATTTATAGGCGGAGCGAAACTTATTTGGGAAGCAAAAATAAATGTATATTGAACATTGGTGGGAGTCGTATGTTGCAACCCCCCGGTCTCAATTTTCTCTTGACGGTCCTGCTTAGGCGAGTATTGAGAGAATTTTGAACGTATGTGGGAGCGAAACAGAGCATTTTGAATTAGATTACGGGGCAATTTAAAACATTTGGATTGGCAACACTGATATCGAGTTGCAACAGGAATAGATCGGATTGTTATGAGGTAATACATTGATACCTCGCTGTCCACAACAAACAATTTTCTCTTTCAGTCCGCGAAGCATCAACGTGATGCCTCATTTTTTTCTCTCAAAAAGAACAAAAAAATGATTTTTTTCGAAATTTAAGAACATGGAAATAAGGACCGTTACAAGTATTAACATTTAATAAGAAAATCGAGATCCGGTCTGAACGAACCAAAAAAATTTTTATAAAGCGGGGCTCAACGTGTTAAAGTGACTTGGATGAAAAATCTGGATGTGGAAGTAGTGATTCCTTAGGCAGCGGTTTTTTATTTTACACATGCCATTGTGCTTCTAAATTAATCAGTTTGGAACATCTACGCCTTATGTATTAAATGTAAGTTCATAGATATTTGAAATCTGTAAAATCATAATTCATCTAAACTAAGTTTCTTCCAATGTACAGGGTGTTCCAGAATTGTAATTTCTGAGGTCATTTTGGGCCCATGTAACCCAACTTACCTTAGTCTAAAAATGTATCCCTGAGGAAGTACATCCTCTTAAAGTAAGACAGAAATTCTTTTTTTCCAATTACTTCCGATACATTGAAAAAAAATTTAAATTAACCATATACTTGCTATTTTTTGACGCTACTAATGAATTAATTTCTGTATTGCCAGGACAATGTGACAGGTTCTTTGTTTCACAAGCACCTATGACCTATAGGGAAAGAACGATAATCTTTGATTTTTGGTTGATATTACAAAATTATTTTAATATCATATATTACATTGTGTACTAAAACAGTTGGACATTATGTGGAGCATTTGTTATGAATGTAATTTTTGTTAAATAAACTACTTTTCTGTTAATACAAACTTTTGTTCTGGAATTGCAAATAAATGTTAAATACAAATAGAGAAAAAAACCGACAATTTCCTGTCTTTTGATTAATATTACAAAAAAAAAAAGTTTGAAGCCCTTTGAAGCCCTTTCAATCGCCTGCAAAAATGTTCAAGTATTCCGTAATTTTACAGGGTAATTAAAAAATTGTCGCCAGTCAAATATTAATTACTATGAAAAAAAATTGAGAAACAAGATATTTGGGTGTTTTCAAGTTCACATAGAGTACCTATAGAGATACAGCTCCCACCAAAATTTCATAATTTTATCTTCAATATAACGGAAATAATTGGAATTTTCTTTTATGTGACTCACTTTAAGAGGGTGTACTTCCTCAGGGATGCATTTTTTCACTAAGGTAAGTTGGGTTATATGGGCTCAATACGAACCCAGGAATCGCAAGTTTCCGCCCGGGAACTCAATTCTGGGACGCCCTGGATATATGTAGTTATAGGAATTGAATCAAAACATTACAGTTTACTTTAAGTCAAAAAGTGTACATGTTGCAAGTATAGTATATTTCAGTTTCGATTAGATAAGTACCTAGCTTTCTTCTTGATAGTGTTTAAGTAATTCAACAATTCTTACTTCAATATTTCTCTCATAATACTAATTTATTATAAGTGAACAATTGTTATATTTAGAATAATAAACTTGACACTAAAAGTCACAAAATTTTGTTCATACTTTTGCCTCATTTGTATAGTTTGAAAGTAAATGACCGTATTTTTGGACCCTTGTGTCTATCAATAACCCGTTTATAGCACTCTGGTAATAAATTTCTTATGCTTTAACATCTGCTTGTAGTTGACTTCAAAAATAAAAATATTTTTACAAGTAGCATGTATTTTGACACAAAAATTTGGATCTACAAAATTTTTTTCTAATGCTACGGATTTTCCAGAAAAAATTGGTGAAGTGGAGATATTGGATGAAGAACAGTGCAAGATTGCGCCGCAAATTTTCGGATTATCCGAAAAGTTGCGCCGCATCGGTGATAGATTTAATATTAGGAAGGTATCTCAAACAAGCAACACTTTAAGAGGACAAAGATGAAACCGAAGCACTACGAGCAAAATTCAAAAAACTGCATTTATAGTATTCCGTGTGAGTGCAACAACAATACGTGGGCGAGTCATCCAGAGCTTTTAGTGTAAGATTGGGCGAACATCAAAATTATATCAGAAAAAATGAAATTCAGAGGTCAAAGATCTGCGAACACGCTTGGGAGAACGGACAAAGAATAAACTGGGACTCGGCAAAAATTTTAACAAAAGAGGCAGATAGCAAAAAAAGAAAAATTAAAGAATACGCGATAATATTATTGAATGAGGATAGTTGCGTGTCGAATTGTTCCGTAGATGTCTGTAAAACTTGGCTGCCAATGTTAAAAGAAGAACTTCACAAACTTAATATTGTATAAAAACTAAAAAAACTGTTAACTATATCAACAGTTCTATGTAAATAGTAAGTATCTACGGATATTGAATATAACTATGCTATACAGTATAAACCACGCCGCAACGAACATGAGTAAAACAAGTGCAATCTGCGAGTGGCCGTCTGGCAGCATATGAGTCCGAACGAAACTTAGCGATTGCATGTTCGGGTCAGGGCGCTTACAGAGAAACAAAGCAGTTCTGTGATTTCAAATATTTCTTTCAATCAGTATCGTTACAGCATTTAGATTTTAGAGTAGACTGTTGCTTGTTGACCTAAAGAAAACTTTGCATAGAATTGAGGAAATGAATATATTACTAGCAAAAATACTCGTAATTATTTCAAACTCTTACTAAAGACCTATCATAGATAAGTACAAAAACATATATCTTTCTAAACAAAATACTTTGCTGGCTACATGCCACGAACAACATTGAATTATAAGAAAGAAATATGCACATTACGTACAGAAAACTGTCACAATAATGTTACTTTTAATTTTAAATTATCCTGTTCAACAAAACCAAAAAACAACTAAAGACAAAAACACTTACCAAAAACTTTAAAAACTTTCACAGACACGTGTTTCTGTATCCTACACAAGAATACTTCTTCAGTGCTACTTCTTTCAAAGTTGAAAATGAACTAAACAGTCACTTACCAGGTAATAGGTAAACTAACATTATTGTGACAGTTTTCTGTACGTAATGTGCATATTTCTTTCTTATAATTCAATGTTGTTCGTGGCATGTAGCCAGCAAAGTATTTTGTTTAGAAAGATATATGTTTTTGTACTTATCTATGATAGGTCTTTAGTAAAAGTTTGAAATAATTACGAGTATTTTTGCTAGTAATATATTCATTTCCTCAATTCTATTTTAGATTACTCTTACATTGTAGGGAATTTGCATTTGCATTTGATTATGTTTTATGATTATACCTGTACTGGTTATTCTCCGAAATCTGTTTTGGATTATCCTGTTCGTTAGAACCATAAGCAATTACTGCATAAATACCTATTACCTGGTAAGTGACTGTTTAGTTCATTTTCAACTTTGAAAGAAGTAGCACTGAAGAAGTATCCTTGTGTAGGATACAGAAACACGTGTCTGTGAAAGTTTTTAAAGTTTTTGGTAAGTGTTTTTGTCTTTAGTTGTTTTTTGGTTTTGTTGAACAGGATAATTTAAAATTAAAACTAACATTATTGTGACAGTTTTCTGTACGTAATGCGCATATTTCTTTCTTATAATTCAATGTTGTTCGTGGCATGTAGCCAGCAAAGTATTTTGTTTAGAAAGACATATGTTTTTGTACTTATCTATGATAGGTCTTTAGTAAGAGTTTGAAATAATTACGAGTATTTTTGCTAGTAATATATTCATTTCCTCAATTCTATTTTAGCTTACTCTTACATTGTAGGGAATTTGCATTTGCATTTCATTAAAACTTTGCATATTAACGCATTTAGGTACTAAAAATTATCTGAATGTTTCACAATTTCAATGTTTCTTCCGAGACAACATCGGTAGTAAAACACTAAAATTGTGAAAATATCAGAACAGCACACAATCAGTATTGATTTTTTTTTCGAAACAAAAAGTACTTCTAAAAACATAAGTGAATATTCTCATAAAAATGATAAAGAAAAATAATCCCAATTCTGAAAAATAAAATAATACGCAAATAAACAAATAATTCAAATCAGATACTCAAAAAGGCCTCCTTCTTGAGCAAGGCAATAGCCTAATCTATCGTAAAAGCCCCTTCTAACATTAGACAGCATGTTAGGTGTAATACTTTGAAAAACCTCCAAAATTTTTGCTCGTAGGTCTTCTAAAGTATTAGGCATGTCCATAAATCGCCGATTTGCAGTACGCCCATAAAAAGAAATCGTTGGGTGAAAGATCTGGCGATCTTGCTGGCCATAAGATGAGGCCATATTATGAGCGGGACAACCAAATATCGCCAAATCTTTCTCCCGCAAGCCGACGAATTTCCGGGACAATTTGTTTCTGCAGTAAAGTCAAGCACTTATCTCCATTTAGATTTCCTTCTATGAAGAAAGGACCCAACATGTGTTCCCCTAACAGTCCTGCCCAAACATTTAATTTTTGGGGATACTGGGAGCGCAGTGTGTAAAACCGGTGTAAATTTTCCCTTGACCGATACCGAACTCTGGATGGATTGTGTGGGCCTAGCAATGGAAAACTTGACTCGTCAGTGAAAATGACATTTCGAGTAAAATTTTCGTCCCTATTTATTTTTTCCATTACTGTCTCACAAAATACCATGCGACGGATATTATCTGTGGGTAAAATTTAATGGGTTTTCTTCACTTTATAGAAACGATATCCATTTTTCTTTAAAATTCGTCAAACTGTCGTGGAACTCGAATTTACTGCATCTGCAATTTACCGGCTGGAAAATGTCGGTTGGAGCTGTAGCGCAAACCTTATTTCCAACATTTCCCTGTCATCGTTGGGTACAGGAGGCTTTTTGTGATATGTTGGACTTAGACAACCATGCTGCTCAAAATTCCGAATAATTCTGTGTATCGTTGATAAAGAAGGGGTTGGCCTGTCGTGAAACGTTGTTGCAAATAAATCTCGTATTTGCCTCACCTTATTATTTTGGTGATGCCATTTAATAATTTGTTTTTTTCATCAAGTTGGTATACCTCCATTATTAATTTTATACGAATATTAATTTATGTTTTAGAACTCACCAGTTGTTATTAGCAATCGTGCTGCGATAGCCCCACTCCGTGACCGTATTAGAACAGCCGGGCGATAGTAAACTATACATATTGCTTGTCGTGTTCCTAGCAGTGTGGTTTTATCTGTATATATAGCTATGTATTTATACACAGCAAATAAGATTTTTCAAAAAAAGCCTTGAAAAATGAAACAGATTAGATTTCCGAAACGTCGGAGAAATATTTAATTTTAAGTTTTTATACTTATTTGTGTTGTTTATTTAATAAAAGAAACCTCTAACTGATCCTTTGACGTAAAAGTCACAGGTGTAGAGGTTATTTACATAGTAAATATACTAAACATACTGGTTAATAATTGTGATATTTTGTAGATTCCCGAACTCCGCTTAAAAAGAAAACATATATGTGGCAGGAAGTCCCAAAGAATTGAAGAGGGAAAAAAATTTTAGATTCTCCCGATTTTGTCCAAATAGCTATGTTCTAAAGAATTTCCAGAGAGAAAGAGAACATAGATATGATGCTACTGAGTTAAAATAATATCTGTTGTTCGACCAAATGTATAGAAATTGTAATTGCAGTTTATATTATTTTAATTATTTCATATTTAAACAAACTAAAATAAAACATGTCATCACAAAATAATTTTTGTGTAATTTGTTATGGTGCTATCGTTCTACTGAGTAGAAATTTTAGTTTACCGTTCACTTAATTTCCAATATTTCGATACGAATTGAAACTCATTACTTTGAAATCATTTTTTCGAAATTTATTAATAGTCTGGGAATTGAGTACCACATCTAGGCTACCACAATTAAATAAACTATCTTTCAATTCTGATACATATAAAATTTGCGCATCAACTCCGACAAGATACCACGTGGCTGAACCGAAATTTACTTAATAAAGGCACTCAGATGTGGGGCCTGAAGAGCTAGGCAAACACCGCAAGTGTTAATGTAATTTTAACATTTCTGAACCGAATCGAAAAACCACCGTTCCTATAATTTCCGTCTGTCCGTCTAGACAAAATGATCTCCACCATAAGCTGATTCTGAATTCCATAACCGTTTTATTTTTCCGATCCGAGTGTAACTTTTGCTACACACCTCACTGAATCCGAAAACCGCTTTATTTATTTGGTATCAGTTTTATTTAGTTTTGCCAAATTCTTCACACCTACGCTCTGACCGTTCATTTAGGCATGAATATTGCTGTAGATAACCGCTTGCTTTTGCCTGGTACTTGCATACTGCTTGTTTTATTAGTTACTGTCTTGTAACTTGCTGTGGTGTTGTTTCTTACCGCTTACTGTTTTTTTTGCCTACTGTTTTTTTTACCGATTTTATTTCTCTGTTGCGCTCTCACCGTTTGCTGGCTTACCACCGCTTGCTTCCGAATTAAAAGTAGTAATTAGTAGTCAGCTAGCTTCTCACCGCATGGATCCACGTACGTCACAAAATGGCGCCCGAACAGGGACCTAATTAAATCAAATTAAACTAAAACTACATATTTCAAGTTTTTATTTTATTTATAATGCGCTTCGTATTTTGGTAGATGATACCATTTTATTTTGCTGTTGTAAATTTTACTATATGTTAATAAACTTTGTTATTTACCGACATCTGCCTTTTACTGTTGAATGTGAGTAAAAGTCTAATCTGCCGTCCAGACCCCTGAACATATCGTGTCTCCACTGTAGCTATTCCAGCCCTACTGCAAAAGGCTGCGATAGGAGGCTAATGTGGGACCTCTGCCCCACGTAAAAATTGTAAAGGTGGCGCTCGAGATAATCGAATATAACCGAAACATAGCTCGGTGCTAAAGTGACGTTTCCAGTTGCCTATGCGCTAGGCAACTGGAAGAAAGCACTCACAACACAAATGGGGCATAATATTAATGTTAACAAACAACTTATTTGCCTTCATTTAGTATCACCCATTCTGTAATAATCCAGGCGTTTTAGACTTTTGCTGCTAAAATCGTGCGATACGAAAAAAAATTTTTTATTGTGTTTACAGTGAAAAAATTGATAATTTATATTTAGACCCTGACAACACAAAAGCCCACAACCTTAATAAGAATCATCAGCAGATCACAAAACGTCTGCGAAACACTGCTAAAAAATGGATTATTCTACAAACACCGCCACTATCCATGCAGCAAATGTCTGTCTTTTACGCATCCTACGGAATCATGTGATACCCCACCCAAATGTACAAAATGCCTTGGACCACATAATTCGAATAGATGCTCCTCAATGCTACCACCAAAACCTCAGAAAAATCCAGTACATCATACAAGAATTGGTCGGTAATACAACTTAATGGAACTCAAATTCACAACAAAACCAGAGGAGGCTCTCTTGTACAAGCCCAACCTAGTCTCGGAATCGGAAAAGCAAACCCTCCCACCATTAACTATTATCTCAACGAATGTATACATTTCACTGTACCATTTGCAGATGACAAATTACATATATTTTTAGTATACATTCACCCAACGGCAAGAATCGAAGAAAACATATTCACAAAAGCATCTCTTTATAAATATTCTTTAATTGATTTTAATGCAAACAACCGAGCCAAAAAAAGGCAATTAAATACCTTTCTACAGAACTCCAACTTCCAAAGGTGGGAAACTGCACCAACCTTCATAATGCCACATAATAACGATACCACTCCAGATCTTATATTATATACAAGCAATGTATCAAGTAATATCCTAAATGTAGAAGAAACCCCAGACCTGGGATCAGATCATCTTGGACTTATCTTAACATTAGACCTACAAAAGTCGAAACAGAACAGCGATGTTGAAAGGTATAACTTTCCAAAACAGACACTAACAAAGCGAACGAAGGTATGTTATCATATTTGGAAGATTTGGAAGATATAGAAATTATCAGCCGACAAATATCAAACTTTAACGCTAAGCTAACGTCGCTAATTCTAGAAAATACGCCCAGGACGAAATATAACTATTATACACACGAACTTCCAGCCTATATTATAAGCCTTATAAAAAAGAAAAGACAAATGTATCGGGAATACAAAGCCAATGGAGACCCAGACATGAAAACGGTGATAAATACACTGTAAAAAAATGGCTGTAGAAATACATGAAATGTATTGTAATTTCACACGAAATAACATGTAAATAAAACAAATAAGTAACTTTACACAGATATTACATGTATGTGATAAAATTACAGTTTTCATTGTGAAATCCCTCAATAATTCATTTAATATTAAAATCTCCTACAGGAATTTTACCAACTCTACACTCTACGCAAAATTACATAATTTGTTAAAATATTTATCTGTAATGTAAAACTCACTGGTTATTAATGTAAATATACATTTTAAAGAGACAATTTTACAAAATTGTTTTTAAAAACCAACACACATGTAAAACCCCTTGATCAGTATGTAATATTACATTTCGGATTGTTAATTTAACTATCATGTTGCTATAGGCAAAACGTATCATGTGCATTCAATGGACCAATTAGCTTCTAATACTCGAGGTCAAGCCATATACAAGTCCCAGCGCCGTTTTGTCTTGTCTGCGTTTCTCATTAATTTATCGGTATGTGAAATTGTGTAAAACTGGGTGGTTTTAATTTTTTTAATTTTGTATTATTATTGGTAAGTATGGCTACTTTATAGTACTTATAAATTGGAAAGTTTATATAGGTACTAACAGAACTGAAGAATTAATTTGCATATCATTAATTTGAAACAAAAATTAAAACAAATACGATTATGCACACGGGTCTAAACAATAAATTTTGTTATTTCTATAGTACCTATATATAAATTCCTCAATTTATTTGAGTTTTATTTTGTTATAAAAAATAATTTCTAATTGTTTACGTATACTATTTTGTGTACGTATGTGTTTAAATGAATTAATGTTTTAAAGCCAAACTGTTTATAGAGTTTTATGGTATAAGTCGTATACAGTGTGACCCGCTTAAGATCGCAACACCCCAGTATAACCGTTCATTGATGCTAGATTACTTTCAAACTTTGGTGGTAAGAAAGGATCGATAAGGTGATTTCTTGAACTGGTAATATGTGATACATGTCAGTAGCATGCGATTTTACGGGGGTTTGAAAAGTCGATTTTTCGAGAAAAATATTAGCGATGTTTTTTAAAAAAATACTATTAAGGTATTCTTAATCTGCACCTTTGGAAACCACCTTGTACAAAATTACATCGTAGTGGAATCAAAGGTGTTTGAGAAAACTAATTTTTAACTGTAAAACGGATTCGCCAATCCAAAAAATATATTCTTTATTTTTTTGTTCAGAGTAATGTATTGTACTAGTTTGAATTGATTTTCTAACATAATAATTATTTATTTAATAAGGCAAAAATTATAATTCGTACATCATTTTTCGAACAAATGATCTTCAATAAAAATCTAAGTAAGCGATGAAAATGCCAATTTATTAATTTTTTTATTCTAATTTATTTTTCGAATAGCGTGAACCAAGACGATATAGTACAGAACCACGTGTTATTTTTTTTAATGGAATGCTAGATAAATATCCGTACATTTTCAGAAAAAAGCCTCCTTCTAGACACTTCTCACTTCTATATTATTATTGACTATCTCCCAACCATTTGGATGTAGTGATTTTTTTGTTGAAATAATGCCATCTGCAGATGTATGTTGAAAAAATAGATGATTTTTACAGAGCGTTTAAAGTGTTCTGATGGGCAATTTACTACAATCTGAATTTGTCGTATTGAGCTTACCGTTGGAATTTATTCAAAGATATCTCCTGCAGATTAACCCGGATGTCCCGGATCAAGGAACCAAAAGAAAAAGGAAATCATCAGGTCTTGTCAAATTCTTTATTTTTTTTTCAATTACTTGTATTTAAAATCTTATATTAGTTTTAGTATACTGGGTGTCTCATTATATTTTCCCCTATTTTAATACTTCATATCTACGGGATTATTCAAGATATTGAGATGCGGTCTCATTTTCTTATTTCCAAAGATCTTTTTAGAATACTTTCTTTTTCCTTTCAACTTCCGGTTATGCCAAAAATAGATATGCCCAACTTTGTTACTTCAAATAGAACATCCTGTATATTTCTGCATATTAAGAAAGTCTTCCAAAAACCTATCATATGTTATCGTATCCTTGATGGGCACAATTTCATATTTTTGTATTTTTTTATTGTTGCTAAAATATTTAGGTTAAATTATACATTTTAATAATTTTTCAAAATAAAAGTTTTGATCTGAAAAAGTACTACAATTCATTTTCATAACCGACTTAGGTTTTTAGGTGTATTCTTTCACGAGATGCAGTATATAGTTGATTCTAAATAAAGCTTATACTAAAAGTTATAATTTTTAAAATAAATGGTAACATGTGATATGTTCTTGAAAGGGAATAAATAAACCAAGCTTTCTCAATATGCAAAAATATACGCCGGCGTTCAATAATAAAGTTGACCTATACCTGAAAATGAGCATATTTATTTCCGGCATAACCAGAAGTTGAAAAGGTAAGTATTCTATGAAAACCTTTAAAAAATAAGAAAATAATGTCTTGAATACTTCAGAACATATTAAGTATTAAAATAGGGAAAAATATAATGGAGCGTCCAGTATATATAGTTACGTTTTCTAAACTTGATGGTTATAAATTGTGCTTGTGTTAGTCGTGTTAGGAAATATCCTTCTTTTATACTTATTTATTTTAACTCTAAAAATGTTCTAATTCTTTCAAATATTTTATGTTTATTATATGTATATAATGTATCCTAATAGTAATAAAAACGTTAAATATATATATTTGGTATTAATTTTGTTTTAGTAAAACATGGTTTCGTATAAGCATTTTCAGGTATAGGAAGCTACATACAAAAAATTTGCACTATTCTCTGTGTGCACGAAACCAGTATTTTAACATTATAGAAAATGTTTGTATGATATTATACAGGTCCCATCAATTACTATCATAATATTATGCATAATAGAAAATGGCGATGGATAAGGGGTTATTGGGAGTCTAAAAAAATGCTCTTGTTCTTAACTTACTGTATACGCTATACCCAACTAGCACAATTAGTCGTGGGAACGTAGCAATGACTATTGTAGGCACTTTAAAGTGTTTTGGTACTAGTCACAGGCACGTAATAGGAACGTTTCTAATACGTGTTTATGGCCAAAATGGGGAATATTTTCTGGTGACGATAACGTTACAGCCACGTTCCTGGAACTTGTCTGGCTACGTTACAATGACGTTGTTGCTCCGGAGCGGCGACGTGGCGGCGTAGACGCAGCAACTTTCAGAAAACTTTACCACTCCCTACTCTTTCAAATTGATGTTGCCCGTTCTTTGTCTTGCAACCGATTTTATTATATTTATGTTTCATTCTTACTTATGATTCTTGTTCTTGTTCATTTCCCTAACTCAGAAATTTAATAGAACATCAGAAAGTAATATTAGACAGCAAAACTTGTGCTATTTTCCAATGGTCTAAGGGTCACAATTAAAACGAATGCAATTTTACCGACAAACATAATGATAAAACGTCCGAATCTAACCACGCGCCTTTAAAATTTGCATTTTTTAATGAAAATATTGTTTTTAAAATATGTAATGTCATGCGAGAATATGACACACTAGATGCCGAAACCTATTTTTTATTGTTCTTCGGAACTTAACACTACTTTTTATGTATTCTGTAACGTGCGGAATGCGTAATAGCATCCTTCGTTACATTTTCTAAGAATTATTAGAAAAATGTTAATAATCAAACATTTTATTCTCCTATGCTCTGGTACTATAACGAACATTTCTGGACAGATGAGAGGTTGGTAGTAGCTTATGCTTACTCATCAGTATATTAAACAGCGCACGCTCGATAATATTCAAATTAAATTAAAGAAATAGATCAAACTGAGTGAAAAATGAAGTTGAGTCGAGTATTTATAATAAAGTCGGATAGTCACATGAAACGTAGAACTATCAGTAACAATATAGATCATTTGGCTAATTAATATTTCACTAAAATAAAGAGAACTACTTTTTGGGGCGGAGCCGCATTACTGTCGGTCCGAAACATATGTCACAATACACCGCGTTAGACTAAATTCGCTCTCTTTCACTCGAGCCGTCCTTCGAGGTGGACGTAATAGAAATTTTGTAAGACCCTGACGGGGATATTGGTAGAGAGGAACCTTATAGACGTATAAGGTAATAGTTAAATAATTATATATTGTTAAATACCATCTAACATTTAAACATATTGTTTTAGGTTCTTTCTTTCTTTCTTTCGTTCTTTCTTTCTTTCTTTCGTTCTTTCTTTCTTTCTTTCATTTAATTACAAATTTCATTTCAACGTCGAAGTGATCTTGATGTTACACCTTTGCTTTAAGCAAAATTATCTACGTTCTATGTTGATACTACGTTTTTATATACGTTTTCTTGATAACTTTATGGGATAAGAATACTACGTTTACCTTTATTATGAAATTTTCGACACAACATCTATTTAAGATTTTCTATCAAACATACGAAAACCTGGGCGAAGAAATTATTTATGTTATTCGAGCATAGCACGCCTCTACGATTTCATAACCTTCAAAGTGGAATGGTACGACATGTGACATCTCGCTAGAGCAAAATGGAGATCATGAACCATTTAACTACCCAACGGTTATAATCTATTATCATCAGAGGACAGGGGCATACCTAGGAATTTCCCTCATCAGGATATTATAATACAAGATAAGTACCTTTGATTATTACCTGTAAAAGGGATTATTTTCGCATATCTAGTGCTACACATTAATTCGTAGTCACTCATATCTTAAATCCGTTGTTACAAATATTTATATCTTAAATTCGCTGTAACAAATATTTCTTCGTAGTATCGATTTCTTGTATTCAACGTTTAACGTAATCGTAGTTGCTTGATAACGTGATATTGTTTGAATTTTGCCAGTATCGCAAATTCGCTGTGTCAAAGTACTTTTGTTTTAGATGTGTCTCAATGGTTAGACACGTCAGTTATTTGCACATAATACGCGTCGTGTGATCTGATATTTTCTAGATTTGACTCGTCAAGTCGCATCACTTATGTGGATTATTTATTTAAAGGAATTCGGATGTTCGGGGCGCGGTGAAATGTGTATTATCTTTTGTGGTTATATAACTTGGGGTGTCCCGTTTTTGAGTATTTGGCATTACGTAGCGGAGAGGCTATATACTGGTAGGCTCAAATAAATATCAGGTTCGAGTGAAATAGCATATCTTTTATTAGGTTAAGTTTTATTATCTTTGTAATATATTTTGTGTCGCCATTTTAGTAAATCTAATGGTGTGTCTTTTGTGTTGCACTTTAGTATATCTAGTGCTGTAATATAGTTTATTTGTCGGATCGTTTGCGAGATACCTTTGTATTATAGTTCGGTTTAAATCTCGTAAATGTTCATATCTTTTGTAATATATGATTTTTAGTATTGAGGTAAAGTTACGAGATGTATCTTTTGTAATATAGTTTTTTTATCTCGTAAACACCTCAAGTTTATCTTGCTGTTGAGCAATATGTGATATAGTGTACCTTGTAATATAGTTTACTTTGTACATATTTTGGTGATATTTTGCTATACAGTATCGCTGATGCTGTGATAGCTCACTGTTTTGTAATATAATATTTTGTAATATAGTTCTATTGTACATATGTAACTTTTGTCTTTGGTTTATCTTTATCTTCAATTTTCCTTGATTACACTCAGTAATCAATGGCGCCCAAGCCTTGAACTCCATGCCCTTTAGCTCTCCGTATCTTTACTGTGCTAGCCAGGTTACACCAGTGACGCTAACCACGTCGCTCGTAGGGTGGCCCACACTAGAATACTTGGGCAATATTTTAACAACGAGGTAAAACCTTCTTTTCTTAGCCACACAAAGTAGCGCCTTTTCAACGCGGGGCTTGATTACTTTAAAGGAGTAGAGAGTTCAAGGAAAATTTTCTTTATCTATCTTTTACTATTTGTCTGCTATCTTTATCTTTTACTGTTTATCTATTATCTATTGTCTTTTATGTTTTGCTATTTTTCTAAGTATTTTTCTTAACTTTAGTACGTTGTAAATATTGTTTTTAACATTTAATATTAGTTTATTAATGCTATAATTTTAAAATTTCCTTTATTTACTAACGATTTAGTTAATCGTCTGATGTATTCTAATCGATACTTGGAAATTGTGTTTCAGTGAGAATTTTATTGTTATGCAATATGGAGGTAAATTACTTACTTACACTCAGATGAATTGGACTATAAACTAAGGATCAGAGGAGCTATCGTTCATGGGAGTATAACTGTAAAAAATCAATTCTTAGAAGACGAGGAAACTTCAATTTGTAGAAAAAAATGAGTATATTAGAGGGTATGACGTCTAAATTTTATTCTAATATTCAGTATCCTGATTACAAAAGGATTAAAACTAAATTGTTACATGTACATAACTGTTTAAATAAATTTTCAATGTTAAATTAACAATTAGCTAATTTGCAAGTATATTTTTGAACTTATGACTCAAGTCATGTTATTATTTGGTCATGTATAGCAAAGAATATCTCAAAACATAGGTACCCATGGAAATATAATAAATTTTGCTGTATCATTTCAAATTTCAAGTGCTGAAAATTTTCAGACCCAAAGTCTCTTAGTCATTCAAATAATAGAGTATCTATAGAAAGAAAATTCATTAGAACTAAATATGGTTAATATTAATCACGTTCATACAGTTAAACATTTAATTTATCATTTAAATTATTTTATTGCCTATTAATAAAGTACAAATTTTAAGCTTACTGCTAGATATTTCAGTGTATGTATAAAAATCTCTATAAAACATCGTTTATAATTTATAAAGATATAAATACATAAAAACTTTGATGGTCGATGGTGAAATCAGGGACCGTGACAATCTCATTATAGTTGATAAGAGATATCAAACACCTTCCTTTGTTTGATGTTTATTATCTTTATTTTTTTTTGCAAGAATTAAATTTAATGCTTATAGTTAGGTGGTAGACGTGCAGAAACAAATATAATCTTTATATTTATATAGGACTATAAAATAATCAAAAGCTACTTAATACACAACGAATCAATGTTTTATAGGATATATTTGTTTAAAACTATTTAAAATGGTTAATAGTATCAAATATTCGCCATTTTATAATTTTAAATATCGGTTTTGTGAACCATTCGAATTGAATTTAGATCTCGAAACATAAGTTTGGTAATTAAATGAAAATAAAATGTCACCTATGACATAAAATTAATAGTCCAGTTCATAATGCTAAGAATATTAAGACGAGTGATTTTGATAAATCTTAGTGATATTATGTTACACACTTGTTCTGTACATGCTTAATATGATTTCACTGTTAATCAAAAGCAACAATTAAGTAAAGTTACAGAAAATTTTCAAAAATTGGTATCTCAAAATTTAGCATTGACTAGCTTAGCTGAACATAAAATAAACTGAAACGAAAATCGACCGTTTAGGCATTACGTGAAAAAATAATAAAAAAAAAAAAAAATAAAAATAAAATTAGTTTATGAACGAAATAATTTTTTTTATGAGTTATGTTAAGTTTTTAAATGACCAAAAAAAAAATATAAGCTTATGGAAACGAGACTTGAATTCGAAGTCTGAGATGTAGTTTATAAAAGGAACTATGTTTTGAGTGATGTTCGAAATAATTTTCAGCTAAAATTGGCTCCTAAGTTTTAAAATGCATTATAACTAGTGAAATCTCTCCTCTAATATATGAATTAGAAGGAAGACTATTGGTCATTATTATATAATAGACATAAAGGCCATGCACAACGATATCTCCATTGATAACCCTTCTTTAAATTTGATAAATAATTAAAAAAAAAAAAATAAGAATTTAAGCACATAGACCAAATTGTCTGCTTTATGTTGTATATGTTGTATATTCTGTATTTACTATTTATGTAAGTTGCCTCTATAAGTGTATATTGTATTTTAGTTATATCCGATAGAAATATGATGTATCTAACGCGAAAATAATCTCTTCGAAAAACAATCTCTTAGAAAAAATTTCTTAGAAAATCTCTTAGAAAAAAATTTTCTCTTAAAAAAAAAATATATTTGACATATATTTTTACGTGGGCTCCGGGATATTGTAACGTGCGGAATGCGTAATAGCATCCTTCGTTACATTTTCTAAGAATTATTAGAAAAATGTTAATAATCAAACATTTTATTCTCCTATGCTCTGGTACTATAACGAACATTTCTGGACAGATGAGAGGTTGGTAGTAGCTTATGCTTACTCATCAGTATATTAAACAGCGCACGCTCGATAATATTCAAATTAAATTAAAGAAATAGATCAAACTGAGTGAAAAATGAAGTTGAGTCGAGTATTTATAATAAAGTCGGATAGTCACATGAAACGTAGAACTATCAGTAACAATATAGATCATTTGGCTAATTAATATTTCACTAAAATAAAGAGAACTACTTTTTGGGGCGGAGCCGCATTACTGTCGGTCCGAAACATATGTCACAATACACCGCGTTAGACTAAATTCGCTCTCTTTCACTCGAGCCGTCCTTCGAGGTGGACGTAATAGAAATTTTGTAAGACCCTGACGGGGATATTGGTAGAGAGGAACCTTATAGACGTATAAGGTAATAGTTAAATAATTATATATTGTTAAATACCATCTAACATTTAAACATATTGTTTTAGGTTCTTTCTTTCTTTCTTTCTTTCTTTCGTTCTTTCTTTCTTTCTTTCGTTCTTTCTTTCTTTCATTTAATTACAAATTTCATTTCAACGTCGAAGTGATCTTGATGTTACACCTTTGCTTTAAGCAAAATTATCTACGTTCTATGTTGATACTACGTTTTTATATACGTTTTCTTGATAACTTTATGGGATAAGAATACTACGTTTACCTTTATTATGAAATTTTCGACACAACATCTATTTAAGATTTTCTATCAAACATACGAAAACCTGGGCGAAGAAATTATTTATGTTATTCGAGCATAGCACGCCTCTACGATTTCATAACCTTCAAAGTGGAATGGTACGACATGTGACATCTCGCTAGAGCAAAATGGAGATCATGAACCATTTAACTACCCAACGGTTATAATCTATTATCATCAGAGGACAGGGGCATACCTAGGAATTTCCCTCATCAGGATATTATAATACAAGATAAGTACCTTTGATTATTACCTGTAAAAGGGATTATTTTCGCATATCTAGTGCTACACATTAATTCGTAGTCACTCATATCTTAAATCCGTTGTTACAAATATTTATATCTTAAATTCGCTGTAACAAATATTTCTTCGTAGTATCGATTTCTTGTATTCAACGTTTAACGTAATCGTAGTTGCTTGATAACGTGATATTGTTTGAATTTTGCCAGTATCGCAAATTCGCTGTGTCAAAGTACTTTTGTTTTAGATGTGTCTCAATGGTTAGACACGTCAGTTATTTGCACATAATACGCGTCGTGTGATCTGATATTTTCTAGATTTGACTCGTCAAGTCGCATCACTTATGTGGATTATTTATTTAAAGGAATTCGGATGTTCGGGGCGCGGTGAAATGTGTATTATCTTTTGTGGTTATATAACTTGGGGTGTCCCGTTTTTGAGTATTTGGCATTACGTAGCGGGGAGGCTATATACTGGTAGGCTCAAATAAATATCAGGTTCGAGTGAAATAGCATATCTTTTATTAGGTTAAGTTTTATTATCTTTGTAATATATTTTGTGTCGCCATTTTAGTAAATCTAATGGTGTGTCTTTTGTGTTGCACTTTAGTATATCTAGTGCTGTAATATAGTTTATTTGTCGGATCGTTTGCGAGATACCTTTGTATTATAGTTCGGTTTAAATCTCGTAAATGTTCATATCTTTTGTAATATATGATTTTTAGTATTGAGGTAAAGTTACGAGATGTATCTTTTGTAATATAGTTTTTTTATCTCGTAAACACCTCAAGTTTATCTTGCTGTTGAGCAATATGTGATATAGTGTACCTTGTAATATAGTTTACTTTGTACATATTTTGGTTATATTTTGCTATACAGTATCGCTGATGCTGTGATAGCTCACTGTTTTGTAATATAATATTTTGTAATATAGTTCTATTGTACATATGTAACTTTTGTCTTTGGTTTATCTTTATCTTCAATTTTCCTTGATTACACTCAGTAATCAATGGCGCCCAAGCCTTGAACTCCATGCCCTTTAGCTCTCCGTATCTTTACTGTGCTAGCCAGGTTACACCAGTGACGCTAACCACGTCGCTCGTAGGGTGGCCCACACTAGAATACTTGGGCAATATTTTAACAACGAGGTAAAACCTTCTTTTCTTAGCCACAATTCATTTGTTGTATTTGGTGAAGAAATGGCGATAAATTAAATTTATTAGTCAATTGTGAAATTATGGTTCATGTGTTATAACAATGGTGCCGATAATTTTGGCCATCAACACGGCATATTTCAGAAAATATGACTTTAAGGTCGTTTTCACCAAGAAATGCTACTTGAAAGTAATTGCTACTTGGCGATAGTGACGAAAACTGCAAGTACGTAACTTTAAAGTTATACTTACCACAAATCTGCGAATGGAACTGTAGCATCACTTCAAAGTTGTAGCAAAGTTGTGACTACCACAAATTACCTCTTCAAAGTTGCCGCTGCTACTTCATGGTTACATTTTTCCCGATATTGATTCGGAACGTACGTGTTAGCCGTACAGGTTGAGGAGTAGACTGAACGCGTTCTTAGCTTTTGCTGTTTATCATTTACCTAACTTCACATTGAAAGACCTATCAGCTGTCGCAATTTACTTGTATGCAGTCATATATCAACGACTTAATAAACATAAACCTTGTTGGTATAATATACTATTACAGTGATAGATAAGATAGAAGAAAAGGTAGCTGTAATAAAACTGTGTTGAAATATTAAATTTTGTTGCCTTATTTTGAACATAAAATGTTGCATAGAATAATATAGCAGCATATAATTCTAGTCTAGGTTAGCCAAACATATTATATAGGTTAGGTTTGTTGCATTAACTTTATCTATGGTCAACATTGGGAACTAGTTGGTGAAATTTACTTCATGGTAAATTTCAGAGGTGACGTGCACTTTGTAGTAGCCGTACACAGTTCTGTAGATAGCAGTAACGTCATTAATATCTATGAATATTACTTACAAGTTCCACTACTTTAAAGAAATAGTGAAGGTTCCCAGAACGTCGCGGCAACTATTAAAGCTACTTGAAGGTGATTGCAACTTTGAAGTCTCATTTCAGTGATGCGAGTTAGTCGCTGCTACTATAGTTTGCCACCTTCAAGTTCTGAAAACTCGAAAGTCGTCCCACTGGTAACTACCACGTTCCTATGTATCACGAAAGCTACGTAGAAGTTGCATAACTATAAAGTAATCATTAGTGGTAGAAATTACGAGGTAGGGACTGTCAAATGAAGTTATTTTTACACCAAAGTCGTAAGTTTAGTCGCAATTACGTAATGGTTACTCATGCGAAGTTCCTATCTCAGTTACTGTCACTTTGGTGCTAGTTGGGTATATATATTAGCCTATACAGAAGAGGGTTGATATACAGTATGTAAGAGTCAGAGGAATAAAAATTTCAACTTTTAATAACTGCAGCTCCTTGGCCATTTTCTAGCAAATATTACAATAGTAATAATCGGGTCAACCTGTATATTGTTACGAAATTTTGAAGATCATATGTAATGTCATGTCCATCAAGCTATATAATAAACTCCCTAAAACCATAAAAAGTATAAATAGCATTCACCTCTTTAAGAGCACAGTTCGAGCCACTTTAATCAGTCACAGCTTTTATACCATAAAAGAATATTTAAGTTGTACTAGTTTTCAGGAGCGTACTTAGTAATATTAGCAATCCTCGTCCTTATTTATTGTTCTGTATTCTGTTTACTACACTATGGTTTCGTCTTGAGTTACGTGTTTTACTGTACTTATATTTTACAATGTTTTACAATTTTATGACTATATTTCTATACTCTTAATAGGGTCCTATAAAAATAAAGATATTATTATTATTATTATAAAAGTTCTTCTGCCGTCAGTAAAAATATATCATTACAATGTAAAAATACATATATATTATGGATATATTCATAATGTCATAATGAAAACACATGTATAATTTGAAATATTTCTGTTATTACTTGTAAAATTCCCATTTCAACAAGTGGGAATACGTTATTAATATGTAAAATAACTAATGTGGCATGTAAATATCCATAACTTTCAAGTAAAAAAACATACATGTTATGCCATTTTCCTGTCACTGTTTGTAAATATTCCAGAATGCATTTTAAATATACACATTTGGTGTGTAGATTTACATACCATTTATGTACATTTGCAGGTAGGAAGAGACATTTACAACAACTTGTAATATTACAATACATTGTAAAAATACTGTACTAATCATTGGTCACAAAAGTTGCCAATGATTTGTTATGTAAAATTACATAAACACTTTTTACAGTGTAGATTTAACAAAAACATTCAAGAACTAATCCAACAATTTAAAACGCACAAGTGGATAAGAGCATGCGAAAATATAAACTCCAAAAAAGGAAAAACTTATTGGCAAAAGATCAAAAAACTATCTAAATATAAAAACAAAACTGGAAATAAGCAAGGCATAGAGGAGAACGGTGAAAAGTACGAAACACCTGCTGAAAAAGCATACATTTTTAGCAAACATTACAAGAAACTGTACAAAAAATATGAAGATAACAATTTCGATAACATACATTGCGACACCATTACCCAATGGTGTGAAACATATTTCTCAGAGATACCACCAGTTGAAGAACACACTATAACAGAAGAAGAATATTTCGATACAATACACCAATGTACAGCACCAGGCCACGACTACATCACCAAAAACTTGTTAAGGAAACTAGACAAAAAAGTGCACCTACACGTTAAGAAAATGTATGAATTTTGTCTAAAAAATCACTATAATTAGCACTTAACAACATAAGCGAATATAACAATTTAATATCCACAATAAATTATTCTGCTCAGTCCTCCATACTCATGTATAAAAATTCAACACCCAATACTAGATTTAAAAATAAACCTTGGTGGAACGAAAATTGTGACCAGACAGTCAATCTCAGAAAACAAAAGTTCCAGGATTTTAAAAATAATCCAAACCAAGAAAATCTGATAGAATATAAAAAGACAGACGCCATGGTTAAGAGAACCACCAAATAGGCAAAGAAAAATGGCTGGAAGGAATACTACTCGTCTTTAAATAAAAGCACTCCGAATGACTGAATGAATGAAATATGGGCAAAAGTAAATGCATATAAAAATAGAAAAGTTGCTTATGGAATATTCATTAATATTGATGAAGCACAGTGGATAGAACCCTTCCACACAAAACTCTGTCCACATCGCCTCGAAATTTCTTCTACAATATCCACAAACACCGATTCAACTTTCACAATCGAAGAACTGAACAGAGCCCTCAAACAACACAATAATACATCACCGGGAATGGACAACATACATTATTCTATGCTATGTACGAGTAATTTACCAAATACTTCAAGATATATATTACTGGACGTTCTCAATAATATGTGGTTAAACAATAAACCAGTGCCAGAAAATTGGTCTAACTACATCATAACACCCATTTTAAAATCAGGAAAACCGCAAAATCAAGTACAATTGTTTTGACCCATCGCATTAGCGTCTTGTGTACTCAAAACATACGAGAGAATGATTAAGAATCATATGGAACACTGGTTAGAGTTTAACAAATTACTACCATCGAGTCAACTCAGTTTTCGTAGAAAATAAGAAAGCGTAGGTAATCTGGCCACCGACATTCAACTCTCTCTCACAAACAATTACGCAGTCTCCTCAGCATTTATCGACATAAAAGGCGCATATGACAATGTCATCTTAAATACTCTGTCAAAAAAAATGGAAAATATAGGAATCCCACTTCCTATAATCAGAAATATATATAACCTTTGCCAGAATCGTAACATATATATCAAGGTACCCAATCAGATTCTAGGACCTCGCCAAACTTCCCTAGAATTACCTCAAGGCAGCATTTTAAGTCCTCTGCTGTACATAATATACTATGACTTCGAGCTTGTATTCAACAGGGACACAAAAGCGTTACAATTCGCTGAGGACATCTGGACATAGACACCTATAACCTAATATTAAATGATACCATGGAGAAAGTCTACCATTCGACCACAACAAATGGAATAACAATAGCAGAGAATAAATCAGTAGTGGTTACTTTCACCAGAAAACGGTTTCAGCCTCCGAATGCTATTCAATTACACAATTATCATTTCGCATAGAAAACATCAACAATTTTCTGGGAATTGTCCTCGACAAAAAATTAAACTGGAAAGAGAACATACAATACCAAATCAGAAGAATCGATAATGCATGCAATATTCTGAAAACTTTTTGCCACCAAAGATGGAGTGCAGATCCCAATATTGCATTGATGTTTTATAACAGCCTCATTAAATCTATGTTAGATTACGGAAGTATATTTTATGGATCTGCTGCTGCTGTTCATCTAAATAAAATAGGTGATTAAAAACAAATGCGTTAGAATGAGTATAGGATATATAGCAAGCACATCTATTGTAGTACTAGAAACCAGAGCTGGAGAAACACCCTTAAACTAAGAAGAAAATATCTTACTAACAAATTTCTTATAAAACCATGCAAAGGAAAGTAACATAATACCGAAAATTGGTCAACTTACTACTGTCTGCCTAACACACAAATATTGGAACAGCAAAAAAACTCCACTTTTAGTAGAAAGTTTTACCGATGTTTCAGAATATATACATTTATTTTACCAAGAAAACACCCAACCCAACTATTCCATAAAATTTGAAATATATCAGCTGGTGAAAACTGGCCTACTAGAAGACCACGCAAAGGTCCTAGAAACATTCCGGAATAATTTATTTGACGAGCATGTAAAAGCCAAGTGGAAGAATTATAAGCAAATAATTACCGACGGCTCTAAAATTAATGAAGCAGTAGGAAGCGCAGTATGGTATCCCAGAGAAACTATTCAGCTAAAATATAAGCTACCTAAAATTGTATCAGTTTATATTGCAGAACTTCTAGCTATGAAAGAAGCAATACTAACCTGTTTGAAAATGGAGAAATATGACTTTGTAATTTTATCAGATTGCAGAAGCGCCAGATGTAAATTAAAATCAACAGCCCCATCAACAAACAGTAACCATATAATAGCAGAAATTCTATTCCTTTACTCCAAGGCAATCAGACAATCCAAAATTATTTCTATAGTCTGAATAAAAGGCTACGCAGATATTAAAAACAATGAAATAGTCGACAAATCAGCAAAAGGTCCAACCAAAAATGGAGTGAACCACCCTTCCTTTAAAACACGAAGAAGATTTATACCCAATATTTAAGGCAAAAATGAAATCGCAATGGCAACTGCAATACGAAAATTCAATGAAAAGAATGTTTTAAAAAAATATAATAATAATAATAATAATATAGAGCGCTTGCCGATGAAATTAAGAATATGTGGAAGCAGAAACAGGTTCACATAATTCCCATAGTTATCTCGGCAACGGCCGTCATCCCACGGAAAATACATGAAAGCCTCATCAAATTACAGCTGCCCCCATTAACATACATCCAACTCCAAAAGTCAGTTATTCTAAATACAACAGCAATAGTCCGGTCTCACCTCAACCTTCCCCAGTAGAATTGATAGATTACTTGTTTGAAAAAACCGTAACTATCACCTTCCGTCTAAAGACGTGCAAAACAAATAATAATAATAATAAATGGTCTTTATTTTCCCACTACAGATACATAAATTAAATAAAGAAAATACAAATCAAATGAGTAGAAAAAACGCTGAAGATCAGATGGCTATGTACAGGCATGCCCCTGTTTTTAATCTTAAGCGTTAGTAAATAAGATAGCGGTAAACGATTATTTTGTAGTAGCAAATTAATTGTCATACAATTACAATATTAGAAAAAAAAAATCAATTTTAAAAACATTTTATCTTTAAGTGCAATGGGTAGGCTTATAGGATTACTGTCGATTACCTTAGCTCAGATGTTGTATTTACGGTTTGTTGATTTAGGAGAAATTTCTTATGATTTTTATATACGGATATTGGCTTACTTTTTATAACAGATGATATTGAATTATAAATTTTAGTTATTTGGTAAGAGAAGGAACGTTTAAATAGTTCAGTACCATGAAGGGGAGGAGTAAGAGTACCTTTAAAACGAATATTTATGTCATGTATGTCCGTTCGATAAGAGATCTTTTTATTTAAATATTTAGGAATTTTGTTGGTTACAATTTTATGAAATAAGCAAGCAGAATGAAGCAGGCGTCGTCCAGACATGTTAAGCCACCCTATCTCGGGCAGTTTATGTAAAATATTCTGTCTACGCTGTATTCCAAAAATTAGCCTTAAACAAGAATTCTGTATGACTTGAATTCTGCGATCATCTTCCGCATCTATACATGGACCATACACTGTATCGGCAAAATTGAATCTGGATAACACTAATGATTCACATAAAATTGTTTTTACTTTTTGATTAAGACAATGTCTATTACTGTAAATCATTTTAAGGTTCATGTAGGCTAATCGGATACAATTATTTATATGAGGTTTAAATCTTAGTGAGCTGTCAAAGATTAACCCTAAATTCTTTGCCTTTTCAGTGGGGCTTATATTATGTCCTTCCACGTTTATTTGAATTTTTCCCGTTCACTGGGATCTAACACTTGGTTGTCCGAATACAAGAACCGATGTTTTGTTGGCGTTAATATTTAGTGAGTGAGATTTAGATTTTTCCAGTAACGAGCAGATGTCTTGGTTAATTTTATTCATTGCATCTACATACTCACTTGGATCGAAAGAGAGGTACAGTTGTGTGTCATCCGCATATAAATGCATTTGACAGTGCATAACAGCTTTCTGAAACTCCGATGTGTACAGTGTGTACAATAAGGGGCCCAATATCGATCCTTGCGGGACACCACACAATACATTAAGAGGGGCAGAGACACTCTCCTCAATTTTTACTCTTTGTGTTCTACCTGTCAAATAGCTACGAAAAAAGTTAACCGTTTCATTACTTAAACCAATAAATTTTAGTGCAGCTAAGAGTATTTCATGATTTATAGTGTCAAATGCCTTTGAAAAATCAATGAGAACCAATACCGTAGCTTTTTTCTCATCTGCCCCTCTCAATATATCGTCCGTAATGTTCAAAAGAGCCGTTTCACAACTGTGTAATGGGCGAAACCCTGATTGTATGTCAGGCAGTAAATTAAATTTTGTCACGTGCTCACGAAGTTGCGACTCTACCTCTCTTTCTAACACTTTTGACAATGTTGGTAAAATACTTATTGGTGGTAGGTCCTTAAACTCAGTGGGGTTATTATTTTTTGGAATTGGCAGTATAAGGGCATCTGGAAAAACGTTATTTTTTAAACAAAAATTTATGATGTGTGTTATACAGGGTGTCCACTTTTTCAATGGGATTGTATTGGTAACTTCTAAACCGTAAGAGACAGAAGGTCGGTTAAATTAGAGAAAAGTTGTGCATTTTAAAGCTCGTTAAGATGTCTTTTTCAGATTTGAAAAATGTTCAGTAGTTTCAGAGATATCCTGAAAATAGTGAAAATCTCCATTTTTAATTTTTGCTAATAACTCGCAAATGATAGGATTTAGAAAAAAAATCTTTAGATAAAAGTTGAACGGTGTTCGGTTGTCTATTTAAAATTCTCAAATTTACATTTCTATCATTTCGACGCTAGGCGTCGCGACGCCCAACTTTTGTTTTTCTTATGGACGCCTATCATTTTTTAAAGGAAATTGAATTGGCGGCATCTTACCTAATGTGAAACGGTAGAAATTTCATTTTTAGCACATTGGTGCCGGGCGTCGGAACGCCAAAACTT
Organism: Stenurella melanura; assembly: GCA_963583905.1. NCBI lineage: Eukaryota > Metazoa > Arthropoda > Insecta > Coleoptera > Cerambycidae > Stenurella > Stenurella melanura. The sequence continues at coordinate 94,947,865 of OY757315.1, forward strand.
TTACATTTGACAACATACCATTTATGTCGATACCTAATTTCTAATTAAACGCTAAAATGTAAGAATACATTCTTTACTGAAACGTTTTCAGGCTATCTTGCATTTTTTTATTGAAAAATGTAACTAAGTCAAATAAAAGATAGCTTTACATATTGACATTTTTATTGAAAGACAAAACAATAACTAAATACGTAACAAACGACGAAAGACATAATTACCGGCTACATTAATTGTTCAAAATGTGCACCGTTTTGTTCAATACATGTTGACGTTCGGATGTTCATTTGGTGAATAGCGGCTTGAATTACCTCAGGTTCAATTGTTTCAAATGCTTCCATTATTTTTTCTTGCAGTTCTTCTATGGTCTGACAAGACCTATCATACACTTTATTTTTAAGATATCCCCACAGATAATAATCCAGAGGATTAATTAAGGTTCGGAGACCTAGCAGGCCAAGACACTGGTCTTCTTGTTCCCATCCAAGAAGCGGGAAATGTTTCGTTTAAATAATTTCTAACACTTCTTGCCGCATTGTGAGGACCAGCTCCATCCTGTTGGAACCAGACCCTGTTTTGTCGAAATTGTAATGGTAAATTGTCAATCATGTCTTCAAGGATGTCAACATATTTTTGGACATTGAATGAAATAAGGACCCAATAGTTTATTGTCTATGAGACCACACCATAGATTTAACGAAAACCGAACTTGGGGTCGTACTTCTTGTATGAGGTGAGGGTTGTGAGTTGCATAGAAATGCTTATTTCTCCGGTTAAACATCCCTTTATTTGTAAATGATGTTTCATCTCCCCATATAATCTGACAGGAAAAAATATTTTCGTTCCGTAACTTATTGCGCCTGAACCAATTACAAAACTCCAGCCTTCTTTGTGGATCATTAGGGTGTAGGTTTTGGACCGATTGATACTTGTAGTCATGGTACCCATATTTTCTGATTATTTGCTGAACACGACTTTTAGATAAATTACATTCAGTTGCTATTTTTCTACAAGAATTTTCTGGGGTTATGTGCATTTGCGCTAAAACATTAATATCACTTACAGGTTCTCTTCTTGTCACATAGTGATCTCTACTTCTATTGAAAGTACCGCATTCGGCCAGAATTTGGGATAAACGACGAAATATTTTAATATCCGGATGATTCCTCTCAGGATACAATTCTACATATCGTTCTTTTGCTCGTAATGAATTTCTGGAGCATTTAATGTAGAGCTCGAACATATCCTTCCTTTCTTCTAGTGTATACCTCACCATAATTAATTAGAAAAATTTGTATAATAGTAATAACAATTTAAATAATATTTTTTTCTATAATTTAAAACATAACTAGAACAACTTAAATTTCACAAAAAGAAAATTGACAATACTACGAGTAATGACATTTGTAGAACAGTCAATTGTTTATCATGGCATACTTTGGATTTACAAGAATATTAAAAAAGGTTGTGTGATAATAACACCTGTACAGATCCATTTTTAAATAAATTTCTACCGTTTCATATTAAGTAAGATGCCGCCAATTCAATTTCCTTAAAAAAATGATAGGCGTCCATAAGAAAAACAAAAGTTGGGCGTCGCGACGCCTAGCGTCGAAAAGATAGAAATGTAAATTTGAGATTTTTAAATAGACAACCGAACACCGTTCAACTTTTATCTAGGGATATTTTTTCTAAATCCTATCATTTGCGAGTTATTAGCAAAAATTTAAAATGGCGATTTTCACTATTTTCAGGATATCTCTGAAACTACTGAACATTTTCCAAATCTGAAAAAGACATCTTAACGAGCTTTAAAATGCGCAACTTTTCTCTAATTTAACCGACCTTCTGTCTCTTGCGGTTTAGAAGTTACCAATACAATCCCGTTGAAAAAGTGGACACCCTGTATAAGGCAGGATATAAGGACAGCACATTAATAATATTTTGATATTGAGTCCATCGTGACCAAGGGCATTGGTTTTGATTCCATATAAAATTTTTTGCACATCAAATTCGGAAATAAGTCGAAAAGTAAATGTCTCTATATTTTGACTGATGTTGGTATTGTAATAATTAATGACATTTTGATCTGTAGGCATCGGCGGTATATTATTTGCATAATAGTTATTTAGATTGTCAACATTTTTTAAATGACTGGGTATTGAGTTTTTAACAGTTTTTCCTATATTTAGAATTTGCAAATCCCTCCATACTTTCTTAATACCATTTACCCTGAGTTTGTGCTCAAAAAATACTTTTTTTTCCCTTCTGCACGAGAGTGTTGTGTAATTTTTTAACTGTTTATAACAATTAAAATGACCCTCGTTCTTAGTTTGACGCCATCTACTACGGGCCTTATTCCTAAGAGATATCAGTAAACGTACAACCCCAAGTTTCATTTACACTGTGATTTATAAACATAACCAACAAAAACTTTATAAAGACCATTTGTAGACTCAGAAGTAACCATGCTTTGTATCCATAATATAAAGCGACAAACATTATATAGACAGACAGAAGTAACCGTGATTTGTATCCACAGTATAAAGCGAAACTTGGCCTGGTGAACAACCCATATTGTATCTGTGAAGAAATTGCTGATCTACAACACATTTTATATTGGAATGTATACTTGAAGTATCAAATATTGATAATCTTTATAGTGACTTAGCTCAGGAAAGAATTCTTTTTCCAATAAATATTTCCACATTATTACAGACAAAAAATATTAAAGTATATTCATCATTGTACAAATATATCAAAAACACCAACATCAAATTATCAAAATAACAGCAAGTATATTATTGTGATATTGGGATATTTTATAATAAAGCTAAACTTTGCAACATTAAGGTCAAAATAGCAAAATAATTGATTCATAATGACAGCAATAAATTGTTCATTAATAAAGATTTGGCAAATTTAAATAAAAAATAGAAAATTATAACGTTTAAGCCAGAATCTACTTCATCGCAGAAATGGAAAAGTGTTGCACGAGCCTCAATATGGTAAGTTGTAATGATAGAAAGAAGGGCTCATGCAAAATGTATAGGTAATAGTAATGCGTAGTAGTAATATTTTAATTGTGCCAAATATCAAATAATTATAATTTTATTATTTTAAATATTTAACATACCTGATATTAAAAAACGATATTGTTACATCGTTTAACTTACAAAATGCTTATGGAACAATATTAAGTAGTTAAACACAGGTAGAATCCTACCAGAGTGCATAGATGTAGTTGGAACTCAGAGTAGAACCTACAAAATACAAGTTAAAAATTTTAAAATGAATGTACTAACAAAGAAACTTAAAATACAAATGTAATAGGCTATGTAAGTGTTTAATTAATCACATTTTAACTATAAAAATCAAATGGGAGACCGGAACTCAGTGACTTTATGAGACAGTGAAAAACTCTCCCGCACCTAACGTAAAGTTATATAAAACACAAAGTGCATGAAACCACACTTCAAGCACTGGAATGTGTTGATTTTAAATAGTAGTAAGTAAGTTTATTCATTTTGTAATTGTAGAGACCACTTTGTAGTTTAATTTTGATGTAATAGCACATTTCGAATACCATACCCAAGGACTGGTACATAGAAATGCATCGTAGGCATACCTGAAAAATGCAACATTATTATTATTATTGTTACAAATGTTAAAAATGGTGTTTATAGGTTTAAAAACGATTGTAGGTGATTAGATTTTAAGTTAAAATGGGAAAAGTAAGTTATTTTAGCAGCTTTAAGCACTTGTGAACAATTTTACGAAGAGTTATCGAAATTCCTAATAAGAAACCAGAGACATGTATGGGATATCAAAATGTTCAGAAAAAGGTCAGAAAGGTTAAAACATAATCAGAGTAAAGATTTATTCAGTAAATTGCTAGAAAATTCATTATAAAAAATATAAAATTTAAATGTCAAAACTAGATTGCTTTGGTTTTTAAAAAGGTCACATCTAAGCCAATAGAATTTAAGTATTAAAAAAAAAGAGTTGTTGAAGCGTGGGTACAAAAACGACGCGTTTGTTGAGCTCCACAAAATTTTACGATAAATAAATTAAATTTGAATAAAATTTCGTAAATCAAATATAAAGTGAATGTTTAAAAGTATCTATAAAGTACGTGGAACACGTCAAGTATAAAAATAGAAGCAAAAAGGTACCCAAAGGGAATCAAATAACCTTTCGTAACCCTACTTTTTATAAATAATTTATGCAAATTTTATACAAGTGAGTAGTTTCCCATGTAACATTGGTAAATTGTTACTTACCTTAGCAAAATAAGTAAAGTGCGGAAGTGTATCAGTGAAAACATAGTTTTAATTCGTCGTAAAACAATTATCACATCACCAGAAGTAATTAAGCAGCCATTTACGGATTCCGAATCATTGAGAGTGCTGCGCGGTCAGTTCAGCATGTCTACACATCAGGCCCGAAAGTCGGCAGCAATAATCACTACATCCAGGACGGAGTAAGAATTAAAACAATTACACAATTTAAGCTTAAATTCACAAAACAAAGGGAAAACCAATTTCATTAAAGGTTGCAACAAAATAATTTTCAAATCAAAAAGGCCAATTAGATTTAAATCCCTAGAATAGTAATTGTCACATTTTTGTTTATACTTTTCCCATATTTTTATTTTACTAAATAAAAATATGGGAAAATTATATGCACTATTTCCCACTATTCTGCAGAATTACTGTCAATGCCCTAAACTGCAATTTGGCTAATTAGTTTTACTTACCGCTCATAAATATCATTTTCTTCCTCCTCTCTTTTTATTGAGGCACTCTTTATTTCTGCCATCATAATCTCATCTTCTTCAATGTCAATATCGCTTTCTTCATTTTTGATGCCCAACTCCGCATTCTGTAAGCCGCCATTTGGTACATATGTAGAGTTGATTTCTATGGGGTCCGTTTTTAAAGAATGTTGATCTATTCCTCCGATCACAGAAATATCTTCCCCAATTTCAGTCTTAAAATTTAGCAGGTTTTTTGCGTCAAGTTCTGCATTACCTAATCCAAGAAAGTTCTCGACTTCCATGTTGGTATTAATATCTCTCTCTTCAATTTTTATACCATTCTCTTCGATTTTAATGTTCAGCTCCGCATTCGGTGAATCCACATCTGGTAGACATTTAGGTATGATTTCATCGCTGTCTACTTTTAAAGAGCGATTCATTTCAGCGGTTATAGCAATATTTTCACCAATTCTAGTCTTCATATTAGCTGGTACATCTTTTGTGTCAAACTTTGCATTCTCAAGTGCAACGATGTTTTCAACTTTCATGTTGGCATTGAGATATACTCTAGACTCTTAAACACAACACGATAATTAAGTCAACAAGGCTCACTCACTGCTATCAGAACTTGACTTATATTTCTTGTTTGGGATAGTTCTGAAAGAATGCCAACTTACTTTGACTGAAAATCACACATTAAAAATGTCTTCAAAAGTTCAAATTTTATAATATACCTAATACATTTTTGGTCGAAATTTCGTTTTACTGATGTTCTCGAATTTCAGTCTGTTAAAGATACGTTCTTCCTCTCTGTATTAATAAATAATACACAAAACAAAATCAAACATTCCAATAAACATGGCGAGCAATAACCTCAAAGACAAAAACTTGACATCAAAAAAATCAATATCAATCTGGAACGCTAACTTGAATTAAGACGTCACAGAAGAACGTGGAAGTTGCGGACCATAATATTTTTTTTTTATAAAATACATATATAAGTAATCACATTATAACTATGTTTTTTAAAGGAGTTTCGTTCGCAACTTTACGCCAAGGAAAGCCGTGAGGAAAGCCTGTCTCCTGTCTCTCTCAAAGAATATATATAATTCTTTGGATTCTGACATGTTAGGTGAGCTTTAGTATTTAGGGATTTAGGTATGAATTTATGTTCAAAATGTTTTTGTTCGCTTGTTATTTTAATAAATTATTCATTTTATTTTAGTAAATATTAAGTGTTCATTACTGCTGCTATTTTTGTTTAAAAGTAGTGCTGCTCCATCTAGCGATAGTGGTGTTAACGCACGGTAAACATTAACTTATAGGTGTCCCATAAACTGGAACTGTTTCATATTGCCGTCCGATGCAAGATGGCGGTAGATTTATAGTAGAATCTAACTTTAGGTTAGTAGATTTTGGAAGTCTGTGATCTAAATTATTCTGAATGTAGGTAGAATAAGGTTAATAGAAACCGGCAACCCTGGTCCGAGGACATCTCAGGACAGGGTATTTCTCAAAACCAGAGCAAACCTTATGCTTATATACTACATAAGTTTTCTCAGTAGATTGTGATCATTTAACTTCTATATTATATTTAATTGAACTGGTCACATCCTTGGGTCACATCTCGCGTTGATATTCCGCCCACTAAGGCATGCGCACCATACCCAGAATACTCTTAAAGGATAGAGAGAGGCTTTCCCACGATCAGTAAGGCTATCCTTGGCGTCAAGTTGCGAACGAAAGGTATGTGACGGAAACAGTGCAGTAGCGGTAATTGTTAAGTCATAACTATTACGTTGTCATTAATATATACCGGTACTGGAAGCTTAGACACCGCATAAAGAAAATAAAAAATAAAAAGAAATATCGGCATGAGTATCAAGCGTTTAAAATTTGTTCTTAATAATTTACTTACATCTGTATTTATTAATCTCATATTTTTGTGAGATAATGTCCCCGTTAAAAAATATAGTTATAATTCTATTAGTAATAGTAGTAAGTTTCTAGTTATATTTAAAAGTACAAAATTAGAAACTAAAGACTGCCATACGCTATACCCAGCACATACAAACATCTTTGATGTTTAGGTGCTACATTTTTGTTAAAGTGCAATGTGATTATGTATGTATTTAAAAAAAAAATATGTTATGGTCCGCAACTTCCACATTCTTCTGTGACGTCTTGTGAATTCAAATTAGCGTTCCAGATTGATATTTGAGTTTAATAGCATAAACAAGTAGATACGTCAAGTTTTTGTCTTTTTTGAGGTTATTGCACGCCAAATGCATGTTTATTGAATTGTTTGTATTTTGTTTTATGCATTATTTATTAATATAGAGAGGAGGCATGTATTTTTAGCGGCCTGAAATTCGAAAGCATCAGTAAAATATAATTTCGACCAAAAATTTATTAGGTAGGTATTATAAAATTTTAACTTGTGAAGAAATTTTTAGTGTGTGATCTTCAGTCAAAGTAATTTGTTATTCTTTCAGAACTGTCCCAAACAAGAAATATAAGGCAAATTCTGACAGCAGTGATGTGAGCCTTTTTGACTTATTTATATGTTGTGTTTAAAAGTCTAGAGTGTATCTCAATGCCAACATGAAAGTTGAAAACATCGTTGCACTTGAGAATGCAAAGTTTGACACAAAAGATATACTAGCTAATATGAAGACTGGAATTGGTGAAAATATTGCTACAACCGCTGAAATGAATCGCTCTTTAAAAGTAGACAGCGATGAAATCATACCTAAATGTCTACCAGATGTGGATTCACAGAACGCCGAGTTGAACATTAAAATCGAAGAGAATGGTATTAAAATTGAAGAGAGAGATATTAATACCAACATGGAAGTCGAGAATTTTCTTGGATTAGGTAATGCAGAGCTTGACACAAAAAATCTGCTAAATTTTAAGACGGAAATTGGGGGAGATATTTGTGTAATCGCAGAAGTAGATCAACATTCTTTAGAAACGGATCCCATAGAAATCAACCCTATATATGTATCAAATGTCGACTTACAGAATGTGGAGTTGGGCATCAAAAATGAAGAAAGTGATATTGACATTGAAGAACATGAGCTTATGATAGCAGAAATAAAGAGTGCCTCAATGAAAAGAGAGAAGGAGGAAGGAAATGATATTGATGAACGGTAAGTAAAACTAATTCGACAAAGGGAATTGACAGTAATTCTGCAGAATAGCGGGAAATAGTGCATATAATTTTCGCGAAATTTTTTCAAGATTCACAAATTTTGGGTCCATAGAATACAAATCTGAAATTAGTTTTCAATTCAAATACAAAGTTTAAAAAATTATAATTGGAAAGCTTTCATCATACCACGCATTCTCTATCAATGATAACATTGACACATCTTGAAATTCTGATTCTGATCTTCTTCTATGTTCACAATGTAAGTGCTTTTCAGTGCAGCACACATTTTACCCACTGCAAAAAAATTGCTTTTTCTACCTTTATAAATTAAGAAATGAAAAGTAATGAAACTGTCAAACTAATATGTGTGTGACTCCACACCCAGATAGCATTTTGATATACTATGTATGTATTAGAAATGTACATTTCGTGTTATTGTATGTACCACATACACTGTTATCATTGTGTACATTGTTTTTAGATCTTAGGTGTGTACAACAATCCACCTGTTTCACATCCTATAACGTATACCATGTATCTACAGTAGCATAATCATTGTACATACATCATACATACCATAATATACATTCCTTTAGGAACTTCCTATGTACATACATCAATTGTTAGAACTATGTAATGCATATCTCCTGTATAAACATAATTATATACCTCAAGGTATGTATTTTCATGTACCTGCTGTGGACATACATTTCACGTTGAAAGTGTACATGGTACATCCTGTTCATATGCCTTACAGGTACATATTATTACTTTAGGGGTATATACAGGGCGTTTCAAAAATAGCATGCAAAAATAAGAGGCATCCTATGAATCATAATAACCAACAAAGTTCATATGAACATGTTTTCGAGGTACATAACTAAATTTTCAAAAGTATGTATATTGCCTTCATGAACTACATTTGTACTTCGCTATGTACCTCTAAAACTGTATTTCTGGGCACATGTTCATACATACTTGTTGGTTATTTTGACTTGTAGCATGCTTCTTAATTTTGGCATACTATTTCTGAAACGCTCTGTGTATATACCGATAAAATATGTACCTTTTTTTGGAAATATTTTTATTGTATTTTACAGTAGAATTCTGCATTTTGATACACTATTCTAATCTAAAAATATAGATGGTATTCAATTAAAATTAACCCTCTATTGCATACCGTTCCCAAATGGGAACACAATAGAAAATGCTTCGAAATATTACGCCATCTTCCGAACTTTTTTCAAATCTCATGAGAATGTTTTTCTTAACAGTACAGTTGACTTTTTTAAATAATTAGTATTTTCATAGATGTCTCTTTAGGACGTAAAATATTATTTTGAAATTCCAACTGTCAGCAAGCAGGTGAGCTTGATTTCTTGGAGTTTTTGGTGCAAGAATAAAGTGTTTTGTACTATTTGCAGGTGAGTGATATTTATTTTACCATTAGATTTGACTGTTGGCAGTAGATTAACGGTAAATATTTGATTGATTATTGATTTTTGTCATCCCGACAAGGTTTAACCTCAATGTTCCCATTTGGGAACAATGTGCATAGGAAGTTTATTTCATAAAGCTAATTTTTTACTTTTATAGGTCAATAATGAATTTTCCTGAAATAAGGCCGGGCGCATTTTATGGACGAAGGTATCAGGAAATTATACGAGACATTCCTACTGACAGCGAAGATTCGGAATTGTCAGATGACGATGACGGTGATAAAACATAAACAGCTGTTTTTGGATTTTTTATTTTTATTATTTTTCTTTTTTTAGAATTTGAGGTCCGCCAAAATGGGGCTGAAGTACATGAAATTGGCGTACTTGAAGATGATGATGACGACGACATCCCTTTAAATCAACTGTTTGATCTTCCAGCTAATACAAAACTTTATTTTCCTAAAAATGATGATATTACATGGAAGGAATCAAAAACTGTGAGAGATCCTGAACAAAATTTATTTTCTGGACCACACAATCTGCCAGAAGATATTTTGGAATTGAGCGGCCCCTATAATTTGTTCAAGTTTTTTTTCACAGATAATTTTATTTCCCAAATAGTTGAACAGACATGTTTATACAGCGTTCAGAAAAGACCAAATAAACCACTCGCTACAAACTCAAAAGAAATAGAGCAATTTGTAGGAATATTGGTGTGGATGTCTCTCTTACGGCAACACTCAACGCGTAGGTACTGGGCTCCAGAGACCAGAACTCCTCAAATCGCCGACGTTATGCCTATAAATAGATTTGAGGAACTCAAACGGTTTCTTAATTTCTCGGACAATAGTGCTGCTACTAAAAGTACTGATAAGATTATGCCAGTACTGAACCAAGTGAAAGAAGTTTGTCAAAAAATACCATTAGAAGAAAACCTCTCCTGCGACGAACAAATAATTCCTTTCAAAGGTAGGACTTTGTTGAAAACTTATAACCCAAAGAAGCCTCACAAGTGGGGCTATAAGATGTACGTTTTGTCAGGCGTAAGTGGTTTTAGTTGTAATTTTGAACTTTGCAGTAGCAAAGCCGACATACACAAAATACCAGGAGAACCTGAACTTGGAGCAGCAAGCAACATAATTGTTCGCTTATGTAGACCCATTCCAAGAAATATTTACCACAAGGTATACTATGACAACTATTTCTCCAGTTTGCATCTAATAGCCTACCTAGATAAGTTGGGAATCAAATCTGTAGCAACAATAAGGGCGAATCGTCTCAAGACTCTGAAAATTATTCCCGAAAAAGAAATGAAAAAGAATGGGCGCGGCTCACATGTAGAAAAAACTGGCAAAATAAATGGAGTAGATGTTCATGTGGTACAATGGTACGATAATAGAATTGTTTCCTTGGCATCATCATTTTGCGGAACAGAGCCGGTCACTAAAGTCCAGCGGTTTTTCAAATCAGAAAATTGTAAGAAAGACATTGAACGTCCGGATATAGTGTCAGTATATAACATGCACATGGGTGGAGTCGACCTGCAAGATTCTTTGCTGGGATTGTATCCTATCAAATTAAAAAGTAGAAAATGGTATATGAGAATTTTCTGTCATATGATTGATCTGGTGATCGTTAATGCCTGGTTACTCTCAAGGCGAATTAACAAACAGCTAGATAGACAAGAATATACTTCTCTACTTGACTTCAAGACAACTTTAGCTCAGGATCTGTGTTGGGTAGGCAAAACAATGGAAAGAAAAAGGGGGCGGCCCAGTACTGGTATTACTTCAAGTTCTATTCCTATGGTCCCAAAAAGAAGATGTCTGGAGCCGCGTCCAACAGAACTTGCAAGAACTGACAATGTTGGTCATTGGCCTTCTCACACTGACATTAGGGAAAGATGCAAAAGACCTGAGTGCAAAGGAAAATCTCGCATAATGTGTGATAAGTGTAAAGTGCACTTATGCCTTAACAGAGAAAACAACTGTTTTAAACATTTTCATTCTGCTTAGGTTTACATAACCAACTGTAAAGAAAGTGTTCAGTCCTTTTAATACACTTTGTTCCCATTTGGGAACAAAGAAAAATTTTTTTTATTTAAATAAATTTTCTCAAAATTATTGTTTTACTCTATTCCCTTAGCAACTTTAAGATAAAAATTGCAGTGAAAAAATTTATTTGCCGTATTTCTATTAATTCATGCAATAGAGGGTTAACATCGAATTATGTCACTCCTTTAATGAATAAAACATACATGTAATACACATATGAGTTCATTAGGTGCAAAACTCTCTTTAATATGTAGGTTATTTTTGAGATAAATAGGAAAATCATATTTTTGCCTATATATTGGACCAATTGATTCAATGTATTTTTCTGTCTATTGTATCATACTTAAACTTAATAGTCTTAAAATAATTTTACTTTTAAATTTTATAAATTCCTATAAATGACAATAAAAGCTACAATAGCTTTGTTTCAAATTAAAAAACATTTGTAAACAAATCCTATTTAAACCCCTGCGGCCATGATATGCTTGCGTTGTGACGAAAGAGAAGGAATTATTTACATTTTCATAATTAGTGGTATAAAAGGTTCGATACAAATAATCCCACCAAAGTGTCGCACTTCTACCGACGGGAAGACAAGTCGGGTATTACAGTTTTTTATTATTTCTAATATTCGGAGCTATAACATCCATTGACCCTGAAAAACAGTGGTTCTCAAATCTTTCCTACCTTAACATTAAAAATGTAAACCCGGGTCAGTTTTTTTCAAAGTGGCCATAGAGAAAAAGGTCATATAGGTTTTCTGTTTGTCTAGTCGGTCCCTATTACCAGTTTTTTTTAATGACATGAAACTAATTACACCCTGTATATATAATATTACACAATATATAAAAAAAATCCATATATAAAAGATACAATTTCCTGATATATATATAGAAAAATTCCATATGTAATGTTTTGATATAGACTTAATTTCACTAACTGCCGCAATAAAATGAGGGCACTCAGCCAACCGCTAATTATGACGTGATTATCAGTCGTTACATAAGCTGCTTTCGTTCAGCAGAGTGATTCGTATTCATAATAAACAGGATTTCAATGAACAATAATCATGTTACAAAGTTGCATGGTAGGGATAGAGACAACACATGAAACCTTATGATTATGAATCACTCTGCCGAACGAAAACATCTCTTATGTAATGTTCATATTGGGAGGTCTTCATAACTAGTTTTGTACTTTGCACGTTTTAGCTGAGAATTTTCCTCATAAATTTAGGATAGGTACTTACCTTCAAATATAGTTTTTAATCTAAAATGCAAACTTCATACCATAGTATGTATATTATTAAGTTTGTCTGCTGTTTCACTTTCTACATTTCTCATTAATGCATTTAATACAAGACAATGCTTTTCGAGTATTAATAAACAATCTTCCACCAGCCTTACATCCGTATCAATTTGTCTTCGATAACATAAATTATAATCAGAAATTGATTCTTCAATGCCCTCGGCAATATCCATATATTCACTGGTATTTAAAAAAATATTTTCAGTTTTATCTTATTATTATAGGTTAGATACCTACAGCTGGCTTCCAGCCTTAGCGTGAGCGCCATTATTTTATTGCGGCAGTTGGTGAAATTAAAAGTCTATATCAAAACTAGAGATGCGAAAGAAATAAATACGGTTCGTTTTTTTTGTTTTAAACGGGTTTTTTTCAAGAAAAAAACACAAGTTCTGTTTTTTTCGTTTTTTATTAAAAACATTGTCTATGTACATATCCATCATCCGACCTAAACACTCATAGCAATTCATACCACAACAATTATAGTTCAAATTTAATATTTTATATGCCTGTCCAGCAGCCGGTAGGTAACCCAAACTTTCAGTATATAAACCTTGGAGTAGGAAAGACATATAGTGTATTTATAGTGATATTGGTGATGGTGTAAAAAATTTTTCAGGTTATAAAACGTTTGACATTTAGGAATTTTAGGATATCAATCAAGAATGCGCACGCGCAACGCAATATATGGCGACAATTTCGAGTTTTAAATGAAAAGGAAAACTATCTGAACAACAATTTTTGTCAGAAAATATATTAATGTCAATATAAAATGAAAAAACATGTTTGAATCGCACTTTGCGACTTTATCCATAAATTTAATGCGAGACGAAAAAAACGAAAAATACGAGAAAAAAACTGGTTTTTTCAACTGAAAAAAACATCAACATCAAAAAAACCGTTTTTTTGCATCACTAATCAAAACATTATATATGGAATTTTTCTATATACCGGATGAGTCACGAATTGCGCTCGCCCCGATATTTTCTAAAATATTTGGAATAGACAATTGAAATTTGGAGGCCTTATTACACGACTAAAATAAAAAATCAAGTGTGGTGCACATCCGGTTTGACCGGAAATGCCCACAACTTTCGATTTTTAAATGGAACACCCTATATATTTTTACATTTTTGGAATCTAGAGGAAATTTTGAATACAATGCATCCATTTTGGTCACTTTCTGACAAACATTAAAAATTTTATTAAAAAATCTATTTCTGAATCCAGAGTGCTGTGGTGCCCAAAATATATTTTAGTTTGTGTGCTACGTTACTATAAAAATAAACAGAGCAATATGATTGCATTGCTTAATTCTCTAGAGGCGTTTAAAATTTTTAAATGTGATTTTTGCCCACTAACTCGGTTTTTTTAAATGGGAATTTAATCGTTCACCAACATTTTCAAATACCTCATTTTCATACGAATCTAATGATACCAAAATTTTGAAAATCCGCTCAGAAATATTTGAAATTTCAGCCAAAATACAATGCAACCAAGCTTTTAGAAACATGCGGGTAATAGATAATAGATTAGTGGGCTTTGGAAACTAAAATGGCACATTTCTGTGTAAATCTGGTAACCTAACAACATTGGAAAAATCATGGTAGCCATTGAATGTAATAAAACAATATCAGCTGTCAGACAGACTCGTGTAGTTATAGGCAATCTTGAGCTATCAAACATTTAATAATTGTGAGCGCAAAGAACGTTACTATTAAGTTTAGCATAGGTATGTGGAGGTAAACACAATTACATCCACAAGGACATTTGCAATAGAATGCGACATCAGTTCGGTTTTCAGAGTTTTATTTAAATGAACATAAATATCGGGCCTATAAATAAATAAAAATCAATTCCGTTTGAACAATTAAACTTAAACTAGGTAACAGTAGGTATCTTTAAAATAATTAATATAATTAAACCATAAATTGACATTTATAGATATTGTTCAAAATGTCCACCATTTTTTTGTATACACAATTCGGCTCTGCTTACAGTTGCTTGAATGGCTCTACGCAATTCAGCCGGCGTTATTTCATTAAGAGCCCGTACAACTTTATTTTGCAGCTCTTCACGGGTATTTGAAGAAGTTTTATAAACTTTATTTTTGAAAGTGCCCCACACATAATACTCGAGGGGTGTTAAGTCAGGTGACCTAGGAGGCCACCTGATATGACCTTGATTTGCGATAAGGCGTTCACCATGCAAGTTGTTTAAATATTCCATCACTCTTCTGGAATTATGTGGGGGAGCACCATCTTGTTGGAGAAACAGATTTTGTAAATAGGCAAGAGGAAGTAAGTCAAGAAATTCTGCTGTCTGGTTTTGTAAAAAGAATAAATATCGTTCGCCAGTAAGTGTTCCATCAAAAAATATGGGTCCAATTATTCGATCTCCAAGTACTCCAAGCCAACAGTTAAACCGAAATCTTTCCTGAATATTCCCCCGCCCTACCAACCTCGGATTTTCTTGAGCCCAGTACCTAGTATTATTTCTGTTAAACATACCTTGGTTCGTAAATCTACTTTCATCTGAATATAAAATATGAAAAGGAAAACCTCGGTTTTTTTGTACTGCATTTAAGAACCAGTTGCAATATACTAGCCTCCTGTCGTTATCATCTCCATAAAGATGTTGGTGTATTTGGTATTTATAAGACCGAAACTTATGTTTCTTTAAAATTCTGCAAACTGAAGACTGATTAACGTCGCACTCCATTGACAATTCCCTTGTTGATGTTGTTGGGTGTACCATCACAAATCCTAATACATCAATTTCTTTGTCCTCACTTGCAATAAATGTTTGATGGTCATCTTGTTGATTGGGTTCGTTTCTTAATTCTTGCTCCACTCTGGCAAACAAGTGTCTGCTTGGATGACGTCTGTTGGGATATCGTTGCTGATACAGTTCTGCAGCTGCAGTTGAATTTTTGAGACGCTCTCCATATATCAGTAACATATCGACCTTTTAATTTCTACTAAAATTATTAATTTTCTTTAATTTTTACTCAAAGAGATTTCCGCAACGCTTTATTTTGTATCTGTCTGACAGTTGATATTGTTTTATTACATTCAATGGCTACTATGATTTTTCCAATGTTATTAGGTTACCAGATTTACACAGAAATGTGCCATTTTAGTTTCCAAAGCCCACTAATCTATTATCTATTAGCCGCATGTTTCTAAAAGCTTGGTTGCATTGTATTTTGACTGAAATCTCAAATATTTCTGAGCGGATTTTCAAAATTTTGGTATCATTAGATTCGTATGAAAATGAGGTATTTAAAAATGTTGGTGAACGATTAAATTCCCATTTAAAAAAAACGAGTTAGTGGGTAAAAATCACATTTAAAAATTTTAAACGCCTCTAGAGAATTAAGTAATGCAATCATATTGCTCTTTTTATTTTTATAGTAACGTAGCACACAAACTAAAATATATTTTGGGCACCACAGCACTCTGGATTCAGAAATAGATTTTTTAATAAAATTTTTAATGTTTATCAAAAAGTGACCAAAATGGATGTATTGTATTCAAAATTTCGTCTAGATTCCAAAAATGTAAAAATATATAGGGTGTTCCATTTAAAAATCGAAAGTTGTGGGCATTTCCGGTCAAACCGGATGTGCATCAAACTTGATTTTTTATTGAAAAGATGGCATTTTAGTCGTGTAATAAATTTCAATTTTCTATTCCAAATATTTTAGGAAATATCGGGGCGAGCGCAATTCGTGACTCACCCGGTATATCAGGAAATTGTATCCTTTATATAGAAATGTTTGGTATATATTGTGTAAGATATTGTGTATTGCAAGAAATTGTATTTTGTCCAAAACGGCACCTCATATGAAAAATATTTACAATCCTTTCGTACGTGTTCTTGGTGACATTTAAGACCGCGAGGCTTGCTTTTGCATTGCTTGCCCAAGTGACCATATCTGCAACAATTGTAACACAATACTACTATCTGAATGTATGGCTCTACTTTATTTAAGATGTGATTAATTAATACATACTTAGGTAATGTTTGTGCCTTAAATGAAACGATGATTGAAGTTGTTGGTAAGTATCTAATAGTCACTGGGTTTTTTCCTTTCTATTTATTCTCTTAATATTCTCTATGGTAAATTTACAATCTAAGACGAGTGGTTTTATTTTAGTTTTTAAGTCATCTTCAGAAATATCTGTATCGATTTTATTAATAACACCTACTCTAAAAATATTAAATTTGGGAATATATGCCTCCAATTTGCTGTGTTTTAGGACTGTAGATTTAATTAAGATATTAGCACTCGTATATTCTCTAAGTATTACCCGAATTCTATTTTTGCCAATAGACTAGACTCTATTTGTTTAATTTTGTTGTCGATTTCGGGGTGACAGATATAAATAATTTCCCCTATTTTAATTGGGTTTAATTTGCCATCAAATTCCTTATCTGAATTTTCAATATAAAGGACCCCGCACCAAATGCATGGGTGATTTTGTTGTCATAAGCATGTGTTAGCTACCCCCGCTTGAATTCGATTCATATTTGGGAGGTAAGTGCCTACAAATATGAGAATAATTTACCCCAAATGCCAGCTTGAGAAAAACATTTTTACAAAAGTTATGAAAGAATTTTGAAAAATTAAAATTTTTTATTTTTTCAAATTTAAATGAGTCGAAGCCAGGAGCTAAAATATATGTGGTATGTAATCTACTCATATCCTAAGTAACAACATATATTTTTTGGACTAGGATTGGAGGATTACTTCATAGTGTAAAAAAATAAGAAATAAATCTTGAAAAGATAAAATTTGATTTTCTCAAATATAAATAAACTGAATCTGCGAGCTAAAATATATCTGGGCTAGCGCGTTATGTCGATTATAATAGAAAATTATACTCAATAAATTAAACGAATAGAGGGTAAAAAGAAATATTTTAATTTTGCAACAACTTTTTGTTTAATAACCATTTGATGGAAGACCACTATTTTTTTTCTGTGATATGCTCATATCCTAAGTAACAACATGTATTTTTTGGAATGAGATTGGAGGATTACTTCATAGTGTAAAAAATAAATTTTGAAAAATGAAAACATTTGATTTTTTCAAATGTGAATGAGCCGTATCCGGGAGCTGAAATATCCTATTCACAAGTTGAAAATTAATGTTGGTTCCGGATTCCCATAGAATTACATAAATATTAGGGGGCCAAAATTTATTTTTTATTTTCTTACACTATGAAGTAATCCTCCAATCTTATTCCAAAGAATATATGTTGCTACTTAGGATATGAGCATATCACAGAAAAGAATAGTGGTGTTCCATCAAATAGTTCATGAAGAAAAAATTGCAAAATTATTTTTTTACCCTCTCTTCATTTGATGTATTGTTCGAATGATACTCAGTTTATTGAGTCACAAACCGAAAATTAATGTTGGTTCCTGATTCGAATGGAATTTCATAAATATTAGGGGGCCAAAATTTATTTTTATTTTTGTTTGGAAATAATCCTCCAATCTTATTCCAAAAAATATATGTTGTTACTTAGGATATAGGTATATCATAGAACAAGATAGTGGTGTTACATAAAATAGTTCACAGGGAAAAAAATGTTGCAAAATTAAATTAATTTTTGTATCCTCTATTCATTTAATTCATGAGTATTAATTTTTTTATAGTCTACATAGCGTCCTAGACCATATATATTTTAGCTCCCGGATTCGGCTCAATCACATTTGAGAATATAATTTTTTTTTTTATTTTTCAAAATTTATTTTTAATTTTTTTACACTATGAAGTAATCCTCCAATCTTATCCCAAAAAATATATGTTGTTACTTAAGATATGAGCATATCACAGAAAAAAAGTAGTAGTGTTCCATCAAATAGTTCATAGAAAAATTTGTTGCTAAATAAAAATAATTTTTTTTACCCCTATTCATTTAATTCATTCAGTATTTTTACTTCCCTCGCATAACGAAGGGAAGTATTGTATTCGGGAAAAAATCACCCTCCGAGATTTTTTCGGATTTTGACGTTTCAGAACACGTAGATTACGAAAATATAGGTTTTTCAATTCCGTCAGTCTGTCTGTCTGTCTGTCGGTGCATTATCTAAAAATCTACTTGACGGAGAGCAGTCAAATTTGGTAGGTAGTTGACGCTACTGTCAGCGAAGAAATGGTAAAAATTTCACTGGAAAATATACAGGGTGGACCGTCTAAACGGAATAAATAGTGCTCAAATTGAAAATTTCCATGTTTCATGACACGCTAAACCTATTTCAGAAAAAAAAATTTAGAATTTTTGGCATTCTAAAACTATTCATCAAATTTTAAAATGTTTTTGAAAGATTTTAAAAAATTTTGGAAACATTTTTAATCTATTTATCACTACTATATAATGAAAATATTTTTTTTTCTCAAATTTTAAATTTCCATGTTTCATGACATTCTAAACCTATTTCGGAAAAAAAAATTGCAACATTTTTTTACCATTTTGGAAAAAATTTAATACTGAAATGGATGGAAAAATGTTTTTTGCTCAAATTTAAAATTTTCACGTTTCATGACATTCTAAACCTATTTCAGAATAAAAAAAATTGAACATTTTTTGCACCATTTCTGAAAAATTTCTTACCACTAAAATAGTTGGAAACAAATTTTTATTTGCCAAAATTTAAAATTTTTACGTTTCATGGCATTCTAAACCTATATCAAAAGAAAAAAAAATTGAAAATTTTGTTTCCAACATTTTTGAAAAATTTCAAAAAAAATGAAATTTTTTAGCTACCACTATACTTCCACTCCATTACTTGAATGTGGGATTGAAAATGTGACAGATGCCAATAATATCTGGCATATGCACCCATTATACTTTTATTGAAAAATGTACAGGGTGGTCATCCCAAGAAATAATTCAGTCATGGTGGACATTTGTAAAGGTAGTTGCGCAAGCCTTCCATATTTGGCACCTCGTATTTAGTATTGAACATTTGCTGTTGGATGAGCACACTGTATATTTTTTTGACCAAAAGTTATCAGGTTTTCTTTGTAATCATAGTGATAACTATATTCCGATTATTATTCTCAATGTCATTTCGTAATTAATAATTGTTTAGAGTGACCGCCTTGCACAAATAACGAGGGAAGTTCTGTGTAAATACCTTTACCGATTTTTCTTATAATCGACATAACGCCCTGGACCTCATATATTTTAGCTCCCGGATTTGGCTCATTCACATTTGAGAAATTCAATTTTTTTCATTTTTCAAAATTTCTATTTTATTTTTTTACACTATGAAGTAATCCAATCTTGTTCCAAAAAATATATGTTGTTACTTAGGATATGAGCATATCAGAAAGAAAATAGTGGTGTTCCATCAAATAGTTCATAAAGAAAAAATTATTGCAAAATAAAATTATTTTTTTATTCCCCATATTCATTCAATTTATTGAGTATAAATTTTTTTATGATCGACATAACCATATATTTTAGCTCCCGGATTCGGTTTATTCACATTTGAGAAAAACATTTTTATTTTTTTTAATTCTTTCATAAATCTTGTAAAACTTTTTTTCAAACTGGAATTTGGGGTAAATTATTCTCATATTGTTAGGCACTTAGAACAATCTTAAACCGTTCCAGAGAAAGCAGACGCACAAAAATAGTTCCAGACCGACATGCGATAGACAGACAGAAAGTTTTTCTTCGCTCAAATTTAAAATCTCGACGTTTCATGACATTCCAAACCTATTTCAACAAGAAATATGTTTGAACATTTTTTTACGATTACTATGCTTCCAATCCACTACGTGGATGTGGAAGTAATTAGCTTTGTGTCATAGAAAAGGAACGTTTTTCAAATTATTCACTAATAAGAATATTTACGCATATAAGTAAACTCGTTTTTTAAATAACCCTTCATAGATTTTTAGATTTCATATTCTGTGAAATATTTTCCACTCCTTTATATTATTACGTAATAATAATGAAATGTTTTTAATCATAAATCATTCAGTATTTGTCGTACAAAACACAAAAATTGAAAAATATTTTGGTAATCTATAAAGTAATATTTTTTTATAATGAAAGCAGTTTCTTTTTAACTTATTAATAAACTTAAAAAAATGGTTTATTCAAATAACTGTATCTTGCTGAATTTTTATTGTAGAGAAACAGGCAAAAAACATTACAAACATTAAACACAATTTTATTAAATGCACAAAAACACTAGTAAAATATTTTTTTAAAACATGCAAAAAACTAAATGATGGAATAGCAATTCCTATTTACATATAGTTTTTCTTTTAGTTCTCATAGTTAGTCTTTCTTTCCACTGTTTGCAAAATCCTATAAAGAATATGTTTCACAGCTATTGCTAAGTTCCACCGGAACGTAAATTAAAAAGGGGGATTAAAAGGAATCTGTACTGCCGCCGCCGTTTTCCCCACCTCCTACGCTTGTCAGGTAGCTGACTCAGTTATGCAATTTATTTTCCTAAGGTGTACATTATTACCTAAGTATATAATTGCAAACTTTTAGGCAGCTATGTATTTTTAACTGATTGAAAATTACTGTTCCTGTACTATTATTGGATGAAATAACTTGCGGGACGAGCTCTTCGTTTCACCAACAATTTTACATAGCACTGTGGTAACATTTACGACAAATGTTGTGATAATATAATTAATCTTATTCTTACGTCGAGATTTGGTGACTCCTTTTTATCAGTTGCAAAACGTAAACATCTCGGTAATCGATCGCCTTGCTTTTCACTATGGTTTACAAAATAAACATTTTGTATTGTAACGAGGCAAACTTTCCGTCGGCAAAAATGCAGTTTAAATTAATAATATACGTCGTTATTTGCTCCGCTTACATTCGAATCATATGCATTGTAAATTATTATAGATTTCTCCCAAATTTAGCTAGCTGAAACCGCGAAACAGATTTCTACTTTAAATAGGTAATTTGATAAACCTGGCAGTGAGAGGGCTGTCCATAATATTAACATAAATTACAAGATTTGATACTGAGGGCGTTGGTAAGACAGCTGCGTAAATTGGTTTCATTAGACCACATTTGATTTCATTTCGGTCCGATCCGTCAAACAGCCCAGTCGGGTACTATTCCGTATATTCTCAACATGTAAGTACACCGTTTTATCATCGCCGCTGGTTTTTTGTCGACCTTTTTATATTAACACCAATAAGAATAATTCACTGAAATGTGTGTTTTAAAGCAATAATTTGAAACCGATTCCGTTTAAATGTATCAGAATATAATTATTATTTCCTGACTTAGCCGAAAGTAAATAAATTTCAAGTTAAATTATTACAATATAGTAACCCACACAGCACATTCGGGATATGGGATGTCAAATTGAAGTACCTGGATATCCCAGTACGTAAAGTAGATAGTGAAATGGACGTCCCATTTAGGATATCCCAGGATATCCTTCAAAAGGAGGCCAAGAGGATATCCTGAACTGGTTTCATTTTGGCATTAACTGTGAATTGACATCGGGATTGAAAAAGGACGTCCAGTGAAGGGCCCTGAATCTCCTTAAACTGTAACCCAATATTCATCTTTAATATGTTCAAATAAGGCGCCATTACGATTTCCGGAGGCCATATCTAATTTCACAAACCTGTACTTTCTATCACTTTCTATTGTATCTTGTATTCTTTATTATTTCTTTAGTGTAAACTCAAAACAAGCTTGGAATATCAGTTAATTTCTCTACATCAAATAATATAAATTATTAGTGGTTGTAGGAAATAATTTAACACTTTTGATTGTTTTTTTATCTGTTTAATTCAGTTTTATTTGAGACTTTTTTGTTCGACACTATAGAAAGTAAGTACAAGCCATGTAAAAATAACATAACCTATAAAACTTCCCAAATTTAACACAATTTTGTAAACTTTCAGGATGCCAAGGGAAACTAAAAAGAGGAAACTTTATAGAAAACTTACAGTATTAAACAAAAATTCTGGCTCCCTTATTTTCAATGACCAACAAACCTACAAAATGAAGCTTATTTGGCCCAAGAATTGAATGTTACGAAGCCAGGTTGGAAAGAGATTGTGAACCAGGTCGTACTTAGAGTGTTGTGAAGTTTGACGATGAACAGTGTATGAAAATAGGTAAGTAAAAATAATTTTGCTTCAAGATAATTGTTTGAAACTTTCATTACACTCTTAAAGGGAAATATGTATCAGACACTAGGACATGCGTGGATAAATTTCAGTTTATTTGCAAATCTGTCCTGATCCTGATATATTGTTTCCTTTTGAGTAAATTGCACAAAACGGTTATTGGTTTATGAATAGTGTTATGTAAATGGCTTCGCAGCCACGGCCATTTGTGACTTGTATGGAAGACAGATATAATGCATTAAAATGAAGTCGTAATACAGGATTGCATTTTATAATGCGACAAATTATTCTTATTAGTGCTTTAATTTAAACCTTTATCCCTCGATGTTCTCTATATTATCTTTATCTTACCTAGTTTTCATATAGACTAAATTTTTGTTGATAATGCTGATTCAAATAATAAGTAAATGTTTATTTTAGATGCAACCATGAATGGGTACCTATAATATTATGAAATAGGTACAAAGTAGGGAAGTGTTTAAAAGAATCCGAGCAGGGCAAAAAGAAGAGCGAGGCAGTGAAGAGAGTAGAGAAGTAGGAACGCATTACTTGATAAAAAAATATGTTTTTATATAATTCAGTTTGAAAATTGTTATTTTATGTTCTTTTAAGAAGTTTGCTTTTTGGTGTTACCATAAATGAGTTTTGTCTTTAAATATTGAATATATTTAGCTTCTTATAACCCCTAGGTGTTTTTAATTTCTTGACTGATAATTCAAATAGCGTCATGTGTAATTTTTTTATTAACCTTCGACAGAAATAAAATTTTACAAAAAAATATTTATGGAGTAATGTGCAACATACTTATTTTGTTATTCTATGTTTTTTCGTAGTTTGACATTACAAGTGTGAGTTTGTTTTTAAAGTCTGTCTTATATCTGATTTTATTTTCTTGACCGTTTATATCAAATAACTAGATGAGTAATTCCTTGGGTTTTTCGGTCAGTTCAAATGTGAAATATAATATTTTCTATTGTTTCAGTGTATTAACCATCATCAGAGAAATTACAATTTTACAAAAGACAAAAAATATATATGTGGATTTATGCGCTACCTACTTATATATAATTATAAGTAGGTAGCACTTCGGTCCATACATTGAAAATATTTTTAGTTTTTTTTTTGTAAAAATGTGGTTTCTTTGGCGGTGGTTAATATATTGAAATATAAGAAAATATAATATTAGGATGTTCTGGGACGTTTCAGTGTGTACTTTGTACATCCTCTAATGTCCCTGTGGATGCCCATTCGTAGTACTTACGACGTCCCGAAATATCCCGGGATATCCTAGTATGTCCCTAGTTATGAGCTTCAGACATCCTTCAGGACGTCCGTCGTATTGCCTTTACCTGATACCAAGTTGTGACATTGGGATGACCAAAAGAGTGCCGAAAAGCATACATATTGGGATATTGGGACGTCCATAGGCAAGCCCAAATCCTAAATGGTCTTTGCCATAGTACGTCCCTCGGACAGCCTTGTGCTGTGTGGGAAGAGAGTCCGAGTTAGGACCTGTCAACTTCTCCGATTTTATCCAAATAGCTATGTTCACAAGAATTTCCAAATGGGAAAAAGAACATAGATGATATTTCGAGAGAAAACTGTGTACCGTTTACCATTTATATTATTTTAATCCAGACCATTTGTGATGGTACTGCGATAAAATAATATGTTGTTCTACCAAATGGGTAGAAGTTATAATTACCGTATATTTTATTTTAGCTAGTTCGTAGGAAAATAATATCTGTATTTGCAAAAATTATTTTTGTGAAATTTATTGTAGTGTTATTGTTAATTTACCGTTCATTTTGTTCCCAATATTTCGTATTGGTACGAAATGGAACAAAATTCCTTACTTTGAAATAATTTATAGAAATTTATTATAGCCCGGGAATTGAGAATAAAATCTAGGCTACCGTAAATAAATTAACTAACATTGTATTCTGATACATAGAAATTTTCCGCATCAAATCCGACAAGATACCACGTGGCTTAACCGAAATGCTTTTAATGAAGGCACCCAGCTGTGGGGTTTGAGGCGTTTGGCAAACACCGCAACAAGTGTTGATGTAATTTCAACATTTCCGAACCGAACCGAAATACCACCGTTCTGATTATTGCTGCCTGTCCGTCTAGGCAGAATAATCTCCGCCGTAAGCTGATACCAAATCCGATAACCGTTTTATTTTCCGAACCGAGTGTAACCAAGGTTACACACCGCTCCGAATCCGATAAGCGTTTTATTTTCCGATCCGAGTGTGACTTAATTTACACACCTCACCGAATCCGAAAATCGTTTTATTTATTTGGTATCAGTTTTATTTCATTTTGCCAAGTTCTTCACACTTACACTCTCACCGTTCATTTAGGCATGCTGTTGATAACCGCTTGCTTTTGCCTGGTACTTGCATACTGCCTGCTTTTATTACTTACTGTGGTGTTGTTTCTTACCGTTTACCGTTTTTTCCTCTTACTGTTTTTCTACCGATTTTATTTTTTTCCTTTACCGTTTTCACCGTTTGCTTGCTTACCACCGCTTGCTTCCGCATTAATGAACAACTAGTAGCTAACTAGCTTCTCACCGCCTTGTTATACCCGTACGTCACAAAATGGCGCCCTACCTAATTCAAATTAAGTTAAAATGACATATCTTAAGTTTTTTTAATTTTATGTATAAGAAACTCCGTATTTTGGTACCTAACCGTTTTTTATTGTTTTGTAAAAATTTCATTGTATGTTAATAAACTTTGTTATTTATCGACATCCGCCTTTTACTGTTGAATGTGAGTGAAAGTCTAATCTGCCATCCAGACCCTATTGAAGAAGCAAATTTTTTCACGAGATATTTCAAAAATTCGACTACTCAAAGATACCTCTTTTGAAGCCTTATCGATCGCCAAAATCGAAAATCGAATAAAAATATATTTACTATTTTTCCGTCAATTTTCAAACTCAAGTACAGCAACAAAAGGACTAAGTCGCGAGGCCCTTACGGCACTGTTCGTTCCCCGTTCTACCTTTTTACTTGACGCTCTCAGCTTAGAAAATTTTCATGTTAGTTCAATTCAGGACAAAACTCGCTAAAATGCATCCACCCTGTACTAAAAAATCGAATGGTAATAAATTTCCCTCGTACGGCAACAGCCGAAAGACAAAATTAATTACTATCAAAACAGCCACGTGCACACAAAGCACCCCTTCAGATATAAAAAAGATCATTCAGTTTTGAAACGTCCCTTTCATTAAACAAAAGAAATATTCACCACCAACGCGTCGCAAACCCCCATAAATTACTAATCAATAGCAAATTGTACATTTTCGGGAAAAAACAAGTTTTACAAAGGAAACGCCGACCACCCTTTGGCGGCTTAAGACAAAGCAACAATACTACCCTATTCATAAAATCGATAATCAATAGAGTACTGTACGTTTTCGGCAAAAACGAGATTTCAAAGAAAAAAGTAAACTACCCTTTGGCGGTTTAAAACAAGTAATAATGACACCCCATTCACAAACGCCGCGAAGAAGCGACCATTGATGGCAAACAAACCCCTTTCATAAAAAATCTTATTTTACAAGGAGCCATTCAGACATCAAAGAGAACAAAGAACACTGAAAGCTCCCTTGTTCAAAATTACTATAAATACGAAAAATCGCCACCCTCAAGTATGTATCAGTCAGTGAATTAGTAGCAGCAGTTCAGTATCAGTGTCAGTACAGTTCGGTAAACACTAGCAGTGGTGGCTAGGCGCTCGGCAACGCGGTACTCGGTGGCAAAAAATTAAAACATTTCGGAAACAACAATTTCGGTCATAAAGTAAGACAATCAAGTGAAACAAAAAATCGTGCAGAATCCACACTGGATTTCTCGTGTTGTATGTTTACTCAAAACTTGTAACCTAGTGATAAGAAGTACAAAAACTGTGTTCAAAAAGGCTGTGTAAACTCTATAAATAACTCGAAAACGAACTTGTAAACAACTTAAATAAATCCATGTTAAACTCCGTCGTTAAACTAAAATAAGTGCCTTTTATTTCTAAAATCTCCGCACACCTCGTTATTGTAACACAAGCAACCGGCTGACAGCTAGCTCCGCCGCCTGAGGTAAACTTCTGGTGGTTCACCCCTATTTGTGAACAACCCTCAGGTCGAAATACCCATCTCCAGAAAATTTCAACCCCATCCGAGCATAAATAAGGAAGTTAGAGGCGTCTTTCTGGAAATAAGTATCAGGAGAGCAGGAGTGATAGTGTCCTAAAACACCCCTGGAGGGGCTGACCATCCCTTCAGACGAACATTACCACCCCTAGAAGACTTCAGAGAGCTCACCAAACAAGGTAGGGTTACATTTACCTATTATCTAACCCCTTAAGGTGCTACGAATTGAATTGAAACCAAAATTTTAATTCCTCAAAATTTCAAAAAATCTTAAACCGAAAAGCCAACCAAGCAGCATCTTTTTTGTTTTGTGTTGCGATATGGCTGTCCCCAACGCGGGGCATTATTGAAGAAGGAACCAACCCTCAACCCCTTAAAACTCAAACCTTTGCTTCTTTTTTTTGTTTTGTGTTGCGATATGGCGCCCAACTAAGTGGCATTACTGAAGGCTCCAGGAATACGAAAACTAGAGTGCAAGGAAGAAATCCTGTAGGAACGAGTAGAGCCATCCCCCTGAAACGCCAACAGGGTACGATATAGTCTCTACGCAGGAAATTCGTGACAGAAATCCCGTATCCGAACGAAAGTACTAACCAAGCACGCTATGAAGACACCTGGAATTTTCGGATCTTCTCGTGACAGAGAAGGCTGCCCCACTAACCCACACGATGCGATTCGACAGAAAAACACGACAGCAGGAAACCCCCTGCGCCGAAAAAGACTGACTACAAATCGACATTACAAGGCCCCAGCGCCTTATCATCGTTATTCGGCCCCAGAGCCCCATCGTTCATATCAGGCCCCAGCGCCTTCGGCAGGTCGCGCCCTGTCTCGGCTTTCGACTAGTCTACGCTGCACTAGCCAAAGTCTTTGCAATTCGAGGACCCAGACACCTATACTGCGTCGTCATGGACTCATCGTTCCAGACAGCCCACATTGTGCTAATGGAAACACAACAAATCAGACATCCATGGTACCTACATTGTGTCAACATGGAAAAATTCTATCTAGTCTACATTGTACTAGCATAGAAACGACAGACAACAAAGTTAGGAAAGTCACATCGCATCGTCACGAACAACAGCATTCAGCCCTAGAAAAAATTGAAGGAATAAATTGCATACGAATCATATATGCGACGCTATCCGCCTTCATCAGAGAAATTATACTTAATCGTCAATCTTTAGCAGCCCACACTGCACTGCTCGAGAGCGCAGGGATGTCTACCCGCTTCGCAGACACGACGTTCTATTTTATAATCTCTCCTCTCGCCGCTTTAAATATCAGCCATAAAATCGATTATACCAGGAAACCAATCAGAGATGAGAATCTTAGCAGTAGTACAGCAGACCACGCCTACAAGTTTACAACCCCCGAATTACTACCCTTACGACGCACATACGACGTCGCCAGCTTTAGAACACTTAGGAAACATTACGCCCTACATGACCCAGAAAGATTTTTGGAAAATTTCAACAGGAAGTTTAAAAACTTTTTACGAGAAGATTATGACGTAAGCAGCAAATATCTCCCTACCACCCAGAGGAATGTTATAAATATGACACGACTGGAAACCGCTCTTAGTGGTCTACGGGAAGCTGTAAATGCAACAATCCTCCGTCCGTCAAATAATAATAATCCTAGAAACATGAATCGCCCCGATACCGCCGCGCCCGAGTCGTCGAGTAGCCACCACCGAGAACTGAACGACGAAAACTCGTTAATACCGCTGCCACAGGCCCCGATAGAACATCCGCTTGTGTTCAGGCCTATAATCACCGACGATTTATCACAAATCGATATTAAAATAATATTTCAAAAGTTCACGGCAATCATAGATACCGGTTCGGTAAGAAATATGATGCGAGACGGTCTTCTCCCCTATACAGTTAACCGCTCGAACACTACCGAATTTACAATGGCTAGTGGAGCCAAAATAACGTCCCTAGGCACCCTATATTTGCCAGTCAGGATTGAAAATCAGATGATTATGATGGATTTTGACGTATTACCTGCCATGAGTGAGGATGTAATCCTAGGCACCGAACTAATGGAACAGACAGGAGGCATCATAAACTATGCTGACAGGACCCTAACGTTCGCAAAGTATCCTACCTTACTAGCGAGCTTTACCCAGCCCAGACGTAGGCCACCACCCCGAGGACCAGCAGCAGCTCCATGAGACGACATCATCCCCCTCAACCGCACGAAAGGACGCTGAAAAGTGCAGTGCGCGTGTGTTATTCCCTCCTTTTTAGTGAAAAGACACTTCACAAACGACATAACTTCTCCCCCCGAAAAGTGCTGCTGAATCCCCAATGACAGGACATTGTTTAGTCATAAGGAAGGTAACTGAATTTACCGATTTTTTATACAGAGCATGTTATATTTTTGTTATTTTCTTTTAGTCACGACTGTGATAATTCGTACCTGAGCATTGTCAGTATTTTTTATTTTCTTTTTTATCGTTATGACGTGACATATATGTTTATTTTCTGTTATATTTGGAATACATTTTTATTTTCGTTTTGTTACAAAACAAAACACACTCACGACCTTTACATTTCTAAGTATTCACTATATACAAATACTTTCTACAATATTTTGTGTACATTATCAGAACCGCTCGTATATTTTCGAAAGTACCACGAACAAGTATTTGAGAGTACCATGAAAGATTTCAGCAGTATTAATAAAGCTAAATAACTTTTTTATGATACTACAAGCCAACGAATTTATATTTTTCTACTTTTATAATGCATTTATACTTATTTACGCATTCCAATTATTAATATTACTTTGTAACTCTCGCATTCTCATGCAACTATCGCATTTTTTCATGTATTTACTACTTTTTTACCTCAGTATGTTTTTCATTAAACTCATATGTTGTGACGTTTGGTTCACTCGTCGGTTGAGTGAAGGGGCGTCACTTTGGCACTCGAGCTCGGTGCGGTTACGGTAAGCTCGGGCGCCACCTTTACAATTTTTCTCGTGGTGTAAAGGACCCACGCTAGCCTCTTAACACAGCCTGTTTCGGTAGGGCTGGGATAGCGTCAGAGGAGACACGGTATGTCCAGGGGTCTAGGGATGTCAGACTTCACACACACACAATAAAAGGCACAGTTTAAATAATATACATATTTATTATAATAAAAATCCTAATATCTACAAATATACCTAACCTATAACTACTACGGTTAACGGTGACGGTGGCGAAGCAAGAGGGCGGTTACAAGCAGGATACGAGCTTAGAGAAACGGAACGGTAAGTCGGAGTAACTACTATCGGTATAAAACGGACAGAGCAGATACCAGGCGGAGGAGAGCAAAAGCACAATAAACAATAATAAACAAACACTCGGGCAACTTGGCTAAGGCGCAGAGCCTAAGGTTAGTATGCACTTCCGGTCACGGTTCCTTGTTGATGTAATCCCCCAAAGAGAGATTAAACCAACGAGGTTCACGGGCGCTACTTTGCGCTGGTGGATGTCCTTGTGACTTTCCAGTCGACGCACCCAGACCAGAAAGCCCCAAGCTTCCCAAGTGCTCGCTTGTCCTCCAGACGACGCAACCAGACCAGAGGGCAAACACGAGACCTGTTACCAGCGGAAAGTTTCCCAACTTGCACACTGGCTCACTCCGGTAGGCGGTATTTGGTCGGGGATGATACTTCGGTGTGCTAGAAGGCTTTGTGACTTTCCAGTCGACGCACCCAGACCAGAAAGCCCCAAGCTTCCCAAGTGCTCGCTTGTCCTCCAGACGACGCAACCAGGCCAGAGGGCAAACACGAGACTTGTTGCCAACCAATGTATCTTCCCAGACACACGGCGGAGCAAACCGGGATTAGTACACGGATGGCACTTAGTCCCAGCCAAGCTGCTTATTTACGGTCGGTTTTACTTACTCTCTCTCCTATGAGACGGCGGTTTCCAATTAGCCTGGTAACGGTCCAAATGAATGGACCCGGGCTAATAATTAATTATTTGGCTGGCTGGGCCAAGCATTCGTTAACGGTGAAGCCAATAGAGTCAGTGATGGAGACAGTGCTCCATCTAGCGGCGTGTATGTCTACTTGCTAAATGAAAGTATATTACTTATTTATGCTCTGTGTGGACAGTATAAAATATTAATATTTAAAATACAAAAATAGACGGTGGGTTTGGGTGTAATTTCCACACTAGAAATTACGCCCAATACCTGTATTAGAAAATACTTATATCCTAAATAGAGAAATAGACGGCGGTGTCGGGTGCAATTTCCACACTATAAAAATGCTTCATTACATCCCCCTCTTACTTCGCTAAAAAAAATAATAAAAATGAAATGGTTATTATTTTTTTTCCGTGTCTTCCTTGGTTGCTAAAAAGAAAGAAACTGAAAACAAGGAGCTAATAAAACAAAACAAGAAAATCATTCCTTAGAAAAAAATAACGGTCCCTATCGGAATTAAGGCGCTTACCCCGCAATGGTTACTGAAACTTTATTTGGGGGTAAGTACGTCTTTAACAATCCTAAAAACTAAACTGGAGAAAGAAAACAATATAATACTACAATAATGTTACAAAGAAAACCAGGTACACTGGAACAAAAGATCCGGGCGGGAGTCTACCTAATGAGCCTCGCGCCTCGGGCGAAGACGGCGCCTTGGCAGGGATTGCGGACTGGTGGTACCAGTGCTCTCCGGGGTGGTTCTTCGGGTTCTTTCCTCGGTGCTGTCGGTAGGTGGGATGGCGGCATGGGAAGAGAAGTAGGGTTTTAAGTCTTTTACATGGATTCGCGTGAGCTTCCTGCCGGTATCTGATTTGAGATTATAGACCACGGGTGAAATGACGTCGGTCACGGTATACGGTCCGGAATATTTTGGGGCCAGCTTTGACGCAAAGCCCTTGATAGCGGATGAAAGCGGATGTTCGCGCTTCATGACTCGGTTTCCTACGTGATATCTAACTTCTCGACGGCGGAGATTATAATACCTGCCTTGTGCGGCACAGGCTTGCGCTAATTTGATACGGACCAGCTCAAACACTTCTCGTAATTTCTCCAGGCGGTCGGTATGTGTTGGCGGTATATCGTTCTCCTCGGACGGTTCGGCGGTATTCCCAGTCTCGGTTTGAAAAACTGTTTTCGGCAAGGACAACTCACGGCCAAAGTTCAGAAACGCTGGCGAGAATCCTGTCGACTCGTGTTTCGAGCTGTTGATAGCCAGTTGGAGATCGTTTAATTGCTGATCCCATTTTCGGTGATCCAGCTCACAGTACTGGGCTATCATGGTTTTGATAGTGCGGTTCGCTCGTTCGACTGGGTTTGCTTGTGGGGTGTACGGTGGTGTCAGACGGTGCTGGATTCCAAACTCTTCCAGTAAGGATCGGAATACTCGACTGTCATATTGGCTACCATTGTCGGTAATGACAGTACGGGGGCAACCAAAGCGGGTAATGACTTCATCGTAAAGTGCCTGACTGACGGTACGGGCAGTAGCACTTCGTAGGGGGCGGCACTGAATCCATTTCGTAAAGCGATCTTGGAAAACTACGAGGTAGTTATTCCCTTTACTAGATCGGGGCAGCGGTCCTACTAGGTCGGTGCTGACGGTTTCCCACGGTTGTTGACTGACGGACGGTTGCATGGTTCCTGGCGTCTGCTGCTGGGAGACTTTGTATCGCTGGCATTGCATGCAGCTACGTACATATCTGGCGATGTCACGGAACATCCCTGGCCAATAGTACTTCTGAGCTATTCGGGCAATGCTTTTAGCGATCCCCATGTGTCCGGCGGACGGAGCATCATTTTTCTCCTGTAGAACGGTGCGGCGGAGCGTTGTAGGAACACATAGTTTCCATGGATCAGACATATCTGATTCACGTAGATCACTGGAATCCCAGAAGTGGCGGTACAGCCGGTTATTACGTACACAGTAATCCGGAAATGTTTCTGGGTTCCGTTCGACTTCAGTTTTCTTCCGTTGATACCATGAACAGTTTGGTGCCTCATCCAGGGCACATAGTTCGTTGGTTTCAGACTCAGGAAGAGGTCGGTCTAGCGGTTGGCGGGACAGTGCATCGGCTACCCGGTTTAGGGCTCCCTTACGGTACTTAATTTCGAAGTCGTATTGCTGTAGGAATACGCTCCATCTAGCTAAACGGCCGGTCGGACTCTTGATAGAGTGTAACCATCGCAGAGATTGGTGATCGGTCAGTACGGTGAAGCGGTATCCTTCCAGATACGGTCTCATCTTCTCTATTCCCCAGACAATGGCCAAGCATTCTCGTTCCGTTACGGAGTAGTTTTTCTCGGCTGAGGACAGTGTGCGGCTGGCGTAAGCTATTACCCTGTCATGACCCTCAATTTCCTGGGTCAGAGCTGCGCCAAGGCCTTGGTCGGATGCATCGGTCTGGAGAGTAAACGGTTTCTCGAAGTCAGGACATGTCAGTACGGGGGCTTCGGTGAGACAAGTCTTTAATCTCTTGAAAGCCTGTTCTTGTTCGTCGATCCACTTGAAACGGTGGTTTTTCTTTAATAATCTGGTCAGCGGAGTCACAATTTCGGAGAAGGTTGGTACAAAGCGTCGATACCAGGAGGCAACACCAAGAAATCGGCGGACGTCTCGGACGTTCCGGGGAGTGGGGAATTTCTCAATTGCCTCCACTTTGTCCGGGTCGGTCTGTATTCCTTCTGAGGTTACTACATGACCTAAGTACTTTAGTGACTTCCTACAAAACTTCTCGTAGATTCTGCAGATGGCCCTCGAAAGTTTCACCTAGAACAATAATATCGTCGAGGTAGGCGAATGCATAGGGTTCTATGTCGGGCCCGATTATGCGGTCCAGTAGACGTTGGAAGGTGGCAGGAGCGGAATGGAGTCCGAACGGCATCACCCGGAAATGGAACAGACCCCTTCCCGGTACGGTAAACGCGGTAATCGGCTTGCTTTCTTCAGACAGCGGTATCTGCCAGTATCCTTGCTTCAAATCGATACTTGAGATGTACCGGGCTTTGCGGAGTTTGTCTAGGATGGCGTTGATGTACGGTAACGGATAAGCATCCTTCTCGGTGACTTCATTCACCTTCCGGAAATCTATGCAAAACCTGGGTTTCCCATCCTTTTTACGGACGATAACTACTGGTGAACTCCACGGACTATTAGACGGTTCTATAATGCCGTTGGCCAGCATTTCGTCTACTTCCTTGTTGATGACTTCCTGCATCCTTGGGTTCTGCGGACGGTATCGTTGCTTAATCGGCTCCAGTTGTGAGAGCCGGATATGGTGTTGAGTTAGTTTCGTGGTTCCAGATATGTCCTGAAAACTGGGCAGTTCGGTATCTAAGAACTCTTGGAGTTTTGTCTCCTCCCTCTGTGATAGAGCGAGGGCTATCCCTCCCAACGGACTGTTCGGAAGTGAAGATGAAACGGGGCGGTTATTCAGGTAAACGGTTGTCGTAGGTAGGTGGATCGTAAACTCCTGTGTACGTAGGATATCCATTCCTAGTACAATGTGATGACAAATTCGGAAAATAGGACAATCGTTCACAAAATGGAATTTCGGCTATTACAAACTCTAAGTCGTAGGACTCGTCGATTGTTACCAATTTTCCATCGGCTAGCTGGGCAGACGGGGCGGTTATGCGGACGGACGGTATTTTTAGTTGGTGGCACAACTCCTTCACACGGTTTCCTACGTAGGATCGGACGGCTCCAGTGTCGAATAATGCGGAAAAGATGTGGCCATACATAGTCACCTGGATGTGCGGTCGGTCATCTTTGGGGACGGTTTCTGGCGAGGTGGCAGTATTACGGAGCTGCACCGGCCTCGGAACGGTACAACTCCTGACTAGTTTCCCGACCTGGGACATGAGCAATCTCTGGTCATGGTGCCAGGTCGTCCACAACGGGAACAAAATAACTTCGGTGGGAAACGGCATTGGCTGCGGAAATGTCCGGTTCTTCCACATCTCCAACAGATAGTGCCTCCGTTTATGGGAGCAGTGCCAGCGGAGGTTGATGGCCTGTCTACGCGGTTTGTCTCTCGGTTCACAGGTGGAGCTGGGTCCCTTGACCTTCTTGTATTCTGGTGGTTATTTCCGGTCATATGATGCTCCAATTGCGGTGGTGGCGACTGTGGATTTTCCGGTTTTGGCGGTGACGGTTTAGGATGTGCTGCTGGTGGTGTGACGGTCAAGCGTGGCGGGGCATTATTAGGACGGTAGACTTGTTGTACTTCCTGACGCAGCGACTCAAATTCTTTGACTGCGGCGATCAAAGCGGCTACATTGGTTAGTCCGGACCTCGGGATGTACTGCCTATAATCGGGAAGTAAGTTTCGGTAAAGCCACCGGAGTTCCTGCTGCGGAGTAAGATCTCCATGTCGGCGGATGAGTGTTTGGAGATCGGTCAGATATGTACCTGCAGGTTCATCTGGTCGCTGTAGGCGGCGGCTGATTTGCGCTTCTATCTCCTCCTGATAGTTCACAGGGAAGTAAAAGATGCGGAATTCGGTGGTAAAATCTTCCCAGGTTCTCCAATGCGAGCGGTTGTTTCGGTACCAAAGTAAGGCGGGTCCCTGTAATAATTCTGCTAGTACAGGTAACAGTTGTGCCGGATGAATTTCAGTATATGAGCACACTTCCTCTATTCTTTCCAGAAAGGCAGCGGGGTCTCCTTTCCCGTTGAACTGGATACCCCATTTACGGATGTTCAGCGGTTCTAATGTCCTGTTCACTGTTTGAGCGGATGAAGACGGTACAGTAGTCGGTATGGTTAGAGTTAGTGGCGGTGGTGCTGGTAGCGGAAAGACCGGTCTGGTGACTTGTGGCAATGGCGAGGTACAGCCGTCTTTGATGAATTTTACTAGGCGGCGCTTCTTGTCATCCACAGTGCCTGAAAGGTCTAGACGGAATTTCCCTAATTCGACGTCCAGCTGTTCTTTTCTCAGCTTATATATCCAGCTGAGGCGGTTTTCTATTCCTTCGGTGGTTGCGGTATCCTCGGTCGGTTCTGTGTTCACGTCTTTTTGATCTTCTTCGGTGGACATCTTTCGTGGTTTCTTCTACCACGGGGTGGTAGTAAACGGTAACGGTCGGTAAGAAGTAACAGATAGCAATGGGCGGTCTGAGCGGTGTCTCAGAGAGATCCTATCGCAACGGTAGCTCACTATGAAGTGTGGGGAACGGTAACAGTAGCCAAAGGCTGTCAATGAACAGTCTGAGCGGTATCCCAGAGTGGTCTGTTCACTACGGTGGCCCAGGACCAAGTGTCGGGAACGGTGACAGTAGCCAAAGGCTGACAATGAACAGTCTGAGCGGTATCTCAGAGAGATCTGTTCACTACAGTGGCCCAGGACCAAATCCTTGCGACGTTTGGATGTCACATATGTGGTACGTGGAGTTTTGCTCCTCGTTATAATACTCAACCAGTTCAATAATCACACCTTACCAGTCCTCGGCTAGCTTCCGTCAATCTCAGTGTGAGTTCCCAGTACATACAGACGTACTGGTTGCCTAACTATCTGTCTAGGTACCTAAGTGAACAATAGATTAATAAACTGTTAAATTAATTTATAGTACGAGAAAGAAAACCCAATGAGTGGAGCTTATAACAAATTTGTTTATTCATAAAACACTGCATATATACCACGTGAGATACCAAGTCAATAATAAAAGAAAATGCTTATCAAATTTATAAATATCAATTAATTTTCTTTTCGTTAGCAATATCAAAAAGTGATGAGTGACAAATGATTTAATCTAAATAACATTTATTAACACGTGAAGTTCAATAATAATACCAAATGCAATTGCACGCAGTTTACATACTTTTCAAACCAGTGGTTATGGGTACAGAAAATTTAATATTATAGCAAATAACAAATACCTAGATCTGGACTATATTCTTTTCTAGATAGCCAGTTCTTGACTTTAATATAAACAAGATAGGTATTTAAATCGTTCACTTATGAAATAATTACAATACATACACATATATATATACAAACAAAATTTATACAAGTTATGACTTACGGTTGAATTTTGAAATACCCCAAAAGAAAATGTGAGAACGCTGAACTTCTCCCAGGAGTGGAAAGGTATGAGCGTTGAACTTCTTGTATTCTAGGGTAATCGATAGACTCTGCCAAATTTCAACTCGAACTATAACCAGTTACAACCATCTCGAAGTCATGAAAAGAATCCAACAAAAAGAAACAAAACCATCCATCATCGGTATAAGCTCCAAAATTTTACAACCAATTCTTCCTATACTAATAACTACGTCTATTACAATGCTTCTTAATAAAAACTAACGATAAAAAGCCTAAAAGTTTTAAAATTCGAATTAATACACTATTTACATTTTCGCAAATTTTAATAACTCACCCTTTTAGGGCTTAACAAAATGTCGACCATGTGCTCGACCTAACACGTGCTCTGTAGCCATATATCCAGCAATCATGCTGTTCAGATTTATCACAAATCATTATTAATAATTGGTAAATACGGAAATCCCACTTAATACAAATATTCAACAAAATAACCAAACGTGGATAAAGATTATTCTCACCAAATTTACCAAGCTACGTGCAACGTCTATTCGCCTCAAAGGTCACGTCAAGAAGGAAGTACTAGAAAACCTCTAACCCCTTTCAGGACAGGTGCCTAGCGCAGTCGTACAACGCAGACGAAACGACACAAAAAAGAATTGGATTTTCATGATACCATTCGACCTTGAACAGTAATCACAAAAATGATTTATTTTAAACATAATATATACAACACGACATCCGTAATTTGGATAGGATTCGAGAAGTTCTGTTACAGACGTCCCTTTCGATTAAGACACCCTGACATAGATCAACCTGTTGATCGGAGATTTAATAAGAAGTGATATAATATTACGACAATTTAACTATAAAAATTATCTTATTATTATTGTTTCAAAATGAATTTAATTGAAGAAATACTAACTTATTAAAGCAAAATATATTAAGTTAAAACATTCATCGAGCTACTCCGAACAGTACTGTTCAGTGAGCGAGTATTCGGTTAAGACTGAATCGAACTCGGCCAATAATCAGCTGATTAATAGCTGTCAATTCCTATAACCTACTATGTTCGTTCTATTTATTATTATAAACAATTATCGAGGATGAAATTTAACAAGCAAATAACATAAAGGTACAGAAGGTAAGTGATACATTTGAACTAGTCGTTTTCATAGACTGAACTACTTAAGTTATGGTTATGTTAGGTTTGTTTATCGTTCCTATTTTTTTCCAGATACCACACTATGTATGAGAACTCTAGCAAATTACAAGGAATAATAATGTACCACACAACACTCTGATTGATTAAGGTAATGTACTTATTTATACATTTTACTCGAAACATTTATTAAAATTTATGTTTATTTTTAGACACTAGTTAGCTGGACGACAGTCGATAAATGTGACAACTCTTATTAAGCAAATTTAAGAATCAAAAGGATTACTAAAGTATTGAAATGTGAATGGAAATACTATTAATATATGACATTATTAACACAAGACCTTTTACTTATTTATTTTATTCTAAATTATGATATCCTTTTAAACAATGAACTACCTAAAGTTAACGTATAGACTTAGTGATTGAATTTTTATAGTTAAACATCTAGCAATGCTGTGATTACACATACACTCCTCTAGCCAAAATGACAAATCATGTTACAACGTCTACTTGACAAAAGCAACCGTAACATTACTCCCCTCTATTCCAGTAAAAAAAAATCGAAGATTTTTTTTTTGACAACACCAGTTAGCTAAAATCGAAAAGAATGTCCAAACCAATTTTCTTCCAAATACAAAAAAAATTCAAATAGAAAACAAAACTTTGCAGTTTCGATCTCACCCCAGAATATCAAGGTTTAGCATTAAGCTCAAGCGTTTTATCAGGTTTTAGATCCTTAACGTGCCAACTACCCTTAACATTGCCTTTGTCATCTTCAAGTTCATAAACATTTATACCAAGCTTCTTTTTGATTTTAAATGGACCTGTATATTTCTTTCCCAGCTTTGCTGCATAATTTTTAGCAGCACTTGATAAGGTATATTCTTTTTTCCACACATAATCTCCTTCTTTAAATTGAACAGGCCTATGCCTCAAATTATAATTATGTTTAGTTTTTACATGAGCTGTTTTTAACTTTTCTTTTACAAATTTTCTAAGTTCTTTTAATTTAGATTGTCTGGATTTAGGATCCTTAAAATTATTATCGTTATCATTTTCAATATTAATACAATTGGTTTTATCCCTAATTTGTTTATATTCGTTACCATTTGTAACCATTTCATACCCAAAATTTATAAAATAAGGAGATTCTTGCGTTACCTCATGTTTAGCTGTTCTATAAGCACAACCTAGTTTAGACAAATGTAAGTCCCACTTTTTATGATTTTCTCCAACATAACTAGAAATCATGGTTTTAATTACCCTATTGGCTCTTTCTGTGAAATTTGGTTCTGGATGATAAAGAGGATTAAATAATAGTTTAACATTATAATCTTTCATTAACTTTTTAAATTCTTTGCTCGTAAACTGAGCACCGTTATCAGTTTTAAGATATTCAGGTACACCAAACAAATGAAAAACTTGCTCTTCCATAATTCTTACAATACTGGTAGCGATAGCTTTACGTAAAGGAAACATTAGTGTAAATTTACTAAAATAATCACAAATTACTAAAATATATTGATGTCCTTTTGAACTACGAGGTAAAGGTCCTATTAAATCAGTAGCAATATATTGCCAACATCTATCTACGATAGGCTTACTACCCATCTCTCCTGCTTTAAGTTTTTGTTCAGGTTTATGTTCAGAGCAAATTCTACACTTATTTATGTATCTCGAGATATCTGATTTCATACCAGGCCAAAAATATTTAGATAAAATACGATGATAAGTTTTATAAATACCAAAATGTCCTCCATTTATAGGATCATCATGAAATGTTTTTAAAATTTCGCTACGTTTGCTTTTAGGTAAAACCAATTTCCAGCTAGATAAATCCGAAGAATTCTTATCAACATGTTTATACAGACTTCCATCTTCAGATATTCGAAAATTTGGATATTTTAAAGGATTTGAACGAACTCTAAAAGTCATTTTTTTATACCAAGGGTCTAAATCTTTGACTTCTAATTTAATTTCTGATATTTCTGGAATGGCACGAGAAAGATAATCTGGCACAACGTGTTGTTTTCCAGGTCTATGTATAATACTAAAATTAAATTGTTGCAAACGCAATGCCCATCGTCCTAAACGACCTTGTGGGTTTTTCAGGTTATTTAGCCATATCAAACTATGGTGGTCAGTAATAACAGTAAAATGTGTTCCTTCAAGGTAACATCTCCATTTTTCAATACTCCAAAGTACTACCAAGCATTCGATTTCAGTAATTGTAAACTTTCGTTCATTTTTTGTTAATGATCGAGATAAATAACAAATTACATGTTCTCTACCATCATAAAATTGACTTAACACGGCCCCTATCCCGTGTGAACTACCATCACATTGTATTATAAATTCATAATTAAAATTTGGACAAGAAAGTATTGGAGCACTAATAAGTGAATCTTTTATTGTGGAAAAAGCTTGTTCACACTCTGGTGTCCATATAAACTTAGTGTTTTTACGAGTCAAGTTAGTAAGAGGTTCTATTATACTAGACAAGTTAGGAATAAATTTCCGATACCAAGAAACCATACCGCTAAGTCTACGAACTTCTTTTGGAGTCTTTGGTCTAGGAAGATCTACAATGGCATTAACTTTTTCAGGATCTACATGAAGTCCATCTCTATTTACAACATACCCAAGATATTTAAGTTCACTGCGACAAAATTTACATTTTTCTTTATTCAAAGTTAAATTAGCATCTTTTAATCGTTTGAAAACTTCTTCTAGAATTGTTAAATGAGATTCAAAATCTGGTGTTACAATTACAATATCATCTAAATATTTAAAAACATAAGGTTCTAGTTCAGGTCCAAATAATCTATCTACTAAAAATTGAAAAGTTGCCGGTGCATTTGATAACCCAAAAGGCATTTTTGTAAATTGAAACAATCCTCGTCCAGGAATTGTGAAAGCAGTATATTTTTTGCTGTCTTCTGACATTTTTATTTGCCAATATGCACTCTGAATGTCTAAAGTAGTAAGATACTTTGCGTTACCTAATTTATCCAGAATTGAACTTATTCTTGGCAATGGATATGCCCATTTTTCAGATACAGAGTTTAATTTACGAAAATCTACGCAAAAGCGATATGTATTATCTTTTTTAGGAACCATTAAAATTGGTGAACTCCATCCGCTAGTACTTTTTTCAATTACTCCCAACTCTAACATTTTTGTAATTTCATCATCAATTTTCTTTTGTATAAATGGACTTACAGGATAATATCTAGATTTAATTGGTGGATGATCAGTTTTAATAATATGCTCTACTAACGAGGTACATCCTACTTTGACATCTTTCATTGAAACAAAATAATTGTCAACAATTTTATTTAAAATTTCCCTTTGGTTAAGAGTTAAATCGTCAGCGGTTTGTATATGATTTAATTGAAAATTACTAACTTATTAAAGCAAAATATATTAAGTTAAAACATTCATCGAGCTACTCCGAACAGTACTGTTCAGTGAGCGAGTATTCGGTTAAGACTGAATCGAACTCGGCCAATAATCAGCTGATTAATAGCTGTCAATTCCTATAACCTACTATGTTCGTTCTATTTATTATTATAAACAATTATCGAGGATGAAATTTAACAAGCAAATAACATAAAGGTACAGAAGGTAAGTGATACATTTGAACTAGTCGTTTTCATAGACTGAACTACTTAAGTTATGGTTATGTTAGGTTTGTTTATCGTTCCTATTTTTTTCCAGATACCACACTATGTATGAGAACTCTAGCAAATTACAAGGAATAATAATGTACCACACAACACTCTGATTGATTAAGGTAATGTACTTATTTATACATTTTACTCGAAACATTTATTAAAATTTATGTTTATTTTTAGACACTAGTTAGCTGGACGACAGTCGATAAATGTGACAACTCTTATTAAGCAAATTTAAGAATCAAAAGGATTACTAAAGTATTGAAATGTGAATGGAAATACTATTAATATATGACATTATTAACACAAGACCTTTTACTTATTTATTTTATTCTAAATTATGATATCCTTTTAAACAATGAACTACCTAAAGTTAACGTATAGACTTAGTGATTGAATTTTTATAGTTAAACATCTAGCAATGCTGTGATTACACATACACTCCTCTAGCCAAAATGACAAATCATGTTACAACGTCTACTTGACAAAAGCAACCGTAACATCCTCCCTGCTAACTCCTAAACGGCTTGATATATCGAGTCGAGAGTAGTTCCGTTGGATTCTGCGCACTCGATTTACTATTCCAGGAGGGGTCACAAGCTATATCTCCACTGTCACCGGAGTTTCTAGAACTCCGGGCAAAATCCGGTGAGGGTCGATTTAGACGGTGTCTGGTGGTGCGGACAACTGATTCCTATCGGTTTTAACTGGTTTCGGCTTTCCCCTTCTCCAGGGTACACTTTTTTTCGGAACGGACGGTCGGATCGTGACGAAACCAGCGGCAATCGATTCAGCGTCCTTGAGTTACTGCTAAATGAGGGGTCACTTGCCTAGTAACTCCAGTCTCCGGAGTGGTCAGGTATTCCGGACAGAATCCGGGCGGTCGGTAAAAGTCGGTGCAGAAGGTGTGTCGGGGTGCTGTTTATCACCTAGTATGGGCCCTACTCAATTCAGACCCGTAACTTGGCTGTAGCACACTTTTCCGCGGAACGGACGGTCGGATCCGGTTGCAAACGTCACCAATCGATTCCTTGGGTTTGATTACCCTGAAAACGATACCCCACACGATAGTTTGTGTGTTCGGGTACCTTCGGCGGACTTCGGAAGTGTTCGGTCGGAGTTCGGGTTTTTGCTAAAAGTGCAGCCTCCTCGTGTGTCAACTCCACAGAAACTGCCTCTGGTTCGAAAAAATTCCCAAAGGGGTTATTAAATGGTTAATAACGCCCTTGGGAGCGGTCGGAGCGGTTCGGCAGTAGTCGGAATCGGTTCCTCGTGCTCGGTTTAGTCGAAAATGACACCTCACACGCCTATGAGTGTCTATTCGGAGAATTCGGTTGCTTTCGGTGACTGCCGAATGTGAAGTCTAAACTACTTTCCCTATTTACGGTCCCTGCTCGGGCGCCAAAGTATGTGACGTTTGGTTCACTCGTCGGTTGAGTGAAGGGGCGTCACTTTGGCACTCGAGCTCGGTGCGGTTACGGTAAGCTCGGGCGCCACCTTTACAATTTTTCTCGTGGTGTAAAGGACCCACGCTAGCCTCTTAACACAGCCTGTTTCGGTAGGGCTGGGATAGCGTCAGAGGAGACACGGTATGTCCAGGGGTCTAGGGATGTCAGACTTCACACACACACAATAAAAGGCACAGTTTAAATAATATACATATTTATTATAATAAAAATCCTAATATCTACAAATATACCTAACCTATAACTACTACGGTTAACGGTGACGGTGGCGAAGCAAGAGGGCGGTTACAAGCAGGATACGAGCTTAGAGAAACGGAACGGTAAGTCGGAGTAACTACTATCGGTATAAAACGGACAGAGCAGATACCAGGCGGAGGAGAGCAAAAGCACAATAAACAATAATAAACAAACACTCGGGCAACTTGGCTAAGGCGCAGAGCCTAAGGTTAGTATGCACTTCCGGTCACGGTT
The DNA here is from genome assembly GCA_963583905.1 of Stenurella melanura. NCBI lineage: Eukaryota > Metazoa > Arthropoda > Insecta > Coleoptera > Cerambycidae > Stenurella > Stenurella melanura. Next base: position 94,991,699 of record OY757315.1, read on the forward strand.
CCTTGTTGATGTAATCCCCCAAAGAGAGATTAAACCAACGAGGTTCACGGGCGCTACTTTGCGCTGGTGGATGTCCTTGTGACTTTCCAGTCGACGCACCCAGACCAGAAAGCCCCAAGCTTCCCAAGTGCTCGCTTGTCCTCCAGACGACGCAACCAGACCAGAGGGCAAACACGAGACCTGTTACCAGCGGAAAGTTTCCCAACTTGCACACTGGCTCACTCCGGTAGGCGGTATTTGGTCGGGGATGATACTTCGGTGTGCTAGAAGGCTTTGTGACTTTCCAGTCGACGCACCCAGACCAGAAAGCCCCAAGCTTCCCAAGTGCTCGCTTGTCCTCCAGACGACGCAACCAGGCCAGAGGGCAAACACGAGACTTGTTGCCAACCAATGTATCTTCCCAGACACACGGCGGAGCAAACCGGGATTAGTACACGGATGGCACTTAGTCCCAGCCAAGCTGCTTATTTACGGTCGGTTTTACTTACTCTCTCTCCTATGAGACGGCGGTTTCCAATTAGCCTGGTAACGGTCCAAATGAATGGACCCGGGCTAATAATTAATTATTTGGCTGGCTGGGCCAAGCATTCGTTAACGGTGAAGCCAATAGAGTCAGTGATGGAGACAGTGCTCCATCTAGCGGCGTGTATGTCTACTTGCTAAATGAAAGTATATTACTTATTTATGCTCTGTGTGGACAGTATAAAATATTAATATTTAAAATACAAAAATAGACGGTGGGTTTGGGTGTAATTTCCACACTAGAAATTACGCCCAATACCTGTATTAGAAAATACTTATATCCTAAATAGAGAAATAGACGGCGGTGTCGGGTGCAATTTCCACACTATAAAAATGCTTCATTACAATGTATCTTAGGACTCATATTACCATGCTAATAATGCTAGTCTTAAGTAAACAATCGAATGTAACAAACATAACAACACTCGAAATACCAGTTTCGAAGGTAGGCGTATTGAAGAAGCAAATTTTTTCACGAGATATTTCAAAAATTCGACTACTCAAAGATACCTCTTTTGAAGCCTTATCGATCGCCAAAATCGAAAATCGAATAAAAATATATTTACTATTTTTCCGGCAATTTTCAAACTCAAGTACAGCAACAAAAGGACTAAGTCGCGAGGCCCTTACGGCACTGTTCGTTCCCCGTTCTACCTTTTTACTTGACGCTCTCAGCTTGTCATCGGGCCCTAAGCCCAAGCTAGGAAACCATAAAAATTTCTTAATTTACTTAGGACCTAAGAAACATTCTCCCCTTTGAATCTAGTATTAAATTATATCTAAATGTGGCTAGCTTTACCACTAATATTTCATATCAGGCTCTCAGCCAAATTTAGCATAGTAATTGTATTTAACTTTAAGATTTCATTACTATTACAAGTGCATATTATCATAAACATTCATTTTAAGTCATAAGTATCCTCTCCGGTGTGCACCAGGAGATATAAGCTCCCTCCGAGCAAACATTGTAGATGTGCACAGGTCGAACGTCGACAGCCAAATGGAGAGGCACAGATCTGCGATTCATATTTATGTGAATCGGCGCAGCCCGCTTAGGCTCCACCCCTTAGCGCTTGCAACTTTGCGCGCTCTCCATTGGCGCGACTCGAACATATAAATATAACACGTTTTGCACTCGATAGTTAGTCGATCGCCAGCAGCCGCCGCGGCATCACTCATACCAGTTTTCAAATTTTCACTTTTATTATTTAATTCCACTTTGTCATTCTGTCAGGCTGCATTTCATTCAACTAATTTATCATTTAACCCCAGTTCCGGCGGTGTATCGTCAATACACTGCACCGGCCCAGTTTACCCAGTTTCGTGGCAAAATATTTTAAATATTTTACACGACCCAAAACTCTCGAGATTTTGGTGTGACAACTAGACACACCAAAATCATTTTCTGAAGATTTCGTTAAACGACACAGTCGATTAACAAGGTAGTCGGTATAGCCTTTTCCAAGGTTGCCGCCATCACGAAGATAAGGAACAGCAACGTCTTCGAGGGATTCTACACTTCAAGTTGACACTCCGATAGTTACTACGAAATACGAACTCTCGTATAGACTGGTCAACCGCGCAAGACTTTTATAGACAGAGTGAGAGAGTTCGTCGCCGTACAGGGACTAGGTAAGTGTCAACGAAAGTGCTCCGCTTCGCTTCGCTTCGATCTGTTCCCCTCACCACGGCAGAGTAAAAAGATACCTCTACCTGCTCGGGCACCGATTCCAAGACATCAGCCGCTCCTGAATCAACTGTACTCCGCATCCAACATCATATCACCGCATGCTCCAATCATCCAGTGGCAAGTCAGTTCATACGCCACTGTCCATCCTGATCTCCACGAAACATTTCTGTTCCTGATTTCCGCTGTGTAATTCAGCACTGTTCGAGAAAGGCCGACTCAGGCGACTTCAACGTAGGCAACGTCCTTGTCTACATTGGTCTCTTGAGCCACTCGCCTCGTCGGGAATTCGGCAAGCTAAGGGACGCATTTCGACTCAACGAGCGTACCGGAGTGTTGAGAAGGAATTAGGCCCCTGCTCTTGTCAAGACGCGAATGACAGACGCTTCCTAAATTCAGACAAGGTATTTTATTCAAATTTTCAGTTAGGGCTGACCACAGAGTGCCTAGCTGCACGTCGGCAACGTCCGACCTAGCCACTCTGTTTATCTAGGACTTAGACTTGAAATATTAATTATTTTATTTATCGACACACTGCTTTTGGCTCGCAGTTGTGTCGCTGCTCGCAAACAAACTTTGCTTGCAGATATTATCTCGTCTACGGACGACACCCAGGGGGAAATATTTTAATTATTTTATTTATCGATACACTGCTTTTGGCTCGCAGTTGTGTCGCTGCTCGCAACAAAACTTGCTTGCAGATATTATCTCGTCTACGGACGACACCCAGGTGTTTTTGCTTTGAGTATTTTTCAGATCTAAATTAAGGAAATGGCACATTCTCAGTCGCCGCTTCCAGCAACGTGGGAACACTCCGCGCATGAGTTGGGTAACCCCGGCCGCTATCTATACAATGCCAGCACACACGGCTGTGCTCCACCTCTCACGGCGGCGTCGCTTCACGGCGTCCCCGTAGAGGCAGGGTTTGGTCTCCATTCAGGGGGCCAGATTCGTGGACATGGCGCCCAACGTGGGGCACCCGAATACAGAAGTATTCACCGAATTTCAAACGACCCAGCCGGCTTGTGTAAACAGTCAAAATTTAAGAAACAACGATTTTATTAGGAGTACTTTCCAAACTCCTTGGCGCCCAACAAACCATCAAAATAGCACTCAAATCAGAAACTTGTCTGCAGGGCACTGCAGTAATATTTGTCAAGGGGAATATTGTGAGATTTTTGGACATTCAGGAGGGATTGAAATAATTCATGCGCCGGCTTTTCATACAAGCCAACATGGGACTGCCGAGACGATGCTCAATCGGCGAACGCCCGCGCCTGAAACAATTCAGCCGCAAGCTCCCGCGTCAACCACCGATCTCGTAAATGCTCTGACAGATTTAATTTCAAGGGTAGGAAATACTGATAGGCCGCGAGAGCCTGCACCTACTTTCGAGGGGAAAGACTGGGAAGATCCTTGCCAATTTATTGCTGAACTTCGACAATATTTTTATAGAAATCGTATACCAGAAGCTGACCAGGGGTATGTAGCGGCGAGCTACCTGGGGGGCAAAGCCAAAGCATGGCACGATATTTATAGGTACGAACGTTCCGATTTTAATACTTTTAGCCAGCGACTTACTAACAAATTTAACGATCCTGCGCTTCTATGCAATTTAAAATCACGCTGGTATGGGGATAAACAGAAAGCTAGTGAGGGAATTGCATCTTTCATTTTATACAAACATCAACTAGGCAAAAGGTTGGGACTGACGGACGATCCGGCAGTAAAGTTTCGCCAAATAATAGAACTCGCTCTACCTCAGATTAGGTCTTTCTTGAGGACTCGGGCATATACTGACATAGACTCCTTCGTACAGTTTGCGGAGGAAATCGAACGCGATGTGTCGGACAGGCCATCACAACCGCGTCAGAATATGACTGCAAATCAAGAGAGGGGCGGGCAAACATCCCAACGCAGGGAACCTCAGCCGCAGGCAGCGAACCGCGCCGCGGCAGGCCAGCAACAACAGGCCTCTGCTTCACAACCCAACAAGCCACCGTCGCCTTGCAGGCACTGTGGCGATCACTGGCACTTTAATAGGGACTGCCCTAACAGGGGAAGACAAACTAGTATTGCATATCAAAACCAGCAACAAAGCTCAGGCCGCCCCGCTCAAGTAGCGACCGCCTCAGCTAACAATAATTTAGTTATAGACAACCAAATTGCCGGCCCATCGTCGGAAAACTAAAAGAGGGGCGAGTCACACTCCGCTCCTCGCCCCAGTCTCCACGTGCTCCACCAGCACCCCTCGCTGCTCCAAATGCGCAGATTAGCAGCCTGCAACATGCCTCATTGGGAAACACCGAACCTTCGCTTCTCAGCGTGCTTCTCAACGGCAAACACGCACTAGCTCTCCTCGACAGCGGGGCTAGTCACTCTTTTATTCATTCACGCATTGTAGACGACCTGCCGGTGCAGGCAGCGAGCCTCACCGTCAAACTCGCGGACGCGGCATGCGCCGTCGAGGCAACAGGCAAAGTCGTTTGCAACTTAAATATTATGGGGGTGGAGACGAACGTCTCTCTGCACATTTTAGCCAACATGACAGACGACATTATCTTGGGCAGGGACTGGATGGCACAGGAAGGTGCCGTCCTTGATTTTATTAACCGGTGCCTCTATTTCGGAACTACCACCAGACACAGCGTGTTCTGGCACGCCCAGCGACGGCCTGCCGAGGTAGCCAAGACACCGGTCGTCTTGACAGACACCCAGGTTCCCCAACAAGAACGTGAAGTTTATCAAACCGCGCTAAACAAATTTTCAGACGTCTTTGCAGAGGGGCTTCGTCAACCCACTACTCGGGTCTGCACCCACAAAATTAAATTAAAAACCGACAAACCCTTCAAAATTCGACGGACGCAATTTTCTCAGACAAAGAGACAGATCATACAAGAGGAAGTCACTAAAATGCTAGCAGCGGGTGTTATTCGCCGCAGCCACTCACAATACAGTTCACCGGTTGTTATTGTGACAAAGAAAAACGGGAAGCCACGTTTTTGTGTGGACTACAGGCAACTAAACTCCATCACAGAAGACGAAGTAGCACAGCTACCGCCAGTGCGGGAGACCATAAAAGAGCTCGGCGACGCTCAAGTCTTCTCGAGTTTAGACCTGCGAAGCGGCTATTGGCAAATACCCTTGGCGGCTGAAAGTATCCCGCTGACAGCATTTAGTACTCCTGAAGGGGCCACATACGAATTTACCGTCATGCCTTTCGGTTTACAAGGCGCGCCTGGCACTTTCACGAAAATGATGGCAGAAGTACTCTCCGGTTTCTTAGACAACTTCGTCAAGGTCTATCTGGACGACATTATAATTTATAGCGATACCCACGAAGAACATCTAGTCCATCTGCAGATGGTACTAGAACGCCTCAGGCTTCACGACCTGAGGTGTGCGCTTGATAAATGTATCTTTGGGGCGGATGCGTTAGATTATCTTGGCCACCGGATCACGGCCCGACATAACGAACCGACGGAGCATCACGTACTACAGACACAAAATTATCCAACTCCACGAACTATGAAAGAACTGCGGGGTTTCCTCGGCACAGCAGGGTGGCTCCGCGAATACATTGAGGATTTCGCGATCCTCGCCGCCCCGCTGACCGACCTCACAGGAAAGAATAGGTTTGTTTGGACTAAAGAGGCCGACGAGGCTTTCACAAAATTAAAGGAAGCTCTCTCTCGCCCTCTGAAATTGCACAGACCAGTCCAGAGTGAACGGTTTTACCTTCAGACGGATGCAAGTTCTCTGGGCATGGGCTGTGTTCTGTTTCAGTTGGACGAAGAGGGCAACCGAAAAATCATTTCCTGTAGTAGTGCGAAATTTAATGCCACCGAACGACGTTATCACATAAATGAGCAGGAGGTACTTGCCGTTATTTATGCGTGTAAGAGGTATCGCCAACACCTCGACGATAAACGTTTCACACTTATCACCGACAGTAAAGCTCTAGTTTGGTTAGACAAGTATAAAGATGATAGGGCAAAGCTCACGCGCTGGGCACTTCTATTACAAGAATTCACGTTTGATGTAGTGCATTGTCCTGGCCGCGAAAACCAACTGCCAGACATGCTCTCACGCTTCCCAGCCCAACCTGAGCGGGATATCACCGACGTCGTGGACGAGGAGCGCCTCTTGCCACCAGTCGAGCGAGACGCGGCCGGAGAGCTCCGTGTAATCAATGCGGGCGAACAGACTCTCTTCGAGGCCATAAAGCAAGCCCAACTCGCCGACCTACGCTGTCAAGAGCTCGTCGTCCACTGGCACCAGTATGTCGCCGGGGAACAGGGGAATTGGGACTTTATACAAAAATTCATTGTAGAAGACGGCCTTCTTTACAACATCGAAACAGACAAAAAGCTATTACTGGTACCCAAAGGTTTACAGCAGCGTGTTATAAGCGCATATCACGACTCTGTCCTCGCTGAACACCCAGGCAGGGATGAAACATATCGACAGGTGGGGCAACGATACTTCTGGTCAGGCATGTGGAGACAAATCAAAACACACGTACGTTATTGTTTAATCTGCGCTTCGACTAAGGCTAGCGCGCGGCAACCGGCCGCTCCCTTGCGTCCTCGCCCGCCTACACGCCCTTGGCAGGCTGTCAGCATTGACCAAATGGGTCCTTACCCAGAAACGCTTAAACATAACAGATACATCATAGTCATTTCAGACCTATTTAGTAAGTGGGTGGAGGCTATCCCGACCGAAACGGCGACGGCCGCGGATATGATATATTGCTTAGAACAGGCTTTCTCGCGCTGGGGTTATCCGGAGAGCATCATCTCGGACAACGTCTCACAATTTTACAGTGACGCTTGGGACCGTTTTATTCAAAAATATCATATCGCCCATTATACTAGTCCAATATACCACCAGAGAGCTAATCCGGTGGAGAGGCGAAACCAGGAATTGAAGAAAGCACTGCGAGCCCAACTCATGCGCGCTCCACACACATCGTGGGACTCTCGTCTGCACGAAATTCTCTTCGCCCTCAGGCGCAGGAGAAACGCCGCCATGGGAATGTCTCCGTCAGAGGCATTACTTGGCGCCGACTTACCAATGCCCGGCTCTTGGCAACACCCGGCCGAACGAGAGCCCGTTGATAATCGCGGAGTAACACGCGAGCGCCGCATCGAACAAGCTCAACGACGTCAAATCATTATTCAAAGAGACCTTTTTCCGCAACCACGTACAGCCCCAGTCCAACTGACCGTCGGACAAAGAGTGCTAACGCGAACACACGATGAGGAAAGACGCGAGTTCGGTAGAACCTGGTCAGGACCTCACTTAGTTGTCGCAGTGCGCGGGGATGGGGTGTACAGCATACAAAAGGGCGATCGTGTGGCCCTCATTCATATAGACGATCTTAGACCGCTACCGCCGGCTCGTGAACCGCGAGACGCGTTCCGCGACGACGGTGCCACAAGCGGCGAAGAAGATGATGAGGCCCAGGATTAGTTTTAAGAAATTTTGTATTGTTCTATCTGTTGTTAGTTTTAAGTACCCATCCATTGTCCCATTCTACCTTATAACGTTTTTTGAAAAAATTATTTGAATAAAGAAAACTTAAACAATTATTGCACACTTACACACACAACAGATCTCGAGAGGGGCGTGTCATCGGGCCCTAAGCCCAAGCTAGGAAACCATAAAAATTTCTTAATTTACTTAGGACCTAAGAAACATTCTCCCCTTTGAATCTAGTATTAAATTATATCTAAATGTGGCTAGCTTTACCACTAATATTTCATATCAGGCTCTCAGCCAAATTTAGCATAGTAATTGTATTTAACTTTAAGATTTCATTACTATTACAAGTGCATATTATCATAAACATTCATTTTAAGTCATAAGTATCCTCTCCGGTGTGCACCAGGAGATATAAGCTCCCTCCGAGCAAACATTGTAGATGTGCACAGGTCGAACGTCGACAGCCAAATGGAGAGGCACAGATCTGCGATTCATATTTATGTGAATCGGCGCAGCCCGCTTAGGCTCCACCCCTTAGCGCTTGCAACTTTGCGCGCTCTCCATTGGCGCGACTCGAACATATAAATATAACACGTTTTGCACTCGATAGTTAGTCGATCGCCAGCAGCCGCCGCGGCATCACTCATACCAGTTTTCAAATTTTCACTTTTATTATTTAATTCCACTTTGTCATTCTGTCAGGCTGCATTTCATTCAACTAATTTATCATTTAACCCCAGTTCCGGCGGTGTATCGTCAATACACTGCACCGGCCCAGTTTACCCAGTTTCGTGGCAAAATATTTTAAATATTTTACACGACCCAAAACTCTCGAGATTTTGGTGTGACAACTAGACACACCAAAATCATTTTCTGAAGATTTCGTTAAACGACACAGTCGATTAACAAGGTAGTCGGTATAGCCTTTTCCAAGGTTGCCGCCATCACGAAGATAAGGAACAGCAACGTCTTCGAGGGATTCTACACTTCAAGTTGACACTCCGATAGTTACTACGAAATACGAACTCTCGTATAGACTGGTCAACCGCGCAAGACTTTTATAGACAGAGTGAGAGAGTTCGTCGCCGTACAGGGACTAGGTAAGTGTCAACGAAAGTGCTCCGCTTCGCTTCGCTTCGATCTGTTCCCCTCACCACGGCAGAGTAAAAAGATACCTCTACCTGCTCGGGCACCGATTCCAAGACATCAGCCGCTCCTGAATCAACTGTACTCCGCATCCAACATCATATCACCGCATGCTCCAATCATCCAGTGGCAAGTCAGTTCATACGCCACTGTCCATCCTGATCTCCACGAAACATTTCTGTTCCTGATTTCCGCTGTGTAATTCAGCACTGTTCGAGAAAGGCCGACTCAGGCGACTTCAACGTAGGCAACGTCCTTGTCTACATTGGTCTCTTGAGCCACTCGCCTCGTCGGGAATTCGGCAAGCTAAGGGACGCATTTCGACTCAACGAGCGTACCGGAGTGTTGAGAAGGAATTAGGCCCCTGCTCTTGTCAAGACGCGAATGACAGACGCTTCCTAAATTCAGACAAGGTATTTTATTCAAATTTTCAGTTAGGGCTGACCACAGAGTGCCTAGCTGCACGTCGGCAACGTCCGACCTAGCCACTCTGTTTATCTAGGACTTAGACTTGAAATATTAATTATTTTATTTATCGACACACTGCTTTTGGCTCGCAGTTGTGTCGCTGCTCGCAAACAAACTTTGCTTGCAGATATTATCTCGTCTACGGACGACACCCAGGGGGAAATATTTTAATTATTTTATTTATCGATACACTGCTTTTGGCTCGCAGTTGTGTCGCTGCTCGCAACAAAACTTGCTTGCAGATATTATCTCGTCTACGGACGACACCCAGGTGTTTTTGCTTTGAGTATTTTTCAGATCTAAATTAAGGAAATGGCACATTCTCAGTCGCCGCTTCCAGCAACGTGGGAACACTCCGCGCATGAGTTGGGTAACCCCGGCCGCTATCTATACAATGCCAGCACACACGGCTGTGCTCCACCTCTCACGGCGGCGTCGCTTCACGGCGTCCCCGTAGAGGCAGGGTTTGGTCTCCATTCAGGGGGCCAGATTCGTGGACAAGCTTGTCCACGAATCTGGCCCCCTGAATGGAGACCAAACCCTGCCTCTACGGGGACGCCGTGAAGCGACGCCGCCGTGAGAGGTGGAGCACAGCCGTGTGTGCTGGCATTGTATAGATAGCGGCCGGGGTTACCCAACTCATGCGCGGAGTGTTCCCACGTTGCTGGAAGCGGCGACTGAGAATGTGCCATTTCCTTAATTTAGATCTGAAAAATACTCAAAGCAAAAACACCTGGGTGTCGTCCGTAGACGAGATAATAGCTGCAAGCAAGTTTTGTTGCGAGCAGTGACACAACTGCGAGCCAAAAGCAGTGTATCGATAAATAAAATAATTAAAAAAATATTTCCCCCTGGGTGTCGTCCGTAGACGAGATAATATCTGCAAGCAAAGTTTGTTGCGAGCAGCGACACAACTGCGAGCCAAAAGCAGTGTGTCGATAAATAAAATAATTAATATTTCAAGTCTAAGTCCTAGATAAACAGAGTGGCTAGGTCGGACGTTGCCGACGTGCAGCTAGGCACTCTGTGGTCAGCCCTAACTGAAAATTTGAATAAAATACCTTGTCTGAATTTAGGAAGCGTCTGTCATTCGCGTCTTGACAAGAGCAGGGGCCTAATTCCTTCTCAACACTCCGGTACGCTCGTTGAGTCGAAATGCGTCCCTTAGCTTGCCGAATTCCCGACGAGGCGAGTGGCTCAAGAGACCAATGTAGACGAGGACGTCGCCTACGTTGAAGTCGCCTGAGTCGGCCTTTCTCGAACAGTGCTGAATTACACAGCGGAAATCAGGAACAGAAATGTTTCGTGGAGATCAGGATGGACAGTGGCGTATGAACTGACTTGCCACTGGATGATTGGAGCATGCGGTGATATGATGTTGGATGCGGAGTACAGTTGATTCAGGAGCGGCTGATGTCTTGGAATCGGTGCCACGAGCAGGTAGAGGTATCTTTTTACTCTGCCGTGGTGAGGGGAACAGATCGAAGCGAAGCGAAGCGGAGCACTTGCGTTGACACTTACCTAGTCCCTGTACGGCGACGAACTCTCTCACACTGTCTATAAAGTCTTGCGCGGTTGACCAGTCTATACGAGAGTTCGTATTTCGTAGTAACTATCGGAGTGTCAACTTGAAGTGAAGAATCCCTCGAAGACGTTGCTGTTCCTTATCTTCGTGATGGCGGCAACCTTGGAAAAGGCTATACCGAGTTCGTAAATTTTGTGTGCATTTCGAATACCTTTATTAGATTGATTTTGGTGTGTCTAGTTGTCACACCAAAATCTCGAGAGTTTTGGGTCGTGAAAAATATTAATAATATTTTACCACGAAACTGGGTAAACTGGGCCGGTGCAGTGTATTGACGATACACCGCCGGAACTGGGGTTAAATGATAAATTAGTTAAATGAAGTGCAGCCTGACAGAATGACAAAGTGGAAATTAAATAACAAAGTGAAAAGTTGAGAATCTGGTACGTGAGTGATGCCGCGGCGGCTGCTGGCGATCGACTGACTATCAAGTGCAAAACGTGTTATATTTATATGTTCGAGTCGCGCCAATGGAGAGCGCGCAAAGTTGCAAGCGCTAAGGGGTGGAGCCTAAGCGGGCTGCGCCGATTCACATAAATATGAATCGCAGATCTGTGCCTCTCCATTTGGCTGTCGACGTTCGACCTGTGCACATCTACAATGTTTGCTCGGAGGGAGCTTATTTCTCCTGGTGCACACCGGAGAGGATACTTATGACTTAAAATGAATGTTTATGATAATATGCACTTGTAATAGTAATGAAATCTTAAAGTTAAATAAAATTACTATGCTAAATTTGGCTGAGAGCCTGATATGAAATATTAGTGGTAAAGCTAGCCACATTTAGATATAATTTAATACTAGATTCAAAGGGGAGAATGTTTCTTAGGTCCTAAGTAAAATTAAGAAATTTTTATGGTTTCCTAGCTTGGGCTTAGGGCCCGATGACACGCCCCTCTCGAGATCTGTTGTGTGTGTAAGTGTGCAATAATTGTTTAAGTTCTCTTTATTCAAATAATTTTTTCAAAAAACGTTATAAGGTAGAATGGGACAATGGATGGGTACTTAAAACTAACAACAGATAGAACAATACAAAATTTCTTAAAACTAATCCTGGGCCTCATCATCTTCTTCGCCGCTTGTGGCACCGTCGTCGCGGAACGCGTCTCGCGGTTCACGAGCCGGCGGTAGCGGTCTAAGATCGTCTATATGAATGAGGGCCACACGATCGCCCTTTTGTATGCTGTACACCCCATCCCCGCGCACTGCGACAACTAAGTGAGGTCCTGACCAGGTTCTACCGAACTCGCGTCTTTCCTCATCGTGTGTTCGCGTTAGCACTCTTTGTCCGACGGTCAGTTGGACTGGGGCTGTACGTGGTTGCGGAAAAAGGTCTCTTTGAATAATGATTTGACGTCGTTGAGCTTGTTCGATGCGGCGCTCGCGTGTTACTCCGCGATTATCAACGGGCTCTCGTTCGGCCGGGTGTTGCCAAGAGCCGGGCATTGGTAAGTCGGCGCCAAGTAATGCCTCTGACGGAGACATTCCCATGGCGGCGTTTCTCCTGCGCCTGAGGGCGAAGAGAATTTCGTGCAGACGAGAGTCCCACGATGTGTGTGGAGCGCGCATGAGTTGGGTTCGCAGTGCTTTCTTCAATTCCTGGTTTCGCCTCTCCACCGGATTAGCTCTCTGGTGGTATATTGGACTAGTATAATGGGCGATATGATATTTTTGAATAAAACGGTCCCAAGCGTCACTGTAAAATTGTGAGACGTTGTCCGAGATGATGCTCTCCGGATAACCCCAGCGCGAGAAAGCCTGTTCTAAGCAATATATCATATCCGCGGCCGTCGCCGTTTCGGTCGGGATAGCCTCCACCCACTTACTAAATAGGTCTGAAATGACTATGATGTATCTGTTATGTTTAAGCGTTTCTGGGTAAGGACCCATTTGGTCAATGCTGACAGCTTGCCAAGGGCGTGTAGGCGGGCGAGGACGCAAGGGAGCGGCCGGTTGCCGCGCGCTGGCCTTAGTCGAAGCGCAGATTAAACAATAACGTACGTGTATTTTGATTTGTCTCCACATGCCTGACCAGAAGTATCGTTGCCCCACCTGTCGATATGTTTCATCTCTGCCTGGATGTTCAGCGAGGACAGAGTCGTGATAAGCACTTATAACCCGCTGCTGTAAACCTTTGGGTACCAGTAATAACTTTTTGTCTGTTTCGATGTTGTAAAGAAGGCCGTCTTCTACAATGAATTTTTGTATAAAGTCCCAATTTCCCTGTTCCCCGGCGACATATTGGTGCCAGTGGACGACGAGCTCTTGACAGCGTAGGTCGGCGAGTTGGGCTTGCTTTATGGCCTCGAAGAGAGTCTGTTCGCCCGCATTGATTACACGGAGCTCTCCGGCCGCGTCTCGCTCGACTGGTGGCAAGAGGCGCTCCTCGTCCACGACGTCGGTGATATCCCGCTCAGGTTGGGCTGGGAAGCGTGAGAGCATGTCTGGCAGTTGGTTTTCGCGGCCAGGACAATGCACTACGTCAAACGTGAATTCTTGTAATAGAAGTGCCCAACGCGTGAGCTTTGCCCTATCATCTTTATACTTGTCTAACCAAACTAGAGCTTTACTGTCGGTGATAAGTGTGAAACGTTTATCGTCGAGGTGTTGGCGATACCTCTTACACGCATAAATAACGGCAAGTACCTCCTGCTCATTTATATGATATCGTCGTTCGGTGGCATTGAATTTCGCGCTGCTACATGAAATTATCTTTCGGTTGCCCTCTCCGTCCAACTGAAACAGAACACAGCCCATGCCCAGAGAACTTGCATCCGTCTGTAGGTAAAACCGTTCACTCTGGACTGGTCTGTGCAATTTCAGAGGACGAGAGAGAGCTTCCTTTAATTTAGTGAAAGCCTCGTCGGCCTCTCGAGTCCAAACGAATCTATTTTTCCCTGTGAGGTCGGTCAGCCGGGCGGCGAGGATCGCGAAATCCTCGATGTATTCGCGGAGCCACCCTGCTGTGCCGAGGAAACCCCGCAGTTCTTTCATTGTCCTCGGAGTGGGATAATTTTGTGTTTGCAGTACGTGATGTTCTGTTGGTTCGTTATGCCGGGCCGTGATCCGGTGGCCAAGATAATCTAACGCATCCGCCCCAAAGATACATTTATCAAGCGCACACCTCAGGTCGTGAAGCCTGAGGCGTTCTAGTACCATCTGCAGATGGACTAGATGTTCTTCGTGGGTATCGCTATAAATTATAATGTCGTCCAGATAGACTTTGACGAAATTGTCTAAGAAACCAGAGAGTACTTCTGCCATCATTTTCGTGAAAGTGCCAGGCGCGCCTTGTAAACCGAAAGGCATGACGGTGAATTCATATGTGGCCCCTTCAGGAGTACTAAATGCTGTCAGCGGGATACTTTCAGCCGCCAAGGGTATTTGCCAATAGCCGCTTCGCAGGTCTAAACTCGAGAAGACTTGAGCGTCGCCGAGTTCTTTAATGGTCTCCCGCACTGGCGGTAGCTGCGCTACTTCGTCTTCTGTGATGGAGTTTAGTTGCCTGTAGTCCACACAAAAACGTGGCTTCCCGTTTTTCTTAGTCACAATAACAACCGGTGAACTGTATTGTGAGTGGCTGCGGCGAATAACACCCGCTGCTAGCATTTTCGTTACCTCCTCTTGAATTATTTGTCTCTTTGTCTGAGAAAATTGCGTCCGTCGAATTTTGAAGGGTTTGTCGGTTTTTAATTTAATTTTGTGGGTGCAGACCCGAGTAGTGGGTTGACGAAGCCCCTCTGCAAAGACGTCTGAAAATTTGTTTAGCGCGGTTTGATAAACTTCACGTTCTTGTTGGGGGACCTGGGTGTCTGTCAAGACAACCGGTGTCTTGGCTACCTCGGCAGGCCGTCGCTGGGCGTGCCAGAACACGCTGTGTCTGGTGGTAGTTCCGAAATAGAGGCACCGGTTAATAAAATCAAGGACGGCACCTTCCTGTGCCATCCAGTCCCTGCCCAAGATAATGTCGTCTGTCATGTTGGCTAAAACGTGCAGAGAGACGTTCGTCTCCACCCCCATAATATTTAAGTTGCAAACGACTTTGCCTGTTGCCTCGACGGCGCATGCCGCGTCCGCGAGTTTGACGGTGAGGCTCGCTGCCTGCACCGGCAGGTCGTCTACAATGCGTGAATGAATAAAAGAGTGACTAGCCCCGCTGTCGAGGAGAGCTAGTGCGTGTTTGCCGTTGAGAAGCACGCTGAGAAGCGAAGGTTCGGTGTTTCCCAATGAGGCATGTTGCAGGCTGCTAATCTGCGCATTTGGAGCAGCGAGGGGTGCTGGTGGAGCACGTGGAGACTGGGGCGAGGAGCGGAGTGTGACTCGCCCCTCTTTTAGTTTTCCGACGATGGGCCGGCAATTTGATGATCTATAACTAAGTTATTGTTAGCTGAGGCGGTCGCTACTTGAGCGGGGCGGCCTGAGCTTTGTTGTTGGTTTTGGTATGCAATGCTAGTTTGTCTTCCCCTGTTAGGGCAGTCCCTATTAAAGTGCCAGTGATCGCCACAGTGCCTGCAAGGCGACGGTGGCTTGTTGGGTTGTGAAGCAGAGGCCTGTTGTTGTTGGCCTGCCGCGGCGCGGTTCGCTGCCTGCGGCTGAGATTCCCTGCGTTGGGATGTTTGCCCGCCCCTCTCTTGATTCGTAGTCACATTCTGACGCGGTTGCGATGGCCTGTCTGACACATCGCGCTCGATTTCCTCCGCAAACTGTACGAAGGAGTCTAAATCAGTATATGTTCTTGTCCTCAAGAAAGACCTAATCTGAGGTAGAGCGAGTTCAATAATTTGGCGAAACTTTACTGCCGGATCGTCCGTCAGTCCCAACCTTTTGCCTAGTTGATGTTTGTATAAAATGAAAGATGCAATTCCCTCACTAGCCTTCTGTTTATCCCCATACCAACGTGATTTTAAATTGCATAGAAGCGCAGGATCGTTAAATTTGTTAATAAGTCGCTGGCTAAATGTATTAAAATCGGAACGTTCGTACCTGTAAATATCATGCCATGCTTTGGCTTTGCCCCCCAGGTAGCTCGCCGCTACATACCCCTGGTCAGCTTCTGGTATACGCGTTCTATAAAAATATTGTCGAAGTTCAGCAATAAATTGGCAAGGATCTTCCCAGTCTTTACCCTCGAAAGTAGGTGCAGGCTCTCGCGGCCTATCAGTGTTTCCTACCCTCGAAACTAAATCTGTTAAAGCGTTCACAAGACCGGTGGTTAGCACGGGCGCTTGTGACTGTATTTGTTCAGGCGCGGGCGTTCGCCGATTGAGCATCGTCTCGGCGGTCCCTTGTTGACTTGTATGAAAAGCCGGCGCATGAATTATTTCAATCCCTCCTGAATGTCCAAAAATCTCACAATATTCCCCTTGACAAATATTACTGCAGTGTGCTGCAGACAAGTTTCTAATTTGAGTGCTGTTTTGATGGTTTGTTGGGCGCCAAGGAGTTTGGAAAGTACTCCTGATAAAATCGTTGTTTATTAAATTTTGACTGTTTACACAAGCCGGCTGGGTCGTTTGAAATTCAGTGAATACCTCTGTATTCGGGTGCCCCACGTTCCGGGCGACATGTCCACGAATCTGGCCCCCTGAATGGAGACCAAACCCTGCCTCTACGGGGACGCCGTGAAGCGACGCCGCCGTGAGAGGTGGAGCACAGCCGTGTGTGCTGGCATTGTATAGATAGCGGCCGGGGTTACCCAACTCATGCGCGGAGTGTTCCCACGTTGCTGGAAGCGGCGACTGAGAATGTGCCATTTCCTTAATTTAGATCTGAAAAATACTCAAAGCAAAAACACCTGGGTGTCGTCCGTAGACGAGATAATAGCTGCAAGCAAGTTTTGTTGCGAGCAGTGACACAACTGCGAGCCAAAAGCAGTGTATCGATAAATAAAATAATTAAAAAAATATTTCCCCCTGGGTGTCGTCCGTAGACGAGATAATATCTGCAAGCAAAGTTTGTTGCGAGCAGCGACACAACTGCGAGCCAAAAGCAGTGTGTCGATAAATAAAATAATTAATATTTCAAGTCTAAGTCCTAGATAAACAGAGTGGCTAGGTCGGACGTTGCCGACGTGCAGCTAGGCACTCTGTGGTCAGCCCTAACTGAAAATTTGAATAAAATACCTTGTCTGAATTTAGGAAGCGTCTGTCATTCGCGTCTTGACAAGAGCAGGGGCCTAATTCCTTCTCAACACTCCGGTACGCTCGTTGAGTCGAAATGCGTCCCTTAGCTTGCCGAATTCCCGACGAGGCGAGTGGCTCAAGAGACCAATGTAGACGAGGACGTCGCCTACGTTGAAGTCGCCTGAGTCGGCCTTTCTCGAACAGTGCTGAATTACACAGCGGAAATCAGGAACAGAAATGTTTCGTGGAGATCAGGATGGACAGTGGCGTATGAACTGACTTGCCACTGGATGATTGGAGCATGCGGTGATATGATGTTGGATGCGGAGTACAGTTGATTCAGGAGCGGCTGATGTCTTGGAATCGGTGCCACGAGCAGGTAGAGGTATCTTTTTACTCTGCCGTGGTGAGGGGAACAGATCGAAGCGAAGCGAAGCGGAGCACTTGCGTTGACACTTACCTAGTCCCTGTACGGCGACGAACTCTCTCACACTGTCTATAAAGTCTTGCGCGGTTGACCAGTCTATACGAGAGTTCGTATTTCGTAGTAACTACCGGAGTGTCAACTTGAAGTGAAGAATCCCTCGAAGACGTTGCTGTTCCTTATCTTCGTGATGGCGGCAACCTTGGAAAAGGCTATACCGAGTTCGTAAATTTTGTGTGCATTTCGAATACCTTTATTAGATTGATTTTGGTGTGTCTAGTTGTCACACCAAAATCTCGAGAGTTTTGGGTCGTGAAAAATATTAATAATATTTTACCACGAAACTGGGTAAACTGGGCCGGTGCAGTGTATTGACGATACACCGCCGGAACTGGGGTTAAATGATAAATTAGTTAAATGAAGTGCAGCCTGACAGAATGACAAAGTGGAAATTAAATAACAAAGTGAAAAGTTGAGAATCTGGTACGTGAGTGATGCCGCGGCGGCTGCTGGCGATCGACTGACTATCAAGTGCAAAACGTGTTATATTTATATGTTCGAGTCGCGCCAATGGAGAGCGCGCAAAGTTGCAAGCGCTAAGGGGTGGAGCCTAAGCGGGCTGCGCCGATTCACATAAATATGAATCGCAGATCTGTGCCTCTCCATTTGGCTGTCGACGTTCGACCTGTGCACATCTACAATGTTTGCTCGGAGGGAGCTTATATCTCCTGGTGCACACCGGAGAGGATACTTATGACTTAAAATGAATGTTTATGATAATATGCACTTGTAATAGTAATGAAATCTTAAAGTTAAATAAAATTACTATGCTAAATTTGGCTGAGAGCCTGATATGAAATATTAGTGGTAAAGCTAGCCACATTTAGATATAATTTAATACTAGATTCAAAGGGGAGAATGTTTCTTAGGTCCTAAGTAAAATTAAGAAATTTTTATGGTTTCCTAGCTTGGGCTTAGGGCCCGATGACAAGCTTAGAAAATTTTCATGTTAGTTCAATTCAGGACAAAACTCGCTAAAATGCATCCACCCTGTACTAAAAAATCGAATGGTAATAAATTTCCCTCGTACGGCAACAGCCGAAAGACAAAATTAATTACTATCAAAACAGCCACGTGCACACAAAGCACCCCTTCAGATATAAAAAAGATCATTCAGTTTTGAAACGTCCCTTTCATTAAACAAAAGAAATATTCACCACCAACGCGTCGCAAACCCCCATAAATTACTAATCAATAGCAAATTGTACATTTTCGGGAAAAAACAAGTTTTACAAAGGAAACGCCGACCACCCTTTGGCGGCTTAAGACAAAGCAACAATACTACCCTATTCATAAAATCGATAATCAATAGAGTACTGTACGTTTTCGGCAAAAACGAGATTTCAAAGAAAAAAGTAAACTACCCTTTGGCGGTTTAAAACAAGTAATAATGACACCCCATTCACAAACGCCGCGAAGAAGCGACCATTGATGGCAAACAAACCCCTTTCATAAAAAATCTTATTTTACAAGGAGCCATTCAGACATCAAAGAGAACAAAGAACACTGAAAGCTCCCTTGTTCAAAATTACTATAAATACGAAAAATCGCCACCCTCAAGTCAGTATCAGTCAGTGAATTAGTAGCAGCAGTTCAGTATCAGTGTCAGTACAGTTCGGTAAACACTAGCAGTGGTGGCTAGGCGCTCGGCAACGCGGTACTCGGTGGCAAAAAATTAAAACATTTCGGAAACAACAATTTCGGTCATAAAGTAAGACAATCAAGTGAAACAAAAAATCGTGCAGAATCCACACTGGATTTCTCGTGTTGTATGTTTACTCAAAACTTGTAACCTAGTGATAAGAAGTACAAAAACTGTGTTCAAAAAGGCTGTGTAAACTCTATAAATAACTCGAAAACGAACTTGTAAACAACTTAAATAAATCCATGTTAAACTCCGTCGTTAAACTAAAATAAGTGCCTTTTATTTCTAAAATCTCCGCACACCTCGTTATTGTAACACAAGCAACCGGCTGACAGCTAGCTCCGCCGCCTGAGGTAAACTTCTGGTGGTTCACCCCTATTTGTGAACAACCCTCAGGTCGAAATACCCATCTCCAGAAAATTTCAACCCCATCCGAGCATAAATAAGGAAGTTAGAGGCGTCTTTCTGGAAATAAGTATCAGGAGAGCAGGAGTGATAGTGTCCTAAAACACCCCTGGAGGGGCTGACCATCCCTTCAGACGAACATTACCACCCCTAGAAGACTTCAGAGAGCTCACCAAACAAGGTAGGGTTACATTTACCTATTATCTAACCCCTTAAGGTGCTACGAATTGAATTGAAACCAAAATTTTAATTCCTCAAAATTTCAAAAAATCTTAAACCGAAAAGCCAACCAAGCAGCATCTTTTTTGTTTTGTGTTGCGATATGGCTGTCCCCAACGCGGGGCATTATTGAAGAAGGAACCAACCCTCAACCCCTTAAAACTCAAACCTTTGCTTCTTTTTTTTGTTTTGTGTTGCGATAACCCCTGGACATACCGCTTCTCCACTGTAGCTATCCCAGCCCTACTGCCACAGGCTGCGTTTAGGAGGCTAATGTGGGACCTTTGCCCCATGTAAAAATTGCAAAGGTGGCGCTCGAGATTACCGAATTTAACCGAAACACAGCTCAGCACTAAAGTGACGCTTCCACTTGCCTATGTGCTAGGCAACTGGAAGAAGGCACGTCACAGTATTTAAATATTCACTTCTACAACTAGCTAATTGCCCTACAAAAAATCTCATTTGACATGTTTGAAAACTCAAATCCAAAATATAAGCAGCATTTGCGGCTTCCTTTATTCTTTTTTTACTATTGTGTTCATTTGCAAGCGCGAGGCGGCTCTCTTTGAGATGCAATTCTTAAAGGATGCCGCCTTGTATTTTATATTTTGCACACAACTTTACTTTATGATTAATTTATTACATTCTTGCATTCTTAGGTTTTATGCAATATTGAAATCAGCGCATACCACGGCACGCGAATGTGAACTTTTTGACCGATGCTACCGAACGCTGATAAATCCGTAACAACAGTTAAACTGACTGGTGATACGTCCACGGCAACAGTGGTGGAGAAGAGCGCGCATATTGGACAGCACACAGGAGGCACATCTACTGCTCCGCATCAGGAGTCCAGTATATATGTTGTATATTCCGATTTTTTAAACATATACAACTTATCTTAATTACTAAAATAATTTACCCCTCTTTTGATGCCATTCTTGTATTCGCATTAAATAGTGTTTTGAAAAAGACAAGTCATTTCCTAGATAAATTGAATCTAACAAGTTATCGTGTTTACAATACATATGTTGACATTTTTTTCATTATTCAAACATGCATGTGTATAATAAGTGACAACCAACCCCGTTCTTTTACTATTTTTTGTGTTTTTTCCAGTTTTGGCTCAGATTTAAAAACAAGTGTTTCAGCTAACCTTGCTTCCAATCCATTCGTGGTGAAGAGCTTTTAGAATGACTGCTCACTACTTAATTTAGAAAATTTTCGAATTACTCGAACATGGAATTTTTACATACAGCAGTTAACTTCCGCATATCATTTTACTCATATCTTACATAGAGAATTTATTGTACAGGGTGATACATCATAAATGTCCTCCGCTCTAACTTGGTTATTTCTGAACCGATTTAAGAATTTCAAAAACCAAATTAAATAATTTTTTATACCAAGTTTTTATGCGTCATATTGAGAAAATAATAACGTCCATATCTACCGGAGATTTTTTTAAATGAACACCATATATCTAACTCGAAAATCGTAATTTTCATTTTCCCCAGATTTCAGAAATATATTTTCCATGGCTATCTTCGGACGAGGTACAGTCACCGGTTTAATTTCCGATACTCGATCAGCGATGTTAAGGCACGCTGGCCGAGTCCGGCATTTGGATGGATGAACCGTTTATTAGTCGGTAGGCTATCGACTGAGACAGTTCCGGGCCATTAAGTCGCTTAGTAAGGCAGCGCCGATGGCACAGGGCAACTGTCTTTGCTGCAATGAAGACCCCAAGGGCTATTAGCCCGCCAGAAAGGCGGTGAGATGGCCGGGGGTGCGTCAAAGTTAATAGCAGATGACCGTGGTTTGGAGTCCACGCAAAACCGTAGATCCCTACCAGCACAATGGGCCTTGAGGCCTGAGTGTTGTAGTAAAACAATCCTCTAATGAAATGGCAATCTTCTATAGTTTTTTTGGAACATTGATACATTTATAAATTACAAACTGACCAGAAAATTTTAAGTAGGCGTTGAAAACGATGACGCATTTTGAATTATTGTAATTATCTCTACTCTTCCGACATCCGTGGCGCTTAGCGCCGCAGATAATGACCGAGTCCCGAGTGGAATGCCGAGAAGGCACGTTTTGTAATTATTGATGTGTGATAAATTTAATTTCTTTTGATGAGACTACATAATATTTGTTATAAAAATTCCGAATTAACATTTACAAATTTATTGATAACTAGCGATTTTTTTCAAGATTGCTTAATAGTAACATGTAGAATCCAATTTTGGAATTGTCCGACAAAATAGATTTCCCGATTTTCCAGAACGACGCGTGGAAATTTTTCGGCGGGGGGCGGTGGAACGCCGCTTTTTTGAAAATTTTCGCAGAGGAAGAAATCTGTAGATTGGGCGCAATTAAGCCGTACAAGAAGTTACAAGTGGATATGTATAAATTCATTTTTTGTACGTGGGTACCTAGACTATTATGCCAGCCCACAAATTTAAAGTTCTGCTTCCTTGGAACTAGATTTCTTTCACTATTAAGAGATTTATCGGTGCCCAGTAATGATTATTCTTTCTATTATTTATTCCAGATGTGCTGAGTGATACCTCATCGATCCAAAAATATTATAGGAAATGAGTAGACCTCTGTGCTTCTGTAGTACATTTGGTTTTCGATTTTTATATTTATATTTGTGAAGAATTCATGTCATCTCTTAAACAATATCTGAAGGATTTCTTTTGGTCTACTTAAAAGTTTCTCGTCAGTTTTTAGTTTATAAATTATCGACGTTCTTGTAAATATTAGAAAAACTATAGAAGATAGCCAAGTGAAATATTATATTCTTGAAATCAGAGAAAAATGATTACGATTCTCGAGTTAGATACAGTGTTCCATTTAAAAAAATCAAGTAACACCCTGTATACGGTTAGATTTGGATGTCATTAGAAAATTATTTAATAACCAAGTTAGGCAGGGGGAGACAATTATGATGAATGTCCCTGTACACAACACCTTAGAGAATAACTTACGCCTAGTGCAAAATGACATTACGAGAACGCCAGGAAATGTGACTACTATTCTTCTTGTTATGATTGCATGCATTACAGACAATTCGGTGTTTTCTCGAATTTTAAAATCTCTTTGACTGAAGATAATGCTTAATTATGTTTAATAATACTCGAATTTTTATAACCAACCGATTAAAATACCTAAAAATAAGCCTTTTATAATTTGAATTGAGATTCTACAGCGAAAATACTACGCCACATCAGCAGTAAACTGATTACGTCATCAGTTCCAGTGTTGATAAACAAACGTTGTGTATTATAACTGCATGTTATTTTGCAAAATTTTAACGTTTTATAAATAAATAAATAAATAAATAAATAAATTTTTTATTGATGCCAAATACCCAGTGGGTTTACATAAGTCACATTACATATATTACGACAAACTAACAATAAAAAACACATAATGTTCGAGAACAATTATTTTAATTATAAAATGTCAAATAAAAACTCATTAAATGAATAGTATGCTCCATTCAGCAAAATTTGTTTTACCGTTAAAATAAATTTTTTCTCCGGTAACTGCTTAATCTCTGATGGTAACTTATTGAAAAATTTCGGACCATAATAATTTATAGCATTCTGACTTTTGCCTAATCTGGTGTAGTCTAGACATACTAGATCCCTGTGTCTGGTATTATATTCATGAAAGTCACTATGCGAGACATATTTGTTTATATTTTTTTTAACATAAGTGATTGCTGTAAGAATATAGTAACAAGGAACCGTTAGAATATTCAGTTCTATAAATTTGTCCTTTACATTCTGTCTGAACGGCAATCGTGTCATTATTCTCATAACACGTCTCTGCAGTGAGAATATTCTGCCTAAGTGAGAGGAATGTCCCCAGGTAAGTATGGCATAAGAGAATACACTTTGAAATAAAGAGAAATATACAGTTTTTATAATATTTTGGGGTAATTCTGCCATTAAGTTTCTAATTAAATATGCAACTTTAGCTAATTTGTTACTTAAATAATCAACATGTTGATCCCAGCGTAGATGAGGATCAATGATTACACCTAAGGATTTTACACTCTCGGGATTGTCAAACTGATCTAAGCATCTGGTTGAAAAAAACATAGTCTGTGTCTTAGACTCATTGAGAAGTAATTTATTTGCTCTGAACCAGTCGGAAGCTCTCAACTGCGAGAGCTGCATATCCTGCAATAAATTATTTGCATCATTATTTAAATTTATCATGGTTGTGTCATCAGCAAAAAGTACTAGTGAAGAGCCATTTACATAATTTGGTAGATCGTTAACATAAATTAAAAATAATAACGGGCCGAGTACGGAGCCTTGAGGCACTCCAAATTTTACATTTGCTGATGACGACGATACTCCATTATATACTGTAATCTGGTCTCTGTCTGTAAGATATGATTTTATGAAATTTATAGATGTGGTGTTTAAGCCATATTTTTTAAGTTTGTTAATCAGGATATCATGCTGCACGCAGTCGAATGCTTTCGACAGATCGCAGAAGATACTTCCAGCAAAGCTTTTATTTTCAAATGCCATTATTATACTTTCCACCATTTTATTTATTGTATCAGTGGTAGATTTCCCGGAGCGAAAACCAAATTGACAATTTGACAGAATGTTATTCGATTCAAAAAAAGTAACAAGTTGCTGAAACAAAACTTTCTCTATTATTTTTCCCAGCGTAGGTATAATTGATATAGGTCGATAATTGTCCATTTCATTTACATCGCCCTTCTTAAAAAGGGGAATTACTTTTGAGGTTTTTAAGCACTGGGGAAATGTTCCACTACTTATACATGAATTAATTAATTTTGTAAGAGGAATAATAATAATATCTTGTATGTATTTTATAATGTTAATATTTATGTCATAAACATCTTTGCTAGGATTATTTTTAATATTTTTTAAAATATCACGCATTTCGATAAAAGAAATCTCTGAAAAACTAAAAGAGTTTTCGTTTCCACTTTTTGTTTTGACTAGACTAACAGGATCAATAGTACTAGATATATTTTTTGTTTTCTCTAAAGCAATATTTGCAAAAAAATTATTAAAGGCATTTGAATTTAAATTACATTCCTTAACTGTACTCTTTTTGTTTATACGTTTTGAATTAACTATATCCCAAGATGCTTTTGCCATGTTTGTGCTACGAGAGATGTAAGACTCATTGGCATTTTTTTTGAAGTATTCAATTTTCCTCCTATAAGACCATCTGTATTCTTTTACTTTAGCATTTAAGCCTGTCAAATTTGGATATTGCTTTTTTAAATAGTAAAGAAAATTTAAGTTTTCGCGCATTTCTCGTAGTTCGTCGTTATACCATACTATTTTTGATTTATCAGAATTTATACTTTTTGTTTTAATTGGAATAGCGACATCAATTTGTTCAACAAGGGTATTCAAAAAAATTTGAAATTTTTCGTCAGTATTCATTTTTTTGTCATTAACGAAATTCCAATCGATTTTATTTAAGTTATTATACAGAGTGTTTAATCCTACCTGTGTTACAGGCCTATACCTTATCTTATTCTGCTTTGGTGGTTCTTTAACAATATCTAACTCTAGAACATTATATTGAAGAATACGGGGTGTTTTATCCCAATATGCAAAAATACATCCAAAAACATACTTGGGAAAGTTTTCGAAACAGTATCATAGCATAACGTAAAATAAAGTGGCTTAGAGCTGCTACATAGATGTGATCTACCTACAATAGTATTTTAATATCAACAATATTTGTGAGTTTTAAAATTGTAGAATAATGTTTTATTAAACGTACCTACTTGAAGTTAGTGTGCAAAATAGATACATTGTCTAAATAGAATGTATTTTCCCTGCCACTCTTTGTTTACATTGCAAGTTTATAAACAGCATTTATAGGTCATATTTATATTATTCAACCTTGCATGTATAATATACTGGGAAATTATATAATATTCTTAATATAGGAATCAATGTACTACATTAAAGTAATAGTAGATGAACACAAACAAAATTAAAAAGTGCTTACATTGTTATAGCATTGGATGCTGTGTTTATAGTAAATAAATGAGATATTGTCTCATAAAGTCGATGACGTCACCGCCAATCATATCGTATTTTGCATACCCGTTCAAATAGCCAAGTTTTATGTTATTTATTAGTTGAAATTTCAATTTGATAGGAGATAGAATTTTGTTTAAATATTGGGAACTGCTTTAACGTACTAAGTACTTCATTTTAATAATATCAAAAAAGCAAATGTGTATATGACGAGAACACCTAATTATATAAATAAAAAATTTGCAGCTAATATAGTTCTTTAAAGTGAAAATTGCATATATTTTAGTACCTATGGAATGTTTCTCCCGTGATTCTATTTTCACTACGATCTTTATAGAGGTATTCTGAACATGCTATCATTATGCACTCTGTATAGATTGCACTAAATCATCTATATTTTGCAAAAATTCACTTTGATGTCCACGGTTTGTCTACCACCAGCACAATGGCCTCTACATCAACTTTGGACATACTTTATTCCCATCCTCTAATAGACTTAGTCATTATCTGGGGATGAATATTGTGTTTACGAAATGTTCACCTTTAATCTTGTTTTGTAATTTTCAGATTTGAAGCAGAAAGCAGTACTAAATTACATAGGATACAGACAAAACATAAACAGCATTTTGGTCATCATTTGCTGAGGCATCAGGATACTTCAGAAGTAACAATGTACAAATGCGATTCTTGCTCTTATCAGACTAAATATAAATATGTCCTCAAAAGACATTTGCTGTGGCATAAGGATGCCTCAGAAGTAGCCATGTACAAATGTGATTCTTGTTCTTATCAAACTAAATATAAATATAACCTCAAATCACATTTGCTGAAACATAAAGATCAGTCAGAAGTAACAATGTATAAATGTGATTCTTGTCGGTACCAGACAAACCATAAAGGCAGTCTTAGACAGCATATGCTGAAGCATAAGGATCCCTCAGAAGTAACAATGTACAAATGTGGCTCTTGTTCATATCAAACGAATCAAAAAGGCAGTCTTAAGATACATTTGCTAAAGCATATGTTGAAGCATAGAGATCCCTCAGAAGTAACCATGTACAAATGTGATTCTTGTTCATATCAGACAAATCATAAAGGCACTCTTAAAAGGCATATGCTGAAGCATAAAGATCCCTCAGAAGTAACACTGTACAAATGTGATTCTTGTTGGTACCAGACAGACCATAAAGGCAGTCTTAAAAAGCATATGCTGAAGCATAAAGATCCCTCAGAAGTAACAATGTACAGATGTGCTTCTTGTTCATATCAGACAAATAAAAAAGGCAGTCTTAAGATACATTTGCTAAAGCATAAAGGTCTCTCGGAAGTTGCTGCGTACAAATGTGACTCTTGTTCTTATCAGACTAAATATTTATCTAACCTCAAAGTACATTTGCTGAAACATGAAGAATCCTCAGAAGTAACAATGTATAAATGTGATTCTTGTTCTTATCAGACAATTCAAAAAGGCAGTCTTAAAAGGCACATTCTGAAGCATAAAGATCCCTCAGAAACAACAATGTACAAATGTGATTCTTGTTGGTACCAGACAAACCATAAAGACAGTCTTAAAAAGCATATGCTGAAGCATGAAGATCCCTCAGAAGTAACAATGTACAAATGTGATTCCTGTTCATATCAGACAAATCATAAAGGCTTTCTTAAAAGGCATCTGCTGAAGCATAAGGATCCCTCAGAAGTAACAATGTACAGATGTGCTTCTTGTTCATATCAGACAAATAAAAAAGGCAGTCTTAAGATACATTTGCTAAAGCATAAAGGTCTCTCGGAAGTTGCTGCATACAAATGTGACTCTTGTTCTTATCAGACTAAATATTTATCTAACCTCAAAGTACATTTGCTGAAACATGAAGAATCCTCAGAAGTAACAATGTATAAATGTGATTCTTGTTCTTATCAGACAATTCAAAAAGGCAGTCTTAAAAGGCACATTCTGAAGCATAAAGATCCCTCAGAAGCAACAATGTACAAATGTGATTCTTGTTGGTACCAGACAAACCATAAAGACAGCCTTAAAAAGCATATGCTGAAGCATGAAGATCAGAAGTAACAATGTACAAATGTGATTCCTGTTCATATCAGACAAATCAAAAAGGCAGTATTAATATGCATTTGCTGAAGCATAAAGATCTCTCAGAAGTAACAATGTACAAATGTGATTCTTGTTCTTTTCAGACAATTCTTAAAGGCAGTCTTAAAAGGCATATGTTGAAGCATAGAGATCCCTCAGACGTAACCATGTACAAATGTGATTCTTGTTCATATCAGACAAATCATAAAGGCACTCTTAAAAGGCATATGCTGAAGCATAAGGATCCCTCAGAAGTAAAAATGTATAAATGTGACTCTTGCTTATATCAGACACATGAAAAGTGTAGTCTTATGAGACATTTGCTGAGGCATAAAGATCCTTCAGAAGTAACAATGTACAAATGCCATTCATGTTCCTATCAGACATTTCATAAAAGCAGTCTTATAAAGCATTTTCTGAAGCATAAGGATCCCTCAGAACTAACAATGTACAAATGTGAATCTTGTTCTTATCAGACAATTCGTAAAGGCAGTCTTAAAGAGCATATTCTGAAGCATAAAGATCCCTCAGAAGTAACAATGTACAAGTGTGCTTCTTGTTCTTATGAGGCAATTCAAAAAGTCAGTCTTAAAATGCATATGCTGAAGCATAAGGATCCCTCAGAAATAGCAATGTACAAATGTAATTCTTGTTCGTATCTGACATATCAAAACTGCAATCTCAAAAGGCATTTGCTGAAGCATAAAGATCCCTCAGTAGTAGCTACATAGAAATGTAATTCTTGTTCTTATCACACTAAATATAAATTTAACATCAAGATACATTTGCAGAAGCATAAAGAACTCTCAAAAGTAGCTGCTTACAAATGAGACTTATTCTTGTCAATATAAATACCAAAGCAAAACATTTGCTGAGGCATTAAAATATCTCAGAAGTAGCAACGTACAAGTATGATTTGTGCATATCAGTTAAAACAGAGGCAACGTTAAAACGCATTTGCTGAGGCATAAGAATCCTTCGCAAGTAGCAGCATACACTAAATTATTAATTTCACGTTATTTTATGGCGCTCACACTTGCGAATCAAAATTCATTGAACAGAAAATACTTATCTTTCCTTATAATTTTATTTGTGTTTAACGTTTGCCAAAAGTAAATAAGACAACTTGGCAGATTATATGACAAATGAGAAACTTTTTACGCATCGAAATAGATAGCAGCTATATCAAGAGAACATGAGGAATAAGGCGATTTCTTTGAATTTTTTTCCGACGTAGCATTCGAGAAAATCGCTTTGGAAAAAATATTTGTCAATGAACTGTTAAATGCACAAACATAACAATTTGCAGGGAGTGCCCATCAGATTTTACCAACGATTTTTATTTCTACTTGTATTTGATTTTGTATACTACACGTTTTTTGATATACATACTACATTAACTGGATTCTTAGTGGACTTGATTTTATATTTATTTGCCTTCTTATAGTACATTGCCACAACATCGTCTGCGCTTAATCTTGAGGTAACTAATGAATGTTTTAATTGGCATCGTCATGTTTGCACTCATGCATCTAGAAACCACATAATACTTGCGTTTTTTCTATCATGTTAACACAAAACCATAGTAATAGAAGTCCTAATACCTATTACACCAAAATAAACGACTTCAATCTGTTACTCTAGCAAAGTCGCATTAAGGAATAGATAAAATAGACGCATCGTGCCTAGATGACATTGTCGCTCTATCTGTCCTTTGGGTGGTTGGGGCTATGTGACATCACAACTCGATTATCTGAATATACTGACGTTTTTGAGGGTGAACTCTAATATTTTTTTATACATGAAATGGTACTGTATTTCAGAATTTGCGAAAAGATATCTAACCAATTTTGAGGAAATTTGAATGAGGGTAAAACTGGTACCGTACACGAGCTGAAAAGGTTTCGTTGCAAGCCAGATGGAATTGCCATTTTGGCATAAGACGGCTCCTATATAAGTCGTCTTATTTTCAATCTATTTTTATTACACTATCGGAAAGTAGATGTCATTCTGATTTTGTCGGTACATCACACTTCACTTTTTTCCATTCATTTTTTATAACTAAAAAATCGGTCGAGCTCTACGACAGTGAATCGTTAAGGATATTATTATACCTATTATTTTATCTAGGTACATCTGCCCACCCAAAGCTGAAGTGCTTTGAGGTTGACAATTTCAAATATTAATAAAAGTAATAAAATACAAAAATATAAATGTGTTAAAGGTTAGTTTAGTTTTGTAAGTTTCTGTGTGAATCAGTTTTTTTTACTCATGATGGTACAGAAACTTTCTAATAGATATTAGTAAATGTTTCTTTTATATGAGAAATATGTTTTCAATATGATGCTATACTGATGCATTTTTTAAATTAGATTTAAGATAAAAGCATTTATGGTATACAGGGTGTAATTAATTTCATGTCATTAAAAAAAACTGGTGGTAGGGAACGACAAGACAAGCAAAAAAATCTCATAACATAGTTTTGGAGAAAAAAATAAACAAAAATTTCAAGTTTTTATAATATTATCCCTCAACATTGTACCCCTGCAACCAGATGTAAAAGTAGCCGTGTTGGGGTGCGTAACTGCGTAATATCATTTTTGTGTTTGGTTTCTCTATGGTGTGATATTTGTGAGGTTAAAAAAGAAACGATTATGTATAATAAACTTAAGACATGGTTGGGTGCAGTATAAACAGTTGCAAAAATAGGAGTGGAACTTCAACTGAAAGAAATGTAATATTCTTTCGGTTCCCAAAAAATGAAGAATATCGAGAAAATGGTTAGAAATTTGTCCAGTAAAACCTGATCATTTCAAAAACGGTAATTATAAAAACAATAATTGTTTAATACATTGGCTTATTTACAATTACAAAATATGTATTAGTAAAAAGATGTATGTACCTATTTGTTATTTAACACAAATGTGGTCAGAAATAAAAATTGTTTTTTTTACAGCTCGCATTTGTTCAGTGCATTTTAAGAGGGCAGATTTTAAAGCGCGTCCAGAGTAGGTATCTCAAAAACGTTGAAAACTATTCTCCAACGAATATCCGTGTCCTTATGCCTCATGCAGTATACCTATAGAACATTTGGCAAGAATCATTCTCCAAGATATAACGTACAAAGCAAAAAGTAAAAATAAGTAAGCATATTCATGCATATCGTTTAATTTCAAAGAAAAGTTAGTATGCAGTACGATATATACATAGATCTAGGATATCTAAAACAAAACTGTAGGAGTATTTAAATTTTGTTCTGTAAAATTAGATTAATGACGCTTACGTCTCTTGTCAAGATACTCTATAATATACTCCATATGTTGTAAAAAGTCTTAGTATAATACTTATTTTATTTATTAAGTATAGTATGTTTATTTTGTTATAGAATAAAAGTATAAAATAAAACGAGTGTATGATTTCTTGTGTGACTGTCTGGTATACCCTCACAAGGTGTCAATACAATTAGAAGTTATATTACCTGTGGTGTATGTATTTTTCATAAATATTGGTTAAAATTTACTATGACGATAGCATTTGAAACTAAAAAGATTAATGTTGTACAAATAACTTGAATAAAAATATATTCTTTATATAAAGAAATTGACATTTATCATAAAATCATACTAAAAACTCATATAGTATTCATTAACCCTTTGATAAAATAAATATTGATTATATAGAACTATATATATATACGTAAATTTTTTTTGTATTGATAACTTAACCTATAAACTCTTTAACTCTCCGAACTAGATCATATAAAATATATACCTATATACTGCATCAAAGAAGAAACTTTTTTACCATATTTTTTACAAAGAATGTCTTGCATATCCATAACTACACAGTAAAAAAACACTAAAATTACAATGAAAATTTGCTACATCAATGTTGAAATGTATGTATGTACAATCTTACATTATTATTCAAAACCATTCTAAAATTTTTGCAAATGAGTAATATTTCGTCAAATTTTAACCTTTTTCCAAAATGAAGCATCTGTTTTTAAATGGTATGTGGAATCATCTCCTTTTGTACAGAAGAATAACACTATATTATTTGAAATATGCGCACGAAACGCTATTGGTCCGATTATCAATATGGTTCCCGTTGGTTCCAAAGCATATGATTGGTTACTGCAAAAGCTGCGCAACAGCATACCTGTATATATTTCTACCATGGAAAATAACTAGATGCCATGTCACAGATTAATATTTTAGAGACTGCACGAGAATTGTCAAATCGGGCGACGCCGCTTGCTTCTTAGGCTCCGTAAAGATGCAATGAGCGATCTACGTAGGATTCAACAAATTCATGATAAATCCCTAGAAAACCTGAGATAAACATGACAAAGATAAAATTTAAACTAACTGGTCACGTGTCTTACGATTATTAATGAAGGCTCTGTAGTATTATACAATTTGTTAAACTACCAGAAAGTATAAAAGTGTATGTAAATATTGAAAATTTTAAATATTCTGTAATAATTAGGTTATTTTGTAAATGTAATATTTGTATGTTTAAAATAGTTATATAATTTACGAACTCACTAGAAACATTACTAATAACTTAGATAACAATAAAAAATGCCTAACAGTATTTTTGGACCTCGCAAAGGCGTTTGACACGGTACCACATTCTCTTAGACGTCTTAAACGCCTATGGGGTACGCGGTGTCGTGTTAGACATCTTCAAAAGCTACCTCTCAGGAAGACATCAAACTGTCAAAATCGGTAGTTCAATCAGTGATCCACTAATCTTTAAAATAGGAGTACCACAGGGCACGGTTTTAGGTCCGCTATTGTTTATTACCTATATGAACTCCTTAACAGATATAAACATCGATAATGGCCTAGTGATCTCCTATGCAGACGATACTGCAGTGGTCTTCAGTGGCTCCTCCTGGGACAGTGTGGAAATAAATGCAGAAATTGGCATTATGAAGATAATGCAATGGCTTAATACATTCAAACTAACCTTGAATATTACTAAGACAAATTATATAGCGTTCTCATTGACCTTAGCAAATCGTCCCAATTTCAACTGTCTACAACTAGATGATGCAAATAGTAAACTCAACGAAGTTGACTCTACCAAATACTTGGACTTATTATTGATTCTCACCTTAAATGGGTTAAGCATGTTACTAGACTTAGTAATAATATAAGGAGACTTATTCTTAAATTTTATACTCTTAGAGAAATCCTATGTAAAAAATTATTAGTAACAATTTATAAAGCTTTGGTTGAGTCCCTGTTGAGATATGGTGTTCTAGCTTGGGGTGCCCTCTACAATATTTCCCTTAGACAATTAAGGGTTGTCCAGAATTATGTATTGAAGGTCAGCAATAAAAAAAAATAAAATTTTTCCTACACGATTACGGTTTTCTAAAGAATTACTGGACATTAGATCTCTGTACATTCTCTGTGTCTGTTCATTTGTGCATAAGAGTACTAACCCAAACATAAAAACCTTTGTGAAGCATTCTTACAATACCAGATGTAAAACTAACAAACATTTAAGTATACCGAACAGCAATATCAACAAACGGTTTATAAATTATCTAGCTCCCAAATTCTATAATCTAATACCCAATCAAATAAAATCTATAACAATCCTAAAAAAAATTAACCAAGAATGCTCCCAATACATATATAACAATCCAAATAAATTCCTATGTTTTCTATAATGTACCATATAATTAACATATGACCTAATTGCCCTTTCTAACCGTTATTCTCATTGTCTTTCTTTGTCTCTCCTATATTATAATCTGTGTAGTGTAACTATACCTTAAAATTAGTGTAAGTTTTTAGTTTAGTGTAAGTTTTAGTTTTAATTTTTGTGTGTTGCTGCACATACGGATGTTAAGTCATCTAGGTGCAATATTCTTAAGAAGGAAATCCACTACAAGCCATATTTTATTAATCTTAATCTAAAAATATTGTATATATATTTTGTATTTAATATTTGGAGTTAATAATATTGTATATATATTTTTTGTATTTAATATTTGGAGTTAATAAATAATAATAATATATATTTCTTGTTAAACTCTGTGTTTTATTACCTCTTATATGGATACCTCTGAAGTAGTTCCTACGAACATCAAAACGCTTGAACACTTTCATTCGACGCGTGCTGCACCTGTCGTGTTGGCATCATCGAGATGATTAAAACTGTTCGTTTTAGTCATCGCCCGATGATACCAACATGACTGGGGCAACACGCGTCGAGTGCAGTGTTCAATAAATGTTTTGATGTCCGTGGAAACTACTTCAGAGATATGTAATGTATATTCATAAAATATGCCATTGTGTATATAATGTGTGTTTCATATCCACTGAATGTACACTGCGTATGTTTATGTACATTCATTGGATATAAAATAGACAAGGAAGTCGGCGACAAACGTACATGCTAGGAATGTTAATTCCACATCCATTAGATGTACGTTATATATACTTTCTCCATTTTGTGGATATACATATCC
This sequence comes from Stenurella melanura, assembly GCA_963583905.1. Lineage (NCBI taxonomy): Eukaryota > Metazoa > Arthropoda > Insecta > Coleoptera > Cerambycidae > Stenurella > Stenurella melanura. The sequence goes on from OY757315.1 coordinate 95,026,122, forward strand.
ATAGATATATAATGTATGTACATTGCATATCATTTTGTTATGTGGGTATTATCTCATTTTCAACGATTTTTGGGCTTGGTCACTTTTCGTTGTATACCATTGAATATTTATTAGTAAGCAGGGTTAATATGGGTGCCTAAGTAACCTTTCAGGATAATAATTTTATATCATATTTTAGAGGCAATAAACTGGGTTTTAAAATAAATATTTTTCTGCTTAGAATATTAATATTTATTTACTATTAGTAGAATAGCAAAAATAATAGTAGGTAAGTATATAAGTAATATTTTTAAATATAAAGATATAGGTAAGTATAAAGTTTTGTTCTACATATTCTGCCAAAATAGAAATGTTCACAATTTATATACATGTCAACAACATAAGTATGTAGATGTTACATAAAGCATCAGTACATGCATGAGTAAATAAGTAACAAAGCAAAGACAAATTGTAGCATCAAAAATATTGCAATTGCTTTGGAGTTATTTACAAAAAAACGAATTTGTTTCAGAAAACAGAATGTATATTATTAAAACCGACTGCTTTAAAGATGCCAAAAAATTGGAGTTTGTTAGTAATGCTATATATAATAAAAAACTGATTTTTTGATTTTCCATAATATGGCCAAGGAAGCAGGAAAATCCTTAATTTTTTCTTAAAAAAAAATTACAAAGCACTTCATTGTTTTGCACATACATATTATTATTCTTCAAGCTGTACGGAGAGAAAAATACTCCTATAATAGAGTATTTCAAGCCCTTTATTTTTTATTATATGTATTTTTAACATCATTCATCAATTCTTTTTTCTGAAAATGCTTACATTCCCTAATAGCACACGATGTCCGTTGGACGTCCGTTTTATATCCATTTAATGTACTAACGTCCATGGACATAAACAGGACGTCCACTGGACGTCTATGTTCGAACATACTTTGAAATTGTACGGGAAGGACGCTTCCTGGATGTCCATTTTATGCACTGGAAGTACGCACATTTTACGTCCATAGAGGGACAGCAGATGGACGTCCATTTCATGTCCGCTGATTTAAATAATATATTTTTGTAAATAAATGATAGTATTTAAATACCGTTTTCCCTCCGACGTGTTTTCGAGATATACATGTATATCACACAGAACGTTCAATAACGGACGTCCTCTGGATGTCCATTTTATGTACGGCAAGTGCACATATTTTAGATCTACATTCTATATATAGGCACAGCAGAAAGACGTCCATTTAATGATCCCTCAGATTTTAATATTCTCTATTTTTGTAGCAGATGATGATATTCCTATACCGTTTTTTTCCTAGACGTTTCCCAGATTTGTACTTGTACTTGTACCTCAACCTTAAAACTTCAATTCTTTATCCTAACTATATAGAAAGTATGTGAGAATCATTTACGAGGTATTCAAATAATCTTAATCAAATACCGTTTGATATTTGCTCTACAAAATATAAAGGGGTTCGGACAAATGATAAATACGACAAAGCTGGATGTTCTAAATTTGTCTTAAAATTCCGGAATTTTCAATCAATATTAATATGACTCATCGAGCATTCATACTTTCGAAGAAATATCCCACGTTGCCAAGTGATCACGGTATAAAATTTATAATATTTTATTAATAATTATTCCTAATACTCAACAAACAAAAGTAGTATGGCTCTAACAAAAACCTATATCCCACATAGCACGCGATATGAAATGAACATTCAAAACTCATTGTCTACATTCAAACAATATTCAGAACTTCTTTTACATATAGCCGTAATATACATTTTGCGACGTACTTATATCAATATAGGAAAGATATTGCCAGTACGTTGTACGATATTCCTATATATACCTATAATATACGTGAAATAATGTTGATTCTGCGATATACACAGAATATTGTACGAATCTTCTCAAAAATTTACTGATGTGTCAAATATTATATAGATATACAATAGGCAATATTTATGCTACGTACTTAATTCAATCTCTTTACAATTTACAAATGGAATATTTTTACAACATGATATTTTCGTATACTGTAGACATATACAAAAAGCTATATTAATTTTGAAATCTTTAATAAATATTACATAAACATTTAATGGATAATATATGTGTATCATCATATATATCCTGATAATGTACCAGTGGAACATTTCTGCAACATAGAATTCATGTTTGTATTTTTAATATTCAAAAAATGACATTCAAAAGTTGAACACATGTACACTACTGCTGTATGCAATAAAACACAAATTAAATTTTAGAATGGGGTGTAAACATATTGAGCCAATCGTTGGCACACGTAAATTATGTATACCCACCGACAAAGCAGTTTTAGCAACATTGCAACTGAAACTTGAAACAATATAGCTCTAGTAATATTGCACAGCAATATGTTACATTTTGCAAAGTACCAATAAGATTTATGCGGTTTTTGACTGATTTTGACAGCGTAATGCTGCATGCATTTGGGCTATATTACATAAAAATTATGGTAAGTTAAATATTAATTCTACGCCAGTGTCGGTATATAGTGCCTATCTACCTCATAACAAAAACAAATCGATATTTCTCTATCTAGGCTTGGTTTAAGTGCATTTATAATCATCCCCTGTGGCGAATGGCATACGTTTTATAAATTATAAATCGTTGGTTAAAATTGTAGATATGAAATATGATTTAAATTTTGAATCCAGACTTTGGACTTGTGATCGTTTATTAAATAATAATGAATAATAAAAATGATAACTTATTCATCCCTTTTTCAATTTTCCTACTGTATTTAATTAATTAATAGCTATCGGCATTACTTAAGCAGGTAGTTCGGACTTGAGAAATGATTATTTAATTACATTTTATCGTTATAATTAGATTTCCGCTTTCCATGTCGTTACAATCGCCCCTTGTCGAATTTTTTAAATGCGCGCCACGTCCTTAGATTAGCGCATGCTCTTTGCCACCACAGCGCACAGGCTGTCAAATGTCGATTTCAATTCGTTTGTGTTTTGTTTTCCCGTGATTATTAATTATTAGTTCATGTGTGGGTACATTAATTGCTTTGCAGTAAGTATTTTACAATTGTACACAATACAACTACCTACCACATAGTTTTAAGGATGACCCCCTTTGTTGTCATTTGCTATTTGCAGATATTTTATATTCAGATACTAAAGTTTAATGTATCCCTTTGTACTTACTTACCTGTTGTTATAATAATGGCGGCGTTTGTAGGCACCAATTTTTTGAAAAGAAACGGAGGTAGTGGTTGGTGGTCACTATTCAAACGGAACCAATTTGACAAATCATTGAAAAACAGGAGAAATCCCAGATGAAACTTGGACACTTTACGGGGTGTTTAAATCTTATTTTTAAGAAGGTAGGTTCGATCTATTTCAATATTAAGGTGCTTTTGTTTATTTAAATCACAACCATTGGTTTTAATTACAACATACGAGTTGTTATATTTATTCGTATTAATTTGCTTTATATCTATTTCAGAGGATTATAAAAAGCTGCAATTAGGTAAATGGAAAAAATCAGAAATCAGATGTACAGAGTGAACAGAAACAAATCAAGGGACTATATGTACAAAAAGCATATTAGCCCTCCGAAAAGATTATTATTGTCAGATGAACATAGTGATATCGAAGAACGTATTGGAAGCCGTCGACTTCCCAAAGTGAAAGAAATGTTGTCTTTACTGGAAGTTGAAAGAGAATATGTGTTCTTCTAATAACTCTGGTAGGCATTTAAAATCACAAACACAAACATTTCCGATTTTCAAAAAAATACCTATAACTATGTTTTGTTTTATGATAATATCAATTTGTTTAATTTATTTTTGATTATTTTTATTTTTTTCTGTAAGATGTGTTTATTATTTTATTTATTAACTTCATCAAGGACAGTTTTTAAATTGAAATACCTATTCAAATATAATTAATTGTTTTTTCTTTTATAGTTGGAACTATAGCTCGTGTATCCCCACCTCCTCTCTACTCAGGAAAAAAATACCTTCTGCCAAAAATTGGAAAAGCCAAAAGAAAGTATTCAGCCAATAGGAGCAGGTGACGTGTTCAGAATGCCAAGTGGAGTTTCGCAATTAGAAGTAGCGCCATCTGCAACACCCGGACACTGGTTTTGAAAATGTAAGCCCTCCATATAGTAAAATATTACAGTTTATAAGTTGCAAACAACATTTTTTTGTTAAAAAAATATTAATCAGTTCATAAGTTGCAAAGCACATTTTTTTGTTTAAAAAATGTCGATTTAAATTCTTGGCACAATTGTTATTTATTACTGCAATTCATTTTGTAACAAAAAATAAAAATATATTTAAAGTAACACAACTGTTTTAATTATAACACTTCCTATTTTATAATTTAAGATACATAATTGTTACGACGATGTAAAGTAGTATTTTTTTTTTGCTATGATTTTCTTGGGCCTTTGTAAAGTATTGTTATGGCAAATGCAGTTTTATTGGTAGGTTTATTTAGCATTTGTGTGCTCCATTCAACAAAATTTGATCAATAAAACATGTTTGAGTTTAACTGAAAAGTAATGGTAAAAACAAATTTTCCATGCAGTGTACATTGTTAGAAGCAATAAATATATATTTCGAAATATCTTTACAATATTTTTTCAGCATACATGCAGATCTACAAGACGTATGTGTACGATATGCTGTGGGATGAGAACAACCATTAGTATACAGGATGTTCCAGTAAAAAGTCTCAGGCTGGATATCTTCTAAACAAATAGAGACGTTTTATTTCTGTAAAAGCCAGTTTGTAGCACATAAATAGTGCTTCAATTTTGAATATAAATGAATGGTTTTTGAATATATCAGTGTGTAGATGGTGCTGGGCTCTAAATAAATCTTATTTCTTTGGGAGAAACTTCAAAACCTGGTTTCTGTGGGAGGGAAATACATTTCTAAGTAGATTTTGTTCTTAAGAAAAAAGGCAAATCTAGCCGTTTTTGAGATGTGTCCAAATATTGCCATTTGTTCCTATTGAATAGTTGTAATCTCTGAAAGATTTATTTAGTCTTTAAGGGGGACAATCTGTATATCATAAACTTTGAAATTTTGATTTATATGAAAATGCCTTAAATGTGATTTTTTTTAAATCACTTAAATAGTGAAATGTTTCGGAAATAATTATTTAACAGGAGCAAATGGCAACGTTTGGATACAAATATCTCAAAAGCAGTTGGATTTGCGATTTTTTTTAACAATATTTACATAGAAATGCATTTCCCTTTACACAAACCACATTTCAAAGTTCCTCTCGTCGAAATATTTCTTGCTCAGTGTCATATATGTATTAAAAAATTATTTATATTTATTACTGAAGCACTCTTTATGTACTACAAACTGACTTTTACAGAATTAAAATATCTCTATTCATCTAGAAGATATCCAGCATGGGAGTTTTTATTGGGACACTCTATAATCTATTTTGAATAAGTATTAAACATTTATTCAATATACTATTGTTGCTTTGCAATATTGAAAGTATACATGGATAACATTGCCTATATGTAGGGAACACATTTGTGTATATTATAACTATATTGTAAAATAAATGTTTATTTCAGAATATGTTTACAATGTGTCACCAACATGTTTGTGTATATTGCAGAAATATGTATAGTATGTGAAAACCTGTGACAAAACAACCAGTATACAACTTATTTTGAATCAGTATTAAATATTTATTCAATATACCATTGTTGTTTTGCAATATACATTGTATATTGAAAGTATACATGGATAATGTTGCATGTATGTACGGAAAAGGTTTGTGTATATTGTAACTATATTGTAGAATGAATGTACATTTCAGAATATGTTTACAACGTGTCAGCAACATACATATGAATATTGCAGGAGTATGTATACAATGTGAAAACCTGTGACAAAACAACCAGTATACAACTTATTTTGAATTAGTTTCAAATATTTATGCAATATACTAATTTTATTTTGGAATATGTATAGTATATCGTAGGAATATGAAAATGCTAATTGGGATATAAGTTACTCTCACATCTGTCAATTTCACAATAAATGTTAAACCTTAACTTATTATTTGGATAATATGTGACGTCACCGAAACTGCTTGATTTCTTGATTATGTGGTTTGGCAACGCAGTTGACGGCGTTGACAGTTGACATTCTATTTTATCGCGTTGACGCTTGAAAGTTTTGTGTTTTTTAGATTTTAGATGTGATAATTTGTTCCCGGTTATTTAGTGATTTATACATAGTGGTGAATGTTATTCTTCCTTGGTAAAAAGTAATACCTAACGAATGTATCGTAAAGTACAGTGCATAAGAATATACCTATTGTAATTGTGGTTTTCCTTCTGCCGTTATACTGTGTTGATAAACTTATTACAAGAAATATGAAAGACTTTCAGAAATAACCCTAAACCTTTTGTGGCCGAGTGATGTCTATCAGTGTAAATAGCACCTTATCAAAGATGGTTCTGTTGAGGCAGTACGGATTAATTGGATTTCGGAGACCAACTGTCTTTGGCCGCGGTATGCAAGAGACAGTTGAGACAGATTGCTTGAGGCAATTAAATCCTGTGAAACCCCACTGTCCTGTTGGGAACAGCATGAGATATCTACTTTTAGAAACGCTACTTATGGTATGTCGTACAAAAATTTCAAACGGATATAATATTACAATTTTTACAGATGACTATATGCGAGCAAAAAAAGTGTCAGAAGGCAAAAGAAACTTCAGACCTAAATTCTGATATGAAAATGGGAAGGCAAATCAAAACCCCGGCAAGATTGAGATGTTCATCAGAATCTTCATCAGATAAATCTGAAATTGATATTCACTCATCCCTACTAAATAATAAATCAGCGACAACTGTACCTCGATGTCCTTCAATAAACTTAAAACAGCCAGTGCCAGGTAAGTGTTTGTCTACATGTATATGTAGTTCAGTTCATTCTGTGATAGTTTCTTTTATTCTGATTGTTTGATTGTAAAAATGCAAGACCTAGTATAATAAAAAAATCTTCATAATTGTATAAACTGATATTTTGTGAGTTTGCTTATATTGTATTTATTTTTAGTGAAAGTCTCTGGGAAAGTCAATCCTACGACTTCTACAAGGGAATTAAATAATAATTTAATGACGGCCATACCTCGATGTCCTTCTATAAGCTCGTCAATGCCAGGTAAGTGTCTGTAGAGATGTAGATAGTTTACGAGGTAGTTCAGTTTGTTTTCTGTAGTTTGTATCTAGTTCTGACTACTATTTGAACAATTTTGTATTAATGCATTTCTGAGGTACATGTTAAATAATCTTCATATGGTATATTTCATCATTATGTAACGGTTTATCACAAATTGTAACTAATATTTTGTGACTTTGTATCTATTGTATTCATTTTTAGGGAAAGTCAACCTTGTGACTCCTACAAGGGAACATCAATGCAATTGCTGCCCTGAACATAGCATTAAAACAAATGGTAGTATAAATGTCACATAATTTTAGTTCTATATAAACAGCATACATTATTTTTTTAGAGCTTCTTAAGCAGATTATAAGAAAATTGTCGATGGTTGAATTAACAATGGCCGATATTCGCTCTGAAGTAAACAAAAATTCCACAAGCATTGTTGAAGCTGAATATAGAAATATTTGGATCGAGTTCAACCTACCATTAAAAACAAATGAAGAGTTGGATTTTGAGGGTTTTTTAAAAATTGAACAAACCATCGCAGAATCGGTAAGATGTGAGAGATATATGATAATCTATTTCATTTTAAATTCCTGTTTTGATAATATATTAAATTATATAATGCTTAGTAGTAGTAGTAGTAGTATAGTAGCTGCTATTAGTTATTAGGCCACAGGTGGCCCTTTTTATCTAGAGACTTACAGTTTAGCTTTGATTCTTAACCGCAAATCTCAGCTGTCAACTTAACCCAGGACTTGGGCCTCTTTTTGATACCACCCAAGATTATCTCAGTTTCACAGCCTACTGACTGTTAGGTGAGATACTTGGTGTTAGGTTGGCAATATAATGTACAGGACATAGTGGGGGAACGACGACCAGCCAGTCGGTCGATAGAGATATAGAAGTTAAGATGTGTAATAAATGATCTGTGATATTTTACATATAAAGACTAGTCAATATATATATATATGGAAATAAGCCTTTCATTAGAACCTTACCGACATAACAAGTGGCGACGAGGAAAAGTAAAGGAGTCGTGGGTGTAAGTACTGGAAATCGCGAGAGGTTGCAGTCACGCACGTGGAGAGAAAAATGGCGACCACTTCAATGGCACGTTTTCATGAATTCTGCCCTGAATCCGACCAGTGGGAAATATATATAGAGAGGCTAGAACAGTATTTTGAAGCTAATCAAATTAAGGAGGAGAAAACCAAGATAGCGACGTTGTTAAATTCAGTGGGTCAGTCAACGTACGTATTATTAAGAAATTTGTCTTATCCGAAATTACCAAAGGAAGTATCATATCAAGAGTTGTGTTCGATGATGAACAAACAATATAATGTCCAAATAAGTGTGTGGCGAGAAAGAAAAAAATTCTATAATCTCAGTCAAAAAGATGAGACCGTATCCGAATGGTATGCCAAGGTCAGGAGTTTTTCGGTCAATTGCAAATTTGGCAACGATTTAATGAAGGTTTTGAAGGACAAATTCGTCTCTGGATTAGCCCAAGGAAAAGTCTTCGACAGAATATGTGAAGAGGACGAGTCGAAAAGTCTGGAGGATTTATTAGCCCTAGCCAAGAAAGTGGAAAATGTCGTTAGCATATCCAAGGTCAACTATATGAATTCAAATTTTACGCATCAAGGAAACGGAAGCAGGGATTCGAGTCGCAGGGACAGGCGCACGCAACACTATCAGGGAACATCCCACTACGATTCGCAGCGCCATGAATTGACGAATCAGCGGACGAATCGAGGCAAGGACAATGGACGTGTTGGCAACATTGGAGCGACAGGATCGTCAAATGTCAACGGATTTACCCAAGCCCAAGACAAACAAAAAACGTGTAGAATCTGTGGAAATTCTCACAAAAACCCATGTAAATTTAAAAATGCAAGGTGTTTAAGATGTAATCGAATAGGTCATATATCCAAAATGTGTAAGGTAAATAAAAATTTTAATTTTATAACTGAAAATGAAGGTTATGTTGACACGATTTTAAAGGATGACGATTGTTTTTCTGTTGAAAATGAAAAGTATTTGTATTGTTTCAGAGAAAATGAGGAAATATACAATTTTGCTGACGCAAATATTGTAAAAGTTGATGACAATTTTAGAATTTCGCTAAAAATAAATGGTAAAATGCATCAGTTTAGTTTTGACAGTGGTGCATCGGTATCTGTATGTAGTTACGAAGGAAGAGGTAAAAGTACTCATAAAAAAATATGATAAATTATTTAGTGAAGATATTGGTAAATTTAAATATAGTACTATTTCTTTAAAATTAAAGGATGAGAATGCTGAACCTGTGTTCCACAAATATAGAACCGTTCCCTTAGCATATAAAAAAATTGTTGAAGAGGAACTAGATAGACTTGAAGCGCAAGGTATTATTACACCGACCCTAAATAGCGAATGGGCTACTGCCCTTGTTCCAGTGCTAAAGGCAAATGGCACAGTAAGACTATGCGGTGATTATAAAACTACGATTAATAAGCATATTCAAGAATGTAAGTACCCCCTTCCAAAAATTCATGAAGTTTTTGCTAAATTAAATAAAGGAAAGTTTTTCTCTAAAATAGATTTGCAAATGGCATATAATCAACTCCCGGTAGATGAGAAAACATCAAAATTACTTTGTATAAATACTCATAAAGGTCTATATTTTATGAACAGACTAGCTTTTGGCATCACTCCTGCTTCTAGCATCTTCCAAAAAACCATAGAACAGTTGTTGCAAGGTATTAATGGGTGTATCAATTTTCTAGATGATATTATTGTCACGGGAAGTTCAGCCGAGGATCATCTTGAGAACTTGAAGCAAGTTTTTCAGGTACTTCAAGATGCTGGTTTCACCGTCAGAAAAGATAAATGCGAGTTCTTCAAGAAGGAAATACAGTACCTGGGACATCGTATTAGTGAAACGGGGATGAGGAAAACAGACGAAAAGGTTAAAGCAATTGTGGAGGCACCTAGACCAACAAATCAATCCGAAGTCCGCAGATTTGTAGGTATGATTAATTATTACTCTCAATTTGTGCCAAGATTGGCCGATATTTTGAATCCAATTTACGAACTTTTAAAAAATGATACTCAATTTGTATGGACAAAGGAGCGTGAGGACGCATTCAATGAAATAAAAGATGTCATGATTTCTGATCAAATTTTAGTACATTTTGACCAAAACCTTCCAATTGTTTTATCATGTGACGCATCAAACATAGGAATTAGTGCGACATTGGCGCATGTGGTAGATGGAAAAGAGCGACTTATAGGTTGTGTATCCCGTAAGCTAACACAGACAGAAATATCATATCCAACCAGCCATAAAGAAGGATTGGCCATAATATTCGGAATTTCTAAATTTTTTCACTATCTGTGTGCAAATAAATTTACTATAAAAACGGATCATAAACCTTTAACCACAATTTTCGGTGAGCACAAATCCATTCCGCAATATTCAGCAAATCGTCTCCAACGATGGAGCGCCTTTTTGAGCATGTTTAATTATAAGATTCAACACATAAAAGGGGAAGAAAATACAGTAGCAGATTATTTTAGTAGACACCCTATAAAAAATGATCACTTTTCAGAGGAAATCAGCACCAAAGGATTTATTAACTTTACGGAGACAGTGGCGGAGTGGCCAATAGACAACGCCAAGATTAGAGAAGAAACCGCCAGGGATAAAGTTCTGCAAGACGCTATAAGGTACGTGAGGACAGATCGATGGCCTAAGAACATCAACGAGGAGATCAAACCATATTATGTACGCAGGTATGAATTAGAAATAGATAATGACATTCTGCTTTGGGGCCACAGAGTGGTGGTACCAAAATCATTAAGAAAAGAACTATTGTATGAGTTACATGCCACTCATATCGGCATAGTGGCAGCGAAGAAGTTGGCCAGATCTATCATTTTTTGGCCAAATATTGATTGTGACATAGAGAACCTCATAAAGAGCTGTCATGCTTGTCTCAAAACAAAGCCTAACCAGTCAAAACACGAGCTAACATCATGGCCGGTAACATCGCAAGCTTTTGAAAGAATTCACATCGATTTTCTTGGACCACTTAGAGGAAAAATGTACCTGATCGTAATAGACTCATTTTCAAAATGGATAGAGGTTTGCAAAATGAAAAATACAACTTCTCTTGAAACAGAGAAAAAGTTAAGAAAAATATTTGCTCGTTTGGGCCTCCCAAAGGAGGTGGTGTCAGATAATGGCCCACAATTTGTATCAAAATCTTTACAAACATTCTTTAGGAATAATGGTATCAAACATATTTTGTCTCCACCTTACAACCCCCAAAGTAATGGCGCAGCCGAAGCTGCAGTGAAACTGTTTAAGATAAGGATTGGTACCGCTGTAGAGGACGTAAAGAACAGGGAAATCCCCATTACTACGTTAGTACAGAGATTTTTGTTCGCTTATAGAACAACGGAACAAAGCAGTACGGGTAAAACTCCATCATTCTTAATGTTTGGCAGAGAAATACGCACTAAATGGCATCTATTACGAAACCCGCTACAACAAAAAGATGAAGAAAAGGGTCAACAACAGACAAAAGTAAAAGAGTCTTTAGAAAAACAAAAGAGAAGCTATGGTGGCAGGAAATGGACTCTCCAAGAAGGAAGTGGAGTCTACGTGAAGGATTATAGGAGGGTTAACAAGGTAACGTGGACAGCAGCAAAAGTCGTGAAGAAGATAGGACGTTCTACATATTTATGCCAGCTTATATCAGGAGAAGTCTGGAAGAGGCACGCAAACCAAATTAAGACAAGTTACGCAACAGAAGAAAGCAGCGTTGCAGTAGGCACGGCCTGGAGGGGAAAACAGGTTCATAATTCACACGTGTCGGGTAACAATGATAATTTTAGCTTAAGTTATAAAAGTTGTCTCAATGATAGTTTTGATTTACCCTTTCAGAATAAGTCAAATTTAGGTAACCAAGCTAACAATCTGCCTAGCACCAGCCAGCAAGCTCTGTCAGCTATGGGGGAGGATACCACTGTCGTAAGTGATGTAATGTGTAATCTCGATCCAAGTATTATCCCCACAAAAGTTCAAAGTTTAAATGACGATAACTTTCATGAAGGTGAACACATTCCTAATAGCAATGTTTCTGCCCCTAAACAGGTAAATGGCGAGTCTCCCAGTTCCAAGACGCCGGTAAATTCAACAACGGTTCCAGAAGGTTTGGAACAACAATCTACTACCAGTGGTCAGAACGTGGTGAAATCTACACGAGGTATTCCCAAAGAATCAATCAGCCGAAAGCGCAGGAACGCGGACAAATCTACAGAGATTGTCGTAAAAAGATCGAAACGTTCTATAAAAAAACCTGCATTTTTAAAGGATTATGTAACCGAGTCAGAAAACGAATTAAATTAATATCTAAAGTTGTCACCAACTTATTATAGTCACAGTACTTATTATTTATGGTGTTAATTGTTTAATGTGTATTTATTAGTCCAGTTGACTTATTTATAACATATACAGTTTAAAACCCACAATTTGGCATTTTAATCGCATAAGTACATAAAGTAGGGCACTATACTTAAAAATGATATAGTAGCAATTTTATTTGTATAAATAGGTTAGATAAGCATGTAGGAAACATTTTCCAGTAGGACCTAGAAAAGTAGAGTACATACTTTGTGATTTTATTGTGGGGGTGTTAGGTTGGCAATATAATGTACAGGACATAGTGGGGGAACGACGACCAGCCAGTCGGTCGATAGAGATATAGAAGTTAAGATGTGTAATAAATGATCTGTGATATTTTACATATAAAGACTAGTCAATATATATATATATGGAAATAAGCCTTTCATTAGAACCTTACCGACATAACACTTGGTCACCCACCGAAGTTCTATAATTGACCAGCGTTGTTTATCTTCACCTTATATTTTGCAATATCCATTGATTTAGAAAAAATTAGGTTAAAATGTAAAATAATTTGGAACCTATATTTAATTGACTATTCTTTGTGATGTATATTCAGCGTTGCATTTATTTGTTCTTAGGTGACTGAATTGACAAAATTGGGTGGTGATACTGCTAATGAGTTTATAAAAAGGGCGCTGCAAAAGCTAATTACAAACAGACTAGCTGTGGAGTACAGCTGGGTGGGCTTAAAGAAAAAGAAAAAATCTCAAAATTAAATATTGTCAACCTTCTTACAGGTAACTATAGTTTAGTTTTTGTATAGTTAATTTATTTTGATCCTAATTTACATATTTATTTAATAAATAAAAAAACACTGTTTCCTTTGCAATTAATCACAGTTTTAATACATCTTTAGCATTTTTAACTTGTAAGCTCATATGAAATATGACATTATAACATTTTAGCGAAACTGCTTTTAGTTTCAGCTCAAAAGAACACCAAGACAAAATTAAATACCGTTTTTGAGATAGAAAATGCGATAAAAAAGTATTTACGACAGGCAAAAGAAAGAGCAGATACAGAGGATAAAAAAGTAAACCAGTGATGAAAATTTACCAGATGTGAAAGTATTAATTTGGTGGAAATACTGCACGTTTTGTAAACCTTCGAAATCTAGTGTTCTGCTATCATTTTATTTTAGTTTAGTTTTTCCAAACAGGTCTAAAGCCTGCCTATTTGACTCTTAATTGTGTTGTGTATTTAAAAAAAAGGTTTTTAAAATAAATTTGTTGTAACATATATATATATATATATATATATACAGTATGACCCATTTAAAATGGAAACACCTTTATAACTTTTATTTCCGACTTGAACCAAATTCTACCAAAAGATAGAACAAATTAGGATCTACTTATGGACAAAAAAACATTCACGTTTTACAAATGCAAAGCCACCTGCGGTACCAAAATAAATGGAAAAAATAAAGAAATCATAGGCATTTTTTTATCGAAAAGCTTTTTTAATGAAATTTGTTCAGAATTTTCCAAAAACCCAGAGTCCAACATTTCAGCAATATTAAAGACTATTGAAATTTTGTTTAGAACAATGTCCGTGTCCGAAAATAACATTTTAATTGTTTTTTTTTCCTTTAGAAAATTGTGCTATGATAATTTTGTTTGAAATTAAACGCAAGCTGTCAGGTAGTTGTTAAGTGATTTCTATTTTTTTTTAAATTTTGTCGAACTTTTGGACTTCAAAAACAAAATTCAATATTTTTTAATATTGCTGAAATTTTGGATTCTAGGTTTTTCGACAATTCTGAACAACTTTCATTAATAATGTTTTCCGATAAAAAAAATGCCTAATATGATTTCTTTATTTCTTCCATTTATCTTGGTACCGTAGGTGGTTTTGCATCTGTAGGAGGCGGATGTTTTTTGACCATAAGTAGATCCTAATTTGATCTATATTTTGGTAAAATTTGGTTCGTCAGATAAAAATAAAAAAGTTATAAAGGTGTTTCCATTTTAAATGGGTCACACTGTATATAATTTATATTTGATTGTTAACAGAATTAAGACTGTTTTGCTTCATTCACATTTCAAATGTTTATACTTTAATTTAGTACTGTCTTAATATCACAACTAAGTTGTAAATTTTTCTTGTTTTTTATTTTTAATAAAAGTTTATAAGTACTAGATACATCATTTGTAGAAAATTGTATTTTATACCCCAATCGATTAACCCTAATAACTATTATATATTAAGCCTTAAATACAAATAATCAATTGTTATATGTTGATTCAACTTACAGGAGTCACTTTTATTTAGAATATCTTTCTGTATTTTATGTTTTTTTTCAATCCTAAAGGGTTGAAATGAACCTCTTTGTGAATTTTCAAACAGGCACTTTTAACTGTTAAGAAAAGCTATTTATATTTTTAATGTATTTTATTAATCAAACGCGGTTTATAAAAATTTTGAAAGGAGCAAAAAGTTGTTTGGAAAATCAAAAGGGGTAGTTTCTTTGATTCCCTTAAGGAATGGCTTTCTAAGGGCGGAAACCAAATAAATGCCATGATGTAGGGGAGGGCTAATTTTAAAAAGCTGTACTTTTTTGTTAAGTAATGTTTATGTCAAATAAATGTGCGTTTTAGTGGAGCATCCAAACAATAATTTAAAGGTCCATATGATGCTCAAAATGGACGGATATACTATTCAAAGTTGGCATTTGGACGTTTCTTGGATGTACTCTGGACAGAATAAGTTCATCGCATGTCCTCAATCTCTGCTGAGGACGTCCTTCGGACATCCATAGGACCATGTGTTACTACTTCATTTTAGTCAATTAAAGTACTTACATGTCAAGTGTTTGTACTTTTTTGCTGAATAATGTATCTATTTAAAAGTAGTCCATGTATCGTCCTCTATGGACGTCCCTGTAATATCCGTCAGGGACGTACAAATATTGTTCAAAGTTGTGACATTTGGACGTCCCTCAGTTGTCCATCGGATGTACTTTGATCCAAAAACAAACGTCCATCGGACGTCGAAATGTCCAGTGAGGACGTCCTTTGGATATCCATAGGACAATATTGTGCTATTAGGGTTTTATATAATTAACTATTTTATCATTTTTTTTTTTAATACAATGATAAATAACTGAATAAACATGAAGTCACGTTATTGAGAATAATTGCAAAATTTTGAAATAAAAAATTATGAAAAAATTTCCTCGTACAAAAAATGTGCTTTATCGGTATCTAAAATATTATTTACGTAGTAGCCATATTTTCCAAGAGATAATGGATGTAAAACTTATATATGGTTAAAATTTCCTTAAAAAGTAGGACATTTTTCAATATAACTTAGCAGATCTTCAAAACTGTCCAATGTACATTATTCAAATTTCAATGAATTATTTAGAATAGTCATAATGAACACATAATTTTTTCAATTTTTTCTGCTCCTCCGATTCTGAGATAAACGCAGTTGAAGTGAGGTGTCAATACATTTGAATTGTATATTAGTTAATTTTTGCATTAATAATAATTTAATATCAACATGTTGAAGGCAAGGTCTAATCACTCTTAAAAATTCCTGAGGTAAAATAAAACTTAAAGGAGTTAACACATTTTTGTCTACTGCCAGCTGTATTGAAATTTCTGGAAACAGACTTAGATATGCAACTTCATGCCTATCTGTCACTTAATAATTTCAATAATTTTTACCAATCAGCTTTTAGAGCAGCGTTGCCAATCGGTGTGTAATTACACAAAAAGCGTGTAATTTAGATGCTTGTGTGTAAAATGGTGTGTCAAAGAAATTGCTGTGTAATTTTGTGTAATTTCAAGAAAAAAAAATGGAATGAAGAGCTTTCAGGTCAGTTACCAAAAATGGAACTATTATTTTAGTAGAAGTTACTATTCTGCTCCTTCTTTATCTGTGATTTATTTCTTCATCTTCTTCTTGAATAAGATCCGGACCAAACGGAGACGTTAATTTGCACAAATAGTTCCCATTAACATTTGAAACAACAGTTTGTGTTTATATGTGAGTCACATATTCTATTGAAGAGAGATTTGAGACGGGATGAGTAGGTTTAGGATCCAGTGACAATTTCGTAAAGGGCCAGTGGCGTGTTAGCACCTTATATTCCCTAATCTATGCTACTTGCTGTTAAGTTAGCAGCAAGTAGCATAGATTAGGGATTAGGGAATATAAGTGGTTTTAGTATTTGTAATTGTAATGTTTCTATAATGCAAATCATACCATGCACATCTTGTGACTGCAAATTATCAATGATGAACCGTTTTTGAGCGGTTCTAAACGATTTTTTAGGGTAACACGAAGAATTCCGAGGATGTGTGTAATTTCTAATGATTTTGTGTAATTTTAACAAAGTGGGTGTGTAATTTAGGATTTTGGTATTGGCAACACTGTTTTAGAGCTAACCATAGTTGCGTTTCAACACTTGTGAGCATTACTGATGACATACTATCAGTACCTAACAGAGAAAAAAAATTACTGCCTTAGTTCTTCTGGATTTCAGTAAAACTTTTGACACATTATAACATAAGTATAATTATCTCACGTTTACATTTCATTGGGTGTACATGCATGTTTACAGCAAATTATTTGAATGAAAGATAACAAAAAGCAGTTCTTAATCAGATATCAAAAAATTTAAATATTACATGCGGTGTACTACAGAGTTCCACTCTGGGTATGTTGTTCAATAATTTACACGACTAATTTTTATTGTGATCTACAATATTATTGCATGTCAATATTATATTTATACTGATGATACTCAACTTTACATTTCGTTTAATTACTCAGGTGCAGTGGGCTAGACAGCAGTTGACTTCTTTGTTTTGCTCTTAGTAATTTGGCAAAGTTATATCATTATAGAACCTACCATAATTAATGTAGCAACCGCATATACAGGGTGTTATTATAGTTGCATGTCATTAAAAAAACTGGTGGTAGGGAACGACAAGACAAACAAAAAAAACCTTATATAACATGGGGTCTAAAGCTCATAGTTTTGGAGAAAAAAAAATTCCAAAATACTTAATGACAATTTGAGAACTGCTGGCATATTGGGTACATGATACTCTGACATTCATGCAAATAAGTACAGTGAGCCTAAGAGATAATTAGGCCGCGACGGGGGTCATCGAAAAGCATGCCGACAAAGCAGTTAACAGCGACCAACAGAGGACACCATTATGTTTTTTGCTTATTCGCGGCCAAATTATCTTATTACGTATGCTATACTCTCCCTTGTAATATTCTCAAGTAATAATTTCAGTTTGTGTCCTTACTTGGTAAACAACGTAGACGCGACGTACCCGTTCCTTGGTTTTATCTGTTGCTTTTGTTCTTTTTGAATTTTGTGCCACGTATGTTGAAGATTTATTTTATTGACTTATCGTTCAAGTGGTTAGTACTTGGTTACGTAAGACACTACTTCTCGTTCGTGCTTTTTGTGTTGACACTTTAGAACAATTGTAACAACGTATTTTAATGTGCATAGAAACCATAAAAAATGATCCTAATTTACCAAATGTGTTGGAGTGCATATGTCCTTAGTTCGACGTGCCGAAATGTGTATACGTGGAGATGGAGGTCTTTTCAAACAATTTTTGTGAAAAATTCAAAAGCATTATTCAGTTATTGAGTGTTACCTCTTGGGCATTAAAGGTATGATTATTATTATTATTAGAATTCGCTGTTTTGTTTTGATCTGTTTATTATTGTTTACATTGACTTTCATAGAGACCAAAAACTCGATTTTTTTGTTTTCATTACCTGATTGGGAAAAATTATGCGCTTAATTCGTTAAAAAAATCAGATTTTTTCTTAACTTAAATTACACAACTATTTTCTGTTATCGTATCTTGGACGTCTAACTGTTCGTTTTCCAATTTCATAAACTAATTTCTAATTTTTTAAGCCTTTAACACAATGCTACAAATGTTAATAAACCACTTTTAAATTTTATAAATTCTTATAAACGATAATAAAAGCTACAATAACTTTGTTTCAAATTAAAAAACACATGTAAACAAATCCTATTTAAACCCCTGCGGCCATGCTATGCTTGTGTTGTGCCGAAAGAGAAGGAATTATTTACATTTTCATAATTAGTGGTATAAATAGTTCGGTACAAGTAATCCCATCAAAGTGCCGCACTTCCGGCGGGAACACAAGTCGGGTGTTACAATTTTTTTATTATTTCTAATACTCGGAACTATAACATCTGTTGACCCTGAAAGACAGTGGTTCTCAAATGTTTCCTACCTTAACATTCCAATTTTAAACCTAGGTCAGTTTTTTCAAAGTGCCCCTAGAGAAAAAAGTCATATAGGTTTTTTGTTTGTCTAGTCGGTCCCTATTACCAGTTCTTCTTAATGACATGAAACTAATTACACCCTGTATAGTTGAAATCACGAATCTTGTCGTTTCACATCGTCAATTTATGTATTTATCAAAGACATGAAATCTTTCTAACAGCTTAAATACCAACATGTCCAGTCACAGTTATCTCTCCCGAGTTCGAGTCTCAGCTGCGTAGATGGCAATATCACAGGGAACGGTTGTTGTTTCGATGTCTATGCATGTATACATGCATGTCCTGGTGAGTGATGGAATAGCAATAGCTAAGCTTTGCCAGGTCGTTAATATATAAACACGACAAGAAAAAAAAAATAAACCAGCATATAAGCATGCCGCAGAAGAGTACTCCTTGTTTTATTAATGCAAAAAAGTACTCATGGGTTATTTTTGGTGCTAAAAATTAAATAGAAAATAATAATAATAATTACCACATTGAATACAGAACTTAGTGTCATGAGGAATATTAAAAAATCAGTAGTCTTGAACAGTTGTAGCATCGTCCTCAAATTTTCTCGCTTTGATGTGACTCATTTATTGCACACCTTGCCGTCAGGCTTATGTGCATGAGAGAAAGTATCGCTTAGTACAAGAGAAAAAAGAGATAATAATAAGCTTATTTATTCAATAAAAACATACACAGAATACTTCAAAAGATGCAGTGTACTCTGATTGGTTACACTCAATTCAATTCAAATTTATTCAAATTAGTATATACACCAACATTTAATACAATGGTAATAAACAATAGATTTACAGCTTTTTTTGGAGATAGGCACCTAAATGACTTAACATTTGCATGTGCCTTGATTTTTTAATTTGAATACATCTTACACTAGATTCTATATAATATAAGATTAAAGATAAACTAAAATTAAAACTAGAAACCAAAACTTATGAAGTACTCGAGGATCGTACGAATTGTATTTTATTTATTAAAGAGATAAGAGAATTAAAAAAAAAAAAAAAGATTCTGAATGAATCGAAATTAGTACTTATAAAATGTCTACATTCTTTAATAAGCCTTTTAAGATTAATCGCTTGATTTTAATTGGTAATAGGTTATGAAATTTAGGGGCCAAGTATTGAAATGATCTTGGCCCAATATTTCTATTTACAACAGGTGTTTGCAGGCTCTTATGAACTTTACCCCTAGTTTCATGCTGATGGGATATGAAATGTTTTAAATGCTTTCTATTGTAAATATGAGTGACAAGTTAAGATGTACAGCGAACGGACATTAAGAATCTCTTCTGTATATAGTAAATTCATAGGATAAAGTTTAGACTTTTTGAAATTTATTTTTATGATCAAGTTTTGTATTACATTTAGCTGTTTTAGTGAATTGTTGTAAAGCCCTCCCCAAGCAATAATGCCATATCTAATTAACGATTCCACCAGTGACTTATACGCCATTATTAAAAGTTTTTTCCCTAGAAATTCTCTCATTAAGTAGAATGTATGTATTAGTTTTCTTATGTTTGATGCTAATTTTTTAATATGATTGTCCGATTTTAAGTCTTGATCATCAATTATAATGCCTAGATATTTTGCTTGCGGTGCTTCTAGAATTTCCTCCGTCCAGTTAAATCTAATTTTGGAAAAGACAGGTCTATTAGCCGATGTTAATGAAAAAGCTACGTAATGTGTCTTTTTAATATTAAGTGATAATTTGAAAGTACTCAACTAATTATGTACTTTTTTTACACTCTTTATAAATTTTTTGTTTAAAGAGGTTTCAAGAAGAGTCTTGGAATAATAAGACTGTGTCATCTGCAAAAGAAATAATAATACCCTTTAGGTGTAGGCTAGTTAATGCGTTTATATAAATTAAAAACAAAATTGGACCAAGCACAGTGCCTTGAGGAACACCTATTTGGATTCTCCTTGGTGTACTGATAACTTCTCTAATACGAGTCTGATAGATAGTTTCTAAATACATTCAGCACAGTTGCGCATACTCCATAATGATGTAATACATTTAAGAGCTTTTCGTGGGGCACTGTGCCGAATGCCTTAGTTAGGTCAAAGAATACTGCAAACATTTGTTATTTTGATTTAGATTATCAGTTATTTCTTTCGTCAGTTGGTATATGGCATCGTCTGTACTCAGCCCTCTTAAAAATCCATATTGATTCTTTGATAATAGATGGTTAACATTCAGGTGGTTTATTAATCTGTCTTTCAGACATTTTTCAAAAATTTTTGCGAACTTGTTAACAATGCTGATTGGTCTATAATTTTCAATATTTAATTTATTACCTGCTTTGTGGATTGGAGACATTACTGTATTCTTGAAGCTGCTTGGAACAATACCGCTTTGATGTGACTCACTTATTGCACATCTTGCCGTCAGGCTGATGTGCATGAGAGAAAGTATCGCTTAGTACAAGAGAAAAAAGAGATAATAATAAGCTTATTTATTCAATAAAAACATACACAGAATACTTCAAAAGATGCAGTATACTCTGATTGGTTACACTCAATTCAATTCAAATTTATTCAAATTAGTATATACATCACATTTAATACAATGGTAATAAACAATAGATTTACAGTTTTTTTTGGAGATAGGCACCTAAATGACTTAACATTTGCATGTGCCTTGATTTTTTAATTTGAATACATCTTACACTAGATTCTATATAATATAAGATTAAAGATAAACTAAAATTAAAACTAGAAACCAAAACTTATGAAGTACTCGAGGATCGTACGAATTGTATTTTATTTATTAAAGAGATAAGAGAATTAAAAAAAAAAGATTCTGAATGAATCGAAATTAGTATACTTATAAAATGTCTACATTCTTTAATAAGCCTTTTAAGATTAATTGCTTGATTTTAACTGGTAATAGGTTATGAAATTTAGGGGCCAAGTATTGAAATGATCTTGGCCCAATATTTCTATTTACAACAGGTATTTGTAGGCTCTTATGAACTTTACCCCTAGTTTCATGCTGATGGGATATGAAATTTTTTAAATGCTTTCTATTGTAAATATGAGCGACAAGTTAAGATGTACAGCGAACGGACATTAAGAATCTCTTCTGTATATAGTAAATTCGTAGGATAAAGGTTAGACTTTTTGAAATTTATTTTTAGGATGAAGTTTTGTATTACATTTAGCTGTTTTAGTGAATTGTTGTAAAGCCCTCCCTAAGCAATAGTGCCATATCTAATTAACGATTTCACCAGTGACTTATACGCCATTATTAAAAGTTTTTTCCCTAGAAATTCTCTCATTAAGTAGAATTTATGTATTAGTTTTCTTATGTTTGATGCTAATTTTTTAATATGATTGTCCCATTTTAAGTTTTGATCAATTATAATGCCTAGATATTTTGCTTGCGGTGCTTCTAGAATTTCCTCCGTCCAGTTAAATCTAATTTTGGAAAAGACAGGTCTATTAGCCGATGTTAATGAAAAAGCTACGTAATGTGTCTTTTTAATATTTAGTGATAATTTGAAAGTACTCAACTAATTATGTATTTTTTTTACACTCTTTATAAATTTGTTGTTTAAAGAGGTTTCAAGAAGAGTCTTGGAATAATAAGACTGTGTCATCTGCAAAAGAAATAATAATACCCTTTATGTCTAGGCTAGTTAATGAGTTTATATAAATTAAAAACAAAATTGGACCAAGCACAGTGCCTTGAGGAACACCTATTTGGATTCTCCTTGGTGTACTTCTTCTCTAATACGACTCTGATAGATAGTTTCTAAATACATTAAGCACAGTTGCGCATACTCCATAATGATGTAATACATCTAAGAGCTTTTCGTGGGGCACTGTGCCGAATGCCTTAGCTAGGTCAAAGAATACTGCAAACATTTGTTATTTTGATTTAGGTTATCAGTTATTTCTTTCTTCAGTTGGTATATGGCATCGTCTGTACTCAGCCCTCTTAAAAATCCATATTGTTTCTTTGATAATAGATGGTTAACATTCAGGTGGTTTATTAATGTCTTTCAGACATTTTTCAAAAATTTTTGCGAAGTTGCTAACAATGCTGATTGGTCTATAATTTTCAATATTTAATTTATTACCTGCTTTGTGGATTGGAGACATTACTGTATTCTTGAAGCTGCTTGGAACAATACCGGTTTTAAATATTAAGTTAAAGATATGGGCAAGAGGCTTAACAATATCTAGATGAGTATCTTTTATTCATTTAGATGGGATTCCGCCAATTCCAGGGGAGCTGTCGTACTTGAACGAGTGTATATGTTGGATTAGTTCATTAATGGTAATTGGCTTTAAAAACATGGATGAAATACTATTGTAACTACAGTTTCATTTACAGGGGGTAATATATTGTTAGCCATTTCCAAGCCCACATCAGCAAAGTAATTATTACTATAGCCGGCTATTTCACTATCATTTGCAAATGGAAGTGAATTTTTATTTAATATTTGGGTATTTACTATTACTAGTAGTAGTTGGTGCATTTGTCGTGTCTGATATAATTTTGTAGATTTTTCTTAAAGTTATTCTTACTATTTTCAATTTTGTTCTTATAATAAGTTTTTAGTGTGTACTATTATTTTATTTAAGTTGTTTCTGACGCAACGATTATAAAAACACTCTAAAGACCATACTTCTAATGAACATTGATATAGGAAGAAAAAAATGCTGACAATTACACATTACACATTAAAATCAAATTAGGTATGCTAGGCTTGATCAGACCAAATCACAATTTGAGCAATTAATTGATGAAATTAATATTCTCCAGTTAGAAAGATTCCGAATATAAACTCAGGGTTAGAAAATTAAAATATAATAAATATAATATTAATTAAAATATATATAAAATCGTTTTTAAATTTACATAAAGATAACTTTTCCTGTCTATCCGGCAAATGATTATATATGTAATGTCTGGCAACATTGCCATAAATGAATCCCACAACTTGAGAAGTGGGGGAAACGTATGCACAGAAGCGACACAAGGCAGTCTGCATTTGAATGTAATGAGAAAACCTGACGTTGTATAAACAAGACAAACAATAAACAGTTCTAATCATAAATAGTATTGTTTTATTCTTAGGTGAAGTCTCACTGCACATACAGAACAAATTGGCGACGAAGATAGCTTATTGTGAGAACGCAAAAAGTACGAGAAGATTTTGTAACGTGCAAAAATTCGTAAAGCGTCTCCGAAAACCACGTGCTCGTAAAACGGCATCGTAATGGCGATCGCGGCAAAGTTCATAGAGTTTTCTCCAGAATCAGACGAATGGCAAATTTACAAGGAACGTTTAGACCAACAT
Organism: Stenurella melanura; assembly: GCA_963583905.1. Lineage (NCBI taxonomy): Eukaryota > Metazoa > Arthropoda > Insecta > Coleoptera > Cerambycidae > Stenurella > Stenurella melanura. The sequence continues at coordinate 95,050,422 of OY757315.1, forward strand.
TTTGAAGCAAGTAAAATAACTGAGGCAAAAATTAAAACCGCCGTACTCCTTTCATCGATAGGCCCATCCACCTATAAATTACTAAGAGACCTGTCACCCCAATCTCCCCTTTGAAAAAACATATGATGAATTATGCACGTTATTAAATGGACAATATAATTTCCAATTCAGTGTTTGGCGAGAGCGGAAAAAGTTTTACAACTTAAAACAAACGGACGAGTCCATCAGTGAATGGTACGCGAAACTAAGAAGCTTCGCCATTAATTGTAAATTCGGTGAAGATTTATCCAAGGTATTAAAGGACAAATTTATGGCTGGAATGCTGGGAGGAAAGATTTTCGACAGATTATGCGAAGAGGACGAGACCAAAACATTAGATGATTTGGTGACCATATCTCAAAAGGCCGAAAATTTATCCAAGATGTATTACGTAAGCAACTCAAGATGGTATCCGCAAGGAGACGAAAGGCAGCAACATCCTAATCGACAACAGCGCCGAGTAGCACCTCAACAAAGCTTTAACCAACAACGTCATATCCGGAGTTTTGGAAGCAACGAGAAAGAGGGTAGCACTGGTAGATCTTGTGTATCTAGTGGAAAACGCAGAAATTATGTTGGTGACAATAAAAGTAAAATGTCATTGCCAAAAAGGTATCTTAATCAAAATAAAAATGTTAGAAATTGTAAAATTTGTGGTAACTCACATAAAAAGGCATGTAAATTTAAAGATTATATGTGTGGATCATGTAACAAAGTAGGACATCAAAATATTGAAAATGAGGTAAACATTGATGAATATTTAATGTATTTCACAGGAGAGTGTAATTTTACAGACTCTTTTAGCAAAAATGATGACAACCCTTTTAAAATAATTATAAAAATAGAGGGAAATGATTTAGAATGTTATTTCGACAGTAGAGCTTCCATTTCAGCAATGTCAAAACAAACTTATTTAGATAGATTTTCAAATTTTAGGTTGCAGAAAGATAGTACGTTGCTGAGAGGATACAATGGAAACACATTTATTCCGGAAGGATTTTTCCTAGCAGAAGTCAAATACAATAACCTCGTGAAAACTATGAAATGGTTTGTAGTGGATTGCCAGGGTCCCAGTTTGGTGGGCAGGAATTGGTTAAAATTATTTCAGGTAAAGGTTAATTTTATTAACAATATTTCAGTGAATGATAAAATAAAGCAGGCGATGGAAAAACATCCTGCATTGTTTAAAGACAAAATAGGTAAATATAAATATAGTGAAATTTCATTAAAAACAAACAATGACTATGAACCTGTGTTTCGGAAACCCAGAACTGTTCCTCTTGCATACAAAAAGGTGGTCGAGGACGAATTAAATTATTTAGAATCGAAACGGTACGGTAAGATTATGCGGAGATTATAAAGCTACCATAAATAAATATCTTAAAGAAGTTAAGTATCCTTTACCGAGAATTTCAGAGGTCCTTGCAAAATTAAACAAGGGTCAACATTTTTCAAAAATTGATTTGCGTTTAGCATACAATCAGATTCCGGTTGACACAAAAACAGCGGAATTATTAACTTGGTCTACTCATAAAGGGCTTTATAAAGTAAATAGGTTAGCGTTCGGGGTAACACCAGCTAGCAGCATTTTTCAAAGAATAATTGAACAACTTTTAAAGGGAATAGATGGGGCAGTAAATTTTCTTGACGACATAGTAGTAACGGGGGCTACAATGACAGAACACCTAGCGAATCTGAAAAAGGTTTTAAAAAATTAGAAGATGCTGGATTTACAGTAAGGAAAGAAAAATGTAATTTTTTCAAACAAGAAATTCATTATTTACGACATCGCATCAGTAAAGAGGGTCTTAGAAAAACAGCAGAAAAGGTGAAATCAATTATAGAGGCACCAGCACCAACAAATGTACGAGAAGTACGGAGTTTCACAGGTATGGTGAACTATTATTCTCAGTATGTACCCAAATTAGCAGAAATGTTAAGTCCTATCTACGAATTATTAAAGAAAGAAAAGAAATTCTATTGGTCAAAGAATTGTGACGCAGCTTTTCAAAATATCAAACAAGTAATGGCTTCGGACGAAGTACTAGTACATTTCGATCCTGATTTGCCGATTGTACTAACAACCGATGCAAGCGATATAGGACTGAGTGCAACTCTGGCACATGTCAAGCATGGAACAGAGAAGTTAATTGGGTGCATCTCCCAGAAATTAACGCCTGCAGAAAAGAAATATCCAATCAACCAACGTGAAGCAGCTAGTACATATTGGGGCTGTCAGAAATTCTTCCACTATTTATGCGGAAATAAATTCATTTTGAAAACGGACAATCGAGCTTTGGTAACGTTATTTGGCGAACACAAAACTATACCACAAATGTCATCAAATCGAATTCAGCGGTGGGCAGCATTTTTGTCCATGTTCGACTGTCAAATATAGTATATCAAGGGCGACAGAAATGTAGTTTCAGATTATTTTAGTCGAAATCCTTTAAAAGATGAACATGTTTCAGACGAAAGCTCAGAAAAAGGACTATTCATAAATTTTACCGAAACTGTGAAAGACTGGCCGATTGACAATAAGAAAATAGCAAGTCAAACAAAATTGGATGCGGAACTTCAGGTGGTAATGGAATGTGTAAGATCGGGAACGTGGCCAAGCCATATAGAAGATTATTTAAAACCATTTTTTAACAGACGACACGAAGGTTAAATCACATATCACATAAACTACAAAATGCCCACAGGTCAAATATCAAAAAAAGAATATTTCATGTTCCACCTTTTTACCCCAAATTAGTTCTTCTGAAATCACCTCAATATTTATACAGCAAAGTAAGATATTGTACCCATGTTCATAATTGAAATGTTCGCCACAAAGGTTTGCTCTCAATGCCACGCCATACCACTACATTCTATCAACGACCATTTTCTTTCAATACGGCACAGTCGGTACTACAATAAATTGAATGATTTTAAAACCATGTTGCTAAATTTATTTAAAATTAAATGTAAACATTTCCTAATGAATAATACATTCTAATTACTAATTCTCTTTTAAATGATTAGATTGATCGATTTCTATTCTCCAGTTTTCATCAGATACAAAAATTGTACATATGCTACGACATTATTGTATATAAATAGTAAAAAAAATAGTACATATATAATTTAACAATTAGTATAAAAGGATATAAAAAAATGGGCAGCTACTGGAAGAGGTCACGCACCACATGTTCACGAAAATTTCTCAATAGTATTACCACCAGGCTAAGATACCTAGAAAAGCTGGAATTAACGCCTGAAGATATAGAGAAAGTAGACCGCCAGGAAAATCACAACTTTGTAAAATGCTTGGGAGTCCTGGGCAACAACTAATCATAGGGTAATTCATAAAAGGTCTTTTAGGTTGATACAAAGAAGGGCTGAATCAACAATCTACCACTGAGCTATGCGGTGCAGGCTTTCATTACGTGAGAGTTAGAACCTCACGGCCCACCATTGCAGGACTCGGTAGAAACTCGTTAGAATTAGGTATTTAACAATAATTTAAAAATTTCATTGACATTTTCATAACAAGAAAAAACCATCATCGCATATTTACTGTAGAAGTAGAATGGTATAAATAATTTTGGGAAATATAGCGTCGTTTGGATGTTTGGCATAGAAAGTCACTCTTAGGTATTCCTGTAGAAATTCAAGAATCACAAAAATTTTCATTAAAAATGATTTGACAAATTAGAGCTACAAAAAATGCTAGCTGTACATGCAGTTGTAAATTAAAAGTATGAAAGCTAAATATAACGTGAAATTTATAAAAGACAACTTTATTAATGGGTCCCGACTATCCTATCTTTCAGCAATCATATTCAATTTATTTTAATTCTAATATTTATGTAATTCTAAGATGGAGATTTTATTACTTGTTAATGATATTATTTTGTATTTACAGACCTATCTGAAACTACAATTTCTTTAGTTATATTCTTCTAGTTCTCCCAATTTCTTGAAAGTCAGAAACTCCTGAGAACAAACTGAGAAAAAAACTGCTTAATTGAGGAATTAGGATATGTCGGATAAAAATGTACGTATTTTTTAAACTACTACAAAAAATAAGCAACATGTCGAGATAATTTGATGCATATTTGGTTTAAATATACCATAAATGCTTTAATCTAAACTCAAATTTTAAAAAAATGCATTGAAGAGTTTTCAACAAGAGGTGTCAGAAAAGTTACCATAGGGCTTGTGGCGGCCAAGCGTTCATAGCGACGTCGCTTTTTGATCCTTTGATGCTCGCTCTTCCTACCATATTGAAAACATATTTTTCATGTAAAATGAATATTTACTGATATTCATTAGAAAGTTTCTAGTACCATCACGAGTAAAAAACTGATTCACACTGAAACTTTCAAAACTAGACTAACCTTTAACACATATTACTTTTATTTGTTTATTTTATTACTTTTATTAATATTTGACATTGTCAACCTCAAAGCTCTTCAGCTGTGTAAGCGGAGCACTTTGGGTGGGCAGGTGTACCATGCCCAACAAAGATAAAATAATAGGTATAATATTCTTAACGATTCACTGTCATAGGGCTCGAACAATTTTTTATTTACAAAAAATGAATGGAAAAAAGTGAAGTGTGATACACCGACGAAATCAGAATGACATCTACTTTCCAATGGTGTAATAAAAATATGTTAAAAAATAAGACGACTCATATAGAGTCGTCTTATGCCAAAATGGCAGTAAATGCCATCCGACTTGCAACGAAATCTTTTCAGCTCGTGTACGGTACCAGTATTACCCTTATTTCACCAAAATTGGTTTGTTAGTTACCTTTTCGCAAAAATTAGAATTTTCTGACTACTCTTTCATCTATAAAAAAAAACATTGAAGTTGGCACCCTCAAAAATGTCAGTATACTCAGATTATTGAGTTGTGATGTTACATAGCACCAACCTAGAGGACAGATGTAGCGACAATGTCGTCTAGGCATAATGCATCTATTTTATCCATTCCTTAATGCGCCTTTGCTAGAGTAGCAGTGAAGTCGTTTATTTTGGTGTAATAGGTATTAAGACTTCTATTACTATGGTTTTGTGTTAACATGATAGAAAAACGCAAGTATTATCTGGTCTCTAGATACATGAGTGCAAACATGATGATGCCAAATAACACACTTATTAGTTTACCTCAAGGAGATTAAGCGCAGACGATGTTGTGACAATGTACTATAAAAAGGCAAATAAATATAAAACCAAGTCCCCTAAGAATCCAGTTAATGTAGTATGTATAACAAAAAACACCTAGTATAGGAAATCAAATACAAGTAGAAATAAAAATCGTTGGTAATACCTGAGGGACACCCCCTGCAAATTGTTGTTTAAGCTTAACAGTTCATTGGCAAATTTTTTTCCAAGGCGAATTTCTCGAAAACTGCGTCGGAAAAAAATTCAAAAAGAAATCGCCTTAATCCTCATGTTCTCTTGATGCAGTTGCTATCTATTTTGATGGGTAAAAACTTTCCCACTTGCAATATAATCTGCCAATGTTGTCTTAATTACTTTTGGCAAACGTTAAACTTACAAATAAAAATAAAGAGAAGGGTATTTTCTTTTCAATGAATTTTGATTCGTAAGTGTTTTTTGCATTAAATTGACCATTAGTCTGAAAATCCTTTTTTGACTAATAAAAATTCTGCAAAAATTAGCAGCTTTGCCTCAAACCAAACTAAAATGTTAAGAGATCATTTTATATAAGCATATTGTGCTGAGTGTTCTTTATGCTTCTGCAAATGTGTCTTGATGTTAGATTTATATTTAGTGTGATAAGAACAAGAATCACATTTGTATGTAGCTACTTCTGAGGGATCTTTATGCAATAGCATATGCTTTTTAAGACTGAATTTATGAATTGTCTCATAAGAACAAGAATCACATTTGTACATTGTTACTTCTGAGGGATCTCTATGCCTCAGCAAATGCATTTTGAGATTGCTGTATTGATATGTCAGATACGAACAAGAATCACATTTGTACATTGTTACTTCTGAGGGATCTCTATGCTTCAGCATATGTTTTTTAAGACTGGCTTTATGAATTGCCTGATAAGAACAAGAATCACATTTGTACATTGTTACTTCTGAGGGATCTTTATGCCTCAGCAAATGCAATTTGAGATTGCCTTTATGAATTGTCTGATATGAACAAGAATCACATTTGTACATTGCTACTTCTGAAGGATCTCTATGCCTCAGCAAATGTGTCTTAAGACCGATCTTTTGATTTGTCTGATATAAGCAAGAATCACATTTATACATTGTTACTTCTGAGGGATCCTTATGCTTCAGCATATGCCTTTTAAGAGTGCCTTTATGATTTGTCTGATATGAACAAGAATCACATTTGTACATGGTTACTTCTGAGGGATCTCTATGCTTCAACATATGCTGTTTAAGATTGCCTTTATGATTCGTCTGAAACGAACAAGAATCACATATGTACATTGTTACTTCCAGGGGATCTTTATGCTTCAGCAAATGTATATTAAGACTGTCTTTTTGATTTGTCTCATATGAACAAGAACCACACATTGTTACTTGTGAGGGATCTTTATGCTTCAGCATGTGCTTTTTAAGATTGCCTTCACAATTTGTCTGATACGAACAAGAATCACATTTACACATTGTTACTTCTGAGGGATCTTTAAGCTTCAGCATCTGCTTTTTAAGACTGCCTTTATGATTTGTCTGATGCGAACAAGAATCACATTTGTATGCAGCTACTTGCGAGGGATCTTTATGCTTCAGCAGATGTATTTTGATGCCATTTTTATATTTGGTCTGATAAGAACAAGAATCGCATTTGTAGATTGTTACTTCTGAAGTATCCTGATGCCTCAGCAAATGATGACCAAAATGCTGTTTATGTTTTGTCTGAAATGAACAACATGCACACAGGTCTATTTTTGAGACATTTTGAAAGGTAAGTTCCTGTTTAACGTTTGGTTTAAATAGATCCCCTTCAAGGTTTGGTACATATTGCTGTTTCTTATGTAATTTAGTACTGCCTTCTGCTTCAAATCTGAAAATCACAAAACAAGATTAAAGGTGAATATTTAGTAAACACAATATCCATCCCCAGACAATAGCTAAGTCTATTAGAGGGTGGGAATAAAGTATGTTCAAAGTTGGTGTAGAAGCCATTGTGCTGGTGGTAGACAAACCGTAGACATCAAAGTGAATTTTTGCAAAATATACATGATTTAGTGCAATCTATAGTGTGCATAATAGTAGCATGTTTAGAATACCTCTATAAAGGTTACAGCTAAAATAGAACAATGGGAGAAATATTCCATAGGTACTAAAATATATGCAATTCTCACTTTATACAGGGTGTAATTAGTTTCGTGTCATTAAAAAAACTGGTGGTAGGGAACGACAAGACAAACAAAAAAACTTTATATAACATGGGGTCTAAAGCTCATACTTTCGGAAAAAAAAAATTAACAAAAATTTCGCAAATTTTCAATAAAATTTTTTGAGTACTGCTGGAATATTGAGGTAGGTTTAGATCTAGATTTGATCTGAAGAAAACTATACTCTAACTCTCCCTTGTGCAATATTTTAGTTACTGTCGGTGCTTCGTCATGTACAGACGTCCAACCCGCCCCGCCGTTCGTTGTTTTTGTTATTTTTGAATTTCGCGTCATTGCGTATTTATAGTTAAGATTTATTTTATTGACTTACCGTTCAAGTTGTCAAATTCTTGATTATGTACAGACACAACTTACTTGTTCGTTCTTTTTGTATTCCTTTTTGGCTTTTGTACCAAGTTTTTATTTTATTTTTCTTTATTGACGTTAGTTGATAGTTTAGTGTTTAGTGTTGAACAAAGTGCGTATGTACTTAATTCGACTTACCGAACTGTGTATTCATAGATGTAGAGATTTTGAATCATTTAGGTAGGTAGTAAGCTTTTAACCCAGGACACTCATTTATGTTACAAATGCTAATAAGCCACATTTAAATTTTCTAAATTATAACAATCCAATATTTTGTTCCAAATTAAAAAACACACATGTAAAGAAATGCTCTGTTTAAACCTCTATGGCCTATTTGCTTGCAATTGTGCACGAAGAAAGAACGAATTATTTGCCTCTTTATACCCCCAGTTCAGTTGAGGCGGTCCATCAAAGGCGGTCGATGATCCTGCGTGTGCTGGCAAGCACTTTTTTATGACAATTTAAAAGTTGTATAATTGGGAAGTACAAGTCCATCGACCAAGAAAATCAGTGATTCTCAATAGTTATATACCATAATATTAAATATGTTAACCCAGATCAGTTTTTTTCAAAGTGCCCCTAGAGGGAAAAGTCAAAGGTTTTTTGTTTGTCTAGTCGGTCCCCATTACCAGTTTTTTTTAATGACATGAAACTGATTACACCCTGTAGAACTATATTAGCTGTAAATTTTTTATTTACATAATTAGGTGTCTTTATTTTATACAAATTTGTTTCTTTGATATTATTAAAATGGATTACTTAGCACATTAAAGTAGTTCCCAATATTTAATCAAGATTCTATCTCCTATCAAATTGAAATTTCAACTAATAAATAACATAAACCTTGGCTATTTGAACGGGTGTGCAAAATACGATGATTGACGGTGACGTCATCAATATTACTTTTTAATTCTGTTTGTGTTCATCTACTATTACTTTAACGTAGTACATCGATTCCTATATTATGAATATTATATAATTTCCCAGTATAATATACATACAAGGTTGAATAATATATTTATATTATATAAATATAACCTATAAATGCTGTTCATAAACTTGTAATGTAAACAGAGTGGTAGGGAAAATACATTCTATTTAGACACTGTTTCTACTTTGCACATTAACTTCAAGTAGGTTCGTTTAATGAAACATATATTTACCATTATTATACAATTTTAAAACTCACATATTTTGTTGAAATTAAAATACTATTGTCGGTAGATCACATCTATGTAGCAGCTTTAAGCCACTTTATTTTACGTTGTTGTGTTTTGATACTGTCTCAAAAACTTTCCCAAGCATGTTTTTGGATGTATTATTGCATATTGGGATAAAACCCTTTATTCTTCAATTTAAAATCATAATTTTGCAAAATAACATGCAATAATAATACACAACGACGTTTGTTTATCAACACTGGAATTGATGACGTCATCAGTTTACTGCTGATGTGACATAGTATAATCTCAATTCAAATTATAAAAGGCTTATTTTTAGGTGTCAATCGATTGGTTATCAAAATTAGAGTATTATTAAACATAACTAAGCATTATATTCACAGTCAAAGAGATTTTAAAATTTGAGAAAACACCGAATTATGTCAGTAATGCATGCAATCATAACAAGAAGAATAGTCACATGTTCTGGCGTTCTCGTAATGTCATTTTGCACTAAGTGTAAGTTATTGTCTAAGGTGTTGTGTACAGGGTCATTCAACATAAGTGTCTCCCCTGTCTAACTTGGTAGTTAAATAATTTTTTAGCAAATTTTAATACGTCTTATTGAGACAATAAGGACATCCAAATCTAACTGTACACAGTACTTGTACTTGATTCTTTAAATGGAACACTGTATCTAACTCGACAATCGTAATCCTCATTTTTCTCTGATTTCAAGAATATAATATTTCACTTGGCTATCTTCTATAGTTTTTCTAATATTTACAACGACGTCGATAACTTAAAAATTATAAACTGATGAGAAATTTTTAAGTAGGCATTGAAAACAATAAAACACCCAAATGTCAATTTGAACTATGACAGTAATTTTGTATTATCGAAAGAGAAAGTTTATTGTCATCGATAAAAAATGTCCTATTATAGCGATGATGTCAGATTAGATATATCAACGGTATATCTCAGTAATAATAAAAACGTTAGATCTTCAGTGAAAGAGTACAGGAGATCATATCCGAACCATTCCGTTCAAAGTCGGAAAACTTTTTAACCCATATTTTTCAAGATGAGTGACACTGGAAAACAAGAAACATTAGGAACAATGACGAAAACCGTGAGTTGAATATTTATTGTATTTTGACGAAGACCAAAAGAAACCCTTCAGAGATTGTTATAGAGATTTAGATATCTCCTATTCAATGACATGAACTCTTCACAAATATAAATATAAAGATCGAAAACCAAGTGTATTACAGAAGCACAGAGAAGATCTACTAAGTTTCAATCGTATTTTTTGGATCGATGAGGTATCACTTAGCACATCTGGAATAAATAATAGAGACAATAATCATTACTGGGCATTGATAAATGTGCAAATAGTAAAATCCAGTTCCAAGGTCGCAAAATTTTAAATTTGTGGGCTGGCATAATAGTCTGGGTGCCCATGTACAAAAATTTAATTTATACATATTCTCTTGTAACTTCTTGTATGGCTTAATTGCGTCTAATCTATAGCTTTCTTTCTCTGCGAAAATTTTCAAAAACGCGGCGTTCCCCCTCCACTTCTTCCGAAAAACTTCCACGCGTCCGAAAATCTATTTTGTCGGAAAATTCGAAAATTGGATTCTACATGTTACTATTACGCAATCTTGAAAAAAATCAGATGGTTATCAACGAATTTGTAAAAGTTGTTAATTCGGAACATTTATAAAAAAATTTATGTAGTCTCATCAAATGAAATTAAATTTATTATGCATCAATAATTACAAAAAGTGCCTCACCAGCATTCCACTCCGGACTCAGTCATTTATCTGCAGCTAAGCGCCATGGATGTCGGAGAGCTGGTCGGAAGAGTAGAAGTAATTAAAATGTTTCAAAATGCTTCATCGTTTTCAATGCCTACTTATAATTTTCTGGTCAGTTTGTAATTTATAAATGTATCGATGTTCCGAAAAACTATAGAAGATAGCCATAGAAAATATATTTCTGAAACCAGAGAAATATGAAAACTACAATTCTCGAGTTAGATATAGGGTGTCCATTTCAGGGGCGGTTTTAACATGCTTGCCGCCCCCGGCACCATTTTAAGATGCCGCCCCTACTCTTAAAAAATATAACATAATATATATGCTACCCAAAAAATGTTTACCAAAAAAAAAAATACTTACTAAAATTTTTTTTTATTTTAAAAGAACAAAGGACACTACACATGAGAGGTGAGTGGTATATAAAATGACTTTTCTGTACCTATTTATTAAAAATAAAGAAGAGATAAAATTATTTTAAAAATAAAATAATTTAAAAAAATATATACAAGGTAAAGACGAACTTTTCTTCCTTTTTTTACAGCAAAATCATTGATTATATCTCCTGTCTTCATAGTTTTTAAAATTTCATTTTCAATATTTAATACTGCTAGTGAATTTAGCCTTTCCTGCGTCATTGTGGACCGTAAGTAATTATTTACCCGTCGCGCGTCGCAAGGTCGAGAAACCCCTTTCTCCAGAACAGTTTGTAGCGGGAATTTATTTTCTAATATAAATTAGATATGAAAGAAAGCCGCTTCTGGCTGCCATCCATATTGCTCGATGCGTTGTTTTGGCTTCAATGGAACTGTCGCATTTGCGGAATCATAAAAACGACTAACGAAATATTCAAAAGAAAAAAATTCTGCCGCCCTTGAAATTTTGCCGCCCTGGGCACTCGCCCAGTGTGCCCAGTGGTAAAACCGCCACTGGTCCATTTAAAAAAATCTCCGGTAGATATGGACGTCATTATTTTCTCAATATGACGCATAGAAACTTGGTAAAATCAGTCTCGGTGTGACAGTGAAACTGAAACGAAGTGTTATCAACAAGTGAAATTTACTGCTTTTACACTATAGTAATAGATTAATTACAGAGAATACATCGCCAAAGGTGGTAGCGTATCCTACTGTTAGAATCTAAAATATCTATTCAATTATTTATATATAAATAATATATAATATTGTCAGGTAAGTGATAGATAATAAGTTAGTTTAAAATGGGAGAAACAACGGGCGGCCTAGAGCCGCCCGATATCGGAGTGATGGACGCAAGAAATGATACTGATAAGGACTTGTCACAAAAACCAATTGATTTCGACAACAAATATAGTATGAGAGATCTAGGACCTTACTTTGTATATGTTGAACACTCGAATAAAAATATAGGAAGACTTTTTCCTGTAAGGGTAGGTCACTATTTGTTTAATAATTTAATATTTAAAAATAAAGTAGTTGATATAAAATCTATTGGATTGAACAGGGTAAAAGTTATATTTAAAGACTATATAACCGCGAATTTACTAGTTAATCATGACATTATGAAGAGCAACAACCTCATTGCATATATACCAAAATTTTTCACACATAAAAAAGGAGTAATTAAGATGATCGACACTTTCTTTGAGGAAAACTACCTAAAAAATGCTATAATATCCTCAAAGGAAGTAGTCGAAGTACAAAGGCTGAAAAGAAGAGTCGTTGAACCAGATGGTAACGTCAAATATATACCACGGCAAGTAATAGTAGTTACATTCCTGGGAAACACGATACCTCAGAATGTTCAAATTAATTGTTGCAATTTTGTAGTAGAACCTTATATCTACCCTGTAGTCCAGTGTTTCAAGTGTCTACGGTATGGACACACTTCAAAACAGTGCAAAAGTACTGATAACAGATGCAAAAAATGTTCAAAAAATCATGCGAATACCGAATCATGTGAAAATGAACTACCTTTTTGTATATATTGCAAAACAAACGATCATTCAAGTGTTACAAGACTATGTCCTATGTATGTAAAACAACACAACATCAAAAAAATAATGGCCCTGGAAAACACTTCGTTTAAAGAAGCTGAAACCTTGGTAAACAATCCATCTTATGCCAAAATTACTACAAACAATAGATTTGCAATTTTAAGCAATATAAATAATTTCCCGCCATTACCTACTAGACCTGAAAACGATATTAGTAACAACAATAATGATAAAACTTTCTGTAATCCACCATCAAATAGTCGAAGAAAGCGTAAAAACAGATCACCAAATCGTCAATCCCCTCTACCTCCACCAAAAAAAATTTCGGAAAATAAACCATCTAAATCGACCCCCATCATACCAAACCCATATAGGGAAGAACTAAAAGAATACAAAGAAAAATTAATAGGACAAATCACCACATTTTTAAACCAAATTATAAATAATATATATGCACAAACCAACGCCGAGTTGGAAACCATCAATGTACATGAAAATAAAGTCAGAGAATATATTTCTTCAATTTTAGGTGTAGAAAATAATAACATGGAAGCCTATAGTCTCAGTGACTATAGCGAATACTAAAAGCAAAGTAAAAGAAAAACTAAAAATGTTTTCCATATTTCAGTGGAATGCGCGTTCCATCATAAGCAACAAACCAAATCTACTAAACTATTTAAAAAATAATATAAAACCTGATATAATTGCTCTGTCAGAGACTTGGCTAAAATCACATAATACTTTCAAAATAAATGGCTACAACCTAATACAAAAATGTAGAGCAGACGGCAAGGGTGGAGTAGGTATTCTAGTTAAACAAAATATAGATTATAGTATTATTGATGTAACATACAATTTTAACAAAGACATTGAAATCTGTTCTATAAAACTCTCGGATAATAACGTTAGTATAATATCTATCTATAAACCCCCAAATGTTGTTGCAAATAAAAAAGATTGGGAAAATCTATTCTCTCAATTTTCCTCTCCTGCTATATTTTGCGGAGACTTTAACTGTCATCATAGATTATGGGGTTCACCCAATGATAATTCTCAAGGAAACATATTAGTAGATGCACTTGATAACACAGATTTTGTAGTAATTAACGATTGCAGTGCCACAAGAATCACACCCCCTAAACAGCCTAAATCGGTTGTTGATCTGACCATTGTCTCACCAGACGTAGTCGCTCAATGCGAGTATAAAATATTATCCGATCCTTTGGGATCTGACCATTTCCCTATAATTATAGACGTTTTTTTCAGTATGAACTATAGAAAAATAAATCCCGCCACCAAGTGGAAGGATAACGCGGCCGATTGGCTAATATTTCAGACAGAATTAGAAAATTCCTTAACAGTAATACCTGAGAATTTAAACCTAGCCGAACAATATCAGATGTTTATTAATGTGGTCAACGACGCTGCCACATCAGCTATACCTATTAAAAAACCTTTTACCCCATCCCCAGACCTGCCAATATGGTGGGATGATCAGTGCTCAATAGCATCAAAACAACGTAAAGAAGCCCTGAATAAGTATAAGAGGTTATCAAACCTGGATAATTATTTAAGGTACAAAAACTTAGACGCGCGTGCTAGGTTTACGTATAAAAATAAAGCCAAACAGTGCTGGAAAGATTTTCTAAATAAATTAAATAAAAATACAACCTTAAGTAAAATATGGTCCTTTGTCAAAAAGTTAAATAACACAAAATATTCACCTAAAAAGCCTCAGATTTCTGAGCAAATAATAGAGCATATGTTGGACGCATTAGCACCACCTTTTGTACAAAACCTGATTGAACATAGAGGACGCAACAACGACACCAAGAGTAGAATTATTAGTGAGGCATTTACTATGACCGAACTTAATATTGCCATTAAAAACACAAATAGTACAGCTCCAGGCAAAGATTATTTAACCTACAAAATAATAGAAAACCTCCCACATGCTGCAAAGCAATTATTACTTATGATTTTTAATAACTGGTGGACTAAAAACCAATATATCGACACAATCAAAGAAGTAATAATTTGCCTAATATTAAAGCCTAATAAAAATGGAAATGACCCATCATCTTTCCGCCCAATATCCCTCATGTCCTGCATTTTAAAAACATTTGAACGAATGATCAAAGCAAGGCTGGAGTGGTATCTAGAATATCATTCGCTACTTCCAAAGGGTCAATATGGCTTCCGAAGGGGCCTGGGCACAATTCATGCCATAACTCAATTAGTTACTGATATACAATATACCTTTTCACAAAATAAATACTTAGTAACATTTTTTATAGACCTAAAAGGGGCATATGATGCAGTGGACCTAAATATTTTGAATGATATTTTAAAGTCGATGAAAATAGATAGTAATTCTGCTACAAGTATAATGGAACTATATAGAAATAGAACAATTTTTATCAGAGATCACAATAACAAATTATTTGGGCCTAGAGTTATATCCCAGGGATTACCCCAGGGGGCTATTCTTAGTCCAATTCTATTTAATATCTATACTGCCGATTTGCATGACATATTTGACGACTCCATTAAATGTATACAATATGCCGATGATATATGTTTATACTCCATACAGGATACATACGAAAACTGCGTGACACAGCTAAAGTACATAATGTACTGTTTAAAAGATTGGTTAATAAGTCACGGACTTAGCCTCGCTCCAGAAAAATCAGCCATATTATTCTTCACCAGGCATAGAATCAAATTAGAAAATGAAATAAAATTGGGAAATATTTCAATACCAATAACTACACACTACAAATACCTTGGTGTCATTCTTGACAACAAATTGACCTGGACAAAACACATCGAATACTTAAAAGGCAGATGTGAAAAAGGTCTAAACATCTTAAAATGTGTGTCAAAAACAAAATGGGGCGCTGATGCTAAAACAGCACTAACTTTCTATAGAAGTTATATACGTGCAATATTGGATTATGGTAGTATCCTGTATGGATCCGCGTCACAATCAAATCTAACCAAAGTCGATCGCATACAGTATCGAGCTATTCGATTGTGTATGGGAGTGATGAAGTCGTCACCTTGTCCTGCAATTTTGGCGGAAGCACAAGAACCTCCATTAAATATTAGAAGAAATTTTTTGGCAAATAAATTTTTAATTGGACTAAGAACCAAAGATAATACTTATTCATTGAATGTAATATACTCTCTTACAATAGAGACTCTCACGAATAAATACTGGAAAATAAAAAAGAATCCACCGCTTGTAGACGCATTGCTGGAAACAAATAATTACTCAGAATTTTTAACTAGTAGCAAAACACCATCCATATTTCAGAATGATTATTGTATACTACTATTTATGCCCACTATCATATTCCCCATATATTCAGAAATACCACAACACAATCGGAATATCATACACTGTATATTAAATAGTGACCCCGAAAAAGTAGCGATATACACAGATGGCTCTAAAAACCTTATCGGCGTTGGGAGCGCCTTCTATGTTCCCAACAATCAGTATTACTGCCAGAGGCGTATTGCCGATATCAGCTCCATATACACAGCTGAAGCGTATGCCATAGAGTGCGCTCTAGACTGGGTGAGTGAGGCGTGCATCCAAAAGTGCGTGATTCTGTCAGACTCCAAGTCTGTACTTCAGTCACTAGGTAACCGCGATTATAAAAAAGCAGACTCCAGAACTTTAAAAATAAAACAAAAATTGACCAGACTTTTTGACAAAGGACAAATAATAAGATTTGTATGGGTAAAAGGACATATAGGGATAGAAGGTAATGAAATCGTTGATAACATTGCAAAGGAATCGACAAATCTTACTGTAATTGAACCAACTACTGACAAAAACGATATAATAAGGGAATTCAAGGGGAAAGTAAGGAAAGATTGGGAATGCGTCTGGACGGATTATGTCAGGTCAACAAAAAACCCCTACGCACTTATACATCCTACCCTCCCAAAGAGTATCCCATACATCGAAGAATACTCCACTCCAAAGTTTTATTCTTCTACCATAGCTAGACTCAAATTGAATCACGGCGCCTTTCCTGCACACCTGTGCAGGATAGGCCTTCAGAACACCTCTACATGCCCATGTGATAACACGTCCCTGGGAGACCTTAACCATGTATTCTTTGCGTGTAAGAAATATTCTGCTCAAATAGAGACATCTTTAAATGACCTGATTAATCTCGAAATCAATTTACCAATAAATATAACAAGCCTACTAAGTTATAATAGAAAGGAAATTTTTGACCTAATCGTACATTTTATTAGAACAAATAACATAAAAATATAATATTAGCAATAATATAATTTTCTGTGGCTGAGAAATTTTTTTTCTGTAGCCAAAAACCCTCCCACACACACACACAACTTGGTAAAATTTATTTAATTTAGTATTTGAAATTCTCAAATCGGTCCAGAAATAATCAAGTTAGAGCGGAGGACATCAGTGGCGGCTCGTCAGGGGAGGCAGGGGAGGCTGAGCCTCCCCTTGGAAGAACCACCATATCTTCAAAAGTAATATCTTAAGAAATTTCTATTAGGTATATCTCAATTTTCAATATTTTTTATTGTTTATTATTCATTAATTAATTTTCAGTTTATATATAACATTTTTGCATTTCCTTTCCACAAACATACCTATAACGTTACAGTCCGGATAGTCTTTGTATGTCCCAGTCGGCCGGTCTTTTACACTGCGGTTCGCTAGAGGCTAATACGAAATAGCTTCCAACTTTACCGCATTTACTTATAACATGAATGACCTTGACTTTCTTTGCGCTGTGTAAAATAGCAACACTTGGAATAGCCAAGTATGAGGCTAGCCTCAGTTCTTTATAGCGCATGTGCACAGGTCATTCAAGAGTCAGGTGATTCACAAAGAAAACGAACTGACGTCTGACAGTTGCGTTTAACCGGTTAAGAACAACTTGACGTATATAAATACATAAAACATTTGATAGGCGGGCTAGAAATAAGTGCTCTAGGTGAAAATATTCCCAACAACATGTCTTGTTGTCCAGACGTGGTGGATTATTTGTTATTAAATGGATTTACTACTCTTATTTATGACAAAAAGGTAAGAATTAAAAGAAATGCCAGGCCTACACCAGCAATGCTTTCGTTAGTTTTTAAAAGTGGTAAACAAAACAGAGGGTTTTGTGATAACAATTATAAAAAAAGTCGAGTGGTTTACGGCATCAACAGTTAGAAACAAATTATATTGTTGGAGATGTTTATTATTTACTAATGATCAATCCTCAATTTGTTAATGTAAACATTCAGGTTGACTTATCCCAACCAATAATAGTTTAAGATTCTAAGTATTTCCTTATATGGGCATAGGAACACGCTTAGGGCGAACGAAACGAAATCAGCTAGCCCAGGGCAGAAAGGCATTCTATGATTACCTGTGAAAGAGTTAAGATTGAGGGCTGGCGGGTAGCGGATCGTTAGTTCCTTTATTTTACTAAATTTATTCGGTGATATTAAGACTGTATTATTTACTTGCATCATTCGTGTGGACAATTAGACTTTGTTATTAAATTTTGTATTAAGTGAAATATCAGTGTCGTACTTGTTAACATGTCCAAGCGGTCTAACCCTAAACGTGCCCCCTTAGTATCACACATGTATTAAATTAATTTACAGCTTCTCAAATATAAAAATGTAAACAAACAATACTGCACGGCAACCGATCTAAGCTGTAAGGAATGGAACTGGTGGGGAATAAGAAAGAGAAAGAAAATGTAAACATTTCTCCTCATTTATAAGCAACTCTTCGCTCCGCAGGTAAAATAGGTTTGTACATTAGCAAACGTTGGTTGTATATAAATTTAAACATTTAAAATATTTATTATTATTATTATTAACAAAAAGCTAAGTTGATATCGCACTGCGAGGGAAAAAATAACGTATTTAAAAAAAAGTCCTCCGAATTTTAAGAAACAAGGAAGTTATTGCATTTTGCAACTAAGCTTTATGAAAAAATTAAAAAAATCACTTTTTAGCTCAATTAACAATACTTACATTATAATGTTTGTAAATAAATTTCTATAAAACTTTTTTTTTTTTTAATTTATCGTATGAAATGAATACGTTTCAGAATGATACAGTCCAAATTTTAGCTTGAAATATGCATTTGACAATTAACAATTAGCCAAAATGCAAAAAGTTAAATATCTCGAGTTCACGTTAACAAAAATGAACTTTCTTTTTTTTAAATTAAAGGACCCAAAATTCTCTACCAGATCTGATAAGAAACTTTAATTTGTTTTTCAAAATGGCCGAAAAAATGTAATTGTTGTTATTTGAGTTATAAACAAATGTAAGAAAAGTAGCCAAAATTACATTTAAAAAAATTATTTTGAATTGCATTCGAAAGCTGACGTCGTGATCTACATTTTGAAATAAAAAAATTTCATTTTGGACTTAACGGCATAAAATGGCGGGCATTTCAAATTTTAGATAACAAATGCAATTTTGGCCAATGGGTTCAATATTTTGACACCAATTTTTCAGCGTCTTTTTATTACATCAAAAAGTATATTTTCTGAAAGTTTGATGCAAATTGGTCGAGTTGCCGGTCTTGGGCACTAAAATGAAAAAAATACTGTTTTTTTACCGTTTTTTCAGTTTTGTAGGTTATGTACTTATTTCATAGAATTGAAACTAACGACAATTTATTGGCAATTTTATTACGAAGATACTGGTTTTTAGTTTGCCCCGATCCGGCTTATAGAACCGGAGTTATTCACATTTTAAGCTCGAAAAACGCAGTAATAAAAATTCAATTGTTTATAAAAAAAGTAGCACAAGGTTTTCGAGGTCCAAAACTTAGTAATATACTCCCAGTGATACCCCAAACAGGATAAAATCATAATCTTGCTGTATCCAGACTATACCTATCTCCTAATTTTTTTGGCCTTTTTTTACTGCACTATCAGTCAATCCCTAATACTAAATAAATAAAATGCTGTTTCTTTCATAACATCATCTCTTACTGCTGAAATATTTAAACATCTCAAAATACGACATGCGAAAAAACTCTTTGATAATTTTGCTGAATGCCTTTGACACAACTTCGAAAACTGTGGAGTCACACAAATATTAGTTTGACAGTTTGATTACTTTTCATTTCTTAATTTATAAAGTTAGAAAAAACTTTTTTCTTTTGCAGTGAGTAAAATGTGTGCTGCACTGAAAAGCACTTAAATTGTGAAGACTAGATCCGAATCGGAAATTCAAGGCGTTTCAATGTTTACATTGATAGAGAATTCATGATATGATGAAAGCTTTCCAAATTATTATAATTTTTTTAAACTTTGTATTTGAATTGAAAACTAATTTTAGATTCGTATCCTAAAAAAATTTCGCAAAAATTAAATGCACTATTCTGCAGAATTACTGTCAATTCATTAAACTACAATTTGGATAATTAATTTTACTTACCGCTCATAAATAGCATTTACTTCCTCCTTCTCTGTTTTTATTGAGGCACTCTTTATTTCTGCCATCATAACATCATCTTCTTCAATGTCAATATAGCTCTCTTCATTTTTGATGCCCAACTCCGCATTCTGTGAGCCAACATTTGACACATATATAGGGTTAATTTCTATGGGGTCCGTTTTTAAAGAATATTGATCTACTTCTGCGATCAGAGAAATATCTTCCCTAATTTCAGTCTTCAAATTTAGCAGGTTTTTTGTGTCAAGCTCTGCATTGCCTAATTCAAGAAAGTTCTCGACTTCCATGTTGGTATTAATATGTCTCTCTTCAATTTTAATACCATTCTCTTCGATTTTAATGTTCAGCTCGGCATTCTCTGAATCCACATCTGGTGGATATATAGGTTTGATTTCATCGCTGTCTACTTTTAAAGAGCGATTCATTTCAGCGGTTATGGCAATATTTACACCAATTTCAGTCTTCATATTGTTATTAGTACATCTTTTGTGTCAAACTTTGTATTTTCAAGTGCAACAATGTTCTCAACTTTCATGTTGGCATTGAGATACACTCTAGACTTTTAAACACAACACGATAAGTAAGACAACAAGGCTCACATCACTGCTATCAGAATTTGCCTTATATTTCTTATTTGAGCAGTTCTGAAAGAATAAATTACTTTAAGTTAATAGTTCTCTGGTGAAGATCATACATTAAAAATTTCTTCACGAGTTAAAATTTTATAATATACTACCTAATAAATTTTTGGTAGAAATTATCATTTTACTGATGTTCTCGAATTTCAGGCCGCTAAAGATGCATTCCTCCTCTCCATATTAATAAATAATGCACAAAAATACAAACATTTCAATAAACATTTAACATTCAGCGAGCAATAACCTCAAAAACTCAACTTCACGTACCTACTTGTTTATACTATTAATCATCAAACAATATATCAAACTGGATTGCTAACTTGAATTGACTTGGCGTCACAGAAAAATGTGGAAGTTGCGGACCAGAACATATTATATTATCAACGCGGCCGGCGCGAGGCCGTGTTGTATGAAAAGGGAGTTGATCTGTACCCCTCTAAAATTGCCGTTTTACCGCGGAGTGTTTGTCGCGGGGAGGCGGTTTTTCGGCGCGGGTCCGGCGTCGTTCGATTCGCCTTCGAATTTTACGTCGCTTAGGCCGTATGCGGGGCGGGTATTTTTCGTGGTTTTTTAGTTATTAACGAGTAAAAGTCCGCTATCTCTCTCGCCTGCTTTTTTTGGGAATGAGGAGTCGAGGGGTAAGACAGAAAATAGGAGAGGTCGTTTTGGTATTTCGTAAACGTCAAAAATGTTGGATTTCTTTTCGTTCCTGTCGGGCTCGATTTTCGATTTCGACCTCGCAGCTAGCTATAACTAGAACCTCTCCCCGTTCCGCCGCGACGCCGTACGGCGCTCAAAAATATGTATTTCGAAAAATGCGGACGTTTTAAGATTGCACGTTTTTTCGCTTCTTCGTTTCCGAAGCGAGACTCATTTTTTCGGTTTTTCGCCTATAACTCGAAAACGGCTGGAGCTAGCTCAAAATAAAAAAATCTCAGAGGACAAGAGCGTTTCTTTCCGCTTCCTCCGGTATCTTCAAAAATTCCGTACGACGCTTCGTTTCGGAGATATCGGCCGGAAGGTGCGGCGGTGCGAAAAGGCGAAAAATTTGACATTTTTACCTTTAAACCTCCATATCTTCTAAACGGGGCCTCCTAGAGCAAAATACTTCGCCCTAACGAAAATGTAGAAAAATGAATTATCTAAAAGTCTTTTTTTTTATTTTTCTCCAGCTCCAAAGATTAACGAGCTACGGGCGGTCAAAGTGGAAGAATTTTTCGTAAATACGTGAAATTTTAAATTTAAAAGATCCGAGAAAAGCTACTTTTGTCGCGCTCGCCGCGGGCCTAATTTTCCATTTTTTCGGTCGAACTTGGTATCGCCGGAAAGCTACGTTCTTCTGCTTTCCAGAGAGACGTCGCACGCCGTTTCACTCCCGATATTTATTTACTTATGGATTTTTAAAGTACTTACGGTTTTCGATTTTTACGAAAATATCCATTCTTATTTCGCACAGAACTACACTAAATTTTTTAATTAACCCAGGGCACGTACTGCACGAATAAAATGCGAATCTTCGTGTTTAAATAGAGACCAAGATCGAGCCTCCATGTCCAGTATTAACTAAAATATGAGTGTTTTAAGATTTCATGTTTTACAATTTTCTAGGTTACGTTTTAACACACTCAAATTTGTCACATTTGTCTCGCCCCTGCGAGGCCGAATTTTCGATTTTCCCTATACAATTTGGTATCACGGGAAAGGGCAAAGCTCCCCCTTTCCATCGAGACACAGAACGAGCTTCTATTCCAAGTAATTGCTTAATTATGAATTTATATGTACGTAGATGTTTTTCACTTTCTCACAAAAAACCCAACATTCACACGCCCGTGCCGGGCCGAATTTCCGATTCATCGAAAAACGCAATTAAATTTATTTGTCGTCCGATTGACCTGAAATTTGGTACCCGGGGATTATCGACCACGCTGATCACGAATATGATGATCAGAATCGCAAAATTCAAGATGGCGGCGCCAAAATGGCGGACGATGTTTGTCGATTTTGGCGTCACACCTCTCAAAATCGGTATGTGGGGGTTTTTGAGGTCGCCAAATACGAATCCGAAATCGAAATTGAAAAATTCAAAATGTCGGCGGAGTTGCTGGACACATTTTGCCATTTACGGTGCCATTCGTCTGAAAATAGGTATGTATATGTTATCGAGGTCACAGATCACGAATATGTTATCGTAACTCAAAAATTCAAAATGGCTGCCTCTCCATAGCCTAATATCCATTATTTACTATAACTTTCTTATTTCCCAACCGATTCGAATGAAACTCGGTATGTTCAAGTTACTGAAGTAGCTGATTGTGAATATGACGTCGAAATTGAAAAATTCAAAATGGCGGCCGAGTTGCAGGACCTATTTTACCATTTACGGTGCCATTCGTCTGAAAATAGGTATGTATATGTTATGGAGGTCACAGATCACTAATATGTCATCGTATCTCAAAAATTCAAAATGACGGCGTCTCCATAGCATAATATTCATCATTTACTGTAACTTCCTTATTTATCGTCCGATTCAAATGAAACTCGATATGTTGAAGTTACTGAAGTAGTTGATTGTGAATATGACGTCGACATTGAAAATTTCAAAATGGCGGCGTCCCCATAGCCTAATATCCGCTATTTACTGTAACTTTCTTATTTGCCGTCCGATTCAGCTGAAACTCGGAATGTGAAGGTTGCTGAAGTACCTAATCGAATATGAAAGTGAAAAACTGAAACTGAAAAATTGAAAAACTGAAAAACTAAAAATCTGAAAATCTGAAAAACTGAAATAATGAAAAACTGATAAACTTGAAGACTTGAAAACTTGAAATCTTGAAAACTTGCAAACTTGAAAAATTGAGAAATTGAAAACTTGAAATCTTGAAAACTTGGAAACTTAAAAACTTGAAGAGTTGAAAACTTGAAATCTTGAAAACTTGCAAACTTGAAAAATTGAGAACTTGAAATCTTGGAAACTTGAAAACTTGAAATCTTGAAAATTTGAAAAATTGAAAACTAAAAAATCGAAAGGTGAAAAACTAGAAACTGAAAATCTGAAAACTGAAAAACCTAAAAACTGAAATAAAAGGCTGACAAATGAAAAACTGAACAATGAAAAACTGAAAAACTGAAAAACAAAAAACTGAAACACTGAAAACCTGAAAAACTTAACTTAAAAACTTCAAAACTTAAAAACTGCAAATCTTCAAAACCTAAAAACTTAAAAACCTAAAAACTTAAAAACTTAGAAACTTAAAAACTTAGAAAATTAAAAACTTCAAAACTTCGAAACTTTAAAACTGAAACTGAAAAACTGGAAAACTGGAAAATTGGGAAACTGAGAAACTGAAACACTGAAAGACTAAAATACTGAAAAACTGAAATACTGAAAAACTGACAAACTGAAAAATGAAACTAAAAACGGAAAACCACAAAAACTGAAAACTGAAAAATTGAAAAACTAAAAACTGAAAATTGAAAACAAAATTAAAAAATTGAAAAAGTGAAAACTGAAAATTGAAAAATTGAAAAACTAAAAAACTAAAAACTGAAGACTGAAAAACTGAAAAAATTAAAAACTGAAAACTGAAAAACCGAAACACTGAATGATAAAAAACCGAAAAACTAAAAAACTGAAAATTATTAAAAAACTGAAAACTTAAAATTTAAAAAACCCAAAAAAAGTGAAAATTGAAAACTAAAAATCAAGCTTTCTACAATGATTCAAGCGTTACCTAATCGAGTGCGGAGCACTCGCATTGACAGCTTTAGCTGTCACCCCTCCGGAGGAGCTAGAATGGGCGATAGCCCATTCTAGTTTATTTATAAAACTCATATATATAACCACATTGCACTTTAACAATATATTTGCTTTATTATATTCTATTTTCAAAGATGTTTATATGTGCTAGGTATAGCGTATGGCAGTCTTTGGCTTTTAATTTTGTACTTTTAAATATGACAATATAACTAGAAACTTGCTACTATATTACTGGTCTAATTGACTATACTTTTTGAAGGGGACGTTATCTCACAAACATGAGATTAATATAAATGTAAGTAAATTATTAAGAACAAATTTTAAACTCTTGACACTTATGTCGATATTCCTTTTTATTTTCTTTATACGGTGTTGCCACGAGGTCAAAACGAAATTACTGGCGAAACTTGATTGCATTCCTATCATTTCGTGGCAAAATTTCGCAACATTGTATTCTCAGGGCCGTCGAAAGAAAATCGAGGCACGGGTGTAGCCCTGATAACACCAAACGTCCCCAGGACGTTCACTTAGGTCCTCGTTTGGTCTGAACGTCCCGGGCTTACATGGTACGTCCCAAGGACATCCGTTTGCTATCGTCCCTAAAACGTTCTGAATAAAACATTTTGAGGACATCCTGCTAGAGTCTAGTCAAGACAAACCTAAACACATTTGTGAAATAACCTCTAGGAGTGATGTTTTTTTTGAGCAGATGAGGATATGATTAAAAAAGGAAATTAAAAACTAAAAATGAAATTATAATCCTTAATAAGTTTTACTATCAAGATTTCTTTTGATAACAAAATATTTTCATATTTCATGGTCCATTTAAATTTTGTCAATTTGATTTTTCTGATTTCAGAAATCTTATATTCGTTTTAACTATTTTTTTCATGAGTTTCGGTTATATTACAGGCATTTTCACTGCAATATTTAAGCAGAGCTTATGTAATGTTACTTAGTTGCTGTCAAACTGGGAAATTCAATTTGGCAGGCAATGCATCATTTTTACAAAGAATTTATATAAATTCTTTGCATTTTTATTTCTTCCGCACATTGGCACTAGTCACTTTTAACGGCTACAAAAGAAAGGAGCAAAAACAGGTAAGTCTATTTAATTGATGTATTAATATATAAGTATTTATAGATCGATATTTTATTCTAGATAAATTTGGTGCGGCTTATTTGTAGGTTATGTTATAATAAATATACTACCACCCACCTTATTTGGATCTGTTAAAATTCTATGGGAGATCACCTGTGAACCTGAGTATGTAGTTTTTAGTTGTTTATCATGGAGCGAACTTATTCACTTAAAAGAAGATTGTTGGTTAAACATTATAAATACAATACTTCCCTTCGGTATGCGAGAGGGAAGTAAAAATTGAAAAGAAGTACCTACTCATGCAGTGTGTTAAACGAAGTGTTATATATGGTTCGACATCTCTCATGAACAAGTGGAGGTGATGAAACTTTTAATAGGTAAGGTTTGATACATCGAGTAATAAAAACATTCGCCAGAAAACATCAACAAACTTGTAAAGTATATTTAGGGATTTCAGTAAATTAATATAAGGAAAAAACTAAGGTACTTTTTGAGGAAAAATGACAAATTTGTAACTTATATGCCTTATTTGTTATATTTTTCTGAAATTATGCTGTACGTACGTACAAAAACTTTTATACATCATCAATGTTCAACCTAATAAACCTGCTTCTAACCGTAAATCCTAATGCATCTTAACCCATAGCCATTTTCTTTACTTGAATTATGTAATAATATTGCCAAAAAATATAACGTTAAACTTATAATAATGTTATTAATCTGCGGTAGCATTAGTCAACATATATTTCTGCTTCTCTCGGTCTTTGGTATTATTTGTAGAATCAATCATTCATATAAAGAGGTGTTCTTAAAATTTTTAAATGAACAAGGGAACCTTTCAAATGCAAAAGTCAGTTAAACAAAAAAATGTTCACATTTAAACTGTGATTTTTTTTTAAATAGGACACCAAGAAAATTATAACAATTTATTTTAAATATAAGCTTGCCATCAAGTGGCATATATTAGTCTTAATGTTTTTTGCCAAGATTTCATCTGAAATGTTAATTTTTCTTTTATTTGCACAGGGGCTGCTGCAGTCGCTAACGCTTCAAAGTCTTGGAAGGACACCGAAATGGCTATTACATCGTGATTGAAGAGGGCACAAGAAAGAACAGAGAGGGTGTCAAAAAAGAGAATATTAGAAAATAATATAAACCAAGATAATTATAAAAAGACGAAGTGTGCAAAACGTTAAGAAAAGGTGAGATATACATTTATCTTACGTTTTATTGCATACTTGGCTTATTTCTTATAATATTCAATTTAACTTAATGTATATATAACTATATTATACTGTACTAGGTATTATAATATATAACTTTTAAATCCCATAAAAATTGTATTTTTGACACCTGACACTTGAATTTGTAGAGTAAGAAGTTAATTTTAAAAAAATACAAATGGCATAACTTATTTTTCAATAGCACAATAGAAATAAAATGTTCACATAAATTTGTCATTTGGTGTTGATAAATAAAAGTACTAAGTTTTAAAATCAATCTAATTGAATAATTTTTCTACATGGTAATTATATATTGTCATTTTTTTAATCTTTTTGGCTTTTCTAACCACATTTATTCCCTTCGAAATAGAATCCAATCACTGGATTCTATTTCGAAAGAAATGCATGTGGTTAGAAAACCCAAAAAGGAACATAAATACCCTCTGCTGTGAATACACCTTAAAAGTGGTGGAGGGGGAGGTACCTATATGTTTTGCATAGTACGTCCCAACAACGTTTTCAGGACGTCCTCTCTAGACCTACATTCGTCCCACATAAGTCCTGGGTGGGACGTCCTCGGGACACCCCGTTTTGCTGACACGGAACGTCCCTCAAACGTCCTCGGTACGTCTTACGTCGGTAGAGTACGTCCTCGGGACGTTTTCATGTCCTGTGAGTGCGTTCTTGGGACGTTTTCGGGACGTCCATATGCTATTAGGGAGTAACATATATGGTCAAGCCATATCTTGGCATTGCCTTTTAACTGTTCCGTGATTGAAAAGAGTTTGTCCGTCTCATGTGTTATGTGAGCACGGACGAAGAACTTTTCCATATGTCTAAATTGTCTTATAAATGTTTCGGGATCCAGCCCGTGAAATTCGATATTAGGTCGTCGTGGTCTGAGTCTCTGGACAGTAGTGGCATTATGAATAGCTTTCGCAAAGCCCTCAGCCATCTTAGCAAACATATCTTGCATGCTTGTCTGAACCTCGTCAGTAATAACTTTCTCCGTTTTCGAACCTTGGGTGTCTTCGATGGTTTGCTCCATCTCTCTAGAGTCATTTGCAATTAATAGAGTATCGTGCTCGTAAAAACGATTTAGAGTGGATTCAATCCTCGATTCAATCGAATCTTCCATCTCGCAATATCTTGCTACTTTTGTAAATTGGCAATGTCCCTGTCCGGGCGTCCTGTAGATGAACCTATAGTATCGCGCGTCTCATGGACACGACAAGGATTCTATAGTAATTAGGCCGGAGCCGTGTCGTCGATACGATATCTAGCAAATCTACTCAGAAGGGGCGCTCAAGTTACCCTTCGGACTCCCCAAGACGAAAATAAATAAAATTATACATACTGTGATTGCTACACAGTCTGCTCTCTCCGTCGTAATCTGATGTCGGGCGGTGCACTACTACTGAATATCTTATAATTAGTACTTTCTCAGAGACACTTAGCAGTTATGACCGTCGATGGATTCTGAGTACTAGGATCGTTACACAACGTGATGGGACCAAAGGTGACCCGTAGTAAGTAGTTATCCGACTCACTCCAGAGAACCACACGTCGGTCGACAATCTTATAATTAGTGGATCAATAAGAAATCTAATTCAAATTATACTTTCATTTATTGAAATATAAAAAATATAAAAACTCAATATCCAACTAATGTACGCTGAGGGAAAAATTTAATAAAGATAAGTAAAATTTTAATTGTAGCAAATAAAAAGTTGTGTACTATTCGGGACAAGAGAACACTTTAATTGTACTAGATAAAATAGAGTTGTTGACCCTGTTTAGTTGCCATAAATAAAACATACCAAGTGAAGGTAGTTTCCTATTGTAAATAAATAATTTCCTAGTGACAAATAAACAATATACTTACTGTGGTAGGTAAATAGTATATTTAGAGCAAGTACATAATTTAAGTACTATTAGTAGTTGTACTAGCTGAATTTTGTCAATTATTTAAAGCAACATTTTCTCTCGATCGCTAAAAATAAAAAAAATCGATTTTTTTTGTAGAATTATTTGAAAATTATTATCTTAATCAATTTTGATCAAATTTAGATAATTTATTTGACTTTCGAAAAATTCTGGTGAGCGCCCAAAAAAAATCGAATCTTCAATTTATGGTCTATCAGTATAAACTGTTAAACTCAATTTAAAAATAATATGCAGATACATTTTGTTGTGATGACCATCAGTATAAAAATTATTTACAGTTTTAAGTTACGTATCTATCCGGTGAAAATAAAGCCTCCAATGATTTGTAAAATTTAGCTACTAAAACTACTATATATAAATCAAACATCAGAGAGCACTATCACTTGGTAAGACGTTACGTCCCGTTGGATCGCAACTCATCCAGGGTACAAAACTGTACAAAAAGATTCCCAATTAAATATGATTGTAAGATGTATGTCGAACTCTTTGAAAATTATTCACTTTTAATTTTGCACTGATATATTTTCGAATTGCTTGTAATCTTTGTAAGGATGCTTAAAGAAGCTATTTATTCGATGGTTTTCCTGCTGAAATAAAACATACTAACGGCATTGAACCCAAATGTACCTTTTTTTCGTTGACTCGCCTTCGAGCGACTATGGCGATTCCCGCCTGAGTCTGGATTAAAAATATTTTGGATCCGTCGGAATCGAATCTCCGACTTTGAATTTGTAGGTTATTTTGATACACGTTCTTGTGGCTCGGACATGGAGTATTCTCCACCACTTTCAGAGTAATTAAATGTGGATTTTGGTTTTTATAGGAAAAACTGTCCCATTGATTTTTTCTTAAATTTTTACATTTAAAATAACTACTCACCACACCCTGACCGAGAATTCCGCCCTGTGCAGTTCTCTTCGTGGTTCTTTCGAAAACCAAATTCGTGGTACTTTCGAAAAAATAAATTCGTGGTACTTTCGACATTATTGGCGAGAGGAGCGGTATTCCGTCTTGTGCAATTTTTTTCGTGGTACTTTCGAAAAACCAAATTCGTGGTACTTTTGAAAAAATAAATTAGTTGTACTTTCGAAATTGTTATCGAGAGGAGCGGTTTTCCGCCCTGTGCATCTTGAAATTTTTTTGTGTTGTGGTACTTGTTGTGGAAAAAATCGACTTTGAAACATTATCATTTTACGAAAGACCTATAACTACCTTTGGCATCGTCTTTCATCGAAATCTGCATAAAAAATTATTTCACTAAAAATGTCCTAAAAAGACAAAAATTTTTCATCTCGAGGACGACGATCTTTCGAAAAATAAATATTTTTCGAAAGATCGTCGTCCTCGAGATGAAAATTTTTCATATGATGCAAAATTGCATGGTATAGGGACAGAGACAACACATGAAACAGGTAGGTGCCTTATCATTACGAATCACTCTGCTGAACGAAAGGAGCTATTATATAGTAAACTGAGATTGTGTCTTCTTACAAGTCAAAGTTCCCCTTTTTTAATAGGCACCCTGAATTGTTTATTAGTCGTTTGTTTCCTTAAATGAATCATTTATTTTAATTTTACCAACAATAATTCTTTGTCTGAGTCAACATAGCAATGTATTAAAAACGTATTTTTGTAAAGAAAAACAGTTGGCAATAAATTTGTTTATTTTATGTTATGTTGGTAACTAAAAATATAAGCTCTCTCTCTTTCTAGTAGTAGTTAAGTTTAATAGTAAGATGGAAGCGTTTTTCTTTTGTATCCTGAAAAGGTGTGTTTCAAGTTAAATAAAGTTATTTTAAAGTTCAACAAACAAATCATTTCAATCCTGCTTTTGCCCTGATTCTTGGGAATATCCACTACTATCAGGTTATGGGCCCAGTACCATAATCTAGGCATTGCAGGAAAGGAAGTAGTACTGTGGCGGTGGTGGTAACGGTGGCCTCGTGGTCGAAGAAAGGAAATAGCTGCAGGTAGGAGAATAACTGAAATTTAACAAAAAAATTACATTTAAATTTAAAAAAAAAGGAAATGGATCAATCTCAGTTACTAAATCAAAATGTGGGCATTAAGTTGGAGGGAACAAGGAATTGGAATGTTTGGAGGTTCCAAGTAGCAGTGTTGCTAAGGGGCCTTGGAGTTTATGAAGTTGTTAACGGAACCGATGTGAAGCCGGAGGATGCGGCTCTTCGGACGGCTTGGTTAAAAAAGGATGCTAAAGCACAAAGTTTAATTGTTACTCGTTTGACGGAAGGCGTGATGTTGCACATCATAGCATGTGAAAGTGCAGCACAGATGTGGAAGAAACTTCACAGTATCTATGAGCAAAAATCAGATACTAGCTTACACATGATGCAACAGAGATTTTTTCAATTAAAGTACGAGGAAGGTACAGAAATGTCAGTGTTCTTAGCGAAAACACAGGAATTAAGAAACTCAATCAAGCAGTTGGGTGAAGAAATCTCAGATAGATTTGTTATAACGAAAATACTCATGTCGCTACCAGAAAAATACAAGCATTTTGTATCAGCATGGGAATCAGCGTCGGATGATAAGCAAACTTTAGATATTTTAACAGCAAGATTACTAGTCGAGGAAGAGATTAAAAGACAGGAAAGAAGACGTTGAACAAGCCCTAGTTGTAAAGAAATTGAACAATAAGAAGTGTTTTAAGTGTAACAAACTGGGACATTTAAAGAAAGACTGCAGAGTGGTTTTAAGTCAGGAAAAACTCTGTTACTATTGCAAGAAACCAGGACATTTCAAAAATGAGTGCCGCTATCGTTTGAATAAAGAAAGACAATCGGATCAAAACCAATCGACGAGTCTCGTGACAAATAATAATGCATTTATAGCTACAGATTTGGCGCTAATAGGACATTTAAACACTAAAAGTCATAAGTGGATAGTTGATAGTGGCGCCACCGAACATATGTGTTTTGACAAATCCAAGTTTACATTCTACCGTGAATTGTCAGAAGAAAAATCGATTATTATCGGTGATGGAACCAAAATAAATGCGGTTGGTGTTGGACAAATTAAATTAAATGCATTTAATGGACAATCTTGGAGCGAAACAACAATTAATGATGTATTGCATGTACCTCAGATGTCCTCAAATTTATTTTCGGTAAGCTGTGCAACAAATAAAGGTTATGTAATGACAACGGACAGTAGGTACACAATGTAAGTTTACTAAGGACAAAAAAATTGCAGCAATTGCAAATCGTGAAGGAAAGTTATATGTAATGCAGTTTGAACATGTGAGTGAAACCGGACTTCTAGCAGTGGACAGTAATTTATTTACATGGCATGAGAAGCTCGCGCATCAAAGTTTGGATCATGTAAAACATGTGCTGCCATCAAACAAAATAAAGTTTACCACCAGTGATGACAAATGTATTTCATGTCTGGAAGGAAAAATTCATAAACTGCCTTTCAAAAAGAGTGTAACACAGACAAGTCAGCTGGGAGAAATAATACATGGCGATGTCTGCGGCCCCATGGAAGAAAGATCAATTGGAGGTTCGAGGTACTTCCTACTGCTCAAGGATGATTACTCAAGGTACAGATTTGTTTATTTCCTAAAGAATAAGTATGAAGTTAAAGTATGCCTGGAGAAATTTATTAGCATGTTTGAAAATCAGAGCAGCTGTAAAATAAAAGCGATACGAACAGATAATGGTCTAGAGTTTGTAAATCGTGAAGTAAAAGAGATGCTTGAGAAAAAAGGAATAATACACCAAAGAACTGTAGCATACACACGCCTGAACAAAATGGCAAAGCTGAAAGAGACATGCGAACTATTGTCGAGGCAGCAAGAACCATGCTACGTGCAAAAAATTTAAAAAAGGAACTATGGACAGAGGCTGTTAATACAGCAATCTATGTGTTAAATAGAACATGTGCAAGTAAAGTTAAAGATAAAACACCGTATGAATTATACTACGGAAGAAATTTTGATATAAAAAGTCTAGAAATATTTGGTTCACAAGTATGTGTCCACGTGCCCAAAGAAAAACGAAAAAAATGGGATGCCAAAGGAGAAATAGGTATTTTTGTGGAGTATGGAGAAAATACAAAAGGCTATAGAATATATTTCCCAGAAAAGAAGACGGTACGGTACATACAAAAAGAGACATAATATTCATAAAAAGTGGAAAACAAGAAAACCCTAAAGCAAAAGAGCAAGAAAAGGAAAAAGACCTAATTGAAGAAATAATTACAGAGTTAGAAAACACTGAAAATATATCTCATGCTAATGAAAAAGCCGAACAGGAGCAGATTGAAAATATGAATAGAGAGCAAGAGGTAGGGGTCCAAGAACGAGAGGGAGAAATAAATGAACCAGAAAGAGAAAATTATATTGAAGAAAGTAGGGAAGTTACACCAGTAGAACAAAGGCAGAGGCGTGAGACAAGAAAACCAGCCTGGTTAAATGACTATGAGATGAGCTACATAGCTATCGGAAATGAACCTCAAAATTTAACTGAGGCCATGCAGAGTGACGATGCGAAAATGTGGGTAAGGGCAATAAATAAGGAATTGGAAATGTTAAGTGAAAATAATACGTGGACTATCGTAGAGAAAATGCCTGAAGGGAAAAGTGCAATTAGCTGTAAATGGGTGTTCAAGCTTAAAAATAGTGAAAATGGTGAAGTGCATTTTAAAGCTAGGTTGGTGGCTCGGGGTTTCGAACAAAAAGAAAATTTTAATGGATATGAACTATATGCTCCTGTTGCAAAAATGAGTACTTTTAGAACCTTTGTTGCTGTAGCTACAAATCTGAATTTACAAATCTTTCAAATGGACGTGTGTGGTGCTTTCTTGAATGGAGAAATTGAAGAAGAGGTGTGTATTAAACTCCCAGAAGGCACCAAACTGTCAAATAGTGAGTCATTATTCTGTAAGTTAAAAAAATCCTTGTACGGTTTAAAAAAATCACCAAAGTATTGGAATAAAAAATTTGATGAGGTGATGCTAGGTGAAGGATTTGTAAAATCAGAAAATGACAGTTGTCTGTATAGTAGGGTGAGTAAAGTCACTAAACTATTTCTTTTATTGTATGTTCATGACATTTTATTTTTTGGCAATGATGTTGATGAGATAAAAAATATAAAATCTGTATTAAGTAATAATTTTAAGATGAAAGATATGGGAAAAGTGTCAAAGTATTTAGGAGTAAGTGTCAAACAAAATCTTAGCCAACAAATCACTGTAATAAATCAAAAGGATTATCTAATTAAAGTTTTAGAGTTATATGGTATGTTAAACTGTAAGCCATCATCAGTACCTATTGATTCTAATTTTAAGCTAGAGTTGTTAAAAAGGGACAAATCGGAAAGTCAAGAAATAGAGACAAAATGTAGAAAACGAATTGGTTTGCTAATGTATGCTGTTATGGGCACTAGGCCCGATTTATGCTCGGTTGTGACAATGCTAAGTAGGTTCCAGGGACGTGTCAGTGAATTTTTATTCAAAACTTTAAAGCGTATACTAAAATATGTAAATGGTACACTTGATTTAAGTTTAATTTACAGGCAGAGTAACAATAATTTAATTCAAGGGTTCGTTGATTCAGATTGGAGAGGGGACGTACAGGATAGAAAGTCTACTACAGGTTTTTGCTTCTTTGTCTTTGGATGTAATGTCATGTGGTGTTCAAAGAAACAACAATCTGTTGCCATTTCTACGACAGAATCGGAGTATATAGCTTTGTGTAGTGCCACAAGTGAGGCTTGTTGGTTGAGAAAATTATTATTAGAATTTCAGATTGTATTTTCTGATGTAATATTGTATGAGGATAACCAATCAACAATCAATATTGCAAATAACCCAGGCAGTAATAAAAGAGTAAAACATTTAGAAATAAAACACTATTTTATCAAAGAAAATTTAGACAAAGGTATTATAAATTTAAAGTATGTTACAAGTAATGAGCAAATAGCAGATATATTCACAAAGAGTTTGGGAAAAACCTTGTTTGAAAAATTCAGAGACAGGTTGTTTTTAGGAGTTGCTTAATTTTTAAGGATTTATGAAAAATAAAAAAAACTTATTGAGAGGGAGTGTAAAGAAAAACAGTTCGCAATAAATTTGTTTATTTTATGTTATGTTGGTAACTAAAAATATAAGCTCTCTCTCTTTCTAGTAGTAGTTAAGTTTAATAGTAAGATGGAAGCGTTTTTCTTTTGTATCCTGAAAAGGTGTGTTTCAAGTTAAATAAAGTTATTTTAAAGTTCAACAAACAAATCATTTCAATCCTGTTTTTGCCCTGATTCTTGGGAATATCCACTATTATCATATATTAAAAGTTTAATTCTTTGATAGACATATTTTAAAGCATGCTAATTAACTTCAGCTTTTTATTTAAGGACTGACGACTGAACCGTATTGCACTAAATACGCCTCTGTTTAACAGCAAAAGGTAAAGATATAGACAAAGACAGAGCGACGTCATGTCTCGACTAGGGTACACGTAACGGCTATGTATGGCACTCACACGACAATCCGTTGTCCTTGTTTATCTTTCGCTAAACAAAGATAAACGACAAACACAAGAAAGAAAGATGCACGGCGTTTAAATCAAATTTAATAATTTAACTAAAATTGTTTTTGTCTAAACTGTAATATTTAATGATGATTACTCTTTATCTTTAATTTAAAATTTGCATTCCCAAAAATTTTGTTATTTTAAAATTATATGACCGCATCAGCATTTTGTAAAATAAATATAAATATAGATATATGACTGTTTGGATGAGTGGCAAGCGCGCTTGACTCTCAGCCAGGAGTTCTGGGTTCGATTCCCGGTCGTGGCACTGGGATTTTTTCCGAAAGAAATTAATCCTAGTATACTCGGATATTGGATGTGTGTCCCTTGTCTCTTAATGTGTAGCCCTCTCCCGCACAAGGCTCTGTCAGAGCTTTCAGGGATAAAGGGGGTTGTATTACCTGTGGTGTTATTTATTATTTATTTATTTAATACATCCCACAATTTTATGTACTTAGTTAAGTTTAATTTTGAAATGCAGGTCCGAAGACCTTAAAGAGACGTCTTAAAGACATCTATTTTAGATGTCTTTAGAAAATCATAAAAATGTCTTTAAGATGTCTCTTTAAGGTCTTCAGACGTTCAGACATAATATGCACATAAAAAAGATGTCTTTAAGACATGACGTGCTGCCTGCGGCCTTAGTTCTTCTGGATTTCAGTAAAACTTTTGACACATTATACCATAATATAAGTATAACCCATATAGCATTTTTGCATTCAGAGCATGTGCTCGGAACGTACTTTATATACCATGGAACTAAGAATGAATATTCATTTTGTATGTCATGTATATAATCTGAAAGTCAGTCGTACAGATGACCGCCTCTCAACATCCGAATAAGATTCCCACAACATACCCATGAACCAAAATGGTACTTGATATGAACCAAAAAGGTATATTGAAATATTGCTAGATACATGAGGTATATAGGAGGAAGGTCTAAGCTACATTCATAATGTACACTGCACGTTCACGGTATATGCGTACTACCTTCGGAATTAAACCGTAGGTACCTGATGGTATGTACACGTGGATTATAAAACCACGATGCATGCATATTGTAGGAATGACCATTATCTATCAGTGGCAGCTATAAAAACTTCACTCATGCCATGTATCTTTTTCAGAGTTTAATTACTACAATAATACTTACTGTAATTATAGATGAGTCGCTGCTTCAATCTGAGTATGTTCAGGATGAAGCAGCGATTCATCTATGATTACAATAAATAATAAATTATTATAGTAATTAAACTCTGAAAATTTTCCGCATTACACAGTCCTCGTGAAGAACATTGTGTAAGTATATGTGGAATGTATGCACAGAAAATTTGTTTTAATATTAGTTTTCTACTAAAGTCAAACATGGTTTATTGATCAAATTTTGTTTCAATAGAGCACACAAATGCTGAATTTGTTTTAACAGTACCTACTTTACGAAGGTCCAAGAATATCTATCATATGTAAAAAATATAGTTTTACGTTTATATAAAATTTGTTCAAAATAATTTTAAAATGCATAAAACATTTAGGTATCACTGAAAATTTCAGCTTTAAAAATCATATTTAACACGTTATTTCTGATCATATTACGTTAGCTTAAAGTTTTATCTAATTCAAATTGCGTTTTAAATTTTCCAGACCAAAATATGATTTTATTCTATTAACTACTAATTATTGTTGTAACAATTATGCATCTTGAATTATAAAATAGGAAGAGGTATAAATAAAACAGTTGTGTTACTTTAAATATATTTTTATTTTTTGTTATAGTAGACGCAATCATTATAGCGACTCTACGAGTGAGACACAAGACGAAGTTTAACTGGCAGGAATAACATCTTCCGTCTTTATTATACTTTCACCCGTCGAGCCACTATAACGATTGCGTCTACTATACAAAAATGAATTGCAATAATTGTGGTATTAAAGGCCTTCCTGTTACCGCGCCGCTGTGTGCCCGCCATCACTGTTCCCAGGAGTCGGAGATTGGCGGCAGTTAGTCTGGGGCTGTCGAACACGTAGGACGCCAGATGTCAACCGCATACATGCTATTACATACATACCTACAAAGCAGTTCTAGACATACATTACATACGCGCAAAAACCGTTCTTTATGTTATATTGTAGTTGTAACCTAGTTTTGAGTGTAATCATTAAAGTGTTTATTTTATCTAAATCCGAGTATTTCGAGTACCTCCGTAATACTACATTTTGGCGACGAGGACGAAATTTGGAAAAATAACTTTTTGTGTTGGACAGTGCCTTGTTATTTAACAAAAACACTTGTGTTGTGGAAACTTGGTGAATTTTTTTTTTTCTAACATTTAAACATTATTTTGTTATACCGTAAATATAAACTTGTATTGTGAAGATTAGTGAACCGTTGTCGGGGGAAAATGGAAGACAAGAAGGACATTTATAAAAAGTTTCAGTTCGACAAGTTTCAGCCTGAAATAGAACAGTGGGACTATTATTTACAGCGTTTTGAGTTAGAGTTGGAGATAAATGAGCTGATGACTAGTGATAGTGCACAAGTAAGACGAAATTTGCTGTTTTCAAAGGTAGGTCCACAGGTTTTTAAAATTTTAGTGGACTATTTTAAGCCACAAAAGCCAACTTCAAAAACTTACACCGAACTAATAACTGTGCTAAACCGTTTTTATGGAAAAAAAGTGTACATTTTCGCGGAAAGAATAAACTTTGCTAGTTGTTTTCGTAAAGAAAATGAGACTGTAACCGAATATGTAAATCGTTTACGTGCAGTGGCGGGCGACTGCAGTTTTGGAACAGGCCTAAATGAAAGGATGCGCGATCAACTCATATTTGGGATTAACAATCGTGAGTGGCAAGAAAATATTATTCAAAAACATTCTACAAATGAAACAACTCTGGAGCAAGTGGAAGGGACTGCTGTTATTCTAGAGCAAGCATCCATTCAATCAAAACAGCTAACAATTTTACATACAAATTCACGAGCGGACAGTCATGTGAATCGAGTAAATAGACAAACAAAAAAACGCGTGACCCCAAATAGTGAAAATAAATCCGAAACGGTTACAAAACGAAATTCGAAAATTCGCCAGTTACACCCGGACACAGACTGCCTTTATTGTGGAGATTCTAAACATCGTCAAAAAAATTGCCCGGCTTTTGGAAAAACCTGCAGCAGTTGCCGAGAAGAAAATCATTTCTCTCGTGTGTGCGTGATATCTGGAAACGCAATTATAAGACAATCATCTAAAACTGTAAAATACGGGGGTAGTTCAAAACGTTTTACGCGCTGCGTGCAAGATCAGAGTGATCAAGAATGTGACGATTTCTCAGGCAGTGACGTTGGATCCGATAGTGATGATGGAGGTCGCGATTTAGCAGTGAGAAACATTCGAAGAGTTGGCTCGTCTAGTAAAATAATGTTACTTGTACGCATAAATAAAAATAGCGTCGAGATGTTATATGATCCAGGCTCTGTACATGCTGTAATTGGTAAAACAATCTGGAGACAACTGGGGAAACCAGTGTTAACAAAGACGGCAAATTTGATCGCGTATGGCAATACACCAATTAAAACATTAGGTAAACTGAATGTAGAAGTAAATGCTTTCAAAGAAATGCTGATTTTGCCCTTATATGTAACTGTTGACGATGACATACCACTTTTTGGTTTGGATTGGGTTTTGGCTTTCAAAATACCTCTGCCTTTGGGTGCAAGGGTTTGCAATGTAAAAGGTAGTTTACCCTCGGTGGAAAATAAAGAAGAGGAAGTTACACAGAAAACATTGTTAGACGTGGTATTGCGAGATTTTCCTGATCTATTTGAGGAGCATTTAGGGACCATTAAAGGACATCAAGCAAAAATTCATATCGATGATAAGGTCATACCAAAAAGATTTCGCCCAAGAAGTGTACCGCTGGCGCTACAAGATCATGTTGCAGCAGAGCTTGATAGATTAGTCCGTGATGGAGTTTTAGAACCAGTGAGCACGATAAACACACCAATTTTATGGTCCTCGCCTATTGTTGTTGCTATGAAATCTAACGGCAAGCTGAGAATTTGTGCTGATTTTAAGGTCACCATAAATAAATACATTCAGATTGATGATTACCCTCTACCTCGTTTTGAGGACATTACGGCAAAACTTTCTGGGGGGAGATATTTCTCGAAAATAGACCTAAAAGATGCCTATTTACAACTGGAAGTTCATCCAGATTCTAGAAAATACCTAGTGATTGCAACCCACAAAGGATATTTCGCCTATAAACGTTTGCCATTTGGTATTAGTTTCGCCCCCTCGCTTTTTCAACGTACTATGGACCAAATACTTTCAGGGATAGAAGGCGTTGTTTGTTATCTTGATGATATCTTAATTACTGCACCGAATTTACTCGTACATTCAGAACGATTAAAAGAAGTTTTACGACGTTTACAGGCCTCAGGAATAAAAATTCAAAAATCAAAATGTGATTGGCTTCGAAGTAGCGTTACGTACTTAGGCCATAAAATTGACGCAGAGGGCCTGCACCCAACCGAAGATCGCATTGAGGCAATTAAGCAAATGCCAGTGCCAACAAACGCCACTCAGCTGCGTTCTTTCCTAGGCACTATAACATATTATGGAAGATTTATTGAAAACCTCCATGTAACTTGCGTTCCTTTACACCGCCATTTGAAGAAGAACGTAAAGTGGAATTGGACAAATGAAGATACTGAGATTTTTGAAAAACTAAAGAGGACCTTAACCTCTACGGACACATTGATCCACTACGATCCGGACAAACCTTTAGTAGTTTCCAGTGATGCTAGTAATGTGGGGACAGGAGCGGTTTTATCGCATAAGTTTTCCGATGGGACCCTGAGGCCAATCGCTTTTGCATCTCGATCTTTTAATGACACAGAAAAACGGTACTCCACCATTGATAGAGAAGCAGCTGGTCTCGTCTATGCCGTCACAAAGTTTCATCAATATCTATATGGGAGAAGGTTCACCCTGATTACTGACCACAGACCGTTGGAGCATATTTTCGGCGAAGATAGACAAACCCCAAAAATAGCTAGTAATCGACTGCTAAGATGGGCTATGACCCTGAACAGCTATAATTTTAACGTAGAATATCTTCTAATATCTAGATTATTTGGGTTTACCAAACCACGCGCAGTTGCTTCACTTAAGAGTAAGAAACCTTCCTATGGGAAAACAACTATTAAGAAAAGAGACACTAAGCGATAAAACTTTTTCTAAAGTTATTGATTATATGCGTTCGCACTGGCCAAAGAAAGAAATCTCTGACGACCTGAAACCTTACTATGAAAAACGGACAGAATTGTCTTTTCAGGAAGACATCTTATTATGGAAGGGGCGTGTTTGCATCCCTGCTGTTTTGCGTAAAGAAGTATTAGCGATGCTACATGATGGACATCCAGGCGTAACTGCCATGCAGTCACTGGCAAAACTGCATGTCTATTGGCCGAATATAAATGCTGACATCATTCAGGAAATAGAAAGGTGCAACTCCTGCCAGCAATCGAGACAAAATGACAGAAATGTACCACTACATCCATGGGGAATTTCACCAGATCCGTGGTCCCGTCTCCATTTAGACTTTGCGGGGCCATTTGAGGGAAAGATGTGGATGATTCTCATCGATCCTACACCCACTGGCTAGAAATAATACCAATGAAAAATATCACATCTATAAGCACAATAGATGCCCTTCGTGCGATATTTGCACGCTTCGGATTGCCAAAGTTCCTTGTTACAGACAACGGACCCCAGTTAACATCAAAGGAGTTTGAAGACTTTTGCATTGATAATGGCATAACTCACGTTAAGACGACCCCGTACCACCCTAAAACAAATGGTCTTGCAGAACGTACCGTGCGAACATTCAAAGAAAGAATGCGTGCTAGCGACCCGAGTCTTGATCAGTTCCTTAGACTTCAAAATTTCTTGTTCTCCTACAGAAACACTGTCAGAAGATCCACTAAGAGGACACCTAGTCAACTGATGTTTGGACGCCACCTTCGGTCACGTTTCGACTTACTTAAACCCGATATAACCAAAAACATGGAGCTTGAACAAATTAAGCAAAAGCAAAACCATGATCTTACAGCTGTTTCCCAAAAATACTTTGCTGAAGGAGACGCAGTATGGGTGAACAACCCACTGGGAAAAGGCTCCGTTCCGGGACATGTAGCCAAACAAACTGGACCATTGTCATATGTGGTAAATATTGATGGCATACCCCGGCGTAAACATTGTGACCAAATGCGAAAACGATTTTCCGACGACGTCCCGGCTTGGCAAACAAATGAAGATGGGGTTGAACACACGTTGATTGACATGTCGCCCCAAGACATAAATAATGGAAGCACGTTGACAGACATAAGCATGCCAGAAATAAGTAGCTCAGCCAGTTTTGGTATTGATGATAATACTGACCTAACACATGACCCAGAGGTCACGGAAGTGAAGTGCCCTACGCCCAGGAGAAATCCGCCACGAAACAGACAGCCTCCAAGTCGTTACAGGGAATATTTTTTTTTTTTGTGGTGGGGAAGGAATGTGGTATTAAAGGCCTTCCTGTTACCGCGCCGCTGTGTGCCCGCCATCACTGTTCCCAGGAGTTGGAGATTGGCGGCAGTTAGTCTGGGGCTGTCGAACACGTAGGACGCCAAATGTCAACCGCATACATGCTATTACATACATACCTACAAAGCAGTTCTAGACATACATTACATACGCGCAAAAACCGTTCTTTATGTTATATTGTAGTTGTAACCTAGTTTTGAGTGTAATCATTAAAGTGTTTATTTTATCTAAATCCGAGTATTTCGATTACCTCCGTAATACTACAATAATAGAAAACAATTGTGTCAAGAATTTAAATTGATATTTTGTTAACAACAAACTGCGTTCTTTCCCTGCCGAAAATTCCAAATCAAAACATTTACAAAACAATATAAAGATCCATGCGAACCTAAGAGGTTCCATGAGTTGCTTAAGTTTCTATAAGGGTCTGGTAAAGATTCTCATAACACGTATATGTGAATCTAAGAGTTTCTATTTTGATTAGGTTTAATGGGATATTTCAAATAGAAAAGTATACTGTTTTATCAATGTATTTACAATTAAAGGCCCCTTCGACAGAACGAATCAGTTATTTCTTAAAGAAATCTTATACGAGTCTTTATAAATTTTTGTTCCTAAAGGGAAGTATACGTGGCAATAAGGTAATCCATTTCATTGTATTATATTGCCTAATGGGGATTAATAAGTAATAGTGGTTAAAAGTACCAATCCGGCATACCTGAATTTGTATGTAATGAAACTTATAAGCTATTCCAGAAAAATATTGATCAGCTTTGATGTGGTGTCTCACAAAGAAAAGGTATTGTTTTATATTTGTATTTCCAATTAAAAGTCACTTCTTTAGAATCAATCGGTTATTTCTAAAAATATCTTATGTCTATAAAAATTTATTGCTAAGGAAAGTATATCAGTGGTAATAAGGTAATCCATTGCATTGTATTATATTACCCAATGGGGATTAATAAGTAATAGTGGTTAAAAGTATCAATCAGGCATACCTGAATTTGTATGTAATGGAACTTATAAGCTATTCCAGAAAAATATTGATCAGCTTTGATGTGGTGTCTCACATAGAAAAGGCATTGTTTTATATTTGTATTTCCAATTAAAAGTCACTTCTTTAGAATCAATCGGTTAATTCTAAAAACATCTTATAAGTCGCTATAAAATTTTCTTTCTAAGGAAAGTATATCGGTAGTTTATAAGGTAATCCATTTTGCTGCATAATATTATCTAATGCAGACGAATAAGTAATACTTCCTATGTTTCGATCTCCTTGCATGATGTAACAGAGCCCACAAGTAATTCCAGATAAATATTGATTAGATTTGATGCGGTGTCTCAATTAGAAAAGATTTTGTTTCGTATATGTATTTGCAATTAAAAGTCAATTTTTATAGTTTTATAAATGTATTTACCCCCTTCAATAGAATGAATCAGTTATTTCTTAAAGAAATCTTACGTCTTTATAACTTTTTGTTCCTAAAAGGAAGTATAAGTGGTAATAAGGTAATCCATTTCATTGTATTATATTACCTAATAGGGATTAATAAGTAATAGTGGTTAAAAGTATCGATCCGGCATACCTAAAATTTGTAGGTAATGGAACTTATAAGCTATTCCAGAAAAATATTGATCAGCTTTGATGTGGTGTCTCACATAGAAAAGGTATTGTTTTATATTTGTATTTCCAATTGAAAGTCCCTTCTTTAGAATCAATCTGTTATTTCTAAAAATATCCCAGACAGCACACGCCATGTCTTAAAGACATCTTTTTTATGTGCATATTATGTCTGAACGTCTGAAGACCATAAAGAGACATCTTAAAGACATCTTTTTATGATTTTCTAAAGACATCTAAAATGGATGTCTTTAAGACGTCTCTTTAAGGTCTTCGGACCTGCATTTCAAAATATTAAATATCTATATTTATATTTATTTTACAAAATTTTTGGGAATGCAAATTTTAAATTAAAGATAACGAATAATCATCATTAAATATTACAGTTTAGACAAAAACAATTTTAGTTAAATTATTAAATTTGATTTAAACGCCGTGCATCTTTCTTTCTTATGTTTGTCGTTTATCTTTGTTTAGCGAAAGATAAACAAGGACAACGGATTATCGTGTGCGTGCCATACATAGCCGTTACGTGTACTCTAGTCGAGACCTGACGTCGCTCTGTCCTTGTCTATATCTTTACCTTTTGCTGTTAAAAAGAGGCGTATTTAGTGCAATACGGTTCAGTCGTCAGTCCTTAAATAAAAAGCTGAAGTTAATTAGCATGCTTTAAAATATGTCTATCAAAGAATTAAACTTTTAATATAATTCTACGAAATATAGCGCATTCTATTATAGTGTAAATCTATTATTAGGCAATCCAACGACCTGTCATTTGTCAAACATAATTCAATATGGCCGCACACAATGTTGATGTTAAAGTACTTCGTTTTGTTATTTTTTAGTGTTCATAGTTGTTTTTATAGTTT
Source organism: Stenurella melanura (assembly GCA_963583905.1). Taxonomy (NCBI): domain Eukaryota; kingdom Metazoa; phylum Arthropoda; class Insecta; order Coleoptera; family Cerambycidae; genus Stenurella; species Stenurella melanura. The sequence goes on from OY757315.1 coordinate 95,094,947, forward strand.
TGTGAGACTGATTTGTGTTATTACAAGCATAATGCCTAAGAGTTGCATTGTAGTTAGCTGTGGGAATCGAGCCGACAGGGTTCAAGTAGGTTTTTACTGTATACCCTGCGATTTCCAATCACAGGTTTTCAATGAATAAAAACGAATTATCCAGGTGTAGGGCCCTATGGATAGCTGCAATAAAGCGAGATGATCTCACATCAGAATCAAAACTCAAGTACCAGAGAGTCTGTAGCAAACATTTTATAAGAGGTAAGTGAATTAATACATCGCGCCTCCATCGAAAACTTGACCATTATTTTTCAATGGCCTTTTACGAAACATAGTTTCTACTTCCGCGCTAACGTGTACCTTGTCCTTTTCAGGAAAACCTGCTTTACTGAATGAAAACCATCCTCACTGGGTTCCCTCACAGAATATGGGGCATATGTGCCCCAAAGGTCTAAAGTGGCCAAATGATGTTGAAAGAAAAGAGAAACGGGACAAGAAGAGCAAGTTGTATGGTGGCTTCACGTATTGCTGGTGAAAAATGTTTCAAATTTTAATTTTGGTATGTGATTTTTCCGTGTTCTTCTCATTAAACACCTCTTGCTTTGTGTGTGATTCTAGTTTATTTCAATCACATCACGTTGTGAACAAGGTTATATCTAACTTTTGACCTACAATATAGTGACAATTTTATTACTTCACAGCTTTAAAATGAAAAGGACAGAATTAAATAAATATTATGTGCGGGCTGAGAGCGTAGTGTAGGAAATGACTGAAATCCTTCTGAAGAACCTGACAGCATGATCAGTGAAACGTCAAATTCGACAACCACAGCAACACCTGGAAGATACCACTTTCAAGTATGTTTAAGTAATATACTAACTTTAACCTTTTACAAAAGAAATTATTTTTGCAAATTGATTTTCTTATTAAAAACATTCCTACTCACTTAACACTTCAACCTCAAAAAAAGAAGAATAATCATAACTTTTTTACGTGTTTGTAGGTCCATTTTTGCAGTATTTTATTTTTTCATGCAAAAATGGTGTACTTACATGATATACAAAATATTCATTAGTAGTTTTCTGTACCAAAATTGAAATTATTTACTAAACGATAACATAAACTTTTCTTTTAATTTAATAACTTAGTGATTTTGCTTTTAAAATTGAAATGAATATAAATAATCAAATTAAAAATAGCATAATTTTAATATTTTTTTAATAAGTAACCATAAACATACTCTTGTGAGAAAAACATTTTTTCCGCAAGTAGGAACAACAAATCAAAATAAGGTACGTTATAGCCATGGTAATCTGGTGTGACATTTTTAACAATTATAATACCCATATTCTATTTATAAACTTGTAATAAAATATAACCTAACTGCTCGAATTTCCATGGCTATAACCGTACCTTAGGAAATATATTTGTAATATGATATAAGTCAACATAAAATATTTTTGTTTAGATTCAGTAGCAGCAGCAGGACTTGAAAAGTCTGTTAAAGATACTGAACGAGCAATTCAATTATGGTCAAGAAGAGCATCGGACCGACGAGCAAATATTATGAAAAAATTTTATGTCATTTTGTATGTATTAATATTTGTATTTTCCGAAGTTTGTTCCATATTTTCTTTATAGAATGTTGAACATTTTTTTTATATAAAACTATATTTTGTCCGGTCTAAAGGTAAATTGTTTTTGTTCCTCGTATGGTAATTATGCTCTTGATCATGACTGTTAAACAGTCCGTAGTTATTTTTAATAAAGATTTTAGCCTCAAGGATGTATAAACTAATTGCAGTAAATATTTTTTTCTCAATAAAAATGTTCTTGCAACTATCCCTTTGTTTTAAATTAAATATATTTCGCAGGCACTTTTTCTGTAATATCAGAATTCTTTCTGCCAAAATTAGTAACTTTGAATCAAACCAAGATGTTAAGAGATGAGAAATTCGAAAAAGTGCTTGTAGTTTCATATAATATAAGCATATTGCGCTGATCAAATTAATTGTTTTTTGCTTTTTTCTTTTCTTTAATTTACTTAATGTTATATACGCCTAGACAATTTGATTGATTCTTGAGCACCATAAAATAACTTTTTTTTGAAATTAACAATTTTGTGTACTATTTCTAAGAATTATGCTTCTGCAAATGTGCTTTGAGGGCACAATGTCTAGTCTGAAAAGAGCACGAGCCACATTCGTATGTTGCTACTTGTGAAAGATTCTTGTCCCCGCAAATGCGTTATAAAATTGCCTTTGTCTTGTCTGATATGCACAAGATTCATACTTGTATGTAGCTACTTCTTAGACATCTTGATGCCTCAGCAAATGTATTTTGAGTTGGTATTTAAATTGACAAGAGGCTCATTTGTATGCAGCTACTTTTGAGGCTTCTTTATGCTTCTGCTGCAAATGCCTCTTCATGTTATATTTATATTTAGTGTGATGAGAACAAAAGTCACATTTGTATGTAGCCACTTCTGAGTGATCTTTATGCTTCAGCATATGCGTTTTGAGATTGCCGTTTCGACATGTCAGATACGAACAAAAATCACATTTGTACATTGTTACTTCTGAGGGATCTTTATGCTTCAGCATATGCTCCTTAAGAGTGCCTTCATGAATTGCTTGATAAAAACATGAATCGCATTTGTATATTGTTACCTCTGAGGGATCTTTATGCTTCACCATGTGCTTTTTAAGACTCTCTTTATGATTTGTCTGGTATGAACAAGAAGCACATTTGTACATTGTTACTTCTGAGGGATCTTTATGCTTCAGCATATGGTTTTTAAGACTGCCTTTATTGTTTGTCTGATACGAACAAGAAGCACATTTGTACATCGTTACTTCTGAGGGATCTTTATGCTTCAGCATATGGTTTTTAAGACTGCCTTTATTGTTTGTCTGATACGAACAAGAATCACATTTGTACATTGTTACTTCTGAGGAATCCTTATGCTTTAGCATATGTATCTTAAGATTGCCCTTTTGAATTGTCTGATATGAACAAGAAGCACATTTGTGCATTGTTACTTGTGAGGGATCTTTATGCTTCAGCATATGCTTTTTAAGACTGCCTTTTTTATTTGTCTGGTACGAGCAAGAATCACATATATATATTGTTACTTCAGAGGGATCTTTATGCTTTAGCACATGCTCTTTAACACTGCCTTTATAAATTGTTTGATAAGAACAAGAATCACATTTGTACATTGTTACTTCTGAGGGATCCTTATGCTTCAGCATATGCCTTTTAAGATTTTCCCTATGATTTGTCTGATACGAACAAGAATCACATATGTACATTGTTACTTCTGAGGGATCCCTATGCTTCAGCAAATGTATCTTAAGATAGCCTTTTTGATTTGTCTGATATAAACAAGAAGCACATTTGTACATGGTTACTTCTGAGGGATCTTTATGATTCAGCATATGTATTTTAAGACGGAATTTATGATTTGTCTGATATGAACAAGAATTACATTTGTACATTGCTACTTCTAAGATATCTTTATGCTTCAGCAAATGTAATTTAAGGCTAGATTTATATTTAGTGTAATAAGAACAAGAATCACATTTGTATGCAGCTACTTCCGAGAGATCTTTATGCTTCAGCACATGTATCTTGATGCCATGTTTATATTTAGTCTGATAGGAACAAGAATCACATTTGTACATTGCTACTTCTGAGGGATCCTTATGCATCAGCAAATGTATCTTAAGATTGCATTTTTGATTTGTCTGATATGAACAAGAATCACATTTGTATATTGTTACTTCTGAAGTATCCTTATGCCTCTTCAAATGGGCACCAAAATGCTGTTTATGTTTTGTCTGAAATGAACAGCATGCAGACAGATCCATTTTTGAGACATTTTGATTAACGTTTGGTTTAAATAGATCTCGTTCAAGGTTCGGCGTTACATATTTCTGTTTCCTATGTAATTTAGTACTGCCTTCTGCGTCAAATCTGAAAATTACAAAACAAGATTAAAGCTGAACATTTAGTGAACACAATATTCTTCCCCAGATAATAACTAAGTCTATTAGATGGGAATAAGTATGTTTAAAATTGGTGCAGATGCCATTGTGTTGGTGGTAGACAGATCGTGGACATCAAAGCGAATTTTTGCAAAATGTAGATGATTTAGTGCACTGAGGAAAAGAATTAGTAACCACAACTAAAAAAACTCATAACCATAGCAAATTTTCCTAAAATAAACAGGACGGTCGGTTTGTACCCGTAATTAAATTCAATTTGACGGAAGTTCTTAGTGGTCATTATTAAAATAATTTTAGTTAAGATCAACTAGCTGCACGTATCAAATATTGTTGGTTATTCTAACAAATGTCTAGTACTCACAACTATAAAATGTATTATAACTATATTTTTTAGTTACTCTTAGAAATACTTTTGTAGTTACAGGACATACAAAGGCTTGTAACAACTACATTCTTTAGTAGGGGCTAATTAATTTAATTACGATAACTAATTCAGTTAGTTGCTATTATTAGTAAGAAACAGTTAAAGAGTAGCATAAACGTCCAGCGGCAGCCAATAAAAGGACCCTGCACCATTAGTATTGGAAATTTTTTTCAAACGTTAGGAATAAGAAGTTAAAGGGCTGTAAGTTTACAGTGCCTGGAAGTTAAAAATCTTTGAAAATTCGAAGATTCTTAACTTCCAGTCACTATAATTTTGCAGGGAAGACATTAACACAAGTTTTTCAAGACATTTTTTTTCCGAAAGCCCTTGAACCACTTATACAAAGTTTGAAAAAAAAATCCACCAAAGAAATTTTTCTAATTTTTTTAACTTTCAGTCACTAATTCTGCAAGGAAGGCATTAAATCATTTTTTCATGACATTTCTTGTTCGCAATCCCTTAAACTACCTATTCCCAAAGTTTGAAGAAAATTCCATCGAAATGATTTTTGCAATGCTAATGGTGCTGGGTCCATTGAGATGGTCATATCTCGATAACGAAATAAAAGACCCTTATCATATTCTAAGTAATGACTATTAGGCCCTCATAGTATTATAGAAATTAAAAAAAAATTATTTTGCGAAAAAACTACAAAAATATTTGCAAGGGTTTTTTTGTAATAATTAAGAGACTGGCTAGTTAGTACGAGAACATACGTTTACTTATTGTATAGAAAATTTATACTTCTCAGGTCATAACTTCCAAAAAATTATATATTAAAATTTGAATTGGCATTTGAAGTTTAATATTGAACTCACTCTATTTCTCAAATTTCAAAATCCTCTATAATTTTAGGAAGTCAAGTTGTATAATAAATAATTAAATAAAGAAAAAATGTATTCTTGTTCATATACCTAATAGTCTCTGGATTGTAAATAATTTTTTTGCAACTATTTTACGGACTCTTCTATTGATTCGGTAGACTTCCACCCCATTCTCATAACATTATTCGCAAATATCAATAAAAGCTACTTCTCTATAAATCGTTACTATAAGGGCGATCGTTAGAATAGGCGAAACTACGTGGGAGAGATACATTGCAGCCAAGGTATTTCTTAATAGTATCTTGAGTAGAGAGGATAAAAGAATTAGTTATTTACTGAGAGTGGCAATAGAAAATTATTTTTAAATCAACAGGGTTTTTCACATGCTAATAATTGTATTTTTCAACGGTTTTCTTTAGCTTCGACATGTTGTATTAAGTATGTTCAAATCTGGTGATCGAATTTTTTACCCCTTCCCGATATCCAATCACGCTAAAATTTTGCACACAACTTTGGTCCTGCAGATAATACAGGACAATATATTCAATATTGTGGTAGGTCCAATATGGCGGCCACCACAAAATGGCGGACTACAATTTTCTTGACAATCATCTCGATATGGGTATCAAACGAAAGGGTATTTAAAGTAGAATACAATAAGCTGTGTGACGTCACTCTAAATCAAATATGGCGGTCGACACAAAATGGCGGATCGCCTACTTTTTTACAACCCCTCGGCATGAGTATCCAATGAAAGGGTATGACAAGCAGAATAGAAGACATTATGGTAGATCCAATATGGCGGCCACCGCAAAATGGCGGATTACCTTTTTCTTAACAACCCCCTCGACATGGGTATCAAATGAAAGGGTATTTAAAGTAGAATACAATAACCTCTGTGATGTCATCCTAAATCCAATATAGCAGCCGAAACAAAATGGCGAATCACCTATATTTTTACAACCCCCTCGGAATGGGTATCAAATCAAAGGGTATGACAAGTAGAATATATTAAACTGTGTGGTGTCGCACTAAATCAAATATGGCGGCAGATACAAAATGACGAATCACCTATTTTTTACAACCCCTCGGCATGAGTATCCTATGAAAAGGTATCACAAGTAGAATACAAGATATTATGGTAGATCCAATATGGCGGCCACGACAAAATAGCGGATTACCTTTTTCTTGACAACCCCCTCGACATGGGTATCAAATGAAAGAGTATTTAAAGTAGAATACAATAAGCCGTATGACGTCATTCTAAATCCAATATGGCGGCCGGTACAAAATGCCGGATCACCAATTTTCTTACAACTCCCTCGGCATGAATATCCAATGAAAGGGTATGACAGGTAGAATACAAAATATTATGGTAGATTCAACATGGCGGCCACCACAAAATGGCAGATTACCTTTTTCCTGACAGCCCACTCGACATGGATATCAAATCCTAAATCCAATATGACGGCCAGCACAAAATGGCGGATGACCTTTATTTCTACATTCCCCTCGGAATGGGTATCAAATCAAAGGATATATCAATTAGAATACAATAAGCCGTGTGATGTCACTCTAAATCAAATATGGCGGCCGACACAAAATGGCGGATCACCTATTTTTTACAACCCCTCGGCATGAGTATTTAATGAAAGGGTATGACAAGTAGAATACAAGACATTATGGTAGATCCAATATGGAGGCCACCGCAAGATGGCGGATTAATTTTTGTATTTAAAGTAGAATACAATAAACTGTATGACGTCATTCTAAATCCAATATGGCAGCCGCCACAAAATGGCTATCACTTATTTTTGTACAACCCCCTCGGTATGGGTATCCAACGAAAGAGTATTTAAAGTAGAAACAAAAAGCTGTGTGACGTCATTCTAAATCCAATATGGCGGCCGGCACAAAATAGCGGATCACCTATTTTCTCACAACTCCCTCGGCATGAATATCCAGTGAAAAGTTATGACAAGTAGAATACAAAATAATATGATAGATCCAACATGGCGGACTCCACAGCAGATTACCAAAGGTTTTTTTATGTACAATACAATAAACTATGTGATGTCATCCTAAATCCAATATGGCGGCCGGCACAAAATGGCGGATCGCCTATATTTTTACAACCCTCTCGGAATGGGTATGAAATCAAAGGATATGGCAAGTAGAATACAATAAGCTGTGTGGCGTCACTCTAAATCAAATACGGCGGCCGACACAAAATGGCGGATTACCTTTTTCTTGACAACCCCCTTGACATGGGTATTGAATGACATGGTATTTCAAGTAGAATGCAATAAGCTTTATGATGTCATTCTAAATTCAATATGGCAGCCGCCTCAAAATGGCGATCACTTATTTCTTTACAACCCCCTTGGCATGAGTATCCAATGAAATTGTATTTAAAGTAGAATGCAATAAGCTGTGTAATGTCACCCTAAATCCAATATGGCGGCCGGCACAAAATAGCGGATCACCTATATTTTTACAACCGCCTTGGAATGGGTATCAAATCAAAAGGTATGACAAGTAGAATACAATAAGCTGTGTGACGTTATTCTAAATCAAATATGGCGGCCGTCACAAAATGGCGGATTACCTATTTCTTTACAACCCCCTTGATAAGGGTATCAAATGAACGAGTTTGACAAGAGTAAACGAAATTTTTAGTGAAATTCAATTTTAAAAGAAAACCATTGTTTTCTAAAAAAGAAAAAATTAATTTAACCACATTATTTCACGTTTCCCGAGACAAAAGATATTTGCAAAGGTCAAGATTATAATCTGCAAGAAACGTATTTTCATAAATTTCGCTGTGAATGTTAGCCAAGGTCATGTACTACTTTCCAATCCTCTCAAAGTCGAATTTAATTCTACAGTGTTCTTCATATTGTTTCAAATTTTTACATATCTAAACTGTCATAACTCAATTTTGTTAACCTAAATCCTTATAAGCGTACAGGACACCTTGTACCATGTAGCCATTTGAGAAAAGTGAGTCATGATAGTTTTAAAATGTAAACATTTAATTCCTCGTGAAGAACATCCTGCAGAATTATGTTCAACGAGAACTAATTAAAATACATCTAAAATTTTTTGGCGAGAGAAAATGGATATCCATCAAGGAGGTGAGTTACAAAATTTATACCAGTTACTACCACATCCATGTAGTGGAGTGGAAGTATAGTAATCGTAAAAATCGTATTTTTTTTTAATGAATTATGCTTAGAATGTCATAAAACATCGATATTTTAAATTTGAGCGAGAAAATAAATTCTGTCGGTCGGTCGGTCTGTAACTTTTTCTTTCGTGCGCACGTTTTCTCAGGAACGGTTAAAGACATTAACTTGAAATTTGGTACATACAGGGTGTTTCACTTAAAAGTCCCCAGGCCATTATCTCTAAAACTAATAAAGATATTTTATTTTTGTAAATGGCAGATGATTGATACCAAAGAAAGGTTTAAATAACGGTGATTAGAATTTTTCCTCAACAGCACACAGAGATGGCGCTGCGATGCAAAACTATTTTTTGATGGCTGGAACCTTGAAACATAAGTCATGTGATTAAACAATAATTTGTGAATAATTTTGATGGTATAGAGAATTTACAAAAAACAAGCCGTTTTGGAGTTACATGAGTTTCTTTCATTAATGCCAGTACACGTGAATTTTGATAAATCCCTATAATTTATTTATTATAGAATATTGGTTACCAAACACTTTTTTTTCAAGATAAGGAAAGTGATATAATACACTATCATAAAATTATGTTTACCACTTCCGGCCAAACCGGAACTAACATGATGAACCAATATCCATATGTTCCTACATATTACATTTTTTTTTCTAATAACGCTTCTAATAAAACGGCTCCCAAAACTTAAAGTAAGTAAGACAACAAAGAAAATACACACTAATTTAGAATGGGCTAAATTTATATTAACAATTCAGTAAAGAACGTAAACAAAAGTTTTATAAACAAACATTTAAAAACTATCGAAATATTATTAAAAATGAAATTAAACTAATTTCTTTCTTATTAGTAGGTACTTATTATATTAAATGTTCAAAATTTCTCCCTTCTTCATGAATACACATATTGTACCGTTTCAGTAACTCTTCATTGCAAACTTTTTGTAACGTATGTCTATTTATAGCAGCAACACTTGCATATATTTTATTATACAAATCGGCCATATCCTCAATGGGTTCAATGTACACTACACTTTTTAAATACCCCCAAAGGTAAAAATCTAATGAAGTCCAGTCAGGTGATCTTGCTGGCCATCTGACTACTCCATTAGTACCATTCCATCTCTGAGGGTACATTTCATTAAGACAATCTTTGACTAGTACTGAGTTATGGGGTGGTGCACCATCTTGGTGAAACCAAATATTCTCCTGGTTATGAGGGATAGTCTCTAATAATCCTGGCAATACATTTCTCAAAAATATCTCATATTTTCTTCCATTTAAAGTCCCATGGAATAGATATGGTCCAATAATATATGAATTTAATATTCCACACCACATGTTAACTCCAAAAGTTACCTGATTTCGGGTCATTCTCATCCATCTAGGATTATTTTGTGACCAGTATCGGTAGTTATGCTTACTCACAACTCCGTTGTTGTGAAAACGGCTTTCATCGCTTCAGAGCACATTTTTTTAAAAATTTGGGCATTCTTCAGAAAGAACTGAAAATTCAGCTAGAAAATGTAATCTTCGTTCATAATCACCAGGCCTTAAATGATGGATCAATTTTAATTTGCATGGATGGTATTTATTTGATTTTAATATTCTATGGCACAAAGATATCGACAGATTAGTTTCCGATGCCAATTTCCGGAGAGAACATTGAGGATTGTTGACAATACTATTTAACACCAAGGCTGTATTTTCATCGTTTCTAACTGGCCTATTTCTGTTACGAATAGTTTTCTTAAAACTACCCCAGTTTCTTAAATTTTTAAACAGCATGATTAATGTTTTTTTATCGGGTGTAGGTCTATTTGGAAATCGTAAACAAAACAATCGTTTTGCTTGTCGGGAATTTCTTTTGCATTCACCGTATATTAAAATCATATTTAACTTATCTTCATTGGTGTATCTAACCATTTTTTAAATTTATTTTTTTTTATTGCCATATTTGGATTAATTTGCTTTGAATTGTTTCTAAGTACACTATTTCTGTTTGAAACTATGATTGAAATGCACCAACTACAAACTTTGTTTATTAACTGTCAAACTTAAAATTAAATCAAAGCCTACTAATATCTCTTCTAGATTTTTCATTACCATTCTAAATTAGTGTGTATTTTCTTTGTTGTCTTACTTACTTACAGAAGCATTATTAGAAAAAAAAATGTAATATGTAGGAACATATGGATATTGGTTCATCATGTTAGTTCCGGTTTGGCCGGAAGTGGTAAACATAATTTTATGATAGTGTATTATATCACTTTCCTTATCTTGAAAAAAAATGTTTGGTAACCAATATTCTATAATAAATAATAAATAAATTATAGGGATTTATCAAAATTCACGTGTACTGGCATTAATGAAAGAAACTCATGTAACTCCAAAACGGCTTGTTTTTTGTAAATTCTCTATACCATCAAAATTATTCACAAATTATTGTTTAATCACATGACTTATGTTTCAAGGTTCCAGCCATCAAAAAATAATTTTGCATCGCAGCGTCATCTCTGTGTGCTGTTGAGGAAAAATTCTAATCACCGTTATTTAAACTTTTCTTTGGTATCAATCATCTGCCATTTACAAAAATAAAATATCTTTATTAATTTTAGAGATAATGGCCTGGGGACTTTTAACTGAAACACCCTGTATAGGTAACCTGACGAGATCAGGAACACGATTATAATTTGCACTAATTTCGGTGAAGGGTTGGGGGTTAAATAGGGTTAAATAAGGAAAAATATGTAAAGCAAGCTGGTAAAAGTACAGCAACTTGGAATATGGCGTTTGTATTAGAAGCCAAGGCCTCTGATCTTCTTATAATATTTTACATGTACGTATTATAGCGACATCTGGAATTATATTAAATTTTGAGATGACTCCGTTGAAAAGCGACCGTATCTCTGAAACGGAGGAGCTCATCGACTTCTGGTTTGCGCCATTCGATTTCTCGAAAAGCCAAATCCTCGGACTTTTCACTTAGGCGGCCGATATCTCAGTTAAAAATCGCCGGAAAATATTGTGCCCCGCATCATCGGATTGAAAACTTAATTTACAATCGACTGAACACAAAAGAAGGGAGGTCAATTTTGTCTAGAAAAAGATACAGCTATTTGTGTGACGAGATGTCGAAATCGTGGACACCCATCCAATTCATAACACCCCGTCTCTTGTGATGGCGTTACAAATTTATTCGAATAGTAGATATACTATGGGTCAAAATTCCGTGTACTCTTTTTTGAAGATCTAGTTTCTAAGCTATGATGCCAACTTGGTGGACGAAATCACAGTTTATCATATATGTATTTCTAATAGTGCAGGCCTGTAGACAATGTTTAACAAGCCTTTACTTCAAAATAATAAACAAGGATCCGTAAGGGTAATAAAATTATATAAGAGAAATATTGTTAAGAAAACACTTTTGTTTAAAAATAAATGTACTAAGAAGTAAAAATATGTTTTCAAAATACAGGTATCTGGAAACCTGGGGGCGGTCTTATAGCGCTATTGAACAGTTGATGTTTAAAAATATTTTTTTATATAATTTTATTTTTCACTTTTTGGTCTTTATTTATTTTACAGACAGACAGACAGACAAAGCCCATGTCAAGTTATGAAAAATAAGTTAATCCGCCATCCTAGGGCGCCCGCTATATTGGATTTAGACGGATGTTACATAGTTTATCATATTTTACTAGTCAAACCCCTCCATTTGATACCCATATCAAGGGGGCTGTGAAGAAAAAATACTTCGCCATCTTGGGGTGTCCGCAATTTTGAATTTAGAATCATGTCACATAGTTTATCGTATTTTACTCGTCAAACGTTTTCATTTGATACAAATGTCAAGGGGGTTGTGAAGAGAAAGATACTCCGCCATCATGGGGCGTCTGCCGCATTGAATTTAGAATACGTCACATATTTTATCGTGTTTTACTCGTCAAGCCCTTTTATTTGATATCCATGTAAAGAGGGTTGTGGAGAAGAAGATCCTCCGTCATCTTGGGGATTCCGCCATATTAAATTCAGAATGACGTCACATAGTTTATCGTATTTTACTCCTCAAGCCCTTTCATTTAATTCCCATGTGAAGGGGGTTGCATTTTGGGACGTTCGGCATATTGAATTTAAAACCATAGCAGATGCATTATATTACATTGCCACCGGACTTAAACACTTGTGCCAAATTTCAAAGCTCTAGCTTAATTGGAAATAGTCGAAATTTTAATTGCAACATTTAACCCATACATACTAACTAACAAAAAAAGCAAGTTAAACAAATTCTTTGGTATCATCACTTAAAAAATTAGAATGAACCTCCATAAGAGAATACATGAAATTTTGAGTTGAAAGCCCTATAGTATAAATACTGCTCCCTCATGTTTATTGATGAAGTGTAGCTCCCTGTCAATCGAGGTGAAATTTTACTAAAAACCTTGCTGACAAAATACTCTATTAAATAAAAAAACCGCATCAAAATCGAATCACTAGTTGAAGGGATATGAAGCTACAGGTTACATTTTTTTTCTACCATATTTATTGAATTTGTTGGTCAGATTATAATATATTTATATGATTAGATACACTAAATAGGTAAAAGGAACAATAACACTAGATAGTATATACATATATACATAATATGCACATTCCTGAACCATATGGAGCAAAGAATTGTCTTCTAATATGTATTGAAATGTTAGATGAGTTTATATAAACATATATATATATATACAATCCTGAACCACTCTCAGAATAGTACAATCTATTGGTTCAGGATTGTATCGTTTATATCTACTGGTTCTGGGATGTATCATTTATATCCTATATACTCTTTGAAAATTTTTGTTCGTTTATTTTTATGTATATATTTCAGAACTAAGAAACAAGAATGATAACTGTTCGATATATTCCGCAAGTTAAGCTGTAACTATTTGCTTTAATGGTGGAGCATATTGGTATTTAATAAAAATTGGATCCAAGTGTTATCAAATACAACATAACAAACATTTACTTATTGCTATAATTATTTATTTTGCTACAACTAATAATAATGCAGTTGTCTTTTAGTTATTATAAATGACCAACTAGTCGTTACAAATCAAAGTAAATTAAATATTCACTGTTAGTGAAACATTTTAACAGTGACAAGTTTGGACTATTAAATAAAGAGATAACACACTTACTTAATTGTGGTTACAGATATTCGGATTTACTAGGTAGAAAAATTGATATTTTAGTCGTGATAAATAGCAAAACTCTGTTACTGGAACACAAATTACAGAGTAATTTAAATTTTAAAAGGTTTATTTCTAGGTGCGAATCGATTGGTTGTGAAAATTCGACTATTACTAAACATAACTAAGCACTATCTTCACTCAAAGAAATTTTAAAATTTGAGAAAATACCGAATTGTCCGTAATGCATGCAATCATATCAAGAAGAATAGTCACATTTACTGGTCCGCAATTGAAGTTTTCATTCATGTTTTTTTTGTTGAATGTAAATCGGCGTTATCATAATGCCATTTTGCAATAGGTGTAAATTATTGTCCAAGGTATTGTATACAGGGTCATTCATCATAAATGTCCCCCCCCTCAACTTAATACATTCTTTTACTTATTATTTCCGATCCGATGTGTGAATTTCCAAAAACCAAATTAAATAATTTTGTAGCAAGTTTTTATACGCCATATTGAGAAAATAATGAAGTCAAAATCTAAATGTACACAGGGTGTTACTTGATTTTTTAAATGGAACACCCTGTGTCTAACTCGAGAATCGTAATCCTCCTTTTTCTCTGATTTAAAAATATAATGTTTCACATTGTATCGAAGTGTTTTTTCTGTAGCCAAAAATACATAAATTAATATTATACTTCGTTATTTGCTTCGCAAACCCCTCATGAAGTGTTAATGTAATTTTAACATTTCTGAACCGAACCGAAATACCACCGTTTTGATTATTTCTGTCGGTACGTCTAGGCAGAATAATCTCCACCGTAAATTGATACCGCATCCGATACACGATTTATTTTTGGAATCGAATGTACCTATGTTACACACCGCACCGAATCCGATTTATTTTTCGATCCGAATGTAACTTATATTACACACCGCACCGAATCCGAAAACTGTTTTATTTATTTGGTTTCAGTTTTAGTAGTTTTGCAAAGTTCTTCTCTAATGAAGCAAATTTTGTCATTCAAATGGCATTATTCTGTTTAGTATTAAGGATGTTTCATATTATATTATACTGTTCATTTTAGGTATAAAGCATAAATCACTGTTTCATTCTTAACCCTAAGGGATATATTGGTTGAAATGGGAACCGAACCCAGGGAAGGGCCCTTCTAGATTTATTCCAGGTATGTTCTGGACGAAAACAGGCCCCATGATTTGTTGGGCGTGTTCTCTACCTGTCATCACAATTACCTATGAAGGCCTAGAACACTATCTGGGCTAAGCAACTGTAAGTCCTGTGGCGGCTTAATATAGTCCATTAGTACATTGGCTGAGAACTGAGACCGAAACCGTTTATTAGTATCCATATGCATGTGCGACTATTAGGGGGGGATTCTGGGCCGAAAAACGGGTACCTTGCTCTTATCGGCTGTCTTCTACGTGTCGTAATGTCTGCCCATGGCCGCCTAGAATGCTTCCGTAATACGAGTTGCCAGTTGGGTATGCTCTTGGGATAAATTAGCTGAAAGCTGGATCAGAGCACACGTTTATTTATTTGCTGTGTTTATATTTAAGGCACTGCGCATTTCGCCCCTCCCCCCCATTCGCTCACTACCTCATCGTCTCAGTAACCGTTTTATTAACCGCTCATCATCGCCTGTCACATATCAGCTTACACTTCGTAACTTAGCCTTAGGTCCGAACTTTTGGTTGTCTGTTGCTAGTGTAGTTTTAGATAGTGTAGTAGTAAGTAGTATTGTAAATAGTAGGGATAAGATAATGAACATTTTTATATTCCGAACCGTGCTTTCCTACTGTAGTATATTTGACGTCTAACTATCCCTAGACCCTCTGGACATACCGTTTATTCACTGTAGCTATTTCAGCCCTACTGCAACAGGCTGCATTAGGAGTCTATTGTGGGACCTTTACCCCACGAAAAAATTGTAAAGGTGGCGCTCGAGAATAACCGAAATATAGCTCAGCACTAAAGCGACCCTTCCACTTGCCCATGCTCTAGGTAACTGGAAGAAAGTACGTCACAACATGGTTATCTTAGATAGTTTTTCTAATTTTGCAAGAACGTCGATAATTTATAAATTACAAACTAACCCGAAATTTTTAAGTAGGCATAGAAAACAATAAAATGCCCAAATGTCAACCTGACCTATGACAGTCATCTTATATCTTTTATGTTAGATCTTCAGTGAAACAGTATAGGAGACTATCCCGTTCAAAGTCGGGAAACTTTTCAACAAACATTGTTCAAGATTAGTGATACAAAGACACTGGAACACAAGAAAATATTAGAAATAATGTTGAAAACCGTGAGATTTTGATATCTACTATTCAATGACATTATAAATTCTTCACAAATACAAATGTAAAAATCGAAAATCAAGTGTATTACAGAAGCACAGAGATCTTCTATGTGCTTCTTTAATACTATACTAATTTTCAATCCTATTTTTTGGACCGATGAGGAATCGTTAAGCCCATCTAGAATAATAATAGAAAGAATAATCATTACTTCTGCGATCAGCAGAGTATGGTCAACCTTGTTACCCAGATCACCAAGTCCTATTTTGTAGACAGGTCAAGGGACAACATTTCTATCGATTATGTGACTATATGCGCCTTCACTATATCCGCGGACTCTGAAAGATCATTTGCAGAGTATTCCTGGATTTTTAACAAGAAACGTCAAAATTTCAAGTCTGAACATTTACAATAACTCCTACTTATTAACTTTTATTATTGTGCCACCACAAATGAATAGTTTCGGTGCAATAACTGTTGTGCGTGTTGGGCGTATTTTACACTAAGTTTCAGCATCAACACATTGACTGTATCGTTTCTGGACACATAAAATATGTACAAGTAATAATCCTACAAGAAGTCCAACTGCGTGAAATTGCCACCTGATACAAGCCCTGATGATTACACATAAAGGCTATTGACAAATAAGAATAGTGATTTGGCCCAAAAAACCAACTGGGCTACTAGTGGTTTCATTAAAATGGTATGGTAAAAAAAAGTGCTCGACACAAATTTTATCCCCATTTTCCTTCCGGGGTTCTCAAGGCTCAAAAAATGTGGTATTACATGTTTATTTTTTGTTTTGCCACCTAGTGCACGAATCTTTACAAAAAAAATGAGGTATATAACTCGAATTACTTCAACACAATTATATAATAGATAGTATATTATGGCATATATATTGCAACAACACTCAGTTGTTCTCAAGACATTAGCACAGTCACATACATATCACTTAATGATTCAGAAGAATATTCCAATGTAGCATCTATATCTTTCGCTATTTTACGATATTGTACTTCGAATCTTAGTATAATTCTTGACTGCACATAAGTTAGTTATTATACTCTTCGTTTCTTCATTTTCATGAATTATTTCTACCAGACAGAATATAGAATGGTAGGTACTTCAAAGAAAATCAGACAACAAAAAATGAACAGGATGCTCTAAAAAATATGGAACTTAAATTATCAAGCACCCAACTAGCAAAACAGAACTCAAAAGAAAAAATATTATTATATACAAGAGTTCAATTCTATAACGCCTAAAATTAAAACCATTTTGGCAAACGAACCAAATCATCACATACTATATTTGTAAGGAGAAATATACAGTAAGTGTTATAATTACAAATGTATGTAATATGTCCTCTTGTGTATGTATATAAAAACCAAAATATTTCTGTCATTCACCTCTATGAATCCTTATTTTCATAAGGATATTAAACCAAACTGCAATGAGTTGCTAGCTTGGCCGCGTTAAGGATAAAAATCAAATTTTACAAAACGCTTGGGTTTGATAGAAACAAACACCAGCCGAAAGATTTATACCTAATTAAGTATAAATCTTTCGGCTGGTGTTTCTGTAAAATGTGATTTTTATCCTTAACGCGGTCAAGCTAGCAACTCGTTGCAGTTTGGTTTAATACCCTTATGAAAATAAGGATTCATAGAGGTGAATGACAGAAATATTGTTCTAATATATTCTGCCCTCTAGAAGCATGCTCTAGAACTATCACATGTGCCCCACGTCGAGACATTGTTTTGATTGAAGCAAGCATTGGTCGCCAGATGGAGCTTTCTCTATTTCGTCGTTTTACAACGTCGAAATATTCACTTGGGTATCTGGAGCTCTCGAGCTAGTTATCTAGTCAGCATCATAGTTACCAGAACTACTGAAGCGAGCAGACATGTCTACGGAGCAGTGCAACAGTGTCAGTAAAAGTGAGGCGGTAGCCATACACCGAGGTTTTTCAAGACAATAAAACATAAAAGATAAATAAAAGTCTCCCTCACTTGGAGATGCATATATGTTTTATTTTAATGTACTTTCCTCCCACTAATAAATTATAGGTATTCCCTGTCAGGAAAAAATCATGGTATTTGCTGAGGAGGACAGCAACATGGAGGAGGATTCCGGAGAGTCCCGGAGCAGCACACCCTGCTACGACGTGAAGGACCGCACCATAAGAACACTTCAAGCAGAAAATAAGCTCTTGAGAAGCCAAATTCAGGACCTCAACGAGAAACTAGCCCGTTTGCAACAGTAAATGGAAAGACAGGCCAGAGATGCGCTGGAAACTCAAAATGCCCAGTATCAAGAGCTCTTGAGGGCCATCCAAGGCTCCACCCCACAGGGCTCCACTCCTCAGATTTTCGCACCCCAGGACTCCGCCCCCCAGGGCTCCTCCACCGCCAAAGCCCAGCGAAACCGCAAAAAATCCGCAACGCAAGTGGACACGGATGAAGATGAGCCCAAGCAGGCATCACGGAGCCAAGCGAAGACCCAGCATCAGCCAAGAAAATAAAGATACCGCCAGTCATCCTCAAGAAGGAGACATGGCTTGTTAATCAAAGCAGGTATAAAGTACTTAACAGCCAAGGTAGTCGCAGAAGGCATCTCCATAGAACTCCAAACGGCGGATGACTACCCCAAGATGACGAGGCTCTCCACAGCGGAGAAGAGAAATAGCACACCTACGCTCTACCTGAAAAGAAGTTACTCAGGGTGGTAATCAGAGGCATCATCTCTGGAGTACCGAATGAAGACATCAAAGAAGACCTTAAGGACCAGGGACTGACACCCATATCAGTCATTGTTCTTGCACAAGTTCCCCTGGACCAGGAGAGAAGTCTGGAAGTCAACAGATGCTGGTTCCTCATCGTCAGGGTAGAGAGGCAGAGAGCCGCTCAGACAGTCACCGAGTGCCACCGTTGCCAGCGCTCTGGCCACGCACAGGTTAAGTGCACTGTACAGCCAAAGTGTGTGAAGTGCGGATAGGCCCACCACTCGGCGGAATGCCAGAAGAAGGAGAGCCCCGCCAAGTGTGCAAACTGCCAAGGGGCCCATCCAGCCAGCTACAGAGGATGCCCCAGCTTTCCTAAGAAACCAGCAGGTCCTCAGAAGACAAACCAGGGACTCAGAGCGAAGACGGCCAAGGCAGAGACCAGAAAGGTCACCGCCGGACAGAGGTATGCAGATGCCGCGAACGCCAAGGGCGAAGCCAAACTAGTATTTTTCTGGTAAATAATTTTTTGTAAGCATTTTAAAATAATAATAATAATTATTATAATCAGATGTCTTGCGGTAGCAGAATCACTAGTGAGATGCATAGAACAACTGCTACCACTCTGAAGGACCCGCTTCACCATAACATCTTGGGTCTGAAGTGTATGCATGGCAGAGTAGCACTTTCCATGGCACGTAATGTTCTTAGGAGCTCAGACCTGCTCCTGCAATTAGTGAGAGATCACGAAGATGCAGGGGTGGGGGCAGGATTATTTAAGGCAGCAAAAAGGGCCGCAGATGAACTTGGTCTCGTATTCGACGATAGGCGGGGACGCCGGCGCGGTGCTAACCCAGAGTCAGTCACTGAACTTCAGCCACCTCGCCTGAAGGCCCAGATAAAAGCTGCCGAACAGGAACGTCTGTTTAGGCAGCATGTCGATAAACCCATGCACGGGGTCTTCTACAAGAACCTAGACACACTGGGATTATCGACAAGGCTGACATTTGCCTTTTTAAGGTCAGCCGGGCTAAAGTCGGAGACCGAGGGATTCATTGTGGCCTGCCAAGACAGTGTAAATAACACTTTGGTTTACCAAAGCCGCGTAATGGGTGTAGAGTTTCCTGATATTAACTGCAGGACCTGCCGTCAGGCGCCGGAATCACTCATGCATTTATTTTCCGCATGCCCGGTGTATGTGATTTCGGCCTACATCTGTCGCCATAACGCGGCGTTATGGGTGCTGTACTAACATCTACGGAGTAGACCAGACACCAGTGCTGCATTATGTCCCCAGAGATATCGAGTCCATTGTCGAGAACGAGAGGTGCCGAATTTATTGGAACTTCTCGTTCCCGACAGTCAGGCTGATTCATGCCAACAAGCCTGATATAGTCCTCCTCGACCAACAAAACAAGGTGATGTTTGTGATCGAGTTCTCGGCACCTGCTGAGCCAAACATCACTTTGAAAGAGGAGTAAAAACGGACCAAATACCGTGATCTCCAGTACGAGCTCCAAGTGCTGTACCCGGGCTACTCGGTTAAGATGGTCGTCCTAATAATCGGTGTACTCGAAGGTATGAAGCCTACGCTGCTCTAAGAACTGAAGAAATACCAGCCTGTCAGAAATCAGCCGAATGGCTGGCAGGCCAAAAGAAGGCAGTTATCTTGGGGTCCCTTCATCTACTTAGGGCACACGATTCAGGAATTTACCGTCACTAACCCCACAGGTCGTGGGGAGTGGCTGTAAATATTGCCGGCGCGGCTACCGTGTGGTATCGGTCGGAAAACACGGAAGCCCTGTCCGGTAACGGATTAACCGGAAAATAATAATAATAATAATAATAAGCTAACCGTTATACTCTTCGCCGATTTACTGCACTTTTTATATAATTGTTGCACATTCTATAGGATACTCAAAAAATCAACTAGAAGAACTGAAAGCCAATGGTGATGATACCAAAACCATTAAATATATTAATAATAGACCTTGCATTGTAAAAAAATCAGTGAATTTAAACTAAAAAATGATCCTAATATACTATACAATAGTGATATCATATATTTAAACATCCAAAGCATACTATCACATAAATCTGAGTTAATTGTTAGTATTAGGTGTTATAATTCTGCCTTCATTTTACTAAGTGAAACAAGAACCACAAATGATATTGAAAATTTTGAACTTGATATAAGTAATTATTCAATGGTTCGTTGTGATTCTACTTCAAGGCATACGGGAGGCGTTTTGTTATATATAAGAAATAATATTAACTAGTCACTACATAAAGAATATGTTCTAGATGGGAATTATTGGTGTAAAGTACTAAAAGTGAAACATAGTGGAATAAACTGGTTAATAGGATGTATATATCATTCACCAAGTGCGAGCCATTCTGTCTTTCTAGAAAATTTTGAACAAATATGTGAAGATATTTTTGTGGTGATATTCGAAGTATTCTAATAGGTGATTTTAACTTGTGATGAATTTTATTCCTTAAAAATAAGAAGACTACTTAATGTGTATGGTATAAAGCAAAATGTAAAAATATGTGCTAGATGTACCAATGTCAGCTCAACTTTGATAGATTATGTATTAACAAATTTTGAAAATTTAGCTATAAACATTCATGATGAACCCAAAATAACTGATCACTCGATAATTTCAGCAAATTTCACTAATACTGGTAATAGATAGATAGATAGATATTTTATTGGTGCTACAATACATTAAAAATGCTTACACAAGTCAGAAATGTGAGTATAACATAGATAAGTAGGACAATAACAAAATTGTACAATAATATATAAAATTGTTGTGTGAAATAGGATAAAATAATGTGTAGTAGTGACAATAAAAACAGTTAAATTCGTAAAACATAATAAATATAAGAACAAAATATACAGTTAAAATAAAATTATTAAATATGCACAGTGTCTAGGCAATTTTTAAATCTGAATGATCGTTATCAAGAAATTCATTTAATGTATAAAAGGCCTTGGATTTTAAGTAGGCTTTAATTTTGTTTTTAAACTGCAAGAGGTTTAGGTTCTTTACAGAATTCGGCAGTTTGTTATAAAATTTAGCTGCACAGTAACCTGTTCCGTTGCTGCTTTTTGTCAGTCGAAGAAAATTTAAATGAACTTGTATTGTAGTTGTGTAGTTGGCTGTGCATTTCATATTGATTTTCATGTTGTTTGAGGTAAAGTAGACATTCAAGAATGTAAACACAGGGCAATGTCAGTATATTAACTTGCAGTCATCCCTATATTTTAGATGAGAGAGTATACGAATGCATCTACGTTGTAAGCCAAATACTCTCGTGGCATGTGCTGAATGCCCCCAGTTTAAAATACCATAAGACATGTTAGCATGGAAAGAGCCATAGTAGGCCATGAGTAGGAAGTTTGGGGATATTGTGTTCACTAGGTTACATAAAAAGTAAATATTTTTCAAAAGTTTTGTTGACAATTTTAACGTATGTTGCTCCCAAGTTAAAATTGGATCAAGGTATACACCTAAAAATTTTATGACACCATTTTGTTCATTACGATCTGTTGGGTCAATGTCCCGAAGGGTGAAAGTTAGTGATTGTGTTTTTTCTTCATTTAGTTTTAAACTGTTTGTTAAAAACCATTCGTTAATCCTTTTTATCAGTTATTAAGACACTTTGATGTAGTTCCCCAAGTGTTAAGCTAGTGTTAAGTGCTGTTGTATCATCAGCAAACAATATGAAGTTGGTAACATCGTTACAATTGGGTAGGTCATTAATATATATGGTAAAAAGTATGGGGCCTAATACCGATCCCTGTGGAACACCAGAGTTACTCTTTTTTGTTTGAGAAGTGCACAGGTTATAGTTTACATATTGCTGCCGCTTGTTTAAATAAGATTTTATAAGTGTTACACTGTCAGAATCAGAATCAGAATCAGAATATGCTTTATTGTCAGAAAAATACAAAACATTTGTGTTGACAAAGCCAAACTTAAATACTAATAAAAGTTACAGACATTAAGAGTAAAGAAAAACAAAAAACAACAAACAGGATTACATTTATTTTATGTATAAAACGGTGATAAAAATGGGTCAATAAAATGTGTCTTGAAAGAATTCATTCAGTGAATAATAAGCCTTGGCTAACCAATAATTTCTTAAGTTCTCTTCTAAATTTATTATTGCTTATAATTTGCCTCAAATTTACAGGAAGATGATTAAACATTTTTCTGCTATTATATAGAATTGAGTTTTTTATCTGAGCCGATGATGGAATAGGAAGTGTGATGTTATGAGTGAGCCATGTGTAGCGAACCGAATCCCCGTTTATATCACGTCCAAACTTTTTATGCATGAGGCATGCAGTCTCAAAAATGAATATACACGAGAGCGTCATAATTCCATGCCTCAAAAACAGTGGTTTACACGAGTCTCTTATATTAGCCTTACACATGTACTTTAAAGCCCTTTTTTGCAGCACAAAAATTTTATTAAATAAATATTGCGAACAAGAACCCCAGAAACAAATACCATAACGTAAATTTGAGTCTATAAGGGCAAAGTACGCATTTCTTGCCGAGTCGAAGTTTAATTCATTTGCCACCACTCTAATTGCATAACAATTATTAGCTAATTTTTTACTTAATATTGAGACATGGTTTTCAAATTTTAACTTACTGTCGATATGTAGGCCTAAAAATCTACATTCAGCTTGGTTTTTTATAATTTTGTCGTCCAAGTATACCTCATTCAGGTCGCACTTAAATGTAATGATGTTAGTTTTAGACACGTTAAAAGATAATAAATTAGCATCACACCAATCTTTAATCATTTTTAAATCGCTACTCACAATCTCATGGAGTTCATCGATGTATTTACCATGCCAGAGTATCGTGGTATCATCCGCAAAAAAAGTGAACTTTCCTTGAATATTAACAGAAGCCAAATCATTAAAATATATTAGAAATAGTAAAGGCCCAAGGACAGAACCTTGTGGCACACCAGACATCACTTCCAGTTGTTTTGACACTTTACCATTAAAAATAACTTTTTGATAGCGACCAGATAAATATGACTTGAACCAATCCAGTGTTATACCTCTATGTCAATATTAAAGTTATAATTTATTAGTTTGTTTAGGAGAATATCATGCGATACACAATCGTAGGCCTTCGTTAGGTCATAGAAGCTGGCTGTTGTGTATTTCTTGTGTTCGAAGGTATCCAAAATGATTTGTACAACATTGTTAATTGCCAGTGTTGTGGATCGCTTATTCCTAAAACCGTATTGGCAGGAGTGATATAAGTTGTTGTGCTCAAAATATTCATCTATTTGATTTTTTAAGGCAGCTTCAAAGATTTTAGCCAGTATTGGTACGAGTGAGATGGGCCGATAATTATTTAGTTCTTCGTTAGAGCCATTCTTGTGAATCGGAATTACTTTGGACAATTTTAGTACGTCAGGAAAGATATTGTTTTTAATACATAGGTTAATTAGGTTTGTCAAGGGATACATAATAAAATTTTTGATACTTTTAATGAGCTTTACGTTCATGCCATATGTATCTTTACTTTTACTGTTTTTGAGATTGGATATTATAGTACGTACTTCATTGTAAGTTATCTCCCTGAATTTAAAATGTATTGCCTTATCAATCCTTTTTAAATAATTGTTTTGGTGGAGATTGGTTTTGGATAGATTGTTAATAATATTGAGGGCAATGTCAGTAAAATATGTATTAAAATCGTTTGCAGTTAGGGATTCGCTATTCTGATTATGTAGGTTAGGGTTGTTTCTTTTAACAATTTCCCAGAATGCAGCTTGAGCATTGGAAGAGTTTTTAATGTAATCATCATGAGCTTTTTTTTAGCTTTAGCAATCTCCGAGCGGTACAGTGCTTTGAAAGATTTTATAGATTCATTTGTTATAAGATTACGATCGGTTTTATGTAAACTTTTGAGATGATTCAGGTGTTCACGCATTTCTCTTAGGTGGTCATTATACCAGTTGAGATGGGTGTCATTTTGGGATGTGTCTACTAGTTTTGATTTTATGGGAAAGGATAGTTCAATAGCATTGGTTAGATGATGGAGAAATTTTTCGCATTTACTTTCGGCTGTTAGATTAGGATCTTTTATAAAGTCCCAGTTTACACATTCAATTAGGCTATGGAATTGCTGGAGCCCATGTTCACTGATTGGCCTATAATTTATTCTTGTTATTCTACCTATTTTACATTTGTTTTTAATTCCCATAGATATTGCGAGAAAGATTAGGGTCACAGGTTTTGACAGAGGTTGTATTCAGTTCAAGGTTGGTAAAAATATTATCTAGGCAAATGGTTTCTCTGGTGTTGATGAAAACTGTTTGTCTTAGCCCATAGGATTGAAATATGTTAATAAGGTGAATTGCCTGTGGATCGCTTGTGTTGAACTTTGTGTTAAAATTTTATTATGATTTTTTTTCTAGTGAGAGACAGTTTGTCAAGCAACGTTAATTGTTCAGTGAAAATATCAAGTAATAGTGACAATAACGTTAAGAAACATTCTCGAAACCTCAGTGAAGAAAATTTGTTTAAGATAAATATGAATTTAATTGATTGTAATTTTGAGCTTGATTCTACCAATGTAAATGTAATTTATAATAATTTGCTAAATAATTTGGAACTTGTTTTAAATCAGATTGCGCCTATCAAAACTATAAACTGTTATGCCAATGATTTACCACGGTATGACAATGAAATTATGAATAAAAAGAAAGAAAGAGACAATGCATACAAAATATTTAAAATTAATGGCACTAATGATAATTGGAAGTTATAAAAAAATAAGGAATGAAGTAGTTAACCTTCTGAAAATAAAGGAGCAGCAATTTTATTACAATGAAATAGATAAACATAGAGGTAATGCATACTCAATGTGGAAAACTTTAAAAAAGTTAATAAACCCAAAGAACTTTAATGCTAATTTTAATGCGGGAATACAATTTGAAGTTAATGGCGAAATAACATATTGCAAAAATGAATTGCATATTGCTGAAAATTTTAATAAATATTTTATTCACAGTATTGAGGAAATTGTCGATGGCATTGGAAGTCATGAATATAAATCCAGTAATAACAAATACATTGAGTCTCACTTACATAATTTCAAACTAATAAACCTGCAAGAATTACGAAAAATTGTCAATGAATTAGATAATAAAGGGTCTACAAATGCCATACTGAGCAATAAATTAATTAAGACATCATTTGAAGTTATTGGACATGTGTGGCTGCATTTCATAAATACCTCTCTCGATTCAGGTAAATTCCCTGACGATTTAAAAACTAGCACAGTTATTCCTATAGAGAAAATTAACAATACTAATAAGTCATGAGAATTGTGACCAATTAACACGCTACCGAGTCCTGAAAAACTTTTAGAAAAAGTAGTATATAATCAGTTAATTGATTATTTTAATGATAATAATTTATTCTTTGTAAATCAGTCTGGATTCCGTGCAAATCATTCCTGCGAATCAGCCTTACAATTAACAATAACGGAATGGAAACACAACTTGGACAAAGGGAAATATATGGTTGCTGTTTTTCTAGATTTGAAACGAGGGAAAGACCGATGATTATATTGTTAACCTAGGCCAGTTGCATGTTAGATGCAAAAACTAGTCTTATGTAATTACATAAGATATAATAGTTGTATACTGTTAGTGCAATGGAATAATTAGTGGTTATAAGGGATAAATTATAAGTGATGTGGACAAAATGGGCATAGGCTACCCGATATAGACCCAGATGCTTCAGAGGGTGGTAATTAAAAATAAATATTCTGACATGGATGTGAATTTCAAGGCTGAAAGCAATTACGGTAATATATAAAACCAAAATTCCATAGCAAAAACAAGGAAATTGTAAGTAATAATGGTGAAGTGCCGTCCATAAAATACGTTACTCAGAATTTCACCTTTTTGGACCCATTCCTCCCCCGTCGTCACGATAAGTCACACTTTCAGTGAGACTCCTAACAAATATTATGTCACAAAAGCTATCCCACCCTCCTATAAACGATTTCTTGTGATTAAAAATATCATATTTACAGGCTTTTGGTATGTATGGTACCAGAAAACTGGAAAAATTCTGCTGTTGTTCCTATCGAAAACAGGGAAAACACTATTTTGTGCAACGAATTCCGTCCAATAAACATGCTGCCTCCGTACGAAAAACTTTTGGAGATCGTTGTAAAAGATCAGTTAATCAACTTCATAGAGAACAACAATATTTTGACGAAACATCAAGCTGGGTTCAGAAAGAGTAACTCCTGTGAAACAGCACTACAGTCGGTACTTGTAAATTGGAAAGAGGCAGTCAGCGATAAGAAATATATCGGTGTAGTAATTCTGGATTTCAGACGCGCATTCGAGACTATAGACAGAGAAGTGTTGCTAAAGAAGATAGAAAAGCTAGGAGGAACAGTGCTACAGTGGTCTCGATCTTATCTGTCCAATAGGAGGCAATCAGTTAAGTTTGGTAACAGTACATCAAGCTTAAGAGAAATTCAATATGGTGTACCTCAAGGCTCTGTATTGGAGCCCATATTGTTTATTCTATACATTAATGATATAGTTAGTGTAGTACAAAAATGCCAAATTCAACTATTTGCAGATGATACGCTTCTTTATTGTGTAGGCGATGATATTAATTTTATAGAACACACCTTAAATATGGAATTACGAAATATTTATAAGTGGTTAGGTGAAAACAGTTTAAGTTTGAATTTAGAGAAAACCAAATGTATGTTACTAAAATCCAAATATCGTGATAACCAAACCGTAAATATTGTAATTGAGGGCCATAAAATTGAAAGTGTTTTACAATTTAAATACATTCATTGACAATAATCTAAGTTTTTCGAATCATTGTGAATATTTATGTAAAAAGGTATCAAAAAAAGTTTCGTTCCTTTCTAGAATTGGAAAATTTTTAAGTACATGGACAAAATTAGTGGTCTATAAAACAATAATTGCGCCACATTTCGCTTATTGTCCAACAATTATGTTTATGTTTAGTAAGAAGGAATATTACAGCCTACAAGTGATTCAAAATCATGCTTTAAGATGTATATTAAAATGTGATAGGTATACTCGTGTTAGTTATATGTTGGATAAATTAAAAGTCTTATCTGTGCAACAAATTGTTATGTTAAATGTTTTTATTTTTATATACAAACTATTAAATAATATGCTACCCAAGCATATGTTGGAATTCTGTATATTTGTGTCGGATATTCATAACTACGATACTAGGTCTCAGGGCAACTTCTATATTCAAAGAACAAACTCAATATGAAGAAAATCAGTTATTTATAATGGGACTAAAGATGTATAATGAAATACCGAATAATGTAAAAAATTGTGTAAATGTTAATATATTTAAGCATAAAAGTATAGTGTACGTTAAAGAAAAATGGCCCCTGTTATAATTTAATAGTCTATAATGTTTTATTTTTACAAGTCATTCAGTATGTATGTATTTAAAATCTAGTAATTTAAGTTATTGCTTATAATTTTTTCTGTATTGTGGTAAATCAGTTACCGATGTACTTGTTTTAGCTAAGCTAATAAAGTTAATTGAATTGAAAAAAAAAAAAGTCACATAGCACGACCAACCTTGCTGTAGTTGTACCAGTCGTCTTTAAACAGGTTCGGATTGCGCAAAGTAGAGTGTTTTATTTTATTCTTGTCGAGGATCGGTTTATAAATTTAAATTCAATTTACGGATAGTAAATGTAAGGAATGCGCTTTGAGTTATTTTCTTTTTAACAGGTATCACTAGCTACAATAATAATAATTGTATTGTATGTACTATCTTTAGATTTAACAGAATTTCCAATAAAATACCATAAGTTAAATATCGTATCATATACAGTGTATGTCAAAAAAAATTGCTCACAAGAAAATGATAGGACATGATATTTTATCGATAAAAACCCTATGTTGTTAGTGTTGGAATTGCTTAGTTTTTTTAATGGGTATTTGAATTTGTTCACTGTTAATTTATAGTTGTTAAACTATTCCACCAAGTTATTTAAAAAATGTTTGGCAAAGCTAGTTTCAATGCTTTTTTGAAAAGTTATAACACCATCGCCAACAAATTAATCAGATTAAAAGAAAAGTAAAGATTTTCACTTGAACATTATATTTTATGCCATAACAGTTCATAAAGGAAGATAGAATATTTAAACTTCATTTACTTAATATAAGGTTTCCGACGAAGTACTGCTGTCAAAAAATGACATCCTCGGAATAGTTTCCTGAGATACAGGCAAAAATACCAAAAGAAGTTGCCTATTGATTTATTCTTTGACAAACATTAATTTTTTGAATTGAAATAATTTTTATAACCTTAAATGCAGTAATTCAGATTGCAAAACACTTTATTAGATAACTGAACTGACTAGTTTAAAAATTAGGATTCAGTTTCTTCCTCATCAAAAAACGAATCAAGCCATAAATGCAGGGTGAGTCGGACTAATGACCCAGATATCTCCTCAACCACTTGAAATTAAAAAAAAATGCTTCATATAATAATTGTAGGGGCTCAAAAGTAACAAATTGTAACATTATTTCCTAAATCGAATACCCGACATTTTTTAAATTTATATTTGTCTCTTAGTTTTATATCCAAGCATATATCATTTTTGGACTTATAAGAAATCCGGAATTCGTTTTTTTCTTTACTATTTCAACGTCTCCCATGATTGAAAAATGCATTGTCGAAGATCAAATATTAGTATCACATAAACACAACTTCATTAATAAATATATTTTTTGCATAGTCCTCCATACACAACTCTGACAGAATGTGGGTTCAATTTGTATACCATTGACCAGGAGCAGCGCTACTAAAAACGTTGCACATAGCTTGTAGTTAATCTATTTCTCTTAGAGAATATCTTTTTTACGAAGAATAGATATTAGAAGAACGAGATAGGCATTTTATGAATAATTTCATCCGTAGAAAGGGAGACGAAATGTTTATTTAAATTAGTCACTAGCGGCAGTGAGTAGTGTGGCTACTGTGTATTAGCCAATTGGATTCTAAGATTACATAATATTTAAATATTTGACTTTGGTTATCCAATGGCCATAAGGACCGAAGACAATTTGCGTGCTATTTCAAACCGCCTGAATACAGGCGACACCTTCAGCACCTGGTAGTTTGTCGTCCGCTGTATGGACATTTCGAAAGCATTACGATTATTCTCCTGATATCTACTCTTCATAACTGTTTTCTTATCGAGTGTCGCAGGTGTGCTAATATTCAATATGGGACAAATCATACGTTATAATTCTACAGAGTAACATATTACCTGAAGCCAACTCTGGTTTATTCACAAACCCATGTAAAGGGCCATCTGTTTGAGGTGACCAGATGTGCAATGCCGAGATCAAAGGCGGTTTTCGTAGTATCACCTCTTTTAATACTCTACTCTTTGACATTACCACCAGGCACAAATCAAACAGATGTAAAATTTAAACTAACTGAGGAGATTACCATACAAGTTGTATTGAAACATATTCAATTCACTCGTAACAACATAAGTGAATATAACAATTTAATATCCACAATAAATTATTCTGCCCAGTCCTCCATACCCGTGTATAAAAATTCAAAACCCAATACTAGATTTCAAAATAAACCTTATTGGTGGAACGAAAGTTGCGACCAGGCAGTCAATCTCAGAAAACAAAAATTCTAGGATTTTAGAAATAACCCAAACCAAGAAAATTCGATAGAATATAAAAAGACAGACATGGTTGAAAGAACCACCAAACAGGCAAAGAAAAATGGCTAGAAGAAATACTCGTCTAAATAAAAGCACTCTGCTAAATGAAATATGGGCAAAAGTAAATGCGTATAAAAACAGAAAAGTTGCTAATAGGGTACCCATTGATATTGATGAAGCAAAGTGGATAGAACCCTTCCACGCAATACTCTGCCCACCATGGACTAACACATCGCCTCCAAATTCAACAAGATGATATATACCTGGTTCAACCTTTTACAATCGAAGAACTAAACATAGGCCTCAAACGACACAATAATACATCACCTGGAATGGACAACATACATTATTCTATGCTATCTAAATTACCAAATACTGCAAAATATACATTACCAGACGTTCTCAATAATATCTGGTTAAATAATAAATCAGTGCCAGAAAATTGGTCTAACTACATCACAATGCCTATTTTAAAATCAAGCAAACCGCAAAATCGAGTACAGTTGTATTGACCCATCACATTAACATCTTGGGTACTCAAAACATACGAGAGAATGATTAAGAATCGTATGGAACACTGGTTAGAGCTTAACAAATTACTACCATCGAGTCAACTCGGTTTTCGTAGAGAAACATCCACACAAGAAAGCATAGGTAATCTGGTCACCGACATTCAATTTTCTCTCACAAACAATTCCACAGTCTCCTCAGCATTCATCAACATAAAAGGCGCATATGACAATGTCAACTTAAAATTGTGTCGAAAAAAATTAAAAATATAGGAATCCCACATCCTATAATCAGAAACATATATAACCTTTACCAGAATCGTAACATATATATCAAGGTATCCAATCAGCATCTAGGACCTCCCCAAACTTCCTTAGAATTACCTCAACGCAGCATTTCAAGTCCTCCGCTGTACATAATATGCTCCTATGGCTTTGACCTCATATTCGATAAGGACACAAAGGCGTTACAATTCACTGACGACATCTGGACATAGACACCTGTAACCTAAAATTAAATGAGACCATGTAGAAAGTATACCACTGGATCACAACAAATGGATTAACAATAACAGAAAATATTTCAGTAGTGGTTACTTTCACTTGAAAACGGTTTCAGCCTCCAAATGCTATTCAATTACACGATTACCATTTCGCAAAGAAAACATCAACAAAATTTCTGGGAATCATCCTCAACAAAAAATTAAACACCAAAGATGAAATGCAGATCCCAATATGGCACTGCTGTTTTATAACAGCTATGTCAGATTATGGAAGTATATTTTATTGAGGTATTAAAAACAATGAAATAGTCGAAAAATTAGCAAAATATGCAACTGAAAATGGAGTGCACCACTATTCATTAAAAACACTCAAAGAAGATTTATACCCAATATTTAAGGCAAGAATGAAATCGCAATGGCAACTGCAATACGTGAAAAGAACGTTTTACTAAAATATACAACCCCAAGATTTAAAAACATCACCAACAAAAATTTTATAAAAACCGCTTGTAGACGCAGCAGTAACCATGCTTTGTATCCACAGTATGAAGCGAAACTTGTCCTGGTGAACAACCCATATTGTATATGTGAAGAAATTGCTGATCTACAACACATTATATTGGAATGTGTACTTGAAGTATCAAATTTGATAATCTTTATAATGACTCAGGAAAGAATTTCTTTTCCAATAAATATTTCCACATTATTACAAACAAAAAATATTAAAGTATATTCATCATTGTACAAATAAATCAAAAACACCAACATCAAATTATATAGGTATATATAGTCCTATAATTTTAATCAAAATTTCTTCTAGTATGGCTATGTAGGTATAGTTGTAACATAGGTATAGATATAGCCATGAAATATTTTCTATGCTCTCATAGAGGATAGAACTCCATTCTATAAATACGAGCCTCCTCCTGTCCTAGATAATGAGCAGGTTAAGCTGTATTGGAACAGGGAAATCAGTACTGACAGAACAATAACGCACAATAAACCAGACATAACACTGAGACTCAAACATACAAAAACCACATACCTCATCGAAATATCCATTCCAAATAGTAACAACATAAAAAAAAAACATCATGAAAACATCGAAAAATAAACGAATGTCAGCAGAAATCAAAACTCTGATACCAGAGCTCCGTTCACATTGTCCCTATTATAATATCAGCAACTTGCCTGATCCCTAAAACAATCCATGAAAGTCTAGCACGTCTTCAAATAGATCCACATATACACATTGAAACACAGAAAAATATAATAACAAATGCAACAAGTATAGTTAAAAAATTCATGCAAATCGCATAAAAAATATAATAGTTTAACCAACATCGACTTGAATTTAGATGTAGGTTGGCATTTTATTGTATTGGATAGTGTATTGACTAACTGGATTCCATAAGATTTGATACTGGTTTGAGCTCTAGTAAGTCTGATATTATTAATTCTGGGGTCATTATTGCCACTAGTCAGGTGATCGTAAAAATCCTTATTTCTATTATATAACGATATGTTATTTTTGACATAAGTAAAGCTTTCTAATGCATAAATGCATGGTAGTGTAAGAATTTTGTATATTTGAAAAATGGGACTGGTCTCTTCTCTATAACCTGCATTGCCTATTATCTGATTGCTACCCCTCTGAAGACCAAATAGCGTATGCTTTCCTGCAGCATAGGACAGATGACGAGACTGGAAAAGTGCATAATATGCTGTTATTAATATATTTTTTGAGAGCTTTGTGGATACTTGTGAGTATATAGATGTTTCTGGTTATTATATTTGCAATATAATTTGTATGTTCATCACTTTTAACAACTGGGTTTTAGGTAGACTTCCAAAATTTTTATAAACTTTGAATTTTTCTCCAGAGTGTCTTGTCTTTTGAAGATGTCATTGTCACTGTTTTATTTTTATTTATAAATATTGGCCAATACCGGTAATCAGCCCCAATGCCGATATACCGACGTCAATATCGGTATCAGTCAATCCCTAATACTAAATAAATAAAATGCTGTTTCTTTCATAACATCATCTCTTACTGCTGAAATATTTAAACATTTCAAAATACGACATGCAAAAAAACTCTTTGATAATATTGCTGAATGCCTTTGACACAACTTCGAAAACTGTGGAGTCACACACATAATAGTTTGACAGTTTGATTACCTTTCATTTCTTAATTTATAAATTTAGAGAAAACTATTTTTTTCCAGTGGGTAAAATGTGTGCTGCACTGAAAAGCACTTAAATTGTGAAGACGAGATCCGATTCGGAAATACGCGTAATTAGTGATGACGTCACTTGACGGATTATGTCAAGAGACTGAACCCAAACAAATATTTGGAAGTGGTTTGTCATATATGTCATTTATTATTATACAAATATTTATTACTATTTGGTGATTTTAAGAAATAGCTAAGGTTAGTATTAAACAAATATGATTTCTAAATGTTGTTTACATACTAATTTCACAAATTATTGCTGTAATAAGAAAGAAATATGCAAATTATTAAAAGACACTTAACCTCACTTACATGATTTAAGAAAATGTTTGGGTTCAGAATCACTCAACCGTAACAAAAATGACATATGTGACGTCACACTAATTATGCGTATTCAAGGCGTTTCAATGTTTACATTGATAGAGAATTCATGGTATGATGAAAGCTTTCCAAATTATTATGATTTTTTTAAACTTTGTATTTGAATTGAAAACTAATTTTAGATTCGTATTCTACGAACCAAAATTTGTGTATCCTAAAAAAATTTCGCAAAAATTAAATGCACTATTCTACAGAATTACTGTCAATTCATTAAACTACAGTTTGGATAATTAATTTTACTTACCGCTCATAATTAGCATTTACTTCCTCCTTCTCTGTTTTTATCGAGGCACTCTTTATTTCTGCCATCATAATATCATCTTCTTCAATGTCAATATAGCTCTCTTCACTTTTGACGCCCAACTCAGCATTCTGTGAGCCGACATTTGATACATATATAGGGTTGATTTCTATGGGTTCCGTTTTTAAAGAATGTTGATCTACTTCTGAGATCAGAGAAATATCTTCCCCAATTTCAGTCTTAAAATTTAGCAGGTTTTTTGTGTCAAGCTCTGCATTACCTAATTCAAGAAAGTTCTCGACTTCCATGTTGGTATTAATATCTCTCTCTTCAATTTTAATACCATTCTCTTCGATTTTAATGTTCAGCTCGGCATTCTGTGAATCCACATCTGGTGGATATTTAGGTTTGATTTCATCGCTGTCTACTTTTAAAGAGCGATTCATTTCAGCGGTTATAGCAATATTTACACCAATTTCAGTCTTCATATTAGCTATTAGTACATCTTTTGTCTCAAACTTTGTATTCTCAAGTGTATCGATGTTCTCAACTTTCATGTTGGCATTGAGATACACTCTAGACTTTTAAACACAACACGATAAGTAAGACAACAAGGCTCACATCACTGCTATCAGAATTTGCCTTATATTTCTTATTTGGGACAGTTCTGAAAGAATAACAAATTACTTTGAGTGAAGAGTTCTGTGGTGAAGATCACACATTAAAAATTTCTTCACGAGTTAAAATTTTATAATAAGTACTACCTAATAAATTTTTGGTAGAAATTATCATTTTATCAATATTATTAAATAATGCACAAAATAAAATACAAACATTTCAATAACCATGTAACATTCAGCGAGCAATAACCTCAAAAACTGGACTTTACGTACTTGTTTCTACATAAAGCACAAATTTTTGCGACATACCGGGTTAAATAAGAGTGGTATGTAGTAGTTAGACCCCCACCATATTATTATATATTTTTGCAAACCAGTGACGCAAAAATGCTAATAGTAGGAAGTTCCTAACCTCTTTTAGTATTCAAACTATTAATAAAATAGGTGTCTATACCAAAATATCCTTTGAGGGAAAGAGGAGAAATGTACAGGAAGAAAAGTACAGGGGGATCTAGTCAATTTCTATATTTTTAAGCAAAATAATTGCAATATATATTTACCGCTTAATAATATATTTGATGTCTCCATGTCCACAACATGTCTCACATCCGAACCTTCATGGTTTACAGATATTTCGACCAATTCGTCCATTATTATGATAGTTTAAATTATTTTTTATTTATAAATTCAAAGAGCGGTTAGTTTATGGGCTTGACAGTAAACAAGGACAGCCATACATACCGCTTCTAACCTACGTCGAGAACTGGGTAAGCTCAAGCTGCGGTTAGAGTTTTCACATACCAAGAGTCACGTGAAACCATACTCCCCTATTAAACCACTTTTCGCGAAAATGAAGCGATAAGCTAATAATACATACTACAACTTACCCGGTATGTCGCAAAAATGTGCTTTTGCACGTGACGTCATCAATCAACCCTGGAGGTAAAATAACCTTAAAGTCTTTGTATGTTTACAACGTGATATTGGTGTGTTTTTATTTTTAATTCTAAATAACAGAGTTTATAACGATATTTTAATAATTTTAAAAAGGTAGGTACTTGTGTACATGTGTTACTAAAGCACATAAAGTATTTTTTATTATAGAAAATGATCTACGTTCTTATTATGGAAAGCTCGATGAAGTACATCAAGAAAGATATTTATCAAAAATATCTCTATTGGGAATAGATCCGTATGTGATTAATTTAGAAGATTGTTCTACAGCACTAACAGATTTTCCTAAAATATTGTATCCAGATATAGTAATATACCTATCTTGTACACACTAAAAGTGCTTTTACCATGGACGAAGTGAAAGCTTATAACCAGGCAGTATGTGGATGGGTGAAAAAAATATGTGTAAAATCATTTGGATCATATATTCTAGTGTTAGGGAAAGTAAGTAGGTGATTAAATTTGGATCATTTGTTACAATGTTTTTAATTGCAGGTGATGCATTCCCAACGTTTGCATGAAAAATTATTGTCACCATGGATAATTTGTGAAAAAGAAGGCAGCATTATTTGTGCACATTGTGACTGTGTTGCTGGACTTGGGGAAGTTTGTACTCATGTTGCAGCAGTTTTCTTTTCCATTGACGATGTTATGAGAAAATTAGATGTGACTCGCACAGGTGTTAAAGCTTATTGGATGCCGCCATCTAACAGACTAGTGGAGCCAAAGCCTGTTTATGAAATGGATTTATCAAGTCCAAAGAGAAAACGTTTAGATGAAACTCCAGTTATGACACGTGATGAAGAAAAAAATGATATTCCTTCTTTATCGGAGGAAGAGAAACGAAATTTGTTATCAAATTTGATGGAGGCCTCTGGTACAGTTTTACACTTGGTAACAATACCATTTTCAGAACAAATTAGGGATAATATTAACAAACGGAAAGATTTTCACATAGTCATTTTATAAAGAAGATTTTGAACAAAAATCTCTAGCTGAACTTCGACAAATCGGTAAGTTTACTAGTAAAATTACAGTGTATTAATTTATCTACCTTTAATGTCCATATCTATTACTAAATATCTTGTTCTTTTATAGGTGAGCAAATCAATATAGCATTACAACTTGAGAATTGTGAGGCCATCGAGATTGAAACGAAAACACAAACAAAATGTAAGGCTTAGTTTCTGTACCGCAGAGGAAGGGTAACTGCTTCAGAGTTTAAAAGATGTAGAACAAATATTGAAAATCCATCAATTTCACTCACCAAAGAAATATGTTACCCTACAACCCATCGTTACAAAATTAAAGCCCTGGACTATGGACGCAAGAAAAGCAAGCTTTCAAGGATTTTTCGTTGGAGATGAAAAAAACCCATAAGAACTCGAAAACATGGGTTTATGTATAAGTCCGAAGTATCCTTATTTATTTACACGTTGGTATATGCATATTCTGAATAAGGCTAAAGAAAAAAACGGTCGATTGCTGCCAGCCGCGTAGTGCATATTTAGCCTAATAATAAATATTTATTTTCATTAAACAGACATAAAGAAATGGAAACTAACAAGTTTTTCTATACAGTTAATGATAAAATTTTGTGAATAAATTTTATTTGTAGTTTTAATCAAGGTTAAGTATATTTTATTTATTAAGCTAAAATTTCATATAAAAATAAATTGTATATATTATTTTTTTGTTTTAAATTAAAATATTTCCTTAACTGTTAGTATATATCGTCGTTCCGGAAGAAAAGTGACACAATTCAAAATTTGTATGTTTTGGCTTTCTTGCACAAAAAGTTGACAATTACGATAAAGATGTCCCTGGGAAAAGGTCATAAATAAAATGCCTCAATTTCGCCACTTACACGCGTCGTTCCCCCGTCACAATTATAAATAGTGTTGTGTATCTGAACTGAATGCACTACATTAAATCAATAGATTTGCTTTAATAGCAGCGATATAAAAAAAGGTAATAGTTATACCTCTCTCATTACAGCTTATTCAGCAAAGCTTTTAAAATGTTAACTATTTTAAATTCTCTTTTCTGCAAAACTATGTTTTTTGAGTTGTCACTTCTCTTCCGAAGTGACGATATATTTTTTATGCTGGGTAATAATAAAACACCTTTCAAAATTGAAAAAAAAAAAATATTAATAGATTCATAATATAAGGAACTACTACTAACTAGGTACTAAAAAGTGCACATTACACATGAATACGCAACTAGAATAAAAAATAATCAACACATACAGATCCCAAATAGTTACAATAAAAGTATAAATTTAAGATTTATTAATTATTTGGCTCCAAAATTCTACAACCTACTTCCACTAAATATAAAAAAAAATAAAGATTCGTAAAAAATTTAATGCATGCAAAGAATATGTAATAGAAAACTATAATGCCTTCATTCACTTGATGAAACAATTCACTTAATGAAATAATGCTCTTTATGAAATAATGTAATTTGTGCTATGTATTTTTTTGTGTATTGATACTAATGTATTTTTATTTTTGATACTTACGATTATATAGACTAACTTAGAGTCTCATTTTAATTGTACATACAGATGATTTCGTTCATCTAGGTACAATACTAATTAATATAAGTTTAACATTTATATAATATTTATATTTTGTACTTAGATTTTGTTGATGTAATAATAAAAATAAAAAAAATAATATATAACAAATATTACTTAATTGGCACAATACCAGGACATAAATTAATAAGTGCAAAGCAAACTACCACAATATTTTATCGATTAGTGCGAAGTGATTATCAGTTTTTTTAAATAAATATTTGTATTTTCTTGACCGTTGATATCAAATTAACTTGATGTATCCTGGGATTTTTCGGTCATCTTTAAATGAAAATTCTTATATTTTCTTACGTTTCGGTTTTATTAACCATCGTCAGAGGAAAAACTACAATATTTATATCAACGTACAATTATTTTATGTGAATTTACAAATTTAATTTTATTACTTACAATTTAAGAAATTTTTTGTTTACACTATATTAACATTTTACGTTTATTTCTGTTGAAAGTTTTAATGCAACTAAATGCTGAGCAAAAGTATTGCCTGCTTTCTGGTCTGTGTTATGTCACTATTGGTACAGTTTATTTAATTTATGGATGTTACTTATGAGGTTTTCTCTAAAGGCTGGTAGTGCGAAATATGATATTTTAAGAATTATCTTGCGGACTTGATGGAACGATGTAAAAATATATGTTGTTTAGTAATATCCCCTTTTTTAGTTAATTTAACAAATTAAAGTATGTTTCACTTAAATTCTATATATCAGTGCGGTTGTTTATTGCGTTGTTATGTCTTTTAATTTGTAACATTTCATGTATTGTCCTTCGATGATAATTTGGTTCCTTTTGTAAAATTTTTGTATTGTCAAAGTTAAAGCTATGGTTATGGTCTAAAGCGTGTTTGGTAAGAGCTGTCGAGTTTTGATTTAGTGTTCTTATATTATATTTGTGTGTATATATTCGTTTATGCAGGTATTGTTTTGTTTGGCCAATATATGTACTATTACAATTATTACAGTCTATTTTGTAAATTGCGTTTGTTTCGTCTTTTGGTTGTAGTTCGGGTTTTAATTTTGTAAAGAATTTTTTTGTTGTAGTATAAGGTTTATGCGCTACTGTTATATTGTGTTTTTTTAATACATTTGAAATATTCTCAGATACGTTTGGTATGTAAGGCATGGATACATAGTTGTTATTATTCTTAATTTTTTTATTCATATTCTTATTATAGATATTATGTATTCTTTTTTTAATTATTGGTTCATAAAAATGTTTAGGATAGGAGTTTGTTTCGAGGACGGTTTTAATTTTTTTCAAGTTGTTTTGCCTATATTTTGGATGTGCAAGTTGAATGGCTCGATCTGTTAAACTATTAACAACGCTCTTTTTGTAATTGGTAGGAGTATGTGAATTATAATTTAAGTATATTTGCGACCAAATTTCTTTCGTGTACCAGTTAGTATCAATAATTCCGGATTCATTATATTTAATGGTAATATCTAAAAAGTTTATGCTTTTTTCTTTTTCAATTTCGGTTGTGAATTGCAAGCGTGGATGAAAACTATTGAAATTATTAACAGTATATTCTATTTTATTTTTTGGTAAACAGATAATACAGTCATCTACATATCTTTTGTAAAAAATAGGTTTATAATTTAATGATTTTAATATCTGACATTCTAATTCCTCCATAACTAAGTTTGCAATGGTGGCCGATATGGGTGAACCCATAGCAGTTCCGAAAATTTGAGAGTAAAATTGGTTGTTGTATGTAAAATATGTAGAATTTAAACATAATGTAATGGCACTAACAAATTCGTTTTCAGTAATGGATGTATGTTTACTAATTTCAGACCATTTGTTTTTTACACATTTTATTGCAAGTTCTGTCGGTATGTTAGTATAAAGTGATGTGACATCAAGTGAAATTATACAATGGTCTTTAGGCACTATCTGTTTTTTTATAAATTCGCAAAATTGCCATGAGTCCTTTACATAATATTCTGTTTTTCCCAAAACCTTACTTACTATATTAGATAAAAATTGTGAAAGGTTGTATGTGGGACTGTCTATATTATTAACTATTGGTCTTAATGGGATATTTTCTTTGTGTAGTTTTGGTAGGCCATATATGAATGGGGCGTGGCCATTATGACAGATGAGTTTATTTTTTTGTTGTTCAGTAATTAGATTTTTTCTGAGCCATGATTTAATAATGTTATTAATACTGTTTTGAATTTTTTTTGTTGGATCTTGGTTTTGTTTTTTATATGTAGTGGTGTCATTGAGCATGTTATGGATTTTTCTTTCATAGTCTGTTTTATACATTATTACTGTTTTGTTACATTTGTCAGCCATTAGTATAAATATATCTGAATTTTCCGTTAAAATTTTTTTAGTTTCGTTAATATAATGATTTAATTGGGTTCTAGTTTTATTACTTTTTTAAAGGTAATCAAAGGGAAAGTTCCATGTAATATTTTGTATTTCCTCCTCAATAGACCAATAACTCTTTCTACATGAATTCTAATACTAGCTAACTTTCGGGTCGTTTCGAGATCAGTAGCTCCTAGCTGTTTTTCCCTCTCTTAAATGTAGGATATTTCACTTCGGCACAATAAATTTTTACCGAATCGTTTATCGAAAATCCTCGATTTGCCAAAACTAAGTCACCTGGAAGTAAATTATCCAAAACATTACAGTTTTCAGCTATAAATTTATCAGTGGCACTTCCACCATAAGCATTTGATATAAACATAATTAAACCTTGAGGAGAAATTCCTATTAAAAATTTCACAGTATGATGATGTTTATAATTTGACCAAGTTCTAGCTGATGCATCCAGATTTGATGGTTTCTCTATAAATAATTCAAAGCAATCAATAATTACAGTCGTTTTCTTACCAAATATGGTTTTGAAACAATTTGGCATATTAAGTTGGAGATCTTCTCTTTCTGGCCAATACACTAAATTTTTTAAGCGACAATACAATACGTGAATAGTATTTTCAAAAATGCGTGCAGCGGTGGTTCGATGGCAAAGGAATCTGTTAGCTAAATCTGTAAATTGCAAATCAAGGCGTAATTTCATTAATGTCATTAATAGCTGTTGAAATTTAGAAAGTGCTGAATGATCTAATAAATATGGTTCTACTATTTGGAAAATATTGTGCACATAAATGTATTCTGGAAAACCTGTGTAATATAAAACGAATTTTTTATTGATTTTTAAGTAATCTTCATTTAATTTAAATTTACTTATTTCTTCTCGTAAACCATAAATTTCTTGGCATTCTGTAGAGGAAACTGTAAATTTTCAACACTATCTTCTTGCAGTTCCTCAGCGTCCATATAGCTTGATCGGCACTTTCCTCCATGGTACTTGATTCCAGCATCTGTAATCATAAAGAGATTATTACACCTTATATAAAAAAAGACCCCTTTAAACCCTAAAAAGAAAAATAAAAATAAAATTCTCCATGTAGCATACAAAAGGAAAATAAAAAAAATCCACTCTGGATATTTAAATCTTCGTCTGCATTTGGTACCCTCTCAGCTCTTCTTTTTCCTCTCCGAAATCTGTCCATGCCATGTGATTGTAAGGAGCTCGCAACGGAAGTGTATCCCATATTTTGTGATGGAATCCAATCGGGATTTCTATCATCTTTTAATGATGCCGGTTTTCCTAAGTTAAGTACATATTGCTTTTTAACATATTTTGCCTATATACTGAATTCAATTATATAATGTTACCTGAAATAAAATGTTTAGAACACACTCTAGCATACTTGATTTTAGTTTCTGTAAAGTCTTCTCTTTTAATGACATTTATCCACAATTGCCTTCTTCTTTGAGATAATTCACTCACTTTTCTATTTAGGCCATACATAGAGGGAATTCTACAATTGAGTTACTGCTTAAATAAAGTAATAGCATATAATAACACCAGGTATTTTACCGAAGGCATTACTACGTTTATTTTAAGAATATCTAGTTATAACAGCATGCAATATCACAATTAAGGTTTATTATATCACTTATTGTTTGAAGTCTAAAGTTTTTATACTCTAGAAATTGTTTAATTAACTAAATATGTTCACATCCACAAATGTTTACATTGAAAATGCTGTGTCAGCAATAGGTTATTACGAAAGCGTAGAAGGGACATGGTTAGTTGTGTTTTTAATCTCGCACTGTAAGTTACATTTTGACATACAGTGTAAGGTACACTGTAACTTACATTTTGGTATTCCAGATACATTTGATTTGCTTTTAAGGTAAATAATCATAGTTACTACCTATACTATTCGTTATTACTTATTACTAACCAAAAGTCCAAACATGAAAAGGGAACTTATCAAATTTTATTTTAATCTTGGGCTTCGTCAATCAGAAATTTTATATTTTCTTGTGAAAAGTCATAACATTATAATTAGTTTGAGGCAGTTAAAACGGCTACTGAAAAAAATGGGGTTGTACAGAAGAATACATTATTCAAATTTACGTGAAGTACAGCAATTTATTGAAAGACAAGTACAGGGGTCAGGACGTCTCCATGGATACCGTTGGATGCATTTGAGGTGCTTGCAAAGTGGACTTGTAGTTAAACGAGAAACGATAAGACTACTCTTGCACTTGGTTTATCCAATAGGAGTTTTTAAACGGAAAAGAAAGAGACTTAGAAGGCGACAATATTTTAACAAGGGACCCAATCATTTGTGGCATACAGACTCATATGATAAATTGAAACCATATGGTATTGGTATTAATGGTAGCATAGATGGATTTTCGAGATATATACTATATGGCTTAAGGCAAATTATACAAATAATCCTGCAGTTATTTCTTCATACTATATAAATGCTATAGAGGCACTATGGCTGCCCTAGAACTGTAAGATCTGACAGAAAACAGATTTGTAGAACAAATGCAAATATTTTTAAGAAGCAATAACTCACAAAATGTCAATACTTTACCTGCCCACATATATGGAGCGAGCACTCATAACCAAAGGATAGAAGCATGGTGGGGTATATTAAGAAAA
This sequence comes from Stenurella melanura, assembly GCA_963583905.1. NCBI lineage: Eukaryota > Metazoa > Arthropoda > Insecta > Coleoptera > Cerambycidae > Stenurella > Stenurella melanura. The sequence continues at coordinate 95,138,443 of OY757315.1, forward strand.
CATAATTCGAAGTTCTGGATGAACCTTTTTGAGGGCTTAAAAATCCAGAATTTTTTTTCTGGATCATTTCTAGATAAAGCTCTTATTCAATTTTGTGTTTTAGACTTAATTCAGGTAGGTACCTATTCTTTTTTGGCAAAGTTTCATGTTTAATGACCATATATAGCTATATAGGAACCTTATTCTATTATTTGTGAGGAACCATATAGACTGTATTTATCACACAAGAATTTCCATCAACATTTTTTTGTTTTCATTAGAAAATGTCTAGAAAACTTAAAAAATATGAGAAATTTCCACCACTATATAGGTACTAATTTTCATTGATATGAAATTTAATTTTTAGGCAAAAGTAATAATAAAATACGTGTTATTCTATAAATACTATTTTATATATATTAACGTTTTTTGTAGAAAGAACTTGATGAAGTGGTTCTAGAATGAAATAGTCGCAATATCTCATCGTCAAGAAACTCTCGTGCTCCAGTTGGCAAACCATTACGTATGTTTATGATTCCTGATTTATATGGAACTAAAGCTTACATAGTAAATATATCAGCAGACGAAATTTCTGCATGCAAGGAGCAAGTATCAATTAACCACTTAGAAGTTTCTTGCTGTGATAAAGATATCGCTGAGCTTTGTAAAATTCTTATGGAGGAAAATGGAATGGAAATGTCTATACTAATTTGTACGAAGCTATAGATCTTTATATAAATTTAAGAAATATTCTTGTAGAATTATTGTAGAAACGTGTGAAAACTCAATTTTCAAATTAAAGAAAATCCTATTTTAGTAAGTTTTTTTATTTGCATTTCAGAAAAGTAAAAAATATGCATTCTTGAAAAAAATTAAATTCATACTTATATCAATTATTTAAAGGTCTACCTGATGCCTTGAAAATAATTGTTATAAAACTCAACAAAGTAAGTAACAGTCAAATATATATAAAATATAAATAAAAAAACGTTCACAACAAATTATTAAATCCTAACAAATATAAACAGCCTATTAAGTTTTTGGCCTTATATAAAATAAACATTCTATAAATAATCAGAATATGATTTATATTCAAATAGATATATAGTATATTTATTAAGAGCATTTTGTCTGAGATCTCCAATATTTTCTCTAAAACTTATTCAATAAAAAACGCTAATAGTATTCAAATAAAAATTTATAGCAAATGGAGTTTACTAAACTAGTACACAATCAGTGAGCAATCAAAAAAGTCTATTATGTAAAAAAAAAATGCGTAAGTAATTTTATTCTGTAAAACTATCAATCTGTTCTATATTTTTCCTGTTTAATGCCTTTTTTGAGAAATGGGGAACATTTGATTTTAAACAATCTGTGAATCAGTGTGTGATGTAAATACCATAATATACTAACACTTTTTAAAGAATTAAAAAGAATAGACCCCTTGTCTCAAAGATTGCTCAAATAATGAAGGTATATTAAAATACTTTTATACAATATCCAAACATTTGCATCAAACAAATTATTGAAATCGGTTCTAAATTCAGGAATATTTTTATAAGTTTTAGGGATTTCTAAAGTACACCCACAAGTATGTGCTACTGGAATCGAGGCTACTGCTGTCCACTTGCTCCAATCCATATCATGCCTTAAAAAGGGTACCTTATAATCAGTATCTATGGTAAAACGATCATAAAATGAAGATCAAAATTCGTTCAAACCATCACGGAGTATACCACCAGTATCAAATCCAGCCTCAACTTCTCCGTTTGTATTGATAATTTCAACTTGAAGAACATTGTGTATATAGACTGGGTGAGTTTGAAATGCCGTGATCAGCTCTTCTAAAATGAAACCTCTATGTATTATTAAACTTTGAACAGAAATATCTCTACCGGTAGACTCCAGCATATCTGCCAGGAATCTTGGTTTATTTCTTGCTCATATGAAATTGAAGTATCCACTTCATTTTGAATTTCATCAAATTCATTAAAATAAAAGTAATCACTAGCTGCCATATTGTTGGGAAGTTCTGGGGTTTGAATACTTTCAGTTGCGATGGAACCTTCTATTTGTAGGGCACTACAAGTATCTGCTTGTGGGGTTGGCAAAACATCTTCTGCTTGTGAGGCTGTAAAAGCAGTTTTTACTTGTAGGTTTGTAGAAATATCTTCCCTTTTTCTGTTCATCTCAGGCGAAATTATTTCTGTGAATACCAAGTATACTCTCAATCTAGTTTGACAACACTGATGAAACATTTCATCTACAGTGATATCGTTTTTAATGGGTTTTCTCATAGAATCCCACAGATCAAAATAAAATTTAACCAATAAACCTTTTGAAGATTTACCATTCTCAAAAAAATATGACTTTGCTTCCACAATATCTTCCTTTTTTGATGTTCTTGGCATTGACTTGCATTTCGGTACTGATGAGCATTATGACAAACTATCAGTACCTAACAGAGAAAAAAAATACTGCCTTAGTTCTTCTGAATTTCAGTAAAACTTTTGACACATTGTACCATAATATAAGTAATAATTATCTCACGTTTACATTTCACTGGGTTTACATGCATGTTGACAGCAAATTATTTGAAGGAAAGATAACAAAGAGCAGTTCTTAATTAATCAGATATCAAAAAGTTTAAATATTACACGTGGTGTATTGCAGGGTTCCACTCTGGGTACGTTGTTCAATAATACATTCAACCTACATTATTATTGCAGGTGAATATTATATTTATACCGATGACAATCAACTTTTCCTTTCGTTTAATTACTCAAGTGCTAAACAGGCGGATGGTGTTTTTAATGTCTTATTGAGACGGTACCGGTGGGCTAGACAGGTGTTGAAATCTTGGTATTGCTCTTGGTTATTAGGCAAAGTTATATAAATCACATCCTAAAGCAAGAGGCGAAAATGTGGGAACCCGACAATTGCATTAACATCACTATATGTCTATGTATACATGCATGTTCTGGTGAATGGTGAAATAGCAATAGCTAAACTCTGCCAGGTCGTTATATTAAAAAAAAAATTAAACCAGTATATAACTATGCCACAGAAAAGTACTCTTTGTTAATTAACGCAAAAAAGTACTCAAGGGTTATTCTCGGTGCTAAATATAAAATGAAAGTAATAATAATTACCGCATAGAATACAAAACTTAGTGTCGTGAGGAATATTTAAAAATCAGCGACCTTGAACACTTGTAGCATTATCCGCAAATTTCTCGCTTTGATGGAACTCACTTATCGCACATCTTGCCGTCAGGCTGATGTGCATAAAAGAAGGTATTGCTCAGTGTGAGAGAAAGAAAGAAATACTATTAATAAGCTTATTTATTCAATAAAAACATACACAGAATACGTAAAAGATGCACAATACTCTGATTGGTTACAATGACGCAAAGATTATAGAAACACTCTAAAAAAAATATGTCTAATGATCATTGAAATAGGAAGAAAAAAAGCTAAAACATTACACATTAAAATTCGGTCAGAAAAATATTCGTCCACCGTGTAATAGCATTCTCTAATTAAAATATATTTAAAATCTTTTTTAAATTTACATAAAGGTAACTTTCTCTGTCTATCTGGCAAATGATTATAGACTTCAATCATTGAGGTCGACACACTTTTCTATACTTATCAATGTACAATGTACGTATATTATTTAAAACAAAAATGTAATTTACAGGAATCTGTCTTTGTTAGGTTAAATACATTGCGAATGCACCTATTTTGTAAAACTTGTATTCTATTATTAAATATTTCCAAAACTTTTAATATCTCAGTAAATATGCAACAAGTGCATATCACATACCAGGCCAAAAACTTAGGTTTAATAATACATCACTCGTTCAGACTCAAAACACAAGTTAACAATATGCCTACGCTAATTTAAAACTATATAAAACATAAAGGTAGACATTTATTAAATCAAAAATGAAAAATTTTATTGTGAAAGTTTGGTATTATCCCAATTTAATGGTACTGACACTTCTTATCATGTATGCATTGATCAAAACGATTCATACAGGATCCAAAAATTTCAGAATATATGTCTAAGTTTTACATATAGAATCAGAAGGTTAAATCACATAGCACAAACTACAAAACGCACACAGATCAAACATAAAAAAGAGAATATTTCATGTTCCACCTTTCTATTCCAAATTAGTTCTTCTAAAATCACCTCAATATTTATACAGCAAAATATGATACTGTACCAATGTTCATATTTGAAATGTTTGTCACAAAGATTTGCTCTCAATGCCACGTCATACCACTACATTCTATCAGCGACCGTTTTCTTTCAACATGGCATAGTCGGCACTAATAAACTGAATGATTTTAAAACCATTTCGCTAAACTTATTTAAAATTAAATGTAACGTTTCCTAATGAATAATAAATTTTAATTACTAATTCTCCTATAAATAATTGAACTGATCGATTGTTATTCTCCGGTTCTCATCAGATACAAAAATTGTATATATGCTGTCATTATTGTATATAAGTAAAAAAAATTGTACATATATAATTTAACAATTGGTATAAAAAGACATATAGTATAAAATGGGCAGCTACTGGAAGAGATCATCCCACCACCTGATTACAAAAATTTCTTAATTATGTTTTACAATTAGACTAAAGTACCTAGAAAAGATGGAATTAATGCCTGAACACATAGAGAAAGTAGACCCCAGGAAAATCACAAATTTTGTAAAAAGCCTGGGAGTCCTGGGCAACAACTAATTGTAGGGTAAATCACAAAAGATCTTTTGATGCGAAGAAGGGCTGAATCTACAATCTATCACTTATGCGATGCATACCTCCGTTACGTGAATGTTAAAACTGATACTTAACGGTCCGCTATTGCAGGACTCGGTAGAAACTCGCTAGAATTAGGTATTGAAAAATAATTAGAAAATTTCATTGTCATTTTCATAATACAAGAAAAAACATCATCCCATATCTACTGTAGAAACAGAATGGTATAAATAATTTTGGCAAATAAAGCGTCGTTTTGATGTTTGGCATAGAAATTCAAACTCTTAGGTTTCTTATAGAAACTCAGGAACCCCTAAATTTTTCATAATAAATGGATTATAAAATTAGAAATACAGAAAATTTTATTTTAGCTCAATTACATGCAGTTGTAATTTAAAAGTATGAAAGCTAATTATGATGCAAAGCTTATAAAAGACAACCATATTGATAGATCTTGTCTACCCTATCTTTCAGTAATCGTATTCAATTTATTTCTATTTTAATATTTATGTAATTCTAAGACAGAGAGCAACATATAGAGATGCATATTTCGTTTATACACCATAAATGCTTCTATTTTAAATCTAATTAAAAAAAAATGCATCAATCTAACACCATATTTCTTATTTAAAAGAAACATTTACTGATATCTATTAGAAAGTTTCTAGTATCATCATGAGTAAAAAACTGATTCACGCAGATACTTTCAATACTAGACTAAACTTTAACACATAATAACATTATTTTTATTCTATTACTTTTATTAATATTTAAAATTGTCAACCTCTATGCTGTGACACTGGCATCAGCTTTGATAGTGGAGCACTCTGGGTGGACAGGTGTACCATTTCCGACGTAGATGAAATAATAGGTATAATAATATCTTTAACGATTCACTGTTGTAGAGAATGGAAAAACTGAAGTGTGATATACCGATGAAATCAGAATGACATCTACTTTCCAATCCGACTTGCAACGAGATCTTTTCAGCTCGTGTACGTTACCAATATTACCCTCATATCAAGTTTCATCAAAATCGGTTTGTTAGTTACCTTTTCGCAAATTCTGAAAGAATATAGTAATTATGCCAAAAATTAGAATTTTCGGACTACTCTTTTATGTATAAACAATAGTATTGAAGTTGGCACCCTCAAAAACGTAAGTATGTTTAGATAATCGAGTTCCGATGTCACAGCCCCAACCACCCAGAGGACACAAAGCGACAATGTCATCTAGGCATGAGTGACTATTTTATCCATTCCTTAATGCAGCTTTGCTAGAGCATCCGAATGAAGTCGTTTACTTTGTTGTAATAAATATTAAGACTTCTATTACTTTGGTTCTATGCCAACATAATAAAAAAACGCAAGTATTAAGTTGTTTCTAGATGCATAAGTGCAAACATGATAATGCCAAATAAAATATTTATTAGTTAGAGATAAAGTGCAGACGATGTTGTGACAATTGTCACGCCCTATTTGGCATTAACATCTGGGGTAAGCAGGGAGTTAATTTACGGGGAACCCGGTATATGTGGACACCTGGTATATGTGATTAAAAAGAAAACATCCGTCATTATTCGTGATAAAATCGACAAGAGCGACCATGGGTTAAACAAGTCGGTACTAATCAGCTTGTGGTTAACATATCAGGCAATAGATGGCGAACCTGGTAACATAAAATAGAATTTCATGTTAATCATGGTAATAAATGAGTGATTCTCTTTTATAGTGCTAAACACATTAAAATGCATTGATTTCAGCATTAATCCGAAAAGTACAAATGTTTACTCCATATGTCAGTTTTCTCAAAGTCCAAATGCCGATAATAAAGATCTCAGTAAGAAAACTTAAGGGTTGGCAGCGTGAATCAAACCTCCTACACAAAAATGTTGAATTAGTGTAAAGTGCGCACATGAATTAGTTTTTTTTCCATATTAACCGAAGTTATAAATAACACAGGACGGAGTGAATCTTCCTTTTTTCTGTTCCGAAAATTCATTAGACACTTGTTTTCAGTGTAATTAAGTCAAAGGCCACGTTGGGGCAAATCGATCTTGGTATCGGAGTTTAAGACTATAATTTCACCAGTCATTTGATAATTTTACATTCTCAATTTATCGATTCTTAAATCGGAGATATTTCAACAAGTATTTAACGTCCAGATAATCTGGACGGTTTTGGAGAGGATTTATTTTTGGGCAACGAAAGTAGTAGTTCCCTAGATTTTTGGTATGGTTTGATAACCACGTGGGCAACCCCACATAATTTTAACTCTGGTACAAGTTTTTCTGAAGCGAAGTATACCGAGCTGTGTTTTCCTGGAGGATGTTCTGGCATAACAGATCCCGAGCACCTGAGATCTACGATTCTTCACGTGGGTTAAGAAAAGATAAGTTATTTTTGTACAATTTTAAATTAGTGTGCTCATCCTGTAGTATTTAGTAATCTTTTTATATTTTATATTTAATCATTTAGTAGTTAACATTTTGCTTATCGTTCCTTTACTTTGTTATAGTGACTCCTTCAGAGAGATACTGTAGGGTGTAAATTACATTTGTGGCCTAGAGCTATTATTTTGTTTGTTTGTAGGGACTGGTGAAGGCACCCGCCCGGGGCATAGTTCACCCCAGTCATTAAAACCTATTGTAGTTTAAATTTTTTTCCTCTATTATAAATATTTTTCTTACTAGTGTGCCATTGTACATATTTTTTGTTAATATTTAATAATACTCAAATTTGTCCATGCAAAATTAATCGTTGTAATAAATATTTTTACCTTACAGCATTCTTTCTATTTATTTATCCTCTCACACTCACCAAAATAGGATTTGTAAGACCTAGGACCTTTTTAATCGTTAAAGTGTGTGCGATCTTCACTTTTAGATCGTAACACAATGTGCTATAAAAAGGCAAATAAATATAAAACCAAGTCCACTCAGAATCCAGTTAATGTATACCAAAAAACACCTATAAATGAAATCAAATACAAGTAGAAACAAAAATCGTTGGTAAAACCTGAGGCACACCCTTGCAAATTGTTTTATCTAGTTATGTTTATGCATTTAACAATTCATTGGTAATTTTTTTCCAAGGCGATTTTCTCGAAAACTACATTAGAAAAAATTTCAAAGAAATCGCCCCATGTTCTTTTCATATAGTTGCTATCTATTTTGACAGGTACAAAGTTTCCCACTTGCTATAAAATCTGCGAATGTTGGAAATCTCTTATTTACTTTGGGCAAACGTTAAATACTTGCAAATAATAATGGGAAGGGAAAGTATTTTCCTTTTAATGAATTTTGGTTCGCAAGTGGCTCTTGGATTTATATTGAACATCAATTTGAAAATCCTTTTTTGATTAATAAAAATTCTGCCAAAATTAGTAACTTTGAATCAAACCAAAATGTTAAGAGATGAGAAATTCGAAAAAGTGCTTGTAGTTTCATATAATATAAGCATATTGCGTTGTCCAATTTAGTTGTTTTTTGCTTTTTTCTTTTCTTTAATTTACATAATGTTATACACGCCTAGACAATTTGATTTGATTCTTGAGCACCATAAAATAACTTTTTTTTTAAATTAACAATTTTGTGTACTATTTCTAAGAATTATGCTTCTGCAAATGTGCTTTGAGGGCACAATGTCTAGTCTGAAAATAGCACGAGCCACATTCGTATGCTGCTACTTGTGAAGGATTCTTATGTCCCCGCAAATGCGTTTTAAAGTTGCCTTTGTCTTGTCCTATATGCACAAGAGTCATACTTGTACGTAGCTACTTCTGAGACATCTTGATGCCTCAGCAAATGTATTTTGAGCTGGTATTTAAATTGACAAGAACAAGAGGCTCATTTGTATGCAGCTACTTTTGAGGCTTCTTTATGCTTCTGCTGCAAATGCCTCTTCATGTTATTTTTATATTTAGTGTGATGAGAACAAAAGTCACATTTGTATGTAGCCACTTCTGAGTGATCTCTATGCTTCAGCATATGCGTTTTGAGATTGCCGTTTCGATATGTCAGATACGAACAAGAATCACATTTGTACATTGTTACTTCTGAGGGATCTTTGTGCTTCAGCATATGCTCTTTAAGATTGCCTTTATGAATTGCTTGATAAAAACAAGAATCACATTTGTATATTGTTACCTCTGAAGGATCTTTATGCTTCAGCAAATGTGTCTTAAGACCGGATTTTCGATTTGTCTGATATGAGCAAGAATCACATTTGTAAATTGTTACTTCTGAGGGATCTTTGTGCTTCAGCATATGCTTTTTAAGGCTGCCTTTATTATTTGTCTGATACGAACAAGAAGCACATTTGTACATTGTTACTTCTGAGGGATCCTTATGCTTCAGCAAATGTATCTTAAGACTGCCCTTTTGATTTGTCTGATATAAACAAGAATCACATTTGTACATTGTTACTTCTGAGGGATCTTTATGCTTCAGCATATGCTTTTTAAGACTGCTTTTAATGTTTGTCTGATACGAACAAGAATCACATTTGTACATTGTTACTTCTGAGGGATCCTTATGCTTTAGCAAATGTATCTTAAGACTGCCCTTTTGATTTGTCTGATATGAACAAGAAGTACATTTGTACATTGTTACCTGTGAGGGATCTTTATGCTTCAATATATGCTTTTTAATACTACCTTTATTATTTGTCTGGTACGAGCAAGAATCACATATATACATTGTTATTTCTGAGGGATCTTTATGCTTCAGCATATGCTCTTTAACACTGCCTTTATGAATTGTTTGATAAGAACAAGAATCACATTTGTACATCGTTACTTCTGAGGGATCCTTATGCTTCAACATATGCTTTTTAAGATTGTCCCTATGATTTGTCTGATACGAACAAGAATCACATATGTACATTGCTACTTCTGAGGGATCCCTATGCTTCAGCAAATGTATCTTAAGATTGCCTTTTTGATTTGTCTGATATGAACAAGAAGCACATTTGTACATGGTTACTTCTGAGGGATCTTTATGATTCAGCATATGTATTTTAAGACTGCCTTTATGATTTGTCTGATATGAACAAGAAGTACATTTGTACATTGTTACTTCCAAGAGATCTTTATGCTTCAGCAAATGTAATTTAAGGCTAGATTTATATTTAGTGTGATAAGAACAAGAATCGCATTTGTATGCAGCTACTTCCGAGAGATCTTTATGCTTCAGCATATGTATCTTGATGCCATGTTTATATTTAGTCTGATAGGAACAAGAATCACATTTGTACATTGCTACTTCTGAGGGATCCTTATGCGTCAGCAAATGTATCTTAAGACAGCCTTTTTTATTTGTCTGGTATGTACAAGAAGCACATTTGTACATTGTTACTTCTGAGGGATCTTTATGCTTCAGCATATGCTTTTTAAGACTGCCTTTATTATTTGTCTGATACGAACAAGAATCACATATATACATTGTTACTTTTGAGGGATCTTTATGCTTCAGCAAATGTAATTTGAGGTTAGATTTATATTTAGTGCGATAAGAACAAGAATCACATTTGTACATTATTACTTCTGAAGTATCATTATGCCTCTGCAAATGGGGACCAAAATGCTGTTTATGTTTTGTCTGAAATGAACAGTATGCAGACAGATCCAATTTTGAGACATTTTGATTATCGTTTGGTTTAAATAGATCTCCTTCAAGGTTCGGTGTTACATATTTCTGTTTCCATTGCAATTTAGTGCTGCCTTCTGCGTCAAATCTGAAAATTACAAAACAAGATTAAAGGTGAATATTTAGTGAACACAATATTCTTCCCCAGATAATAGCTAAGTCTATTAGAGGATGGGAATAAAGTATGTTCAAAATTGGGGCAGATGTCATTGTGTTGGTAGACAGATCGTGGACATCAAAGTGAATTTTTGCAAAATGTAGATGATTTAGTGCACTGAGGAAAAGAATTAGTAACCACAACTAAAAAAACTCATAACCACAGCAAATTTTCCTAATAAAATAAACAGGACGGTCGGTTTGTACCCGTAATTAAATTCAATTTGCCGGAAGTTCTTAGTGGTCATTATTCAAATAATTTTAGTTAAGATCAACTAGCTGCACGTATCAAATATTGTTGGTTATTCTAACAAATGTCTAGTACTCACAACTATAAAATGTATTATAACTATATTTTTTAGTTACTCTTAGAAATACTTTTGTAGTTACAGGACATACAAAGGCTTGTAACAACTACATTCTTTAGTAGGGGCTAATTAATTTAATTACGATAACTAATTCAGTTAGTTGCTACTATTAGTAAGAAATAGTTAAAGAGTAGCATAAATGTCCAGTGGCAGCCAATAAAAGGACCCCGCACCATTAGCATTGAAATTTTTTTTCAAACTTTAGGAACAAAAAGTTAAAGGGCTGTATGTTTACAGTGCCTGGAACTTAAAAATCTTTGAAAATTCGAAGATTCTTAACTTCCAGTCACTATAATTCTGCAGGGAAGACATTAACTCAAGTTTTTCATGACATTTTTTTTTTCGAAAGCCCTTGAATTATCTTACTTTTTATTGGGTATTTTGCCACTGCAAAATATTTAAACATTTTAATGAAAACACCTCTGCGCCAAACGGATCAGACAGAGGTTGGTTCTTGAGTACTTGACTGTTTCAAAAAGTCTCACACCTAAAAATATATAAACTAGAACAACGTTATAAACTAAAAACTGAAAATCAAAGCAATAGGTAGTTAACGTTTCGGAAGAGAATCTACTTCCGTTCTCAAAACTTTTTTGGCCGTCAACCATGACAGTTCTTTGTTTATGTATTTCCATAGTCATGTGAGACATTAAATTATATTTATCTTATTTTTACGTACTTCGTCTCTAAGGATGGGCAACCAACTAGTACAAAAATCTATTGAATAATTAGAAACGCATCTATCCTCGTTTAATAAAATAATCGCGGATTCTTTAAGTTTTCTTTTAGTTCCGTTGCTCTCTTTTTCCAAAATCTTCGCCGAGTCCCATTTAATTCTATGATTATTATCATATCAGAAAATAAGCTCCTGAGAAGCCAAATTCAGGACCTCAACGAGAAACTAGTCTGGAAACTCAAAATGCCCAGTATCAAGAGCTCTCGAGGGCCATCCAAGGCTCCACCCCACAGGGCTCCAACCCTCAGATTTTCGCATCCCAGGACTCCGCCTCCCAGGGCTCCTCCACCGCCAGATCAGCGAAACCGCAAAAAATCCGCAATGCAAGTGGACACGGATGAAGATGAGCCCAAGCAGGCATCCACGGAGCCAAGCGAAGACCCAGCATCAGCCAAGAAAACGAAGATACCGCCAGTCATCCTCAAGAAGGAGACATGGGCTTATGTTAGTCAAAGCAGGTATAAAGTACCTAACAGCCAATGTAGTCGCAGAAGGCATCACCATAGAACCCCAAACGGCGGATGACTACCCCAAGATGACGAAGCTCTCCACGGTGTAGAAGAGAAATAGCACACCTACGCTCTACCTGAAGAGCAGTTACTCAGGGTGGTAATCAGAGGTATCATCTCTAGAGTACCGAATGAAGACATCAAAGAAGACCTGAAGGAGCAGAGACTGACACCCCTATCAGTCATTGTTCTTGCACAAGTTCCCCTGGACCAGGAGAGAATTCTGGAAGTCAACAGATGCTGGACCCTCGTCGTCAGGGTAGAGAGGCAGAGAGCCGCTCAGACAGTCACCGAGTGCCACCGCTGCCAGCGCTTTGGCCACGCACATGGTAAGTGCACTGCACAGCCAAAGTGTGTGAAGTGCGGACAGGCCCACCACTCGGCGGAATGCCAGAAGAAGGAGAGCCCCGCCAAGTGCGCAAACTGCCAATAAGGGGCCCATCCAGCCAGCTACAGAGGATGCCCCAGCTTCCCTAAGAAACCAGCAGGTCCTCGGAAGAAAAAACAGGGACCCAGAGCGAAGACGGCCAGATCAGAAACCAGAAAGGTCACCGCCGGACGGAGGTATGCAGATGCGGTGAACGCCAAAGGCAAAGCCAAACTCTAGTATTTTTCTGGTAAATAATTTTTTGTAAGCATTTTAAAATAATAATAATAATAATCAGATGTCTTGCGGTAGCAGAACCACTAGTAAGATGCATAGAACAACTGCTACCACTCTGGAGGACTCGCTTCACCATAACATCCGGTGCACAGCGGGTTACGACAGAGCAGGTGGCACTCAGGAGAGGAGTCTTCCAGGGAGATTCTCTGAGTCCCCTCCTCTTTTGCATCTCACTGCTGCCGTTGTCTGTTGAACTCCGCCAAGCTCGCGGGTACTATTGTGAACCACCTAGCAATCGGAGGCATAAGGTCACCCATCTATTTTATATGGATGACCTCAAACTGTATGCCTCCGGAGAGTGTGAACTTCAGGATGCTCTAAGGGTAGTCGAGGAGTACACGCGGGCCATAGGCATGGAGTTTGGGTTGGACAAGTGCACGGTCGTGCATCTCAAGAGAGGATGATGTGGGGACTTTGCTGAAGACGCGCAGGTCGCACACGGAAGCATCCTAAGACATCTGGGTGCGCAACATCACATCCAGGATGTGCAGCAAGTTAAAGAATCTCTCCGCGGCAAGTACAGATGTCTACTACAAAAGATTTGGTCATCTGAACTTTCGGGGAAAAACGGTGTCTGCCACTAATATGCTTGCCGTTCCTGTTCTGCTCTCCTCCTTCAGAGTAATCAAATGGACTGTAGATGAGCTGCGCCAATTGGACAGAGGTACTTGCAAGATGATGAATATCCATAGGAGCATTCATCCTAGATCGTCCGTCCCTCGTGTGTACCCCCGCGAAAAGGGGGGGGAGGGCTCTTGGGTCTGGAGTGTATGCATGGCAGAGTAGCACTGGCCATGGCATGTAATGTTCTTAGGAGCTCAGACCCGCTCCTGCAATTAGTGAGAGATCACGAAGATGCAGGGGTGGGGGCACGATTATTTAAGTCCTACTTTGAAAGAGGAGTAAAAACGGACCAAATACCGTGATCTCCAGTACGAGCTCCAAGTGCTGTACCCGGGCTACTCGGTTAAGATGGTCGTCCTAATAATCGGTGTACTCGGAGGTATGAAGCCTACGCTGCTCTCAGAACTGAAGACAATACCAGCCTGTCAGAAATCAGCCGAATGGCTGGCAGGCCAAATGCAGAAAGCGGTTATCTTGGGGTCCCCTTATCTACTTAGAGCACATGATTCAGGAATTTACCGTCACTAACCCCACAGGTTGTGGGGAGTGGCTGTAATTATTGCCGGCGCGGCTACCGTGTGGCATCGGTCGGAAAACACGGAAGCCCTGTCCGGTAACGGATTAACCGGAAAAATAATAATAATAATAATAAGCTAACCGTTATACTCTTCGCCGATTTACTGCACTTTTTATATAGTTGTTGCACATTCTATAGGATACTCTTCGCATCTTTTTGCAAATAATATTAGCTTTAGAAATTTTTAGTTTAATTACAAAAATTTTAAAAATGTATGTAAAAAATATAATTTTTTATTTAGAACATTTATAACATTTTTATTTATTGATTGATATTGTTAAAAATAGGGTTCGTCCTCTAGTTAACACTAATTTAGTGTCCAAATTCCAATACAATCTGACTTTTCGTTCTTAAGTTATCGTGCTTACAAGAAACGCGACGGACGGACAGACGGTCATTTTGAAAGTTGTTCAGGCTTCGATCACCAACACAAAGATATGAAAATATTTTCTCTATGAGCAATATTACCGGTTTTAGAAATGTGCCGATCGAATATAGTTGTATAGATAGATAAATAGATAGATATTTTATTGGTGTTACAATACATTAAAAATGCTTACACATGTCAAAAATATGAGCATAACATTGTTAGGTCGGACAATAACAAAATTGTACAGTAATAGTATGAATAATACATAAAATTGTTGTGTGAGATAGGATAAAATAATGTGTAGTAGTGTCAATAAAAACAGTTAAATTCGTGAAACATAATAAATATAAAAACAAAATATATATTTAAAATAAAATTATTAAATATGCACAGTGTCTAGGCAGTTTTTAAGTCTGAGTGATCGTTATCAAGAAATTCATTTAATGTATAAAAGGCCTTGGATTTTAAGTAGGCTTTAATTTTGTTTTTAAACTGCAAGAGGTTTAGGTTCTTTACAGAATTCGGCAGTTTGTTATAAAATTTAGCTGCATAGTAACGTGTTCCGTTCCTGCTTTTTGTCAGTAGATGAATATTTTGAGCACAATAACTTATATCACTCCTGCCAATACGGTTTTAGAAATAAGCGATCCACAACACTGGCAATTAACAATGTTGTACAAATCATTTTGGATACCTTCGAACACAAGAAATACACTACAGCCAGCTTCTATGACCTAACGAAGGCCTTCGATTGTGTATTGCACGAGATTCTCCTAAACAAACTAATAAATTATAACTTTAATATTGACAGTGTAACACTTATAAAATCTTAAACAACAGGCAGCAATATGTAAACTATAACCTGTGCACTTCTCAAACAAAGAGTAACTCTTGGTGTTCCACAAGGATCGGTATTAGGCCCCATACTTTTTACCATATATATTAATGACCTACCCAACTGTAACGATATTACCAACTTCATATTGTTTGCTGATGACACAACAGCACTTAACACTAGCTTAACACTTGGGGAACTACATCAGAGTGTCTCAATAACTGATAAAAGGATTAACGAATGGTTTTTAACAAATAGTTTAAAACTAAATGAAGAAAAAACACGATCACTAACTTTCACCCTTCGGAACATTTACCCAAGAGATCGTAATGAACAAAATGGTAACGTCATAAAATTTTTAGGTGTATACCTTGATCCAATTTTAACTTGGGAGCAACATACGTTAAAATTGTCAACAAAACTTTCGAAAAATATTTACTTTTTACGTAACCTAGTGAACACAATATCCTCAAACTTCCTACTCATGGCCTACTATGGCTCTTTCCATGCTAACATGTCTTATGGTATTTTAAACTGAGGGCATTCAGCACATGCCACAAGAGTGGCTTACAACGTAGATGCATTCGTATATTATCTCATCTAAAATATAGGGATGACTGCAAGGATCAATTTATTAAACTTAATATACTAACATTGCCCTGTGTTTACATTATTGAATGTTTACTTTACCTCAAACAACATGAAAATCAATATGTAATGCACAGTCAACTACACAACTACAATACAAGAAATTGTGACAAAGTTCTTTCAGCAAATTTGTGTCTTGAACAAATGTTGTCTTTTGGGATTAATAAGGGATCCATCATTTCCAGGTTCTGACCTTTTCTAGTAAAATTGGTGGAGAGCTTCAGCAGTCGTTGACAAATAGGGAGTATTTTGGTTTTTTGGTACAGGAGTTCATTGGAAGGGCAATGCAAGGGATTATTAGGGTTGTAATTACTCGAAGAGTGGATGTTTCTTCAACTTGTATATTTTTTAGGGTAAGCATTTTATTTTTTTTTTAAATTGAAAATAGGTCAATTATCACCGAAGACATGATCCATTTTGAGAAATGCCACGTTGGCATTTGGTGATCCCGTTGGCTTATATTTACATAAAATAAAATGTTTTAAAACCTAGCGAGACATCGAAGCGAGCGACTGTATTTGAGCTCTATGATATTAGACTATTATATGTCTTCATACAAGGTACTAAAATTCAACAATGTATATAGCTCATATTTTGGCTAAAATATTTAAAAAATGTTAATAATCGCTGATAAAAGGTAATCTGAAATTTTTACAAATGGAAAAAAAAATTTTTTTTTGGCTGAAAGAATATTTCCAGTCTAGATTTGGCATCAAAAAAGATAAAATTGTTATGTATGAAAATTACTTTTAGCGTGTACTTAGGCGACGTTCTTCAATGAATACCTGATATAATAACTTGAAAATGAACAAAAATATTGTATCAGCATTTTTGCTTCTTTGACTGATGCCATTGTGCACAGTTTACTTTGAAAGCCTAAAAATATCATTAATTATTTTATTTTTTGGAGAAAGACCCATGATTATATTGTTAATCTAAGCCAGTTGCATGTTAGATGCAAATCTAATCTTATGTAATTACATAAGATATAATAGTTGTACACTGTTAGTGCAATGGAATAATTAGTGGTTATGAGGGATAAATTATAAGTGATGAGTGGACGAAATGGGGGCAGGCCCCCCGATATAGACCCAGGTGCTTCAGAGGGTGGTAATAAAAATGAATATTCTGAAATGGCTGAAAGCAATTATGGTAATGTACAAAACAAAAATTCCATAGCAAGTCAAAACAAGGAAATTGTAAGTAATAATAGTTAGGGGCCGTCCACAAAATACGTTACTCAGAATTTTACCTTTTTGGACCCCTTCCTCCCCCTTCGTCACAATAAGTCACACTTTCAGTGAAACCCCTAACAAATATTACGTCACAAAAGCTATCCCACCCCCCTATAAACGATTTCTTGTGATTAAAAATATCATATTTACAGGCTTTTAAGTACTTGAGAATGACTTTCTATCGTAATGAAAAATTTTTAAAAATTGCCTAGTTAAGAAAGAAATTAAAATAAAATTGATAAACTGTGAACGTCATATTTCCTTAGACCTCCCCCTTGTCATCTCGTCACGCTAAACAATACCCCTCCCTTCTCCTTATTTGTGAAAGTATTTTATGAACGGCCCCTTATGACGTAAATATCAAAAAAAAAAAAGTACAAACTCAACGTCACCAGTATCCATATCAAATGAGTGACACAGGGCCCTTTCAAATTTATATCGCAAATTCAGCTAAGGAAATTGATAGCAAATTAAACTTATAGGGGAAATTATTTATATTTGTCACTCTGAAGTCGACAACAGAATTAAACAAATAGAGTCTATTGGCAAAAACAGAATTCGGGACTACTTAGAAAATATACAAGTGCTTATATCTTAATTAAATCTACAGCCCTAAAACACCCCAAATTTAATATTTTTAGAGTAGGTGTTGTTAAAAAAATCGATGCAGATATTTCTAATTATTTAAAAATTAAAATAAAACCATTCGACTTACATTGTAAATTTACCAAAGAGAATATTAAGAGAATAAATAGAAAGTAAAAAAACCAGTTACTCTATTAGATACGCACCAACAATATCAATCATCGTTTCATTTAAGACATAAATACTACCTAAGTATATATCAATTAATCAAGTCTTATATAAAGTAGAACCATATATTCAGAGTGTAGTACTGTCTTACAATAGTTGCAGGTATGGTCACTTGGGCAAGCAATGCAGAAGTAAACCTCGCTGTCTCAAATGTCACCAAGAACACATAAGCATGGATTGTAAAAGTTCTGACTACGACCTTGAATGTTTTTCATGTGACGGAAGTCGCTTAACTTAAGAATTTCAAATATGCCCGGAATTTAACAGACAAAAATTTATAAAACAGTGTATGTTGGAAAAAATAGGTCATACAGGGAGGCCTCGTCAAGTATTCCTAAAACAACATATGCATCTGTCACCTCTGGCCTTAGCAACATAAATCCACCAGTCTTACAAACACGCAAACACAATTCCATAACTTCATACCAGTACATCAAATAATCAAACACCTCATTATTATTTCACACAAAACAGTACCCAGAATACGCGGTATACACCATTCAAAAATTGCCATAAAGGACCTCATACGTCAAACACAAAAACAGACCCTACAACCATAGCGCACAGAGAGGTATAAGGTGCTATACCTTATACACCCCCATATCAAACAGGGGGTATTTCGGCAAATAACGCATATCAGGAAAATATTAAAAGTCCTTTTAAAATTATTCAACAAATAATAGAGTTAGTCTTACTCATAATAATTGTACTTAAATACCTTCCATATTCAAGAAACTGATACTTCAAGTGTTGATTGGGTTTTAATTCCAATGAATCCGATACCGATACATTCTAATACCTTTAAATTCAATTTTTGTCAGTGGAATTGTAGATCAGCAATTTCTAGTAAAAATAATTTAGAGAATATGTGATATAAAAATCAAATTAATATCGCACTATTATCTGAAACGTGGTTTCAACCAAATAAATATACACATTTTCCCTGATGTAGTACAACGTTCGCTGTTATTGGTTTGTTCAAAAACTACATATAGCGCGACCAACCTTGCTGTAGTTGTACCAGTCGTCTTTAAACAGGTCCGGATTGCGCAAAGTAGAGTGTTTTATTTTATTCTTGTCGAGGATCGGTTTATAAATTTAAATTCAATTTACGGACAGTAAATGTAAGGAATGCGCTTTGAGTTATTTTCTTTTTAACAGGTATCACTAGCTACAATAATAATAATAATTGTATTGTATGTACTATCTTTAGATTTAACAGCATTTCCAATAAAATACCATAAGTCAAATATCGTATCATATACAGTGTGTCAAAAAGAATTGCTCACAAGAAAATGATAGAACATGATATTTTATCGATAAAAACCCTATGTTGTTAGTATTGGAATTGCTTAGTTTTTTTAATGGGTATTTGAATTTGTTCCCTGTTAATTTATAGTTGTTAAACTATTCGGCCAAGTTATTTAAAAAATGTTTGGCAAAGCTAGTTTCAATGCTTTTTGAAAAGTTATAACACCATCGGCAACAAATTAATTAGATTAAAAGAAAAGTAAAAAGATTTTCACTTGAACATTATGTTTTATGCCATAACAGTTCATAAAGGAAGATAGAATATTTAAACTTCATTTACTTAATATAAGGTTTCTGACGAAGTACTGCTGTCAAAAAATGACATCCTCCGAACAGTTTCCTGAGATACGGGCAAAAATACCAAAAGAAGTTGCATATTGATTTATTCTTTGACAAACATTAATTTTTTGAATTGAAATAATTTTTATAACCTTAAATGCAGTAATTCAGATTGCAAGACACTTTATTACATAACTGAACTAACATAAATGCAGGGTGAGTCGGACTAATGACCCAGATATCTCCTCAACGACTTGAAATTTTTAAAAAATGCTTCATATAACAATTGTAGGGGCTCAAAAGTAACAAATTGTAACATTATTTTTAAATCTACAGTGTTTCACATAGAGGCGGCAAGTTAATACTTGGATTTCCTAAATCGAATACCCGACATTTTTTAAATTTATATTTGTCTCTTAGTTTTATATCCAAGCATATATCATTTTTGGACTTATAAGAAATCCGGAATTCGTTTTTTTTCTTTACTATTTCAACAATGTCTCCCATGATTGAAAAATGCATTGTCGAAGATCAAATATTAGTATCACATAAACACAACTTCATTAATAAATATATTTTTTGCATAGTCCTCCATACACAACTCTGACAGAATGTGGGTTCAATTTTTATACCATTGACCAGGAGCAGCGTTACTAAAACCTTGCACATAGCTTGTAGTTAATCTATTTCTCTCAGAGAATATCGTTTCTACGAAGAATAGATATTAGAAGAACGAGATAGGCATTTTATGAATAAGTTCATCCGTAGAAAGGGAGACGAAATGTTTATTTAAATTACTGTCACTAGCAGCAGGGAGCAGTGTGGCTACTGTGTATTAGCCAATTGGATTCTAAGATTACATAATATTTAAATATTTGGCTTTGGTTATCCAATGGCCACAAGGACCGAAGACAATTTGCGTGCTATTTCAAACCGCCTGAATACAGGCGACACCTTCATAACTGTTTTCTTATCGAGTGTCGCAGGTGTGCTAACATTCAATATGGGACACATCATACGTTATAATTCTACAGAGTAACATATTACCTGAAGCCAACTCTGGTTTATTCACAAACCCATGTAAAGGGCCATCTGTTCGAGGTCACCAGCTGTATTGAAAGATATTTTTTATTAGATTTTGCAAACAGCAGAAAAAATAACTATCTATAACTAAAAGAAAAACTTTGTGTAAAAATATTAATGAAATCTTTGCATTCGATAACCTGAATTCTGGTTATGCTAGCAAATTAAAATTCTAAAATGAATTTGTCTAATTTCTTATTTAATTATTTTCATTCTAACACTAGCATCCACACAGTCCCCTACAGCCATGCAAATTAAACTAGTGTCTACATAACCCCCTACGATCATGAAGATTCAGTTCAAAATAAGAACAAAGGCCTAAAATGAATTTACTTATCTACCTTGTCTTAACATTTTTTCATTCTAATGGATTACATTTACATGAAATCTATCATTTTTTTTTTAACCATACAAGTTATTTCAGTTTACATTCGTCCAAATACTAACATATCCGTTCCACAATAGAACGACTTTTTTTTCATCAATACCCACCCCCTTCTTGCTAGGGGGAGATTTTAATGGACATAACCTCGCTTGGAGTTGTGACCATTCAGACATTCATGGAAAAATATTGTTGGACGGGATGGAACAAAATAACTTGTGTTTGTTTTTAAATGATGGCTCACCTACTTATATGGGCCATTTAAATAATAATAACAGTGTTATAGACATAACAATATGCACTCCAGATATAGCTGATATAGTTCAGCTGGAAAACAATACCTGATCTCTATGGCTCAGACCACCTTCCCATTTTAATAAATTGTAACTTCACTTCTCAGTCCCTAGTACAAAATGGAACAAAAAAAATGGAAAGTTAAAAAAGCAAATTGGAATTTATACCTCTTTAAAGACCACCATCAATTTGCACGTAACAACATAAGTGAATATAACAATTTAATATCCACAATAAATTATTCTGCTCAGTCTTCCATACCCGTGTATAAAAATTCACAACCCAATACTAGATTTCAAAATAAACCTTATTGGTGGAACGAAAATTGCGACCAGGCAGTCAATCTCAGAAAACAAAAATTCTAGGATTTTAGAAATAACCCAAACCAGGAAAATCCGATAGAATATAAAAAGACAGATATGATTGAAAGAACAGGCAAAGAAAAATGGCTAGAAGAAATACTCGTCTTTAAATAAAAGCACTCCGCTAAATGAAATATGGGCAAAAGTAAATGCGTATAAAAACAGAAAAGTTGCTAATAGGGTACCCATTGATATCGATGAAGCAAAGTGGATAGAATCCTTCCACGCAATACTCTGCCCACCATGGACTAACACATCGCCTCCAAATTCAACAAGATGATATATACCTGGCTCAACCTTTCACAATCGAAGAACTAAACATAGGCCTCAAACGACACAATAATACATCACCTGGAATGGACAACATACATTATTCTATGCTATCTAATTTACCAAATACTGCAAAATATACATTACCAGACGTTCTCAATAATATCTGGTTAAACAATAAACCAGTGCCAGAAAATTGGTCTAACTACATCACAATGCCTATTTTAAAATCAAGCAAACCGCAAAATCGAGTACAGTTGTATTGACCCATCACATTATAGCATCTTGTGTACTCAAAACATACGAGAGAATGATTAAGAATCGTATGGAATACTGGTTAGATCTTAACAAATTACTACCATCAAGTCAACTCGGTTTTCGTAGAGAAACATCCACACAAGAAAGCATAGGTAATCTGGTCACCGACATTCAATTTTCTCTCACAAACAATTCCACAGTCTCCTCAGCATTCATCGACATAAAAGGCGCATATGACAATGTCAACTTAAATATTCTGTCGAAAAAAATTAAAAATATAGGAATCCCACATCCTATAATCAGAAACATATATAACCTTTACCAGAATCGTAACATATATATCAAGGTATCCAATCAGCTTCTAGGACCTCCCTAAACTTCCTTAGAATTACCTCAAGGCAGCATTTCAAGTCCTCCGCTGTACATAATATGCTCCTATGGCTTTGACCTCATATTCGATAAGGACACAAAGGCGTTACAATTCACTGACGACATCTGGACATAGACACCTGTAACCTAAAATTAAATGAGACCATGTAGAAAGTATACCACTGGATCACAACAAATGGATTAACAATAGCAGAAAATATTTCAGTAGCGGTTACTTTCACTTGAAAACGGTTTCAGCCTCCAAATGCTATTCAATTACACGATTACCATTTCGCAAAGAAAACATCAACAAAATTTCTGGGAATCATCCTCAACAAAAAATTAAACACCAAAGATGAAATGCAGATCCAAATATGGCACTGCTGTTTTATAACAGCTATGTCAGAATATGGAAGTATATTTTATTGAGGTATTAAAAACAATGAAATAGTCGAAAAATTAGCAAAAGATGCAACTGAAAATGGAGTGCACCACTATTCATTAAAAACACTCAAAGAAGATTTATACCCAATATTTAAGGCGAGAATGAAATCGCAATGGCAACTGCAATACGTGAAAGGAACGTTTTACTAAAATATACAACCCCAAGATTTAAAAACATCACCAACAAAAATTTTATAAAAACCGTTTGTAGACGCAGAAGTAACCATGCTTTGTATCCACAGTATGAAGCGAAACTTGTCCTGGTGAACAACCCATATTGTATATGTGAAGAAATTGCTGATCTGCAACACATTATATTGGAATGTGTACTTGAAGTATCAATAATAATAATAATAATAATAAATGAATTTATTGAACCAAAAATGATTCAACAGGCTATTGACCGAGGTCCTTCTGCCTATTTTGAAGTATCAAATTTGATAATCTTTATAATGACTCAGGAAAGAATTTCTTTTCCAATAAATATTTCCACATTATTACAAACAAAAAATATTAAAGTATATTCATCATTGTACAAATATATCAAAAACACCAACATTAAATTATATAAGTATATATAGTACTATAATTTTAATCAAAATTTCTTCTAGTATGGCTATGTAGGTACAGTTGTAACATAGGTATAGATATAGCCATGAAATATTTTTTATGCTCTCATAGAGGATAGAACTCCATTCTATAAATATGAGCCTCCTCCTGTCCTAGATAATGAGCAGGTTAAGCTGTATTGGAACAGGGAAATCAGTACTGACCGAACAATAGCGCACAATAAACCAGACATAACACTGAGACTCAAACATACAAAAACCACATACCTCATCGAAATATCCATTCCAAATAGTAACAACATAAAAAAAAAACATCATGAAAAAATCGAAAAATAAACGAATGTCAGCAGAAATTAATACTCTGATACCAGAGCTCCGTTCACATGGTCCCTATTATAATATCAGCAACTGGCCTGATCCCTAAAACAATCCATGAAAGTCTAGCATGTCTTCAAATAGATCCACATATACACATTGAAACACAGAAAAATATAATAACAAATGCAACAAGTATAGTTAAAAAATTCATGCAAATCGCATAAAAAAGATAATAGTTTAACCAACATCGATTTGAATTTAGAAGGAGGTTGGCATTTTATTGTATTGGATAGTGTATTGACTAACTGGATTCCATAAGATTTGATACTGGTTTGAGCTCTAGTAAGTCTGATATTATTAATTCTGGGGTCTTTATTGCCACTAGCCAGGTGATCGTAAAAATCCTTATTTCTATTATATAACGATATGTTATTTTTAACATAAGTAAAGCATTCTAATGCATAAATGCATGGTAGTGTAAGAATTTTGTATATTTGAAAAATGGGACTGGTCTCTTCTCTATAACCTGCATTGCCTATTATCTGATTGCTACCCCTCTGAAGACCAAATAGCGTATGCTTTCCTGCAGCATAGAACAGATGACGAGACTGGAAAAGTGAGTAATATGCTGTTATTAATATATTTTTTGAGAGCTTTGTGGATACTTGTGAGTACATAGATGTTTCTGGTTATTATATTTGCAATATAATTTGTATGTTCATCACTTTTAACAACTGGGTTTTAGGTAGACTTCCAAAATTTTTATAAACTTTGAATTTTTCTCCAGAGTGTCTTGTCTTTTGAAGATGTCATTGTTACTGTTTTATTTTTATTTATAAATATTGGCCAATACCGGTAATCAGCCACAATGCCGATATACCGACGTCAATATCGGTATCAGTCAATCCCTAATACTAAATAAATAAAATGCTGTTTCTTTCATAACATCATCTCTTACTGCTGAAATATTTAAACATTTCAAAATACGACATGCAAAAAAACTCTTTGATAATATTGCTGAATGCCTTTGACACAACTTCGAAAACTGTGGAGTCACACACATATTAGTTTGACAGTTTGATTACCTTTCATTTCTTAATTTATAAAGTTAGAGAAAACATTTTAAATTGTGAAGACGAGATCCGATTCGGAAATTCAAGGCGTTTCAATGTTTACATTGATAGAGAATTCATGGTATGATGAAAGCTTCCCAAATTATTATAATTTTTTAAAACTTTGTATTTGAACTGAAAACTAAATTTAGATTCGTATTCTACGAACCAAAATTTGTGTATCCTAAAAAAATTTCGCAAAAATTAAATGCACTATTCTACAAAATTACTGTCAATTCATTAAACTACAATTTGGATAATTAATTTTACTTACCGCTCATAAATAGCATTTACTTCCTCCTTCTCTGTTTTTATCGAGGCACTCTTTATTTCTGCCATCATAATATCATCTTCTTCAATGTCAATATAGCTCTCTTCACTTTTGATGCCCAACTCAGCATCCTGTGAGCCGACATTTGATACACATATAGGGTCGATTTCTATGGGGTCCATTTTTAAAGAATGTTGATCTACTTCTGCAATCAGAGAAATATCTTCCCCAATTTCAGTCTTAAAATTTAGCAGGTTTTTTGTGTCAAGCTCCGATTTACCTAATTCAAGAAAGTTCTCGACTTCCATGTTGGTATTAATATCTCTCTCTTCAATTTTAATACCATTCTCTTCGATTTTAATGTTCAGCTCGGCATTCTGTGAATCCACATCTGGTGGATATTTAGGTTTGATTTCATCGCTGTCTACTTTTAAAGAGCGATTCATTTCAGCGGTTATAGCAATATTTACACCAATTTCAGTCTTCATATTAGCTATTAGTACATCTTTTGTCTCAAACTTTGTATTCTCAAGTGTATCGATGCTCTCAACTTTCATGTTGGCATTGAGATACACTCTAGACTTTTAAACACAACACGATAAGTAAGACAACAAGGCTCACGTCACTGCTATCAGAATTTGCCTTATATTTCTTATTTGGGACAGTTCTGAAAGAATAACAAATTACTTTGAGTGAAGAGTTCTGTGGTGAAGATTACACATTAAAAATTTTTTCACGAGTTCAAATTTTATAATAAGTACTACCTAATAAATTTTTGGTAGAAATTATCATTTTATCAATATTAATAAATAATGCACAAAATAAAATACAAACATTTCAATAACCATGCAACATTCAGCGAGCAATAACCTCAAAAACTGGACTTCACGTATAGGTGAGGTGCACGATTTGACAGGTGGCCGACCCTGGAGGTAAAATAACCTATAGGTGTGGTGCACGTGACGTCATCAATCAACCCTGGAGGTAAAATAACCTTAAAGTCTTTGTATGTTTACAACGTGATATTGGTGTGTTTTTATTTTTAATTCTAAATAACAGAGTTTATAACGATATTTTAATAATTTTAAAAAGGTAGGTACTTGTGTACATGTGTTACTAAAGCTCATAAAGTATTTTTTATTATAGAAAATGATCTGCGTTCTTATTATGGAAAGCTCGATGAAGTACATCAAGAAAGATATTTATCAAAAATATCTCTATTGGAAATAGATCCGTATGTGATTAATTTAGAAGATTGTTCTACAGCACTAGCAGATTTTCCTAAAATATTGTATCCAGATATAGTAACATATCTTGTACACACTAAAAGTGCTTTTACCATGGACGAAGTGAAAGCTTACAACCAGGCAGTATGTGGATGGGTGAAAAAAATATGTGTAAAATCATTTGGATCATATATTCTAGTGTTAGGGAAAGTAAGTAGGTAGTCCTGATTAAATTTGGATCATTTGTTGCAATGTTTTTAATTGCAGGTGATGCATTCCCAACGTTTGCATGAAAAATTATTGTCACCATGGATAATTTGTGAAAAAGAAGGGCAGCATTATTTGTGCACATTGTGACTGTGTTGCTGGACTTGGGGAAGTTTGTACTCATGTTGCAGCAGTTCTCTTTTCCATTGACGAAGTTATGAGAAAATTAGATGTGACTCGCACAGGTGTTAAAGCTTATTGGATGCCGCCATCTAACAGACTAGTGGAGCCAAAGCCTGTTTGTGAAATAGATTTATCAAGTCCAAAGAGAAAACGTTTAGATGAAACTCCAGTTATGACACGTGATGAAGAAAAAAATGATATTCCTTCTTTATCGGAGGAAGAGAAACGAAATTTGTTATCAAATTTGATGGAGGCCTCTGGTACAGTTTTACACTTGGTAACAAAACCATTTTCAGAACAAATTAGGGATAATATTAGCAAACGGAAAGATTTTCACATAATGTCATTTTATAAAGAAGATCTTGAACAAAAATCTCTAGCTGAACTTCAACAAATCGGTAAGTTTACTAGTAAAATTACAGTGTATTAATTTATCTACCTTTAATGTCCATATCTATTGCTAAATATCTTGTTCTTTTATAGGTGAGCAAATCAATATAGCATTACAACTTGAGAATTGTGAGGCCATCGAGATTGAAACGAAAACACAAATAAAATGTAAGGCTTAGTTTCTGTACCGCAGAGGAAGGGTAACTGCTTCAGAGTTTAAAAGATGTTGTAGAACAAATATTGAAAATCCATCAATTTCACTCACCAAAGAAATATGTTACCCTACAACCCAACGTTACAAAATTAAAGCCCTGGACTATGGATGTTTACATGAAAAGCTAGCTTTCAAGGATTTTTCGTTTTAGATGAAAAAAACCCATAAGAACTCGAAAACATGGGTTTATGTATAAGTCCGAAGTATCCTTATTTATTTACACGTTGGTAGTGCGGCCAGGTGCACGTTGGTATATGCATATTCTGAATAAGGCTAAAGAAAAAAACGGTCGATTGCTGCCAGCCGCGTAGTGCATATTTAGCCTAATAATAAATATTTATTTTCATTAAACACAGACATAAAGAAATGGAAACTAACAAGTTTTTCTATACAGTTAATGATAAAACTTTTGTGAATAAATTTTATTTGTAGTTTTAATCAAGGTTAAGTATATTTTATTTATTAAGCTGAAATTTCATATAAAAATAAGAAATCGTGAAAAAGTGACACAATTCAAAATTTGTATGTTTTGGCTTTCTTGCACAAAAAGTTCACAAGTACGATAAAGATGTCCCTGGGAAAAGGTCATAAATAAAATGCCTCAATTTCGCCACTTACACGCGTCGTTCCCCCATCACAATTATAAATAGTGTTGTTAATCTTGAATAATTTCATAAGTTTAGTCGAGTCGTGTATCTGAACTGAATGCACTACATTAAATCAATAGATTTGCTTTAATAGCAGTGATATAAAAAAAGGTAATAGTTATACCTCTCTCATTACAGCTTATTCAGCAGAGCTTTTAAAATGTTAACTATTTTAAATTCTCTTTTCTGCAAAACTATATTTTTTGAGTTGTCACTTCTCTTCCGAAGTGACGATATATTTTTTATGCTGGGTAATAATAAAACACCTTTCAAAATTGAAAAAAAATATATTAATAGATTCATAATATAAGGAACTACTACTAACTAGGTACTAAAAAGTGCACATTACACATGAATACGCAACTAGAATAAAAAATAATCAACACATACAGATCCCAAATAGTTACAAAAGTATAAATTTTAGATTTATTAATTATTTGGCTCCAAAATTCTACAACCTACTTCCACTAAATATAAAAAAAATAAAGATTCGTAAAAAATTTAATGCATGCAAAGAATACGTAATAGAAAACTATAATGCCTTCATTCACTTGATGAAACAATTCACTTAATGAAATAATTCTCTTTATGAAATAATATAATTTGTGATATGTATTTTTTTGTGTATTGATACTATTGTATTTTTGATACTTACGATTATATAGACTAACTTAGAGTCTCATTTTAATTGTACATACAGATGATTTCATTCATCTAGGTACAATACTAATTAATATAAGTTTAACATTTATATAATATTTATATTTTGTACTTAGATTTTGTTGATGTAATAATAAAAATAAAAATAATATATAACAAATATTACTTAATTGGCACAATACCAGGACATAAATTAATAAGTGCAAAGCAAACTACCACAATATTTTATCGATTAGTGCGAAGTGATTATCAGTTTTTTTAAAGGTAATCAAAGGGAAAGTTCCATGTAATATTTTGTATTTCCTCCTCAATAGACCAATAGCTCTTTCTACATGAATTCTAACACTAGCTAACTTTCGGGTCGTTTCGAGATCAGTAGCTCCTAGCTGTTTTTCCCTCTCTTAAATGGATATTTCACTTCGGCACAATAAATTTTTACCGAATCGTTTATCGAAAATCCTCGATTTGCCAAAACTAAGTCACCTGGAAGTAAATTATCCAAAACATTACAGTTTTCAGCTATAAATTTATCAGTGGCACGTCCACAATAAGCATTTGATATAAACATAATTAAACCTTGACGAGAAATTCCTATTAAAAATTTCACAGTATGATGTTTATAATTTGACCAAGTTCTAGCAGATGCATCCAGATTTGATGGTTTCTCTATAAATAATTCAAAGCAATCAATAATTACAGTCGTTTTCTTACCAAGTATGGTTTTGAAACAATTTGGCATATTAAGTTGGAGATCTTCTCTTTCTGGCCAATACACTAAACTTTTTAAGCGACAATACAATACGTGAATAGTATTTACAAAAATGCGTGCAGCGGTGGTTCGATGGCAAAGGAATCTGTTAGCTAAATCTGTAAATTGCAAATCAAGGCGTAATTTCATTAAAGTCATTAATAGCTGTTGAAATTTAGAAAGTGCTGAATGATCTAATAAATATGGTTCTACTATTTGGAAAATATTGTGCACATAAATGTATTCTGGAAAACCTGTGTAATATAAAACGAATTTTTTATTGCTTTTTAAGTAATCTTAATTCATTTAATTTAAATTTACTTATTTCTTCTCGTAAACCATAAATTTTCAACATTATCTTCTTGCAGTTCCTCAGCGTCCATATAGCTTGATCGGCACTTTCCTCCATGGTACTTGATTCCAGCATCTGTAATCATAAAGAGATTATTACACCTTATATAAAAAAAAAACCCTTTAAACCCTAAAAAGAAAAATAAAAATAAAATTCTCCATGTAGCATACAAAAGGAAAATAAAAAAAATCCACTTTGGATATTTAAATCTTCGTCTGCATTTGGTACCCTCTCAGCTCTTCTTTTTCCTCTCCGAAATCTTTCCATGTCATGTGATTGTAAGGAGCTCGCAACGGAAGTGTATCCCATATTTTGTGATGGAATCCAATCGGGATTTCTATCATCTTTTAATGATGCTGCTTTTCCTAAATTAAGTACATATTGCTTTTTAACATATTTTGCCTATATACTGAATTCAATTATATAATGTTACCTGAAATAAAATGTTTAGAACACACTCTAGCATACTTGATTTTAGTTTCTGTAAAGTCTTCTCTTTTAATGACATTTATCCACAATTGCCTTCTTCTTTGAGATAATTCACTCACTTTTCTATATAGGCCATACATAGAGGGAATTCTACAATTGAGTTACTGCTTAAATAAAGTAATAGCATATAATAACACCAGGTATTTTACCGAAGGCATTACTACGTTTATTTTAAGAATATCTAGTTATAACAGCATGCAATATCACAATTAAGGTTTATTATATCACTTATTGTTTGAAGTCTAAAGTTTTTATACACTAAAAATTGTTTAATTAATTAAATACGTTCACATCCACAAATGTTTACATTGAAAATGCTGTGTCAGCTATAGGTTATTACGAAAACGTAGAAGGGACATGGTTAGTTGTGTTTTTAATCTCGCACTGTAAGTTACATTTTGACATACAGTGTAAGGTACACTGTAACTTACATTTTGGTATTCCAGATACATTTGATTTGCTTTTAAGGTAAATAATTGTAGTTACTACCTATACTATTCGTTATTACTTATTACTAACCAAAAGTCCAAACATGAAAAGGGAACTTATGAAATTTTATATTTTCTTGTGAAAAGTCATAACATTATAATTAGTTTGAGGCAGTTAAAACGGCTACTGAAAAAAATGGGGTTGTACAGAAGAATACATTATTCAGATTTACGTGAAGTACAGCAATTTATTGAAAGACAAGTACAGGGGTTAGGACGTCTCCACGGATACCGTTGGATGCATTTGAGGTGCTTGCAAAGTGGACTTGTAGTTAAACGAGAAACGATAAGACTACTCTTGCACTTGGTTTATCCAATAGGAGTTTTTAAACGGAAAAGAAAGAGACTTAGAAGGCGACAATATTTTAACAAGGGACCCAATCATTTGTGGCATATAGACTCATATGATAAATTGAAACCATATGGTATTGGTATTAATGGTAGCATAGATGGATTTTCGAGATATATACTATATGGCGTAAGGCAAATTATACAAATAATAATCCTGCAGTTATTTCTTCATACTATATAAATGCTATAGAGGCACTTTATGGCTGCCCTAGAACTGTAAGATCTGACAGAAAACAGATTTGTAGAACAAATGCAAATATTTTTAAGAAGCAATAACTCACAAAATGTGAATACTTTACCTGCCCACATGTATGGAGCGAGCACTCATAACCAAAGAATAGAAGCATGGTGGGGTATATTAAGAAAACATAATTCGAAGTTCTGGATGAACCTTTTTGAGGGCTTAAAAATTCAGAATTTTTTTTCTGGATCATTTCTAGATAAAGCTCTTATTCAATTTTGTGTTTTAGACTTAATTCAGGTAGGTACCTATTCTTTTTTGGCAAAGTTTCATGTTTAATGACCATATATAGCTATATAGGAACCTTATTCTATTATTTGTGAGGAACCATATAGACTGTATTTATCACACAAGAATTTCCATCAACATTTTTTTGTTTTCGTTAGAAAATGTCTATAAAACTTAAAAAATATGAGAAATTTCCACCACTATATAGGTAGGTACTAATTTTCATTGATATGAAATTTAATTTTTAGGCAAAAGTAATAATAAAATACCAGTGTTATTCTATAAATACTATTTTATATATATTAACGTTTTTTGTAGAAAGAACTTGATGAAGTGGTTCTAGAATGAAATAGTCAAAATATCTCATTGTCAAAAAACTCTTGTGCTCCAGTTGGCAAACCATTATGTATGTTTATGATTCCTGATTTATATGGAACTAAAGCTTACATAGTAAATATATCAGTAGATGAAATTTCTGCATGCAAGGAGCAAGTATCAATTAACCACTTAGAAGTTTCTTGCTGTGATAAAGATATCGCTGAGCTTTGTAAAATTCTTATGAAGGAAAATGGAATGGAAATGTCTATACTAATCTGTACGAAGCTATAGATCTTTATATAAATTTAAGAAATATTCTTGTAGAATTATTGTAGAAACGTGTGAAAACTCAATTTTCAAATTAAAGAAAATCATATTTTAGTAAGTTTTTTTATTTGCATTTCAGAAAAGTAAAAAATATGCATTCTTGAAAAAAATTAAATTCATACTTATATCAATTATTTAAAGGTCTACCTGATGCCTTGAAAATAATTGTTATAAAACTCAACAAAGTAAGTAACAGTCAAATATATATAAAATATAAATAAAAAAACGTTCACAACAAATTATTAAATCCTAACAAATATAAACAGCCTATTAAGTCTTTGGCCTTATATAAAATAAACATTCTATAAATAATCAGAATATGATTTATATTCAAATAGATATATAGTATATTTATTAAGGGCATTTTGTCTGAGATCTCCAATATAACTGAACTTTTCTCTAAAACTTATTCAATAAAAAACGCTAATAGAATTCAAATATGACAAATAATGATAAATTAGAGATTAATATCATTTAAAATAAAAACAACTAAACTTTCTTAATCAGTTTTGGATCCAAAGCCCCAGTCAGGTACAAGAAAACATGAAAACAAATAAAAATGTATAGCAAATGGAGTTTGCTAAACTAGTAAACATTCAGAGAGCAATCAAAAAAGGCTATTATGTAAAAAAAATGCGTAATTTTATTCTGTAAAACTATCAATCTGTTCTATATTTTTCCTGTTGAATGCCTTTTTTGAGAAATGGGGAACATTTGATTTTAAACAATCTGTGAATCAGTGTGTGACGTAAATACCATAATATACTAACACTTTTTAAAGAATTAAAAAGAATAGACCCCTTGTCTCAAAGATTGCTCAAATAATGAAGGTATATTAAAATACTTTTATACAATATCAAACACCCAAACATTTGCATCAAACAAATTATTGAAATCGGTTCTAAATTCAGGAATATTTTTATAAGTTTTAGGTTTTTCTAAAGTACATCCACAAGTGTGTGCTACTGGAATTTTTTTTGCTCCTTTTAAATCATTAAATGATACAACAATTTTTTTTCTGTTAACATGGTGGCTTCTTCATTACTCTCTCTGATGTATTTTTTTAAATATCCATAAACTCTGGTTGACTCAGAGTCCATATTCCCCTCAATATTTAGTGCTGCAATTATATTCTTGGCAGAAGGAGAACGGCTTTCATACACATTTTGTAGGCGTGTAACTGGCATGAGATTATTTAAAATGCTTGTCCAACTGTCAATTATGTACATTGGTTTCTGAATGATTTCTTTATGTGCAATATCAAGCAAGGTTTGTTTGAGATTCTCGGGTGTTACTTTTATTTTACATTCCAAGTTTTGCATTATCTCTAATAAATCATCTTCATCATCGGGAAAAGTTTTCATTGCAGCAATGAGTGTATCTCTTTCATTTACGCTTAAAAAGTTTAAAAAATTCTCCTCGATGTCAGAAATATTTCTTCCATATAAACAATATTCTATAGAAGTAGGACATAATTTAATAGGAAAATAGCCTTCATCCTTCCATCCTTTACATAAAATTGAGGCTACTGCTGTCCACTTGCTCCAATCCATATCATGCCTTAAAAAGGGTACCTTATAATCAGTATCTATGGTAAAACGATCATAAAATGAAGATCAAAATTCGTTCAAACAATCACGGAGTATACCACCAGTATCAAATCCAGCCTCAACTTCTCCGTTTGTATTGATAATTTCAACTTGAAGAACATTGTGTATATAGACAGGGTGAGTTTGAAATGCCGTGATCAGCTCTTCTAAAATGCGACCCCTATGTACTATTAAAATTTGAACAGAAATATCTCTACCGGTAGACTCCAGCATATCTGCTAGGAATTCACCTGGGTTTATTTTTTGCTCATACGAAATTGAAGTATCCACTTCATTTTGAATTTCATCAAATTCATTAAAATAAAAGTAATCACTAGCTGCCATATTGTTGGGAAGTTCTGGGGTTTGAATACTTTCAGTTGCGATGGAACCTTCTATTTGTAGGGCACTACAAGTATCTGCTTGTGGGGTTGGCAAAACATTTTCTGCTTGTGAGGCTGTAAAAGCAGTTTTTACTTGTAGGTTTGTAGAAATATCTTCCTTTTTTCTGTTCATCTCAGGCGAAATTATTTCTGTGGATACCAAGTATACTCTCAATCTAGTTTGACGACACTGATGAAACATTTCATCTACAGTGATATCGTTTTTAATGGGTTTTTTCATAGAATCCCACAGATCAAAATAAAATTTAACCAATAAACCTTTTGAAGATTTGCCATTCTCAAAAAAATATGACTTTGCTTCCACAATATCTTCCTTTTTTGATGTTCTTGGCATTGACTTGCATTTCGGTACTGATGAGCATTATGACAAACTATCAGTACCTAACAGAGAAAAAAAATACTGCCTTAGTTCTTCTGAATTTCAGTAAAACTTTTGACACATTGTACCATAATATGAGTAATAATTATCTCACGTTTACATTTCACTGGGTTTACATGCATATTGACAGCAAATTATTTGAAGGAAAGATAACAAAGAGCAGTTCTTAATTAATGAGATATCAAAAAGTTTAAATATTACATGTGGTGTACTGCAGGGTTCCACTCTGGGTACGTTGTTCAATAATTTACACGACCAATTTTTATTGTAACCTACATTATTATTGCAGGTCAATATTATATTTATACCGATGACAATCAACTTTTCCTTTCGTTTAATTACTCAAGTGCTAAACAGGCGGATGGTGTTTTTAATGTCTTATTGAGACGGTACCGGTGGGCTAGACAGGTGTTGAAATCTTGGTATTGCTCTTGATTAGGCAAAGTTATATAAATCACATCCTAAAGCAAGAGGCGAAAATGTGGGAACCCGACAATTGCATTAACATCACTATATGTCTATGTATACATGCATGTTCTGGTGAATGGTGAAATAGCAATAGCTAAACTCTGCCAGGTCGTTATATTAAAAAAAAAATTAAACCAGTATATAACTATGCCACAGAAAAGTACTCCTTGTTAATTAACGCAAAAAAGTACTCAAGGGTTATTCTCGGTGCTAAATATAAAATGAAAGTAATAATAATTACCGCATAGAATACAAAACTTAGTGTCGTGAGGAATATTTAAAAATCAGCGACCTTGAACACTTGTAGCATTATCCGCAAATTTCTCGCTTTGATGGAACTCACTTATCGCACATCTTGCCGTCAGGCTGATGTGCATAAAAGAAGGTATTGCTCAGTGTGAGAGAAAGAAAGAAATACTATTAATAAGCTTATTTATTCAATAAAAACATACACAGAATACGTAAAAGATGCACAATACTCTGATTGGTTACAATGACGCAAAGATTATAGAAACACTCTAAAAAAAATATGTCTAATGATCATTGAAATAGGAAGAAAAAAAGCTAAAACATTACACATTAAAATTCGGTCAGAAAAATATTCGTCCACCGTGTAATAGCATTCTCTAATTAAAATATATTTAAAATCTTTTTTAAATTTACATAAAGGTAACTTTCTCTGTCTATCTGGCAAATGATTATAGACTTCAATCATTGAGGTCGACACACTTTTCTATACTTATCAATGTACAATGTATGTATATTATTTAAAACAAAAATGTAATTTACAGGAATCTGTCTTTGTTAGGTTAAATACATTGCGAATGCACCTATTTTGTAAAACTTGTATTCTATTATTAAATATTTCCAAAACTTTTAATATCTCAGTAAATATGCAACAAGTGCATATCACATACGAGGCCAAAAACTTAGGTTTAATAATACATCACTCGTTCAGACTCAAAACACAAGTTAACAATATGCCTACGCTAATTTAAAACTATATAAAACATAAAGGTAGACATTTATTAAATCAAAAATGAAAAATTTTATTGTAAAAGTTTGGTATTATCCCAATTTAATGGTACTGACACTTCTTATCATGTATGCATTGATCAAAACGATTCATACAGGATCCAAAAATTTCAGAATATATGTCTAAGTTTTACATATAGAATCAGAAGGTTAAATCACATAGCACAAACTACAAAACGCACACAGATCAAACATAAAAAAGAGAATATTTCATGTTCCACCTTTCTATTCCAAATTAGTTCTTCTAAAATCACCTCAATATTTATACTGCAAAATATGATACTGTACCAATGTTCATATTTGAAATGTTTGTCACAAAGATTTGCTCTCAATGCCACGTCATACCACTACATTCTATCAGCGACCGTTTTCTTTCAACATGGCATAGTCGGCACTAATAAACTGAATGATTTTAAAACCATTTCGCTGAACTTATTTAAAATTAAATGTAACGTTTCCTAATGAATAATAAATTTTAATTACTAATTCTCCTATAAATAATTGAACTGATCGATTGTTATTCTCCGGTTCTCATCAGATACAAAAATTGTATATATGCTATCATTATTGTATATAAGTAAAAAAAAATTGTACATACATAATTTTGCAATTGGTATAAAAAGATATATAGTATAAAATGGGCAGTTACTGGAAGAGATCATCCCACCACCTGTTTACAAAAATTCCTTAATTATGTTACCACTAGACTAAAGTACCTAGAAAATATGGAATTAATGCCTGAACATATAGAGAAAGTAGACCCCAGGAAAATCACAAACTTTGTAAAAAGCTTGGGAGTCCTGGGCAACAACTAATTGTAGGGTAATTCACAAAAGATCTTTTGATGCGAAGAAGGGTTGAATCTACAATCTACCACTTATGCGATGCATACCTCCGTTACGTGAATGTTAAAACTGATACTTAACGGTCCGCTATTGCAGGACTCGGTAGAAACTCGCTAGAATTAGGTATTGAAAAATAATTAGAAAATTTCATTGTCATTTTCATAATACAAGAAAAAAACATCATCCCATATCTACTGTAGAAACAGAATGGTATAAATAATTTTGGCAAATAAAGCGTCGTTTTGATGTTTGGCATAGATATTCAAACTCTTAGGTTTCTTATAGAAACTCAGGAACCCCTAAATTTTTCATAATAAATGGATTATAAAATTAGAAATACAGAAAATGTTTAGCTCAATTACATGCAGTTGTAATTTAAAAGTATGAAAGCTAATTATGATGCAAAGCTTATAAAAGACAACCATATTGATAGATCTTGTCTACCCTATCTTTCAGTAATCGTATTCAATTTATTTCTATTTTAATATTTATGTAATTCTAAGACAGAGAGCAACATATAGAGATGCATATTTCGTTTATACACCATAAATGCTTCTATTTTAAATCTAATTTTTAAAAAAATGCATCAATCTAGCATCATATTTCTTATTTAAAAGAAACATTTACTGATATCTATTAGAAAGTTTCTAGTATCATGAGTAACAAACTGATTCACGCAGATACTTTCAATACTAGACTAAACTTTAACACATAATAACATTATTTTTATTCTATTACTTTTATTAATATTTAAAATTGTCAACATCTATGCTGTGACACTGGCATCAGCTGTGATAGTGGAGCACTCTGGGTGGGGAGGTGTACCATGTCCGACGTAGATGAAATAATAGGTATAATAATATCCTTAACGATTCACTGTTGTAGAGAATGGAAAAAGTGAAGTGTGATATACCGATGAAATCAGAATGACTTCTACTTTCCAATCCGACTTGCAACGAGAGCTTTTCAGCTCGTGTACGTTACCAATATTACCCTCATATCAAGTTTCATCAAAATCGCTTTGTTAGTTACCTTTTCGCAAATTCTGAAAGAATATAGTAATTATGCCAAAAATTAGAATTTTCGGACTACTCTTATGTATAAACAATAGTATTGAAATTGGCACCCTCAAAAACGTCGGTATGTTTAGATAATCGAGTTCCGATGTCACATAGCCCCAACCACCCAGAGGACACAAAGCGACAATGTCATCTAGGCATGAGTGACTATTTTATCTATTCCTTAATGCAGCTTTGCTAGAGCATCCGAATGAAGTCGTTTACTTTGTTGTAATAAATATTAAGACTTCTATTACTTTAGTTCTATGCCAACATAATAAAAAAACGCAAGTATTAAGTTGTTTCTAGATGCATAAGTGCAAACATGATAATGCCAAATAAAATATTTATTAGTTAGAGATAAAGTGCAGACGATGTTGTGACAATGTGCTATAAAAAGGCAAATAAATATAAAACCAAGTCCACTCAAAATCCAGTTAGTGTATACCAAAAAACACCTATAAATGAAATTAAATACAAGTAGAAACAAAAATCGTTGGTAAAACCTGAGGCACACCCCTGCAAATTATTTAATCTAGTTATAATGTTTATGCATTTAACAGTTCATTGGTAATTTTTTTCCAAGGCGATTTTCTCGAAAACTACGTTGGAAAAAATTTCAAAGAAATCGCCCCACGTTCTTTTCATATGGTTGCTATCTATTTTGACAGGTACAAAGTTTCCCACTTGCTATAAAATCTGCCAATGTTGGAAATCTCTTATTTACTTTGGGCAAACGTTAAATACTTGCAAATAATAATAATGGGAAGGGAAAGTATTTTTCTTTTAATGAATTTTGGTTTGCAAGTGTCTCTTGGATTTATATTGAACATTAATTTGAAAATCCTTTTTTGATTAATACAAATTCTGCCAAAAATAGTAACTTTTAATCAAACCAAAATGTTAAGAGATGAGAAATTCGAAAAGGTGCTTGTAGTTTCATATAATATAAGCATATTGCGCTGATCAAATTAATTGTTTTTTGATTTTTTCTTTTCTTTAATTTACTTAATGTTATATACGCCTAGAAAATTTGATTGATTCTTGAGCACCATAAAATAACTTTTGTTTGAAATTAACAATTTTGTGTACTATTTCTACGAATTATGCTTCTGCAAATGTGCTTTGAGGGCACAATGTCTAGTCTGAAAAGAGCACGAGCCACATTTGTATGCTGCTACTTGTGAAGGATTCTTATGTCCCCGCAAATGCGTTTTAAAGTTGCCTTTGTCTTGTCTTATATGCACAAGTCGTACTTGTACGTAGCTACTTCTGAGACATCTTGGTGCCTCAGCAAATGTATTTTGAGCTGGTATTTAAATTGACAAGAACAAGAGGCTCATTTGTATGCAGCTACTTTTGAGGTTTCTTTATGCTTCTGCTGCAAATGCCTCTTCATGTTATATTTATATTTAGTGTGATGAGAACAAAAGTCACATTTGTACGTAGCCACTTCTGATTGATCTCTATGCTTCAGCATATGCGTTTTGAGATTGCCGTTTCGATATGTCAGATACGAACAAGAATCACATTTGTACATTGTTACTTCTGAGGGATCTTTGTGCTTTAGCATATGCTCTTTAAGACTGCCTTTATGAATTGCTTGATAAAAACAAGAATCACATTTGTATATTGTTACCTCTGAGGGATCTTTATGCTTCAGCAAATGTGTCTTAAGACTGGATTTTTGATTTGTCTGATATGAGCAAGAATCACATTTGTAAATTGTTACTTCTGAGGGATCTTTGTGCTTCAGCATATGCTTTTTAAGGCTGCCTTTATTATTTGTCTGATACGAACAAGAAGCACATTTGTACATTGTTACTTCTGAGGGATCCTTATGCTTCAGCAAATGTATCTTAAGACTGCCCTTTTGATTTGTCTGATATAAACAAGAATCACATTTGTACATTGTTACTTCTGAGGGATCTTTATGCTTCAGCATATGCTTTTTAAGACTGCTTTTAATGTTTGTCTGATACGAACAAGAATCACATTTGTACATTGTTACTTCTGAGGGATCCTTATGCTTTAGCAAATGTATCTTAAGACTGCCCTTTTGATTTGTCTGATATAAACAAGAAGTACATTTGTACATTGTTACCTGTGAGGGATCTTTATGCTTCAGCATATGCTTTTTAAGACTACCTTTATTATTTGTCTGGTACGAGCAAGAATCACATATATACATTGTTATTTCTGAGGGATCTTTATGCTTCAGCATATGCTCTTTAACACTGCCTTTATGAATTGTTTGATAAGAACAAGAATCACATTTGTACATCGTTACTTCTGAGGGATCCTTATGCTTCAACATATGCTTTTTAAGATTGTCCCTATGATTTGTCTGATACGAACAAGAATCACATATGTACATTGTTACTTCTGAGGGATCCCTATGCTTCAGCAAATGTATCTTAAGATTGCCTTTTTGATTTGTCTGATATGAACAAGAAGCACATTTGTACATGGTTACTTCTGAGGGATCTTTATGATTCAGCATATGTATTTTAAGACTGCCTTTATGATTTGTCTGATATGAACAAGAATTACATCTGTACATTGTTACTTCTAAGAGATCTTTATGCTTCAGCAAATGTAATTTAAGGCTAGATTTATATTTAGTGTGATAAGAACAAGAATCGCATGTGTATGCAGCTACTTCCGAGAGATCTTTATGCTTCAGCACATGTATCTTGATGCCATGTTTATATTTAGTCTGATAGGAACAAGAATCACATTTGTACATTGCTACTTCTGAGGGATCCTTATGCATCAGCAAATGTATCTTAAGACTGCCTTTTTGATTTGTCTGGTATGTACAAGAAGCACATTTGTACATTGTTACTTCTGAGGGATCTTTATGCTTCAGCATATGCTTTTTAAGACTGCCTTTATTATTTGTCTGATACGAACAAGAATCACATATATACATTGTTACTTGTGAGGGATCTTTATGCTTCAGCACATGCGCTTTAAGACTGCTCTTATGAATTGTCCGATACGAACAAGAATCACATTTGTACATTGTTACTTTTGCGGGATCTTTATGCTTCAGCAAATGTATTTTGAGGTTAGATTTATATTTAGTGTGATAAGAACAAGAATCACATTTGTACATTATTACTTCTGAAGTATCCTTATGCCTCTGCAAATGGGGACCAAAATGCTGTTTATGTTTTGTCTGAAATGAACAGTATGCAGACAGATCTAATTTTGAGACATTTTGATTAACGTTTGGTTTAAATAGATCTCCTTCAAGGTTCGGTGTTACATATTTCTGTTTCCTATGTAATTTAGTGCTGCCTTCTGCGTCAAATCTGAAAACGATGAAACAAGATTAAAGGTGAATATTTAGTGAACACAATATTC
Source organism: Stenurella melanura (assembly GCA_963583905.1). Taxonomy (NCBI): domain Eukaryota; kingdom Metazoa; phylum Arthropoda; class Insecta; order Coleoptera; family Cerambycidae; genus Stenurella; species Stenurella melanura. Next base: position 95,179,922 of record OY757315.1, read on the forward strand.
TTCCCCAGATAATAGCTAAGTCTATTAGAGGATGGGAATAAAGTATGTTCAAAATTGGTGTAGATGCCATTGTGTTGGTGGTAGACAGATCATGGACATCAACGTGAATTTTTGCAAGATGTAAATGATTTAGTGCACTGAGGAAAAGAATTAGTAACTACAACTAAAAAAACTCATAACCACAGCAAATTTTCCTAATAAAATAAACAGGACTATCGGTTTGTACTCGTAATTAAATTCAATTTGCCGGAAGTTCTTAGTGGTCATTATTAAAATAATTTTAGTTAAGATCAACTAGCTGCACGTATCAAATATTGTTGGTTACTCTAACAAATGTCTCTAGTACTCACAACTATAAAATGTATTATAACTATATTTTTTAGTTACTCTTAGAAATACTTTTGTAGTTACAGGACATACAAAGGCTTGTAACAACTACATTCTTTAGTAGGGGCTAATTAATTTAATTACGATAACTAATTCAGTTAGTTGCTACTTAGTAAGAAATAGTTAAAGAGTAGTATAAATGTCCAGTGGCAGCAGCCAATAAAAGGACCCCGCACCATTAGTATTGGAAATTTTTTTCAAACTTTAGGAATAAGAAGTTAAAGGGCTGTATGTTTACAGTGCCTGGAAGTTAAAAATCTTTGAAAATTCGAAGATTCTTAACTTCCAGTCACTATAATTCTGCAGGGAAGACATTAACTCAAGTTTTTCATGGCATTTTTTTTTCGAAAGCCCTTGAACCACTTATACAAAGTTTGAAAAAAATTCCACCAAAGAAATTGTTCAAATTTTTTTAACTTCTAGTCACTGTAATTCTGCAAGGAAGGCATTAAATCATTTTTTTCATGACATTTATTTTATTTATTTATTTAATCGCCTTATTTTTATTAACGCCCTGGCGGAGTTTAGCTAATGCTATTCCACCACTCAACCAGGACACGTACACATAGACATCAACACAACAACCATTCCCTGCGATATTGCCATCTACCGCAGCTGAGACTCGAACTCAGGATAGATAACAGCGACTAAACATGTTGTGCCACCCAACAGCGGTCTACTCCACTGCTACCATCTCGGCAACACATTAAAAACGCCACTAAACATCCATACCCTGACCAGGATTCGAACCCGGGACTCCGTGACCGCAAGCCAAACGCTTTAGCATTGCGTCATTTCTTGTTCACAAGCCCCTAAACTACCTATTCCCAAAGTTTGAAGAAAATTCCATCGAAATGATTTTTGCAATGCTAATGGTGCTGGGTCCATTGAGATGGTCATATCTCGATAACGAAATAAGGGACCCTTATCATATCTCAAGTAATGACTGTTAGGCCCTTATAGTATTATAGAAATTTAAAAAAAAAATTAATTTTGCGAAAAAACTGTACAAAAACAGGGTCGCCGGCATCCGCCTACTTCCACAGAATAGTCAATGAAATATTTGCAAGGTTTTTTTAATAATTAAGAGACTGACTAGTTAGTACGAGAACATACGTTTACTTATTGTATAGAAAATTTATACTTCTCAGAAAGTCATAACTTCCAAAAAATTATATATTAAAATTAAAATTGTCATTTGAAGTTTACTTTTGAAGTCACTCTATTTCGCAAATTTCAAAATCCTCTATAATTTTAGGAAGTCAAGTTGTATAATAAATAATTAAATAAAGAAAAAATGTATTCTTGTTCATATACCTAATGGTCTCTGGATTGTAAATAATTTTTTTGCAACTATTTTACGGACTCTTCTATTGATTCGGTAGACTTCCACCCCATTCTCATAACATTATTCGCAAATACAGTCATTGCCTAGCAAGATATAAACATCTCAAATCTCACCACTCTCCAATGAGAAGTAAGTCTAACGATGGTAGCAAAAATGTTAGTTGTTCTATACTTGAGTAAAATTAAAGTTCTAAGGGTGTCTTCATATCTTAAGCGAGTCACACTATATATATGAACTGATGATGGCAGATGAGATTCCGCCGAAACGTCGTTCAGACAGCCATGGCTCCAACAGGAGCCTACCAACTACCCGGGAAAACACCCGGAAGCACGTCAACACTTTATTTAATACCTTTTACTTATTATTTTCGATCCGATGCGTGAATTTCCAAAAACCAAATTAAATAAGTTTTTATACGCCATATTGAGAAAATAATGACGTCAAAATCTAAATGTATACAGGATGTTGCTTGATTTTTTAAATGGAACACCCTGTAACTAACTCGAGAATCGTAATCCTTCTTTTTCTCTGATTTAAAAATATAATATTTCACATTGTAACGAAGTGTTTTTTTCCGTAGCCAAAAATACACAAATTAATATTATACTTCCTTATTTGCTTCGCAAACACCTCATGAAGTGTTAATGTAATTTTAACATTTCTGAACCGAACCGAAATACCACCGTTTTGATAATTTCTGTCTGTACGTCTAGGCAGAATAATCTCCGCCGTAAATTGATACCGAATCCGATTTATTTTCTGAACCAAATGTACCTATGTTACACACCATACCGAATCCGATTTATTTTTCTATCCGAATGTAACTTATATTACACACCGCACCGAATCCGAAAACCGTTTTATTTATTTGGTATCAATTTTAGTAGTTTTGCAAAGTTCTTCTGTAATGAAGCAAATTTTGTCATGCAAATTGCATTATTTTGTTTAGTATTAAGGATGTTTCATATGTTAACACGATTGTCAAGAGTTGGGATGCGCTCCCTGGTCGTTTGAAATTTCTATCAATCTGTAAAGATTTTTTTTAAAGACCTGCAATTGTAAACCTGCAGTGTAAAGTGTAAAATGTCGTCGAGTTCGCACGTGGGTTCGCAGAGCTCTCCGAATATATTTTATAAATGTTGCAAAACAAAAATTATTACCCAATATGTATGTGTAAACTGTTTAATGGTAATTCACAAGTGCTGCATCCCAAAAGTTAAATCTCAGATTCGCTTTGTTGGACAAAATAAAATCATTTGCTGCGAGGAGCAAAAAGTAAGCTCAGATGCAACCACTGAAGAAATAATGGAAGATTTGGAAAAAACTATCAGAGAACTCTCTATAGATGGGGAAATTAAAGAAACAAAGGCTAATCAATGGTTCATTACAAACAAACTTAAACTTAACAGTGATAAATCACAAAAATTTGTTATATCATCAAACCATAGAATCAGTAAGGGTGAGAGTGTAAAGCTACTGGGCGTTGTATTAGATGATAGATTGAGTTGGTTGGGTCATGTTGAATTTTTGTTGAAGTCACTTTCGAGTACAATTTACTTATTACGTCAGTTGAGGCTAATTATAGGAAGCAACACATTGCTCTCAGTATATTTTGCCCTTTTTCATTCCCGAGTTATTTATGGTGTGATTTTATGGGGCACTTCAATGCACGCCATAAAAATTTTTCGGCTTCAAAAGAAAGCTGTCAGAGTGCTGGCTGGAATTAATGATAATAGAGTACATTGTAAGCTACTGTTTGTGAAGTTTGGTATAATGACGTTACCATCTTTATTTATATATTATTCTTTAATTGAAATACACATAAATATCAATACTTTTAACACGCACTCTGACATTCATAACTACAATACTAGATCCATAAATCTATTGAGAACTCCCAGTTTTAGACTGAAAAAATCTGAGAATAACTTTTTAAATTTAAACATGTACAATGTCTTGCCAAATAGTATAAAATCATTAAATACAAACTCTTTTAAAAAAGCCCTGACAGCAATTTTAATTAAACAATGCTACTATTCTGTAGATGACTTTATGACAAACTCAGTTCAGACTGAAATAAATTAATGACAGATAATTAATACATTAATGTTGATATGAAGCAGGCACACGAGGTGTTTAAATAATTTTGATTTTAATGTAGTATTAGATATTATAGTTTTTGTTTGTTTTTTTTTTATTATACTTTGTCATGACGAAGCATATTTATTGTTTTTTATATACTTATGTGACCCTTCTATATTTAGGCTTATGTGATACTTTATATTTATATATGTTTTCTTCTTTTTTATAGTTACCCTTTTACAGTAACTTAATTTCATATTTAATTTAATTTTTGCTTTTCTGACTTGCTACAAATGTACTCTTGTGTATGTAAAGTAGTTAAATAAATTATCTATCTATCTATCTATCTAATTACATAAAAAAGTTAAAAGCCGAAAACAATACATTTGTAAAAGAGGCATTAGAAAGAGAAGAAGACATGAACGAGCAAATACAAAAGCAAGAAAAAATCGTTCAAGGATTAAAAGAACAACTGTATGAACTACAAAAAGTAAATAAATTATCAGCAATAAAAGGAATAAAAAATGCGAGTACACAGACGATTATAAATTGTAAAAATGCGTCTACTCTCACTCAGACATTACAGGGCGAGTCAATATAAGACAAAATTCCTCTCAAGTGGAGAAATATATTAACTGTGAGTCATTAAGAATAGTGCCAACAGACAAACAACAAGAAAGCCAAAATAATTATAAAAAGAAGATACTTATTCTCAGTGATGAATTTGGCCGCAATGTAAATAAAAATATAATGCATAGAATAGAGTCACCTGACTTTAAAGTTGAAACTGTTATTAAACCTGGAGCTGATTTCCAAAAAGTAATTGAAGACATAGAGGCTTTAACCGCCACATATTTATCACAAGACCATGTAATCATTATTGCAGGTTCTAATAACTTCAACACATACAAAAAGTACCCGCTATTTAGAGATATCTGCGATAAAATAAAAAGGTGTGCTAACTTAAATGGAATACTTGATACAGTGGCGTACGGAAGGAATTATAATACAAATAAATTCATTTTTAAGTTTAATGAAAAGTTAAAAGAGTTTGTTACTAAACTAAATCACTATGTGCCTGGAAATATAGCTATCCTAGTGTAACATGCGGAATGCTCAATAGCATCCTTCTTTACACTGCTAATATTTATTAGAGAAATTATAAGTTATCGGAAATATTATTCCCACAAACCTTAGTACTAATAGAGTGCACTTACTCCTTATACTATGATGAACATACGTCATCTGTCAGCAGTTAACGCTCGCGAATACTAGATAGTGCACCAGGAATGATATTTCAACTAAATAACGCCGGGCGAAAACCTTTCTCGTTGAACCATTGAACTAATTAGACGTATTTATAATTTCGTTTGACCTGTAAAGGGGATAATAGAATTTGAAAAACCTCGTGATGATCACATGAGGTAAGGTTTTAATTATTATACCGGAAAATACCGTCTAACATTTGAAATATTGTTTTAGGTTTTTCTCATGAGTTTTCTCATAATCATAATTATAAATATACGTAATTTTCTCATAAAGTTTTCTCATATTCTTATAAATTAAGAATTAATTTCTTAAGGACAAAACTTATTCACGTCTAATGATTTTAACGTAGAATTATTTCAACGTTATATTATTTGCTTTAAGCAAGATTGGAGATTATCTACATTCAATTAGCGGTATCTACTACGTTTTCCACTAAGCAAACAATATTCATATGAAGTCAACTTTTCTATACTACATTTTGAATTGGGATATACCAAAACATTCCGAGCGATGAGATTTTCTTCATTTTGTCTTGGCGACAAATTTTGTACGAGCACTATCTACGATTTCATAACCTCAAAATGGGATTAAGGCAGCCACATGTGAACCGTAACTTAAATCCATAATCATCGAAGAACAGGACCGTATCTAGGGATTTCCTTGATCAGGATAACAAAACAAAAGATAAGTACTTTTTATTGTTACCATTAAAAGGGATTATTTTCACATGATTGTTGAGTTATAAGAGTCAAAAGTGTCTAAATTTAAAATATTAGATTCAAGCGAAATCTATTATATTTTTGGTTTTTAAATCCGTTGTTATAATTAAACTCATGGTTGTATATTAATTCGTAGTTGCTTGTATCTTGAATTCGTTGTCGCAGATACTTCGCCGTAGTATTGTTACGTAGTCGCTTTTGTCGTGCTTCCTCATGATTAATATCTTATTGTAGTACTATAATGCACTTTTGTTGTTGATACAGTAAGTCGTGGTTCAATTTTTGTTGTAACAAGAGTGTCTAATGTTTATAAATTTCGAGATAAATTTACGAGACTTATCTTTTGTAATATAGTTATTTTGTCTCTCATAAAAGATCTCAAGTTTATCTAATTTTGTTGTAATATATGATTTTATTATTGAGGTAAAAGTTACGAGACGTATCTTTTGTAGTATATTTTGGTTCTCGTAAACACCTCAAATTTATTTTGCTGTTGAGCAAATTTGTAATATAGTGTAACTTGTAATATAGTATTTTATTGTCTTGTAATATATACTTTTGTTTCATAAATGAGACAATTGACGAGTCATCTCTTTTGTAATATATTTAATTTGGCTCTCGTAAAAGTCTCAAGCTTATCTTGAACTTCGGTTATTGTAATATTTTTTGTATATATTTCTGTGTGATATTTTGCCATACAGTATCGCTGATGCTGTGATAGCTCGTTCACTTTTTGTAATATATTTTTGTAATATAGTACTATTGTATATATGTAACTTTTGTCTTTTGTTTATCTTTATCTTTAATTTTCTTTGATTACCCTAAGTAATCAATGGCGCCTAAGCCTTGAACTCGACGCCCTTTTGCTCTCCGTATCTTTACTGTGCTAGCCAGGTTACACCAGTGACGCTAACCACGTCGCTCATAGGGTGGCCCACACTTGAACACTTGGGCAAACTTAAAACCGTCTTTACGCCACACTAGATGTAAACAAAGGTCTTAAACAGTGCCTAACTAAAAGTGAAATAAGTGGTGAAATTGTTAAAATTACCAAAAAGGAAAAGGAACCGAAAAACTTGATATTTGTTAATTTAGTTAACTCGGTGGTTTCTCTCACTTGTCACTAAATATATGTATCTGGGGGAGGTCTAACCAGTTATATAGAATGTTTGTATCACAAAAACGGATTATAAGGCTGACATTTAATCTAAATTATAGAGAAAGTTGCAAAAGCACGTTCATTTCAAAGAAGATCCTAACTGTACCCTGTATCTACATATACAAATACTTAACATATGCAAAAACAAACTTGCAGGAATTTAAAACTCTTGATGATAGCCATACTTACAATACGAGACATGGGAGGCTTCTATCGATTCTACGGCACAAAACAACTAAATTTAAAGAATCTCTCCACTATAATAGCATAATACTGTATCATAGCCTCCCTGAAAACGTCAAAAAGTTGCACGTATCCAAATTTAAAATTCAAATAAAAAAATTACTTTTAGAAAGAGCCTATTATAATGTTGAGGAATTTTTAGCTTACTGATTATGATAAAAATTATAATCTAGATTGTAATGTAATAATGGTTGTTTAGTCGTTATATATTAGATTACCTATTATTTTTAAACAAGTGTAAATTAGACCATTACAGGCTTTAATATAGTTTAGTTAGTGTGCGATGTCCTACATAAGAACTCGATATACATTTTTATTATCTGTTCCTCTTTCTCTTTTATAACTAATTTTTAACTACAACATTATATATTTTAATATAGATAATAGTTGTTGTGTGATGTCTTATACAATAACTGTGTAGTGTATATTTCGAAAGTGGTATATGTAATCTACACTTAAATCTTTGTTCTCTTTTTATACATGTTTTATACATTATAAACTGCTCTTGTACCTGACTTACCATATGTACATAAACTGTATTCTACATGGTGAATAAATATGTCTATGTCTATTATATTATACTGTACACTTTAGGTATAAATCATAAATCACAGTTTCATTCTTAACCCTAAGGGATATATTGGTTGAAACGGGAACCGAACCCAGGGAAGGGCCCTTCTAGATTTATTCCAGGTATGTTCTGGCCAAAAACAGGCCCCATGATTTGTCGGGCGTGTTCTCTACCTGTCATCACAATTACCTATGGAGGCCTAGAACACTATCTGGGCTAAGCAACTGTAAGTTCTGTGGCGGTTTAATATAGTCCATTAGTACATTGGCTGGGAACTGAGACCGAAACCGTTTATTAGTATCCATATGCATGTGCGACTATTACGGGGGGATTCTGGGCCGAAAAATGGACACCTTGATCTTATCGGGTGTGTCTTCTACGTGTCTACGTGGGTACGCTCTTGGGATAAATTAGCTGAAAGCTGGATCACAGCACACGTTTATTTATTTGCTGTGTTTATATTTAAGGCACTGTGCATTTCGCCGCAACAGGCTGCGTTAGGAGTCTATTGTCGGACTTTTACCCCACGAAAAAATTGTAAAGGTGGCGCTCGAGAATAACCGAAATATAGCTTAGCACTAAAGCGACCCTTCCACTTGCCCATGCTCTAGGTAACTGGAAGAAATTATGTCACAACATGGTTATCTTAGATAGTTTTTCTAATATTTACAAGAACGTCGATAATTTATAAATTACAAACTCACCAGAAATTTTTAAGTAGGCATAGAAAACAATAAAATGCCCAAATGTCAACCTGAACTATGACATCTTGTCATATTATATCTTTTATGTTAGATCTTCAGTGAAACAGTATAGGAGACTATCCCGTTCAGTCAGAAAACTTTTCAACACACATTGTTCAAGACACTGGAAAACAAGAAAATATTAGAAATAATGATGAAAACCGTGAGATTTTGATATCTACTATTCAATGACATTATAAATTCTTCACAAATACAAATGTAAAAATCGAAAACCAAGTGTATTACAGAAGCACAGAGATCTTCTATGTGCTTCTTTAATACTATACTAATTTTCAATCCTATTTTTTTGACCGATGAGGAATCGTTAAGCCCATCTGGAATAATAATAGAAAGAATAATCATTACTTCTGCGATCAGCAGAGTACGGTCAACCTTGTTACTCAGATCACCAAGTCCTATTTGGTAGACAGGTCAAGGGACAACATTTCTATCGATTATGTGACTGTATGCGTCTTCACTATATCCGCGAACTCTGAAAGATCATTGGCGGAGTATTCCTGGATTTTTAACAAGAAACGTCAAAATTTCAAGTCTGAACATTTACAATAACTCCTACTTATTAACTTTTATTATTGTGCCACCACAAATGAATAGTTTCGGTGCAATAACTGTTGTGCGTGTTGGACGTATTTTCCACCAAGTTTCAGCATCAACACATTGACTGTATCATTTCTGGACACATAAAATATGTACAAAGTAATAATCCTACAAGAAGTCCAACTGCGTGAAATTGCCACCTGAGATACAAGCCCTGATGATTACACATAAAGGCTATTGACAAATAAGAATAGTGATTTGGCCCAAAAAACCAACTGGGCTACTAGTGGTTTCATTAAGTTGGTATGGAAAAAAAAAGTCCTCGACACAAATTTTATCCCCATTTTCCTTCCGGGGTTCTCAAGGCTCAAAAAATGTGATATTACATGTTTATTTTTTGTTTTGCCACCTAGTGCACGAATCTTTACAAAAAAAATGAGGTATATAATTCGAATTACTTCAACACAATTATATAATTGATAGTATATTATGGCATATATATTGCAACAACACTAGTGTTGGGCGATATCATGATTTTGCAATCACAACGTAAATCGTGACTGTGATTTTCTTATATCAGTGAATTTAAAACGTGATGTGATCACGACTTTTCATAATACAGTGAATGGGAAAGTTGTTAATTCCTAAATAAGCGCCGACAGACTGTGAATTGTGAATTCGCTACTTTGGTAATTTATGCGGCCGTAGATATGAAGATATGTAATACGTATGATATTTTATGATACATATTATGAATGATATATTCAACTAACCTGATTTGTATGGATTAATGACAAAGCAAAAGCACTAAATTTTGAATGGGTTGCTTGTATGAACTCCGTAATAGCATATTTTTGTAAAGTTATACAAATATAAATATTTCTGAAGCATCAATAATAAAGTTTTAGTTTAAATTTAGGTTGCTATAATTATCAACCAGCGACTTTAATTGTTGCTGGGTTATTGTTTATAATAGTGTTCAGACGTTTTTCTATTTAATATAAGTTTCGGTTTTTTAATACAAAGGTATAAATTAAATAATGAATATAATGTTTATTTATACAATTATATAGTTCTTATTTGCTATTATTCAATGGGATAAATCTGATTTAATAGAATCCAATTCTCCCATTCAAATATTTATCAAAAATTTGGTAGGTATATACCTCATCTCTTCCATACAATTTTGTTCAATGGCAGGCAGCTTAAAGGTAAACAAGCTAACTATTATATGCCTACTCTTTTGCACTTTTTAGGATACTCTTCGCAGTTTTTTTTTGTAAATAATATTCATTAGTTTTACACATTTTTTGTTTAATTAGAACAAATTTAAATAATTAATAACTTTTTTTATTATTGATCGATTTTGTTAAAAACAATATAGAAGAGTATAATAATCGCATTATGGAAGTCGATTGTATAGGTATAATTATTATAGCATTCACTTTCCACAAACTTTTTTTGTGATTGATGTGGGCTTCCCCGGTCCCGACAGACGCACCGGGCGGGAAGGGGTGGTAGGAGAAGACAGTGTTCTGAATTTTTAAGTTATTTGACATATTCGTCCATGTCCATATCCATGTAGTACAGCTAGTAGAGTTAGTACAGTATTGTTTTTGAAGTACACAACAGCTATTACAGCTAGTAATATTTATAATAGAAAATGGCACCCAAAGTAAATAAATACAAAACAAAAACTAGTCAATTGTGGACTTTTTTTACGGCGATTGACGAAACTTTTGCTAGCTGCAATATGTGCAGGCAAAGATTGTCGTATAGAACTAGCACATCCAATCTCAAGAAACACTTAGAAAATAAACATCCCACTGTGAAAATTCCCGTTGTAAATATAAATACAAGAACCAAGGAATCCGGCTCTACTATGCCTGTAAGTTTTCTCCTTGTTTAATTCTCTTTTTCTTATTAGTATGTACTTTTTTTATATTTAGCATCAAGATACTGAAGCAGAAAGTGGGAACACTGAGGACCCTCAGCCATCAACTAGTGGACATTATCAATCAGTGACCTCTACATCTAAACAGCCCGAAGCATCATGTCAATCACAAGCTTTAACTCAAAAGATGGTACAACCAACACTTCATACTTTGTTTCCAAAGAAAATTTCGGGTAAATTTAAAGATCGAATTGATAGAAAATTGGTTAATTTATTTATTTATGATTTTCAACCATACTCCATAATACAAGACAGAGGATTTCAAGAATTTGTATATATTTTAAACCCAAATTATCAATTACCCAGTAGGAATGTAATTTCAAAAACATTAATACCCGCCTTATACGAAGAATGTCGTACTAACACCAAAACCTTAATAGCTACAGGAAAAACTTTTTGTCTGACGACAGATGCTTGGACCTCTATGAATACAGTCAGTTATAACGCAATTACTTCACACTTTGTGGACGATAATTTTAAACTTGTCTCCTTGTTACTTGAATGCTCTGCAAATGATATGCGTCATACATCAGAAAATTTAGCATTAGAACTGCGAAGGGTGACGACAGAATGGGGTATAAGAGACAGAATTATTATGGCAGTTTCGGATAATGCTGCTAATATCGTAAATGCGATAAAGAGTGTGGGATGGAGACATTTGGGATGCGTAGCACATACCATTAATTTAACTGTTAAAGATGGATTGAAGAATGATGATATAAGTAGTAGAAAGTAAAAGAGATTGTCAGACACTTTAAAAAAAGTAATGTGGCAAACGATAAATTGATGAAGTATCAAGAAAATCAGAACAAGCCTATCCCGCTGAAGCTTATATTGGAAGTACCTACCAGATGGAATTCCACCTTCTACATGCTACAAAGATTTATCGAGTTAGAGGAAGCTATTAAAAGCACCGTGGCCATTCTAGAAAAGGAATTGCCCATACTTACAGCAGGAGAATGGAAGACAATAAAAGAATTATGTAAAATTTTGAGACCGTTTGAAGGTGCCACAAGAACAATAAGTGGGGAAAAATATTGTACGGCTTCTCTTGTTATACCTATCTGTAATGGCATAAGAAATACTCTTTTAAATTCGTCAAAAAAACAATTCTCCGAACCTATTAAGAAAGTGTTAGAAATTCTTCGGTCAACGTTTGAAGAACGTCTTGGCAACGTGGAGAATAGCAACACGTTGTCAATCAGCACATTTTTGGATCCAAAATTTAAACATATGGGCTTTTCTAATGAGACTATTGCTAACTCTGTTAAACAGAAAATAACTAATATGATAGCTGCAAAAATCACAATTAAAACTCGGGAAGATCATGAAAAAATGAAAACACCGAAGGCTGTAGCAGCAGATAATGCTAATGCTGAAAATATTGATGATAGTAGTGACGAAGAGGAGACATCTATTTGGTTTCAGTTTGATAAAAGTGTTGCTGCTAATCAACCAAAGGGAACCTCTACTTCACGTGCGATTATTGAGATGCAGCGTTATATGGAAGAAGAGATTATACCACGAGACAGCGATACATTTTTATGGTGGCAACAACACAAACAAATATTACCTCACCTATCACAAGTTGCGCAGGAAAGACTTTGTACCTTGGCTTCATCTGTTCCATGCGAACGCCTCTTTTCGAAAGCAGGTCAAATTGTAACCGAAAGAAGGAACAGATTAAAAGATAATGCAGTACAAAAATTGCTATTTTTAAACGCAAACCACGCTTATTTACCATAAATTAAATATTTTCTGTTTGTTTTATTTATTATTTATTTATTTATTTATTTATTTATTTATTATTATTGTTATCTAAATGTATGCTATTATTAATTATGTTTATTTTATGCGAATTTATTTTTTATTTGGATTAAAAGTTAATTTTTGAATGTAATTTTTTTTTTTTATATTTTATAATATACTGATTTTTTTTATGTTTTCATTTACTTATTGGTGAATTCCATATTTTTATTCATATTTCATGCCGAGACGTGAATGTTCAATATTTGCGATAAAATTATTGCTATTATTAAATATAATAATATGAAATATTTTTATACATGGCATTAGTAGGTAGTTAATTACTCCCAGTCTTGTATCAGAAATGTTCCGCCACTACCTTGTATCTATCTAATCGCCAGTGAATAAAAGATATTGATATTATGTACTTATATGTATATAAATATCTATACAGTATAAAACGTATTAGCGCAGAATATATAATAACTAATTACAATGGCTCAGAAGAATAATTTAACAGACAGTTTATTATCTTGACAGAATATATTAACCACTACTAAAATTAATAATTTAATTTGTTATCCGTTGTTAATGTTGTTATGCAATACATTATACATCCTTAATCATAGCTTCAAATGGATTACTTCCAACAAAACGCGTATCTATCTAATAATGCTCTAATAGGGCACGGAATCGCTTGCTCTACCTGTTAATACATATGGTCGCAAACAAAATTAGACTCAAATTACCAAAGCGATATATATCGTAAAAAAATATATTGGTGTATGGAAAGTCGTGATCACGTCACGCTTTTCTACCAACTTTATTAACAGTCGTTACCTGTGATTTTTTAATATCAGTGATTAAATCACAGTTCGTGATATATCGCCCATCACTAAACAACACCCAGTTGTTCTCAAGGCATTAGCACAGTCACATACATATCACTTAATGATTCAGAAGAATATTCCAATGTAGTATCTATATCTTTCTCTATTTTACAATATTGTACTTCGAATCTTACTATAATTCTTGACTGCACAAAATATTGAACTTAAATTATCAAGCACCCAACTAGCAAAACAGAACTCAAAAGAAACAATATTATTATATACAAGAGTTCAATTCTATAACGCTTAAAATTAAAACCATTTTGGCAAACGAACCAAATCATCACATACTATATTTGTAAGGAGAAATATACAGTAAGTGTTATAATTACAAATGTATGTAATAAGTCCTCTTGTGTATGTATATAAAAAACAAAATATTTCTGTCATTCACCTCTATGAATCCTTATTTTCATAAGGATATTAAACCAAACTGCAACGAGTTGCTAGCTTGGCCGCGTTAAGGATAAAAATCAAATTTTATCACAAAACGCTTGGGTTTGATAGAAACAAACACCAGCCGAAAGATTTATACCTAATTAAGTATAAATCTTTCGGCTGGTGTTTCTGTAAAATGTGATTTTTATCCTTAACACGGTCAAGCTAGCAACTCGTTGCAGTTTGGTTTAATATCCTTATGAAAATAAGGATTCATAGAGGTGAATGACAGAAATATTGTTTTAATATATTCTGCCCTCTAGAAGCATGCTCTAGAACCATCACATGTGCCCCATGTCGAGACATGGTTTTGATTGAAGCAAGCATTGGTCGCCAGATGGAGCTTTCCCTATTTCGTCATTTTTACAACGTCGAAATATTCACTTGGGTATCAGGAGCTTTCGGGCTAGTTATCTAGTGAGCATCATAGTTACCAGAGCTACTGAAGCGAGCAGACATGTCTACGGAGCAGTGCAACAGTGTCAGTAAAAGTGAGGTGGTAGTGAAGTGGTAGCCATACAACGAGGTTTTTCAAGACAATAAAACATAAAAGATAAATAAAAGTCTCCCTCACTTGGAGACGCATATATGTTTTATTTTAATGTACTTTTCTCCCACTAATAAATTATCGGTATTCCCTTTCAGGAAAAAATCATGGTATTTGCTGAGGAGGACAGCAACATGGAGGAGGATTCCGGAGAGCCCCGGAGCAGCACACCCTGCTTTGACGTGAAGGACCACACCATAAGAACACTCCAAGCAGAAAATAAGCTCTTGAGAAGCCAAATTCAGGACCTCAACGAGAAACAGCAAATGGAAAGACAGGCCAGAGAAGCGCTGGAAACTCAAAATGCCCAGTATCAAGAACTCTCGAGGGTCATCCAAGGCTCCACCCCACAGGGCTCCACCCCTCGGATTTTCGCACCCCAGGACTCCGCCCCCCAGGGCTCCTCCACCGCCAAAGACCAGCGAAACCGCAAAAAATCCGCAACGCAAGTGGACACGGATGAAGATGAGCCCAAGCAGGCATCCACGGAGCCAAGCTAAGACCCAGCATCAGCCAAGAAAACGAAGATACCGCCACTCATCCTCAAGAAGGAGACACGGGCTTCTGTTAGTCAAAGCAGGTATAAAGTACCTAACAGCCAAGGTAGTCGCAGAAGGCATCACCATAGAACCCCAAACGGCGGATGACTACCCCAAGATGACGAGGCTCTCCACGGCGTAGAAGAGAAATAGCACACCTACTGTCTTCCTGAAGAGAAGTTACTCAGGGTGGTAATCAGAGGCATCATCTCTGGAGTACCGAATGAAGACATCAAAGAAGACCTCAAGGAGCAGAGACTGATACCTATATCAGTGATTGTTCTTGCACAAGTTCCCCTGGACAAGGAGAGAATTCTGGAAGTCAACAGACGCTGGTCCCTCGTCATCAGGGTAGAGAGGCAGAGAGCCGCTCAGACAGTCACCGAGTGCCACCGCTGCCAGCGCTTTGGCCACGCACAGGGTAAGTGCACTGCACAGCCAAAGTGTGTGAAGTGCGGACAGGCCCACCACTCGGCGGAATGCCAGAAGAAGGAGAGCCCTGCCAAGTGTGCAAACTACCAAGGGGCCCATCCAGCCAGCTACAGAGGATGCCCCAGCTTCCCTAAGAAACCAGCAGGTTCTCGGAAGAAAAAATAGGGACCCAGAGCGAAGACGGCCACATTAGAGACCAGAAAGGTCACCGCCGGACAGAGGTATGCAGATGCGGCGAACGCCAAGGGCAAAGTCAAACTCTAGTATTTTTCTGGTAAATAATTTTTTGTAAGCATTTTAAAATAATAATAATAATCAGATGTCTTGCGGTAGCAGAACCACTAGTGAGATGCATAGAACAACTGCTACCACTCTGGAGGACTCGCTTCACCATAACATCCGGTGCACAGCGGGTTACGACAGAGCAGGTGGCACTCAGGAGAGGAGTCTTCCAGGGAGATTCTCTGAGTCCCCTCCTCTTTTGCATCTCACTGCTGCCGTTGTCTGTTGAACTCCGCCAAGCTCGCGGGTACCATTGTGGACCACCTAGCAATCGGAGGCATAAGGTCACCCATCTATTTTATATGGATGACCTCAAACTGTATGCCTCCGGAGAGAGTGAACTTCAGGATGCTCTGGTAATCTGAAATTTTTACAAAGGGAAATTTTTTTTTTTTTTGCTGAAAGAATATTTCCAGTCTAGATTTGGTAAAGCATCAAAAAAGATAAAGTTGTTATGTATAAAAATTACTTTTAGCGTGTACATAGGCAACGTTTTTCAATGAATACCTGATACAATAACTTGAAAATGAACAAAAATATTGTATTAAAATGCGGCATATTGTTATCAGCATTTTTGCTTCTTTGATTGATGCCATTGGGCACAGTTTACTTTGTAACCCTAAAAATATCATTAATTATTTTATTTTTTTTGGAGAAAGACCCATGATTATATTGTTAATCTAGGCCAGTTGCATGTTAGATGCAAATCTAATCTTATGTAATTACATAAGATATAATAGTTGTGTTATGAATTACACCCCCTTGGAACAGATGATACGCCTATGCCTACTAATTGTGACTGGAAGCCAACAGAATAAAATGGACTTTTCTGGAATATTGTTGGAGAAGATTCTTGAATGTTTCTAGATGGATCTAGAGAGTCAAATTCGGAGTATATAAGGCGCGATTACCAGCGCGGAAGGGGAAGTTTATTTGAGAAGTGACACGCTCGGTAAAAAGTGAGGTTAACTATTAAGTAAACAAGTATTGTAGTCAGTAAATTGTTAAATAAAGTGTTAGTAGTGTTTATCTCTTGTTGAAATTATTTAGAACCCACGGATTCATACAGGGTGTTTTCCAAAAAGGTGGAAATCCGTAACAGTTGTATACTGTTAGTGCAATGGAATAATTAGTAGTTATAAGGGATAAATTATAAGTGATGAGTGGATGAAGTGGGGGTAGGCCCCCCGATATAGACCCAGGTGCTTCAGAGGGTGTTAATAAAAATGAATATTCTGACATGGCTGAAAGCAATTATGGTAATGTACAAAACAAAAATTCCATAGCAAGTCAAAACAAGGAAATTGTAAGTAATAATAGTTAGGGGCCGTCCACAAAATACGTTACTCAGAATTTTACCTTTTTGGACCCCTTCCTCCCCCTTCGTCACAATAAGTCACACTTTCAGTGACACCCCTAACAAATATTACGTCACAAAAGCTATCCCACCCCCTTATAAACGATTTCTTGTGATTAAAAATATCATATTTACAGGCTTTTAAGTACTTGAGAGTGACTTTCTATCGTAATGAAAAGTTTTTAAAAACTGCCTAGTTAAGAAAGAAATTAAAATAAAATTGATAAACTGTGAACGTCACATTTCCTTAGACCTCCCCCTTGTCATCTCGTCACGCTAAACAATACCCCTCCCTTCTCCTTATTTGCGAAAGTATTTTATGAACGGCCCCTTATGACGTAAATATCCAAAAAAAAAAGTACAAACTCAACGTCACCAGTATCCGTATCAAATGAGTGACACAAGGCCCTTTCAAATTTATATAGCAAATTCAGATAAGAAAATTGATGGCAAATTAAACTCAATTAAAATAGGGAAAATTATTTATATCTGTCACTCCGAAGTCGACAACAGAATTAACAAATAGAGTCTATTGGCAATAATAGAATTCGGGACTACTCAGAAAATATACAAATGCTTACATCTTAATTAAATCTACAGCCCTAAAACACCCCAAATTTAATATTTTTAGAGCAGGTGTTGTTAAAAAAATCGATGCAGATATTTCTAAAGATTATTTAAAAATAAAACAAAAACCATTCGACTTACATTGTAAATTTATCAAAGAGAATATTAAGAGAATAAATAGAAAGGAAAAAAACCAGTTACTCTATTAGATACGCACCAACAATATCAATCATCGTTTCATTTAAGACATAATACTACCTAAGTATATATCAATTAATCAAGTCTTATATAAAGTAGAACCATATATTCAGAGTGTAGTACTGTCTTACAATAGTTGCAGGTATGGTCACTTGGGCAAGCAATGCAGAAGTAAACCTCGCTGTCTCAAATGTCACCAAGAACACATAAGCATGGATTGTAAAATTCCTGACTACGACCTTGAATGTTTTTCATGTGACGGAAGTCGCTTAACTTAAGAATTTCAAATTTGCCCAGAATTTAACAGACAAAAATTTATAAAACAGTGTATGTCGGAAAAAATAGGTCATACAGGGAGGCCTCGTCAAGTATTCCCAAAACAACATATGCATCTGTCACCTCTGGCCTTAGCAACATAAATCCACCAGTCTTACAAACACGCAAACACAATTCCATAACTACATTTTTTTAATTCACATACCAGTACATCAAATAATCAAACACCTCATTATTATTTCACACAAAACAGTACCCAGAATACGCGGTATACACCATTCAAAAATTGCCATAAAGGACCTCATACGTCAAACACAAAAACAGACCCTACAACCATAGCGCACAGAGAAACAATAGCACCTTATACACCCCCAAATCAAACAGGGGGTATTTCGGTGAATAACGCATATCAGGAAAATATTAAAAGTCCTTTTAAAATTATTCAACAAATAATAGAGTTAGTCTTACTCATAATAATTGTACTTAAATACCTTCCATATTCAAGAAACTGATACTTCAAGTGTTGATTGGGTTTTAATTCCAATGAATCCGATACCGATACATTCTAATACCTTTAAATTCAATTTCTGTCAGTGGAATTGTAGATCAGCAATTTCTAGTAAAAATAATTTAGAGAATATGTGATATAAAAATCAAATTAATATCGCACTATTATCTGAAACGTGGTTTCAACCAAATAAATATACACATTTTCCCTGATGTAGTACAACGTTCGCTGTTATTGGTTTGTTCAAAAACTACATATAGCGCGACCAACCTTGCTGTAGTTGTACCAGTCGTCTTTAAACAGGTCCGGATTGCGCAAAGTAGAGAGTTTTATTTTATTCTTGTCGAGGATCGGTTTATAAATTTAAATTCAATTTACGGACAGTAAATGTAAGGAATGCGCTTTGAGTTATTTTCTTTTTAACAGGTATCACTAGTTACAATAATAATAATAATTGTATTGTATGTACTATCTTTAGATTTAACAGAATTTCCAATAAAATACCATAAGTCAAATATCGTATCATATACAGTGTATGTCAAAAAGAATTGCTCACAAGAAAATGATAGAACATGATATTTTATCGATAAAAACCCTATGTTGTTAGTATTGGAATTGCTTAGTTTTTTTAATGGGTATTTGAATTTGTTCACTGTTAATTTATAGTTGTTAAACTATTCGGCCAAGTTATTTAAAAAATGTTTGGCAAAGCTAGTTTCAATGCTTTTTTGAAAAGTTATAACACCATCGGCAACAAATTAATTAGATTAAAAGAAAAGTAAAGATTTTCACTTGAACATTATGTTTTATGCCATAACAGTTCATAAAGGAAGATAGAATATTTAAACTTCATTTACTTAATATAAGGTTTCCGACGAAGTACTGCTGTCAAAAAATGACATCCTCGGAACAGTTTCCTGAGATACGGGCAAAAATACCAAAAGAAGTTGCCTATTGATTTATTCTTTGACAAACATTAATTTTTTGAATTGAAATAATTTTTATAACCTTAAATGCAGTAATTCAGATTGCAAAACACTTTATTACATAACTGAACTGACTAGTTTAAAAATTAGGATTCAGTTTCTTTCTCATCAAAAAACGAACCAAGCCGTTCCGACCCTAACATAAGTGCAGGGTGAGTCGGAGTAATGACCCAGATATCTCCTCAACGACTTGAAATTTTTAAAAATGCTTTATATAACAATTGTAGGCCCTCAAAAGTAACAAATTGTAACATTATTTTTAAATCTACAGTGTTTCACATAGAGGCGGCAAGTTAATACTTGGATTTCCTAAATCGAATACCCGACATTTTTTAAATTTATATTTGTCTCTTAGTTTTATATCCAAGCATATATCATTTTTGGACTTATAAGAAATCCGGAATTCGTTTTTTTTCTTTACTATTAATTTGTTTCAACAATGTCTCCCATGATTGAAAAATGCATTGTCGAAGATCAGATATTAGTATCACATAAACACAACTTCATTAATAAATATATTTTTTGCATAGTCCTCCATACACAACTCTGACAGAATGTGGGTTCAATTTTTATACCATTGACCAGGAGCAGCGCAAACCTTGCACATGGCTTGTAGTTAATCTATTTCTCTCAGAGAATATCGTTTCTACGAAGAATAGATATTAGAAGAACGAGATAGGCATTTTATGAATAATTTCATCCGTAGAAAGGGAGACGAAATGTTTATTTAAATTACTGTCACTAGCGGCAGGGAGCAGTCTGGCTACTGTGTATTAACCAATCTAAGAGTATATAATATTTAAAAATTTGACTTTGGTTATCCAATGGCCATAAGGACCGAAGACAATTTGCGTGCTATTTCAAAACGCCTGAATATATTGTAGAGGCAAATTTTTTGAAGAGATTTTCAAAAAATTTTTATGCCCAAAAAAGCGCAATCACGAACTCTCTCGATCGCCAAAATCGAAAGTTAAATAAAAACACAACTAGTATTTTTTCGGGCATCATACGCTAAGATGTAGCCCCCCTGTACAAATTAAAATTATTTTTCGTGCCTGTCTTAGCGCGTCAATCTATTTTATTATTAATTACCCCTCGAAACCGCCGTCGCGCGTGCAGACAAAGAACAATCAGATCTAATACGTTATTCATAATAATATTGCACCACCTCGTACAAGAACAAGCCCGCAGAATCGTCGGCACCTGTGACCATCAATGTCTCGATTCTACAAGAAGTAACTATTCATATCTTTGACAACCCTTTGTGCAACAAAGAAACATTCACCGCCGCACTTAATAAATTTTATAAATTAATTACTGACATCTTCGGAAAAACATATTTTTCAAAGCCACGTGTCGACTACCCTTTGTCGCATTCGAAAAAAAGTAATAAATCGATATCAATAAATCGACCACTGACGTGGAAAAAATAGATTTCTCAAAGGACTATTCACCGTCAAAGAAACAAAGAAACTCAATGCACCCTTGTTAAAATTTTATATAAAAACTCGGCCGCGCCGTTCCTCGAGGCAGTAGCAGTATCAGTTTTAATCCGTTCTTCAGTTCAAGTTAAACTAAGAAGCGCGCGTCGACCGACCCCCGAAGTAAGGCAGAACTCCGCATTAAATAAAGACTATTTTCGGTAATAAACCCCATCGAAAGTGCCTATCCGCGACCAGTATTAAATAATCGGAAACAACTACGGTTTACTGAGATTTCTCGTGTTGTGTGTTTAACCAAACTGTTGTCAGTAGTTTAATAAACAAATTGTGTTTTACAAAAAGGCTGTGCAAAACCGACTTTGTAACAAACTCTAAATAAATCTATTCGTAAACCGAATTCGTTAAACAAATAAGTGTTTTTCATTTCAAAAACTCTACGAAACAAACCTCTTTTATTCGCCACGAACGGAGAGCCGACTAAACTAGCTGAGCAAAAAATAAGGGTAGTCCACCCCTATCTAAATTCATCCCTCAGGCCGAACCTGGTCCTCCTGAGACCTATCAACCCTAACCAAGCCGAAACAAGGAAGACAGAGGCGAATTTCTGAAAAAAGGTAGCAGGAGAGCAGAAGTGAAGTGTCCAGAATTATTCCAGGAGGGGCTGATCATCCCTCCAGTCGACAACTACTGCCCCTAGAGAACTTCAGAGAGCTCGCCGAAATAAGGTAGGGTAAATTTTCCAAATTATCTAACCTGACAGTGCAAAAACCCAACAGTGCTAAAACAAAGAAGCCTCAACAGTGGTCAAATCCAACAGCCAAAAATAAATCAAATTTTCATTTTCTTTCATTTTTAAACATTTTTTTCGTTCGCGCGTGAATAAATACAGGCGACACCTTCAGCACCTGGTAGTTTGTCATCCGCTGTATGGACATTTCGAAAGCATTACGTTTATTCCCCTGATATCTATTCTTCATAACTGTTTTCTTATCGAGTGTCGCAGGTGTGCTAACATTCAATATGGGATACATTATACGCTATAATTCTACAGAGTAACATATTACCTGAAGCCAACTCTGGTTTATTCACAAACCCATGTAAAGTGCCATCTGTTCGAGGTCACCAGTTGTATTGAAACATATTTTTTATTACATTTTGCAAACAGCAGAAAAAATTACTATCTATAACTAAAAGAAAAATTTTGTGTAAAAATATTAATGAAATTTTTGTATTCTTTCGATAACCTGAATTCTGGTTATGCTAGCAAATTAAAATTCTGAAATGAATTTGTCTAATTTCTTATTTAATAATTCTCATTCTAACACTAGCATCCACACAGTCCCCTGCTATGGCCATGCAGATTAAACTAGTATCTACATAACCCCCTACGATCATGAAGAATCACAAAACATTGTTGGACGCAATGGAACAAAATAACTTGGCTCACCTACTTATATGGGCCATTTAAATAATACAGTAGTGTCGCGATAATCCGGATCAATTAAAACCAGGCTAATCCGGATTATCAAATAATTCGGATTATCAAAACATTTTAAATTTAGCTTTTAAAATTGCAAAAAAATAAATAAAATGCTGTATTTAACAAAAGTAAGCACTGTACTTAAATAAAAGGCAAAACAAATAAAAAAGGGGATCCGATATCCTGAAAACGAAATACTAAAAATATGTAACTACATTGTATGTACATACATAATTAACATTTTCATCACTTTCTTCTACATCAATTTCATTGGCTTCATTAGAACTGTGTGGTACCCTTTTTTATAATTTTTGGCACCGACTGAAAAAAGTGATTTTACTCTGATGACTCATGTGCTGTTGTTTTTCATAAGCAATTTTCTTGAGATTTTGTATCATAATCTTTTAAAGGAATGTTATTGTCTGTATCCCATTATAGAGCAAGATTTAAGCTTTTGACAGCATCTTCATTTTTAATTCTGACCAGAGTGGCAATTTCCATCACATCATCATCAGAGTCAGCACTATCATTTGCATGAATTAAATTTTCTTGTTCGGTTAATTTGTCATCACTATCAATCCAATCGATAGCTTCACCGGCATCTACGCCAACATTATTCTCATTTTTTGGTTTTAAAATCGTTTTCCAGCATCTTTCTAAGGAACTGGCTGGTACATTTTCCCAAGTATTGTGAAGCAAGCTACAGCATGTTTTAAGTTTAAGCTCTTAAGACACTTTACAAGATCAAAGAAGAGTCATCTGAATTAATTCGGATTACAGAATCAAGTAAAATTCGGATTACACAGTACTTCAAGAGGACAAGAAGGCAATCCGGATTATAGAAGCATCCCGTTTAACGCGGGATCGGATTATCGCGGCACTACTGTAATAGATATAGCTAATCTGTTCAGATGGAAAACAATACCTGATCCCCATGGTTCAGACAACCTTCCCATTTTAATAAATTGTAACTTCACTTCTCAGTGCCTAGTACAAAATGGAACGTTAAAAAAGCAAATTGGAATTTATACCTCTTTAAAGACCACCATCAATTCGCACGTAACAACTGTGGCGACCATCGGCCAATCTGAATAGCCGGAATAGCCACCACGCGCGGCAGCTCTTATTGTCGGGGCGAGGCGTGGTTCCGACTTTGGGTTTCGCTGTTGGCGTAATTATTTAGGTTAATAATAATAATAATAATAATAATAATAATAATAATAATAATAATCTTTATTGCATTAAGTACACATAAAAATAAAAGTATACATAACACAAAGGGGAGTTGTTCGTTAGAAACGTTCTTCCACAATCCCTACAAAAATACATACATAGTAGTAAAAACATACATTATCAACAATAACTGTCACAGTGTAAAAATTGAGTGTGGATATTAGTAAAGCTAAATAAAACTTACAAAATAATTTAAAAAATACACAAAAGTACGTAATAATTTGTAATTTAAGAAGTATCACTAATTTGGTGAGAAATTATTGCTTGCTTGTATTTAACTTTGAAAGAATTTGGTCAGTAAGAATTTAACAAATTTAGAAATGTGGGGTTATTTAAGTAATTGACTGAGATATAACTAAACGAGCATTCAAATTTAGTGGTGTTATGTTGGTATATGCTAAATAAGTCATTGTTTCTTAGGTTTAGTTCATGTACATTTCTCCTAGGAATTAATAGCTCATATAAATACTCAGGTTTTCTATATGTAAATATTTTCATGAGGAATACTCCAAATAAATATTGATATCTATATGCAATTTTCATATGTTTATGGTCATTATATAAAGGTGTTATGTGATCGTATTTATTTGTTAGGTATACAAAACGCATACATGCATTTTGAGCCACTTGCAATTTGTTTTTACAGTTGGTGTTTAAAAAGCTATAATACATTGGCAAACAATAATCGAACTGGGGGAAAATTAGAGACTCAACTAATCTATATTTAACTTTTTCAGGGAGTAAAAATTTGAATGAATATAAAGTTTTTAACTTTATATAGCATGTCTTTAATTTATTTATGATGTGGTGCTCAAAATTCAGATGACTATCAAATGTTACTCCTAAATTCCTAACATTTTCTTTGGTAGGTACTTCTATGTTGTCTATGTGAATAGTAGAGAAGTTATATTGAGTGACTTTAGCTAGAGTTCGTTGATTACCCGCAAACATAACACAACTTTTATTGGCGTTGAGGATCATGAGTTTACAGTTGTTATGAATTTGTGAAATATTTAAAGACAAAATAAAGAGCAGGCTGGCAGCTGTTCAGTCACGATTTTTCTGCGATAAACTTCACTCCGGTTCCCGAAGTTCTGATTAAGCAACACGTGCGATGTGCTCTCCACGGTTGTCCCACAATGTAAATGAAAGGGATAGACTCACTTTCTTACTGGTGAGGCTTACTGCAATAACTAGAAGGCTGGTTTGGAAGCGGGTGAAGGCAGATGACATCCCACATATAAGCGTAGCCGGAAAACAGATTTGGTTGCCCAGATGAGGGTCCGGACGATCGACGACTCGCCCCTCTGGAGACTCTCCTGGGAGATCCCGGTAATCGCTCTCGCAATATTGTGGTTCGCTTGGCTCTACAAGTGGCTTTACTTTTTGTGTAGGTGCAGGTCAGACCTCCATAAAAGAGTATATTTCCGTAAAATACAGAACGACAAAGCCCCAGAAATAAAAAGTACGGAAAGAACCCTAGATCTTATTAGGTTATTTTCACCATGGAAATCAGGAGAGAAATGCCCGCAATTTCATTTGCCAAGATGGCAACCTCTCTCCTCTTTCACCTTTGTTCTCTACTCTCAAAAAAACTCCCCTCTTATCGCCTGACATTTCTAAATTCCCCACTTAAACTGTCAAATCAAGAATAGTAAACAAACCCAGTGGCAGCTTAATAAGTCATGGTCCATTTAAGTCAAATCAAATACCAGGTAAAGCCAATTGCGAAGCCCGAACTTTCAAGAATAATTTTATGACACTATGTACACGAAGGCTTGCTTCGCATTAAGGTAATTAACTTAACATAACCTGACCCAAATCTGTTTCTGTCTTGGCTACTGCAACATTGTGAAACCTAACACTGACAAACACAACCAAAGGATAATAACAAACAGGTTAGTAAAAACAGAAAACATGTACCCAACTATACACAACACTAAGCTATTCTGTAGGACACAGACAAGGAATTGTGCAAAGGGGAAAGATGGTCTACTCTGTACAAAATATCACACATAAATAAGGTATGCGACAGGTGGCTAAATATTTATATTTAGAATAAAAAAATATTGTACGTTACGCCAGGTTTAATTAAACGACTATTAAATTAGTGACTTATTTATTTACTGTCAGATGTTTTGAGAACGACTTCAGAGTCGAGTAGGCAACCACATAAACACAACAGCGTGTGTTTAATCGAACACTCACAAATAAATAACGGTTCCCCTATCAGTGGATACCGAACCGTTACACAACATAAGTGAGTATAACAATTTAATATCCACAATAAATTATTCTGCTCAGTCCTCCATAATCGTGTATAAAAATTCAAAACCCAATACTAGATTTCAAAATAAACCTTATTGGTGGAACGAAAATTGCGACCAGGCAGTCAATCTCAGAAAACAAAAACTCTAGGATTTTAGAAATAACCCAAACCAAGAAAATCCGATAGAATATAAAAAGACAGACATGGTTGAAAGAACCACCAAACAGGCAAAGATAAATGGCTAGAAGAAATACTCGTCTTTAAATAAAAGCACTCCGCTAAATGAAATATGGGCAAAAGTAAATGCGTATAAAATCAGAAAAGTTGCTAATAGGGTACCCATTGATATTGATGAGGCACAGTGGATAGAACCCTTCCATGCAATACTCTGCCCACCATGGACTAACAAATCGCCTCCAAATTCAACAAGATGATATATACCTGGTTCAACCTTTCACAATCGAAGAACTAAATAGAGGCCTCAAACAACACAATAATACATCACCTGGAATGGACAACATACAATATTCTATGCTATCTAATTTACCATATACTGCAAAATATACATTACCAAACGTTCTCAATAATATCTGGTTAAACAATAAGCCAGTGCCAGAAAATTGGTCTAACTACATCACAATACATATTTTAAAATCAGGCAAACCGCAAAATCAAGTACAGTTGTATTGACCCATCACATTAGCATCTTGTGTACTCAAAACATATGAGAGAATGATTAAGAATCGTATGGAATACTGGTTAGAGCTTAACAAATTACTACCATCGAGTCAACTCGGTTTTCGTAGAGAAACATCCACACAAGAAAGCATAGGTAATCTGGTCACCGACATTCAATTTTCTCTCACAAACAATTCCACAGTCTCCTCAGCATTCATCGACATAAAAGGCGCATATGACAATGTCAACTTAAATATTCTGTCGAAAAAAATGAAAAATATAGGAATCCCACATCCTATAATCAGAAACATATATAACCTTTATCAGAATCGTAACATATATATCAAGGTATCCAATCAGCTTCTAGGACCTACCCAAACTTCCTTAGAATTACCTCAAGGCAGCATTTCAAGTCCTCCGCTGTACATAATATGCTCCTATGGCTTTGACCTCATATTCGATAAGGACACAAAGGTGTTACAATTCACTGACGACATCTGGACATAGACACCTGTAACCTAAAATTAAATGAGACCATGTAGAAAGTATACCACTGGATCACAACAAATGGATTAACAATAGCAGAAAATATTTCAGTAGTGGTTATTTTCACTTGAAAACGGTTTCAGCCTCCAAATGCCATTCAATTACACGATTACCATTTCGCAAAGAAAACATCAACAAAATTTCTGGGAATCATCCTCAACAAAAAATTAAACTGGAGAGAAAGCACAATCCCGAATCAGAAGAATCGAAAATGCAGCAATATTCTGAAAACTTTTTGCCACCAAAGATGAAGTGCAGATCCCAATATGGCACTGCTGTTTTATAACAGCTATGTCAGATTATGGAAGTATATTTTATTGAGGTATTAAAAACAATGAAATAGTCGAAAAATTAGCAAAAAATGCGACTGAAAATGGAGTACACCACTATTCATTAAAAACACTCAAAGAAGATTTATACCCAATATTTAAGGCAAAAATGAAATCGCAATGGCAACTGCAATACGTGAGAGGAACGTTTTACTAAAATATACAACCCCAAGATTTAAAAACATCACCAACAAAAATTTTATAAAAACCGTTTGTAGACGCAGAAGTAACCATGCTTTGTATCCACAGTATAAAGCGAAACTTGTGCTGGTGAACAACCCATATTGTATATGTGAAGAAATTGCTGATCTACAACACATTATATTGGAATGTGTACTTGGAGTATCAAATATTGATAATCTTTATAATGACTCAGGAAAGAATTTCTTTTCCAATAAATATTTCCACATTATTACAAACAAAAAATATTAAACTATATTCATCATTGTACAAATATATCAAAAACACCAACATCAAATTATATAGGTATATATAGTCCTATAATTTTAATCAAAATTTCTTCTAGTATGGCTATGTAGGTACAGTTGTAACATAGGTAGAGATATAGCCATGAAATATTTTATATGCTCTCATAGAGGATAGAACTCCATTCTATAAATACGAGCCTCCTCCTGTCCTAGATAATGAGCAAGTTAAGCTGTATTGGAACAGGGAAATCAGTACTGACCGACCAATAACGCACAATAAATCAGACATAACACTGAGACTCAAACATACAAAAACCACATACCTCATCGAAATATCCATTCCAAATAGTAACAACTTAAAGAAAAAACATCATGAAAAAATCGAAAAATAAACCAATGTCAGCAGAAATCAAAACTCTGATACCAGAGCTCCGTTCACATTGTCCCTATTATAATATCAGCAACTGGTCTGATCCCTAAAACAATCCATGAAAGTCTAGCACGTCTTCAAATAGATCCACATATACACATTGAAACACAGAAAAATATAATAACAAATGCAACAAGTATAGTTAAAAAATTCATGCAAATCGCATAAAAAAGATAATAGTTTAACCAACATCGACTTGAATTTAGATGGAGGTTGGCATTTTATTGTATTGGATAGTGTATTGAGTAACTGGATTCCATAAGAGTTGATACTGGTTTGAGCTCTAGTAAGTCTGATATTATTAATTCTGGGGTCATTATTGCCACTAGTCAGGTGATTGTGAAAATCCTTATTTCTATTATATAACGATATGTTATTTTTGACATAAGTAAAGCATTCTAATGCATAAATGCATGGTAGTGTAAGAATTTTGTATATTTGAAAAATGGGACTGGTCTTTTCTCTATAACCTGCATTGGCTATTATCTGATTGCTCCCCCTCTGAAGACCAAATAGCGTATGCCTTCCTGCAGCATAGGACAGATGACTAGACTGGAAAAGTGCATAATATGCTGTTATTAATATATTTTTTGAGAGATTTGTGGATACTTGTGAGTATATAGATGTTTCTGGTTATTATATTTGCCATATAATTTGTATGTTCATCACTTTTAACAACTGGGTTTAGGTAGACTTCCAAAATTTTTATAAACTTTGAATTTTTCTCCAGAGTGTTTTGTCTTTTGAAGATGTCATTGTTACTGTTTTATTTTTATTTATAAATATTGGCCAATACCGATAATCAGCCACAACGCCGATATACCGATATCAATATCGGTATCAGTCGATCCCTAATACTAAATAAATAAAATGTTGTTTCTTTCATAACATCATCTCTTACTGCTGAAATATTTAAACATCTCAAAATACGACATGCAAAAAAACTCTTTGATAATTTTGCTGAATGCCTTTGACAACTTCGAAAACTGTGGAGTCACACACAGATTAGTTTGACCGTTTGATTACCTTTCATTTATTAATTTATAAAGTTAGAAAAACAATTTTTTTCCAGTGGGTAAAATGTGTGCTGCACTGAAAAGCACTTAAATTGTGAAGACGAGATCCGATTCGGAAATTCAAGGCGTTTCAATGTTTACATTGATAGAGAATTCATGGTATGATGAAAGCTTTCCAAATTATTACAATTTTTTTAAACTTTGTATTTGAATTGAAAACTAATTTTAGATTCATATTCTACGAACCAAAATTTGTGTATCCTAAAAAAATTTCGCAAAAATTAAATGCACTATTCTGCAAAATTACTGTCAATTCATTAAACTACAATTTGGATAATTAATTTTACTTACCGCTCATAAATAGCATTTACTTCCTCCTTCTCTGTTTTTATTGAGGCACTCTTTATTTCTGCCATCATAATATCATCTTCTTCAATGTCAATATCGCTTTCTTCATTTTTGATGCCCAACTCCGCATTCTGTGAGCCGACATTTGACACATATATAGGGTTGATTTCTATGGGGTCCGTTTTTAAAGAATATTGATCTACTTCTGCGATCAGAGAAATATCTTCCCCAATTTCAGTCTTCAAATTTAGCAGGTTTTTTGTGTCAAGCTCTGCATTGCCTAATTCAAGAGAGTTCTCGACTTTCATGTTGGTATTAATATGTCTCTCTTCAATTTTAATATCATTCTCTTCGATTTTAATCTTCAGCTCGGCATTCTCTGAATCCACATCTGGTGGATATTTAGGTTTGATTTCATCGCTGTCTACTTTTAAAGAGTGATTCATTTCGGCGGTTATAGCAATATCTACACCAATTTCAGTCTTCATATTAGCTATTAGTACATCTTTTGTCTCAAACTTTGTATTCTCAAGTGTATCGATGTTCTCAACTTTCATGTTGGCATTGAGATACACTCTAGACTTTTAAACACAACACGATAAGTAAGACAGCAAGGCTCACATCACTGCTATCAGAGTTTGCCTCATATTTCTCATTTGGGACAGTTCTGAAAGAATAACAAATTACTCTAAGCGAAGAGTTCTGTGGTGAAGATCATACTTTAAAAATGTCTTCACGAGTTAAAATTTTATAATATACTACCAAATAAATTTTTGGTAGAAATTATCATTTTACTGATGTTTTCGAATTTCAGGCCGCTAAAGATGCATCACTTCTCTTAATATTAATAAATCACAAAGCAAAATACAAACATTTCAATAAACATTTAACATTCAGCGAGCATTAACCTCAAAAACTCGACTTCATGGTGTACTTGTTTATACTATTAATCATCAAACAATACATCAAACTGGATTGCTAACTTGAATTGACCAGGCGTCACAGAAGAACATGGAAGTTGCGGACCAGAACATATTTATTTATAAAATACATATATATAACCACATTGCACTTCAACAATATATTTACTTTATTATATTCTATGTGGTCAATGTAGCACCTAACCATCAAAGTTGTTTATATGGGCTAGGGTATAGCGTATGGCAGTCGGCTTTTAATTTTGTAATTTTAAATATAACAATATAACTAGAAACTTGCTACTATTATTAATCTAATTATAACTATATTTTTTGAAGGAGACGTTATCTCACAAAAACATGAGATTAATATAAATGTAAGTAAATTATTAAGAACAAATTTTAAACGCTTGACACTCATGTCGATATTCCTTTTTATTTTCTTTATACGGTGTTTAACAGTGTTGCCACGAGGTCAAAACGAAATTACTGGCGAAACTTGATTGCAGTACTGGCATTTCGTGGCAATATAACGCAAAATATTGTATTCTCAGGGCCGTCAAAAGAAAATCGGGGAGCGGGGGTAGTAACATATGCGGGCACTCACTCCTGCGCGCTAATTTTCTTGACTAAAGATGACGGTCTCGGATGAGTAGGGTCGAGTTTGAGCTCTTTGCCCCAATCATCGCCATAGACCTGCAC
Organism: Stenurella melanura; assembly: GCA_963583905.1. Taxonomy (NCBI): domain Eukaryota; kingdom Metazoa; phylum Arthropoda; class Insecta; order Coleoptera; family Cerambycidae; genus Stenurella; species Stenurella melanura. Next base: position 95,211,539 of record OY757315.1, read on the forward strand.
CAGCCTCGTAATGGGCTGCTTGTTCGCCTATTCTCCCTCCTCCCGCAAATGCTGACGGTATTGGCGATGTTAGCAAACCTCCCCTGGCCCTGGCTAGTGGACCCTGCCAGCTGGGTCGTTACTTCTGGCTCTCTTCTGTCTTGGTCTTCTTTCTTCGCCGGCATGTATAGGCTCCCGGGAGCGTCTTTCGTCTGTCGTGAGAGGGAACCGCTGTTACCGAGCCCTCTCGGAGTTTGAAAGGGATTTGGGGGCATTGACTATAGTCTGAAGCCCAGGGTGCCAATTGGCATCATGTGCTCCGATTTCGTCGGAAGGAAGTGTGAACTGTGGAGCTCAGGATTGTGCTCGGGGAGACGCTTTCTTAGTGTCAGAGGCCGGCACGGGCTAGGGTAAGAGTAAAGATTAAGGAACTAACTTTCTTTGATTCTATTTTTATTTGAAATTTATCCTTAAATATGTAAAGCAATGAATGATGAATATCTTCCTTTGTAATTTCCTATCTGAAAGGAAAAAGGTATGTGTCTTATTTGATCCGTACATTTGTTCATATGTTTCTTTGTTTGCACATCTCTCTCCACAACTATGCCTTATAAGTAAGTTATTCCTATTATAATATTTAAAAGTACAAAATTAAATATCAAAGACTGCCATACGCTACACCTAGCACATATAAACATCATTAATGTTTAGGTGCAATTTAGGTGACCAAACAAAATATAAAGTAAATATATTGTTAAAGAGCAATGTGACTATATTAGTGTTGCAAAAAACGGGGTTTTTGATGTTGACGTTTTTTTCAGTTGAAAAAAAACAGTTTTTTTCTCGTATTTTTCGTCTTACATTTATGGGTAAAGTCGCAAAGTGCGATTCAAACGTTTTTTCATTTTATATTGACATTTTTATATTTTCTGACAGAAATTGTTGTTCAGATAGTTTTCCTTTTCATTTAAAACTTGAAATTGCCGCCATATATTGCGTTGCGCGTGCGCATTCTTGATTGATGTCCTAAATGTAAATGTTAAACGTTTTATAACCTGAAAAATCTTTTTACACCATCACGAATATCACTATAAATACACTATATATCTTTCCTACTCTAAGGTTTATATACTGAAAGTTTGGGTTACCTATCAGCTGCTGGACAGGCATACAAAATATTAAATTTGTAATATAATTGTTGTGGTATGAATTGCTTAATGCAATGCTTTTAATAAAAACCGAAAAAACAGAACTTGTGTTTTTTCTTGAAAGAAACCCGTTTAAAACAAAAACAAAACGAACCGTATTTATTTCTTTCGCATCTCTAGACTATATATGTATTTTATAAATATTTGTTCTGGTCCGCAACTTCCACATTCTTCTGTGACGCCTTGTCAATTCAAATTAGCGTTCCAGTTTGATGATTGAAACGAGTACTTCAAGTCGAGTTTTTGAGGTTATTGCTCGCTAAATGTTTGTATTTTGTTTTGTGCATTATTTATTAATATTGAGAGGAGGAATGCATCTTTAGGGGGCCGACCAAAAATTTATTAGGTATATTAAGTATAAAATTTTAACTCGTGAAGAAATTTTTAATGTGTGATCTTCAGTGAAAGTAATTTGTTATTCTTTCAGAACTGTCCCAAACAAGAAATATAAGGCAAATTCTAATGGCAGTGATGTGAGCCTTGTTGACTTACTTACTGTGTTATGTTTAAAAGTCTAGAGTGTATCTCAATGCCAACATGAAAGTTGAGAACATCGTTGCACTTGAGAATGCAAAGTTTAGCACAAAAAATATACTAGCTAATATGAAGACTGAAATTGGTGAAAATATTGCTATAACCACTGAAATGAATCGCTCTTTAACAGTAGACAGCGATGAAATCAAAGCTAAATATCTACCAGATATCGATTCACAGAATGCCGAGCTGACCATCAAAATCGAAGAGAACGGTATTAAAATTGAAGATAGAGATATTAATACCAATATGGAAGCCGAGAAGTTTCTTGGATTAGAGCTTGACACAAAAAATCTGCTAAATTTTAAGACAGAAATTGGGGAAGAGATTTCTGTGATTGCAGAAGTAGATCAACATTCTTTAAAAACGGACCCCATAGAAATCAACCCTATATATGTATCAAATGTCGACTTACAGAATGCAGAGTTGTGCATCAAAAATGAAGAAAGCGATATTGACATTGAAGATGAGACTATGATGGCAGAAATAAAGAGCACCTCAATGAAAACAGAGGAGGGGGAAGTAAATGCTGTTTATGAGCGGTAAGTAAAGCTAATTTTCCAAATTGTAGTTTAGGAATTGACTGTAATTCTGCAGAATAGTGAGGAATAGTGCATTTAATTTTTGCGAAGTTTTTTCTGGATACACAAATTTTGGGTTGTAGAATACGAATTTGAAATTAGTTTTCATTTCAAATACAAAGTTTAAAAAAATTATAATAATTTGGAAAGCTTTCATCATACCACATGAATTCTCTATCAATGTAAATATTGAAACACCTTGAATTTCCGATTCGGATCTCATGTTCACAATTTAAGTGCTTTTCAGTGCAGCACACATTTTACCCACTGCAAAAAAATTGCCTTTTCTAACTTTATAAATTAAAAAATGAAAGGTAATAAAACTGTCAAATTAATATGCGTGTGACTGCATATTTTTCGAAGTTGTGTCAAAGGTATTCAACAAAATTATCAAGGAGTTTTTTTGTATGTCGGATATTGAGATATTTAAATATTTTACACGAGAGATGATGATATGAAAACATCAGCATTTTATCTATTTAAGATTAAGGATCGACTGATACCAATATTGATATTGGTAAATCGGTGTTGTGACCGATTATCGGTATTTGCCGATGTTTTTAAATAAAAATAAAACAGACAATGATATCTTCACTAAGACAAAACACTCTGGAGGAAAATTCCAAGTTTATAAAATTTTTGAAAGTCTATCTAAGTGATGAATATACAAATTATATTGAAAATATAATAACCAGACACATCTATGTACTCAGACATATGTCCACAAATCTCTTAAAACTATATTAAAAACAGCATATTATGCACTTATCCAATATCATCTGTCCTATGCTATTTTAGCATGGAAGCATGCTGCAGGAAGGCATAGGCTATTTGGTCTTTAGAGGAGAGCAATCAGAATAATAGGCTATGCAGGTTATAGAGAAGAGACCAGTCCCATTTTTCAAAAATACAAAATTCTTACACTACCGTGCATTTACGCATTAGAATGCATTACTTATGTCAAAAATAAGATGTCACTATATAATAGTGTTATGAATTATATCCCCTTGGAACTGGAAATTGATACGCCTATGCCTAATAGTGAGTAACTGGAAACTTGTAGAAAGAAATGGACTCTTTCTAGAGTATGGTGAGAGAAGATTCTCTTGATTGATCTGGAGACAATTTCAGACCCTAGTAGCACACCATATTGGACCAATATATAATACATATAGGACCAATATATGAATATTCGTCCTATATTCATATATTGGTCTTATATTCATTATATATTGGTGCAACATTGGTGCTACTAGGGGAGTATATAATAGGCCAGTAAAAATAATGGGTCGACCTAAAACAAATTTGGGACAAGCTGATTTTAGCGTGATTGTGTTCCCTAGGGGGTACTCTTTATGTACCTAAAAGTCCCGAGTGATCCCCAGAGCCAAACTACCCCAAAACCACCCCCAAAGGTACATTTTTTTGTTATTTTGCGATTTTCTCAAAAACCTTAAATTTTTCGACAAAACTTCAGGATACATTTTTTATAGAGCATACAATTCCCTATCCAATGGTATATATATATAGTATAAATTCGAATAATTGCAAAGCCCTCTATAGCCTTTTGAAAATAAATAAAATTTAAATTCTGCAAAATTATTTTCTATTTCGCAAGTTCTGACCATATTTTAAAACTACATTAACACTACTTGGGCTTTATTGTATTTTTATCATATCTGCGGCATTTATGTAATTCGAAATTATTTTTTATTAATATTATTAGCTATATTTATCTTTACAAATAATTTTAAGCCTGAGAAGATCCAGCTATTTGCACACAAATCTCCAAGTAATCTGTAACGAGGTAAATTTTCCGTTGCCAAAAATGCAGTTTAAATTAATAATATACTTCGTTATTTGCTCCACTTACATTCGAATCATAGGTATTGTAAATTAATATTATAGATTTCTCCTAATTTAGCTAGCTGAAACCGCGAAACAGATTTCTACTTTAAATAGAAATTTTGATAAACCTGGCAGTGAGAGGGCTGTCCATAATATTAACATTAATTACAAGATTTGATACGGAGGGCGTTGGTAAGACACCTGCGTAAATTAGTTTCATTAGAGCACATTTTGAAATCACTTCTGTCCGATCCGTCAAACAGCCCAGTCGGGTACTGTTCCGTATATTCACAACATGTAAGTACACCGTTTTATCACCGCCGCTGGTTTCTTGTCGACCTTTTTATATTAACACCGATAAGAATAATTCACTAAAATGTGTGTTTTAAAGCAATAATTTGAAACCGATTCCGTTTAAATGTATCAGAATATAATTATTATTTCCCGACTTAGCCGAAATTAAATAAATTTATTAAATTATTACAATATAGGAAGAGAGTCCGAGTTAGGACATGTCAACTTCTCCGATTTTATCCAAATAGCCATGTTCGCAAGAATTTCCAAATGGGAAAAAGAACATGGATGATATTTCGAGAGAAAACTGTGTACCGTTTACCGTTTATATTATTTTAATCCAGACCATTTGTGATGGTACTGCGATAAAATAATATGTTGTTCTACCAAATGGGTAGAAGTTTTAATTACCGTATATTTTATTTTAGCTAGGTCGTAGCAAAATAAAATCTGTATTTGCAAAAATTATTTTTGTGAAATTTATTGTAGTGTTATTGTTAATTTACCGTTCATTTTGTTCCCAATATTTCGTATTAATACGAAATGGAACAAAATTCCTTACTTTGAAATAATTTATAGAAATTTATTATAGTCCGGGAACTGAGAATAAAATCTAGGCTACCGTCAATAAATTAACTAACATTATATTCTGATACATATAAATTTCCCGCATAAAATCCGACAAGATACCACGTGGCCGAACCGAAATGCATTTAATGAAGGCACCCAGCTGTGGGGTTTGAGGCGCTTGGCAAACACCGCATCAAGTGTTGATGTAATTTCAACATTTCCGAACCAAACCGAAATACCACCGTTCTGATTATCGCTGTCTGTCCGTCTAGGCAGAATAATCTCCGCCGTAAGCTGATACCGAATCCGAAAACCGTTTTATTTATTTGGTATCAGTTTTATTTCATTTTGCCAAGTTCTTCACACTTACACTCTGACCGTCCATGTAGGCATGATTATTGCTGTAGATAACCGCTTGCTTTTGCCTGGTATTTGCACGCTGCCCGTTTTTTTAAATTACTTGTGTAGTTTTTTCCGTTTACTGTTTTTTTTATACCGATTTGCTACTGTTGTTTTTCATCGCTTTCACCGTTTGCTTGCTTACCACCGCTTGCTTCCGCATTAATGAGTAGCTAACTAGCTTCTCACCGCCTGGTTACCCGTACGTCACAAAATGGCGCCCTACCTAATTCAAGTTAAATTAAAATGACATATCTTAAGTTTTTGTTATTGTATTTATCAGAAACTCCGTATTTTGGTACCTAACCGTTTTTTATTGTTTTGTAAAAATTTCTTTGTGTGTTAATAAACTTTGTTATTTACCGACATCCGCCTTTTACTGTTGAATGTGAGTGAAAGTCTAATCTGCCGTCCAGACCCCTGGACATACCGTGTCTCCACTGTAGCTATCCCAGCCCTACTGCAACAGGCTGCGTTTAGGAGGCTAATGTGGGACCTTTGCCCCACGTAAAAATTGCAAAGGAGGCGCTCGAGATTACCGAATTTAACCGAAATATAGCTCAGCGCCAAAGTGACGCTTCCACTTGCCTATGCGCTAGGCAACTGGAAGAAAGCACGTCACAAATAAATAAGTTAAATGTTAAACAAGTTGAAAAAATTGAATACTTTATGAACAAGTTATTCATTATAAACAGTAACAAAAATAAAACTATTGCAAAAAAAACATAATATATTTTTATTAAAAGATAAATTAAAACTTAAACAAACTTAATTAGAAATCCTCATCGTCCTCAACTAAAGACACATCTGATGCGACGTTACTGCAATATTGTCCCAGACAAAAACTACAACTTGCAGTACATTTTAAATTTAATTTGCTGCAAGTACAGGACTTACTGGAGCATTTAGATTTGCATCCACAAAACAAAAATTTTAAAATGAATTCGGGTGCAATTTCTTTTGAGTTCTTTTGCGGTTGTAGTGCGCCATCCTTTTTAATCCACCCCCCGCCCCCCCAGTCCTCTGGATTTAATTTGTTGCCCATCCATAGCTGTACTTGTAAGTAAACTCTTAATATAAAGTTCAGCAACTTCAGATGAAGGTGGCAATGTAGCGAGCTAAAAATTTTGAAATAAATTTTGACGGGAAGTTGTGTGACAATATTTTATAACACTTTAATTCATTTAAGTTTTTGCTTTTGTGACTGCCATACCATTTTAATATAAAATTTTGACCTGCTTTTAATAAATCAGATAGATTCGGAAAATCGCTTTTAAATATGGAATGATGGTTAAAAAGAGCATTATTATTTTTTTAAATTGTTAATGCAGTTTTCTTGCCCTTATCTAATCTATTCTGATTATCTAATATATTTTGTAATGCGTATATATTTATTAGCTTATTTGGCTTACAAGATGTACCAGGTCTCACCATATAAATATTTTGAGTTGCACAATGTTCTAGAAGCAACACCATAATGTCTGTATCTAGTGCCACAACAATTACAGGATTGTTACTTTCTATGTCACAATCCACTGCTGTTTTAGCAATCATATAATCTGCATCAGTCTTTGCTATTTTCACCGAAATACCGACATTAACAAAATGCGCCTCTAAAAAATTAATGAACTTCTCTTTATTTGAAGAAACTGCTAAACAATGATCTTGGTTCATATTAACAGATGTTTTCAGGTGTAAATTTAACTTCTTGTCCAGTTCTTTGCTCTAAGTTGGTGTTCTGTAAATTTGTTACTTAAATGTTCACTCCGCCACCAGGGCCAGGGCCAATCACCGACGTCAGAGGATAGGCTCATCAGGGCTTGTGTAAACACTGGAACCTCTAAACTGGAAATTTTGCCGAACCCTCACTTTATCGATAGGTAGGGATTTTTAACGTGCTCACATCTCAGATACACGGAAGCCACAGTTTTCCATCTCTTTCGAAAGATGGTGACGTGAGCAGATCCGCTCATCCACTATATCTCGTCCACTCGGACTGACCAGGGACTAGAGCCGTGTGAAAGGACACGCCACTGTCCCTTAAACTTACGAGCCGATATTATTAATAATTAAAAGGAAGATACTTTAATTTGGCCATAGGATAATAATAATATACCTGTTAACTTTTCTCTAGACACTCTAATAACATAAATGTTTATGTATAATTAATTATTGCCGATGCGCTCTTTACATCTAGTACAGGTAATAGCTAAAAACTCAGGAATGCACTTGTCTACTTGGAACTCCGCGCCCGTCGTGTCGCTCCGTGCTATTACGCCATCCGCCAATTTTAAACGAAATTGAAAAGTGAATACATCATACCAAATTTAGTGTTATTGTAGTTTTAAAGTATTGGTCAGAACTTGGGAAATCGAAAATAATTTTGCAGAATTTAAATTTTATTTATTTTCAAAAGGCTATAAAGGGCTTTGCAATTACTCGAATTTATACTATACAGACTGTCTATTTTACGAGGGCCACACCAAATATCTCGCTTAATATCTATTGTAGAAGAATAAAGTTTTAGAAACAGTTATCCCATTTTTTGTGAGCTATATTTCAGTAAAAAGAAATTTGAAATCCATAGTAGGGTGGAGTGAAAAAAGGCACTTTTTCACTTTTTTTCGAAATAAGAAATGCTTGGGGTTGCAAAAGTTGCTACACCAGATAAGCAATACCAGGATAAAATATTATTAAAATCTAATGTTATTTTGAGGTGCCGCAAAGACCTTAAAGTTTTGGAAAAACCCGCTTGCAAATAATGTTCATATCTATTTATTTTTTTGTATAAAAGTTTAGCTTGGGTATAAAAAGTCATTCAAATAGTTTTGCCAATCTCTAAAAAAAAACTCAGTTATGTATTAAAAAGTTATGAGTTGCCGCAAGGTTGCTAAATATTCGAATTTTTAGCCTCTGGGCCTTGTTTTGGAATACAACCCGCGCCTGCGTTAAGACCTAATAAAATCTCTTCACTGGTTCGTTTTCCTCCTTCATATGAATGAGCTTCCACTTGCTAATACACTTGAATGGAGCAACACATGGACCTAAGTCTTTCCCAGGGCTGATTGGTATCTCTTTAAAGGTTCGGTCTATTGTTATTTATGAACAGATTGAGGGAATTGCGCTACCCAAAATTGATTTACGTCATGTGAGTAATGACCAAAAATATCTCTATAACATTACTGAAACTGTTACATCTGGCACGTGCCCTCAAAATTTTGCCGATCTTCAACCGGGCCCAGTAGCACATTTAAGATGGATGACGATTGCAAGTCGCATACTTCGCCTCTATACAAGTACCAGTGACCCATCAGAAACTCTCATTTCTTTGGCCACTTATATTGTCAAAGTGTATGCCCCTATCTGGTTTTCAATTAAGACAGAGCTAGAATAATGCTGGAATGATGCACGTCATATTTGGAAGTTGATTTCATATAGCAGATATTTACCAAATAAACTTAAAGAAGTTGTTGATCCGGTGATACAAGGGAACTCATATTTTGCGCATACTGAAAATGTAATGTTGGCTATGCTGAAAGATAACAACGAAACCAGCAGAAGAATAGCATTTTTAAAGACTAGAAACAATAAAAGGGTGTCGAACAGTGTTAGAAAGTTTGTTCCGGAGCTGAATTTTAAGGCTTTAAACTACTATGAGATAATAAGCTACGATGACTTTTCTAATGTTGAACCGCCCATAACTAAAACGATTAATCGCGAAGAAATCCAAAGATCCATCACGGAACATTGTCAGCTAACTTTTCCAAGATTCTTATGTCACACACAAGCTGTAGAGCGGTGCATTCGCTTAGGGACTGAAGCTTCTGCAACAGTTTGCGAAACTGAAAGGAATGGGAACATTAGAAGCATATTAAAAGAACCATAATGCCCAGTTTTAATAAAAAGTCCGAGTTCAAAATAGAACAATAACTTTTGGTGGTTGGTTTATTCTGTTTTTGTGATTCTCTAATAAATTTGATTTACCTATATCTATAATATATTTTTTGCAGTTAAAGTTACGCATTGTTATGTTACTTATTTTTATGTTCTTATGTTCTTGAATAAGCTTATAAATATATATCAGCTACTTTTTACGCGTATGACATATTTTATTAAAATTATAAATTAAAACGATTTTCAGCTTTTTACTAATATTTACGGACTCTTGTGGCACCTAAAGGTTAAATCCGTAGGAAGTAGTATTACTTTTTTCAAGTTAATCTTGAATATATCTACTCTAATAAATTACAAGTATAATTAAATTTGAAAAAACCACCAGTTTTTCAAAACGTTCATAAATGGCGTCATTCACGAAAATGGAAATAAAAATGGAGATTGCGGCAGCTTAAAAAATTAACAAAATTTAAAAAATAAATTATGACGTGTTTACGTATGCTAAGTGGCAACTTTTGCACACCCAAGCTTTTTGAAAATAAAAATTTTTTTTTTCACTCCACTCTAATCCATAGCCTACTTTATGAGATATATTACAAAAACCTGAAAAATAGGAAAACCACAAACGGTTATAGCTTCCTTATTTGAGGAGATACGAAAAAAGTTAAAGGAATGAAAGTTGACGGCAAAGACAATAAGAATAATAACGTGTAACAAAAAAATCGATAAATGCAGTTGGCTTTGACATACGCTATTGTGCAAAAATGAAAAATACATATCTCAAAGTAGGCCATGACGCCATTAATTCCGTTATTTTTTTCTCATTCCAACGATATAAAACATGTCAGAAATTTTAACCGATAGTGTCAATATTTAATATTTTACGAATACCACAATTCATATAATTGAATCGTAACAATCAGCTGTGCCATAATTAGTGAAAAACAATGACAGATTTGACAGATTGTAACTGTTGTATGTTGTATGTTGCGTTGTCGAGTTCTAAGACAAATTTTATATCAGTAATTATGGTGTACACCAATAATAACAAATTCGATATGATTAGCATTTATTGTCAGTGCAATTTTGGCTGAGATGGCAGTCACGGTTTACGGAGATAGATTTCCAGATGCTCCGCAGCCAAATCGAACTATGTTTAGGAAGTTAGTTCAAAATCTAAAAACGCACGGTTCATTTTCAAAAAAAGTAGTAAGGCGAGCGCATGTTGCGGATAATGTAAGAAAAGTGAATAGAGTAATGAATTATGTTAACCAAAATGAGGAAACCTCTTTGAGACAAATTCAGAGAAACTGTCGCATAAAAAAAGACAGTGCAAGAAAAATATTGAAAAAAAACGGATTTCAATACTACAAAATGAGGAAAGTTCAACATTTAAATGAGGGAGATAAGCCAAGGAGAGTAAGATTTTTTAGATGGTTATTAAATAAGAAAAGGAATGACGCGCTGATACGTAGCAAAATTCTTTGGTCGGGCGAATCAAATTTTTCACTAGAAATATGCATTATAAGTGGACACGAGAAAATACACATTGGTGCAGAGAGACTGCTTTCCAAGAAAGATTTTCTACGAACGTTTGGTTGGGTCTTTTAGGGACTAAAGTAATTGGACCTTATTTTTATGATGGCAAATTAACCGCTCGTAGATACCTTAATTTCCTGCAAAACGAATTTCAAGATTTTCTTTATGAATTAACAGTGGCAGAAAGATTAAATTATTCATATTTTCAACAAGATGGGGCTCCACCTCACACTGCTGTAATATGTACAAATTACTTAAATCAAGTTATGCCAGATAGCTGGATAGGCACCTATGGACCCATTCTATGGCCAGCTCGATCACCAGATATTACTCCCTTGGATTTTTTCGTCTGGGGTTACATTAAAAACAAGGTATTTCAAACTCTCCCTGAAAATATTGAGGACATCAAAACCAGAATTCGAAACGCATGTGAGGCAATTACTCCTGAAATGCTCCAAAATGTAATGCGTGACGTGTCTCGTAGAGCACGTTTATGTGTCAGAATGCATGGTGCACAATTTGAGCATTTGTAGTTAGAAAAATAAATACACACAATTTCTTTTCAATATAGTAGTAGGTAGTACTGTTATACATAGTTTTTCGTTTTTTTCTTTGGATGTTCGTTTTGTACTTGTATTTTTATTTATGAGATATTTATTGGTTTACATTAAATTGTAATAAATAATTACGGAATTATAATTATTATAAAGTGAATTTTTACTATTATGGCACAGCTGATTGTTACGATTCAATTATATGAATTGTGGTATTCGTAAAATATTAAATATTGACACTATCGGTTAAAATTTCTATGACATGTTTTATATCGTTGGAATGAGAAAAAAATAACGGAATTAATGGCGTCATGGCCTACTTTGAGATATGTATTTTTCATTTTTGCACAATAGCGTATGTCAAAGCCAACTGCATTTTTCGATTTTTTTGTTACACGTTATTATTCTTATTGTCTTTGCCGTCAACTTTCATTCCTTTAACTTTTTTTGTATCTCCTCAAATAAGGAAGCTATAACCGTTTGTGGTTTTCCTATTTTTCAGGTTTTTGTAATATATCTCATAAAGTAGGCTATGGATTTCAAATTTCTTTTTACTGAAATATAGCTCACAAAAAATGGGATAACTATTTCTAAAACTTTATTCTTCTACAATAGATATTAAGCGAAATATTTGGTGTGGCCCTCGTAAAATAGACTGTATATATATATACCGTTGGATACGGAATTTTATGCTCTATGAAAAATGTATCCTAAAGTTTTGTCGAAAAGTTTAAGGTTTTTGAGAAAATTGCAAAAAAACCAAGAAATGTACCTTTGGTGGTGGTTTTGGGGTAGTTTGGCTTGGAGCATCACTGGCGACTTTTAAGTACATAAAGAGTACCCCCTATGGAACACAATCACGCTAAAATCAGCTTGTCCCAATTTAGTTTTAGGTCGGGCTTAAAATTCACTTAATTTTATTGGACTATTCTTGGAGTGATGACGTTGCCAAGTTACGGTCAACGGAATTTGCATATTTTATCTATTTAGAGTGCTTCTACTGCTTTTAAACTTCGTATATAGGTAGAGAACTGAAAATCATAATAATACCGGTTTAAGAAAATGATTTTAATAACTCTTACTAGTTTAAAATGGTATAAGTATTAAAGTCGTAATAATGATTACAATATTTTTAATAACCTTTATTAAGAACTGTCTAGCAAGATACCTTAATAGGTCCAATCTTCTTAGTGCAGACACTATAATTCTGCAGGGAGGGCATTAAATCAATTTTTTCATATTGCATTTTTGTTCGGAAGCCCTTGACCTATTGCCAAATTTTGAAGAAAATTCCATCTATATGATTTTTCCAATGCTAATGGTGCGGGGTTCTTTTACCGGCTGTCACTGACGTTTTATGCTACTGTTTGACTATTTCTTACTAATAGTAGCAACTAACTGAATTAGTTTTCGTAATTAAATTAATTAATTGAAAAAGGAAATGGCATACCATATTTTTTATTAGCCACAACTAAAAAATGTAGTTGTTACAGTTGTGCGTGTCCTGTGACTACAGAAGTATTTGTAAGAGTATCTAAGAAATGCAGTTATCATACATTTTATAGTTCTGATTATTAGAAACATTTGATAGAGTAGCCAACGATATTTGATATGTGTAGATAGTTGATCTTAACTAAAATTATTTTAGTAATGACTACTAGGAACTTTCAGCAAATTGAATTTAATTACGGGTACAAACCGGCCGTCCTGTCCTCTATTTTATTAGGAAAATTTGCGGTGGTTGAGTTTTTTTAGTTGTGGTTACAAATTTTTTTCCTCAGTGCACTAAATCATCTACATTTTGCAAAAATTCACTTTGATGTCCACGGTCTGTCTACCTCCAGCACAATGGCGTCTACACCAACTTTGGACATTACTTTATTCCCATCCTCTAATAGACTTAGCTATTATCTGGGGAAGAATATTGTGTTCACTAAATATTCACCTTTAATCTTGTTTTGTAATTTTCAGATTTGAAGCAGAAGGCAGTAGTAAATTACATTGGAAACAGAAATATGTAACACCGAACCTTGAAGGGGATCTATTTAAACCAAATGTTAAACAGAAACCGACTTCTCAAAATGTCTCAAAAATGGAACTGTGTACATGTTGTTCATTTCAGACAAAACATAAACAGCATTTTGGTCCTCATTTCCTGAGGCATAAGTATACTTCAGAAGCAACAATGTACAGATGCAATTTTTGTTCCTATCAGACTAAATATAAAAATGGAATCAAGACACATCTGCTGAAGCAACAATGTACAGTAACAATGCACAAATGTGATTCTTGTTCGTATCAGACACATCATAAGGGCAGTCTTACAAAGCATATGCTGAAGCACAAAGATCCCTCAGAAGTAACAATGTACAAATGTGCTTCTTGTTCATATCAGACAAATCAAAAAGGCAATCTTAAGAAACATTTGCTGAAGCATAAGGATCCCTCAGAAGTAACAATGTACAAATGTGATTTTTGTTCTTTCCAGACAATTCATAAATGCAGTCTTAAAGAGCATATGTTGAAGCATAAAGATCGCTCAGAAGTAACAATGTACAAATGTGATTCTTGTTCATATCAGACAAATCAAAAACGCAATCTTAAGAGACATTTTCTGAAGCATAGAGATCCCTCAGAAGTAACGATGTACATATGTGATTCTTGTTCATATCAGACAAATCAAAAACGCAATCTTAAGAAACATTTTCTGAAGCATAGAGATCCCTCAGAAGTAGCAGTGTACAAATGTGATTCTTGCTCATATCAGGCAAATCAAAAAGTCAGTCTTAAGACACATTTGCTGAAGCACAAAGATCCCCCAGAAATAAAAATGTTCAAATGTGATTCTTGTTCGTATCTGACATATCGAAACGGCAATCTCAAGACGCATATGCTGAAGCATAAAGATCACTCAGAAGTAGCTACATACAAATGTGACTTCTGTTCTCACCACACTAAATATAAATATAATATCAAGAAGCATTTGCAGAAGCATAAAGAATCTTCAAAAGTAGCTGCGTACAAATGAGACTCTTGTTGCCAATATAAATACCAACTCAAAACATATTTGCTAAGGTATCAAGATTTCTCAGAAGTAGCAACGTACCAGTAAGACTTGTGCATTTCAGACAAAACATAAAAGCAAAACACGAGGCATAAGAATCCTTCACAACTAGCTGCATACGAATGTGGCTCATCTTCTTTTTAGACTAGACATAATTATGCTCTCAAAGCACATTTGCAGTAGCATGAAGATTCTTAGAAATAGTACACAAAATTGTTAATTTCACATAATATAACATTAAGTAAATTAAATAATGCTACAAGTGTTCAAGATTGCTGATTTTTTAATATTCCTCACGACACTAAGTTCTGTATTCAATGCGGTAATTATTATTATTTTCTATTTTATTTTTAGCACCGAAAATAAGCTATGAGTACTTCTTTGCATTAATTAAGAAGGAGTACTTTTCTGTGGCATACTTATATGCTGGTTTCATTTTTTTTTCTTACCGTGTTTATATTAATGACCTGGCGGAGTTTAGCTATTGCTTTTCCACCATTCACCAGGACATGCGTGTACACATAGACATCAAAACAACAACCAGTCCCTGTGATATTGCCATCTACCACAGCTGAAATTCGAACTCAGAAGAGACAACGATGACTGGGCATGTTAGTATTTAAGCTGATAGAACAATTTCATGTCGGGACCCATAGCGCATTTAATTAACCTATGTCTTATACACGGTGAATTCCCAGATGCTTTAAAATTGGCCATACTAATACCAATACCGAAAAATGACTGCTCATTAAATATCGAAAACTATCGTCCTATCGCGTTAGTGTGATATCAAAAATCATAGAAACGATAATCTCTCAAAAAATTAATGAATACTTAAATACATATGGACTATTAACTGACAGTCAACATGGTTTTAGGAAATGCTATTCTACTGAAACAGCAACTAGGGATTTCATTCAACATATTAATGATAAAATAGATAATAACGATATCGTCGTTGGAATATTCTTCGATTTATCTAGGGCCTTTGACACCCTCCATGTAGACTTTGTATCTGACAAATTAAACAGTTTAGGAATTCGCGGTAACATAAACAAACTTCTCACATCATACTTATCATACTGTAAATTTTACGTTAGACAAGGAGATGGTAAATCAAAACAATATAATGTTAATATTGGCACCCCACAAGGGAGTGTTCTTGGACCTCAAATCTTCATTCTCTATGTCAACGATCTTCCAGAACACATTAGTGAAGGGAACATTTTTATGTATGCAGATGATACATCAGTCATCATATCGCACTCTGATCCAAAGGAAATTGTAAATAAAGTCAATATTACTCTACGGCAGTTCTGCGCATGGTGTAATAAAAATCGCTTAATAATAAATGCTGATAAAACTGTATCATCCAGTTTCATACAAGATTCCAAAAACCTTACAACTTTAACTTCTCTTTGTATAATAACACAATAAAATTCGAACGAAAAACAAAATTCCTTGGATCAATGATCGACAATCACTTGACTTGGGAACCACAGATTACCTTTTTAGCAAACAAACTAAATAAAGCATACTATGCTATTAATCAGCTAAAGAATAAATTAAACCAAGACGCTCTATTGCCGGCTTATTATGCTCTGTGTTACTCAGCCATAAGCTACAATATTGTAGTCTGGGGTCAGTCTGTTCATGTTAAAAGAATCTTTATCCTACAGAAACGGATTATCAGGCTGATTTATAACCTTGATATTCATACCTGGTGAAGAGATACTTTTAAAAATAAAATTTTTTTACCTCTAGCATGTATCTACATATTAAAAACATTATTATTCTGTCATGAAAATAGGAAACAATTTTTAATACATTTTAGTACATGCAGATGTACATTGTTATGATACGAGACAAAAATAATTTTTACTCAAATCAACACCGTCTCACTTGCTACGAGAAATCTCCTTTCTATAGTGGATCTCACTTGTACAATGTACTACCAACGAACCTTAAAGACTTACCTGTCCATGCTTTTGAGAAAACCATACAAAATTTCCTAACCTCCAATTCATTTTACACCATTGGTGAGTTTATTTTAAAAATTAAAACCGAGAAGTCAGTTGACTAGTCTAAATAATTATTTTTTATTCTTTGTGATATGTTTTTATTGTGTCTATATTTTTAATGTGTTTTTTTGTATTTTTAACATTTTTTATACTATATTGTAATACCTCTTATACTTTATATTATTATATCATAAACTGTAATATGTAAGTTCCAACTTTATACTTTTGACTTATCTTATCTACTATCATTGTAGCCACAAAGACCAATAAATGTATCTATCTATCTATCTAATTATACTTATGTTATATTTTGTCAAAAGTTTTACTGAAATCCAGAAGAACGAAGGCAGTAATTTCTACCAATTGCTAGCTTGGCCGCGTTAAGGATAATAATCACAAAGTTACCACAATACGCTCGGTGTTGATTGAAACAAATACCAGCCAAAAGATTTATACCTAATTAAAGGAAACTCTCGTGCCAGCCGTCTCAGGCCACCTTTTGTAATATTGCAAGTGAAAAAGATTGCTATGAACTTCAAAACAATATTGATCGTATTAATACATGGTGTGTCATAAACAAATTACCCTTGAATGAAACAAAATGTAACGTTATGACCTTTACAACAAAGCAAAATATTATCCTGTACGATTACAAATTAGACAATCATATACTTTTCCGGCCAGACACTTTTCGGGACTTGCGTGTGACATTTGATAAAAAACTAACGTTTGTAAACCACATCGAACTTGCTGTCACCAAAAGTTATAGAATGCTGGGTTTTGTTATTATAAACTCCGCACATTTTGAAAATGTACGCACATTAAAGCAACTCTACACTACTTTTGTTAGACCTCATCTTGAATATGCTTCAATAATATGGTGTCCAACCTATAATGTACACGTACAAAATTTGGAAAGAATTCAACACCGTTTCCTAAAACATGCGACTTTCAAGGCTGACGGGACTTATCCAGCTATTGGTTATCCACATGAAGAATTGCTCTCTAGGTTTTGCCTAGATAGTCTAGAGATCCCTAGACACCAATCGCAATTAACTTTTTATTTAATATTTTAGACAATAACATCGACTGTGGAGATATTTTAAGTATGCTTTATTTTCAAATTCCTAGACCGGCATCTAGACTCAACAATTTATTTCACTTGCGTTTCAAGGACAAACGTAAACTAATTTTCTTGTATCCAGCAGATGTGCAGTATGTACAATAATTTAAATAATCGATTAGATATATTCACTTGTAGTCTTACAGACATAAAGAATCTGTCTCTAACTTAAATTTTGTATTTTGTTCCTTTTTGTTGACACAAGTAGCCTCACCGTGTACTATACTTCTTGCATAAGCAGTATATTTTTTATGTATGTATATTGTACATGTATATTTATACTAAAATGTATTATGTAAGTTCAGTTTAGTTAGTTGTCTCTTGGATTAATTCACATGTATTCATTATGTGTGTATATGTATTTTTCACAAGTTACTATTTTTAATTTTAGTTTTTATCTCCTATTCTGTAATTGGGTTTTTTAACCTGTTGAATAGTGTATCAAATAAATAAATAAATAAATAAACCCCACTTGATTTTTTTATTTGGGCGTATTTGAAAAAGAGTCTACATGACTGCTCCAACCACAAGACAAGATCTGGAAGAAAGAGTTCGACACGAAATTGCACAAATAACACCTCAACAATTACAGAATGTTGACGTGCAACGATAAGTCGTGCTACTCTGATGTGTATTAATCATAACGGTGAACAGTTTGAACAATTTTTATAATGGTTTATTATAATTTAGGTTTTAAATAGTTTTGTTATTCTTGGTAATTTATTCATGGTTGGAACGTTATACTTATTAAAATTATTTCTTGTTTAATTTGTGTTTACTTTTTAAAAATACTTCTATTATTACGAAGGATATCGTTAAGAAATGATTAATAGCGAAAAAATTATAGTTTATGAATCATTATTTCTGATTAATAAAAGAAATAGCACAGTTCCATTAAAAAAAATTCCATAGGACCCCTACAGAAATGAAAATGAAATTCCGTTTTTTTGAAAAGAAACTAAAAATACTATTACGTATCAGTAATTCAAACAACTATTTTCTGCTTTACAGACAAGTCTACAACCTTACTAATAATTTCCATAGCCTACTTACTTAGTAATTTTCTTACATCGCATTCATCTGACGCGGCCATTTTGAAAAAATTTAAAAAAGTTCATATCTCACTTATTTTTTGGAATTTTTTACATCTGAAAAAACTGAACTTAGAAATTTATGCTTAATGAGAAACTATCAAAAAAATATAGTCATTCCATTTAAGAAAAAAAAGTTGATGTCACTTCCGGTTCAACCGGAAGTGATATTTTCATTCCTGTTAGTCTAAAAGTAGCCTTTTATTGTCTAATTTATTTGTACCAAAAACCAAATTTTTAAATACAAAAACAACCAAAATATTGGGGGATTGGGGGCGTACATTGACTCGTGGCCACCCGGTATTCTTCCAAAGTCTCATAAAAATATTTGCATTATTGTTCAATTTAGCACCAATTGTTTAAAAATTGCCTCTCTAAAATATCTCTATGTTTTTGCGACTTGGTATATTGACCAAAAATGTTCAGACAACTCTAGTTTTCTTCACAATTTCATTATGAACAATTTGTTTCGCTTTCTTTAGTGCGATACGGATTATACAAAATATATGAAAAAAACTGAGAGAAAACAATAGGAACATTATTTTGTTTAAACAAAAGCTTTCCATGACACGGATTTAATCCAAAACTTTTTCCTACACTTCTTGAAATGTTTTCAACAAGTTACCGCAAAATGGGTATAGTAAGACAATTCTTTTGAAATTTTGGTTCTACTCCACTAAGAGTATATTTGTAAAAATAGAGTAACATTACAAATTTTGTTGATTGCATGATCAACAAAATTTTGAAGTTGATGTAAAAAAATAAGGAAGATACGAGGGTGTGTAGGCAAGAGTGTGTAGGCTTGTGGGTATACAAACTTTGGCAATTCGTACCAAATTCTTTCGGCATACCTAAAAGAAACAGGTTTTAAACAGAAACAAAAATGTTTGGACAAATGTATTTTGTTTATCTGTACCGATCGTTACTCCATTTTCTATAGGTTTTGCCACAAGAATAATTCACTAAGTAAACTTCGTGCACACGTAGTATTTTATATATAGAATATGAATTTAAAACGTTTGCTGGAAGAGGGTCGCTACTTTGTCCTAAAAATCCGTAAATAATCGAGTAATACATGTACACAATGCCATTTTTAAATGATATCTCATTATATATAAAAAGATCGATTTTATGTAGGTTTAGAACAGAATGAAAGATGAGACAGTTTTATGAAAAAATAGGCCTTAGTATTTTTTTCGCAAATGCCACGATTTTCGAGTAAATAGTGAAAATTGAATAAAAAATTACATTGAAAAATGATTGTATGTAATTAATAGCGTGGAATATCGTATTTAAATTTATCTTATCACACTTAGCAAATACGCACAGTATTTAACCTAAAGGTAATAGTTTGGTGGTCGAAAGGGCTGCAACAAATGACCAAAGCTAAACTCTCTGGATTGCAGAGACAAGAATGCTTGGCAATAACTGGTGCAATAAGCAGCTGCTCTGGAAGTCCTCCTGGAACTACCTCCTCTCCATATTTACCTGGAGAGAGAGGCCAGGTGGGCAACATACAGAATCCATCAAGCGGTAACTAATATGCCGCAGGCTAGCATCATGGAGCACAACAGGCTGTTGGACGACTTAAACTGTCACAGCATCCTGGGAATGCCTTCAGATGTGATGCCTACCTTGATCAACCATGAACTGCCCTTTAAAGTCCTGTTTCCTGGAAGAGACGAATGGGATTGGAACAAAACCGACCTACAAAGGGCAGAGAGCTGTTGGTTCACAGACGGCTCCAAAACCCCTGAGGGAACTGGAGCTGGTGTATATAGTCGCAAACCAAAGGTAAAGATAATTTCAAGCCTTGGTGATAATGCGACTAGTTTTCAGGCAGAAATCCATGCCATTGAGCTGTGTGTATGGAGGCTCGAACAGATGCAGCCGAGACACAAATCAATAAAAATATTTTCAGACAGCCAAGCGGTTCTTAAAACCCTTGGATCCCACCGTTGTAATTCTAAAGCAGTATGGAATTGCCAGGAAGCTCTTGCCCGATTTTGCAGAAACAACAAACTGACTCTGATCTGGATACCTGGCCACTCTGGCATGGAGGGCAACGAAGTTGCTGATTCCCTGACCAGAGAAGGCGCGGCAACCAAATTTATAGGTCCAGAACCGGTACTTGGCATATCTGCTAACTCTGCCAAGGCTGCCATCCTGGCCTGGGCTGAATTGAAAACAATTCAACACTGTCAGGAACTACCAGGTTTAGTTCACTCAAAGGAGTTCATCACATACCCCTTGAAGTCAAGAACTAAAAAACTATTAAAGTTAAATAGGCTACACCTAAGAACTCTAATTGGCCTATACACTGGGCACTGCAGACTAAATCATCACCTACATTGAATTGAACTGGTGGAAAACGCCGAATGCCGTCTATGTCTGGAGGATGATGAAACGGCAGAACACGTTTTGTGTACCTGTCCTGCAGCAGAAAGAACCAGGTTGTCACTTTTTGGCAAAGGGCAACTGGCGCCAGAGGACCTGGACAGTTTCTCACCCAACAAGATTATCGGCTTTATAAAAAAGCCGAATCTGTTGGGTGAACTATAACTAGGAGTGAGCCACAATAGACCTGATGGTCGCAGTGGAGGGTCTGACAAGAGCCCACTCACATGTCAACCTAACCTAACCTAAAGGTATTTTTAAACATTTTTAATACTTCCGAATAAGCCGGAAGTTTATTTTTAGGTACGGCTACGTAAAAAAATTTATATTAATACCAAATATTCTGTACCGTACCTGATTCCAGTATACAAATCTTAAAAATTTACAAGTATTATTTCCATTTTTAATGATATGTTAAACATTTCTCTCAAAATATATTATTTTAAAACAAATTTATGAACAATTACATTTATTTCATATCACCCCATATTGTGACAATTTTCAAATCGAAGCAGCAACCCTATTCTGAAAAACATTTTTTTATTACATATCGTTCGTACTAGATAGTTGAAAATAAAAAATATTTTGGTTACCCAATTACTTCAGACATTGATGAATGTTGTTCTTTGAAAAATGTTATTAATACAACTCAATTACACCTATAGAAATAGCCATTTGTATATATGCGAAACTTGAGGAAAATTTTTAAAGTTTTTATTTTAATGTTTTTTAAATATTAATTTGAACTTCAATATTGCAGGCTGTACGAACCTGAAGGATTTTTTCTCTATCTTATTTCTATACCAACAAACACTTTTCTATACCAACAAACACAATGTTCAAGAAAACAATTCATATTGTTACACATTTCATGAACTACTGGATGTAAACCGAAAATTCGAGAGAGATACATCAAAGCAGATAAAATTATCTTCAAATTAGTTATTTTCTTGTTTTTGTACCTCTATGTGGCGAAAATTGGAGCTTTTTGTATTGTGCTAGAATTTAAAAGTATACATAAAAAATTCCTTAACTTTAAGCACCAAGGAAATTAATTTATAAGCTACTGAGAAAATAAATCATCTTAGAGCTGAAATATTGTAGTGAAAATTATAGGTATATTGCGCAATGCTAATAGAATTCAGTAATATTGAAACTTTGACTATCCTTTACACTGTTTTTGTTTACCTCAACTGTAGGGTACCAATGTTTCAGTTGGTCGAAAAAGTACCACCAACAGAAAGATACTATGCCGACAGGTCTTTTCACGGGTCACTGCCCATTAAAATACCATCTTAAAAAAATGGGCAAGGCTGAGGATGAAAGTTGTCGATTCTGTACTAAGACAACCGAAACGTCTGAACACATACTTTGCACAATTGCACATGCGAAGTATTAGTCCGGCAAAGGCTACAACACTTGGAACATGTGATTGTAACACCTGCAGAAGTGTCAAAGTTAGCCCCCAGGAATTCTAGGATTCTTTAGAAGCCTAGGATTGGATGGGAACACATAGATATGACGTAATCACAAAAGATCTTTATAGGTTGAGGTGAGGAGAGGTCAAACGCCTTAACAACCCAAATGTAATCTGTAATCTGTAAGATACTATGCCGAAACTAATTGACAGTATTATTGCGCGGGAAATTGTTATAAATGATCAAAATATGAATTACTTGGTACAAGAAAATGAACCGCAGTGTTTGAAAGAAGCAGCTCTAAATTACATTGCTAAGTTAAAAATGTATACACATCATAAACGATAAACAAACAAAATTTAAATGTAACTTGTTTACCATTATAATAATTAATTATTAATTGGTTAAGATTACTTATCTCTATGTATTATTACTTTTTTACTATTCAATATATTACAATCTATTATTATAGTGGTGATCTAATTAGTAGATTAACTTTGGCAGACGCGAATAAATTTTACATAAATATATCTTTACCAGACTGAAACCAAACACAGATCACTCAAGAGCAAACAACTATAGGCCAATTACTTTGCTTCCTGTATAAGGCAAACTTCTTGAGAAACTCCTTAAAAATAAAATTCAGGCTTTAATGACAGACAAAATTCCGAGACATCAGTTTGGTTTTAAACAAAAATGCTCCACGTTACACCCACTCACGATTTTAACATCAAATACGCAGTCAGCTAAACTAAATAATTATAAAACAGCTGCTTTATTCCTGGACTTCAAAAAGGCGTTTGATAGTGTATGGCATAAAGGATTATTATGGAAACTGAAAAGACTCGACTTACCAGACAAAATTATTTACATGGTGAAAAGTTTCCTTGAGAACAGAAACTTAACAGTGAAAATAAACGATACCATGTCACAAGAATTTACAGCTGAACAAGGAGTCCCGCAAGGTTCCTCACTATCTCCACTTTTATATAATATTTATTGTTCCGACATATTTAATAATCAACCTGAACAACTGTCATACATTTTACAATATGCAGACGATATAGCCTTGATCTCACATGAACGTTCGATTGCAAAGACAAGGGATAATCTTCAAATATTACTGAATAATACTCTAGCATGGACAAGCAAATGGAGACTGCAAATCAATCCGCTGAAATCACAATTCATTTTATTCAATCACGCAATATCCAATAATTCTCCCTCTATCGAAATAAGTGATCACCAAATTCATCCAGTAACCAATGTCAAGTATTTGGGGGTTTATTTAGACAATAAATTAAACATCAACATGCATTCTAAAATGGTAAAAAAAAATGCATATCCAGAGCGAAACATTTCAGATTATTAACATTCAAAAATAAGGGGATAAAAACCACAGCAGCTGCCAAAATATATAAAACAATTTGTAGACCTATTTCAGAATATGGACATACATTATATATGAACAGCAGAAATCCAGCTAAAAAAAATTTAAGGACAGCTGAAACGACTGCACTAAGGAAAATTACAAAGATTCGGCACCCACCCAATCCTTTACACAGCCCTCCTAATGCACTTTTGTATGAATTGGTGCAAATACTGCCTATCGAGGAGAGAATACAACTTCTCAACGAAAAATTTGCACAGAGATACTACAATATTGAAGTAATGCAACCTCTAATAATCGCTCGAAACAACAATACACCCAGATTCGCATATCCGGAAAGGCCAATTTTTGATCAGATGATATTGATGTCACTGAAGCACTACGTCTCACATTGGATTTTTTTTTTTTTTTTTACAATTTATCTATGTAATCAACCTTTTGTTTCCCACCATATTTTTTTATGCAAAATGTTAAATATAATATTATTATCTCCTTGGCTGAAGGACCTAGGTCGATGGCCTTTTGATTGTATTTTATTACATTATTGTATATTAATGCAATCAATAAATAACTTTTATTATTATTATTATTATTCTTTACCTATTTACAAGAAATATCAAATTTGCACCACAAATGAAACATTCAGCAACATCTGACCAACAGGCGCTTGTGGAGCAAACACACAAGTGAGAAATAAATACGGAAGACTAGCGTGGGAGCGAGATAGACAACTTAGGGTATGGTGCGGCGTACTTGGTAACAATCAAATTTTAATTTAACTAAATTTATAAGGAAATTTTGCCGAAAATGGTGGTTCCAAATAAAGAAACCATGTCATCTATTGTGTCTTAAAATACTTAAAGACCCTCAAACGAGATGGTTCAACTAGCTTATTGTTTTGATGTATACCTTTTTGAAAACGGCAGAGTTTTAACAATTCTCGAGAAAATCGTTTATTTAAATATATCTGTGAAACTACCAGTTTTGTAAAAAATTTATAGGTATAGGTAGGTAAAATACAGATAATAAAATTCCCTTTAATTAATTTCTTTTCCTCTCTATCGGATAATTCTGTTATATAAGAGCTTCTTAAATTATACAAGAATCACATATATTGCCAGTAAAAGAAAATGACAACTTCAAATGAAAACAAGTAACCATTATACTCTTCGCCGATTTACTACACTTGTTATATAATTGTTACACATTTTATAGGATACTCTACGCAGTTTTTTTTGTAAATGATATTAGTTTAAAACATTTTTTGTTTAACAATTTTTTTTTTCATTTAAAAAATTAATAACTTTTTTATTTAATGATCGATTTTGTTAAAAAACAATAGGGCTCTTCCTCTAGCTAACACTAACTTACTTTCCAAATTTCAATACAATCGGACGTTTCGTTCTTAAGTTATCGTGCTTACAAGAAACGAGATGGACGGATAGACAGACAGACGGACGGACATTTTGAAAGTTGTTCAGAATCCGATCACCAACACAGCGATATCAAAATTTTTTCTCTACGAGCAATATTACCGGCTTTAGAAATGTGCCGATCGAATGCAATATACTCTTCGTTTTGTATTTGCGAATTTATAACAAAAATGATTATTATATAATATGTAGTGATGTTAATATAAACTTTTTGGATGATAATATATACAAAAATGCCTTAGTCAACCTCCTGTTAGAATTTAATATAAAACATCATATTCAGGAAGCTACTAGACTAACAGAAACTTCGATGACCTGTATAGATAACATATTTTCAAACCTCACAGAGCGGGATGTGACAATATGCACCACATTCTATTCCGACCATACCTCTCAAATATGCTCATTTGGTGTTCCATATAAAAAACTAAATAGTTAGTAGGGAATCTACCTTGCCGTACGATGCGTTTTAAAGGTGGGGGGGTCAACTCATATGTATACAATAACTAAAAACAGTTTTCTATGTAAAATTGTCTGCCGAATTCGAATTACGAGTTCACCACTAAATTCGGAATTGCGAAATTAGAGAAAAAGTTGTTTATTTCCAAAAGTAAGAAAAACACGATAAACATTAGTATTCTCATCCCCCACTCAATATCTCATTTACTGGTAAAAGTATCGATCTGAAATTTTAGGAGAATAATCTTTTAACTTTCTTCTTGGGCTCTGTATAGAGCCAAATTATTGTATCAATATAATTTTTTTATAAAAAACAACTATAGTCCTACATGCGTCGCACAAAAGTTCAAAAATGTATTGCAAAATATAGTATGCGAGAAACTTTTTTATAAGTAGAGATAGAGGTGTAGTTAATCGACATAAAATGATGATAAAAGACCAAATAAGTTTTTGCATTTGAATATGTTTTTATACTTTGGCTTAATAGTAAAAAAAAGGAGATTATATTGGTTCAGCGTTGGCGCACATGTTGGCCCGGCCCGGTCAAATTGGTCTAGCTCGGTGTGTACACTTCATTGCGTGCTCTGCTAACGATTGTGTATCTATTATAAGATAAAAGCTTCCATATTAGTAAGAAAAAGGCTTAGGGTCTGCGATTTAATGAACCATATTTATATTGTGTCAGTCCGATTAAAAATGTTTGTATTTTATGTAAATAAAGAAAACTGTTTAATTTTTATAATTAGTTTAATTTAAAAGTGAGGAACATTTGCCTTCGCAACATTTGCCTTCGCACAAACAACTTATACCACATTTTACTTTTGCACTTAGACAGCGACTGGTACAAGTGTACATTTTACATTTGCAATGTGAATTTAAGTGTATATTCTCTGGCTGGTCGCATAATACAATGAAAGAACAAAAATATCAGTGCCCACAGTATATACAGGGTGATTCACGCAAACCGTTCATTAGAAGTTTAGGGACTTGTAGAGATAATATAATTTTGAAAATTTGGTTACATACATAGTTTTTTATGCTCGTTTCACTAAAAATATTTTCAACGTCATTGCACTTCCGCTTATAGCGGAAGTTACCATCAACTTCGTTATTTTAAATGGAATGATATATATTTTCTTGCATTTCTGAATTCAACTGGTCATTTTAATAGGACTTTAATCATACTACCATATCCCTAAATCTAACCCTACTCGAGATATATTGACTTTTCAGAAAATTTGTGTCTTGACACCGAGTAGTTTGAAATTTGCTGTCTCTAACATAATGAAAGTGAAAGTTACCATTTATACAACACGAATAGTGGAACCCTTAAGCTTCCTAATCGTGCTTTGAAAGTAACCTAATTGCTTACAGGGTGGTCAGAATTTACTGCTAATTTTGGCAAACTTCAAACGTCGAAAAATATTTTTTTAATGGAACACCCTGTATATTTTTACTGTTTCTGATGTATAAATTTACGACAATTTCTGCTAATAATTCTGTGGCATTCGCCGTGAATAAAAAATAAGTTTAAAATATCATTGTTTGAATATCCATTTCTATTATTCTCCATGACTGATAACCCTTTACCAAATTTATTTATAAAATCACTATAAACACTGACGTGTTTGATGGATTAATGATTACAACAAATGTCATTTCCACAGCCAACTATTGTAAGACATTAATACTTTGTTTGATAGACGCTATTAATTGCAACAAATGTCATTTTCACAGCACACATACTTCGATGTATTTCGCGCATTAAAATACAAAATTATCAATAACACAAAAACTATAAAATATGAGTATAGGGAACCCTAATACAAATCGATGCAGAATAAAATTCTACATCAGAAACTGTAAAAATATACAGGGCGTTCCATTTAAAATAAAATACTTTTTGACGTTTGAAGTTTGCCAAAATTGGCAGTAAATTCTGACCACCCTGTAAGCCATTAGGTTACTTTCAAAGCACGATTAGGAAGCTTAAGGGTTCCACTATTTGTGTTGTATAACCGGTAACTTTCACTTTCATTATATTAGAGACAGCAAATTTCAAACTACTCGGTGTCAAGACACAAATTTTCCGAAAAGTTAATATACCTCGAGTAGGGTTAGATTTAGGGATATGGTAGTATGATCAAAGTCCTATTAAAATGACCAGTGGAATTCAAAAGTGCAAGAAATCATTCCATTTAAAATAACGAAGTTGATGGTACCTTCCGGTATAAGCGGAAGTGCGATAACCATGAAAATAGCATAAAAAACTATGTAAGTAACCAAATTTTCAAAATTAAATTATCGTTACAAGTCCCTAAACTTCTAATGAACGGTTTACGTGAATCACCCTGTATGACTGTTCTAGTACATTCATTTCTAAAAAATGACAATATAGCAAAATGTCTGGTACCTGCTTCTTCATGATCGGAAAAATTTAGGGATTTCATGATTTTCACATTATTTTGATCGCATAAAATAGTTTTGCTATTTTCTAAAAACATACCTGCAATAACAATCTTATCGTTTTGATCTATTCTGAAATAACTTTCCTCAAACTTGCAAGCAAAAAAGTTCAAGAGTTCTCGTTTATTATCAGAGAAATAATATTTTTCCAATTCGGTATACCTACCCCATCGTTTACCTTATACAGACAGTACACTCTTCTTACTTTGGTCCGTCGCGTCGGTAGGTTACACCCTTTTGGTCTCATGTTTATAACTAATTTCAAAGACTTTTCAAAGAGTTCTTTGAAAGTTGAACAGCCATAGCTTTGATGCCTTTGAATTAAAGACATGATGTCAATAATAAAAACAGTATTTTTCGGTTCTACTGGTAACTGATAAACTTCCACTGGTACCATTTTTAAAACAATAAAACATACATGAACTAAATAATAAAATACCGACGTATCTCTGATATGACAATACGGTTGTGAGTTGCTAGTAGAGAGCGCTCGCGCCGGCCGAGGAGAACGCGCAATATTATGAGTCGTTACACTACTATTTATTTACAACAGTCATAACAGCCAAACTAAGCATTCTAGAAAAAAATTCTTCAAGTAAAAAAGTTTCTATAATTCATAAGCTTTATTTTCTCTCGATCATATGACCATGTATCTTTAGTAATAAAAAAGTTTCTAGCATGTTATATTTTGCAATGCATTTTGGTGTTTTTGT
Organism: Stenurella melanura; assembly: GCA_963583905.1. Taxonomy (NCBI): domain Eukaryota; kingdom Metazoa; phylum Arthropoda; class Insecta; order Coleoptera; family Cerambycidae; genus Stenurella; species Stenurella melanura. The sequence continues at coordinate 95,240,514 of OY757315.1, forward strand.
GCGTTAAGCGAAGATTTTTATTTTTTTTGCCAAAAAACGACGTTGCCGAAAAAAGTTTCACATAAACTGTAAGTGAGGCCATACTCCAAAGATATTGGTGTCAAAATTTGAAACAGATAACTCGAACTGTTAAGGAGGTATTGACTGAGAAACAAAAAAATAAATGTTTCCCGCAGTTTTTAGAAATTTGCCCAAAATTGCATTTTTTTCCCATTTCGCAATTCTGGATGAAGGGGTGAACTCAAAATTCGTATCCGTCATGAAATTTTACATGGGAATCCGTTTTTGGTTTTTGTATATGTCACAGTTGACCCCCCCTTGCTGAATTGGAGGTCTTAGATTCCCTACTAAGTAACGAATACACTTATAGAAGGAACTTCAACAACAGTAATATAGAAATATTTCGAAGTATTCTATCTCAAGAAAACTGGTCTGAAATGTATAATGCAAGCACGTTTGATACAAAATTCCATGCGTTTTATAACACGCTAATTTATCACTACAACTGTGAATTTCCAGTAGCTAGAGTAAAAACAAGTAATACAAATAAAACATGGTACAATTCACAAATAAAGGCAATGCATGATCAACTCTGTGAAATGGAAAAACTTTATAAAGAATTAAATAATCCACAGTATACGGCTAGATCCAAGGAGTTTAAAAAATTATATAAAAATATTATTGACAATTTTAAAAAACAAAGAAATGATCATAGGATTGGAAATGCACAGAGTATGACATGTGAAAGTTGGAAAATCATAAACGAACAAAGAAATACTGACACAAATCACACTATAACTGTATTCGATAGTGATGGAAACCCAATAAATAATTCTGAAAAAAAATGTAACTTGTTCAATGAATATTTTATAAGCCTTTCTCAGAATTGCCCTAAACCAAATTTAAATCATCACCTGTAAGTTTATACCTAAATCCAACAACTGCTACTGAAGTTGAAAATCTGTTAAACAAAACAACACGAAAAGCTGTTGTAGGTATTGATGAACTTCACGGCAAAGTCGTTAGATCTGTAAGTAACCAAGTTGCTCAACCACTTTCATACTTAATAAATCAATCTTTTATCACTGGAAAATTCCCTGAACCGTTAAAGGAGTCAAAATGTATTCCAGTTTATAAAAACAGGTCCAAGAACTGACATTATTAATTATCGGTCAATTTGTGTCCAAAGTCAAATAGCAAAACTTTTGGAGGCATCTTATAGTGCAAGACTAACAAACTTCATAGAAACCCACAATTTGCTTAACAAAAATCAAAATGGATTTAGGAAAAAAAAGTCCACGAATACAGCCATCCGACAATGCCTTGAGTTTATCCACGCAGCACTAACTGATCATAGTAAAGTTTTGGGTCTTTTCTATGATTTTAGCCGTGCTTTCGATAGTATTGACCACAATCTATTAACCCAAAAGCTATATAACATTGGTGTTCGAGGAGTCGCACATGAATGGGCTGTGTCATATTTACAAGACAGAACACAAGCAGTGACATTGGATGGTAGAAAGTATGTCACCATGAGAAATGAACTGGGGGTACCACAGGGCTCTATTTTAGGTCCGTTATTTTTCATTATTTTCATAAATGACATAACTGAGATATGTGATGCGTCAAGTAATATCGTGCTCTGTGCAGACGATACAAATATACTGTTAAACAACAAAAATATACAAGATCTTGTAAAAAAAAGTAATGATGCATCAAACGAAATTTTAAATTACACACTAAACAATGGTCTCATATTAAATGAAAACAAAACCTTTTACATGCAATTTCTACCAAAAAATATCACTCCAAATTACAATCTACCTTTAAAAGTCCAAAACATAAGTACCTATACAAAGTACAAGTACTATAAAATTTTTAGGGTTAAACATAGACCAAAAGCTAACATGGGAACCGCATATAAATGAAGTTTGCTCAAAGATAAGTACATGCTATATAATAAAGCAATTAAGAGACACTATAACGTGTAATGTATTAAAACTTTTTTATTATGGGCTGGTAAACTCCGTATTACAATATGGCTTAATATTTTGGGGCTCATCATCTCATATGGGAAAAGCATTCACAGCACAAAAATATATTTTACATTGTATGAATAAATCTCATCCACTTTCAAGTTGTAAATCGTTATTCAAAATGTATGGCATTCTAACTTTACCAAGTTTGTACATTTATCTATTACTGTCATATATAATTGAGAATAAAAATTTGTGTATAAGAAATAATGAAGTGCACTCATACCACACCCGTAGAGGCGAAGATATATATCAACCCTACTCGAGACTGTCAATTGGTCAACACTCTCCAGAGTATATGGGTATAAAATGTATGAATAAAACCAATCTTGTGATAGAAGTAAAGACTGTTAAAGATATCAAGACTAAGGCACATAACATGTTATTAAGTAACACATTCTACACTGTGAATGAGTTCTTTCAACAGTGTGAAAATAATAAAGCAAATCTGAATATTATATAAAATGTAATGTCATTATATTTTGTTTATTTGTCTGTATAACTTTTAAAGCTCAGATTTTTATCGTAATGTAAAGCTCTGACAGAAATATTGTATTTTCATGACTAGTCTGATAAGTTAATACTTTTGTACTGTATAAACTTTTATGATGAATAAAATACTTTACTTTACTTTATAATAAAATACACTTCCACAAATTGAAAAATACCAATCACTACATCACCTTAATACCCTAATAATTTTGTAGAAAAAGTTCGCGAAATCATTTTAAGCAACTTTTTGTCAGCGAGCACTTTTATAATATTAGCAAAGGCACCTTTTTCATAAAATATCAAGTAGCTAACCAGCTATGGAAGTTTTGTGAAAGATTGTTTACTAATTTTTTAAAACAGTAACAGAGTAATTCACCAATGATTTCATTTCCGCCTAAAATTTAAATAAAAATGTTAAAATGCAAACCTTGTACAGCAGTGTTGTACTTCCCTGTGTGGTTTCTTGTGCATCGCGGTTGCTGTTGGATAGGGAAAGGATATGGTGCTTTTGAAAAGGAAGTATTAGCCACGTTATGGAGCATCCAGAAATGGAGAATTTAGTTCCTAGGAAGCAATTTCACATTCCACACCGATTGTCGTGCTATTCTTTATATTAACACTTGTAGATTGCTTTCACCTAGAGTAACCAGATGGGCTTTAGCCTTACAAGAGTTTCCATTTCAGGCGGTACATGTTCCCGGACATGAGAATGTTCAAGCCGACGCAATGTCACGACATGCATGTGTTAGGTTTCCAGCATCTGAAGATAAATGCTTTAAAATTTTCACGTTCTTGAAATGGCCATCTACTTATAAAAGCGTCTTAAAAGATATTGATATTCATCAAGCTGCGGATGTGAAATTACAACAAATAATACAAAATTTACCTAGTGATCCGAACCTTCAAAAGAATTTTTTTATCCATCGTGATATTTTATATAAAAGGATGAAAACCAATTCCTGTTATGCATTCCAAAGAATCTTATAACAGACTTTATAAAGGCTTATCATGTAACTCTAGGGCATTTTGGAGTACATAAAACATGGTTGTCTATGCGTGCTGAGTTGTGGTGGTCCAACATGCACCGTCATATAAAAAAGTTCGTGATAAGCTGCGACATTTGTCAAAAGGCAAAAATATCTGCCTTGCCACATCCACCACAAATGCAAACAGTACCAAAGGGAAGAGACGATATTGTGGCTATGGATATTTACGGGCCATTAATTCGAAGTCGCGGGGTGCATGTTATCTTGTTGTGTTGTATAACCTATTTACCAAATATGTGGTGTTGCATCCTCTTAAAAGGGCTTCGGCATGTGCTATTTTAAATCGCTTGTTTAAAGAGTACTTCTCTACCTATGGCAAAGTGCAACGCATACTTCATGACAATGGAACCCAGTTTATTTCTAACATCTGGAAGAGAACTATGGACCAAGCTGGCATTAAAATAGTATACAGTTCAGTGAGACATCCATGTGCTAACTCACTAGAATCAGTGATAGGGGAAACCTTTCATACCATGTACGCATACGATTTATCATTAATCATTTCGTACAATTCATCCATCAATCTGAATGTCAATATTAGTAATATCCTAGAAAATATCTGTACTTGGCTTAATCAACATCATTTACATTTCAACATTGATAAAACACAACTAATTAGATTTCGTAATAGACAGAAACATTGTGATAATGTAACTGTAAACATTAATAATCAATTTATTAGCAGCGATAACACAAAGACTATTCGTTTTTTGGGCATTCAGATTGATGAATGTCTCACTTGGAAAACCCACTGCGAACATCTCGTCTCGACTATGAGCTCAATTAATATTTTATTCAAAAATATGAGAGAAATTCTCACAAAACAACAATTAATGTATCTCTACTATGCCCAAGTAGAGTCACGACTTCGATATGGTGTTTTTGGGACGATTCCACCCTATCACAAACCGTTTTTATATCACAAAAGCGGATTCTACGCACTATAGCAGGTTTACCCTGCATGCACATATGTAGAGACGCTTTTGTGGAATATAAAGTTCTTACTTTAACTGGCTTGTTTGTTTTCGAAATGTGTGTTCATGTATTCAAAAACAAACACAAGTATAAACTCAATAAAGATATACATGAAGCACATACTAGACAGAAAAATGATATTCATGTACCCTTTTCTAAATTGTCAATTACCAATAAATCACCAAACTACTTGGGGCTGAAAATTTTTAACCATTTGCCAGAGGAATTAAAACAAAATAATATTAATTTATTTCATTAAAAAAAAAAAAAATTTATTGTTCTTAGTAGCTCAACGTTTTTATTAATTGTCCGAGTTTTTTGTTTAGGTTAAGTTAATTTAAGTCACACTTAATTTTATAATTCTTTTTATTCAGACCAATTGTAATTAATTGTTTTCCCATTGACTATTGTTATACAATTTGTAATTGTCCAATAACAAAATAAACGAATTTGAATTTGAAATTTTTAAGAAAACTACTTCTTTTTTGTGTGAATTTTTTCCAGGCTGACTCTTTGGTGAGAGAGCACTTTCTTAAAGATAATTGTCTAGTCAAGTCTGCTAGTTATATAAAGTGAACATTTTTGGTTCTAAGTAATTAATTATATTGTTTAATATAGTTTTTATTATTGTGCCTGGTCATTTTTGTAGGTACGTATTCTGTTTAATAAATGTAACCATTTTTGTACTTTTGTACTGTTTACTTAAATCTTTTAATATTTTTGTAGCTAGCGACTAATAAATTACTAATAGAACTGGGAACTTTAAATCAGCTAACTCCTTCCCTGAGACATTTTTTTTTGTATCACCATATAATAATTAAAGCATTGAATACAGAACTTAGTGTTATGACGAATATTAAAAAATCAGCGTTCTTGAACACTTCTAGCATCGTCCGCAAATTTCTCGCTTTGATGTCTCACTTATCGTACATCTTGCCGTCAGACTGATGTGCATAAGAGAAAGAAAGAAATAATAATAATAAGCTTATTTATTCAATAAAAACATACACAGAATACGTCAAAAGATGCAATATACTCTGATTGGTTACACTGACGCAGATCATAAAAACACTCTAAAAACCATACGTCTAATGATCATTGATATAAGAAAAAACGCTGACAATTACACATCAAAATACAGGGTCAGAAAAATATTCGTCTACCATGTAATAGCATTCTCTAATTAAAATATATTTAAAATCTTTTTTAAATTTACATAAAGGTAACTTTTTCTGTCTATCCGACAAATGATTATATACTGCAATCATTGAGTTCGATACACCTTTCTATACTTGTATAAAATTAGTATTGTAACAAAGGACTTGTAGATCTCTATGGCGAGTTTCATACATGTGTTTGTTCATATTTTTCAACGATTTTTTTTGTAAAATACTGTACATCCAAAGATGTACAGGGATATCAATGTACAATGTGTGTATATTATTGAAAACAAAAATGTAAGTTACAGGAATCTGTCTTTCTTAGGTTAAACATATTGCGAACGCACCTATTTTGCAAAACTTGTATTCTATTATTAAATATTTCCAATACTTAAATATGCATCAAGTGCATGTCACATACGACTCCAAAAATTTAGGTTTAATAATACATCAGTTGTATGACTCAAAGCACAAGTGTTCAATCTGCCTACGCTAATTTATAACTATATAAAACATAAAAGTAGACATTTATTTAATGAAAAATTAAAAATGTTATTATCTGAAAGTTTGGTATTATCCCAATTTATTTGTACTGCTACTTCATATCATGTTTGCATTGATCAAAATGATTCATACAGGATTCAAAAATTTCAGAATATGTCCGAGTTTTGTATATGGAATCAGAAGGTTAAATCACATATCACATAAACTACAAAACGCCCACAGGTCAAATATCAAAAAGATGAGAATATTTCATGTTCCACCTTTTTATCTCAAATTAGTTCTTGTAAAATCACCTGAATATTTAGCAAAAAAAGCAAAATAAAGTATTGTATCAATGTTCATAAATGAAATGTTCGCCACAAAGGTTTGCTCTCAATGCCACGCCATACAACTACATTCTATCAACGACTGTTTTCTTTCAATATGGCACAGTCAATACTATAATAAACTGAATGATTTTAAAACCAAGTCGCTAAACTTATTTAAAATTAAATGTAAACGTTTCCTAATAAATAATAGATTCTAATTACTAATTCTCCTTTAAATGATTGGATTGATCGATTATTATTCTCCAGTTTTCATCAGATACTAAAATTGTACATATGCTATGTCATTATTGTATATAATTGTGTTACCACTAGGCTAAGGTACGTAGAAAAGGAGGAATTAACGCTTGAAGACATAGAGAAAGTAGACCCCAAGAAAATCACAAACTTTGTAAAAAGCTTGGGAGTCCTGGGCAACAACTAATTAATAATAATAATAAATTTATTCGTTCCTTTGGCCAATAATACATTGGATGGAATAAGTCTAAAATACAATTGAAGTGTTAAGAAAATATTATACATAATAATGTAAAAACTGCAATTAAAATTGTAAATATAGTCAATACACAACATACAATAATATATAAATATATATATACAATACACACATCTTTACAAACATATAAAAACATACCGCTTAAATATACACATGGACAGTACTGCAATACGTGGAAAGTGCGAAATAAAGATAAAGTACTTATAATTTTTTGCTTACGTAGTATACCAGTTAAAAGGAATAATATTCCTGTAAGTTATAAAAACAGTTGGAAATTAGAAATCGTTTTAGTTGAGCCTTAAATTTATTTACATTGCTTTCATTTTTAATATTCAGTGGCAGTTTATTGTAACAATAGCTGCCAGCACAAATGGGTGATCTTCTATATGATGTTAGGTTATATTTATTTATATAGATATCCTTGTTGTTGCGTGTAGCATGTTGATGTTTACATATTGGTAATTTACTTTTGTTTGCATGAATATAAGTTAATAATTTGTAAAGATATATTGACACTAGGGTAAGGATGTTTTCCTTTTTAAATGTTGCTAGACAGGATTCTCGGAAGTCTATGTTAAAAATAATTATTAAAATTCTCTTCTGCAATATAAATATACGCTGAATGTCTACACTTTGACCCCACACTATTATATTATAAGATAACTTTGAGTAGATTAGTGCATAATAGACCGAGAGCAGAGATTTCTGGTCCAGATTATTTTTTAAATTAGAGATGGCAAAACAAGATTGTGCCAACTTTGAGGATAGGTGGTCGATATGTTTGGACCAACTAATATTATCATCAAGCAATATTCCGAGAAATTTTGTATCATTTTGTAATACTATTTGATGGTTATTTAAACTTAGATTAAAATTGTAATCTAATTTGTTTTGTTTTGTTTTAAGATGGATACAAACTGTTTTGTCGTAATTTATAATCAGGCGATTTTTAAAACACCAGTTATCAAATAAACATAATACATCGTTGACTTTACCCCTAAGTTCGGGTAAGCATTTAGCAGATACTATAAATGATGTGTCATCTGCGTACATATAAACTCATACAAAATCAAAATATTGTGGCAGGTCATTGACGAAAAGCAGGAAAAGCAGGGGACCAAGTATACTGCCTTGTGGAGTTCCGATGTTTACATTATGTCTATCTGACGACTCATTTTCAATTTTCACAAGAAGCTTTCGGTTTGTTAAGTAAGATACTATCCACTCATTTAGAACACCGCGTATGCCCAGATTGAACAGTTTCTTGCTAACAAAAGATATATCCAGGGTATCAAAGGCATTTGAGAGATCAAAATCAAATGGAGTATAAATTTAGATGAACAGGTTTAGTTGTGCTCGTGACAAAGTGACTTTTTTAGTGGTCATAATAATAAGATCTAAAGTAAGATTTATATAGTTGTGTGCATAAGTACCAATTAATTAAAGGAGCATAATAAACTTAAATAGTTCATTAAAATCTTCTTTATAATTAAACAAATTGTGCATTTTAACAGCCTTTCTTCTGGGTAAAAACAGACGAAAGAAAGTTCAATAAAAACTATAAATAGATAAGTATATGTACAGTAGTGGACTACAAAAATGAGTGCAACATTTAAATGCTGTAAAAAGGATTTAAATAACTTCTGTTGTGTATTCTGTCACAGCATCCTTCACAAAAGTTGCTGTGATAGAAAAAAAAGTGTAACGATGATTCAAGATCATAAAATATATTGTTCCAAAATATGTGAGGAAATGTCAAATGAGGTAGAAAGCTACAATAGTGATCTACATTCAGTAATAAATAAACTAAAAGATGAAATCGAAGAAAAAAATAAATTTATACATAAAGTCAAAAGAAATACAAAAGCCTTCGAAGATGACGTACTTGAAGCTGAACGGAGTTTTATAGAAGAAATCGACGAGAAAAAGAAAACTATTATAAATCTGAATAATAAAGTGAATCAATTGATCAAAGAAAAAATTGAGAAGGAAAGAAACCAAACTGAAGAAGACGAAAATCAAAAGTTATACGAAAAAAACATAATGAAAATGGAAATGTTAATTGAGAAAATGCGAAAAAAAATTGCAAGTCTTGATAACAAAAACAAAATAATTTCTGAAGAACTAGATATGCTTAGGGAACAAATAAATAAATCAAATAAAATAGAAAAAAACAAAGAGGATCCTGATCCCAAGTTGAACAACATAATGGATACGATTTATAAACAAAACGCTGTGCCGCCTAATAATCAAAATCAGGGAAATGAAGAAACTAATGTCATCAAGGAACAGAAAAGCCACATGGTGAACAACAAGCCAAAAATTTTAATTATGGCAGATAACAACGGAAAAAATTGTGTTAACATATTTAAAAACATGTATGGCTCATTAGTTGAAGTTTCCTGTTTCTACAAACCTAATGCGTTAATAGAAGATGTAGTAACAGACTGTGCAAAACTCACAAAGATTTATAATAAAAACGACCACATAATAATACTCGCTGGCGTAAATAACATTATTCGTGGACGTAATATGAAGACTGCGTTCCTAAACAACCTTCTAGCTGGGCTAAATCATACCAATGTGGTTATAATGGGAGTACCATACGTTCACAGACGGGATATTTTAAATAAAATATGCTACAATTTCAATACCCTCATCTTTACTGAGGCTTGTAAATTTGATAATGTGAAATATATCGATCCCAATATCATTTTTCAATGGGAAAATCACATTAACAAAAAGCTAGAGCTAACATATGGAGCCAAACAAAAACTTTTTAGAAACGTGTATTTCTTGAACAATGAATACAATGAAAATACTGGAACCTCAAATTTAACCAAAGTGAAAATTACGGAGGAAGCCGACGAAACCTACAGAAATTTCATTACTAACAGTAACAATGCCAATATAATCTCACCGCATCAACAAAATTTGGAATCTGGCAGTAGAAGTGCCCCAGTTCTCAAAAATTTACTTGAAGAAAGTGTACTATCGACGCAATCCATCAATGATTCTGCAAGCAGTAGTGGTCATGATTTTTTATATCCACGTCTGTCTCAACTGAGCCTACTAGAAATACCCGTAGTCACAAAGTAATAGAAAATTACATGAAAATGAAAATAATACATCTAAATGTTCAAAGTCTCTTTAATAAAACAAACGAAATCGAATTATTAACAAATGAACACATCCCCGACATATTGTGTTTAACAGAGACATGGCTCACACATGAAAATGTCGAAAAAGCTACTTTCCCAAATTACACTCTTTCTTCATATTTCTGCAGATCGACACAGACACATGGAGGCGTGGCAATATTCTGCAAGGAGTCTATCGATGCCAAAGAAGTCCAATTTATTAAAGAACATTCCACAGAAACGCATATTGAGTGTAGCGGACTGATAATAAGTAACAATCAACAAAAAGCAATAATTATCAATGTCTACCGACCACCTAACGGAGACCTCGACATATTTCTTATATCGCTATCTCAAATCTTAAATAAAGCTTTCGCAGTGTCTTCCGTAGTCATTTTATGTGGAGACTTAAATATTAATAGTCTAGTAACATCAATCAGACACAAACTTCTACAAGACCTGCTTTCCTCCTACGATTTAACTAATTTCTGTACACAACCGACCAGGATAACTGTAAATAAAAATGGAAACAGTACAGCAACTTCTATTGATTATATGATAAGTAACCTCCCAGAGGATAGAGTTACCTGTAAAATCTTTAATCCTCATATCTCGGATCATTTGGCACAAGTTCTATTAATAGAAACACACTTTACAAAAACATCATTTAAAAATGTAAACATTATGCGGAGACAAATAAATGACCAGAATCTATCAAATCTGAAAGCTAGCCTACAGAATGAATCATGGGAGGGAATAGATGACACCAATATTGACATTGGAATGGACAATTTTTTTAAGACATTTCTTTGGCATTTAAATATACACTGCCCCGAACAAAATATAAAAATGAATATTAATAAAAAGACGACGCGATGGATGACGAATGAAATAAGAAGATCGAGTAGAGAATTAAAAAATCTCTATAAGTTAATAAAGGAAACGAAAGATGCACATCTGATGGAAATCTACAAGGAAAAGAAAAAATCACACCGACGTAAAATAAATAGTGCAAAAAAGGATTTTAATACTAAATTAATCAATGAAGCTGACAATAAAACGAAAAAAGTATGGGAAATTGTGAATACGGAGCTAGGAAAAAACGGAAAACGCCAAGACATTGTTCTCAGAGAAAACAATATAATTATTAATAATAACAATGAAATTGGAAGTAAATTTGGTAATTACTTCTCAACAGTGGCTCAATCCAAACTGAATGACCACTTTGGGAACAACATATCAAATCAATGCACAGCATCTGATACTAAAATCAATAGCATGTTTTTCATTCCAGTAGATGCCAACGAAATCAAGTCAATTATTGCCAACCTACCAAATAAAAAATCGTGTGGATATGATGGCGTTTCTGTAAAAATTCTAAAATATGTGTCCAGTGCAATAGTTCATCCTTTGGTGCTATTAATAAACAGTTCGGTTCAGCAAGGTAGTTTTCCATCACTTCTAAAATTGGCAAAAATTATACCTCTATTCAAGAAAGGCGACCCAATGGATATTCAGAACTATAGACCTATATCTGTTCTCAGTGTCTTCTCCAAAATATTTGAAAAAGTTATGTACAAGAGAATTGTAAATTTTTGTAACAAATTTAATGTATTCTCAAACAGTCAGCACGGTTTTCGTGAAGGGAGATCAACGGAATCAGCTTCCTACCAATTTACACAATATATTCAGAATCAGTTAGAAAAAAATAATTGCGTATCAGGCTTATTCTTTGATCTCTCTCGTGCTTTTGATACCATTGATATAGAATTTATAAGATTTAAACTGGACAGACTTGGTCTAAGATCGAACATACTGAACTGGATCTTATCATTCTTATCACACAGACAGCTTTATATCAATGTTAATAATGTACAATCCCAAAGATACAATATCAATATAGGTGCAGCACAGGGTTCAACATTATGTTAAGACACCACCCGCCTCAAGGAAGTAATTAATATTATTTCATGTTTATTCAATATTCTTGTTTAATGTTTATGTTACTCAAGTATCGCTGAGTCTCAGGACTTGTGTATCAATAAGAAATATTTTAGGGCATTATAAATAAATCGGTTGAAGCGAGCGTACGCGTTTCATTTGCATCCTGATTGTTTATAGTATTTTTATACCTCTAACATTTCAGTGCGTGGGATTTGAAATCCATTATACGTCCACATTTTATTTAAAGAAAAATGAGTGACAGTGAACAAAGTGATTCTGGTGACAGTGCCGTGAGCCGTTTTAATAAACATATACCTGGTCGTGGTGTGCGTAGGCCATTGTCATCGTCTGACGAGGACAGCCCTGCAAGTAGTGAGTTAGCCAAAATAGTTGCGCAGAAAGTGAAAGAAGCTTTATCTCATAAACATGGCGATAAACGCAAAATAGCTCCCAATCTGGATCTCATTCCTATTTTTGATCCCGAAAAAAATGTGCTTTCTGCTAAAAACTGGCTAAACAAGATCGAGCAAATGGGTAAAGTGCACGATTGGAATGAGCAGATGATGTCCTATGGCATGCAGTCTCGTCTAGGAGGAATAGCTCGTATATGGTTCGAGAATTTATCAGATTATGAAATGTCCTGGAATGATTGGAAGGGGGCCTTGATAAAAGCATTCCCAGCCTCGGAAAATTACGCAGAATCATTAAAGAAAATGCTTAATTATAAAAAATCACAAGCAGAGACAATGAGGCATTACTATTATTATAAACAAATGCTGGTAACAAAATGTAGAATTTTTGGCTCCAATGCAGTGTCGTGCATTATAGATGGCATCCCATATGACCTTCAGGCAAATGCCAACGCTGGAAACTTCGAAACACCAGAGCAACTTTTCATTGGATTCCTCAGCAAGTTGGAAAGAAGTGACCTAGAGGCCAGTACTTCATCGCCCAAAGTTGATCAACATCTTCGGCCCAAGCTGTGCCACGCCTGTCATAAACCTGGTCATCTAAAATCCCAGTGTAATAAGAGGTTTCTCAGGCCAGAGAGGACAACTGACCCAATTCCCCGATGTTCCATTTGTCAGAGAAAGGGCCATGGCGAACAAATCTGCTGGTTCAAGAATTCTAAGCAGATCCACACTTTGACAAGGCAAGTTAATCCTATGTATCAAATTAATGTTTATATTTATAATAAATTATTTAGGGGCTATATTGATACTGGTAGTCAAGTTAACGTTGCGCAGGTAATCATAGCACATGATCTTGGGATAAAACTTCAAAGCACAGATATTGTTTTAAAATCATTCGGTGGGGGACTAATATTTCCAGTAGGTATTGGTAAAAATATTCCCTTGATAATAAATAATATTTCTTTTTGCGTTAACGTGATTTTTGTCGAAGCAAATATGGAAGGGGTGGACATAATAATAGGACAGCCAATTATTAACGACGAACGGATGAAAGTTATCATCAATGGTCCGGAAGTTACTTTATCGACTGTTGAACAATCGACTGTTGAACAACCTATCTCTTTGTCATCATGCCTAACCCCTGCAGTTAGAAGGCTTGTGGTGAGAACCTATGAAGATACCTATATTCCACCTTTACAGGAAGCACGCGTTGTGGTTACTGTTGATGGAATTGGCGACTCAGCTCTTTTTATTAGTCGACGTCATGCTCGCGAAAACGAGAAGTACAATATACCTACTCAAATTCTGGAGGGACCAATTTCTACGCTGAACATCATTAATTTAGCCCACACGCCTATGATTTGGGGCAAAAATCGTATAGTAGGTAGAGGGGATCAAATATTGGTAAAAGAAGTAGATTCTTCTTTATTTTCTAGTATTTTTACTTCATTAAAAATAGACATTTCAAAAATTAATTATGGAATTCTGCAAGACAATGATAAGGAAAATTTAATTCGCCTACTTAAAAGTTATGAAAATTGTTTTGCTTGCAATTCAAACGAATTAGGTTTCACAGACTTGGTTGAATTTAATATCGCTCTGACAACGGATAACCCAGTATTTTACAAACCCTATAGATTGTCACAACAAGAAAGACTTATTGTTAGAGATAAAATAAAAGAATTATTAGATGCCGGTATTATAAGAAACTCTAATTCTAATTATTCAAGTCCCATAGTACTTGTTAAAAAGCGAACTGGTGGATACAGGCTCTGTGTAGATTATAGGGCTCTTAATAAAATTACAGCCAAGGATAGGTATCCTTTGCCACATATTGAGGACCAAATTAGCCAATTAAGTGGTAGTAAATTCTTTTGTAGTTTAGACATGGCTCAAGGATATCATCAAATCGCAGTCGGTGAAAATTCAATATCAAAAACAGCTTTTGTAACACCAGATGGCCAATACGAATACCTTAGAATGCCATTTGGGTGCTCAAATGCCCCTGCCACCTTCTCCAGGCTGATTAATCGTATTTTAGGTGATTTGAGACATACTAAAGTTCTCGTGTATCTTGACGATATACTCATCCCTTCAAAAACCATAACAGAAGGTCTTGAGATATTAGAAAAAGTGCTTAAAATATTTCAAGAGACCAATTTAAAGTTTAATTTGGATAAATGTTTTTTCTTTAAGGAAAATATTGACTACTTAGGTTATGGAATATCACAGGACGGAATTAGGCCTTGCCAGCGTAAAATTACTGCAGTAACTCATTTTCAAACTCCACGGAATGTTCATGAACTTCGACAATTTTTAGGTTTGTCATCTTATTTTAGAAAGTTTGTTAAGAATTTTTCAAAATTAGCCGCGCCACTGAGTCAATTATTAAAAAAGAATGTAGAATGGAAATGGAGTGCTGAACAAAATGAAGCATTTGACAAAATCTTAGTCAATCTTAACTACAAGACCGATACTTGCTATATATAATCCAGACGCAAAGACTGAAGTGCATACTGATGCAAGTAGTCGAGGAATCGCGGGAATTTTACTACAGTGGCAGGATAACAAACTTCACCCTGTGTATTATTTTAGTAGATTATGTTACGGTCATTTTGCTCCTTAGGTAATTAGTAATAAATTAAATAGATTTAGAATATTTTTCTTTATTCACTTAGAGATATATGGTACAAATTAGTGGTAAGTTAATGATTACTTAATAAATTACATGGAGTCACTGGAACTGTTTATTATTATTGGTATATCTGGACCACCTAGGCATTTCTCCTCATACATCTACAAAATATAAAACTGTATTAATACTGTGGTGAATTCACATATTTGAAATAAAGGTTTAATAAATCAAGAAAGGTACTTACCCTGCCATCTAGTGAATTGTGAAGGAACTGCTTACTAGTATCTTTATAGCTTGCTTTTATGTTGAGTTAGATCAGTTTTTTTCAAATAGGATTTTTAATTGATGAGTATTGATGTTTTTCGTCGATTTCCGGCGATTAGAGGGACCATTCTTAATTAATTGCTGGTGGTATCTGCATGAAGACGTTTTGTCTGTGAACATCCGCTCCGGGATTATTCTTTGTGCAGTATTTTATTGTGATTTCGATGTTTGGCAGTGTATATTTTTGAATTGTGGCCGTAGTTTTGTGAAATCGCACCTATTTAGGGATTATTACAGCAATTATTTGATTATTCCACCCTCTCTATCATCACATCTCACCATCATCTAACCATTTTCGTGGAATATAGTGGAACACCCTTCAAGGAAGGGTGTTACTGGAGGGCTATTATTTGACGTTTTTCTGCTGAGGAGTTCTGAGTGCTGCAGATTCTATTCTGGAGAAATAATAGTCTGGGAAATAAGTTTCTTTTTGGGGAATATTTTTTAACCTGTCCGTCCCGACGCCCCTGTGCAACAACTTACCTTCGTGGATGTTCAGAGGCGAGGATTCAACAGGAACAGGAGAATACGCAAGTTAAACTAAAGAGCAATAGTTTTATTTTATTTTTGAAAACTTATATATTTATATATTTTTCTTTACTTACCTGGTATTTAACAAGATCAAAGTGGTTCGCACAAAGACATTATTTAGCCTAGCGCAAAATTGTATAATGGCACTTAATTCACAGTATAGTTTCTTAAGGTTCGGATTAGCCTTAGTAATTTTATTGAAAAGAAATACCAGTTACTTTTCTGGTTTTGTTTTATGTGAATGCGCTTAAGCTTAAGCAACACTAAAACTGCAGTAACTTTTTTGGCGGCGTTTATGAAGGTTTTTTTTATTTTTATTTAATTTCCTTTGATAATACTCATAAAAAAGCAAATGCTTTATTAACCTTATAGAAACTAATACAATATAATCTATTTCTATTCGATAGTTAAATATATTATTGCAAGATATATACCGGTTGTCCCCTAGGCAACTATTTTATTTAGTTTTTATATTGTATTTTTTTTAGCTGATTTATTTAACTCATAGACTTTAGCATTTAATAACTTTCATTAGTCCGGTCAACTTTTACAATTTTAGGTACTTTGAAATTAAGATGTGTATTTAATTTTTTTTTTTGTTGAATTAATATTAGGCTATATCGTTATAATCCTATTTACATATTTTGAATCTGTAATACAATTTTTTTTGTGCGCCACATTTTTCGAACTTTTAGATTTAGATAATTTTTTTGTGTTGTTTTCTTTGTAAATACTGCTGAATACTATTGAATACTATTAAATACTTTTGTGATTTATCTGATATATAGTAATAAACTTCCAATTAGTCTTTTAAAGTAAATTTGTCATTTTTTTGTGTGTTCAATCTCTGTTTAGTAAATTGGGGGATTGCTAAGAACTTTCAAGGGTATTTGCAAGGGAGTTTAATTTACTTGGCGCCCAATTATTAAATCATCTTGTTTGTGACCCCGCCCGTCTCCACTGATAGTTTGGCCGGCGAATACTCAACTGACATCTGACAGTTGCTTACTGTTACCTAAGAGACTTGTAGAGTGGTAACATTTTGGCGCCCAACGTGGGGCCTGATTTTTTTTTTTTGGAAGGAAAAAAATATTTTTTTTTAACAATTTGTATTCAGCAGATACTTACAAAATATTTGTTTAATATTTTTTTGGTCATATTTATTTTCTATATTTTGCGGAATATTTGCGTCATATAGTGTCATAAGGTGATTGTGTTTTGAATATACAGGGTGATACCTTTTATACTGTGACACTATTGTGTAGATGTGGTGATGTATATATTTTATACTCTTAAGTAGAAGTAAAATAGTGTTATAGTGAGGTCTAGTGTATTGACATATATAGTGAATATTTACGAAGTCACGATGCCGAGAAAAATGCAAGTTAACCGACTTGATAAGGATGAACTTATATATGAGCTAAGTGTTCGTGGTATTGCGACGGGGAATTGTGAAGAAATGCGACGTCGTTTGTCTCAAGCAATACAATTGGAAAAGGATGGAGATAGTCTGAAGTACCCGGAGTATCCTTTCACATTTGAACAAGATCATGAAGAAATTAAGAAGAAATTGGATAGTTTGTTGGATATGGTCGCTCAATTCAATAATGGAAAAGGCAGTAATGAAGCCCTGAAGTTACAAACAAAATTCTACCACATACTTGGAAGATTAGAAAACATGATTTGTGGTGATGCTGAAAAACAAAAGAAGAAATCAGAATTGGTGGCTTTGGTATTATCCTTAATGGAGAAATTTAATGGAAAAATGGAGAAATTTGAGAAAAGTAAAGATTCTATGACACCTCCTTCACTGAGCTTTATGGAAGGACAAGTTGGTGTCAATACTTTCCAGCAAGGTATAGCACATGCCTCGAGGTCATCTTCACTGGATGATGTAAATCAACCTCATGTGGTTAGAAGTCCCCATGGTCATGACGAGATTGCAAGTAAAACTATTCCTCCACATAAATGGAACCTCCAAAAATTTTCTGGAGATAAGAAAATGGGAATATCTATAAACGCTTTTCTGGAAGGAGTTGAAGAACTTAGAGTGGCCCGTAATGTCTCAAAAGAAACTTTGTTCAGTGCTGGTATTGACCTATTCTCTGATAAGGCCTATCAATTTTACAAAGAGTGCCGAGATAGAGTAACTGATTGGGACCAAATGATAAGGGAATTTCGAGCGGAATATTTATCGTCGAACTATGAGGAAGAACTATTTGAAGAACTACAGAAAAGAACTCAACACTCTACCGAATCTATAGGTGTGTATTTGGCTGTGATGGCGAGTTATTTTAATCGATTGAGATGTACGATTTCGGAAGAGACGAAGTTGAAAATTATTTTGAAGAATCTTCACCCTTTTTACTTAGAACGACTCAGTGACCCTCTGCCAGCAACCCTAGCCGATTTACGTATCTCATGCAGAAGTATGGAGGCTAGGAGAGATATGATCAATAAGTATGTTGAACCTTCTTCACGACGCGGTAAAGCACTCGAAAAGGATTTGGCTTATTTAGATGTAGCCGAAGAAGTTAATGCCATAGAATCGACTTCTCGAACGCAACCTAGTGGAATGTCACCTGGAAAGGTAATCATATGTTACAGGTGTAAGCAGCCAGGACATAAAGTGATTGGGTGTGCCTTGCCGAAAAAGCTAATCTGTTTTAATTGCAAGAAAGAGGGATATACCGTAAGAAATTGCCCAACATGTAAGAAGACGGGAAACGGCAATCGACGTTCTTAAGTGGTCGAATTAAGGACGTCGGCATTGGCTTAGAACCTTCGATCAACAATTTTCAGCCAGTACTCGACTTCATATTGGATCATGCTCAAGATGATGAACGCCCTTACCTTAGAGTAAGCGTAATGGGAAAAACATTACTTGGACTATTGGACTCTGGTGCATCATCCACTATTATAGGTAGCTCGGGTTGGAAAGTTATAAAGGACTTAGGTTTTGTGCTCGACACGACTAGAAAAATAAAATGTAAAATGGCTAATGGTGATCTTGTGGAAAGTGCAGGTGAATGTGAAATACCTTTTTGTGTACGGGATAGGTTGAAATTAATTAAGACGTTGGTAGTACCGGAACTTCCACATACTTTAATTTTGGGAACTAACTTTTGGGTGCATATGGGCATAGTCCCGGATTTACGTCATAATGAATGGCATTTTTCGAACCAACCAGTTTGTTTAGATGAAGTAGACCACTTGAGAGGTAGAACCGTTCTCTCCACTTTGCAGCAGGCACGTTTACAAGCACTCTTGGACAGAAGTAAGGAATTAATGGGAGACAAGATCGGATGTACTGACCTTGTGGAACACGTCATCGTTACGAAGTCTCCCCCGATAAAACAACGTTACTATCCAGTCTCACCCGTGATGCAGGCAAATATAGACAGAGAATTAGCGGACATGTTGGCACAAGGTATCATTGAGAAATCCAATAGTGGTTGGTCTTCACCAATATTACTGGTGAAAAAGAAAGACGGAGGCTACCGATTCTGTGTGGATTTCCGAAAACTGAATTTCGTCACAGAGAGGGATAGCTATCCTCTACCTTATATTACGAATACTTTGGATAAACTCAGAGATGCACATTACTTGTCATCTCTAGATATTAAGTCAGCGTATTGGCAGGTACCGGTTGCGGAAACTTCTAAACAGTATACCGCCTTTACAGTACCTGGAAGGGGGTTATACCAATTCAGGCGTATGCCATTTGGGTTACATAACGCGCCAGCTACATGGCAGAGATTAATTGACCGTGTGTTAGGCCCTGATTTGGAACCTCATGTCTTTGTATATTTAGATGATGTGGTGATTGTAACTCAAACGTTTGAGGAACATTTGTCGATTTTGGATGAGGTTTTTAGAAGACTAAGAGAAGCCAAATTGACTGTCAGTTGGGAGAAATGCCAATTTTGTCGGCCGGAGATGAGATATCTCGGTTATGTGATAGACAGAAATGGTCTCCATCTTGACCCCGACAAAGTGAAGGCTATGCTCCAACTTCCTGTTCCTACCACCGTGAAAGAAGTACGACGAGTTGTTGGAACTTTTTCATGGTATAGACGTTTTATTCCTGATTTTGCCACAGTGGTGTCTCCGTTGACTGCACTTCTTAAAAAGTCAAGAAAATTTATTTGGACAGAGGAGTGTGAAGAAGCTTTTCGACGAATCAAAGAGTATCTAGTTTCAGCACCTGTACTCAGTTGCCCGGATTACAGCTTACCCTTCGTTATTCAGTGCGATTCGTCAGGATTTGGAGCGGGCGCGGTTTTGACACAGCCTCACCCTGATGGTGATAGGGTCATTTGCTATCTTAGTCGTTCTTTGACCAGGCAAGAAAGAAACTACTCCACAACAGAGAGAGAATGCTTAGCTGTGCTGTGGGCCGTGGAAAAACTGAGGCAGTACATAGAAGGCATACCGTTTACTGTCATAACTGACCATTATTCGTTAAAATGGTTGCAAAATCTAAAAGATCCCACGGGTAGATTGGCCAGGTGGGCCGTACGTTTACAGCAATTTGACTTTCAAATAATTCACAGGAAGGGAAAAGAGCACGTTGTTCCAGATACTTTATCTAGATCAGTGCCTGTCGTTGACTGTGTAGAAAAGGGGGTTGTAAATGGTTTGGTCGCAGACAAGTGGTATAATGGTATGATAGGAAAGGTTCAGAAGGAACCACTGAAATTTCCAAATTGGAGGATTTTAGATGGACAACTATATAAATATGTTAAACCAAGTTATGTTGAATTAGTTGGTCCATCAGAGTGTTGGAAAAAGGTGGTTCCGAAAGAACAAAGAAAGCTCGTTATATCTGCGGCACACGATCCACCCACATCGGGTCATATGGGTGTCTTTAAAACATATGTTAGGGTTACTGAAAAGTATTATTGGCCAAAATTACGGAGTGATGTAGCTAAATACGTCAGAAGTTGCACGACATGCGCAGCTTATAAACCGGATCTTAAAGGTCCGAAAGGTCTTATGACGAAACAGCCACGAGCACACTCTCCCTGGGAGATAATATCGACAGATTTGATGGGACCACTCCCACGGTCTAGTCGAGGTCATCAGTATATTCTCGCAGTAACCGATTCCTTCAGTAAATTTTCTGTAGTTTTCCCTCTAAGGAGTGCTACCGCAAACGCAATCGTCAAGAAAATTGAGGAAGATGTGTTTTTGATGTTTGGCGTGCCAAAACTAATATTATGTGATAATGGTCAACAATATAGGTCAAAAGAGTTTCAGCAACTTGCAAGTCAATACGGAGTCAAAATTAGGTACAACGCTTACTACCATCCCCAGGCTAACCCAACAGAAAGATTCAATAAAACACTTAAAACCATGCTGGCCATGTATGTGTCCGATAATCACCGAACATGGGATGTAAATCTAGCGAAAGTAGCCTGTGCCACGCGAACTGCAAAACATGAAGCAACTAACCATACTCCTTACTACATAAATTTTGGAAAAAATATGGTATTACATGGTGACGAGTATGTGACAAAGATGGTCAGCGATAACGACGAAGATGTGCAAAAAGAAGACAGACACGAAGCATTTAATAGATTGTTTGAAGATGTCAGAAATAGATTGAATACAGCCGCAAAGAAAAGCGAAAAGACATATAATTTGAGACGAAGAAATGAAGAATTTGCTGTTAATCAACTGGTTTGGAGGAAAAATTTTGTTCAGTCGAGTGCCGCCAACTATTTTACAAGAAAGTTAGCTCCAAAGTTTATTGGTCCGTTTTATATCAAGAAACGCTTGTCTCCATGGACTTACGAGCTTAGGGACGAAGACGGTAACTCGAATGGTATATGGAATGCGAAAGACTTGAAATCAGCTAGCGCTGGTGAAAATTTACGGGGGTAAATTTTCTTCACGCAAGGGGAGAATTTGTTACGGTCATTTTGCTCCTTAGGTAATTAGTAATAAATTAAATAGATTTAGAATATTTTTCTTTATTCACTTAGAGATATATGGTACAAATTAGTGGTAAGTTAATGATTACTTAATAAATTACATGGAGTCACTGGAACTGTTTATTATTATTGGTATATCTGGACCACCTAGGCATTTCTCCTCATACATCTACAAAATATAAAACTGTATTAATACTGTGGTGAATTCACATATTTGAAATAAAGGTTTAATAAATCAAGAAAGGTACTTACCCTGCCATCTAGTGAATTGTGAAGGAACTGCTTACTAGTATCTTTATAGCTTGCTTTTATGTTGAGTTAGATCAGTTTTTTTCAAATAGGATTTTTAATTGATGAGTATTGATGTTTTTCGTCGATTTCCGGCGATTAGAGGGACCATTCTTAATTAATTGCTGGTGGTATCTGCATGAAGACGTTTTGTCTGTGAACATCCGCTCCGGGATTATTCTTTGTGCAGTATTTTATTGTGATTTCGATGTTTGGCAGTGTATATTTTTGAATTGTGGCCGTAGTTTTGTGAAATCGCACCTATTTAGGGATTATTACAGCAATTATTTGATTATTCCACCCTCTCTATCATCACATCTCACCATCATCTAACCATTTTCGTGGAATATAGTGGAACACCCTTCAAGGAAGGGTGTTACTGGAGGGCTATTATTTGACGTTTTTCTGCTGAGGAGTTCTGAGTGCTGCAGATTCTATTCTGGAGAAATAATAGTCTGGGAAATAAGTTTCTTTTTGGGGAATATTTTTTAACCTGTCCGTCCCGACGCCCCTGTGCAACAACTTACCTTCGTGGATGTTCAGAGGCGAGGATTCAACAGGAACAGGAGAATACGCAAGTTAAACTAAAGAGCAATAGTTTTATTTTATTTTTGAAAACTTATATATTTATATATTTTTCTTTACTTACCTGGTATTTAACAAGATCAAAGTGGTTCGCACAAAGACATTATTTAGCCTAGCGCAAAATTGTATAATGGCACTTAATTCACAGTATAGTTTCTTAAGGTTCGGATTAGCCTTAGTAATTTTATTGAAAAGAAATACCAGTTACTTTTCTGGTTTTGTTTTATGTGAATGCGCTTAAGCTTAAGCAACACTAAAACTGCAGTAACTTTTTTGGCGGCGTTTATGAAGGTTTTTTTTATTTTTATTTAATTTCCTTTGATAATACTCATAAAAAAGCAAATGCTTTATTAACCTTATAGAAACTAATACAATATAATCTATTTCTATTCGATAGTTAAATATATTATTGCAAGATATATACCGGTTGTCCCCTAGGCAACTATTTTATTTAGTTTTTATATTGTATTTTTTTTAGCTGATTTATTTAACTCATAGACTTTAGCATTTAATAACTTTCATTAGTCCGGTCAACTTTTACAATTTTAGGTACTTTGAAATTAAGATGTGTATTTAATTTTTTTTTTTGTTGAATTAATATTAGGCTATATCGTTATAATCCTATTTACATATTTTGAATCTGTAATACAATTTTTTTTGTGCGCCACATTTTTCGAACTTTTAGATTTAGATAATTTTTTTGTGTTGTTTTCTTTGTAAATACTGCTGAATACTATTGAATACTATTAAATACTTTTGTGATTTATCTGATATATAGTAATAAACTTCCAATTAGTCTTTTAAAGTAAATTTGTCATTTTTTTGTGTGTTCAATCTCTGTTTAGTAAATTGGGGGATTGCTAAGAACTTTCAAGGGTATTTGCAAGGGAGTTTAATTTACTTGGCGCCCAATTATTAAATCATCTTGTTTGTGACCCCGCCCGTCTCCACTGATAGTTTGGCCGGCGAATACTCAACTGACATCTGACAGTTGCTTACTGTTACCTAAGAGACTTGTAGAGTGGTAACAATTAACAACTCGTGAGGAAAGCCTGTATCATTCTTATGAATTAGAGACCTTAGCCTTGGTAGAATCTTTAAAACGTTTTCGAGTATATCTGGTAGGAATTCCTGTAAAAGTTGTGACAGACTGCATTGCAGTTAGGTCTACGTTTTTAAAAAAGGACAGTATGGAAGAAAAGAAGGATATTTGCATCCAATTCAGAAACCGGACCGTCCATTACATACATTACATATTGACCATTTGGGGCCATTTGCTAAAATCAGAAATAAGGGCTTTTGTTATATTTTATTGATAACGGATTCCTTTTCAAAATATATTTTTTGTAGGCCAACAAAAAGTGTAAAAGCAAAAGAGGTATGTGTTCACCTTAAAGATTTATTCTCGTTGTTTGGCAGGCCGCAAAGAATTATTTCCGATCGAGGTAGGGCCTTTACTAGCAAGAGATTCAGAAATTTCGTTGTTCAGTATCAGATAAAACATATTTTAAATGCAGTAGCATCTCCTAGATCAAATGGACAAGTAGAAAGGTATAATCGAACCATACTTGATCGATTAAATGCATCGGTAGATCATGAGGGACAATGGGTAGAAAAGCTTCCTGATGTTGTATGGGGAATAAATAACACAATAAATGCTAGTACTGGGCGTGTACCTCATCAGTTGATGTTTAATTGTGACCAAAATGGGGAACAAATACAAGACGAAAAAGATGTAGTAGCTATGAGACAGAAAGTGAAAAGAAAACTGAGGCATGTGTCTGAACAAATGAAGAAAAGATTTGACAAGAAAAGAAAAAAAAGTGTTATTTATAATAAAGATGATCTTGTTCTGTGGGCTGGTGCAGCTACAGACGATAAAGAGGTAAGCAAGAAATTAAAAATAAAATACGGTGGACCATACAGGGTTACTAAATCCTTGGGAAATGATCGCTATGAGATCAGGCCGATTAAAGGTATTAAAGGTTACAAAAAGTTTAAGGCTGTGGCAGCAGCAGATAGTCTGAGAAGGTATACAAATAATTTAGACATTAGTACTGACAGTGAGGTAAATAGTACGGACGAATTAATTGATTTATTAGAAGGCTAAGAAAATTCAATTGGTAGACTATATTTTATGTAAAAAACTAACAAAATAATACGTATAAATTTCTTCTTCTTTTATTTTTCAGGTGGTTTCAGGTGGTTTCTATTATAACTGTATAACCATTTAAAACTAAACACAAAAAAAAAATAAAAATATTTCACAACTTGTAAATACAAGTGTGTGTAACAATAAAATGATGAATGTCTAAACAATGAAATTAAATAAAAGGTAAATAATTTAGGTTGGGAAATGCGTGTATAGCGCCCATACCACATAAAGGAATATTATCTTGAGAGATGATAGAAAGCTTTTAAAATGTATGTATATGTAATGATTCAAACGACTTGAAAAAGGTTGTATATATTATGTAAACTACTGAGGCAGTAGAGTATTAATTACACTGTTTATAAATCAGAATGTTTGGGTAAAAGACAAGTGTTGCAGCCGAGAAATGCGGGAATAGCGCTCGACTGGCAAACACAGCATAAAGTGTCGCAGCCGAGAAATGCGTGCATAGCACTCGACTGACGCACATACTGGCTGTACCTGAAAAGAGAATTGCGTGTATAGCGCTCTATGCTACAGCCATATTTTGAAATATAGTTGCAATTATACCCATGGAGTTTAATGGTTTCAGGTATCATCCCTTTGTCAACAAGAGGGGTCAAGAACATTTCCGTCGAGACGACAGAAGCACAGGAAGGCCGAATGTTAAGACACCACCCGCCTCAAGGAAGTAATTAATATTATTTCATGTTTATTCAATATTCTTGTTTAATGTTTATGTTACTCAAGTATCGCTGAGTCTCAGGACTTGTGTATCAATAAGAAATATTTTAGGGCATTATAAATAAATCGGTTGAAGCGAGCGTACGCGTTTCATTTGCATCCTGATTGTTTATAGTATTTTTATACCTCTAACATTTAGCACCACTGATTTTTCTCTTATACATAAATGATTTGACAACTTCAGGGTACATGATTAATTTTGCTGACGATACATCTATTGTAGTATCAGCATGTACACCAGATGAGCTAATACTTGCGATCAATCAAGTGGATAAAGAAATGAACCAGTGGTGTCATTTAAATCGCTTAATTCTAAACAAAGATAAAACTGTGAGAGTCGAATTTCATAATACTGCACCACGTATGGCTCTTGATAACTTCGCCAAGGATGTCAAATTTTTGGGATCTTTCCTGGACTCAAAGCTTACATGGAATCGGCAAATCGACCATGTCTGCAAGACACTAAATAGTTCATTTTATGCTTTACTTAAACTAAAACAAAGCGTCTCAATATCCACTTTACGAGAAGCATACTTTGCATTGGTCCACTCGCACCTTTCATACAATATAATGTTATGGGGTAGAGCAGTAGAGATAAACCGTGTATTTGTCATTCAAAAACGTATATTAAGATTAATATTTAATTTAGGGCATAGGGAATCTTGTCGAGAAATCTTCCAAACTCAAAATATATTAACTGTCTGTGGTGTATATATATTAAAAAGTGCTGTGTTTGTTTACAATAACTCTAATCTGTTTAGTAAAAATAAGGACCAGCATAATTATAGTACGAGATATTCGGCCCAACTAAGCATGCCACTCCATCACAGCAGTAAATTCGAAAAATCACCTTATTACTCCTGTATAAAAATATACAATAAGCTACCTGACAACCTTAAAAAAGCTAGAAATAAACACAATTTTAAAAAGAACCTTAAGAATTATCTGATTGCACATGTATTTTACAATTTTAATGAGTTTTTCAATTCTTAATTGCACATCCATGCACATATAGTCTGTGTTCTATATAATTATTTTATAACTCCTTGTCTGTGTCACACGTAGCCATTTGTTTTATACATGCTTGTCCGTTAGTGGAATACTCATAACTGTTTGTCCTATATATTTTTTTTATTGTTAATATAACATTGTTTATATTATGTAAACATTATACTATTTTATGTTACCTTTCAATGACCTGTCTTATATCATGTACATGATCAAAAAGACCAATAAATATTATTAAAAAACACCCCCATCACGTGGTTTTTCTGATCAATTTCGCCACAAATATTTTGAATTATAGGGTAATTCACAAAAGGTTTTTTAGGTTTGATGCGAAGAAGGGCTGAATCAACAATCTACCAATGAGCTATGCGACGCAGTTCTCCATTACGTGAGTGTTAGAACCTCACAACCCACCATTGCAGGGCTCAGTAGAAACTCGCTAGAATTAGGTATTTAACAATAATTTAAAAATTTCATTCACATTTTCATAACACAAGAAAAAACCATCATCACATATTTACTGTAGAAGTAGAATGATATAAATAATTTTGAGAAATATAGTGTCTTTTTGATGTTTGACAGAGAAATTCAAACTCTTAGGTTTTCCTGTAGAAACTCAGGAACCACTAAATTTTTCATAATAAATAGTTTGGGAAATTAGAAGTATAAAAAATGCTAGCTGAATTACATGCAGTTGTAAATTAAAAGTATGAAAGCTAATTATATAACATGAAACTTATAAAAATAACTTCATTAATGGGTCCTGACTACCCTATAATTCAGTAATCATATTCAGTTTATTTTAATTTTAATATACCGGGTGACACAGGAGACATGTAACACCCCGTAGCATGTTTATTTAAAAAGATATTATTTTGAAATTTGGTACACTTATATAATGCGCGATTGTCCTTTTTTAAGTACAAAAAATGTATGTCCACCGCTTCCGGTTTCACCGAAGTGACATCTACTCTGTTATTTTAAATGGCACCCTGTATATTTT
Organism: Stenurella melanura; assembly: GCA_963583905.1. Classification (NCBI taxonomy): domain Eukaryota; kingdom Metazoa; phylum Arthropoda; class Insecta; order Coleoptera; family Cerambycidae; genus Stenurella; species Stenurella melanura. Next base: position 95,268,255 of record OY757315.1, read on the forward strand.
TTTTACCTATCTGATTCGTCCCTAGATTCTCTTTTCAACCATGTATCAGAACATGGCATTTGTTTTTAAAATGACAGTTAATATCAATTTTAGTTTGTTAAGTCTAGGTGGCCCTGATACGAACCTTGGCAGATATTGATGCGTAGTGTGCCATGATAACGAAAGACCTCTGGCATGCAACTTTGTGCCTAATATTTTTTGGGAATAACCAGTAGCTGAACAGACTAATAAGATCTAACTTATTTAAAAAAAATATCTTTAAACAACCCACGATATCTTAAAAACCAAGATAGGAACCCCATTTTTTTACTTCGCCTAGTTAAAAAATACTTATTTATCTTTTATTTTTGTCCAATACAATTGCTGTGCCTATCATATTTTGCTTTCTTCATTAAAATTAGTATCAAATGTTATTGCATAGTAATGAATATTGTACTGCAACAAAAGTATTTACTAAGCAGGCGGTGGAAACAAAATAAAAGTAGGTAAAACGATTTTTTTAATAAATAAGAAACATCAGTAAAACACATTTGAACAAAATTGATGAAAAACCATTACACTATTTAATACATTTTTACAACGAATGAATGAAATTAAAATAAAATATTTACTGAAGCACTACATACAAAAAACATTTTTTACTGTTCAAACTGTTGTCCGTTACAATGCACAATCGTGTTTTTGTGACAGTAGCCCTAAGCACGTTGTCTAACTGTAATTCAGTAATCCCATCGACTGCTCTTCTGACTCTCATTTCCATGTCCTCTCTGTTTGTTGGTGGAGTCCTATAAACGTTTTCCTTGAGGTGGCCCCATACAAAAAAATCAAGAGGCGTAAGGTCTGGTGACCTTGCAGGCCATCGAACGGGCCCATTTGTTCCCATCCAGTTTTCTCCAAACCTTTCATTTAAATAATTCACAACAACTCTGCTGTTATGTGGTGGAGCCCCATCCTGTTGAAAAATTATTGGGTTAATATTAGGTGGCAGTTCCTCCAAAAAACTTGTATCTGGTTTTGCAAAAATCCCAAATATCTTCCTCCATTTAATGGAGCATCAAAAATTATTGGCCCAATAATTCTTCTGCCAATTACTTCTAACCATACATTAAAACTAAATCGCTCCTGGTATGCACTTTATTTCATATTTCTGGGATTTTCTTATGCCCAATAACGGGTGTTGTTACGATTAAATAATCCCAAATTAGTGAACCTGGACTCGTCGGAAAATAAAATTTGTTCATGAAAATTATTATCCAAATTGTATCTCTTCAGAAACCAATTGCAATAGTTCAATCTTCTTTGAAAATCATTTTCGTATAAATGCTGGTGTATTTTGTACTTGTATGATTTAAATTGATGTTTTTTCAAAATGCTTCGAGCTGATTCCCGATTTACACCGGTTTGGTCCTCAATCTGTTTTATCGAAATCGTGGGTCTACCTCGACAATTGAAAGTACACTGATTTCTGACACTTCATCGATAATGAAATTATTTTCCTCGTACTTCTGGTTCACTTCTGAATTGCCGTTCAACTCTTACAAAATAGTTGTTTGGTGGATGAATTCTTTCGGGAAATCTTTCTTCATATAAGTCAGCAGCCAGCCTGCTATTTTTTTTTACATTCGCCATAGATTAGTAGCATATCTACTTTTTCAGTTTAAAGATATTTTTTTAAATAAGGTAGATCTTATTAGTCTGTTCAGCTACTGGTTATTCCCAAAAAAATATGAGGCACAAAGTTGCATGCCAGAGGTCTTTCGATACCACGGCATACTACGCATCAATATCTGCCAAGGTTCATATCAGGGCCACCTAGACTTAACAAACTAAAATTGATAATAATAATAATAATAAAAGTGCTTTATTGAATTAGTACAATTCAACAGGCCATTGACCGGGGTCCTTCAGCCTATATATATAATACATTAATGTAAACAATTAACATGATTTAAGGTATGATAAAAAAAAAAAAAAAAAAAAAAAAGAACAATTTAATTTGAATTTATTATTTCCCATAATGTTCTTAAGGGGTGTCTCCATCTTGTCCTGCCATTTGGTTGTCTTCTGGCACATAAACTCTCGATTAACTCCTTATTGTGTTCATTCTGGGAGAATCTTGTGGATAGTGTGATGAGTCTATCTTTTATTGGTTGGATATTTGTCAGTTGGTATAGAAGTTGGTTAGGAGGATTGTGTAGGGGATTATTGGGGTGACGGATTTTGGTTATCAAACGAAGGGCACTTGTTTCTGCTATGCTAAGCTTTTGTAAGGCTGGTTGTTTACAGTTTTGAAAAAGTACATGACCATATTCTATCATGGGTCTGCATATGGTCTTATATATTTTACTAGCAGTTTGAATGTCAATCCCTCCTTTTGTATGCACAAGACATCTAAAGTGTTTTGATCGTGAGATTGTGTTTTTTTTAACTTGTGCCATGTGGCTATTAAAGTTGATTTTATGATCGATGGTTATTCCTAGATATTTGGTGAATTTTTTAGGGTAAAGCAAATGATTATACATATTAAGTGTTGGAGAGTTCGGACCAGGGTTATGATTGAAGATGATGAATTGAGACTTAGATGGATTTGGTTTTAATCTCCATTTATTGAACCAATCTGTGGTGTGATTAATCAGATTTAACAAACTTTGTGTTGCTGTCACGATAGAAGTGTTGTGAGATATTAAAGTCGTATCATCGGCAAACTGGAGTATATAAGCACTGTGTGAAAAATGTTGCTCATCGTTGTAGGGGTGGTAATAGATATCTGCACAGAAAATGTTGTATAGCAACGGAGAAAGTGGTGAACCTTGAGGGAGACCCTGTTCTGGTGTGAACTCATACGAGAATGAACTTGAAATTTTTACTTTTAGATGTCGATTTTTCAAAAAACAGTCTATTAATAATATAAGGTACTTCGGACAACCCAGTTTGTAAAGTTTGTAAATTATGCCTGTGTGCCAAATGCTGTCGAATGCTTTTTCTATGTCAATGAATAGAGCTGCAGTTTTTCCTCCGTTCAGTTTGGTGGTTTTAATATTATTAATTAGGGTAACAAGTGGGTGTAGCGTGGAACATTTATGTTTAAATCCGAATTGGTATCTGGGTATACGATGTTCTACACTTTCTTCTATTTTTTTTTTTAATAGTTTTTCAAAATTCTTACCGATGACTGGTAGGAGCGTTATAGGTCGAAAGTTAGTTGCTTTAGTATGATCCAAGTTAGGTTTTGGTATTGTGACGATGGTTCCAAGTTTCCATTCTTCAGGGATATAATGATTTATAAGGCAATATTTGTATATTTTTATAATGTGTAAATGTATTTGTAGATCTAGTTGTTTTAAGATGTTTTTTGTTATCATGTCATGTCCTGGAGCGGTGCTTTTTCCCTGATTTAGTATCTCAAAATAACCCACATAGCACGCGATATGAAATGAACATTCAAAACTCATTGTCTACATTCAAACAATATTCAGAACTTGTTTTACATATAGCCGTAATATACATTTTGCGACGTACTTATATCAATATAGGAAAGATATTGCCAGTACGTTGTACGATATTCCTATATATACCTATAATATACGTGAAATAATGTTGATTCTGCGATATACACAGAATATTGTACGAATCTTCTCAAAAATTTACTGATGTGTCAAATATTATATAGATATACAATAGGCAATATTTATGCTACGTACTTAATTCAATCTCTTTACAATTTACAAATGGAATATTTTTACAACATGATATTTTCGTATACTGTAGACATATACAAAAAGCTATATTAATTTTGAAATCTTTAATAAATATCACATAAACATTTAATGGATAACATATGTGTATCATATATATCCTGATAATGTACCAGTGGAACATTTCTGCAACATAGAATTCATGTTTGTATTTTTAATATTCAAAAAATGACATTCAAAAGTTGAACACATGTACACTACTGCTGTATGCAATAAAACACAAATTAAATTTTAGAATGGGGTGTAAACATATTGAGCCAATCGTTGGCACACGTAAATTATGTATACCCACCGACAAAGCAGTTTTAGCAACATTGCAACTGAAACTTGAAACAATATATAGCTCTATAGTAATATTGCACAGCAATATGTTACATTTTGCAAAGTACCAATAAGTTTTTGACTGATTTTGACAGCGTAATGCTGCATGCATTTGGGCTATATTACATAAAAATTATGGTAAGTTAAATATTAATTCTACGCCAGTGTTGGTATATAGTGCCTATCTACCTCATAACAAAAACAAATCGATATTTCTCTATCTAGGCTTGGTTTAAGTGCATTTATAATCATCCCCTGTGGCGAATGGCATACGTTTTATAAATTATAAATCGTTGGTTAAAATTGTAGATATGAAATATGATTTAAATTTTGAATCCAGACTTTGGAGTTGTGATCGTTTATTAAATAATAATGAATAATAAAAATGATAACTTATTCATCCCTTTTTCAATTTTCCTACTGTATTTAATTAATTAGTAGCTATCGGCATTTCTTAAGCAGGTAGTTCGGACTTGAGAAATGATTATTTAATTACATTTTATCGTTATAATTAGATTTCCGCTTTCCATGTCGTTACAATCGCCCCTTGTCGAATTTTTTAAATGCGCGCCACGTCCTTAGATTAGCGCATGCTCTTTGCCTCCACAGCGCACAGGCTGTCAAATGTCGATTTCAATTCGTTTGTGTTTTGTTTTCCCGTGATTATTAATTATTAGTTCATGTGTGGGTACATTAATTGCTTTGCAGTAAGTATTTTACAATTGTACACAATACAACTACCTACCACATAGTTTTAAGGATGACCCCCTTTGTTGTCATTTGCTATTTGCAGATATTTTATATTCAGATACTAAAGTTTAATGTATCCCTTTGTACTTACCTGTTGTTATAATAATGGCGGCGTTTGTAGGCACCAATTTTTTGAAAAGAAACGGAGGTAGTGGTTGGTGGTCACTATTCAAACGGAACCAATTTGACAAATCATTGAAAAACAGGAGAAATCCCAGATGAAACTTGGACACTTTACGGGGTGTTTAAATCTTATTTTTAAGAAGGTAGGTTCGATCTATTTCAATATTAAGGTGCTTTTGTTTATTTAAATCACAACCATTGGTTTTAATTACAACATACGAGTTGTTATATTTATTCGTATTAATTTGCTTTATATCTATTTCAGAGGATTATAAAAAGCTGCAATTAGGTAAATGGAAAAAATCAGAAATCAGATGTACAGAGTGAACAGAAACAAATCAAGGGACTATATGTACAAAAAGCATATTAGCCCTCCGAAAAGATTATTATTGTCAGATGAACATAGTGATATCGAAGAACGTATTGGAAGCCGTCGACTTCCCAAAGTGAAAGAAATGTTGTCTTTACTGGAAGTTGAAAGAGAATATGTGTTCTTCTAATAACTCTGGTAGGCATTTAAAATCACAAACACAAACATTTCCGATTTTCAAAAAAATACCTATAACTATGTTTTGTTTTATGATAATATCAATTTGTTTAATTTATTTTTGATTATTTTTATTTTTTTCTGTAAGATGTGTTTATTATTTTATTTATTAACTTCATCAAGGACAGTTTTTAAATTGAAATACCTATTCAAATATAATTAATTGTTTTTTCTTTTATAGTTGGAACTATAGCTCGTGTATCCCCACCTCCTCTCTACTCAGGAAAAAAATACCTTCTCCCAAAAATTGGAAAAGCCAAAAGAAAGTATTCAGCCAATAGGAGCAGGTGACGTGTTCAGAATGCCAAGTGGAGTTTCGCAATTAGAAGTAGCGCCATCGGCAACACCCGGACACTGGTTTTGAAAATGTAAGCCCTCCAGTTTTTACTATTTTTTACTTACTGGCCAAATATTTCTTATAGTAAAATATGACAGTTTATAAGTTGCAAACAACATTTTTTTGTTAAAAAAATATTAATCAGTTCATAAGTTGCAAAGCACATTTTTTTGTTTAAAAAATGTCGATTTAAATTCTTGGCACAATTGTTATTTATTACTGCAATTCATTTTGTAACAAAAAATAAAAATATATTTAAAGTAACACAACTGTTTTAATTATAACACTTCCTATTTTATAATTTAAGATACATAATTGTTACGACGATGTAAAGTAGTATTTTTTTTTGCTATGATATTCTTGGGCCTTTGTAAAGTATTGTTATGGCAAATGCAGTTTTATTGGTAGGTTTATTTAGCATTTGTGTGCTCCATTCAACAAAATTTGATCAATAAAACATGTTTGAGTTTAACTGAAAAGTAATGGTAAAAACAAATTTTCCATGCAGTGTACATTGTTAGAAGCAATAAATATATATTTTGAAATATCTTTACAATATTTTTTCAGCATACATGCAGATCTACAAGACGTATGTGTACGATATGCTGTGGGATGAGAACATCCATTAGTATACAGGATGTTCCAGTAAAAAGTCTCAGGCTGGATATCTTCTAAACAAATAGAGACGTTTTATTTCTGTAAAAGCCAGTTTGTAGCACATAAATAGTGCTTCAATTTTGAATATAAATGAATGGTTTTTGAATATATCAGTGTGTAGATGGTGCTGGGCTCTAAATAAATCTTATTTCTTTGGGAGAAACTTCAAAACCTGGTTTCTGTGGAAGGGAAATACATTTCTAAGTAGATTTTGTTCTTAAGAAAAAAGGCAAATCTAGCCGTTTTTGAGATGTGTCCAAATATTGCCATTTGTTCCTATTGAATAGTTGTAATCTCTGAAAGATTTATTTAGTCTTTAAGGGGGACCATCTGTATATCATAAACTTTGAAATTTTGATTTATATGAAAATGCCTTAAATGTGATTTTTTTTAAATCACTTAAATAGTGAAATGTTTCGGAAATAATTATTTAACAGGAGCAAATGGCAACGTTTGGATACAAATATCTCAAAAGCAGTTGGATTTGCGATTTTTTTAAACAATATTTACATAGAAATGCATTTCCCTTTACACAAACCACATTTCAAAGTTCCTCTCGTCGAAATATTTCTTGCTCAGTGTCATATATGTATTAAAAAATTATTTATATTTATTACTGAAGCACTCTTTATGTACTACAAACTGACTTTTACAGAATTAAAATATCTCTATTCATCTAGAAGATATCCAGCATGGGAGTTTTTATTGGGACACTCTATAATCTATTTTGAATAAGTATTAAACATTTATTCAATATACTATTGTTGCTTTGCAATATTGAAAGTATACATGGATAACATTGCCTATATGTAGGGAACACATTTGTGTATATTATAACTATATTGTAAAATAAATGTTTATTTCAGAATATGTTTACAATGTGTCACCAACATGTTTGTGTATATTGCAGAAATATGTATAGTATGTGAAAACCTGTGACAAAACAACCAGTATACAACTTATTTTGAATCAGTATTAAATATTTATTCAATATACCATTGTTGTTTTGCAATATACATTGTATATTGAAAGTATACATGGATAATGTTGCATGTATGTACGGAAAAGGTTTGTGTATATTGTAACTATATTGTAGAATGAATGTACATTTCAGAATATGTTTACAACGTGTCAGCAACATACATATGAATATTGCAGGAGTATGTATACAATGTGAAAACCTGTGACAAAACAACCAGTATACAACTTATTTTGAATTAGTTTCAAATATTTATGCAATATACTAATTTTATTTTGGAATATGTATAGTATATCGTAGGAATCTGAAAATGCTAATTGGGAATCGGCTTCCTCGATGTTGTAGTTTTCTGGTGGGACTCTTTCTGTGATGTATGTTGTGTACCAATTTTCTATTTCTGTGTAGTTGTCATCGTCAAAGTTGTTGTCTTGCTTTTTTCTGTAAGTAGTTTCGAAGTGTTTTGCAAATATATTTGCTTTTTCTTCAGGGGTTTCGTAGTTTTTACCGTTCTCCACTATTGGTCTATGAGTTTCATTTTTGTTGTTGCATTTCGTCAATTTTTTTATTTCATACCAGTAATTTTTACCTTTTTGTTTATTTATATCCTCACATGTTTTAATCCATTTATGTGTTTTAAATTCAGTAATCAATTTTTGAATATTTTTATTATACTTGTTGAGCTCTGTTTTAGCAATAGGGTCATTGTTGTTCCTGTATTCTCGATACATTTTTCTTTTTCTTTTTATTAGCTGTATTATAAATGGAGGAAGCTCGTGGGTATAATATTTCATTTCTGTTTTAGGGGTATTTTGTAATATTGTTTCGGAGAGTTTGCTATTGAAATCCGTTATATGTTCTTCGTCAGTATATCCTGAATTGTCCAAATAATTTAACATTATTTCGTTTACTTTGTTGATGTTTGTTTTTTTTAAATTATATTTCATTACTCTCTTGTGGTTTACTGGTTTTTGCAGGTCAATTTTAATTTTAAAGCCTAGGTGATCGGAGCATAAATCAGGAGTCAGTTCAACTTGTATATTGTTTTTAATATTGTTAGAGTAAAGGAGATGGTCCGGTGTTGAATCATTGTTGTTGGGCATAATGAATGTGGGTGGCGTATCGTATTGTGAAAAATTGGTGTTTTGGATAAAGTTGTTAATCTGCCTCTTCTTTAGCCTATTGTTGCTAGTGTTGAAGTCACCAACAATGATCGAATATTTGTATAAAGTACTTTTGGTGAAAATATTTTCTTCAATTCTCGCATTGGGATGGATGTATACTAGAAAGATATGTAGTTTGTCATCTAGAAAGGGAATATTAAAGTGCAGGCATTCATTAAGTGGGTTGTTTATTCTGGGTGGATTTTCTTTTCCCATTTTCAGTTCAGGATGAGATTGTATTAAGCTGCCTCCTCTCGTATAATTATGCAATTGGTTACCTTCATATTGAATAACTGTCCAATCCCTGTATGATGTGTTACTTCTGCTATTTATTTTTGCTTCGACAAACATCGCACATGAAATATTGTTGTTTTCAATATAATTATTTATTATATGTTTTTTTTTCGTGTAACTATTGATGTTTGAATACAGAATATTAATGTCTGACATGTTCGTATTGTATGTTATTCGTGTCATTTATTGGCTCAGTGGGAGAAATTGCGTCTTCGACATCTAATTCGAATATTAGAATGTATACTCTGTTTCCAGAAAAGATAGCAGTTGTATCCAAATTAAAATTGTAGATAAATCTCTTACGGAGCTTTATTAGTAGTTCTTCTCTGTTGTTGTTAGTGTTGTCGTTTAATTCGTTTATGTATGTGTTAATTATTGTGTCGTGAACTGTAACAGGTGCATGTATCCTTGATTTCTTCTTGTTGTCTGAGATTTCGTGAGATTTTTTGTTAAGCGATTTTATTTGTACGTTTGGTATACCTTGTATAGGGGCTGTAGGTCTTTTGGGGCATTTGTACGACCAAGCTTGATGTTCTTCTGAATTACAACTAGTACATTTGGGTGGTAATGTAGATGTACACTTGTTCAATGTATGGTTGCCAAAACATTTGGCACATTTCATGGGTTCGTTGCACATTTCAGTTGTGTGTGTAAAGGCCAAGCATTTGCTGCATGGCTTTGGGGATGGTGGGGGTGGCTTACTGGGGTATACTGGGTAGTGTCTGAATTTAAAGAATAAACCATCTTTTAACAGAGTTTCGCATGTACTTTGTGTTCCAGTTATAATTCTAATGAGAGTAGTGGGTTTGTTGGTGGCTGCAGATGTAATTCTTCTACAATAACGATGTTCTAAGTTTAGGTTGTTGAGATGATCGCTAATAAGAGTATCGTTGATTTCTTGTTCGACCGAACCTATAATGACTGAATAGCTTGGACTGGAGTTGGTTGTTGGTGTTTTTGTATTCGGTAATGCTTCTTTGTAGGATTGTATTTTGGACATACTTATTAATTTATCAAGAATTGGTAGGATTGCACTTTCGTCCGTGTCTGTTTTTAGTATAAAACCCGTCTTAGTTTTAATTATTTCATCCTTCGCATCAGGGTAAAGTCTAGCCCATAAATCGGTAAATTGCATTCTTGTGTAGTTGGCTTCAGCTGTTAGATAAAACATGCATTTATATTTTTTGTGTTTAATTCCATTCATTGATGGTGAGTAGTTTTTGTTTGTGGTAACTTTTTGTGTTGATTGATGTTTTGTATTTCCTGTGTTTTTATCTGTGTTTATCTCTGTAGTTTTTGTTTGATTGGAATGTGATTGTGTGTTACCTATTATAATTCTAGTTATTTCCTCATTACTATAATGTTGTGTTTTTTTCCTTTTCGGTTTCCTTGTTCTTACTTCTTTCCAATTTCCATCTTCATCTGCCACAATTTCCATTGCACTTTCACCATCACTACTAGATGGCATTTTTTCCCTTTTTAATCACTAATAATTAATAAACTTTTTCAGAGAGCTAAAGAATAGATGTGTTCTCTACGACTGTTGCTTCTGAACTGTAAAATTGATATTAACTGTCATTTTAAAAACAAATGCCATGCTCCGATACATGGTTGAAAAGAGAATCTAGGGACGAATCAGATAGGTAAAAAAAATATACAAGGTGCCAGTTAAAATAACAGAATAGATGTCACTTCCGGTGAAACCGGAAGTGGCGGACAAAAATTTTTAAAAAAGGACAATCACGTATTATATAAGTGTACCAAATTTCAAAATAATATATTTTTAAATAAACATGCTACGGGGTGTTACATGTCTCCTGTGTCACCCGGTATATGTAATTCTAAGACACAGAGATTTTATTATGTGCTAATGATATTATTTATATTTACAGACCAATCTGAAACTACAATTTCTTTAATCATATTCTTCTAGTTTTCCCAATTTCTTTCTTCTTAAGGAATGGTACGTATTTATTAAAGCAATACAAAAAATAAGCAACATATCGAGATAATTTGATGCATATTTCGTTTATATACCATAAATGCTTTTATCTTAAATCTAATTTAAAAAAAAATGCATCAGTCTAGCATCATATTGAAAACATATTTCTCGTCTAAAAGAAATATTTACTGATATCTATTAGAAACTTTCTAGTACCATCATGAGTGAAAAACTGATTCACATAGAAACTTTCTAAACTAGACTAATCCTTAACACATAACATTTTTTTTTAATTTTATTACTTTTATTAATATTTGAAATTGTCAACCTCAAAGCTCTTCAGCTGTGATAGTTGAGCACTTTGGGTGGGCAGGTGTACCATGTCCGACGTAGATAAAATAATAGGTATAATCCTAACGATTCACTGTCGTAAGGCTCGAACAATTTTTTATTTACAAAAAAGTGAAGTGTGATATGCCGACGAAATCAGAATGACATCTATTTTCCAATGGTGTAATAAAAATATGTTGAAAAATAAGACGACTCATATAGAGCGTCTATTTTATCCATTCCTTAATGCGGCTTTGCTAGAGTAGCAGAGTGAAGTCATTTATTTTGGTGTAATATATATTAAGACTTCTATTACTATGGTCTTGTGTTAACACGATAGAAAAACGCAAGTATTATGTGGTCTCTAGATGCATCACTCATGCATCAAACATGACGATGCCAAATAAAACATTAGTGTTTTGCATTACACCCCCCTGAAACTGGAGACTGATACGCCCATGACTAATAGTGGCTGTCCTGGAAGTTTGTAGAAAAATATCGAGTTTTCTGGAATGTGGTGGAAGAAGATTCTTGATTGTATTCTAGACAACTCTGGAGGCAATTTTGGAGTATATAAGTCAAGGTTCCCGGCGCAAAAGGAAATTGAAAAATGAAAAAGTGAGGTTAAATATCAAGTAAACAAAGTGCAAAAGTTATACTGGTTGCTTAAGAAGTATTGCGTAATCAGTAAATTATTAAATAGTGTTAGTGGTTACCCCTTGTTAAAATTATTTAGAACCCACGAATCCTGAAGGGTGGCTTCAGGGGAGAAAACACATGAAATGTGTTTACCTTAAGGAGATTAAGCGCAGACGATGTTGTGACAATGTACTATAAGAAGGCAAATAAATATAAAACCAAGTCCACTAAAAATCCAGTTAATGTAGTATGTACACGGAAAAACACCTAGTATACGAAATCAGATACAAGTAGAAATAGAAATCGTTGGTAAAACCCAAGGGGCACCCCTTGCAAATTGTTATAATGTTTATCCATTTAACAGTTCATTGACAATTTTTTTCCAAAGTGATTTTCTCAAGAGCCGCGCAGGAAAAATTTCAAATAAAACAAATCGCCTTAATCCTCATGTTGCTATTTTGATGGGTAAAAAGTTTCCCACTTGCCATATAATCATCATTGTTGTCTTAATTACTTTTGGCAAATACTTAAAAATAAAGGGAAGGGCAAGTATTTTCTTTTCAATAAATTTTGGTTGGCAAGTGTCTCTCGGATTTACATTGAATATTAGTCTGAAAATCCTTTTTTGACTAATAAAAATTCTGTCAAAATTAGCAGCTTTGCCTCAAACCAAAATGTTAAAAGAGATGAGAAATTTGAAAAAGTGGTTGTAGTTTCATTTTATATAAGCATATTGATCTGATCAAATTAAGTAATTGTTTTTTTGCTCTTTCCTTTTCTTTAATTTACTTGATGTTATATATGCTAATGAAACTTAGGAAAAGAGCCTTTCAGAAATATAAGAGAGTTCATTCTGACGAATCATGGCACAAGTATAAAGAACGGCGTAATTTTGTTAATAAAGCCGTCAAGGCTAAGAAAAAAGCATATTTATCTCAAATATTTAAGCGTGACCCTAAAGAATCTTGGAAGTGCTAAAATGGTTAAGTATTAAGCCGAACAGGGCACTTGTCTTAAGTATTGCTGATGTAAATAAATTTAACGAGTATTTCTCTATTACCTATCTTCAGACGGATAATGGGCATCATGAATTGGTAACTGATTATGAAAATTCTAAATATTTGCATGACGGCATTTCTTTTACATTCTCTGCGATTACCTGCAAAAAAATTGAGAAAATAATATATAAAATTAAATCTAATACCACGAGATCTAATGGTTTTAATATTAAAATTATTTTATGCATTATTCCACACCTCACTGAACATTTAAATTGCATTATAAATAAATGTCTTTTAGAGGGCACTCTTCCTTCTGCTTGGAAAGAAGCTAACGCAATTCCTGTAGCCAAGAAGAACTACACCACATTCATAAATCATTTTCGACCCATTAGCTTATTTCTTGCGTTATCCAAGGTATTAGAAAAGTAGTGTATGAGCAGGTAAATGATTATTTAAGTAATTACGTAAATTTACCTACTTCGCAGTCTGGATTTTGTGCGTCATAGCATGGCTACTGCTATATTTCAATTTTCTGACGACATGTTTACCGCATGTGATAGTAATCAGAACTGCTGCTTGATACTACTTGATTATAGTAAGGCATTTGATACTCTTGATCACACCATGCCCTGTGCGAAATTAAAATATTATGGTTTTGATATTACAGCAACTTCTTTCTGTAATCGTCCTCAAAAAGTAATATTAAACAATAACGTTTCTAACATAGTTGATGTGACAAGGGGTGTGCAACAGTGTCCTAAGGGCCTCTGTTATTCTCTGTATATACAGCGAATATTAGCAGTTGCCATCAGTTTTGTTCATCTCATCAGTATACGGACGATACTCAATTATACTGTTCTTATTCTTTATTTGACTTAAATACTGCCGTTCTAAATATTAATTCTGATCTTGAAACGATATCTAATTTTTCAGCGAATCATGGTTTGGTTTTAAATGGGATGAAAACAGAATTATTAGTATTTGGTAAGCACAAGACTCAAATTATTAATAATCTGTTTTAAGTTATTTTTAAATAATTCTCAATTAATACCAATCGATGTTTGTAAGAACCTAGGTGTGTGGTTTGACAGATTTAAGATTTATAAAACTCTAATACAAAAATCAATTAGCAAACTTAAACTTTTATACATGCACAAGGATATTATCAGTACAGAAGTTATACTAAAATTAACATTGATTCATTAATATTATCGTCTCTTTCTTACTGCGATACTGTTTACTGGCCTGCCATTTTAAATCGCGATAAGGAATCTCTTCAGAGGATGCAAAACGCATGTATAAGATTTTCATATACCTTACGCAAATTTGATCACATCACTTATCACTTCAAACAATCAAAATGGTTGTACCTCTCAGAGCGTTTCGAATGTCATATGGCCTGTTTAATTTTTAGAATGATTAAGCATGAGACACCAAGTTATTTACTTTCCGAGTTAAAAAAAGGTACTAATACAAACCAGCGTTCTACACGTCACTGAACCCAATTTACTGTTTTTCAACGTACATTTAGTTACTCAGCCGTAATATTATATATTTCTATTCCTTTTAAGATAAAGTCCTGCACTAGTATCACTAAGTTCAGAAAACAGATCATAAACCTAATTGTTAACAGACGCAACATTTAAACATGTTCATTTTCTCGGGGTTGCTTGTTTTAGATGATTATTGTTTTTATTTTTTTCCTCACTTATACACAATTTTATTTTTAATTTATTTGATTTATGTACTTGCTATGGGGTGGTTATATGGAAGAGCACTTACCGTGAATATCACTACCCATCTCTGAACATTCTCTTTCGTGTATTAATGTAAACATAAAATAAAGACATTATTGTTATTATTGTTGTTATATTTACTTAAACGATTTCATTGATTCTTGAGCACCATAAAATAACTTCTGTGTGAAATTAACAATTTAGTGTATTTCTAAAAATGTTTATGCTTCTGCAAATGTAAGTAAGTAAGTAAGTATTTATTGGTGCATTATACGATGGTATTTACACAGGTCAAAATACAGTATATGCATGAGAACATCATAATTTATATAAAACTATAACAGGCAAAGTAGGTAAATAGTAATGTTTAAGAATAAATTAGATTCAAAATTTCAACACACAATTTATCACATGCTTACAGTGCAAAAGTCGGCATTTAAAAATTCATTAAAGCTATAGAAAGCATTGTCAATCAAAAAACGATTTATCACAGTTTTGAAACGTTTGTAGTCTAGTTCCTGTATTCTCTGGGGTAACGCGTTAAAAAACTTTATTGCATAATAACCTGTTCCATCACGTGTTTTTGACAGTCGTAAAAAGTCGATATTTAAATGATATTTATTTCGGGTAGGATATGTATGAATCTGATCACGTGATGTATAAATATGTTCATTGTCTTTAACATAAAGAAGGCATTGCAAAATATAACTACTAATTACAGTTGGAATATTTAATTTTTTTAATGTATCTTTGCAATCATCTCTATAACCTAAACCCGCAATTATCCTTACTGCTCTTCTTTGTATAGCAAACACAGACGTAGTGTGTGAAGAGTGGCCCCAGACCAAGATTGCATAGGTGATTACGGAATGAATTAATCCGTAGTATGCCGCCAATATCGTTGTCTGTGACACACAATTTACAAGACAACGTAAAAGAAAAATATTTTTGGAAGCTTTGTTGCAGACAAAATTTGAATGATTTTCCCATGTTAGTTTATTATCTAACTGGACGCCTAGAAATTTTACACAGTTGGTGGAGACGACACTTTCTAATGTCTGGTGTCTTAAACTGAAAATCATTGTTTGAGATTTGGTCTCGTTCAACATTAATTTATTTGATAAGAACCAATCTTGTATTATTGATTGACTATCTTGTACACTGGTCAACAATGCGTTGGTATCCCTGTTTGTATAAATTAATGTTGTATCGTCCGCAAAGAGAACAGGTTTTGCTGCGACGGTATTATTAGGCAAGTCGTTCATATAGATAAGGAAGAGTGTTGGGCCTAATACAGAACCTTGGGGTACCCCGAAGTTTATATTTATAAAATTAGAATTTGTATTATGAAAGTTTACAAATTGAGATCTTTCTTCCAGGTAAGATGTGAGTAATTTCTGACTGTCAGAGGAAAATTTATAAAAACTTAATTTTTTTAGCAAGATATCATGTGATACACAGTCAAATGCTTTGCTCAGGTCTAGGAATTGGACATATGAAGTTTCGCCTTGTTCGAAACCCCTATTTATTAAATTGGTTAATGTGTTTATAGCTAGTGTAGTGGACAATTTAGTTCTAAACCCGAATTGGCAGTTGCTAAACAGTTTGAAATGTTCAAAGTAAGACGTTATTTGCAGTTTTAATACTATTTCGAAAATTTTTGCAAAAAAAGGTATGATTGAGATTGGCCTGTAATTAGTAGGGTCGTCAATATTGCCCTGTTTATAAATCGGAATTACTTTTGAAATTTTAAGAATTGTGGGAAAAACGTTGCATTTGATACACTGGTTTATGAGTTTAGTTAACGGAATAAAAATTATGTGTTTGATAGAATTCAGTATTTTTAGGTTTATGTCGTAAACATCTTTATTACTAGTATTTTTTAAGTTTTTAATTATGTCTAGAATTTGTATGTAAGAGACTTCCGAAAAATTAAATTCACTAGTGAGTTCTCCCACGCTAGAGTTAGTTAAATAATTTTCAAAGCTACTATTAGAGGGGGGTAGCGTATTTATGGTGTGTTCGGCAACCGTTCCAAAGTAAATATTGAGATCGCTGGGAGATATATTTGTATCGGTACTAAGTTTACGGGGCTGTTGTTTTTCGTTTTTGATTATATTCCACATTGCTTTGCTGGGGTTTTTACTTTGTGAGATATACTTATCATGTGCGTTCATCTTTGCCTTATTTAATTCTATTTTGTAGGTCGCTTTTTTTGTATTTATTAGATGTTTTAGATTGGATGTAGGATTCTTTTTATAGATATCTTGTAAAAGATGTAATGTCTCTCTCATCTGCCTTAAGTCATTTGTGAACCAATTTATTTTAGATCTTTTGTTGTTAGTTAAAATTTTTGATTTTTCCGGGAAAGCGAATTCCATTGCAGATGTGATTATGTTTAGAAATATTTCGAATTTAGAGTCAACACTTCTACATGAGTCGTCAACGAAACTCCAGTCGGTATATTTTAAGCAGTCATTTAGTTTAAATAGTCCCAAATCAGTGATTGGCCTAAAGGTTCTTTTAAGTGAAATGTTTGATTTTTCATCTTGCACGCTTAACTTTAAACCTATGTGGTCAGATAATCTTGGGTTCGTTGTACTAATTTTACAGGAATTCTGTGAGAAGTTTACAAATATATTGTCGAGGCAACTGGAATTACGTGTAGGCGATTTGTTCAAAGCAAAAAATCCAAATGACTTAAATAGATCAGTAAGTCGGACAGCATTCTTACCTGGAATGTGAAAATGCATGTTGAAATCTCCGGTGACAATGATTTTTTTATTTTTATGTGTAAGAATCTCTAGGGCCTGGGAAAGTTTTTCCAAAAAAATATTAAAATCTCCACTCGGTGATCCATATAGGGTTAAAATTTGAAAATTGTTTTTACAGACAACAGCAGCGAATTCGCAATGAAATTCAACCGATAGATCATTTATCTTCGGGATAGAAGAGCAAGTATACTTGTTCAAGCACAGGATTGCAACCCCACCATGAATTGCGTTTCGCCTAGCGAACCAGGAAACTAAACTATAGTCAATTATGTTTACATATTCTATCTCATCACTGAGAAGCCAATGTTCATTTATACATATAATATCGAAATTATTTTCAGATAAAAACACATTAAATTCATTTATTTTGTTTCTCAAGCACTGAATGTTAAAATGAAAAATATTAAAGTTTCTATTTACACTAGTTTTATTTAAATCACTTGAATGCTTTGCCTTCAGGTCGTTTTTATTCTTCTTTAGTTCAAAAATATCACATTCGAAAGGCGAGGGTATAAAAAAGGTGATATTTCTGTACTTACATTCTCGTTCACAAGCACAGGAGTTAGCACCTGATGGTCCTCTGTTTGGGAGGGCTGTGTAGGTAACTCGTTTAATTTGTCGCATAGACTAATAAACTTTAAGGTTTTGTTTGTGTGTTTTGTTGAGGTTATCGCTCTAACTATAGTTGACGCTACTGACCTGCTATTTAACTTTACCAAGTTTTTGGTATTTATTTCCACATATCCAATGAATCCCTCTGTACACCGATTAAATTTATTTAGAAATTCGTACAGTCTTGTATTAAATTTAAATACGTGCTTGTTTTTGGATACGTCACTATGGAAGTACGGAACTGATGCAAACAAGATATTGGTATGGGTAACCAGTTTCAGTTTGTTACATATAACACGAAAAGCAGGCGTTTTTTTGATGTCCAAGTCATTAGATCCTCCTATTACTATTACGTAGTCATTTAAAGTAAAATTTTTTGTCAAATTTTCGACGTTCTCCAGTACCTGGTTTAATAGTGCTCCAGGTTTTTTCACCGATATAATTTCAAACATACGCAAATCTAGCAATTTCCTCACTTGCCAGAGGACGTCAATTTCATCGGTAAGTAAAAGAATTTTCTTCTTTTTTATATCTTTGTCCTTAAGCGTAGGTTGGAGATTTTTATTACCAGTCGTATTTTTATTTCCACCCAGTAATGTGTCGTGTGTCTTATTATTGCCATTTTTTGGGCAGTTATCATTTATAGTATTTATAGGGTTTTTATCGGTAGTTTTTTCAGTGTCCTTATTTCCAACGAGATCAGTGATTGTCGAAACATTTTTATTTATTTGTAGATTAGTTTGTGTAGAAACTGTACTTTTCTTTGTGTCATCTTTAATTTCTATTCTTTTTTTAGTGTGTTTATATACTCGTTTAGTTCTTTGATAGTTTTTTCCTGTTTATGTGCTTTAACGGCCCATTTATATCTAGTCTGAATAGAACACAAGCCACATTTGTATGCTGCTACTGGCGAAGGATTCTTATGCCTCAGCAAATGCGTTTTAACGTAGCCTTTGTTTTGACTGATATGCACAAGTCATACTTGTACGTTGCTACTTATGAGATATCTTGATGCCTCAGCAAATGTGTTTTGCATTGGTATTTATATTGACAAGAACAAGTCCCATTTGTATGCAGCTACTTTTTAGGGTTCTTTATACTTCTGCAAATGTATCTTGATGTTAGATTTATATTTAGTATGATAAGAACAAGAATCACATTTCTATGTAGCTACTTCTGAAGGATCTTTATGCTTCAGCATGTCTTTTGAGATTGCAGTTTTGATATGTCAGATACGAACAAGAATTACATTTGTACATTGTTATTTCTGAGGGATCTTTATGCTTCAGCATATGCGTTTTAAGACTGCCTTTATGAATTGCCTGATATGAACAAGAACCACATTTGTACATTGTTACTTCTGACGGATCTTTATGCCTCAGCAAATGCATTTTGAAATTGCTGTTTCGATATGTCAGATACCATCATCAGAACCACATTTGTACATTGTTACTCCTGAGGGATCTTTATGGTTCAGAATATGCTTTTTATGATTGCCTTTATGAATTGTCTGATAAGAACAAGAACCACATTTGTACATTGTCACTTCTGAGGGATCTTTATGCCTCAGAACATGCTCTTTAAGACTGCCTTTACGATTTGTCTGATACGAACAAGAATCACATGTGTACGTTGTTACTTCTGAGGGATCTTTATGCTTCAGCAAATGTAATTTGAGCCCATTTTTATATTTAGTCTGATAGGAACAAGAATCGCATTTGTACACTGTTACTTCTGAGAGATCTTTATGCTTCAGCAAATGTATCTTAAGACTGTGTTTTTGATTTGCCTGATATGAACAAGAATTGCATTTGTACATTGTTACTTCTGAGGGATCTTTATGCTTCAGCATGTGCTTTTTAAGACTGCCTTTTTGATTTGTCTGGTATGAACAAGAACCACATTTGTACAATGTTACTTCTGATGGATTTTTATGCTTCAGCATATGCCTTTTAAGACTGTCTTTATGATTTGTCTGATGCGAACAAGAACCACATTTGTACATTGTTACTCCTGAGGAATCTTTATGCTTCAGAATATGCTTTTTATAATTGCCTTTATGAATTGTCTGATAAGAACAAGAATCACATTTATACATTGTTACTTCTGAGGGATCTTTATGCCTAAGCATATGCTCATTAAGACTGCCTTTACGATTTGTCTGATACGAACAAGAATCACATGTGTACGTTGTTACTTCTGAGGGATCTTTATGCTTCAGCAAATGTAATTTGAGCCCATTTTTATATTTAGTCTGATATGAACAAGAATCACATTTGTACACTGTTACTTCTGAGAGATCTTTATGCTTCAGCAAATGTATCTTAAGACTGTGTTTTTGATTTGCCTGATATGAACAAGAATCACATTTGTACATTGTTACTTCTGAGGGATCTTTATGCTTCAGCATATGCTTTTTAAGACTGTCTTTTTGATTGGTCTGATATGAACAAGAACCACATTTGTACATTATTACTTCTGAGGAATCTTTATGTTTCAGCATATGCCTTTTAAGACTGCCTTTATGATTTGTCTGATGCGAACAGGAATCACATTTGTACATTGTTACTTGTGAGGGATCTTTATGCTTCAGCATATGCTCTTTAAGATTGTATTTACGATTTGTCTGATACGAACAAGAATCACATTTGTACACTATTACTTCTGAGGGATCTTTATGCTTCACCAAATGTGTCTTAAGATTGCCTTTTTGATTTGTCTGATATGAACAAGAACCACATTTGTACATTGTTACTTCTGAGGGATCTTTATGCTTAAGCATATGCTTTTTAAGACTGCCTTTATAATTTGTCTGATGCGAACAAGAATCACATTTGTACATTGTTACTTCTGAGGGATCTTTATGCTTCAGCAGATGTCTCTTGATTACATGTTTATATTTAGTCTGATAGGAACAAGAATCACAATTGTACGTTGCTACTTCTGAGGGATTATCATGCCACAGCAAATGTCTTTTGAGATTGTATTTACATTTAGTCTGATAAGAACAAGAATTGCATATGTATATTGTTGCTTCTGAAGTATCCTCATGCCTCAGCAAATGAGGACCAAAATGCTGTTTATGTTTTGTCTGAAATGCACACCGGTCAATTTTTGAGACATTTTGAGACGTCGGTTTCTGTTTAACGTTTGGTTTAAATAGATTCCCTTTAAGGTTCGGTGTTACATATTCCTGTTTCCTATGTAATTTAGTACTGCCTTCCGCTTCAAATCTGAAAATTACAAAACAAGATTAAAGGTGAATATTTAGTAAACAAAATATTCATCCCCAGATAATAGCTAAGTCTATTAGAGGGTGGGAATAAAGTATGTCCAAAATTGATGCAGAAGCCATTGTGCTGGTGGTAGACAAACCGTGGACAACAAAGTGAATTTTTGCAACATAGATGATTTAGTGCAATCTATACAGTGTGCACAATAGTAGCATGTTCAGAATACCTCTATAAAGGTCGCCGCGAAAATAGAATAATGTAAGAAACATAGGCACTAAAATATATGGAATTCTCACTTTACAGAACTATATTAGCTGTAAATTTTTTATTTACATAACTAGGTGTTTTCATTATATACAAATTTGCTTTTTTGATATTATTAGAATGAAGTGCATTAAAGCAGTTCAAAATATTTAAACAAGATTCTATCTCCAATCAAGTTGAAATTTCAATAAACTTGTGAATGGGTATGCAAAATACGGTATGATTGGCGGTGACGTCATCGATTTCATGTGACGGTCAATATCTCATTTATTTAGTATAAACACAGCATCAAATGTTGTAACAATGTAAGTACGTTTTAATTCTATTTGTGTTCATCTACTATTACTTTAACGTAGTACATTGATTCATATATTATGAATATTATATAATTTCCCAGTATAATATACATACACGGTTCAATAATATAAATATAACCTATAAATGCTGTTCAAAAACTTATAATATAAACAAAAAGTGGTAGGGATGTGGCGTTAAAAATGATGCTTACTATTATTAATATTATCCACTACCAACTTGGTAAAAAAAAAAAAAATTAATAGAAAAAAAATTCAAACCAAAATAAATATCAATACCCCTTGTACGAATGCTAACTGAACTGACTGCCTGCTAGCTAACAGTTGGAGGTTGGGGCAGGTTCAAATTAAAAAATAGATATATTGGAGAGGGCGCCACATGATTTGAGCCAGTCAGTATTGTGTTGTTATGTTTTGCCACGTCACTGTAAATCATGAAATTAGCAAAAAGCAAATATTAGATTGGGGCTAGTACAAGTAAATTTAGTTTCGTTAAAACCAACAACAAAAAAAACAATATATGAAAGATTGAACAACTCTATATAAAAAAATGTATAATATATTTGTTACTGTATGAAAAAACTCACATAAACAAAAAGATAGTGACATGAAAATCAAATTAGCTCAAAAAGATCACCTTAAGTGTATATCACTACCTATTTAACTAGTAGCAATAAAAAAATGAACCTACTTATACAACAACGAATATACCCGCATTCAGATATTAATTAATAATAATAAAAAAATAACCTCGCAATACATACTCAGATGTTAGTATGAACGCACCACAATATAGCTATATGTTGGCTCACAAATATGTATAAAAGTGTACCCATATTTTGGGGTAGAGTGTATATAATTGTATTTAAAATGATCATACATTTTTACGCTGAGTATATATATATGCACAATAAAGATGGAACTTAAATTATGTAGTTGAGTATATAAAGGCGTTAAAGAAAAATATGAACCTAAATGTTTAAGTGGGGTATATATGTTATATTTGATACTTTGTATTTGTCTTTTTAAAAAATATTTATTTAATTAATTAGAGTCATCGATGACTCTGAGTAAAATATAAAATTGTAGAATTAAAAGTTTATTGTAAAGGTGAGTTAATAACTGAGTACAAAAGCGTCTGCTGCTCGTATTTATAACATTAGGAAAGCAGTGTCAGCTAGACGGAGAACAAAGGAAATGCAAATGTGCAATTTGGCATAAACTATGAGAACGGATACAAAACAATGTGTGAAATATGATATGTGAGATAAGCAATTACCAAGAGAAGTCGTTATCAACATATGTAATTTGATACTACTAAGAGCTTGCTTATAACTCAGTGTCGTACTGTTATTTTTTAATATAACAACTTCCCCCTTAATAAAAAAGTTGATTGTTATACAACAACTTTTGAAAAATGATTATTGAATTCAATATAAAGGTAATAATAAAACAAAATGAATATAATGCAAAGATAATAATAAAATATTGAGTGAATAAAATAATAAGCATAAAATAGAAAGAATAAAAGTTTTAAGTCAATAAACAAAAATTAGTGGTTCACTGGAAAGTCTGTGATAACTCGATATCTTCTTCTTGAGGTTTGATACCGGGTCGCTTTCTTGGAGGGATTAGACTGGGGAATTCCATGAACTTCTTGCTTCGTCCTGGAGGAGGTGAAGGAGAATCGCCTGTAGAGGGTTCAATTTTCAGTAGACGTCTCTTCCTTCTACATTTACAAAGCACGTAAAGTAGAATTATGGAAATGATGAAGGTGATGGTGAAATACGTGAACCAGGACATATGTTTGGTCACGAAGGGTTCGTTGATGAGATCGTCCAGATCCTTAGAATATTGCTCCAAGTTGTTTTTGGCAATATCCAAATCTTCGATATTTAAATTATTGAGTTTTAATGGTTTTAATTTAGGCAGTTGAATTTTGTCGGGCAACTGGTTACAACATTCAAATGGGATTTGCACAGGATGGGAATTGTCTTTAATTTCGGAGAGGTCTTTGGCACTGGCTTGTATCCTGGTGATACCTGCGAAGGCGTAACATCCAGGTTGTAATTTTATAATTGAATTTTTATTAATCAGCTCCGTTGCTGGTTCTCTCTTCGGGCAGCTAATAGTAATATGGAGAGGTTCGGAATTTATTATCAGCCACGTGTTCTCTTCGAGTTCTTGAACGTTGTACCCTTGACTAATAATGAAGGAGGTTTGGCAATTTTCAGGAAGTTTAATTGGTTGTTTCAGAATCCTAGCTTCACATATGGCATTCTGATCAATAGGATATGCAAACAGGTTTGAGCAAAGTTTGGTTCCAAAGTAGAGGGGTTTGCATTCTTTTAGATTTGTTATTGGTATGTACATTAAAGAATCATCATCTCTCGCGATAAATTTTTGAGAAATAGATAAAATATGATGAAGACCAGTTCTGTTATCAAATATTGGGATAGGGTATAAACGGTAGGTATTATAGTTTTGAGGTTCAACAAGTGGTATCTTTAAAACAAATATTAAGTTGGAATCTACTTGAAATGCTTTTAATTCAATAATGTCTAAATATTGAGCAACTGCCGATAATTTGATTGGAAGAGGCAAATTGTTTCTTCGCAAACTCTGTGAAATTTCTTGTAATGCTGTTACTAAATGATCGGGAGTTATGATTGACGAATGAATGATTCCCAATCGAGCAAATGTTATTGAATTTAGAATATCGTTCAAGTTATCTTCAATATACAAATAGCTTGCCATTAATTGTTCACAAATGTGTAAGAATATCAATTTTGTTTCTACAGCTTCGATGTTTCGCGTCATGGTTTCGATTGTGCGATCGATTTCTTGCATGTCTTTATTAAATGTTTCTTCGTCAATTTGCAATTTTTGAATGGTTGAATTGAAATTTTTGATTACCGATGTTGTGACTGAAATTTGGTTTTTTATTAAATTTTCTAACTGATGTTCGTCGTTATTTAATTTATTAATGCAATTAGCGTAATATTCGCCATCTTCGGCGTCTAGATTTCCAGTTATTGATTTGAAAATTGTGCCGATACCATTTAATATTCCGCGTTTATATCTCTTCGTATCTAGAAATACTTCATCAAATTTAGATTCTATAGTTTTGGAAATTTGTGTTAAAAGGTTAAGATCTGTTTTGACTTCACTTCTGAACGTGATCATTTTTTGATGAGCACCGTCAAGAGTATTCAAAATCGTATCTAAAATTCGTTGGTTCTTATCGAAGGTTAGTTTAAGGGATGATATGTTTTTGTGTACCAGTAATGTCCATTTTTCGTTTGTCACTACGATGTCCGTGTCTTTGTGATAAAATACACCAACAGTGTTGTTTATTGGTATTATTTTATATTGTGCGAGTGCTGATCCGAACAGCAGGATAAACCTGAAAATAAATTTAATTTTCAGTATATGGTTTCATTCTATCGAAATTTACTTTAGTTTCTTGATTTGTTTCAAGATTTAATAAGGTAGCAGAATTTTGGAATATTTCAATGATTTTAAAAGGACCGTTAAATTTATTTTGAAGTTTGTTTTTAATTTGGGAATCTTTCACATATACTTTATCACCAACTTTGTATTCAGGTCGATTTTTTGGAACATTTCTGTCAAAGCGAACTTTCGCTTTCTCCTTTTGAGATTGCGTTCGACTGCGGGCGATTTTATAATAATGAGATATTCTGTTATTTAAATCTCTTACGTATTTCGTTATTAATTCCTTTTGGTTGTATAAAGTTTCGGGTGGTCTAATAGACGTATGTCCGAAAATGAGTTCGTATGGTGTGAAGCCGTGTGTTTTGTTAACCGAATTGTTATAGCAAATTATTGCGTATGGTAATATTGTAAAAGGATGTTCATTCGGGTTTTCGGTTTTGTGGACTCTTATCATTTCGGCTAATGTAGCGTGAAATCGCTCGAGAGATCCGTTGGATTGGGGATGTCCTACGCTTGAGTATGTCAGTTTTATGTCATAAAGCGTACAAAGGTCTTTTAATAATTTATTGTCAAATTCACCGCCGTAATCACAATGAATTCTCAACGGGGTACCGTAGTGTTGAAAGTAAAGCAATAAGGTATTTACAACTGATTTCGCGGATTTATCCGGAACAGCATAGGCTTGAGTAAATTTAGTTAATTCGTCGCGAATTGTAACAGCGTAATTTCGCGTGGGAAATTCGAATAGATCAACATTTATTCTTTCGAATGGTGTTTTTGGAGTCTCGGTAATTACCAGAGGGTTGCTAAGGTTTTTACGACAGACTTTAGTTTTTTCGCATGTTTCGCAATTTTTTATAAAGTTTTCAACGTCTTTAGTTAAGCCTCGCCAATTGTATTTTACTCTAATCCTTCTAATAGTTTCATTAATACCACGATGTAGGTTATTTTTGCCTGAATGATTTTGATCTAAAATGATTGGAATTTCGTCTTCGTCGGGGGTTTTAACAATATTTTGACAGATAACTATTTTCAAGTCTTTTTCTGCAAAAATAAAAGATAGCATTTCGAGTATTGGAAGATCTAAATTATTTTCTACATAGTATGTTTTAGAAAGATCCAAAATGTCTTGTCTTTTGTACAATACCATGAATAAATGTTCGTTTATTGAATCTACATCAAAAGGTAAAGGAACAATAAAGTATTTTCTATGCCTGACCGATTTGCTTGAGACAATGTTAATAGTGTTATTATAAAATTCGGGGTGTTCTTCGAACATGTCCTCAATGATTTTGTGATGCAAATCTTCTAATTTGTTTTGTTGAAAGAATGTTATAACATTTTTGTGTTCCTTGTCTAGAAGCTGTCTGTTTGAAATTTGAATTTTAGAATAATCTATTAAGGATTTTGTCTTATACAAATTACAAAAGATATCAAATTCTTGAGAGATTTGTTCTTTAGTGATTTTGTTGTTATTGTTCGGGTTTTCGTCATTGTTTGGTTCGTCATCTTCTGATTCGTCGTCCTCGTTCGCGGCTAGAATTTTTGAATAAAATTTGGAACATTCCGAAAAGTGATTGATTTTAACTCGCGATAGCGCGTCCGCGTTTTTATTGGTTTTGCCGGGTTTGTAGATGATTTCATAGTCGTATTCTTCTAATTTGAGTCGCCAACGTGCGAGTCTGCTTCCTGGGTCTTTTATCGAAAATAGCCAGGTAAGTGGTCGATGATCGGTTACTAACTTGAACTTTCTGCCGAATAGATATGGCCTAAAGTGTTTTACTGACCATACTATGGCTAATAGCTCGCGTTCTATCGTTGAATACTTAGTCTCCGCCGCGCATAAAGTTCGAGATGCATAAGCTATTGGTAAATCTTTGCCTATATTTCCTTGCGAGAGCACGGAACCAATGGCAAATGCGCTAGCATCAGTAGTTAGGATGAAAACGTCGTCAAAATTTGGATAAATAAGAATCGGAGTTGTTGTTAACGCTCGTTTCAAATTTTCGAAGGAGTTTAAGCAATCATTGTCAAAGTCGAAAAGTATATCTTTTTGTAATAATTTTGTTAAAGGTTTAGATATCTTTGAAAAGTTAGGGATGAAACGTCGGTAATATCCAGCTAAGCCTAGGAATGATTTTATTTCCTTAGGGTTTCTTGGTTGAGGAAAATTTAGAATCGCGTCGACTTTAGCGGGATTTGGTTTTACACCGTCCTTAGTAATAAGATGGCCTAAATATGCAACTTCCTTGCGTAAAAATTCGCATTTGTCCGGTTGAATTTTGAGATTGGCTTTTTGTAAACGTTTAAATACTTCCGTTAATCGCGAAATGTGGTCATGAATGGTAGGCGAATAAATAATAATGTCATCCATGTAGACGAGACACCGTTCGTTTTGGATACCTAACAAAATGTTGTCCATCACTCTTTGAAATGTTGATGGAGCATTTTTCAGTCCAAATGGCATTCGTACAAATTCAAAATGACCGTTTTCTACTGTGAAAGCAGTTTTTTGAATATCTTTCGTGTCGATTTCTATTTGATGGAATCCGGAGGCAAGATCTAACGTGGTAAAATATTGGCACTTGCCTAATTGATCGAGAAGGTCCGAAATATTTGGAAGCGGATATTTGTCGTCAATAGTCAGTTCGTTAAGTTTTCTGTAGTCTACTACAACTCGCCATTTCTGTTTACCGGAGGCGTCAATTTTTTTAGGTACAACCCAAACCGGGGATGACCAGGGTGAAATTGATGGTCTGATTATACCTTGGTCTAGCATTTTAGAGACTTGAGTTTTAACTTCCTCTTTGTGAATGTGAGGATAGCGATATGATTTTGTAAAAACTGGTTTAGAATCGTTCGTATCAATAGAATGTTTAATCTCATTAGTGAAACTTAAATTGTCGCCTTCTAAATAAAATATATCAGAAAAATTTAGACAAAGTTCTGTTATTAATTCGGCTTCTTCTTCGTTCAAATGATCTAATCGTAGTTGGTTTCTAATTTCGAAAATTCTGTCTGTATGTTGAGGACTGTCCGGATTCTGAGAGTTTAAATTAAAAATTGATCTAAATTTTTGAACTGGTTCAAGTTTAAGATTCGAGAAATCGATTATTTTGGGAATTGCATTGGCGTTTATTATTGATGTTAAGAATTCCCCGTTGTCGTCGATTTTTACAATAGCATTTGGTAAGCGTACTTTTTCATTTTCCTGGGCTAACAGTATAGCCTCAGTATTTCGTAAATTACATTTTAATTTAAATATTTTTTCCATGCGTGGTTCAATTGAAATTAAATTTTGATTTTTCACGTTACATGGAATTTGATTCCGAATTTGATTTGAGTTTGTAGTTGGTTGCAAAGGTAAATTTTGTGTTTTTTCGTCACCCGTAGCTTTAAATATCGGTACGGTTTTGAAATTGGTAATTAGTCGCTTATTTTTAATATCTACCATACATTCGTAGTGTTCTAAAAAGTCTGCGCCTAATAGTCCGTCAAATTCTATATCCAAATTATGAATGTAAACTTTGTGTGGATTATTGTCGGTAAATGGTATAAGAACAGATTCGTTGATGTTAATTTTTTGTTCAGTTATGCCTTGTATAATAATATTTTCAGAAAATCTCCTTTTGTAATTTTCTGCCGTTTTTGGTTTAAAAATCGAAATTCCTGCACCAGAATCAATAAGAATTTTAAATTTATTTGTGATGTCTTTGATATAATAAAGATTATTCGAATTTACAGTCAATAAAGCATGTGAAAGTGTTTCTACATGAACTTCTGTTCTGGGAAGTTCAGAAACGGGTCGAAATTGTCGTTGAGGTTCATATTTTGAATTTGGTGAGAAATTTGGTCCAATTCGCAATTCGTTGTTGGAGTATCCGTGAGATACTCCGGACTTTTTCAAAAATCCTGAGGATTAGCAGTATAATCCTCCTGCGGTAAGTGAGAATTAGCAGTATAATTCTCTTGCAGCATCTGAGAATTAGCAGTATAATTCTCGTATTGTTCTGGCAAGTTAGTTGTATTTTCAGGGAAATTTTGACAATCTCCTGAATTAAAATTATCGTACATTTCATTTACATCTTGGTATTCAGCTGAATAATCTTCATACTGGTTAAAATTATATTGGTCATCATAAGGCTCATAATTTAAATGATGAGTCTTTTGTTGATTGAAACGGTTAAAATTCGGATTTGGTTGTATCGCTGATGGTCTTTGTTGGATAAAATTAGGATTTGGTCTAATTGCTGAGGGCCTATTTTGTTGTGTTTGATTGACTTGACTATTTTGTGGATAAGTTCTAGAATTAAATTGACTAGTTTGTTGTGCAAAATTTTGAAAACCTGTATTACCTTGAAAGTTTGGTCTTTGGAAATTTTGTGAAGTTGATGGCATAAATAATTGTTGTTACCTTGTGCGACATTCGTTTATTATATGCCCGCTGCGTTTACAAAATGAACAAAATTTTTGTTGGAAATTTACGTTTGGTCGTTTTTGTTGAGGAGGCACTGGATTTTTAACATTATTGTTATTTTTTGAAAATTTCTGTGATTCAAAGTAAGAGAGTTGCAACTCTCTTCTAATCCTATTAATTGCTTGCAGCATACTTGTTGGGTTTCCAGCCCGTATTATTTGCCCTAATTTAGACTCTAAACCCGTCAACAAAGTGTTCAGGGTCATAGTTTCGATTAAATCTGACTGCGATAGTTTTTGTTCACCAGATAAACGTTGTTTTTGAATAGCCGCATGCATTTTCGCATTATGCGTCTGTAGACGCGCAACAAAAGTTAATGCAGATTCACCTGGCATTTGGTGAATGCGTTGTAAGTCTTGGATAAGCGATGTCAAGTCGCGAGAGTCTCCGAAATGAGTTTCGAGCAAGACTCTTATTTCTGCCCATGTATCGGGATTACGGGAATTTATTAATTCGGCAGCTCTGCCACGCAATTTATTTTTTATATGTAGCGTTAGTAAAATTTTTTGGTCATTGATTGCCATGCCTTGTGCATAAATGCAAGAATTTAAAAATGTTTGTAAATTAATGGCATTGCCATCGAATTCCGGTATGACAGAAAAAATTTCAGAGAGCTTGTAAGGCTCAATTTGTACTGTTTGCGTGGTTTGCGATGTTTCTGGCATTGTTGCTTTTATTTAGAAAGTACAGAAATTAAATTAAATGTTAACTTGAAATTGTTAAAAATTACCTTTTTGAGAAAAGGAAATTAGTTTTAAAAAAATTATTTAGGTAGTTTGTGTATTAACTGTATAATACACGGTGACGTATTAGCAGTATAATACGTTTCTTACGCTAATTAAAATTAAATTAAACTTGTCGCGTTTATTTTGTCAAGGAAAAATTATTTGATAATAGAACTGTATTTTGTTCGCTGAGTGTATATAGCACTTTTATAAAATAATTGTGAAAAATAATAAAATAAAACGAGATGATTCTTAAAATGACTTACATTAATATTTCCATTGGTAGGTTCTTTCTCTAGTTGAAGGATTGGGATCCACCGTCACAGCTAGGAAGGTCTCCTTGTTCTTCCGGTTGTTTTCCACTGGTTAGGCACCTTTTTCTCCAGATGTTCTCCTTGTTCCCTTGGACACTTTACCAGAAGTTAGGCTCCCGAACTTGTGCGTTTTTCTAGATCCGGTACGACTGCGCCACTGTTATATTTGATACTTTGTATTTGTCTTTTTAAAAAATATTTATTTAATTAATTAGAGTCATCGATGACTCTGAGTAAAATATAAAATTGTAGAATTAAAAGTTTATTGTAAAGGTGAGTTAATAACTGAGTACAAAAGCGTCTGCTGCTCGTATTTATAACATTAGGAAAGCAGTGTCAGCTAGACGGAGAACAAAGGAAATGCAAATGTGCAATTTGGCATAAACTATGAGAACGGATACAAAACAATGTGTGAAATATGATATGTGAGATAAGCAATTACCAAGAGAAGTCGTTATCAACATATGTAATTTGATACTACTAAGAGCTTGCTTATAACTCAGTGTCGTACTGTTATTTTTTAATATAACATATATACCTATATGCTAAATGATGTAAAAAAAAGCAATAATAATGATTAAATTAATACTCGAAAATATACTATTATTGGTATTACTAGTTATTATATTACACCAAAAATTGACATGTCTATGAATTGAGTTACTTTAAATTTATACCTACACTTAATAAATAATCAAATCAGTACTAATAAAAAGAAAACTTGCGTGACTCCTGATGTGACTGGTAGGTGGTGGATGGCCCAACTGTGGTTGTAGGATGAAACTCGTGCAGCAAAATAAACTCAAAACTCAAGCTTTCACTTTATCTCGGGGAAAATTTCTCTTAACAAACTAGGCATAAAATGGTAGAACCATAAAACCATAAAGCAAAATCGGAAATAAAAATTCGGGAACAAAATCCAGAAATAAAAAAACCCCAGGGAGGAAAACATTGTTGTAAGATCTGTCTTGCAAAAAAAGGCAATAATCACGTAAAAATTACACTTATTTTAGCAGGAAAATGAACAGAAGAACTTTATATTTAATTACATACCTTTTACGAAGGGTGTTATTCCAAAATATAAAAAAACTACTGTCTCATTAACTTACACGGCGTAGTGATTGTAATGGTAGTGTTTAATGCCCAATTTGGGTGTGATTTTCTTCAAAAATAAACTATCCAATAGCTTCTCCACAAAAATGACAACCGAAAATCACAGTGGCACGACTCTAGATACTATTCCCATAGAGGATGATTCGAGATCAAATATTTAACTAGGCGGCCGAACTTTGAAGGATTTTTCCACCCACATTAAAGCCCATTTGAAAAAAAGATTAAAGAGAAGAGTTTGTGCCTTGATCGATAGATGGCGCACGAACGATAAGAATTATTTTATGCAAATGCCTATTAAAACTTGTAATCACACTATAAAATGTTATGACCTTAAAAACACTTAAGTCCTATAGTAAATAAATTACTTAAATTGCTCATATTTAAATAAATGATTTCACAGATCCTCCAGTAGTGATGGGAATAATCGAGATATTTCAATAATCGATTATTATTAATCAAGATATTTTAATAATGGACTAATATTAGTAGTACTAAATTAGTAATAATGTCAATGTCCATAGCATAACCCTTCTACAACGTACGATTACGATGAATCGGAATGGACCGAATGACACATTGTGCATCACTGTTATGTTATATTTGTTATTTATGTAAATATTATTATGTAGTATCGCATACCGCATCTAATTAATATACCTACGTCCCTACTTCAGTTCCTACCAATATTATACTGTAATACTATACCAAGGTCCAAGGAGCATAAACAAACAGACTTTACCGCCCAGCCGGGTCAGCGTCCAGCAGGCCAGCTTTGCTATTATTATATTAAATTATGAATGGCCACATCAAAATTCAAGCACCCCGAGATGACACTGATGGAAAAAATATCTTCGCTAACTCTAAACTAATCTAAACTTGTTTGTTTGTTTGTTTTTTTTTTTTACAACAAAATAAATTGTATTCATCTTAAAACTATACAAAGAATATTGTAATATCAATAAAAAAGCAGGAAATACAGGCTGAAGGACCCCGGTCGATAGCCGTTTGAATATGTAATTTTTCTCTTATATATTCAATAAAGAACATTTATTATTATTATTATTATTATTAATGGCCATTGTCATCACCGCTCCACTCAAAACACGAAACCTTAAAACCGAGAGATAATCTAAATCGAAATAAAATAATCGAATCGAATTGCCCTGCACCGGCCGATGCGCATTGTTCATCGAGCATCGAGCGATTGTGTATTACATACAACTAATTTCGTATCTCGATTATTCCCATTACTAATTTTCCTTAATACCACTCGTACACTACCACTTACTACTGCTAATTTAGTTCTACTAATTTTCAAAAGCAATAATCGATTATCTTGAGATATTTAAATAATCTACTAATTCGATTATCTATCTCGATTATTCCCATCACTATCCTCCAGCAACAGGGAAAATACATTCTACTATTTGACTTATTCACTACATCTAGTACTACTGCTTCTTATAAAAACTTTACGACAAAAGCCTAAAAGTATTAAAATTCAAATTAGTATGCTATTTACATTTTCTCTTAACGCAAATTTAATAACTCACCCTTTTTAACAAAATGTCGACCATGTGCTCGACCTAACACGTGCTCTATAGCCATACATCCAGCAACCATGCTAACCAGATTTTTCACAAAATCATTAATTTTGGTAAATATGGAAATCCCACCATGACAAAAATATTTCAACAAAACAAACAAAATGTGGATAAAGATTACTTTCACCAATTTTACCAAGCCACACTGCAACAAAGAAAGTACAAAGAACCCCTGTCCTTACTAGACAAGTACGCCTTGCGCAGTACGTACTACGCAGACGAAACGACATAAAAAGAATTGAATTTTCGTGATACCATTCGAAACCGTTCAAAGAAGACCATTAAAAAGTAATCACAAAAATGAATCATTTGAAACATAAAACACAACACAAAATCCGTAATTTGGATAGTAGTCGAGAAGTTCTGTTACAGACGTCCCCTTCAATTAAGACAACCCCGACATAGACTAACCTGTTGATCGGAGATTTGATAAGAAGTGATATAATATTACAATTTAACTATAAAAATTATGCTCTTATTATTTTATTAAAATGAATTTAATTCAAGAAATACTAACTTATTAGAGCAAAATATATTAAGGTAAAATATCCAATCGAGATACTACGAACAGCAACTCTTCAGTGAGTGATATTCGGTTAAAGAACTGAATCAAACTCTGCCAATCAGCTGATTACCCTTGAATCAATAGCTCTCATTTCCTATAACCTACTATTTTTTTTTGCCTCTATTAACATAAAGGCAGAGAAGGTAAGTGATACATTGAACTAGTCATTTTCATATACTGAACTACTTAAGTTATGGTTATATTATAGGTTTGTTTATCGTTCCTATTTATTCCACATTCCACACTATGTATGAGAACTAGCAAATTACAAGGAATAATAATGTACCACACAACACTGTGATTCATGCAGGTAATGTACTTATTTATATATTTTACTTGAAGCATTTTTATTAAAATTTATGTTTATTTCTAGACACAAGTTAGCTGGACGACAGTCGATAAATGTGACAATTTTATTAAGCAAATTTAAGAATCAAAAGGATTACTAAAGTATGCAAATGGAAATGAATATAAATACTATTAATATATGACAACACATTATTAACACAAGACCTTTTATTTATTTATTTTCCAAATGATATCCTTTAAATAATGAACTACCTAAAGTTAACGTATACATTTAGTGATTAAATTTTTATGATTAAACATCTAACAATGCTGTGTTTACACATACACTCCTTCAGCCAAAATGACACGTTATATTACATCTAACTTGACAAAAGCAACCGTAACAATGTAGCAGCTTTAAGCCACTTAATTTTACGTTGTTTTGTTTTGATACTGTCTCTAAAACTATACCAAGTATATTTTTGGATGTATTATTGCATATTGGGATAAAACACCCTTTATTCTTTAATATAAAACGTTAAAATATTGCAAAATAACTTGCAATTATAATAAACAACGACGTTTGAGAAAACACCGAATTATGTCCGTAATGCATACAATCATAACAAGAAAAATAGTCACATGTTCTGTCGTTCTCGTAATGTCATTTTACACTAGGTGTAAGTTATTGTCTAAGGTGTTGTGTACAGGGTCATTCATCATAAATGTCTCCCCCTGTCCAACTTGGTTTATAATAATTTTTTAGCAAGTTATTATGCGTCTTATTGAGGAAATAATGACATCCAAATCTAACCGTATACAGGGTGTTACTTGATTTTTTAAATGGAACCACTCTGTATCTAACCCGAGAATTGTAATCCTTACTTTTCTCTGATTTCAAGAATATAATATTTCATTTGGCTATCTTCTATAGTTTCTCTAATATTTACAAGAACGTCGATAATTTATAAAATACAAACTGACGAGAAATTTTTAAGTAGGCATTGAAAACAATAAAACACCCAAATGTCAGTCTGAAGTATCACAGCAATTTTATATTATCGAAAGAGAAAGTTTATTGTCATCGATAAAAAATGTCCTATTATAGCAATGATGTCAGATTAGATATATTAACTGTATATCTCAGTAATAATAAAAACGTTAGATCTTCAGTGAAAGAGTACAGGAGACTATACCCCAACCGTCCCATTCAAAGTCGGAAAACTTTTCAACCCATATTGTTCAAGATGAGTGATACAAAGACACTAGAAAACAAGAAAAATATTAGGAATAATGAC
This sequence comes from Stenurella melanura, assembly GCA_963583905.1. NCBI lineage: Eukaryota > Metazoa > Arthropoda > Insecta > Coleoptera > Cerambycidae > Stenurella > Stenurella melanura. The sequence goes on from OY757315.1 coordinate 95,303,863, forward strand.
GAAAACCGTGAGTTGAATATTTATTGTATTTTGACGAAGAAATTCTTCAGCGATTGTTCAAGAGATTTAGATATCTCCTATTCAATGGCATGAACTCTTCACAAATATAAATATAAAGATCGAAAACCAAGTGTATTACAGAAGCACAGAGAATATCTACTAATTTTCAATCATATTTTTTGGATCGATGAGGTATCATTCAGCACATCTGGAATAAATAATAGAAAGAATAATCATTACTGGGCACTGGTAAATATCCAAATAGTGAAAGAAATCCAGTTCTAAGGCCGCAGAATTTTAAGTTTGTGGGCTGGCATAATAGTCTGGGTGCCCACGTACAAAAAATTAATTTATACATATCCACTTGTAACTTCTTGTATGGCTTAATTGCGCCTAATCTACAACTTTCTTCCTCTGCGAAAATTATCGAAAAAGCGGCGTTCCCCCTCCACTTCTTCCGAATAATTTCCACGCGTCGTACTGGAAAATCGGGAAACTATTTTGTCGCAAAATTCTAAAATTGGATTCTACATGTTACTATTAAGCAATCTTGAAAAAAAGCAGCTAGTTATCGATAAATTTGTAAAAATTGTTAATTCGGAATTTTTATAAAAGATTTTATGTAGTCTCATCAAAAGAAATTAAATTTATTATGTATCAATAATTACAAAAAGTGCCTTCCCGGCACTCCACTCCGGACTCGGTCATCTATCTGCGGCGCCAAATGCCATGGATGTCGGAGAGCTGGTCGGAAGGGTAGAGGTAATTAAAATAATTCAAGGTGTTTCATCGTTTTCAATGTCTACTTACAATTTTCTCATGTTTCGAAAAAACTATAGAAGATAGCCATGGGAAACATTTCTGAAATCAGAGAAAAATGAGAATTATGACTCTCGAGTTAGATACAGGATGTCCATTTAAAAAAATCTTTGGTAGATACGGACGTCATTATTTTCTCAATATGACGCATAAAAACTTGGTAAAAAATGATTTAATTTGGTTTTTGTCAAGCCCCTAAAACTTTGAAATGTAGGCAATCAACACAGCTCCGACTTCAATACCACGACGACAAGACCGATTTCCTACATATTAGGCTCGAAGTTGCTCCATTACAGACTGGCGTAAGTCCGAAAGTAATTAGAACATTTCATTAAATTCGCTAAAATAATTATAAAGCATAGTCACATCTAAATTGAATTTTGCACACATATTCGTACAACCTTGATCTAGTATTGCGTTCAAGCCACAATTCGATAACTTGCTAGGTATTGCCTCGAGGGCATCAAAAAGGGGCTCAGTGAAAGGATTACATAATTCAGGTAAAACTGTGATCCAATTGCACGTGAGTGGGCTCTAAAGAAACCTAACGACGTCCTCGCACACATGCAAGGCGTCATATACATGTGGATGAAGCTCGCGGCCATAGTTTAGGGTAAACACCTGAGAGTGGCCCACGAAGCGGCATCTAATTTAATAATTAATCACGGCCAGGCCTCTTACAGCATAGCTGCCTAAATTACAAAGCACATAGCCTCAAATACATCTTAGCACTACAAAATGAAGAAGAGTTAACCATAATAATTGAAAAGCAGAAACTAGAAATCAGTAATTTGATAAAGACTGTAAATGAATATAAAAAAATGATAAGAAATAATGAGATAAAAAACGTGGCAACTCAGCCTTACAGAGCTCCTCAATGAAGGTACGGCTGTTATGACAGAATTTGATGACTATTGCTGCAGAAATAATCTCATATTAAACCTCGAGAAAATTGTGTGCATGTATTTCTCACAAAGAAAATCTTTACCTTCCAACACTCAGTTGAATTTTAACAACATGACCCTGCTATTTAGCCCGGATACAAAATGTTTAGGTTTTTCAATAGATATATCCTACAATATTATAATGTGGGAACATGCAAAAAATTTGCAGCAAGTTTTTGTCTGTCAAAAGCGCATAATTAGATTAATGTTTAATCTTGATTTCACCACATCATGTAAAAACTCTTTTAAAAGTCACAGAATATTAACGATACCATCCATATATCTTTTTTCTTTATTAAAGTACATTAAAAGTAACATTGACCACTTCAAAACTGTTGCAAGTTACCATAATTATAATACTCGTCATGATGACTTATTAGCTCTGCCCTATCATAATACCTCTCATTTTGAAAAATCATCTCATTTCTCTGGTATCAGTTTTTACAACAAATTACCAAGTGTGATTAAAGGTATGGTTTCTCTCACGCGATTTTCGGGTGCCGTTGGCGGCTGCGACTGACCGCTTCGACTGCTATACATGTAATTAGATGAGAGTGTTTTCTTTCACGCCATCAGTCGCGGCGTCTCAAACGGCTGACGGCAGCGACTGTGACCCAAGCGCTCAGCAAGCAGTCAAATCGCAACGGTTGAAGCGTTAGTGCATAAGTTTTAAGGTTTAAGAACATGGCACCAAAATTTACAACAGAGGAGGATGATGTTCTGCTTGAAAGTGTTCGGAAATTTAAAGTTATTTATGACCATGAAGATAAGGATTACAAGGATTATTTCATAAAGGCTAATATTTGGTCCCAGATTGCCACAAAAGTTGGAAGAAATGGTAAGTAGACACCATTAGAAACATATGTTTTATTTAAGTATCATTTCAATTTAGCCAAATGTAACAAAAGAAAACATTTAATATTATAAAAATACATTTTCTCGGCTAATTAAACAATACATCATTTGATTTAAGTAATATCTTTTATTTCTCGCTAGAAATTCTTGATGTACGTGCATTTTGCCACTGCACTGTCCCCTCATTATTAACAAAGTCTGCGAAACCATTCCTAACAGTAAAAGCGATTTTATTAGCGTTCCCTCCAGTTCTTCTTAAAGGATAAACATGCTTTGGAACATCGACAGTGGGGTCATAATGATAATGTGGTCTTCCATTTTTTTCCAAATAGCCATCCCTTAATAAATTGTGTAAACAGCAAGCTGCTATTATTAAGTCATCACATGTTTCTGGATTAACGGCTATGTGACTATAAAAAACTCGAAAAACTTGGCTTAACAGTCCAAAAGCATTTTCAGATACACGATGAGCCCGACTTAATCTATAGTTAAAGATGGTTTCTCTTTTTACCTGCCGTGGTTTTTTAGCAAATGGTTTCATAATATGTGTATGCAGACAAAATGCTTCATCTCCAAGAATGACATAAGGCAGACTCTTCTGTGAATTTGGAAGTCTTCTATCATGAGGGAATCTCTCCCGAAAGTATCTTCTTACCAATATTAGATTTATCAAATATACCACTATCACCTTCTTTTCCATATGATCCAACATCTATTGTTATAAATTTATAACTAGCATCGACAATAGCAAACAAAACAATTGAAAAATATTTCTTGTAGTTAATGAACAAAGAGTCGGTGTTCTGTGGGCAAAAAATTCGAATATGTTTGCCATCTACGGCGCCTACGCAATTAGGAAAATCCCATCTGTGCCAAAATTCCTCTGCAGTTCTTTTAAAATCTATCTCTGTTGGTGTATGTAAAAATAAAAGTACTAGATGTTTACACATTACCTTTAGAGTCTCTTTCACAATAGTACTGATGTAAGAATGTGAAATGCGGAAAGCAAATGCAAGTGATCGAAATGATTCGCCTGTTGCAAAGAACCTGAAAAATTTTAAATCATTAAATTCATAATATTAGATCACGCAATCTATTTACTTAACAAACAGTGATCGGAATTTTGGGTTTAATTTCAGGTGCGTAGTTAACAGGAATTTATTAAAATATGCTAAAATATGCATATATTTTAGTTCACTGAAAAATTAATTAATTTTTATTTATTTTTCCTATAATATAATAATATTAAAGTATAACTACATGCCAGTATGTATTAAATTTGTATTACTTGTATACTTGCAGTTGAAGATTGTAAGGCACGATGGAAAAATATTAAGGATAATTACGAGCGACATAAAAGGAAACAGAATTTAAGTACCGGATCGGCCGCATCAGCCCGACAGCCAACTTGATGTTTGTACCGAAAACTGAATTTTTTGCAATCAGTTAAAAATGAAAGACGGTAATTTTTTTGCAAATCGTATTTTACAGTTTGAACTAATTTTCCGTTCTCTCTCGTTAGTTGCAGAAGCAATGTGGAAAAAACCAATGTGGAAAAAAGCGACGATGGATTTCAGACTGAAGATGACGCTCATGACTGTCCTGATTCTGAGACTGAAGAAACCTACCCTGAATATTCTGAAAACACTAATGATTTTAATGATTCTGAAATATTAGGATTTCCTGAAAGCTCATCAATGAAGGGAAAAAATAAAAGAAGCTTTTCTAATAACTCATCGACATCAAAAAAATTAAGACTAAACACTACGGAAGACGAAATACGCAGTGTGACTCCTGATACACAATCATCATCACGAAGTACTCCAATACCTTCTTCAACATTACACAGGCAGTATGGGGCGCGAAAATTAAAAATAATGGAAACTTTACAGTCACGGTCCCAAGAAAGAATGGAAATATTAAAGGAGATAAGCAAACATCAAGAGAACATCAAAGTTACAGAAGACGACGACATTGACTTATTCATGAAAAGCGTATCAGTAACTATGAAGAAATTACCAGCTCATTTTGTAGCTACTGCAAAAATGAAAATTCTTACTGCAGTTACTGAACTCGAGTTAGCCGCGGCATCTGGATTGACCCAAAATACTGGCACAACAACAGCAATTCCTCAAACGGTGTATTCATGTTCATTCTCTCCAGTTACAACTGTCCCTACCGCAGGTTTGGAAAATGTATCTACTATGACTTCACCTACAACTGACGACGTAACTTATTTTTATCTGTAGTTACTATTAAATAATAATAAAATCGTTTCCTATAATGTAGTACTTTAATTTTTTTAGAACATCAATGTAAAACTGACTTGCACAAACTCATGGTAATGCTAAAATATTCTTGAGTGCATAATACATACCTTAACGTTACAGCAAATCTCTCTTTAGGCCCAATAGGATCAGGAAAACGATGGCTACCAGGTATTTTTAGATCTTCTGCTATTATATTTAGTACAAAATCAAACTGTTCAATGTTTAATCGAAAAAATTCTCGAAACTTGGTTACGTTGTGAAGCAAATGTCTCTCAATTAATAAATTGTAAATGTCTTCTTCAGGTCGTGATATAAACATCTTGTCGACTTCATCGTTGGGTAGGAGCATTTCCAGTATTTCATCTTCAACTTCCTCTTCTAAAATCATTAACGCAGCAAGATTTTTAAAGTCCATGACAGTACGTTCTCTATGAATATTAACACTAGACTAAAACCAAATTCCAATATACGCGCACCGCAAATCGCATGAGACAATACACTGTAAACACACCGCCAATCGCGCGGCTCAATCGCAGCCATCAACAGCGATCGAAAATCGTGTGAGAGAAACCATACCTTAAGGAGGTCAACAATTTTAACAAATATAAATCTAGTCTCAAACAACTTTTACTTAGGAATGTATATATTCGTTATAATAAATTTTAATCTGTATTTGTGTCATATTTGTTGTTTATTGTGTTTTATATTTACTACGTACTGTCCCGTATTGCATACTGAATTATGTTTTTTTTTTCTTATTGTCATTCACATCTGTATTGTAACAGCCTAAGTGATTATATATAAATAAACAAACTGAAGGAAGAACTTTTCATAAAAAAGGTAAACAAACACTATTGGAATTAGGAAACAAAGAATTAAGTAACACCGAAAAATATTTGGTAAAGAAAAGCAGTGAGACTATTATGAGTTCACATGAACAAATAAATAAAAATGTAAGCGTTACATGCCCGCTACACCAGAAGTTAAAAACATATAAACAATCATTACTGGAAATAGGAAACGCAGAATTGGAAAGTGGGGGATGTGAGGAAATTAATATTGACATGGAGCTAGGCAACGAAATAAATAAGACAGTAAAAGCTGTACATTCTATGAAAATAGCCATAAAACAGAACAAATTAATACTACTCGAACTAATGACAATAATAATCACAGGATAATAAAACCCGCAGTAAAATCAAGGAGCTAGAGGAAAAGGACATCAGTGAAAAGGCTAGAGAGGAAAAAAGTAAAAAATGAGGGGAAGAATTAAAGAGAAAAGTGTTGATAATTGGAGACAAAGGCGGAAAAAACTGTGCTATAACATTAAGATTAAGAACACTAATGGACGAAGACAGGGACAGGGTAATTAGTTTCATGTCATTAAAAAAAAAACTGGTGGTAGGGAACGACAAGACTAACAAAAAAACCTTATATAACATGGGGTCTAAAGCTCATAGTTTTGGAGAAAAAAAAATAAACAAAAATTTCGCAAATTTTCAATAAAATCTTTTGAGAACTGCTGGAATATTGAGGTAGGTTAGATCGTCGCGCGTGTTTTTGCCTTATACTCTGACTCGCCCTTATGCAATATTTTGGTTACTGTGGGTGTTTTGTTAGGAACACACGTCCAACCCGCCCCCGCTGTTCATTGTTTTTGTTATTTTTGAATTTCGGGTCACTGTGTATTTATAGTTAAGATTTATTTTATTGACTTTACCGTTCAAGTCATTAAAGTCTTGATTACATACAGACACAACTTACTTGTTCGTTCTTTTTGTATTCCGTTTTGGATTTTGGACCAAGTTTTTCTTTTATTTTTCTTTATTGACAACGTTAGTCGATAGTTTATTGTTTAGTGTTGAACGGAGTACGTATGTCCTTAATTCACAGACTTCGAATAATTTACTTAGGTGGTAAGCTTTTAACCCAGGACACTCATTTATGTTACAAACGTTAATAAATCACATTTAAATATTCTAAATTATTTATTTATTTATTTATTAAACGGGGTTGCCCCCAATTGTACAAATAAACTGAAAGAAACATACAAAAATGTATAAAACAATTAAATATAACAGAAATAGTACAAATATAATATTACATCACATTAACTATTACACAAATATTTTTTAACAACATTAAGACTGACATGAAAAAAATCCAAATTAATTTCGTTACAAATAGTCATCATTCTATTAATAGGACTATTCATCCCATATAGAGTTCTGTGATGTTCCAGAGCAAAGCTGTAGATCGTGCGAAGTTGTCTTTGTGGAGTATGAAAGTTTAGTAATGCTAACAAGTCAGGACAGTCAATGTAATTATTACACAATTTATAGAATAGGATAACATCGGTATGGTATCTACGTTTCTCAAGACTTTGGATGTTTAACCTTGTCAATATAAAGTCATATGCCATTAATTCACTTGGTATACCCATTTTGAAAGAGATAAAGCGTAAAAAACGTTTTTGGACCCTTTCTACTTTATTCACCTGTGTTTGAAAATAAGGTGCCCATACACTGCTACAATTTTCCACACATGATCTAACGTAACTAATATATAAGGTTTTAATTGCGCTTATATTTGTGAAATCTTTAGTACTTCTCTTAATAAAACCGAGAGTCTTCAGGGCCTTGTTGCATATGTAATCTATATGGTATTGGAAATTTAGTTTAGTATCGAAATATATTCCTAAGTCTCTTATTAAGTTAACGTTTTCAATTAATGCATTTCTAATAAAGTATAAATTGGGTGAGTTATGGTTACCTTTATAAAATTGTATGTATTTACATTTTTCAGTATTCAACACCATATTTTTCTTAGAACACCAGACGTCAAACCGATCAAGGTCTTCCTGTAGTTCTAGGGATGATAAACTATCCTTTATTTCATGTACTATCTTTAAGTCATCGGCATATAGAATTACCATACTATGCACAAAACAGTTCTCTACATCGTTTATGAAAAGGTTAAACAACAATGGAGCTAAGTGTGCCCCTTGCGGTACTCCAGAGGTGACTTTTATTATAGTGGAGTAAAAATTTTTGATTTTTACTGTTTGTGTCCGATTATTCAGATACGACTGCAGCCATGATAATAACTTACCACTGATATATTGAGAAAGCACATCTATTAAGAGCAAATGATCTACTTTGTCAAATGCCTTGGAGAAATCTGTATAGATTGCATCTACACAGTTTCCTTTCTCCAGGGCACTGACAATATAGTTTTCATATAGTAATAAATTAGTACTGATCGAACGCCCTTGAGAAAAACCATGTTGGTTAGTACTGATAACGTTTTTCAATTGGATTTTTAGATAGTCATTAACTAAGGACTCTAAGATTTTTGGAATGTGGGAGTCTTTATCGCCTGCTTTTTTATATATGGGAACTACATAGGATTTTTTCCAAACTTCTGGAAATATTCCAGAGGACACTGATTTATTAAACAAAATCCACAATGGCCTAGACAAAGCAAACACACAATTTTTTAAGAAATGAGCTGGTATTTCATCAGGTCCAGGGCCCTTTTTAATATCGATTTTGTTTAATTTCTCTAAAACCTCTATAATTCCTATATACAATCCATTAATATTAATAGATGTGAGACTGTGGTCTAAAAACTTTACTATCAACAGGGTCATTATAAACTGAAGAAAAATGTTTTGCAAATAAATTTGCAATTGATTCTCCATCAGAGGCCACTTCATCATAATAGTTCAAAGATTTAGGAATATCATCTTCTTTCTGTTTAATACGTATATAATCCCAAAAACATCTCGGGTCAGACATAATACTATTTTCAACTTTATTGATATAATTATTATAACAGATTTCCGATTGCTCTTTACACAAAGCTCTTAGTTGACTAAATGTGTTGTAGTCATCTTGAGATTTTGATCTTTTGTATTTTTTATGTGCACTTCGCTTTGCTTTTATATTTTGCTTTAATTTTGCATCAAACCATATGGGAAATTTAAAATTACTTTTTAATTTGATTTTGGGAACAAAAATGTCAATACACCGGTACAGATATACATAAAATAAATCAACAGCACTCTCAATGTCTGCTTGAAGGATGTCATCCCAGTCTAAGTTTAAAAAAAAGTTATTAATAGCATTGTAATCACAGTTCTTGATGTCATAAACAAACTCCTCATAATCCAAACTCTGGACTGGCACATCACATTGAACATAAATATTTAATGCTGGGTGATGTCTGTCACATTTAACTAGAGCTTCGTTTGCACATGTAATATTAATCTTAGAGCTGGTAGAAAAAACTAGATCTAATATAACATTATTAGTGTTAGCAATATTATTATGTTGATACAAATTCAGATAAGAAAAAGATTCTAATAGACTTTCGGCAGCCAGGTTATGACTTGAAGTAGAAAAACCAAGATGGTCATTGCACCAGGTTATACCAGGTAGATTATAATCACCTACTGTGAGTATTAGCGAATCACTAAATTCAGTGGCCATGTGTTCGGTAGCATCACAATGTAACTGATAACTCTCTTGACTAGATTGCGGCGGTATGTACACTGCACATAAAATTAAATTCTGTTTCCCCAAGTTAATCGATAACTATAATTCTTCAAATTTTTTTTGAGCAATACCATAATTGTAGGTGATGGTATGAGCACGAAATTTCTTATGGACAGCCACTAAGACACCTCCACCACGCATCTTCCCTGTGGCTTCCAGGTCACGGTCTCTTCTTAGAACATTGTAGTTAATGAACCCCAGTTCAGAACTGTGAATATCTGTTGATAAGGATGTTTCCGTAATAATTAATATGTCATTATTAATAATAGGTATATTCTTAACAAGTTCAGGTATTTTTGTACGCAGGCCATTAACATTTTGGTAATATATAGTTATTCCTTCTATTTTATAAACTGATTGTTGACAATTTTCCGAAAATTTGTATCAGTGGCATTGACCCGCCCATTATCTACATCTTGACTCTCTGCTTTTTCTGTACCTTGCTCCCAATTTTGCTGTACAGCTGGAATTGCTGCTAGTTTCCTTTTAAAATTAAATCTCCTGAAGATTGTTCCATCTGGCCAAAAATCGGTAGAGTTTATCAGACCGAAATATTGATAATTGACTCCAACCTTAAAGGAGTTTAAGTGCCCCACTGTATTTAATTGTTCAACTATCAGGTGGTCCTCATTTTTTATTGATGCCTTTGTATTTATATATTTTCTAACAATTTCAGTATTTACCTCTTTCTTAACTTTACCTATATATAACCACATTTTACTTGGAGAACTCTTAAATAATTCTTTATCAGGTAAAATTGCAGTCCCTCTATTAACTCTAGATATGTTCTGCCTTTTGTATGAGACTGTTTTGAACTTTTCTTCTGATTCTGATGACGCAAGAGCATTATTTACAGCAGTTCTAACCTGAGAGGCAGAAATCTGAGCATAAGTTCTTTCTGGTTCTGATGACGCAAGAGTATTATTTACAGCAGTTCTTACCTGGGAGGCAGAACTCTGAGCATAAGTTGTTGTCCCTACTTTTGTCCCATTTTCATCATTGAGGAGTTGGTTGCCTACTTTAATGTTGTCTTGGATAAGTAAATTCATGTTCATCTTATCTCCTCTTTTTTGTAGTGAAGAGTTTTTGTTTAAAGTAGAATGCTTTTTCTCATCCTTTTTATCTTTTAACATATCAATTAGTTGTTCCTGATATTTTATAATATTTCTTAATTCACAAATTACTGTATTTCTCTCTTCTAATAATTGTTTTAAATAAATTACTTCTAACTGACAATCTTTAGGAGCATCAGTCAGTGTTATATCATCCTCTTGTGGATTAGACTGATTACTGTTTTTTCTACAGCAATCAACAATCCCTCTACCAGTTATTTCTAATCCAACAACTCTAGTTGCACAAGAGTTGTGGTACATTTTCTTACAAGCACTACATTTGACACCACTAGCTGCAACACTTTTACAGAAAGCACACTGATTTTTGCTATTTTCTTCACTTTTATTGTCAGAGAGCTCTGAGCAAACCACCTGCCCAGTAGCCATCTTGATTTCATAAAAAATTATAAACATTAATCCAATATTTTGTTCCAAATTAAAAGACACACATGTAAAGAAATGCTCTGTTTAAACTTCTATGGCCATTATTTGCTTGCAGTTGTGCAGGAAATGATAACGAATTATTTACCTCTTTATAATTGCCTCAGTTCAGTTGAGGCGGTACATCAAAGGGGGTCGATGATCCAAGGCCTTTGCTTTGACACCGCGTGTGACACCGAGGACTGCACTTTTTTATGACAATTTAAAAGTTGTATAATTGGGAACTACAAGTCCATTGACCAAGAAAAGCAGTGGTTCTCAATTATTTTCTACACTAATGTTAAAACAAAATTTAAAATAAAAATGTTGACGCAGGTCAGTTTTTTCCAAAGTGCCCCTAGAGGGAAAAGTCATAAAGGTTTTTTGTTTGTCTAGTCGGTCACCATTACCAGTTTTTTTAATGACATGAAACTGATTACACCCTGTATGCAGTAGAAAGTATTATAAAACCTGGAGCAGATCTTTATGAAATATCCAAAACTATTTTTAGTGCAACATTGACTATGGTTTAAATGATCATGTATTACTTATATTTAATGTTAATAACATGAACTTAAAAACTATAAATAACTGTCTAAAATACATAATTAATGTAGGTAAATTTACTAATCTTATATTAAGTAGAGTATGATTCTAGTTTAAAAAACCAGATCGAAGCTAGGAATAAAATATACTATTATATACAAGACTTTGGTAATAGAAATCTAAATGTCTCAGTTAAGGTAATAGACAACGTCAAATATAGAAAAATATTTAGACACACTAAATTAAGCCTATGTAAGTGTTTCAAAATGTATATTTTAACTAAGGTTTCATTAAAAACAAATATAGTAATTAGGAATATCCACTAACAAAGCATTATTTCCAAAAATCATTAACAGAAAGTACAGATAATATAGATCTCACTAAGGAAACACCAAAAATTGTAGATTTATCTGAAAATAATAATTTTTTAGAATTAACACTAATAAGAAACATTTTAAGGTAACACACAAGGTATTAGTAACAAACTCGGCGAGGTTGAAGCCTTTTTATCTGACGTAAATTGTGATATCTTCTGTGTTTCGGAACACTGGTCAAAAGAAGAGGAAACTCAATCTCTTGAAATTCCTGGTTTTGTTCAAGGAGATTTTTATTGTAGGAAAACTTATAGATATGGTGGAGTAGGCATATATATTAAGGAACAATATAAATACACAGTTTTAAATTACATTGATAAGCACTTAGCACTTAGAATGTGTAGGTGTTAAAGTTTTTTTAGACAAATCCAATTATATTATAGTTCTAAGTCTATATAGGCGTCCGGATGTGGATATAAATGTATTCTTGGAAAATATTAACAATGTTCTTAATTATATAACAAATAGAAACTTACAAAAGCATTTTGTTACCTGTGGGGATTTTAATATAGATTTCTTAAAGGCCTCAAAAAATCTGACTGATCTACTACATAATTTAAATTCCTACTATTTTACACCAACTATTAAAGAACCCACTAGACTAACAAACTGTCTAGACAACATTACTTTTACTAAATTATCACAAAAATTTGGCCTTGAGGCTCTGAATCAATAAAATTACTATAAATTATGACAAAATGTTCAAAGTAGCATAAAAGAAATCAATATTAAAATATGAAATCAAAAAATAATTAAATAAGAAAATTTAAAATTTTGGAGATGATCTCCATACTATTACAAAAATTAATTTAAAAACAATTGACTTTACGTCTCATATTTTAACAAATTCAATTAGTATACTAGTCGTGAAATGAGATCATCTAATAAAGAATTTTAGAGCGACCCTAAATACAAAAAAAATATATGTAAGTATATAATATAGTATTAAACTACTGTCAAAAGTTAGTAAGTAAGTAAGTAAGTAAGTACTTTATTGATGCTTTCATGCCTTTTGGCACTTACACAGGTCACATGGAGAAATCGTCATTGTAATACATAATATGAATATCACAAACATTAAAGTGGAACTTTAAAATAAAAACTTACAAATTAATTAAAATTAAAATATTACAAATAAAACTTAAAGTAATAGTAATTAAAATCTAAGACAGATCAGAAATATCACAGTCTAGAAATTCAGTGAAATTATAAAAGGCTTTGGAGATTAAAAATTTTTTGATCCTCTGCTTAAAATGCTGTAAAGGCAAGTCTTTAATTTTTTGTGGCAATTTATTAAAAAATTTTATGGCCCAGTAGTTTGGCCCATTTTGGCACCTCTTCAAACGGCAATACTTAACAATTAGATTAGATTTATTTCTCGTGCAATAATTATGTACAGAATCATATGTATCATATAGGACCGAGTTTCTTTTAATGTATAATAAGTTTTCTAAAATATATATAGAAGGAAAAGTTAAAATTTCATGATTTATGAATGAGTTCTTGCAGTCATCTCTATACTTGAGAGCATCCAGAATCCTTATTGCTTTTCTTTGCAGATTGAAAACTCTGTGACAATCTGCAGCATGTCCCCAAGCGAGAATAGCATATGAAATATTCGAATGACAGAGTGCAAAGTAAGCAGTTCTTAGTGTGTCAGTTGAGACACAGTTTGCTAGATTGCGTAAAATAAATATGTTGCTACTTAGTTTTTTTGAGAGATAATTCATATGCTCTTCCCATTTTAGTTTTGGGTCAAGATGAATGCCTAAAAATTTCACACTATTCTGCGGGATAACAGCAGTCTCAACATCTCTCAAAGTAAATATCATGTTCTGAGTTTTCGATTTGTTCAGAAATAGCTCGTTAGAGTTAAACCATTTTTTTGCTTTTGATTGTGCCTCACATGACCTTGCTACAACGTCATTGAGGTTATTAGCTGTTGAACATATTGTTGTGTCATCTGCAAATAGGATATAATTCTCCATGTTTTCACAAAGAGGGAGGTCGTTGATAAATATTAAAAATAGCAGAGGTCCTAATACAGACCCCTGCGGGACTCCCACAGTAAGCTGCCTCTTTGCAGATAGCGCATTACCTACCCTAACCCTCTGATACCTATCATCAAGGTAAGATTTCAATAACTGAATGCTACAATCCCCATTATAGTATTTCAGTTTTTTTATAAGAAGTTCATGTGAGACACAATCAAATGCTTTACTTAAATCACAGAAAGTTATTGATGTGTAATTGAGATTTTCAAAGCCTTCCAATATTTTTGTAGATAGTTCTAATATTCCCGAAACAGTGTTGCGGTTTTTTCGAAATCCGAACTGGCTACTTGTGAATAAGTTGTTACTCTCAAAATAGTGTGCCACTCTGTTTGCAATACATTTTTCTAGTATTTTTGATATTATTGGCAATAAGGAGATTGGTCTATAATTTGACACTTCCTTCGTATCACCCTTCTTAAAAATGGGTATGACTAATGCCTGCTTTAAGATGGAGGGGAACTTGCCTTCTTTAATGCATAAATTTATTAACTTAGTCAGGGGTATTATTATTAAATTTTTAATAGATTTTATGATGTCAACATTGAACCCATAGATATCCCGACTGCGTTTATTTTTTAAAGAATTAATTATATCACGTACTTCTATATAGGTAACCTCACTGAAGCAGAATTTTTCACCAGGAACAGATATACTTTCTGCTTTAGTCAGGGGAGCTGTATCTGTATGTTCTATGTCTTTGTGTAAATTGTGAGCAATGCTAACAAAGAAGTTGTTATAGGTATCTGGTGTAGTGATACCAGCTTCAACACTTTTTGAAGGGATACCTCTGTGGTTATTAATAATGTTCCACATACATTTAGTAGAATTTTTTGATTGTTTAATATAATGATTGTTTGCATTTTTTTTGGCAGTAGCAATAGCCACCGTGTAATTTTGTTTTAAAATGTTCTTTTCTCTAAGTATTTCCTGTGTTGGATATCGTTTATATAAATCACTTAGGAAGTGAAGCTGTTCTCGCATGTTTTTTAGTGTGTCATTGAACCAATTTACACTATTTGGCCGATTTTTTTTGACTATATATGTTTTTTCAGGAAAAGCTTGATGGTATGCATTTTGCAGATGTTCTATAAAAATGCGGAATTTATTATCGCTGTCTAAATTTGTATCCTGAATAAATTCCCAGGATATATTCTCCACTGAATTGAAAAATATTTGCTTTCCATGCCTCGTTATAGGTCTACACGTTCTTTTATCTAGTTTGGTATTATTTGTTGAGTTTGCCGTTACCTCAAATTGTACAAATTGCCCTTGATGATCTGATAGATTGGTTTCAAAAGTGTTTGCACGACAAGAATCAAGGTTAAAGTTTAAAAATATATTGTCTATGCAATTATCTTTCCTAGTTTTACTTAAAATTGTTTGTTCAAGTCCAAATGTTTTTAGCATATCACATAATAATAAATTTTGTTTTTCGTTAGTACCAAAATGAACATTGAAGTCCCCTGCTAACACGATATTTTTTTCGGACCCTACTTTTTTGAGGACCTCTTCAAGAACGTTTAAAAAGGTGTCAAAATTGCCTGTTGGTGAACGATATACTGATAATACATAGATATTATAACGTTTTATATATATACCACAGAGTTCGGCATGTTTTTCAATGCTAGAGTTGTTTATATAATTTAATGGGTTTATTTCAAGCAGGGGATCAGTCAAAATGGCTGTTCCTCCACCTTTATTTCTTAGCCTACAAAAGGATGACACAACAGTATAATCATTCATATGTAATAAATTTATTTCAGTGTCTTTAAGAAAGTGTTCCGAGACACAACATACGTTAAAAGGTTTATCAGAAAAGAAAGCTTCGAATTCATTAATTTTGTTCCTAATTGATTGCACGTTAATTTGAAATACCTTGAAATTTTCTGTTTTCTTTCTTGAAAAGTTTATTCTGTTTTCATTGTTATTACTAGTAACTGTCAATTCTTGTTGTTCTTCATTTGATTGTCCCGAAAATTTTCATTGTTTAATCTCCGGCGTGGAGTATACTCATCCACAATTATGCCTTCCGGCCAGAAATCTAACGATATGATTTGTCTCTTCATTTGTAACGGTACTCCAAGCTTAAAAGATAATACCTTTGGGTTAGGCCTTTTTGTTATGACCTCGCATACATATTTGCTTTCATGCTCTTTATCCAAACAGTTAATTATATCTTGAGGGGTCACCTCAGGGCTGAAACCTGATAAATAGATCCAAGCTAACCTAGTAATCACCTTTAGTTTTGCCATAGCATTATCAGCTTCAGGTTTTCCAACTGACATTTTATTTTCTAGATTAGATCGATTTTTATTATAACCTTGTTTTCTCTTTTTATTAGTCATAAGTTTCCATGGCTCATTTTTATTTTGATCATTTTCTTCTGAGTGGGTTTCCTTTTCTGTTCCACTTGATGTTGTTGTTTCTGGACTTTTGATATCCAATTGATTGGTGATAGGCGACTTTATCTGTGAAGAAGAGGATTTCACAAGGCCCTTGTTTTTTGGTGTTCTTGGAGGATTGTTACTACTTGTTGTGGCTAATTTCACTGTATTTACTGTTTGATTACTTTGGTTCTGATTATTTTTTGTACTTGCGTTTCTTTGTGGACTTTTTATAGATTTTTTGTTCTCCATTGAATTTGTTGTCATTTCATCAGGACTTTTTTTTTCTAAATATGCGATTTTCTCATGTAATAACATACAATTTTCTTGAAGTAGAGTATTTTTAGTTTCAAGTTCGTGTATTAGGCGTTTTAGATACATATTTTCTACCTGGGTGGCTATTCTTGAATTTGAGGGAGTAGAAAGCGTAAGAGAAAATGACGTATTTCTACTCCCTCATGTAAAGTTTGTATTCTTGAATCAACCAGGGAGACGAAAACACTCCCTGCTAATTCCCTTGCTTTTAGTGAGGGAAAGCAGAAATGAAACATTTTAAAAATAATTTATAGGTTATGGTCGTGCGTGTGAATACCCATCAAATCAATTCTTTTAGATGTGTTTTAGCACGGTTGAGTCTGTACTGTGGTTTTATAAATACGTATAATGGATATCGAAGATTTAGTGGCTATAGAAGTTTTGGGTGATTTAGAAGATGCGGAAGGACAAGATCAAAACGCGAGAAACATTCGAATTTTAGGGAAAACTGATCCCTTCGAATTGTCGGATGAAATTTTGTTCCTGGTATTGAATTTAATATGTTTGTTATATGTATTTAACCACAGTTTTTTCCGATTTAGTATAGTTTGCACAAAATTTTCCACTATACATTTGCGGATTTTTTTCTATATACTTAACTAGTATATCTTTTTGTGTACTAGTCATGTGGCACGATCTTTTTAAATAATCCGTGTTCATTTTATTTTAGTGTCATGTATCTATACCAAAGAATATTTACAATATTAACCGAACGTTTTTTACTACCGTAGATGTTCTTTGCCTACATAATATGCAATAAACAACAAACTAGACACTATGCCGGTAGTTGACAGCTGACAAAAATCAGATATCGGAGAGTTCTGATTGGTTATACTGTAAAGAACAATATGACAACACTGTAGACTTCTCCCTCAAACTTTCACCGGTCCCCCGTCATTCCCTTGGTTCAAGAATACATATTTTTCGAGCGAGGGAATTTCAAGGGAAAGGCGAGGGAATTAATTCCCCGGGGAGTAACATTTTCTCTCGCGCTCAAGAATAGCTACCCTGATATGGCATTCTTACTTCCAGACTTGCACTTTCAGCTTGTATTTCTACTTCCTCTTCATGAATACATGTTGGATTTTTTACTTGGTTTGCTTGTTTTATGCAACTGGGATGAAAGATTTCCTTGCACTTTATACATTTTACAATGTTTACCACACTTTTTTTACACTGTTTGCATATTATATTTTTATTTTTATTCACTTTATCTGACTCTAAACTTTCAGAATCCGCCATGTTATTGGTATAATACCTAAACATAAAATCTAGCAGCAACTGTCCCAAAATGACAAAAAACTACTGCTGGGGCAAGCCACTAACAAGTGATTTTTTATTAACCACATGGTTAACCTCAAATATACTATAGTAATTCGATTAAATGCCAGCTTAAAATTCAATATCAATTCAAAATAATAGGTTTTTTTCTAATGCAATAATAAAAGTTAAACTTTAAACAAAATCTTATAGGATGGCTCTAATAACTCCAAATCTTTTAAGTAAAAGTAAATTTTAGAACAGTCTCACCTCAGCGACGTCGAGACGGAAAGTCAGTTTTCAATTACTGTTAGAGAGATTCTTTTGATATTCAGGTATAGATGTGATGTTTAACAAGTTCAATGCTCTTTAATGTACTCCAGTATAAAGTGCAAAATTGTGAGGAATATTACCAAAATAATTGCTAAAACTTATATCATCAGACAGATAAGCATCACAACAATAAGTTGATGTAATGTGCTAACAATTGTATCGTGTCTTTCAACAGAAAATTGCATAAAACTACATATAAATCCAAAAGTGTTTATCTATTGAAGATAAAAACATCCAACAAAAAATAGAATAAAAACATCAAACATTTATTTCCAATATCATGATCAGGACAGGACTTCAAAATATTTTAAATCCTTAGATGCAAAAAGCAATGGATTGTGTAAACTATAAAGTATGCAATAATAGAAATTTGGAACCTAAACAGTTTTATAATTGTGACAAATGCGCCCGCGTTCAATGTAAAACATGCTCAGAAGTATCTTGAACTGAAGTCAGGGTGCTGGAACTTACCAAACGAAAATTAAAATATTACTGCCCAGAATGTTGGGAAGATTCTGATAAAACACTTCAGGAGAATAAACATCTAGTAGAAGAAAATGCAACTCTAAAAAGTCAATTGTGTGAACTAACTAATATAATAAAAAAATTTGAACATTTAGAAGGTGTACCTTCAATAAATCGCAAAAAATATATACCCAGGCACTAACTGAAATAAGCCAAAACATTTCCGAATTGAAATCAAGCCAACATAATGAGCACTTACAAATAAAAGTTTTGCGGGATAGCAATGTCGACTTAGTAAAACAATTAACAAATAATAAGGACAACCTAACTTTGAATATCGAATCAATCAGAAAGGAAAGTCAAAATCCAGTGCTTAAAAATAAGTCCAATGTTCGAGACGGGAGTACAGAACCTGGTCCACCTATAACCCAAATACCAGCAACTAATTACGATCAAAACATAGCACAAGCTAATTGGACAACAAAGAAAAAGACTTATAAAACGGCTCTTACTGCTAACTTACCACGAACATCAGTAATTAACACTAGAGTTACACTTACCACAGTAACCACTGAAACTAAACAAGTTAGTGAGACAAATAACACTGATGCAACAGATGATGGATTCCGCTCAGCCAGGAGAAGACGGCGGCCTAAAGTTGGAAATGGTGAAGGAAACAACATTTTTCATGGAAGAGAGAATAAAAAGAAAAGAATCTGGTTGTTCATATCTAAAGTAACAGATGATATAACTGAGGAAAACATAAAATGCTACATTGCAGCACAAACAAATACAGAGGAGGATGTTTACGTTAAAAAACTGCAAACGCAATATAAGACTACTGACAATCAATCGTTCATGGTTGGAGTTGCACCTGAATTTAAACAACAAGTTTATGATCCTAGTTTCTGGCCCAAAAATATTACATATGACCGATTTGACTTTAGACTAGGGAAACACTTCCTGGATTACCAACAAAAGGATGTTCAGAATCAAGAAGACATTTCTATACAAGACCCAACAAGTCGACCAAACTCTTTTTTAGGAATGTAAATATATTGGAATCTAGTCAGGGTGTTCACGTGAGTGGTACTTCTGGTATAAACAAAAAAAATATTCATATGAATATACAAAGTTTAAATAATAAATTAAATTTTATTGATGCTTTTCTGTTAGATCAAAAGCCTGATATCATTTTATTTACCGAACATTGGATGTCGGAAGAGAATTTACTTTCTGTTAGCTTAAGTGGTTATCACCTGGTGGCAAAATTCTGCAGAATAAATAAAATACACGGTGGTGTAGGCATTTTTTCTAACTCCCAATACTTAAATGTTTGCAAAGAAATAAAAGAAATAAAATCTCTATCAGTAGAACTGGACATTGAATGTACTGCCATTTCTGTGGATAAGCGGATATGTATTGTGGTGATTTACCGATCTCCAAATGGAAGTTTAGATACGTTTTTTATTCAATTGGGCAGAGAATTAGACACTCTTGTTGGCACATATGTGAATATCATAATATGTGGGGATATTAATATTAATTTTTTGGAAAAGAGCATCACAAAAAAATTGCTATGCGATATACTCGAATCATATGAGGTACTTTCTTTAATAACAGAACCTACGAGATTTTCAAACAGAGGTAATACTACTAGTGCTACTGCTATCGACTATTTAATTACAAACGTTAGAAATAAAATACAATACAGCGTGATGGAGACCGGTTTATCAGACCATTGTGCCCAAATAATAAATTTTACTGACACAAACGTCAACACAAACTTAAATTCTGAACAAAATAAAATATTCACAAGAAAATTCTCAGACGCTAATACAAATGAATTTATACATTTATTAAAAAGGTTTGAATTTCCAAATAATATAGCCTTTAATAATATAGATGATTTCTTTGAAAATTTTTGGGACCATTTTACTTGGGCTTTTGAGGCAGCCTTCCCAAAATCTATGCAAAAAGGTAGAACCCTACACAAAAATTGTAATGCCTGTTATACCCAACAATTAAAAATTGAATCTGAAAATCAAAAAAAATTAAACCATCTTAGAAAACTAAATCAAAATAATAATGAACTACTTACATGAAAAATACAAGAGACAAAAAAGACTATATAATGAAAATATAATAAGAGCCAAAAAGAATTATTATACAAATATTATAAATCGGTCAGACAATAAAACGCGAACTTTATGGGGTATAGTAAATGCAAGATTAAATAGAAACAGGACTCGTCCTGAATTAAAGCTATGTCACGAAAACAATCTAATTTCAAATGACACAGAGATAGCAAATATATTTGGGAATTACTTTGTTTCAATTATAGATAACCAAGTAAAAAGTCATTTTGGCAAAAATATTTCTAACTCCTGCACGACTTTATCGAATCCCACTAATAAATCACTAATCCTTGAATCTATAACGGCAGATGAAGTCAAACACGTTATATTGAATCTAAAAAACAAAAAATCAATGGGATATGATGAGGTGCCAGTCTCCTTACTGAAAAAATGTTGCTCTGAGTTTTCAGAAATCATTGCAACAATAATAAATAAATCCATAGAAATGGGTGAATTTCCAAGTCGTTTGAAACTTTCGGTTGTTATCCCTATTTTTAAAAAAGATGATCCTCTATTAATTCAAAATTATAGGCCTATCTCACTTCTAAGCATTATCTCAAAAAGCATAGAAAAAATTATATGTAACAGAATTACTAAATTTCTTGATGAAAACAGTACCTTCACAAATAATCAACATGGTTTCAGGGAGGGCCGCTCCACTGAAACGGCAATGATAAATTTTATCCAATGTATTAACGATAAAATGGAAAAAAAGGAATACATAGTTGGTTTGTTTTTTGATTTAACTCGAGCCTTTGATAGCCTAAATTTTAATTTCACAATAGAAAAGATATCCAAGCTTGGTATACAAGGACAACTTCAAAAGTGGATACATTCATTTTAAAAAAATCGTAAATTAATAGTGACAGTGAATCAGAAGACATCCAACGACTATAATATAACATCAGGCATCCCCCAGGGCAGCGTCTTAGGTCCCCTAGTTTTCTTGATGCTTATAAACGATCTTCCGGAACACATTCTTGACGGGGAAGTGTTTATGTTCGCCGACGATACTACCATCATAATTTCAAGTGCCAACTTACAGGAATTACACCGCAAAATTAATAACGTTCTCAGTCAATTTGATAGATATTGTCATAAAAATAGACTCATCATTAATTACTCAAAGATGATAGCAATTGAGTTTTATAAACACTCGAGACCCAAAGCAATTAGCTCGAATATCCATCTAGATAATAACTCAGTTGCTTTAAAGAGCCACTATAAATTCCTAGGTACGATGGTCGATGAACATCTAAACTGGAACGAATGTATAGATTCAGTTTGCTCGAAGCTAAACAAACAATTCTATGCGCTCTTGAATCTGAAGACTACTCTAAATAAGGAAGGTCTGTTAACTGCATCTTATGCTCAAGTCTATTCCTCGATTAGCTACAATATAGTCGTTTATGGATTAGCGGTGGGGAGTGATAGGATATTCCTAGCCCAGAAAAGAATTATCCGGCTTATGCATAATCTGGGATATAGAGAGTCATGCAGGCAAACATTTAAGGAAAAAAGATCCTAACACTTACAGGCATTTATTTATTTAAACTGTTAAATTATATCTACTTGAATAAAAACACATTTAAAAAAAGTCAGATGTACACAATTATAACACCAGGAATAATAATGATATTAGATTAGACACTTTTACTTGTATAAGTTATAGAAAATCTGCTAAATATGCCGGCTGTTACTTATTTAATATTTTACCACCTCATATAAAAAATGCAGCGAACCTGACTAGATCCAAATTATTGTTAAAGCAATATCTACATGAAAATACTTTCTACTCGCTAGCACAATTTATTGAGTTTGCACAAAGAGCCTAGTTTTACATTTTTCTTACGTCATTTCAAATATGAGCTGTGTATTATTTTATTCCTAATCAAAATTTTGATATGTAGCATTTGAGTAATTGATTAATTAGTTTTAGTATCTGAATAGTTTGTAATATGTAATGTTCATGTTTGTGATATACCTTTCAATGTATTTTACTTATGTGTTAATGTATGCTTATGATTATTTACTGTTGGTATCTATCCAATGTAAATTGGTTAAAGATCAATAAATTCTATCTATCTATCTATGCTGATCACACATGCTAAGTTGCTTCAAACTTGGAGCCTATTTCAATTATTATAGCACGGTAGCTAAACATGAGTTTTCTGCAACAAATTGAATTTATTCCTAGTACCGGTGCTGAATTGAAGATATTTGGCAACTAATTAAGTAATTGACAGAAAGTTAAAGAAAAACTTGTTACAGATTGCACTTTTGAAAGTATGAATTTAGTTAAGCAACAATAATTTTCTGAGTACCAAAAGGGATTGAAATTACCTCTCAAAAGGTACCAAGACGTATTACTGGCAGTTAACTGTTTGATACTGAACAGAGTTATAATCGCAATACTAAAGCTAAGATAACAAAAATTTAGTTACTAAACGACGCATAAAATGAACATTAATTAATTTCGGACACTACCAAACACAATGTAATATGGATGGAGTAATTAAATTAATTGATGAAGCTTTTGAGAATTCACTGGTTCATTTTAAAATTTAAAAATAATGGCCTAAAAGGAACTTCACCAGAAAAACCAGTGATGCGCCGACGATCTGCAAAATACATGTCTTGCAGTCGAAAAATGGATGAACGTCCTGAGGCTCTGGCCTAATTCAAATATATATAACGTAGGTATTGTTGAGTCTGGGTTTCAAGTGCTTTGCTAACCGTTTTTATGCAACGGCCCTTTTGCCACGTATGCCATTTAAATGACGCTAATTTGGTATGCAATGATGCTTTGGTTAATTTCTCAATAACTCTTGCTCGTATGGGGATGAAGCTACCCTTGTTGGATATCATATCATATATCATCTTTATTCACCATTTCAGATACATGGAATGTATATATGGTAAGTCCGTTTACAAATAACAAATAATTAAACTTACTACTAAATTATAAATAATAAAGGATAAATGATAAAAAAATATGTTTACACTGGGTAAATCTGTCATTCGTATACACAAATTGTATAAGATTACCTATTCGGTATTGTGTTGTTTATGAAACAAGATTAAAAACACAAGAATTCACAAACTTACAAAATGAGAAACGAACAACGCAGAAAATAAAAAGCAGAGAATACAAAACTCATAAATCCTTATCGGTAAAATATTCACTGATTGAATAGTAACACTTATTCAACAATAATTTTTTAATATTTTGTTTACACAATTTTTCATTTGAACTTTTATATTTGTTAGGTAACTTATTGTAAGCCTTAATGGCAATGTATTCCGGACTTTTTTCAAGGAAATGTAAATTATGTTGAGGAATTTCCAGTAATAAGCTATTTTGTGTATTATAATCATGGTTTTTGTTTAAGTGATTAGCTGGTTGATTTCAGACTTTGCATATATTAGCAGCTGCAGTATATAAACAGAAGGTAATGTCAAGATGTCCAACTTAATAAAGATAGGTTGGCAATTCGTTCTTTGGTTCACCCCTACTATATGTCTTACTGCCCTTTTCTGCATTTTAAATACCCTTTCACTTTCCTTGGAACTACCCCAGGCAATAATACTATACGACATCACAAAGTGAAAGTGAGCATAATAGAACATCAGAAGTGTAGATTGGTCAATAGTTTTTCTTAATTGATTTATACAATAGCAAACAGGAGCAACTTTTTTACATACAGCTTCTATGTGTACACTCCAAGAGCAGTTATCAGATATGTGTAGTCCTAAAAATTTCGTATTATTCCTTTGTTCTAAAGATGTACCATCGATTTTTATTAACGAGCTATTATCGGGTTTATTGTTGGATATGTTAAATCTTATGAAACTTGATTTTTACTATTTAGTATTAACTTATTATTTTTGTACCATTGCTATATCTGCTGGAGTTGTGTGTTTGCATTATTAGTTACCTCCAGTATTCTAGGCTCACATATTAACAAGGATGTACCATCAGCATACATTATCGAGTTATTACATCTAAAATCATTTACATATATTATGTAAAGTAATGGTCCAAGAATAGAACCTTGCGGTACACCAATAGTAGATTTAAGATTATCCGACTTACAATTATTAACATATACATAGTGTCTTCTATTATCTAAGTAACTTTTGAACCAGTCCAAGGCTTTACCTCTAGTTGCCTACAAAAATTTCATGATTTACTAGATCAAAGGCTTTACTTAAATCTAAAGAAATCCCCGCACATTTGTTATGTTGGTCTAAATTCTTGTACAGTATATTTAGTACATGAATAGTAGCAGTTATTGTAGATACACCCTTTCGAAACCCATACTGATTACAAATGAATAAATTATATTTAATAAAGAAACTTACTATCCTTTCAGCAACAATTTTTTCAATGATTTTCGCCAATGAACTAAGAATAGAAATGGGTCTGTAATTTACTAATTTACTTTTATCGCCTGATTTGTATATAGGTATAATTTTGGCTAATTTTAGCTTACCTGGAAATATGCCTTGCTTTAAAGAACTATTTATCAAATCTGTTAAGGGTTTACATAACAGTTTCTTACATTTCTTTAACAAATTATTACTAATATTATCCTCCCCTGATGAATTTGAACACTTTGGTACTGGTATCGTTTCTAAAACTTCTTTTTCTGTACCTCGTTTAAAAAAAAGGAGTTTGGATTTTGTGTATTCATTGTTTGTTTTTAATCCTATCTTTAAATAATTTATGCTGTCCACAATACTTGTGCGTGATGGTCAGCAATTGCACTATTGAACACCCTGCTATCAAACAAAATATGTTTTTTTCAAGCTGGCATTTGGGGGAAATTATTTTCATATTGGTAGGCACTTACCACCCAAATATGAATGAAATCCAAGCGGGGGCAGCTAACACATGCAAAATAAAGCACACATTGTAAGAGACATTGAAATTATCTTAGAAAATTTATGTCACTGCGTCGAAGAGGATGATTACAACCAAATGTTGAATAGTGTCTTACGTACGTACAATATAGTTTTTGATTCACAAAAGAATAGACATTTAAATAAATTTAGAAATTTATATAGTGAAAGACAACATATTGAATTACAAAACTTTCAAAATAATCCTTTAATTGACAAAACTGTCATCAACCTGTCAAACCGCGAACTAAATATATCCGAGAAACTAGTACTAACTAAAGGCTTGAATTATGCATTAACAACAAAGGCTATTCCTAAATTTGATATAATAACTGCAATTGAACAGGCTGCACAGAAGCTTCCATTAGATGATGCTAATGAATACCAAATTCGTTCTAAAATTGAATTAGAGAAACAATATAAGACTAAAGATAATTTAACATCCGATGAAAAACGTTCCATTTCATCTCTAAAAAATGATCATAACATTAAAATTTTACCAGCTGATAAAGGCAATGCCACGGTTATCTTAGATACAGCTACATATGATACAAAAATTACGAACTTGATAAATGATGGAAATTATTCCAAATTAAATAAAGATCCTACAAATTCTTTAGAAAACAAAATATATAGAGTCTTATTTAAACACAAAAACGAATTTACAGATATTGAACGAAAGATGTTAACTCCACATCACAGCAAGCCTCCTCATTTCTATGGTTTGCCAAAAATTCATAAACCTGACATCCCCTTAAGACCAATTGTGAGTTCAATTAATTCTCCATGTAGTAAACTCTCAAAATATTTATTAAAAATCCTAAATCCTCTATCAGGTTCCTCCGAGTCTTATATTAAAAATAGCAAACATTTTTTGGAAAAGCTGTCAGAAAATCATTTTAACAATAATCATCTAATGGTCAGTTTTGATGTAGTAAGCCTATTTACAAATGTTCCTGTAGATAAAACATTAATAATAATTAAAAACAAATTGCAACAAGATGGCAATTTGGCGAATAGAACTAAGTTAAGCATTGAAACTATAATGGAATTACTTACACTTTGCATTAAAACAACATACTTTCAACTAAATAATGACTTCTATCAACAAGACTTTGGGATGGCCATGGGTTCTTCATTATCTCCAATATTAAGTAACATTTTCATGGAAAATTTCGAGGAAAGTAATATTAATAATCTAGCTTATAAACCCATTGTATGGTGGAGATATGTAGATGACATTTTTGCTATATGGCCTTATAGTAAAGAATGTTTAAGTAATTTTTTGAATCAGATTAACGAAAAAGAACCTTCAATTAAATTTACAATAGAAATAGAGAATAATAATGAATTACCTTTCTTAGATATTTTAATTAAAAAATTAGATAACACATACCAAACCAGTGTGTATAGAAAACAAACGCATACAAACAGATACTTAAATTTCAATTCAAATCAACATATTAGTGTTAAGAAAGGTGTTGTTAAGTGTTTGTATGACAGGGCCAAAATTATTTCTTCAAATGATGTAATATTAAGGAACGAAAAACAATTTATAAAAACTGTCTTATTAAATAATCAATATCCTGAGAGTTTTGTTGATAGTCAGTTATTGAACATTGGTAGTAGAGAATATACTATTACAACCTGAGGTATTTAAGTCAATGGCAGTAATTCCATATATACATGGTTTATCGGATAAATTACGAAAAATTGGGAATAGGTTTTCCGTACGAACGGTTTTTCAAACGGGCTCCACGCTAAGATCGGTTTTATCAAGAACCAAACCTCCAAATATTGTTCAAAATTCAAAAAATTGTATTTATAGTGTTCCGTGTGAGTGCGGAAAACATTACGTAGGTGAATCATCTAGACCTTTCAACGTAAGGCTTGGTGAACATAGAAATTACGCTAGAAGGGGAGAATTTGAAAAATCCAAAATTTGTGAACACGCGTGGGATAATAATCATAGAATTAAATGTGACTCGGCGAAGATTTTGGAAAAAGAGAGCAACGGAACTAAAAGAAAACTTAAAGAATCTGCGATTATTTTATTAAACGAGGATAGATGCGTTTCTAATTATTCAATAGATTTTTGTACTAGTTGGTTGCCCATCCTTAGAGACGAAGTAAGTAAAAATAAGATAAATATAATTTAATGTCTCACGTGACTATGGAAATACATAAACAAAGAACTGTCATGGTTAACGGCCAAAAAAGTTTTGAGAACGGAAGTAGATTCTCTTCCGAAACGTTAACTACCCATAGCTTTGATTTTGAGTTTTTAGTTTATAACATTGTTCTAGTTTATATATTTTTAGGTGTGAGACTTTTTGAAATAGTCAAGTACTCAAGAACCAACCTCTGTCTGATCCGTTTGGCGCAGAGGTTTTTTCATTAAAATTTTTAAATATTTTTCAGTGGCAAAATACCCAATAAAAAGTATGAAAAACAATAAGTTATATGGAAAAACAGTTTAAACAAAAATTGTATAGAATTGAATGCGGAATGTAACGATATACAGTTTATTGAGTATTTGTTAAATAATAATGCTCTAAAATTTAAAAATCATGGCGAGCTACAGGTATTGCGGAAGAATATTGCGGTACGCAAGGCGAGTTTGGCTGGGCACACAGTTAATTAATGAGATACTTATATGATAATAGAGCTTCTCTAAGTTAAAAATTGCATTCAGGTCATGTCTGAACTGTTTTTAATTTTTTAGTAGTAAAGAACTACACAACTTTTTCAAAACGGTGAATTAAATAAACATGTTTTTATCACACAGCCCCACAAAAATAAAAGTTCAAACCTAGAAACTAAACCTACCTAATCTTTATGTATTCTGACCTCCTGAATTCGTTTTTTGTAATCTCAGATTTTAAAATAAAAAATGCAATTTCAAAGATAAAATCTAAGATAAAAAAATGTAACGATAAAATCAAATTGTTATGGCAGCATCGAATTCAGGTGAAAATACATAAAAATTGGTAGGTTTAGGGATTTGTACTTTTTTTTTGGGGGGGCTGTGTTATTAATATCGTGACATCAGACAGTAATAGTTTGACATAAACAAAGAAAATCTAATAAAACAAATTCAATATTTTTAAAAATATGAAAGAAATCTTATCCTGGTAAAAATAAACCTATGTAATGTAACGAACTTTAATTGCATTTTTAATTGTCTTTTTCGACTATAAATAGTTCTTATCTCCATGTCATCATCTGCTAAAAAATACTTTTGGTTTTTCGTAATTTGTTTAAAGTAAAAGTATCACAATTAAGCTGATTCATCTGCATATTCTTCCATGATCGTTGGGGTTACTAAATCTGGCGTAGTTACACAAAAGAAGTTTCCTGCAGAACACTGACAGGCTTTTGTGCAACCTATTCCATTCTTTTGTTCAGGAACATATACTGGTTCCACAACTCTTCCTCCAGCTACATTTGAGGAGATTAATTACAGCTCTTGAGACCGGTGGGTTAAGCATGGAGACTGGTTTTAAATACTCATGACTTTTTCTCCACCCACAGAGACTGGCACTTAGCAAATATAATGGGCCCTAAAATAAAACAACAATCAACCCCAAACCCATCAACCGTGGGTGGTAGGTTTTCTCCTTCTTGATTTTTGGGGGGAAACAAATACCAACGTCGGTCAGTTAACTTCTTTATTAATATATTTTTATAGAGCAAACATACAAATTCGTTGAGATTGTCTTCAAGTTATGTGGTTGTTGTGTTCAGAGTTCCCAACAATGCAAGCGATATCAGTATTGCTGATGATTCCTACAGATTCAAAAATACTTTAGTGCAAAATTTTTTGCTAATCCTTGGGAATCTGCCGGTTATATCTGTCCCAGTAAGGGCATGGAAAAAATTAGTGATGTCTGTGTCTGATACTTAATGATTTGATGATTTTTTCTTTGGTAATTACTCATAAAAACTAACCAGAAGCACAAACACATCTGTATACGTACTGTGAATAGAAATTTGTATGTCTTTTCCATACTGTTGAGTTACTCGTAGTATTAGAATAGTATCAGATTTTTCGTGATCATAGTCTTCTATTTGTCAGTGGCATATTTGAAATTGCTTTGTTATTATATGAAGTTACAACATGTTTAAATCTTTCACAAACCCGAACTTTCTTGGCGAGGTATTCAGTGAGTTCCTTTTTGGTCTTTATGTTGGATGAAAAATCTTTAAGGGAAATATTTTTTATTAATGATCCATTTGAGACATAATAAGATACACCAGAGTATTTTTTACTTCTTTTCGATCTTGTGTTATTTATTAGCGAGTCTTCCTTGTCCTGTCTCACATGCTAGCAACAAAAGACACGTCCAAGATTAATTCTTAGATGAGCCTTTTGTTGCTAGCATATCCCAACTTTTTACAACGCGTTTTTGACACACAAAACGTGTACTAAAATTAAGTTCCATTATTACACTCTTCACAAGTACAAAAAGAAGAGTATATTGCACATGATCAGTACATTTCTAAAACCAGTAATATTGCACGTAGAGAAAATAATTTCATACCACAGTTGGTGATCGCATTCTGAACAACTTTCAAAATGTTCATTAGTCTGTCTACGAGCCATATTACTGGTTTTAGAGGTGTGCCCATCGAACGCAAAATACTCTTCGTTTTGTATTTGCGAAGGGTATAAGGATAACAGACTGTAGCACATGCTATTCAAGAAAAAACGTATATGCCTATAATTCTTAACAATTGTAATTTTATAATATGTATGTTTTTCATTCTATGTATGTGTTATGTTTATATATTTATGTATTAGGATTTACCTATTTACAATAAAGTTATGATTATTATTATTAAAAAAAAAAATAGGGAAATTGCATACAAATTTAAATAGGGAGATAATACTAATAAACGTAAGGTCGCAGTATAATAAAACGTATATTTCACAAAAAAAAAATTTCTAACTTAGCACATTAATTATAAGGAATTCAAACTGCTGTAAGATTCAAATTTTATATCTCGTTAAGAAAACACTACCTACAGCCGTGACGTCATATCGCATGACTAACTTCGCGATTCCAGCATCGCATAGTTACCTTCTACATGCATTGTGACGTCGCTCGCATCTAAACTGTTTTAAATGATCCGCTAATGTGTAAAACTTTAATTATTTATAGCAAATTAATTACTTACAGTTAAGGCGTTACATTTTACACATCTTATTTTCTTACATATATGAACATTTCTATGCAATAAAAAATAAATTTGCAGGTTCCCGATTGAAATGGGTCGACACAATGGTGCACGTCATATTCTTGCACATTTATAGGGTTATGTTTCAACCAATACCTATAACTTTTTATATCAATTCAGCATAAAATTTTGCACATTTTTTTATTGAATTATTTTTCCATATAACCTGTTGCTTTCAAGATAAATCATGTTAAGTAAAATTGAAAAATAAAAACATGTTTTTTTAGGATTATTCCATTAGATATTAAAAATATTTTTAACTGTAGTATTTTTTTCGTAAGTATTTTTTTGTAAGCATTTTATTTTTTAAAATTGAAAATAGGTCAATTATCACTGAGGACATGATTTTTTGTAAAATCGGCTTAGTCGCCAACTTGAGCTGTGGATTACTGGAGAAAAATTGATCTTCAAAAATGTCAACATGGCATTTGGTGATCCCGTTGGTTTATAGTAATAATAATAATAAAGTACTTTATTGGTAAAACCAAATGGCGATCGACCGAGGTCCTTCAGCCAGTTACATATTTTGGATATATTTTACATATAATTTTATAGGGAGTTACAATTGGAAGCATTATTTTGATTTACAAAAAAAAAATAAAAAATTCGAAACTCTGTTTGCAATTATTCTGCATTAAGTTCTTTAAGGAGTTCCAATATGGTTTTTTCCGGGTACTTGTGCTTCGGGCGTTGTTGTTGTGTCTTACAAAATGGTTGCAATGTTGTCAGAGTGTGTTTGTTTTTTGCAAATTTGATAGAGATGCATGATACATTGGGCTATGGGTTGGATATTTGTTGCTTCGTACAGAAGATTGTTTGGAGGGTTGTGTAGTGCATTTCTTGTATGACGAATTTTGGTTATTGAGCACAAGGTGGATGTTGCATATGGTTGGTTTATATTTTCATAAAATAAAATGTTTTAAAACTTAGCGAGATATCGAAGCGAGCGGTCGGTTTTGAGCTCTATGATAATAGACTACAAGTACATAGATGTTTCTGGTTATCATATTTGCATTATAATTTGTATGTTCATCACTTTTAAGAACTGAGTCTAGGTAGACTCCCAAAAATTTTAACTTGGAATTTTTCTCTAGAGTGTTTTGTCTTAGTGAAGATGTCATTGTTACTGTTTTATTTTTATTTATAAATATCGGCCGATACTGATAATCAGCCACAATGCCGATATATTTCGTTATCAGTCGATCCCTTATATTAAATAAATAAAATGCTGTTGTTTTCATAACATCATCTCTTACTGCTGAAATATTTAAACATCTCAATATTCGACATGCAAAAAAACTCCTAGATAATTGTGGTGAATGCCTTCGACACAACTTCGAAAACTGTGGAGTCACACACATATTAGTTTGACAGTTTGATTACCTTTCATTTCTTAATTTATAAAGTTAGAAAAAGAATTTTTTTTTCAGCGGGTAAAATGTGTGCTGCACCGAAAAGAACTTACAGTATGAACACGAGATCCGAATTTCAGATTTGTATATTTGGATAATTACTTACTTACCGCTCATAAATAGCATTTACTTCCTCCTCTGTTTTTATAGGGGCACTCTTTATTTCTGCCACCATAATCTCATGTTCTTCAATGTCAATATCGCTTTCTTCATTTTTGATGCCAAACTCCACATTCTGTAAGCCAACATTTGATACATATATAGGGTTGACTTCTATGGACTCCGTTTTTAAAGAATGCTGATCTACTTCTGCAATCACAGAAATATCTTCTCCAAATTCCGTCTTAAAATTTGGCAGATTTTTTGCGTCAAGCTCTGCATTACCTAATTCAAGAAAGTTCTCGACTTCCATATTGGTATTAATATCTCTCTCCGCAATTTTAATATCATTCTCTTCGATTTTAATGTTCAGCTCGGCATTCTGTGAATCGACATCTGGTATATATTTAGGTTTGATTTCGTCGCTGTCTAGTTTTAAAAAGCAATTCATTTCAGCAGTTATAGCAATATTTTCATCAATTCCAGTCTTCATATTAGCTTGTATATTTTTTGTGTCATACTTTGCATTCTCAAGTGCAACGATGTTCTCAACTTTCATGTTGGCATTAAGATGCACTCTAGACTTTTAAACACAGCACGATAAGTAAATCAACAAGGCCCACACCACTGCTATCAGAATTCGCCTTATATTTCTTGTTTGGGTCAGTTCTGAAAGAATAACAAATTACTTTTACTGAAGATCACACATTAAAAATTTCTTCACGAGTTAAAATTTTATAATACACCTAATAAATTTTTGGCTGATATTATCTCTTTACTGATGTTCTCAAACTTCGAGCCGCTAAAGACACATTCTTTCTCTCAATATTAATAAATAATGCACAAAACAAAATACAAACATTTCAATAAACATTTAACATTTAACGAGCAATAACCTCAAAAAGTTGACTTTACGTACTTGTTTTATTTTTTTATATCATTTATCTATAGCTGTGTGTGTAGTGTATAGTGATATAATATTTCAAATTTCAACACGTGAAACATGAAACCTTATAATTACGAATCATTCTGCTGAACGAATGCAGCTTATGTTTATGTTTATACCAAAGACTAGAGAACTAACAAGATAGGACAGTCAGTCAGTCAGACGGAGAAGACGAAATAGACGAAGACAGTTGTGAACTCCAATTTAAAGGGACACGACATCGAGCG
This sequence comes from Stenurella melanura, assembly GCA_963583905.1. NCBI lineage: Eukaryota > Metazoa > Arthropoda > Insecta > Coleoptera > Cerambycidae > Stenurella > Stenurella melanura. The sequence goes on from OY757315.1 coordinate 95,337,541, forward strand.
AAAACTGTTTCGGGCACAGATCAAGAAATAAACATAGATTTTGAACACAACAAGGAATATTTGAAGCAAAAGTCTTATTTGTTGTTTTTTATTTAATTTACATTTTTCCGGTTTATGATTGGGCAACGTACTTGATGGTCTTGATGACAGTTGACATATCAACAAAAGCAATCCGTTCTGTGGTTTGCTTTTAAGTTTGTGTTTTTGTTTGATGTGCTTTATAAAGTGTTTAAACATTAGGCTTGTTCATTTGTGTTGATTTAAAGCAACTTCAAGCAGTTAAACAAAGATAGTGCTATCACAAATAATGTGAGTGTGAGAGAGATAACGTGTTTCAAAGTTGCTGTAAATCAACACAAATGAACAAACTAATTGTCTATTCATATATGTATATACTATTTTAACAATGCCTAAAAAGTGCTTTGTGTGAAATGCGTATCAAATGAAAGAAAATATGCTATCTTTTCATAAGAAAGTCAACAGACGCATAGGCGTAGAGGGCGGGTCAGTTAGCGATGTTTATTTTAAGTTCATAAAATTATTATATAAATCAAAGTATGTATTTCCATCTTTCTCATTTTAATATTTTAGATGACTCAGAAACATTTATGTAATATACCTAGTGTAATATAACTGTTTCAAAAGTACCAAAGCATCAAAAATTAATAAGAATCCTTAGCTAATTAACCCTCTTCAAACGATACGCCTCTGTAAGCGGCCTAATGTAAACATAACCCCTCCTATCACTTTATTGTTTACTTTGGCCACAAACACAGTATATACCATTTCTACACTGTTCTTTATCCACGTCTTTTATTAATCTGTGGTTTCGGGATTTGCCCGGTACGTATTAAATCAATTTGACCAAGCTTACTAAAAGATAGGTTAGCTCATTAGTCGACAAGTGCTACGTCACGTATAGACCACGATGGCAGCTGCGTGTGGCTGTTTATTCCTCATTTATGGAAAAAAGTTTCAAAATTATTCTTTCAATGTACAATTCTATCCTAACCAAATAGATACCTTATATATAAACATAGAAATACTTCATGCGACATATATTACAAAGCAACCTGTTTTTTAGTGAGCTTGGGTACTGACCACTGACCTATACATATAAATGGAATGCCAATGTCCATACCTGTTTGTGTGTCAAATTGAATCTCGCCCAAGTATGGCGACCCCCGGTAGGAGCGCAATCGCAGTGTGTAGAACGCGAGATCCGTCTCTATTTTTATTGCAAGTGTTTTTAATTTGTCGTTTTTTCCGAAATCATAAAAAATATGCGTGTATAGATTGACATATCTTATATAATTAACATTTATCTTAATTTCTATTCAAGGACATAACGGTTGTCAATGTTGTCATGCCCAAAACATAATTATTTAATTTTCAATTTCAACGAGCGATAAAAACGAAAGAATTACTTGATGCCGGCTCTGAAATTCTGCACTAATCCAAGACCTCCCGCCACGGGAGATAAAGCAAAGTAAAATTGCGTCTGCCCATAACGTCCTCCAGAAGAATTCTGATTCAAGCACCAACATACTTTTAAAGCTAGATTTCTACTGCGGCGACGTAAATCCCGGGGACCTTGAATTGCATGATTGAAGTATTTTGTTCACGCGCATATATCTGTATCGGCCTTGCGTTTATTATGAATAATTCAGTGGTACTGACAGTCAACCTTGGTCCTTGAGTAAGAAAGATAGGGTAAAGTGGTTCATAGTGGAACGCGGTTCATAGTGGGAAATCAGTCATAGCTGATTATTTTGTCAACGTGGAAGAGATATATTCATGTGTATGTATCAAGGTTGAAACCTATTGTAAGAGGAAATAACGTAAGTTACTTGTTTATATATCCACAAAAATAAAATCCATATTGACGAAAGTTGACAGGGTAAATTTTTTTCTCAGATGGAATATTTTTTTATTATAATTTTTCTCTATGTTGAATCTTTGGTCTAAAATTTATACCATAATCTAAGAAACTACTTGATGTTATATTGTGATGGAAATGATAAACTCTAATCCTACCTCGGCGATATAATCATTGGTTTAGTCCGAGGATTCATAGTGGTCCATAGAGGGACGACATCTGATGGTACATAGTGGAACGCATTTAACTGTGACCAAATTATAACTTTTTTAATACGATTTCAGATTAAAACATGCCAAGCTATTCCCGATCGCAGCAAAAGGCTGTATTTCAGAAGAGTAAGTTATACTACGTAAATTATGAAGAAACCATTAAAACGATATTATTGAAACTAAAATATCTTTAAAGAAAGCTGTTGAGATTCTACAGATATTGAAGGTGAGTCCAAGATTTTGAGGACAGCATCATTCAAGTCGATGATGTTGTCGTTACTAAATAACGACACTTTATTGGTCAAGTAAAGCAAAAATTCAGTGACGATTATATTATATTGTTTTTAAGAAGACTTCCATTTGATAAATTTGTGTTTCCTGACGATGTAGATGAAGACATACTTGGCATGGAAGATATTGTGTTGAAACTACCTACTCCATATATTTCCGGCAGTACGAAAATAGCAACGAGTTAGTTTTTCCTTTCCCGTTGATATAACAAGATTTGGCACAGTATGTTGAAAAGGGATTCTTTCAATTTTGTTTTGTATAACCCTAACCTTTGTTCATTTGAAATATATAACATCAATTATTAAAATTGCTTTTTTCTTCGATTGTTATCAATAATCCCACTATGGACCATAGCATTTCTCACAATGCACCACCGGGTGGGGCATAGTGGGAAAGGTGGTGCATAGTGGTAATTTTGTTCTACCTAGTTAATAAATATTTAAATATCTACTTTGATTGCTTCAGATGAAACCTGCTATACTATTCAAAACACATCTACAATCGCCTCCATTAAAAAGGTTTTATACGGATTTTATGAATTATTGAAAATTTGCATTCCATTATGGACCACTTTACCCTATATATTGTAAGGAGTCGTAACGCTAATGCCAATGGTGTGCCAACCCGCCACCAGAGAGCAAGCGCCAGTGGCGGAACATATGTACAATATGTAGGTGTCAAGTTTATCACGTCAAAGGAATAAAATGATACAAAACTGGTATTTTTCCAAAAAGAGCTTCATAATACAATTAATGGGTGCAATGGATATTATTTCGACAAATTGTGCATACAGTGGGTCTGGGTAGTATGAAATAAATGAAGTGTTTGGGAAAACTATTGGGCACGTCGATCTTTTTTATTTGGCAGTCCTCATCATCCTCAGCCCTCCCCTGTCACAAAGTATCACAACTTTCAAAAAAACCCTCCCCCCTTAAAGCGTGACATCATTTATGGAAGGCCCTTAATAATAGAATGCAAACTTTCCAAATAACAATAATACACCTTGTATTCGCAATATATTTAACCTGAAAAAGACAGATTCCTGTAAATTGCATTTAAAAGAAAACAATATAGTACTTGCATTGTACTTTGATATCCCTGTATATCTTTGGGTGTATAGTATTTTAAAAGAAAAACTATACATTCTTCGAAAAATATGAACAAACACTTTTATGAAACTCGCCATAAAGAACTACTAGGCTCTTTCAATACTAACCTTACACAATTATAGAAAGGTCTCAGTGATTAAATATATAATCATTTGCCGGATAGACTGAAAAAGTTACTTTTATGTAAATTTAAGAATGATTCTATATATATTTTAATTAGAGAATGCTGACCCCGAATTTTAATGTGTAATTATCAGCGTTTTTTTCTTCCTATATCAATGTTTATTAGACTTAGGGTTCTTAAAGTGTTTTTACAAGCTTTACTTTAGTGTAATCAATCAGATTATACTGCATCTGTTGACGTATTCTATTACTTGTATGCTTTCATTGAATAAAGTTTATTACTATCACTATTTTTTTCCTTCTCTCACCCTAAGCAATACCTTCTCTTATGCGCATCTGCCTGATGACAAGCAATGTGCGACAAGTGAGTCACATCTAAGTGAGAAATTTATGGACAATTCTACAAGTGTTCAAGATCACTAATTTTTTAATATTCCTCACGACACTAATGTGGCAATTATTATCATTATTATTATTTTCTATTTTATTTTTAACACCGAAAATAACCCATGAGTACTTTTTTGAATTAATCAATAAGAAATACTTTTCTGTGGCATATATTTAAGTGCTGGTTTAAATGTCTTTTAAAAGAAATTTTTTTATCGTATTTATATTACCGTCCTGGCAGAGTTTAGCTATTGCTATTGTCTGTAATTGTTTATTTGTGGCATATTCAGATTTTCTTACTTTTTATTGGGTATTTTGCCACTGAAAAATATTTAAAAATTTTAATGAAAAAACCTCTGCGCCAAACGGATCAGACAGAGGTTGGTTCTTGAGTACTTAACTGTTTCAAAAAGTCTCACACCTAAAAATATATAAACTAGAACAATGTTATAAACTAAAAACTCAAAATCAAAGCTATGGGTAGTTAACGTTTCGGAAGAGAATCTACTTCCGTTCTCAAAACTTTTTTGGCCGTCAACCATGACAGTTCTTTGTTTATGTATTTCCATAGTCACGTGAGACATTAAATTATATTTATCTTATTTTTACTTACTTCGTCTCTAAGGATGGGCAACCAACTAGTACAAAAATCTATTGAATAATTAGAAACGCATCTATCCTCGTTTAATAAAATAATGGCGGATTCTTTAAGTTTTCTTTTAGTTCCGTTGCTCTCTTTTTCCAAAATCTTCGCTGAGTCCCATTTAATTCTATGATTATTATCCCACGCGTGTTCACAAATTTTTGATTTTTCAAATTCTCCCCTTCTAGCGTAATTTCTATGTTCACCAAGCCTTACGTTGAAAGGTCTAGACGATTCACCCACGTAATGTTTTCCGCACTCACACGGAACACTATAAATACAATTTTTTGAATTTTGAACAATATTTGGAGGTTTGGTTCTTGATAAAACCGATCTTAGCGTGGAGCCCGTTTGAAAAACCGTTCGTACGGAAAACCTATTCCCAATTTTTCGTAATTTATCCGATAAACCATGTATATATGGAATTACTGCCATTGACCTAAATATCTCAGGTTGTGATAGTATATTCTCTCTACTACCAATGTTTAATAACTGACTATCAACAAAACTCTCAGGATATTGATTATTTAATAAGACAGTTTTTATAAATTGTTTTTCGTTCCTTAATATTACATCATTTGAAGAAATAATTTTGGCCCTGTCATAGCTATTGCTATTCCACCACTCAATCAGGACCTGCATGTACACATAGACATTAAAAACGCCACCTGCCTGTTGAATACCTGAGTAATTAAACGAAATAAAAAGTTTTGTGTCATTAATATAAATATAGTATTGATAGTAATGCAGCTTACAATGAAAATTGGTCGTGTATATTATTGTACAACAACGTTTCCAGAGTGGAACCCTGCGGTACACCACGTGTAATATTTAAACTTTTTGATATCTGATTAATTAACAACTGCCTTTTGCTATCTTTCATTCAAATAATTTATTGTCAACATGCATGTAAATTCAATGAAATGTAAACACGAGATAATTATATACCTCATGATATAATGTGTCAAAAGTTTTAGTGAATTCCAGAGGAACTAAGGCAGTAATTTGTATTCCTCTGTTAGGAACTATGTGATGAGGCATTACATTCTAAGTAACTTTTGTAATAGGACCAATTTTCTAAAAGTTACCGGTTTTCGAGATATTCGAATTTCAATACAACATCAAAAATCTCCATAGAGGACCCCGCACCAATTGCATGGGTAATTTTGTTGTTGAAGGAATCGTTGCAAATTCAAGGCATAGAATCCTTATTTCATTCTCTATGAAAACTGTTATGGATAAAGTTCCAAAATGTTTATTTTAAAAATACAGCAGGTCGAAGCTCTAAAATTCCAAATTTTTAAGAGCGCAATTTTACGTATTTTCTATCGAAATGGTAAAAATACTTTTAATATTTATTTGCGTTAAGAATATATTACTGATCTACAGTGTAACATAAGAAAATACATTATTCCAATCATATTAAATGTGATTTCGGACTTTTAAAGTAAAATTTACTTTTTATTGCATAGGATTTAAAAAACACAGGACAAATTCACATCACATTGCTATAGTAATATAAATAAAGCATAATAATAATTTATTTATAACTTCTTAGTAAAAAGGAGTTATTGAAATATAAAATAGAAATCTGAGTTATATTATGTATATCTTTCAATTATTCAGGATGGCTTATCGAAATATATTGTTGTATCTTATTTGTAATCAACAGTTTAATAATGTAACGTGCGCAATGCACAATAGCATCCTTCGTTATATTTTTTAACGTTTATTAGAAACATTTTAATAATCAAACATTTTATTCTCCTATGCTCTGGTTATAATGAACTATTCCTAGGCAGATTTGAAATTGTCAGTAGGTTATGCTTACGCATCAGTATATTAAACGGTGCACGCTCGATAATATTCGAATTAAATTAAATAAATAAATCAAACTAACTGAAAAATGAAGTTGAGTAGAGTATTTATGATAAAGTCGGTTAGTCACATAAAACGTAGAACTATCAACACCAATATAGATCCTTTATGTAATTTAATATATTCTTAATAAAAGAGAACTACTTTTTGGGCGGAGCCACGTGACTGCCGGTCCGGGACCTATCCAATAACAATACGCCGCGCTAGACTAAATTCCTTCTCTTTCACTTGAGCCGTCCTTTGAGATGGACGTAACTGAAATTTTGTTAGGCCCTAAGGGGGATATTAAAATGCAGGAACCTTATAGATGTATAAGGTAATAGTTAAATAATTATATATCGTTAAATACCATCTAACGTTTAAAAATATTGTTTTAGGTTTTTTTTTTCTATAAGATAATAAATTTTCTTTTCAACGTCAAAGTATCTCAACGCTACACTTTTCCCCTTAAATAGTTCCCATACTTTTAACATCTCAATAAATATGCATCAAGTGCATATCACATATCACTGTTTTCTTATAAAATACTATACACTCAAAGATACACAGGGATATTAAAGTGCAATGTAAGTATATTGTTTTATTTTAAATGTAATTTACAGGAATCTGCCCTTTTTAAGTTAAATATATTGCGAATACAAGGTGTATTATTATTTGCAAAATTTGCATGCATGCGAGGCCAAAAATTTGGGTTTAGTACTACATTAGTTGTTCAGACTCAAAACGCAACTTGACAATATGATCAAAAAAGCGCTAATTTAAAACTATATATAACATAAAAGTAGACATTTATTCAATTAAAAATTTAAAATTTTATTATGTGAAAGTTTGGTATTATCCCAATTTAAGTATACTGATACTTCATATGTTTACATCGATCAAAATAATTCATACAGGATCAAAAAAATTCAGACCGTATGTCTGTGTTTTGCATATGGAATCAGAAGGTTACTTAACCACATATCACAAACTACAAAACGCCCACTGATTAAATATCAAAAAGAGAAGAATACTTCATGATCCATGTTTTTATCTCTATTTTTTCTTATAAAATCACCTCAATATTTATACGGCAAAACAAGATATTGTAGCGATATTCATAATTTAAATGTCTGCCCCAAAGGTTTGCTCTCAATGCCACCTATAATAAACTGAATGATTTTAAAACCATGTCGCTAAACTTATTTAAATTTGAAAATATTTCCTAATGAATAATCAATTCTAATTACTAATACTGGATTTCTATTCACCAGTTTTCATCGGATACAAAAATTGTACATATGGTACATCATTACTGTATATAAATAGTAAAAAATAGTACATAGAATATATAACAATTTGTATAAGAGATAAAAAATGGGCAACCAGTGGAAGTGTTGTGTAGTCAACACCCTGTGTATAACTTTATTTAATTTTTATATAATATTTCTTTCATCCTTGCATTTGAGTTTTATCGCAGTGTTTTATATCATTTTGTATGTATTACTATCGCATTGTTTCATATCATTTTACATGTATTACATCATGTTTCTTGTTAATACCATTTCTGCTGACTCTCTTGGTTTTCGCAACTAGTTGGTTTGTTCTAGAAGTTCAAAGCCTTTTAGTAACTACGCGAATTATGTTTATTAAGCAAGAATATGCATTTCTTTTACTCCTTGTTCATTGGTTAAATTTTATGTTTTGTAGTTCCGCGATTGGTCTAAATTACTGACGCTATGTTGCGAAGCGGGAGACCAACGTGTCTAACAAAACCAAGAAAGTCACCCCAAATCTAGGAGATATATTTTGTCCACCATTTCGAACACATCAACCTACTAAATTCTAAATTATAAAAATTATCTTGCACAACTGTTTGTATATTCGAGTAACAAGATCTTCAATACAGTGATTTTAAAATTACCAAGTGTTTGCTTTCTACCACGATTACCCGACAGAAGTGTACTGAGATCACCCCATCAAATGTTTACGAAAACTACTAAATTGTGTTACCACCAGACTAAAGTAACTAGAAAATGTGGAAATAACGTCTGAAGACATAGGGAAAGTAGACCCCATGAAAATCACAAGTTTTGTAAACAGCTTGGGAGTCCTGGGCAACTTCTAATTGTAGAGTAATTCACAAAAGATCTTTTAGGTACATGTGAGGAAGGGCTGAAAAAGCCGAGCAACTCCCTAAACAATCTACCACTGAGCTATGCAATGCAGGTCTCCATTACGTAAGTGTTAGAACCTATACTTAAAGGCCGGCCATTGCAGGACTCAGTCGGAACTCGCTAGAATTAGGCATTTAACAGTAATTTAAAAATTTCATTGACATTTTCAAAACACAGGAAAAAACCATCATTGCTTATATACACCGTAGTAGAATGGTATAAATAATTTTGAAAAATATAGCGTTGTTTTGATATTTGGCATAGAAATTCAAACACTTAGGTTTCTTGTAGAAACCCAGGAACCACTAAATTTTTCATAATAAATGGATTGCCAAATTAGAAGTACAAAAAATGCTTAGCTGGATTACATGCAGTTGTAAATTAAAAGTATGAAAGCTAATTATGACACGAAACTTATAAAAGACAGCCTTATTAATGGGACTACCCTATCTTTCAGTAATTGTATTCAATTTATTTTAATTTTAATATTTATGTAATTCTAACACATATTTTATTTTTTGCTAATGATATTATTTTGTATTTACAGACATATCTGAAACTACAATTTCTTTAATTATTCTCTTCTAGTTCTCCCAATTTTTTCTTTTTAAACAATGGTATTGAATGTACGTATTTTTAACCTAATACAAAAAAAAGCAACATATAGAGATAACTTGATATATATTTCGTTTATAAACCATAAATGTTTTTATCTTAAGTCTGATTTAAAAAAATGCATCAGTCTAGCGTCATATTGAAAACAAATATTTACTATTTATTAGAAAGTTTCTAGTACCATCATGAGTAAAAAACTGATTCATGAAGATACATTCAAAACTAGACTGACCATTAACATATAACAATATTACTTTTATTTTTTTATTTCGTTGTTTTTACTAATGTTTGAAATTGTCAGCCTCAAAGCTCTGATACTGACATCAGCTGTGATAATGGAGCACTATGGGTGGGCAAGTGTACCATGTCCGACATAGACGAAATAATAAGTATAATAATATCCTTCATGATTTACTGTCATAGGGCTTGAAAACATTATTTTTGACAGAAAAAAAGTGATGTGTGATATACCATTGAAATCAGAATGAAATTTACTTTCTAATGGTGTAATAAAAATATGTTGAATAATAAAGATGTGCCAAAATGGCAATAAATGCCATCCAACTTGCAACGAAACCTTTTCAGCTCATGTATGGTACCAGTATTACCCTCATACCAAATTTCATCAAAATTGGTTTGCTAGTTACCTTTTCGAAAATTCTGAATGGATATAGTAATTATGCGTACAATTATAATTTTCTGATTACTTTTTCATGTATTAAAAAATTTATTGAACTTGGCACCCTCAAAAACGTTACTATATTCAGATAATCGAAGTGCGATGTCACCTAGCCCAACTACCTAGAGGACACATATAGCAACAATGTCATCTAGGCATGATGAGACTATTTTATCCACTCCTTAATGCAGCTTTGCTAGAATAGCATAGTGAAGTCGTTTATTTTGTTGTAATAAATATTAAGACTTCTATTACTATGGTTTTGTGCCAACATGATAAAAAAACGCAAGTATTATGTGATTTACTATCGACTTAATATTTTTATCCGAGTGTTGGAACATTAAAGATATCAAGTATTATAATATTCCGGACTACCACATACATTATAATAATTCATGCAGAAATCAAAATGACGGAATGGTAATGTATATAAGCAAAAATATTGTTAGCAATGTTTCCCACAAAATATATAATAGTGTAACTATCTCTAGAACTATCATACAAGTCAATAACCAAAACATTGCCATAAGCAGTGGGTATAGGTCACCTAGTAATGACATTAACAATTTCTTAATGGAATTAGAACAATATTTTAATGAATATTTTAATCAAACTGACACAGAAATTTTACTTGGAGAATTAAACATAAATATACTTATCGAAAATAATGCGACCACAAGTTATAAAAGTTTATTAAGTATATATGACTTCAAATCATATATTAACAAACCTACTCGAATTGTGGAACAAAATAATAAGTTGTTTGAATCATATATTTATAAGCGAAAAAAACAACAAATTTACATTTTTGCCAGCCATTCAAGAATGCTCCATAACTGATAATTTTCTGACTAGTATATAATACCGTCTACTAATAACAAGTAATGTATAGAACAAATGCAAAACACTAATGTCTACAAAGTAAATGAAAATGAATGAACAAAACTACTAGAAAAAGAAAATTGGAATATAGTAACAGATTTTGATGATCCAGAAACAGCAACAAATAACTTTATAACGACCATTAAAAAATACATCAACCAAACAGAAAAATTTGAAATAAAAAACAAGTACAAAAAGTTAAAACCGTGGATCAGTTATGGCATAATTAAATCTATAAAAGAAAGAGATAAATTGAAACAGAAAATTTTAAATAATGACTTACAAATATTAGATAAATATAAAAAATACAGAAACAAACTAAATAAAGTAATTCAGAATGCAAAAAATAACCATTAAAAGAGAAAATTAGAGAATGCTGGCACAAACAATAAACAGTTTTGGCATATAATAAAGGAAGCAGCTAATATAAATAATAAGAGTGCAAATATAATAAATTTAAGGGATGAAAATAACGAAATTATTAAGGATGACTTACAAAATGCGAACACATTTAATACATATTTTACTTCAATAGGACAAAAAATGGCGAATGAAATAAATAATGATAATAATCCATGTAAAGAAGAAGAGCCTAATATAACACACTCCATATGTTTAAACCCTGTGGATAAGGAATTGATTAATATTGTAAACTCTCTAAAACATAAATGTAGCCCAGGTCTAGATGAAATACCTAATAAAGTAATTAAAGTAAATCATTTGCATATGTTAAAGCCATTAAAACATATTATTAGTTCAATTTCTTTAACTGGAATAGTTCTGCAAAAATTTAAAGAGTCTATAATAACACTCATTTTCAAATCAGGTGATTCATTACGTGTTAGTAATTACAGACCAATTACACTAATAAACAACATAGCAAAAATATTTGAAAAGGCAATGAAATTAAGAATTGTGAATTATCTTGAGACATTTAGACTACTTTAACATTGTCAGTATGGTTTTAGAAATAATCAAAACACAGAGTCTGCGATTTATGATGTTACTAATTTTATAAATAATCAATTAAATGGAAAAAATAAGTGTGTAGCTGTGTTCCTAGATCAGGCTAAAGCCTTCCATGCGGTCTCACATAATTTGCTAATAAATTGGAAAAAATAGGAATATGAGGTATTGCACTAACTATAATAAAAAAATTATTTAAAAGATAGACAGCAGTATGTCAGAATTAATAATAAGTTAAGTAACCCGCTAACCACTGAAACAGGCGTACCACAAGGCACTGTGCTGGGACCAATATTGTTTATAATTTATATTAACAGTTTATTCATGGTAAATACTCAAATGAAAATAGTATCATATGCTGATTTTTTTTTTTTATGAAGGAGTTGGCGATTGACCTTGCCTACTGCGACCAGTATAGATCTATTGTAGTACTCCATTTTATACCTTAGGGCTCCTTATCCAGACATGGTCCTCACAAGACTTCGAGTCTGTTGATAAGGAGCTCCTTGGTAAAGTTATCAGTCCTTGTTTTTATTGTCTCGCCAAGTCGTCTCAGTCCAGCCAAGGCTATTCAGCTCATGACATAGACTTACGTACCTAAATGAGAACTCACCCATCCATGCGCTGGACCCGACCGACGTAGCTTAACTTCGCCGATCGAGTGCCCGCACCTAAACCGGTGACAGTACAAGGAACTGTCATATGCTGATGATACGATATTATTATTTCATGGTAATGATTGGCAAAATACTATACAGAAGGCATCAATAGGTCTCAGCACAGTTAGAACATGGCTAGATAAAAATCTATTAACATTAAATTATCTTAAAACCAAGTTCATTCGTTTTTCCATCACAAATATTAACTGCAATCACATGAAAAATCTACTCCCACATAATAACTATTATAAATTATTATAGTTGTCCAACATTTAAAATGGAGAAGCCATATAGAATTAATGACAAAAAAATAAGAACACTTATCCCTATCTTTTACCAACTGCGCAATATATAAGAAACAGCTAATATTTGTATATAAAACGTTGGCAGAATCCATAGTTAGATATGCTATTATAAGTTGGGATGGTCAATATAACGCTACAGTTAATATGCTACAAATTACACAAAATTCTATAATTAAAGTCATGTTAAAAAAGCCAAAAAATTATCCCACGCAACTGCTATACGAAGAGACCAAGCTAATAAATGTTAGGCTTATATATTATATTATACAATCAATCATTTTCGTATATACAAAAGGTGAGAAAAGTCCGTTAGAACATAATACCAACACCCGGGCAATAACAAACAATCAGATTCAACAACAATTCTTTACAAAAACTACATGTCAGAAATTTATTTCATTTTTAGGAACAAAATTTTATAATAATATATCAAATACTATAACATTACTTAATTTAAAAACAAAGTAAAAATGTACGTTGTACAAAACAAAAGTAGTTTCTTACAATATATTTAATAATTCTCTGCTACATCAGACCGAAGTCCAATTTGCTGTTCCTCTGCTGCACTTGTATATATATCTATATATGTGTATATATTATACATGTAAATATTATGTAATAATGTGGGTTATATATGTATGTATATATTTTTTTTTACATATTACAATATACATCACTGTTATTCCTTACATAGGGGTATTTCACCATTAACTGCAAGTCTGTAAAATAAATGGAGCTCAACACAATTTTTTTAAATGTAGGTGCTCCAAAGTAATGTATTAATTTAAAATCTGTATTATATTGTAGCAAAATGGAAATAAATTAAATTGAAATTGAAAAAATTTCTAGATGCATGAGTGAAAACATGATGCCAAATAAAATATTAATTAGTTTACCTCAAGAAGAAGCACAGACGATGTTGTGACAATGTGCTATAAAAAGGCACAAAAATATAAAACCAAGTCCACTAAGAATCCAGTTAATGTAAAACACAAAAACAAGTAGAAACAAAAATCGTTAGTAAAACATGGACACCCCCCGAAAATTGTATTTAATTATAATGTTTATGCATTTAACAGTTCATTGGTAATTTTTTTTCCAAACCGATTTTCCTGAAAACTGCGTCAGAAAAAAATTCAAATAAAGAAATCGCCATAATTCTCATGTTTTCTTGATACAGTTGCTATCTATTTTGACTGGTAAACAGCTTCCCACTTGCTATATAATCTGCCAATGTTAGAAATCTCTTAATTTGGGGAAATGTTAAACAGTTATGAATATTAGTCTGAAAATCATTTTTTGACTAATAAAATTCTGCAAAAATTAGTAGCTTTGCCTTAAACCAAAATGTTAAAAGAGATGAGAAATTTGAAAGTGGTTGCATTTTCATTTATTATAAGCATATCGTGTTTGCTTTTTCCTTTTCTTTAGTCTACTTAATGTTATATATACGTACATGAATTGATCGATTCTTGAGCATCATAAAATCACTTTTGAGTGAAATTAACAATTTAGTGCATTATTTCTAAGAATTTTTATGCTTCTGCAAATGTGCCTCAAGGGTACATTTATATTTGGTCTGAAAAGAACTCAAGCCACATTTGTATGCTGCTACTCGTGAAGGATTCTTATGCCACAGCAAATTTAAGGTTGCCTGTATGTTTTGACTGATAAGCACAAGTCATACTTGTACGTTGCTTCCTCTGATAAATCTTGATGCCTTAGCAAACGTGTTTTGAGTTGATATTTAAATGGACAACAAGAGTCTCATTTTTATGCAGCTACTTTTGATGGTTCTTTATGCTTCTGCAAATGTATCTTGATGTTAGATTTATATTTAGTGTGGTAAGAACAAGAATCACATTTGTATGTAGCTACTTCTGAGGGATCTTTATGCTTCAGCAAATGCGTTTTGAGATTGCCGTATCGATATGACTGATAGGAACAAGAATCACATTTGTACATTGTTACTTCTGAGGGATCTTTATGCTTCAGCATATGCTTTTTAAGACTGCCTTTGTGATTTGTCTGATGTGAACAAGAATCACATTTGTACATTGTTACTCCTGAGGGATCTTTATGCTTCATCATATGGTTTTCACGGCTGCCTTTATGATTTGTCTGATGCGAAAAAGAATCACATTTGTACATTGTTACTTCTGAGGGATCTCTATGCTTCAGCATGTGCCTTTTAAGACTGCCTTTATGATTTGTCTGAAACGAACAAGAATCACATTTGTACGTTGTTACTTCTGAGGGATCTTTATGCTTCAGCAAATGTAACTTAAGATTGCCTTTTCGATTTGTCTGATATGAACAAGAATCACATTTGTACATTGTTACTTCTGATGGATCTTTATGCGTCAGCATATGCTTTTTAAGACTGCCTTTATGATTTGTTTGATGCGAACAAGAATCACATTTGTACATTGTTACTTCTGCGGGATTTCTATGCTTCAACATGTGCTTTTTAAGACTGCATTTATGACTTGTCTGAAACGAACAAGAATCACATTTGTACATTGTTACTTCTGAGGGATCTTTATGCTTCAGCAAATGTATCTTAAGATTGCCTTTTTGATATGTCAGATATGAACAAGAATCACATTTGTACATTGTTACTTCTGATGGATCTTTATGCCTCAGCATATGCTTTTTAAGACTGCCTTTATGATTTGTCTGATATGAACAAGAATCACATTTGTACATTGTTACTTCTGAGGGATTTCTATGCTTCAGCATATGCTTTTTAAAATTGCCTTTATGATTTGTCTGAAACGAACAAGAATCACATATGTACATTGTTACTTCTGAGGGATCTTTGTGCTTCACCAAATGTATCTTAAGACTGCTTTTTTGATTTGTACGATATGAACAAGAATCACATTTGTACATTGTTACTTCTGTCGGATCTTTATGCTTCAGCATGTGCTTTTTAAGACTGCCTCTATGATTTGTCTGATGCGGACAAGAATCACATTTGTACATTGTTACTTCTGAGGGATCTTTATGCTTCAGCAAATGTAATTTGAGGCTAGATTTATATTTGGTATGATAAGAACAATAATCACATTTGTACATTGCTACTTCTGAGGGATTCTTCTTATGCCACAGAAAGTGTCTTTTGAGGGTACCTTTATATTTAGTCTGATAAGAATAAGAATCGCATTTGTACATTGTTACTTCTGAAGTATCCTTATGCTTCAGCAAATGAGGACCAAAACGCTGTTTATGTTTTGTCCGAAATGAACAGCATGCACACAGATCTATTTCTGAGACATTTTGAAAAGTCTGTTTCTGTTTAACGTTTGGTTTAAATAGATCCCCTTCAAGGTTCGGTGTTACATATTTCTGCTTCCTATGTAATTTAGTACTGCCTTCTGTTTCAAATCTGAAAATTACAAAACAAGATGAAAGGTGAATATTTAGTGAACACAACATTCAACCCAGATAATAGCCAAGTCTATTAGTAGGTTTGAATAAAGTATATCCAAAGTTGGTGTAGACGCCATTGTGCTGGTGATAGACAAACCGTAGACATCAAAGAATTTTTGTAAAATATAGATGATTTAGTGCAAATATCTTGAACATAAATTCTGTTTCAATTTCTGAGATAACTGACGCTATTAAGAAACTTAAAAACAAAATGACGTCTGGTTTCGACATGATTCCATCTTTCATAATTAATGATTGTGCCTTTTTATTTGCAAATGTAGTACAAATACTATTCAATATGGCTTCGAAAACCGATACCTTTCTAAAGTTTTGGAGATTTGCAAAAGTTTGTCCAGTTTTTAAAATGGCGACTCAACATGTGTATAAAATTACCGAGCTATAGCCATACTTTCGAATTTCGCTAAAGTCTTTGAGATAGTCTTGTATAATCGAATCTATTTCAGTGCAAGTCAACAGGTATCTCTTTCGCAACGTGGTTTTGTAAGGAATAGATCTATAATTAACAATTTAACAGTTTTCACACAGTCTAGATCTGATCATATGGATAAATTTGGACAGGTGGATGCGGTATACACAGACTTTTCGAAGGCTTACGACAAAATTGATCATGCTTTATTGTTAAATAAATTCCAAAATTTTGGGTTCAGCACGCGTCTCATATTATGTTTCAAATCTTATTTATCAGACAAAGAGCAATATGTCTCCTATAATGGCTATAGATCTGAGGTTTTCCTAGCCGCCTCTGGTGTTCCACAAGACTCCAATATTGGACCTCTATCATTTTTACTTTATATAAATGATTTGTGTAATCAAATTAACTGGAATAAACTACTGTTTGCTGATGATCTCGAAATATTTAATAGTATAAACTCTGAAGATGACAATAATAGCTTGCAGGTTGATATTAATAAATTACAAGACTGGTGTGTATTAAATAAATTTCACTTGAAATGTAAAGTTTTATCATTTCCTAATAGAAGAACTAGCTTTGTTTATAATTATAGTATTAATGGCACTATTTTACCCCGATGCACAGATACTACAGATTTAGGAATAATTTTCGATTACCAACTTTCGTTTAAAAAACATATTAATTAAAAAACATCAGAAGCTATGAAAATGCTTGGTTTTATAATGAGGAACTGTACGAATTTTGACAATTTACAAGCACTAAATATTTTATTATTCATTTGGAATATGGTTCCATAATCTGGAATCCATGCTACAATTATAAAAAATGCTAAGGATAAAGTTCAGCCAAAGGTTTTTAAAATTACCATCTTTTAAAATTGATGGCACTTATCCTGATAGACGCACTGAGTCCACTGCTCTACTTATATGATTGTGTACATAATAAAGTAATTACTTATTTAGATAAGATTTCTATTAATTTTTGTAGAATAATTAATATTCAAAATTTTTTAATTAAGTAATAATAACATTTTAAATACTATTTAAACATCTAAAAAATAACGTTGCACTGTAATGTTTTAGGTTAAATAAATCAATGCGCCAATAAACAGCAGGCAGTTTCAATTATTTAATTTTAGCAGTTTAAGCAGTATTTTTCTACATACATTTAACAAGTACATATCATAACTTGGTGTGGGCAGTATCACTCCAGAATTGCATAACGTCGTCTATTATCTTTTCCACAGGAGTTTCATCATAAATAGCAACTTTAACAGTAATAGTCTTAGTTATTTCAATGACATGGCTAGGAACAACAAAAACAGCAGTATTTTTTTTTGCAAGATGCATTTGTAATTGAATTTGATATTTAATTTCAATAACGAAATCAGGAGATGTTCCTATTGTTTCCTATTATTCACTTGTCAGATCCAACTTGAATATGGTTCCATAATCTGGAATCCATGCTACAATTATAAAAAATGCTAAGGATAAAGTTCAGCGAAAGTTTTTAAAATTACTCCTGCTAGAGGCACTGAGTCCACTGTTCTACTTAATAGGTTTAATTTTCACAGTTTGGAACTGAGACGCAACTGTTCAGCTGTCATTCATATACAAACTGTTACATAGTAAAATTGACTCTCCTGAGATTCTTGCACTTGCAATCAATTTTCTGGTACCTAGATTAGGATCCATTTTCTATTTCAATAACTCAAGAACAAATGTACACTTGAAGTCACCTATTACAAATGTGTCGCAATGTTAATAAAATAAACAATTACTGTGATATCAATATATGTAAACAACTTTGAGATATGGCCATGAGTCATTTATAAATTGAGTTTGCAAAATGTAGTTTTTTAAAATGATTTTTATTAGCGTATTTTTTATCTATATCCATATTTTTATAATGATCAACACTATCTATTATATTGTAGTATATGTAATAAGATAAGATTATTTGCATTCTTTGTCCTGCAACTGGTGTTATCCTGTTGGGCAAATAGAGAGTATTATTATTATTATTATTTTATTTTTTTTCGTTTATCCGTTGCCGGACAGGGCTTCCGTGTTTTCCGACCGATACCACACGGTAGCCGCGCCGGCCATAATTACAGCTACTCCCCACGACCTGTGGGGTTAGTGACTATAAATACCAGACTCGTGTGCCCTATGTAGGCGGAGGGACCCCAAGATAACCGCCTTCTGCATTTGGCTTGCCAGCCATTCTGCTGATTTCTGGCAGACAGGTATGGTCTTAAGTTCCGAGAGTAGCGTAGGCTTTATACCACCTAGTACACCAATTATTAGGACTACCATTTTGACTGAGTAGCCTGGGTATAGCACTTGGAGCTCGTACTGGAGATGACGGTATTTGGTCCGTTTTTCCTCCTCTTTCAAAGTGATGTTTGGCTCGGCAGGTGCCGAGAACTCGATCACAAACATCACCTTGCGTTGATCGTCGAGGAGAACTATGTCAGGCTTGTTGGCTTGAATTAGCCTGACTGTCGGAAACGAGTAGTTCCAATAAACTCGGCACCGCTCGTTTTCGACAACGGACTCGATGTCCCCAGGGACGTAAGGCAGCATTGGTGTCTGGTCTATCTCGTACGAGTGCCGAAGATGATAATACAGCACCCACAATGCCGCGTTATGGCGATGGATGTAGGCCGAAATCGCATACACCGGACATGCGGAAAGTAAATGCATGAGCGATTCCGGCGCCTGACGGCAGGTTCTGCAGTTTATATCAGGAACCTCTACACCCATTACGTGGCTTCGGTAGACCAGCGTGTTAATTACACCGTCTTGACAGGCCACAATGAATCCTTCGGTCTCCGACTTTAGCCCAGCTGACCTTAAAAAGGCGAATGTCAGCCTTGTCGATAAACCCAGTGTGTCTAGGTTCTTGTAGAACACTCCGTGCATGGGTTTATCGACATGTTGCCTAAACAGACGTTCCTGTTCGGCAGCTTTTATCTGGGCCTTTAGGCGAGGTGGCTGAAGTTCAGTGACTGATTATGGGTCAGCACCGCGCCGGCCTCCTCGCCTGTCGTCGAATGCGAGACCAAGTTCATCTGCGGCCCTTTTTGTCGCCTTGAACAATCCTGCTCCCACCCCTGCATTTTCGTGATCTCTCACTAATTGCAGGAGCGGGTCTGAGCTCCTATGGACATTACATGCTATGCCCAGTGCTACTCTGCCATGCATACATTCCAATCCCAAGAGCCCTCGCCCGCCCCCCGATTTCGTGGGAGGTACACACGAGGAACGGACGATCTAGGATGAATGCTCCTATGGATATTCATCATCTTGCGGGTACCTCTGTCCAATTGGCGCAGCTCATCTACAGTCCATTTGACTACTCCGAAGGAGTAGAGCAGAACAGGAAGGGCAAGCATATTAGTGGCAGACACCTTGTTTTTTCCCGAAAGTTCGGATGACCAAATCTTTCGGAGTAGGCACCTGTACTTGCCGCGGAGAGATTCCTTAACTTGCTGCACATCCTGGATGTGATGTTGTTGCACACCTAGGTATGTGTAGGTCTCTCCGGCATCCAGATGTCTTAGAATGCTTCCGTCTGCGAGCTGCGCGTCTTCAGCAAAGTCCCCGCATCGTCCTCTCTTGAGATGGAAGACCGCGAACTCCATGCCAATGGCCCGCGTGTACTCCTCGACCACCCTTAGAGAATTCTGAAGTTCACGCTCACCAGAGGCATACAGTTTGAGGTCATCCATATAAAATAGATGGGTGACCTTATGCCTCGGGTTGCTGGGTGGTCCACAATAGTACCCGCGAATTTGACGGAGTTCAACAGATAATGGCAGTAGTGGGATGCAAAAGAGGAGGGGACTCAGAGAATCTCCTTGGAAAACTCCTCTTCGGAATGCCACGTGCTCTGTCGTAACTCGCTGTGCACCGGATGTTATCGTGAAGCGAGTCCTCCAGAGCGGCAGCAGCTGTTCTATGCATCTCACTAGTGGCTCTGCTACTGTAAGACATTTGAGTAAATGCAACAATAGTTGATGCGACATTGTATCAAATGTCTTATGATAGTCAATCCTGGCCATCGATAGATTCCGCTTGTACTGCACAGAGCCCTGTGTAATACAGTGGTCTATCAGCAGGCTGTCTTTGCAACCCGCCATGCCCTTCTTGGCGCCACGCTGCTCATAAATCTGCTGGAAGACCGGATCGACCTGCCGTAGTGTCCGTGCATACAGGATACGTGTAAATATCTTGTAGCAGGAGTTCAGACAGGTGATTGGCCTATAATTCCTTGGATCGGACAGATCTCCCTTTTTGGGGATTAGCACGGTACGTCCCTCGACAAACCAGTCCGGGATTTGCTGCCCTTCGTTCAACCACGTGTTGAAAACACGAGCCAGGCGGCAGTGGGTGGAAGGAAATTTCTTCCACCACCAGTTATTAATGCCGTCTGGGCCCGGAGCAGCAAAGTTCTTGGTTCCATCAAGTGCTTGTTGGACTTCCACCGAACTGATTGTCGGGCACAATTATTATTATTATTATTATTATGATTATCTATACAGAACGTATAATGGTAGCATGTTCAGAGTACCTCTATAAAGGTCGTGGCGAAAATAGAATCACAGGAAAAACATTCCACAGGTACTAAAACACAAGCAATTCTAACGTTACAGAACTATACTAGCTGTAGATTTTTTATTGAAATAATGGCTCATTTCGAAATATTCTCTTCTGAAGAATGACATCTAAAAAGATGGCCGTGCAAAAATTGGCAAATTCTGTCAATTCGATCATGCTTAAAAAAATTATTAAACTCGCGCGGCGCATCGAAATCCGCCAATATACGTAATTAGGCTTAAAGCTGTGTGGTGACTCCCGTACAATACACAATGCACGCAAGATTAATATTGCCAACATCGGATAAAGACCTTGTTTGGGAGCCACCTTTTGTTTTGTGGTTAAAAATGTCATCATAACATACGAAAAATAAATATAAATATTGTTGTGCCTGAATGCAAAAGCACGACAGCATCAACTACAGACAAATATCTTGTTCGTTTGCCATATGATTGTGTACATAATAAAGTAATTACTTATTTAGATAACATTTCTATTAATGCTTGTAGAATAAATAATATTAATTTTTTTTAAATTAAGTAATAATAAAATTTTAAATATTATTTAAACATGTAAAAAAATAGCGGTGCAGAGTAATGTTTCAGGTTAAATAAATCAGTGTGCCAATAGAAAGCAGGCAGTTTCAATTACTTAATTTTAGCAGTTTAGGTAGTATTTTTTTACACATTTAACAAGTATATATCATAACTTGGTGTAGGCAGTATCACTCCAAAATTGCATAACATCGTCTTTTATTATAAATAGCAACTTTAACAGTAATAGTCTTAGTTATTTCAATGCCATGGCTAGCAACAACAAAAACAGCAGTATTTTTTTGCAAGATGCATTTGTAATTGAATTTGATATTTAATTTCAATAACGAGATCAGGAAAATAATAAGATTATTGGAAATTATTGAGATAAAAACACACCAGCTTCTTATAAGTCTTTTTTTTGTTTTTACAATTCTTTTATTACCAAGTTCTCCAATTTTAAACCACGTTCCATAGCTTTTGTCTTTTTATGGCAATGAGCTACTTCATGGGCTTTAGATGCATTTACTCGACCATACCTCATTTCCATCCAATTACTTTGATTTCGACTTTAAATTTCTATAGTTTTAAGATTTCCTGGGGGCGACATTTGTTTTGTAAACATTTATAAATTCGTTCGGATCTAGAGATGAAACCATAAATTGATGTTTTAGATAGTGAAGAGCCGCACTCTTTTTTAAAAGATCGTCAATGTGATATTGTGTAACTTAGCTCTCTATTTGTCTGTTTTTCGCCTCATTGATACATTTGTCAAAAACTAAAGCATTAAATTATTAGATAAAGAAGTATCGCTTACAGATTTAAAGTCAGCTGTTGTGACAAATTTTTTGGTTGAAGAGTTCCAGATAAAACAGATTTTTTTCTAATAGCAAGGCGAGGATTCTTCACTTCGATGATATAACCACATTACAAAAGCTATTGCATGCTTACAACCACACTCAGAAGCTGCACAATCCTTTCACTTTACCTCTACAATGTTATGTTCTTGTTCATTTATGACACACGAAACTTTATATATTTTTGCATTTATTAAAAAAAATAAACAAAATATTAAAACATTTAATTAGAAAGCATGTACAGCTTAATTATAATTTAACAGTTAGTAAGAATTCACGTAAAAATATATTTAATACAATAATTATTCTCACTAATATTCAGTAGGAATTAAGTAGCTAATAATATTTTACACAACAATAATTCGGAAAAATATTATCTCCATTGGCCCTTAATACATTTGTTTACTATTCAGGTGCTTGTTGTCTATAAACTATTAGATAAGACCTTTTTTGTAAAATTTTCTATTTCTATTAAATTTCTTTAGTATACTATACACATAATTTATGATATTATTTTAAAAATCCTTACAATTAAATAATTGTGAGCCCGCGCTCTTACCAGATAATCGCGCCAGATTGCATGCTGCTATCAGACGAGAACTAGAATAACGAGAATAAGAAAATTAAAACAGGCATACGTGAGTAAGGAGAAAGTGACACTCGTCTACTAATTGCCGTCTTAGAATTATTTTCAATTTCAAAGTCGTTAATGAAGATTAATTAAGAGTAGAAATTAATTTTTAAATGTTTATTTGTTTCTTAATATTTTTTACCCTAATTAAGATAATATAAATTATTAAAGGAATATGTACTAGTAGACCAGTTGTCATAGACAGAAATTAATAAAAGTTGGTCACTAAATGTTATATGGCTGAATTTTTCAGAATAAATATTTCTGTTGGTGTAGAATACGATAAAAAAAGTTCACAGCTGAGAGATGCCGGCGGCCCCTATAAAATCGAAAATATGGGCCGAAATTCGGTTTTTAGCCAACAACGGAAAATCTGAAGAATCTGCTTTTACAAAGCCCATTTCACTCATTTTTTATTTTTAAAAGGCACAAAGTATAAAAAATATCCACCTATATGTCTACTTATGCGCACATAAATTCTAACAGTGATAAAACGGCGGGCGCGTGAAGCTGCTGCTGCTGCTTTAAGCCTAGTGATGTCAGGCAGGCCCGAGCTTCTTTTTCCGTCCGCGGCAACTTTAGGGCCTAATATTTTGAAATCAGATAAAGGCGTGAAATTTTCTATGGCTAGTTTTCCTATAATATAAATGAAGATAATGTTGAAAAAATCACTATATATGATTTTCGGAAATGACCCCATTAGGTGGTTTCATTATATACAAATTTGCTTTTTTGATATTATTAAAATCAAGTACCTAGTACATTAAAGCAGTAACCAATATTTAAACAACATTCTATCTCACATTAAATTGAAATTTCAACAAATAAATAACAAAATTTGGATATTTGAACGGGTATGCAAAATACGCTATGATTGGCGATGACGTCATCGATTTCATGAGACGGTCAATATCGCATTCATTCAGTATAAACACAGTACCAATTGTTGTAACAATGTTTGTGTTCATCTACTATTACTTTAATGTAGTACATTGATTTCCTATATTATGAATATTATATAATTTCTCAGAATAACATTTTACATACAAGGTTGAATAATATAAATATAACCTATAAAAACTTTTAATGCAAACAAAGAGTGGTAGGGAAAAATACATTCTATTTAGACATTTTTATTTTGCACACCAACTTCAAGTAGGTGCATTTAATAAAACATTGTTCTACAATTTTAAAACTCTCAAATTTTGTTGAGATTAAAATACTAATGTAGGTAGACCACATATATGTAGCAGCTTTAAATCACTTTATTTTACGTTGTTTTGATACAGTCTCGAAAACGTTCCCAAGTACATTTTTGGATGTATTTTTGCATCTTGGGATAAAACATCCCTTATTTGTAAATATGAAACGTTAGAATTTTGTAAAATAACTTGCATTTACAGTACACAACGACGTTTGTTTATCAACACTGGAATTCATGACGTAGTGTAAAATCTCAATCCAAATTATAAAAGGTTTATTTTTAGGTGTTAATCGATTGGTTGTGATTCGAGTATTATTAAACATAACTAAGCATTATCTTCACAGTCAAAGAGATTTTAAAATTTGAGAAAACATCGAATTATGTCCGTAATGCATGCAATCATAACAAGAAGAATAGTTACATTTTCTGACGTTTTCGTAATGCCATTTTGCAATAGGTGTAAGTTATTGTCGAAGGTGTAGTGTACAAGGTTATCATCATAAATGCTCCCCTACCTTGGCAATAGTTCCAGTAAAAACGTGATAGACCGGCAGACAGTATTTTTTTTTGGCTCAAATTTCAAATCTTGGCATATTTCAACAAAAAAAATTATTGGAAATATTTTGACGACTCCACTCCACTACGTGGATGCGAAAGTAAAGTTTTAAAAAAAGTGTATTTTGACCGACACTGATGTCGCGCCAATACTACAATCCAATAATATAATAATAATAAACAGTCATGACCAGAAACTTCATGTAATACATTATAAAAAAATCCTAACGTCATATCATAGAGGTGCAGGAAATACGAAGAAAACCAAGAAACCATTGACCATATAATAACAGGATGCACCATGCTAGCCCCCGCTGATTACATTCACCACCACGATAACACTGCAAAAGTCATTCACAGGGAAATAGCCATGAAATATGCTCTCATAGAGGTTAGAACTCCTCTATAAATACGAGCCCCCTCCTGTCCTAGATAATGGGCAGGTTAGGCTATATTGGAACAGGGAAATCAGTACTGACCGAGCAATAACGCACAATAAACAGACATTACACTGAGACTCGAACATACAAAAACTGCGTACCTCATCGAAATATCCATTTTGAATAGTAACAAGCTAACGAAAAAACATCATGAAAAAATCGAAAAATATAAACCACTGGCAGAAGAAATCAGAAAACCCTGGAATCAGAACTCCGTCCACGTTATCCCTATCATAACATCAATAACTGGCCTGATCCCTAAAGCAATCCATGAAAGCCTAGCACGTCTCCAAATGTATACATTGAAGCGCAGAAAAACATCATAATAGACACGAGTATAGTTAGAAAATTAATGCAAGTCACATAAAAAGATTTAACCAACCAAAGTTTAACCAACCATCTGAATATAGATGAATATTGGCTCTTTTTTGTCTTGGATAGTGTACTGAATAACTTGATTACATAAGAATTGATACCGGTTTGAACTCTAGTAAGCCCGATATTAATTCTGAGGTCATTATTGTCTCTAGTTAGGTGATTGTGAAAATCCTGATTTCTATTATACAGGGTCCTGCAGCTCACCTCCCGTCTTCTACTACACCTAAACGATTTATTTTAGAAAAATGATTCAAACGGGACAATAGACTGTTTGTTAGAGAGCACATTTTTAAAATATTTTTGAATATACAGGGTGTTCCAGAAATTGGTGGTGCATCAAAGTTGTATCTTTTTAAATGGAACACCCTGTAGTTTTATTGATTTTTGGGACCCTTTCGAGCTACTGTACATATCCCTAGAATATTATCAAATTTGATTTGATAGTTCCAGAGGAATAAATTAAAATCGAAAAAAAAAAATTTTCGTCATATTTTAAAAAATGTATAAAAAATAGAAGAAACATCTTCAAACCAAAACTAAGGAACAGGTTGCTTATAATAAAAGGTTAGTTTATCCTACTATGAATATCGTAAAAATAACTTATACAGGATGTTCAAAATTCAATGCCAAACTTTTCAAAATGTAATGCTATTTTTCTCCATTTTTTCAAATGGGACACCCTGTATATTTTTATCTCATCGGATGCAGAATTAAAAAATGAGCATATTTTTTAATTACAATTATCTCGACTATCTTAAAGGTTTCACAGATATTCGTCAAAAACTACTACAAATCGTAAAATTATTATCTAATAGTTTTACTTAACATTTTTCAAATCAATAACTAGAACTTATGTTCAATATGTGTTCCGTTTTATCATTTAGCTCCTCTAATGTTATTAAATAAGCAAATACCTAAATTAGACAGTTTCTCATATAACTGTCTATGCAGTTCTCCTCTTGAAGGCGTAAATGAAGGGGAGTAAACAGAAATCATATTCCTGTTGTTTCTTAACCATAATAAGGTAATTTAGTAGATAGCCATGGAAACAAATTTGCTTACAAACTGTCATACAAATAGACATATGTCAATATTTTAAATTACGTATTAGTAATTTACAAGTTTTAAGCATTTTTTGTGATGGAGTACAGCAGAGAAGAGCTAGTAGATATGATTTTCATATTAGGAGAATCAGAAAGAAACTGTTTTTTGGCAAGTCGAGTTTACGCACAGCGTTATCCGGAACGGAGACATCCAGACAAAAGAAGCCTGAACAACTTATTAGAGAGATTTGTACAAACGGGACATGTAGACTATACAAAACCAGTTAGAAATAGACCCGCTCGAAATGAAGAAAATGAATTGTCTGTGCTATTATCTGTTACGGAAAACCCTTTCGTTAGTCGAAAAGCAGTCGGTGATGCCGTAGGTGTAAGTGAGAGAACCGTTCAACGAATTTTAAAGGACAACCGTTTTCATCCCTACCATATCCAGTTTCATCAACAACTCTTCGATGCAGATTTTGAGCAACGTGTCGAATTTTGCAATTGGGCGCAAGCTAAAATTAGGATAAATTGTGAGTTTTTTGATAAGGTTTTGTTTTCTGATGAGGCCACATTTCATAAAAACGGATTTGTGAATCGCCATAACTTTCATTACTATTCCGACCGCAACCCAAGGATTTTTAGGCAGGTTGACCAACAACACAGATGGTCAATAAATGTGTGGGGGGGAATTATTGGTGAACATGTTATTGGTCCTCACTTTTTTAACGGACATTTGAATGGTGCTATGTATCTTGATTTTTTGCAAAATCAATTGCCAAATTTATGTCAAAATTTACCAATAGCTTTGAGAGATGCAATGTGGCTGCAACACGATGGAGCCCCAGCACATTATTCATTCATCAAGTCAGGGACCATCTCAATACAACCTTTCCAAACCGGTGGATTGGAAGAGGAGGGCCATGTAATTGGCCGCCCCGATCACCCGACTTCACTAAATTGGATTTCTTTTTGTGGGGCTACGTTAAGGAAATCGTTTATCAGGAACCTCCAACCACACCAGAAAACATGCAGCAAAGAATCAGGAACGCATTTCAAAACATTACACCCGACCTATTAGGAAGAGTAGCAAGATCATTTCATACCCGCCTTCGTTTGTGCCTCCAAGAGAACGGAAGACATATTGAACATAAGTTCTAGTTATTGATTTGAAAAATGTTAAGTAAAACTATTAGATAATAATTTTGCGATTTGTAGTAGTTTTTGACGAATATCTGTGAAACCTTTAAGATAGTCGAGATAATTGTAATTAAAAAATATGCTCATTTTTATATACAGGGTGTCCCATTTGAAAAAATGGAGAAAAATAGCATTACATTTTGAAAAGTTTGGCATTGAATTTTGAACATCCTGTATAAGTTATTTTTACGATATTCATAGTAGGATAAACTAACCTTTTATTATAAGCAACCTGTTCCTTAGTTTTGGTTTGAAGATGTTTTTTCTATTTTTTATAAATTTTTTAAAATATGACGAAAAATTTTTTTTTTTCGATTTTAATTTATTCCTCTGGAACTATCAAATCAAATTTGATAATATTCTAGGGATATGTACAGTAGCTCGAAGGGGTCCCAAAAATCAATAAAACTACAGGGTGTTCCATTTAAAAAGATACAACTTTGATGCACCACCAATTTCTGGAACACCCTGTATATTCAAAAATATTTTTAAAATGTGCTCTCTAACAAACAGTCTATTGTCCCGTTTGAATCATTTTTCTAAAATAAATCGTTTAGGTGTAGTAGAAGACGGGAGGTGAGCTGCAGGACCCTGTATAGCGACATGTTATTTTTGACATAAGTAATGCAAAATGCATTCTAATGCATAAATGCATGGTAGTGTAAGAATTGTATATTCTTGAAAAATGGGACTGGTATTGGATAAGTACATAATATGCTGTTTTTAAAATATTTTTTGAGAGATTTGTGGACCGTTTTCTGAGTACACAGATGTTTCTCGTTATTATATTTGCAATATTATTTGTATGTTCATCAGGTTTAAGAAACTGGGTCTAGGCACACTCCCAAAAATTTGATAAATTTGATAATTTTCCTCCAGTGTTTTGTCTTAGTGAAGATGTCATTGTTACTGTTTTATTTTTATTTACGGCTGATACCAATAATCGGCCACAACGCCGATATACAGATATCAATATCGATATCAGTCCATCCCTAATACTAAATAAATAAAATGCTGTTGTTTCTGTAACATCATCTCTTACTGCTGAAATATTTAAGCATCTCAATATCCGACATGCAAAAAAATTCCTTGATAATTTTGCTGAATGCCTTCGACACAACTTCGAAAACTGTAGAGGCACACAAATATTAGTTTGACAGTTTGATTACTTTTCATTTCTTAATTTATAAAGTTAGAAAAAGCTATTTTTTGCATGTGGGATATTGAGGTGTTTAAATATTTCAGCAGTAAGAGATGATGTGGGTAAAATGTGTGCTGCACTGAAAAGCACCTATATTGTGAACACAACACATGAATCGTAATTTCAAGGTGTTTCAATGTTTACATTGATAGAGAGTTCGTGGTGATGAAATCTTTCTAAATTATTATAATTTTTTTCTAAACTTTGTATTTTAATTGAAAACTAATTTCAGATTCATATTCTACGACCTGAAATTTGTGTTTCCTGAAAAAATGTCGCGAAAATTAAATGCACCATTCCCCGCTATTCTGCAGAATTAAACACTGCCAATTCCTTAAACTACAATTTGGATAATTAGTTTTACTCACCGTTCATAAATAGCATTTGTTTCCTCCTTTTCTATTTTCATCGAGGCACTCTTTATTTCTGCCATCATAACCTCATCTTCTTCAATGTCAATATCGCTTACTTCATTCTTGATGCCCAACTCCGAAATCTGTATATCAACATTTGATTCATATACAGGGTTGATTTCTATGGGGTCCGTTTTTAAAGAATGTTGATTTATTTCTGCGATGACAGAAACATCCCCAATTTCCGTCTTAAAATTTAACAGGCTTTTTGAGTCAAGCTCTGCATTACCTAATCTAAGAAAGTTCTCGACTTCCATGTTGGTATCAATATCTCTCTCTTCAATTTTAATGCTATGCTCTTCGATTTTAATGTTCAGCTCGGCATTCTGTAAATCGACATCTTGTAGATATTTAGGCTTGATTTCATCGCTGTCTACTTTTAAAGAGCGATTCATTCCAGCGGCTAGAGCAATATTTTCATCAATTCCAGTCTTCATATTAGCTAGTACATCTTTTGTGTCAAACTTTGCAATTTCAAGTGCAACGATGTTCTCAACTTTAATGTTGGCATCGAGACACTCTAGACTCTTAAACACAACACGCTAAGTAAGTCAACAATGCTCACATCACTGCTATCAGAATTTGCCTCATATTTCTTGTTTGGAACAGTTCTGAAAGAATAACAAATTACTTTTACTGAAGATCACATATTAAACATTTCTTTACAAATTAAAATTTTATAACATACCTAATACATTTTTGGTCCAAATTAACATTTTACCAATGTTCTCCAATTTCAGGCCGTTAAAAATACATTCCTCCTCTCAATATTAATAAATAATGCACAAAACAAAATACAAATATTTCAATTAGCATATAACATTTAGCGAGCAATAACCTCAAAACCTTGATGTACTTGTTTACACATCAAACTCGATATCAACTATCAAGCTGGAACGCCAACTTGAATTAGCAAGACGTCACTGAAGAATGTGGAAGTTGCGGACCATAACATATTTATTTATATATTTATAAATTACATATACGTATATTTGGTCAATGTCGCACCTGAACATCGAAGATATTTATATGTTCTTGGTATAGCGTTCGGGGCAGTCTTTGGTTCTTAAAGTTTTTATGTAATGATGGTATCATATTCTGTAAAACTACTGTAAAAATCACAGCGGGAAAAAATGAAAGGGAGTAATGCATTGCAGGTAAAATATATGCAGTTTTCCATATACATATTAACTATATACTATGAGTTACGTTCATAACTTGACGCCAAGGAAAGCCTATCTCTCTATCCTTTAAGAGGACTTTGGGTATGGTGCGCATGCCTTACTGACGCGAGATTGTGACCGTTCAACTGAATATAGAAGGGAAATTGTCACCATCTAATCGGAGAACTTGGCCACATGGCCACATGGCCACTGACCTATTACAAAAGCGCGATGTGTCGTCGGAGCGTGCGCGTTGGATCGAAAGTCTTCCATAGAGATGGAAAACTATCTCCTTCTCTAGCCTCAATTCCGTACATAGTGGCTTATCAGGTCTACAGTTCTATTCTGTAACATTTTTGTTAAGCTTTAACGGCAAAGTCACTGTTAAAATAATTAGCGGAATGAAGTTAACGGTCGGTCAGTGGTATTCTATATACTTTTTTTAAGGTTAAATTTAACCAACATCGTTTAAAATTAGAGGCGACTTTGGACCTGCCACTAAAATTTAACGGTGCCATTAAAGAGGCAAAAACACCGTATTTTATTTTTTGGTTCATAAAATTTTGTATAATATCATTCAGTAAATGGCATTTTATGGAAGTAACTGGCAGCACCATTCAAAATACAGAAACAAAATAACAACTTAATACTTCAGAAATTTGTTGACTTTTCACTAGAATAAAATGTTTGTCAATGAGTTTGAGATTCTTTTGACGACCCATTTTCTCATTTACATCCAGTAATTTTTTTTCCGCCTTCAAATAATCGTGCGTGATCATAACCTCAAATAGAAGCGCGAGTCCCAAAGAATTTATATAAATAGAAGCCGAGATAAAGTGTAAAAGTTATACGATACTGTTGCCATCATGTCCAACATACCTTTTTCTCACCATTTCGTTCTAAGATACAATATTGCCTATAACGCTATCTCTGTTGCAGGTACTCCAAGACCGTGGTATGAGTGTAGCAAAGACATATGTGGAATTTAGTCATTTAAGACCTGTGTCTGTTTTAACTACTCTAACCTCAAAATTATTTTCGTGTTTTGTAAATTTAAACAATTATTCTCGCTGAATCGTAAAAATAGTGAAAAAATGTGTTGTTTGTGGTGTAGTTGAGGATAAGAATAGTCTGTTGTCTTACATTTATTTGTCATGTTAAAAACAGTAGTACTGCAACAAAGATGGGGCTATAGTCATTTTCATCATAAAGAAAGAGATAATTATAAAATGTAATGTCTGAACTTGAGTACGAGATGTTGACAACACACTTATAAATGTGTATCTGCTTCTATTTATATAAATTCTTTGGCGAGTCCTGTTTGACGATAATTTTATGCGGGAGGTATTCAATTTTATCTGCGTGTATTATATATTTTGTGAGATTATTGTCAAACTTAAGTTAGTACTCTACTGATTGTCTTAATTACTCTCATTCAAAGACTTCCCTGCTCTCATTAGGTTTGTTTTTAATTTGACCTTGAGCATATAAGGGAAAGAAATAACCGGTCGTTAAAAACTATGGCTAGGCGCGCACGGGTGACTTTTGTCACGAAACTGTTTTGTCACCTACCTCGGAGTCCATTGAGTCTTATGGAGATGCGCTCACGAGCGACGTGACTGTTACGTCGCTTCGTGAGCGCATCTCCATAAGACTCGATGGACTCCGAGGTAGGTGACAAAACAGTTGCGTGACAAAAAGTCACCCGTGCGCGCCTGGCCTATGACTTTAACAGGTCCGTTAAATGGTCGCATACAGAATAGAAAAATCAGTTATTTTTAGCATTCCGTTAAAATTAAAATTTTAGCAGGGCGTTTATTTTTAACCAAAAAATTACACAATAGCAGGTCTATTCTGTAACATTTTTGTTAAGCTTTAACGGCAAGGTCACTGGTAAAATAATTAGCGAAATGAAGTTAACGGTCAGTGGTATTCTGTACACTTTTTTAAGGTTAAATTTAACCAACATCGTTTAAAATTAGAGGCGACTTTGGACCTGCCACTAAAATTTAACGGTACCGTTAAAGAGGCAAAAACACCGTATTTTATTTTTGGTTCATAAAATTTTGTATAATATCATTCAGTAAATGGCACTTTATTTATGTTTGTCAATGAGTTTAAGATTCTTTTGACGACCCATTTCCTCATTTATATTCAGTAATTATTTTTCCGCCTTCAAATAATCTTAATCATAACCTCAAATAGAAGCGCGGTCGTTAAAAACTTATGACTTTAACAGGTCCGTTAAATGGTCGCATACAGAATAGAAAAATGAGTTATTATTTTTAGCCTTCCGTTAAAATTAAAAATTTAGCAGGGCGTTTATTTTTAACCAAAAAATTACAGAATAGACCTGTAGACCTGCTATTCTCTAACATTTTTGTTAAGCTTTAACGGCAAGGTCACTGTTAAAATAATTAGCGAAATGAAGTTAACGGTCAGTGGTATTCTGTACACTTTTTTTAAGGTTAAATTTAACCAACATCGTTTAAAATTACGCCGTGACTAGCAGTACATCGGATGTACGCGTTTTATTTGTACATCGGTCACGTTTGACGTTTAGCATAACCAAAAAATTTGTTTGACATTAATGTCTTCTTTGTATCTTATGTAGAAGAGTTCAAATTTTGGATTTTATTTTTAATAATCAATATTTTATTGCATTTATTGAACCTCATTTCTTTAGAAATAAAAATGAAAGTAGGTGCGGTATTTAATAGTGAAGAAGAATTTGTGGTGGAACTAAAAAAGTGGGAAGATGAATCAAAAAGTATGTATTACAAAAGAAGTAGTACAAATATACAGACGGCTAGAAAAAAAGGGGTACAGAGACATATTAATCCCAATTTACCTTATCAACTTTTGTTTTGCTGCATACATGGTGGAAAGAAAGCTCGTAAACAAATCACAGATAATAGTCGCAACACAAGGTATAATTAAGTCGGTTGCTTCTGTATGTACCCTCATTTTACTTGTTTTAATTTTACAGGACTTTTCAAAAAAATTGTCCAGCGAATATTAGATTAATTGTTTCAGAAGATGGGAACCATCTAACGG
The DNA here is from genome assembly GCA_963583905.1 of Stenurella melanura. Lineage (NCBI taxonomy): Eukaryota > Metazoa > Arthropoda > Insecta > Coleoptera > Cerambycidae > Stenurella > Stenurella melanura. The sequence goes on from OY757315.1 coordinate 95,371,472, forward strand.
TAGCTAATACCAATTTTGAGCATAATCACGAAACAACAGAGGTAAGTAGTTAAACTACAAATTAAGTATATAAAACAGTGTAGGTGCGATGCAGGAGTTTGGTGTGGACGTTATGCAGTATTTAGGATGACATAAATTATTACTTTTATTATAGGCCCTTTTCAAACATTTACCGCAGAAGCGCAAGTTAAATCCAGATGAAAAATATAAGGTCGAAAATTTTCTTAAAGCTGGTGGTAATAAGAAGAAAATAAAGCATATAATGGAATGTGAAACCAATAAAATGATTTTATTAAAAGACTTACGAAATTTGGAATACAGTAAAAAATCTAATAACAATTCATTGAATGCAGTAGTTGAATTGCTTCAGAACACTTATAGTGAGTATTTAATTAAATGCAATAAAGTTATAATTATGTAAAATTAATGGACAAATATTCAATGCTTCATTAAGAAAATTTCATTATTTTAAGATGTAGGTATTCTCACCATAGTTCACCCAACGATCAAGTCACAGTTTGATCATAAATGATTTGTCAATATTCCAATGCTCTTATTTACCCGTGCGCTTGTTTCTTGTTTGGTGACCTGCATATGTATATGCTTAAACTGGAATCTTATTTACCATCCCATCATTGGTTGAACTATAGTAATAGATCTTAATTCTCTTTTCAAATTTTTAGGTGCCAATTGTGAAATTTTGGTCGAAAACAATGTATTTAAAGGAATTTTTTTCCAAACAGAGCAAATGATTTCCTCTATGAAAGCATATCCACACTGAAAGAAACCGACCAAATAGAATGTTTTGCTAAGATGATCTGCATTATCATAAGTATTTTTTTTGTTAAGACTACATTTTCATTATCTAACCATAAGAAAAACTGTTTTGCTAATGAGATTTTGCAACGGTAAATCTTTGACTATTTGTACCAATAGCAGCACTTACTTAAACCAGATAAAATATTGTTATAAGTTTTCTTTTTATTAGGGGTAACTAAATAATTTCTTACGATAAATAAGTGCCTTAAGTTAAAGTTAACTATTTAATGGTTAAAACTCAAATAGACCTATGGTTGGTAAGTCACCTGTTAACTGTAAAGACGGGCTTACTAATCGTAAAGTTTTACTTATTTATTTTTGCACGTGGCGCAAGCGCAATTGAGTTTTTATCATCGCGCGCCATTTCATCCATGCAGCGACGCATGCAGTAACTAGTAAGCGATTCGGCGTTCGACGAGACAATTGTGGGAAAGGTTTTATGCAAAGAATTTTTATAAAAAAAACTTGTGTTTTATGTTATTGTATATTAGTTGCTTTCGTTCAGCAGAGTGATTCATAATCATAATAAATAGGATTTCAATGAACAGTAATCATATGATGCAAAATTGCATGGTATAGGGACAGAGACAACACATGAAACAGGTAGGTGCCTTATCATTACGAATCACTCTGCTGAACGAAAGCAGCTATTATATAGTAAACTGAGATTGTGTCTTCTTACAAGTCAAAGTTCCCCTTTTTTAATAGGCACCCTGAATTGTTTATTAGTCGTTTGTTTCCTTAAATCAATCATTTATTTTAATTTTACCAACAATAATTCTTTGTCTGAGCCAACATAGAAATGTATTAAAAACGTGTTTTAATATGAAGTGTGAAGTCTAAAAAATATAAAATTAAAATATTGAATTTACAAGTAACGTACTTGCAAAATGACATTACTAGGTCAAGAGAGATTATTTGTTGCCATTATAATGTAAGCTGCATAGTGGTTAAAAAGTCACCTATTAGCAGCAGGAAAGTTCTTTTCCGGTTACAAGGTAGTAATGGTGTAAGGAATAGGAACTTACTAACTATAACAAAAAACTTATTAAGATTAAAATAGGTGGTGACTCCTGATAGCAAAGCTATCAACCTACAGTAACAAATAAATAATAAGAAAAACTTTTATTAACGGTAAATAAGTGCATCTTAGCAAGATCGTTTTTGTTGCGGTTACAGAGCAGTCTTGCTGGAGCCTATTTAATGCAGATATTTATTAGGGGTTAGTCAATTTCTCTTTATAGATAATAGAAATTTCTTTCAGTGCAGAATTTATTGCTGTGGATGCGACTTACAAATTGCTAAATATTCGAACACCTGTTTACATAATTTTATGTGAGAATTCAAATGGAGGATCGGAAATTATTGCTGTGTCTATACTTGTTTCTGAAGATAAGGAAAGTATGGAATGGTTTTTAAATGTTTTCAAAAAAACCAACCCATCTTGGATAAATAATCGAGTTGTAATGAGTGATAAAGATTTAATTGAACGACAAGTTTTGAAAGATAGCTTTCCAAATTCCAACGTCATAATTTGTATTTTTCATTCTTTAAAAACATTTAACAGAGAATTTAGTTGTGAGAAATTGGGTATAACCCCAGGGCAAAGGGACACTGCAAAAGAAATTTTTCAAAAAATGTTATACTCGGAAAGTGAGGAAGAATATGATGACCTCTACAATAAAATTGATGAGCTACCACAACCAATAATAGAGTATTTTAATTCCAATTGGCATTCAATTAAAGATGAGTGGACATTAAATCATAATTTTTTGGAGAACAGCCTAAATAATACCACTAATAATAGGTTGGAAAGTATCAACCAAAAACTAAAATCAGTTATTGCTAAAGATTCCTCACTAATTGACTTTATTGAAAATTTTTTTTTACTGTATCATGGAATGTTAGAAGAGCGCGATCAGGTAGCTGCATATGAGTATTTTAAAGTTCCGTTGAAAAGATTTGAAGTTGAGAGCCCGCAATTTATGTATAGTAGCATGTTAACAAATTATGCATATAACTATATTCATAAAGAACTAGAACAGTACAAGAAAATCAAGATATCCGAAGAAAATGAGTCCTGTTATACTATTCAGTCTGGATCAAGAATCATTAAAGCAAGTGCAGGTGGATGTACTTGTAGAATACGCATTTCTTTGATGATACCATGTCGGTAAGTAAAACACGATTTTTATGGTGGGTTAGCTATTAATAATTAATACTGTGTGGCTCAAAAGGTCCCGTTTTATTTTTGCATCTGCTTTATATAACTTTTACACAACAATCACCATCTACTAGCTAAAGAGATGATTCAAATGATGTGTTATAAAATTTCTTTTTTATCTTTTGTTCGATTTTTTAAATGCTAAAATTATGAATTAATATTGAAGTATGTACTTATCCTAAATTTTACATTTTTATCTTAGTTATGCACTTCAAAATTAAGATGAAAAAATTTGAGCTGCACTGTATAAATCGATTATGATACCCATAATATTTGTGAGAAATGCGATATTTGTCCACGACTACTAAATAATGTACACATATTATGTATGTGTTTCCTCGAGGATAATGCTATCCATTTGTGACCTTTTACTAAAAATTTAAAATGTCAGAATTGCAACAACCAAAAGTCAAGTGTTGTCTCTTTAAGTTTTCTAGAAAGCACTGACATGTGCATGCCGAAGAAGTACTATGATGAACACTCAGAAACTAAGTTTTTTTAAAGCATTATTTATTAGGAATACCCAGCAATCTCCAACATTGTTTTTGAAACCATTTACCTAAGTGCCTACAAACTGTATTATTTTATTAGTAAGCCATGACAATGTGTAATTTTGTTATTGATTTGAAATGTCAGAATTATGTAATATTAAATAAATGGATACTAACAGTGAAAAGAGATTTCTTTGACACCGCCAGAGGTAAGGGAAGCTGCAGAAATCGCCTCATAAAACATGTTGCCCGAAAAATCGAAGAAATTATATATGATGACTTACAAATCTTTCTTACCTGAAATGAAGATGAATTAAATAAATATTAAATATTTAATAGTCGTGAACAAAGTATAGTATTCTACTCGCATATAATTGCTATTATTCACTCTGGTGATTTACAATAAACTACACACTCGTGAATAATTGCAATCATTATATTCTCGTTGGATAATACACTATTATTTTAGGCATATATTTGCTGTTCGAGAAAAAGAAAAATTGAGTTTATTTGAACCATCATTATGCAATACTCGGTGGACCCTATCACATGTAAGGAAACATCAAAGGGTATTCCAAGACTGCAATCTACCAACATTTGAAACACAGTATAATGAACCAACCATTATAACTGATATTGTTTGTAGTGATGAAATCAAGGAAAAGAAGTTAAATAAATTTGAAAAATATAAGAAGGCTATGTTCGTGTTACGAGATATTGCTAGTTTGATGTCTGAACAATCTGGAGATATATTTAATTTATCAATGAAGAATATTTTAAAGTTCAAAGATTTGTTGTTGGATGGTAAATTTGTAGAAGTTAATGAATTATATGAAAATATCGATGATAATGTAATTACACTAAGTTCAGATGAAACTGATGTGAATAATCATCTACTTCAGGATAGGAATTTAGATAGTAACATCAATGTAAACCAGATAAATAATACCGATATTATATTTGTAAACAGCAATAATGAACTTATTGAGGAAATTGTAATTGCTAAAAATAGCGAGATTATAGAATTTAATGAGACTAATAACATAGTATCTGAATCTCTTACAGAACCAGAAAATCATAAGGATTTTAAAGAAACTCCAATACTAATGAATGTAGATCATATAACTCCCCACAGTAGCCAAATTGACACATCCAACTTCTATAACGACCATAGCTATTGTAGAAATAGTATTGAAACACCAATTTTAAAAAATAATCTTGATAGGATAATAATTCCAAAAGTTGCCAAGACTAGGGGCAGACCCAAAGGATGCACCAAAACTGTGATTGGATTACCAAAATCTAATTGCCTAACTTTACAGAAAAAACCCTTTATTAAAAGAACAGCCAGTGAGAAAAAGATTTTTATATTACAGTTAGTTTCATCATCTTCTAAAGAAGTCTTTGAAAAAAAGAAAAAAATTGAAATTGAAGACCTGAATTCGGATTTACCATACTCATTACTTCATGAAAATATAAATCTGAGTTTAATTAGAGAATATTTCTCTGAAGCGTCTTGGCACAAATTTAATATTGTACTTGGTGGTATGAAGAATATCCGGCCTTGTGTGAAGTGTAACCACACATTAGATGAGTCATCAGTTACATGTGCATCATGTTTAGAATCATATCACTTATTTTGCATAGCATTGAAACGACCTCCCAAAAAAAGAAATTGGATGTGTATAGATATTGTTCAAAATAAAATAAACGATGTTACTGACTATGAATTTATTATTTATTTTTAACTGGTTAGATATATGTATAAACATAGATACTACATAGTATCTTTGTCTATTAAAGAATTGCATTTTTATGCTATTTTTTTATCTCCGTTTTTTTACATGGTCAGGGTCACTTCAGGAAACTTAGCCATTGGCGCCCTGTGTATGGAACAAAACTAATACAAGAAATATTTCTTTAATTGCAAACAAAACTCTGAACTGATATAGAGAAACCAGATAGTTTAAATAATAATAATAAAATATACATATTTTTACAGAAAAAAAAATTTCATGCTTTTCAGATATACTTTGTTCATTGAATCTATCTTGCAAGTAACTTGGCGGATCGTAAAAAATTCTTTATAATTTTTAATTCAGAAAAAGTTCTCTCTTCAGAAACAATAGATACAGAGGTAATGTATTCTGAGTGTGATAGAAATATTTCAAAATGTAGCGAGAAGTTTATTTTCAAATATATACTATAAAACTGACTGCTAATTTTAAATGCCATTTTAACGTCTTGATCTCATCACGAATCTATGCCATTAATATATGACTTTACACGATACATCTTCAAGTTTTAAATCCAGCTCTTTAGAGTTATTCAAAATTTCTTCTTCTGATAGTTCATAAATATACCAAAATCCAAACATATCTTTCTAGTGATAGTGTTTGATCAATGATGTTAAAAGAAAAATCTACTTTAAATTTGATTTTTGGATTTAAAATGGGATGATACGCATGCTCATAATCAAATTATCTCTTTATTCCTCTTGATTTCGCACTTTGTATATCAGGAATGGTTGATTCAAAGTCAAATTCATAAGCTAGGATGAGAAAATCATTAAAATCTTTATCAGAGCGAATATCTGCGATCTATTAGATTATTTAAACGATCAATACAAAGTTCTATATTTACGATTGGATTTTGTTTCATTTTGCTTATATCTATAATTAATTTTGAATAAAATATTGTAACAGAACATACAAATTTATAGATATCTCCCATATATGATCTCAAGTATCATAAACTTCTCCGATTCTCAAAGGCTTATTTATTCAATTCTACTGGACCATCGAGTATCACTCAGTGGCTTTAGAATCAAATTGCTTTTTAATAACATCCCACCTTTTCGTACAAGCCAAAAAAAAATACACAGACCCGCTGAAATAAAGTTAGGTTAGAATTGCAAACACCCATACATCACGTACATCCGATGTGCAAAATAATAAAAGTGCAGCCGATGTACTGCTAAATAACGTACATCCGATGTACTGCTAGTCACGGCGTTAAAATTAGAGGCGACTTTGGACCTGCCACTAAAATTTAACGGTACTGTTAAAGAGGCAAAAATACCGTATTTTATTTTTGGTTCATAAAATTTTGTATAATATCATTCAGTAAATGGCACTTTATTTATGTTTGTCAATGAGTTTGAGGTTCTGTTGACGACACATTTCCTCATTTATATAGACCATTTTAGGATGACGTCACGATAAGTCGGTTATTATACCTGAGGGGCAACCAAACTTTTTATTCCATTATAAGCAATAGAAGTAATCAAAGTTTTGCACGTGAAAGAAAAATAAAATGCCATCGTTTTGTGCGGTAGTAAAGTGTTCAAACAGGGCAGAAAGAGACCAAGTGCGATTTTTTACAAAAACACACAAAGTTTCTCAAGAAAAACTAGAAAAAAATATATAAAACCACGCAAACTGCTTCAATCAGAATGATAAACAATGAAAGAATGAAGGTTTGGTTGCCCCTCAGGCAATATGGCCGACCTGTCAAAACCACGTGACCTAAAATGGTCTATTCAGTAATTATTTTTCCGCCTTCAAATAATCGTAATCATAACCTCAAATAGAAGCGCGGTCGTTAAAAACTTATGACTTTAACAGGTCCGTTAAATGGTCGCATACAGAATAAAAAAATGAGTTATTATTTTTAGCATTCCGTTAAAATTAAAAATTTAGCAGGGCGTTTATTTTTAACCAAAAAATTACAGAATAGACCTGTCAGCGTGTTACCAGCAGCGAAGTGGAAGGGAAGACTGGAACGCTGACATCGTTACGTGAAAATGACACCCTGTGTTAGAGCGGTGCGGATGCTGCGGAGTGGGCAGCTAGCCTTGTCTAACACATAAGGGCCTCATTTGCAAATGCGACTGTGTTCGCTAAAATGAATATTATACGTAATATTCATAATAGTAATATTATGACTCAATTAAATTAAACTGAAAATAAGGCAAGGTTAATTTTAAGTACCATATACTTACAATAAAAGTACTTAATACTTGCCGAATGCCGAGTCGATAGTCGGTTAAAGTAAACTTAAAATATTGTAAATTCGTTTTTAAGTATAAGTAGTATATTTATAATAAAAGTAATACCTGTTGAATGCCAGGTCAATTAAAGTAAACTTAAAATAATGAAATATCGCGATTTTTGGTAGGTTTATATTATTTGAATATAAATAAGCAATAAAGAAATGTATAATAACAATAATAATAATGTTTATTACTCTTAAATGTTACAATATACCTACAAGTATTTCAACATTGGATCGTCAGGTAAGATAAGTAAAATATAGTACTTAATTAGTAATTGAAACAAATAAAGTATAAACAATTATATAAGTCACAGAGTGATACAAACATACAACAATTAATATACATACAATAAAGATATACAAACATATCAAACATTATGACGTGGTATTATCATTAAAAAAATCGTCTATTGAATAATAGGATTTACATATTAAATTTTTTTTTAACTCGGCCTTAAATCTGGACATTTTTAAATTACAATCGATTTTTTATACATTTAACACCGATGTAAATATACAGGAAAATTATGCTTTTTAATGTTTCAAAAAGTTTGATTAAAACTCTACATGTGTTTCAGCTTATTAGGCCTTTATCAAGAGTACAAGATAATACTTTGAAAAATTAAAAAGCATAATTTTCCTGTATATTTACATTATTGAAGAATGTTTCACAAGGAACTAACCGTAGAATCAACCCAATATATTTAACACCGAATTTTAATTTGTACGTATTACATATAGTACTTATTAAAATTGTAATGTCTACCTATACATACATATATTATTACAATGATAAATATACATGAAATGAATCTAAACTTGATAAAATATCAGGTTTGTGCAGTTTTTGTCTTACTGATAATTTTTCAGCTCCTACAACTTGCATTGTTGTCTTTTTCATATGTTTACTATTCTTATATCAGCATAATAATATGCATTTGCAATATATTTAATAATTTGCACTTCATGTGGGTCTTCCGAAATGCTAACTGGGTGGGATGGTAGAAACCAACATTGTTTTTATCTTACTTAAAACATGTTGCAAACCACCTTTAGGTTACGTTTTTTAAATCCACTTTTTCCATATACCCCATTAGAATTTCCGCTCTGAAGCTTTTTCGCAATATTTTATAATTTCAAACACTACTGGATAAGGAAAACATAATTTACTTCTCGATACAAATTTAGTAAAACTTGCATAATCGTCCATATTTACTTTACCGAATACTTATGATCGTCATATGCCCATTTGTTATTAAAATTTTTTGTCAATGTGGGCACGAATTCTTAGCCAACATTTTTTTGAGGATAAAACCAGCAATGTAATATAAAATATTTTCCTGGAAAACTGATAGTGAAATTTTATCCAATACCTCCTAACTTAATATTCGATTCAATGTATGGACCCCTCACTTTAACCGCGAATATTTTAGAAACGGAGGATCGGAAGAAATTCGAAAAATTACGTGTTCATTATGTCTCTATTCTAAATCATTAACTGAAATTTGAATAATGTACATTAGACGGTTTTAAAGTTCTGCTAATTATATTGAAAACGCGCCCGTTTTCCAGCAGTTACTACGTATGTGGGACAGAGACAGATACCCACCCCACAGCATCCGTACTGCTCCAACACCTGGTGTCACTTTAGAGTTATATTTGTCTATGTTGTAAGCGTTCCAGTCTTCCCTTCACTTCGTTGGTTACCAGTACCTATATAGTTAATACGTATATGCAGTTTTTGTAGTATAGGCAACACACATTGTGTGTAAAGGTGTTATGGGTGACATAATACATCGACGCCTTGTAGTTATAATTTATAATTAGTATCTGAGTTCGGTATAATTGAAAGATTGATCGACTTACCTGTAAGGAAGATCCAATCTTAATTATTCGAGCATCGTAGTCCTTCTATGATAGTACTGGTAGGTACACTTTATTGGCATGATTCACGCACAAATTTTGAAGACGTTGACAAAAATCTCCCAATATCCATATCAACTAACAGTCAGCGGCTACCTACGTGCTTAGTTCATTTTGTGGCTGAACAAATCGCACGATAGGGGATGAACGTGGTGGGTGGGCCCCTATCATAGAAGGACTACGATGCTCGAATAATTAAGATTGGATCTTCCTTACAGGTAAGTCGATCAATCTTTCAATTATTCATCGCATCTCCGTCCTTCTATGATAGTACTGGTAGATGTTAAAAGCCAAACATACAAGTGCGATTGAGTGCAAAAATAACTATATTTTAATTTGCTTTACTTTTTTTTTTTTTTGTTTGCTTGTTTGTTTTTGCATATTATAAAAAGGGTGATATAAGTAAATAAATCTTAATTATCGTTAGTAATTCGAAGAATGTATTTGGAAAAATTGTCTGCCTTAGTCGCTAAAGGCTTATTATGGAAGGTAAGGTATTAAAAACCATTGAACTTTGGACCAACCAGCTGTATTTTTAATTAAGTAAATATTTAGACCAGATCTATATAGATCTCAAAAGCATATGTTTTGAAGTCGTTGCATGTCTAACGTTATGATTGCTGAACTTATGAACATCACTGCCACTCATCTGCAAAACTTTCTTTATCCATCGACTATTATTCAATTCGGGGAGATTTATCTCCCACACCCCCATTCAGTTTACGTAAAATATTGTAGTAACGTTATCAATTATCGAATTATCAGTAATATGTTACAATTTTTACGTTTCTTACTTCTTAGAACTTTAAAATCTCTGAGATAAAGTTAATATTTCTTGATATTGTGGAAATTAATATCCTCATTTTCATTATTTTGTACAATTTTTATGAATCGTGTTTACACTGTACGAAAAGGTTATAAATGCAGACATATAAAATAACTGTAAGCAGTCTTTAAGATTTAAAATAAATGTTTTCTACATTTAATTTTTAATTAAAATTATGACCATAATATAAGGTTTCCTTTGTTTTTTTTTTAATGCTCCATTTGTGAAGGATGCTGTATGCTTTTCTGAAATTCTGATACGAATTTCACTTTAGGCCCTCTTGTGATAGAAAAAATTGTGTATTCATTTACCCAATATAAAAACATGTTTTCTTTAGGTGATTAAATGTGAATTGTGCATGTACAGAACACTTTTTGTACGTGCATAGTTTACTTCTAACGTTGGGTCTTTTCCCCATATGTATTGTCTGTCGCCTTTCTGCTTTCCCTAGAGAACTTCCTTGTCTCTTGTATGATATATGTCAAGTGTTAATTATTTTACAACACTCTGTATAGTCCAGAATATTTACTCAAAATATTAAATAGTAATTTAAAAATAATAGCTCGAAGCTACGAGGTGATGATCTCATGTATGGGATATTATAGAAAGAATTGTTTATAATTTACGCACGTGTTAATACCTATATAAACAAATTTAAATGAGTATCATATATTGAGAAGACAATATGTCTTACTTTTATTCGGACAAGGCATAATTTCAAAACAAAATATATGAATGAATTAATCTATGATGATGAAACTATTCCGTGATTTTGTCCTCTATCTAGATCTATGTATAGTGATAATAGGATATTAGCCAGATTTGAACTTGCTCTTCTGCAAATTAATTTAATTTGTGCTAATCCAGAAGAGCTTCTATAGTGATCTGTTGGTTAATTTGCGGAGGTTGGTTGCTCATCCCGAGGGTACGGCAGTGAAAGACACATTGTGGCTTAGAAGGTGGTTAAGAAAAGACAATATTTAATAAATTGACATTTATCATCTTTCCCTATGTCCTTATATTACAAAGAAGAAGTTGACATTAATTAGTCTCTTTTTAATAGCTATGTTCATCACGATTGCAACAGATATTTCTCATGTTACAAATGTGTCTGTACTGTTATTCTTTTTATGTAGTGGGTATGCTACACTTTTAAGATGCCCCACTGTCCCAAGCTTTCCCAGGTCCTTTGATCAGGTACCGGATGGTCCATATGTGTTTACTAATAATAGTGTATTAGTCTACCCTTCTGAAGAGAGAAAAGAAAATGTCATTTCTCTTTATAGTATACATTTTTTTTTTTTCTAAAATGTATTTAAAGTTCTAGTCTTTTCTATTTATTTATTTTTCCTCCGGCAGTTTTATTGTCATGGTATCAAAATTAAATACAAACTTAAGCCAGGAAGACTTAGCTGGCCTCACCGGTAGTGTTTGGGCCATAGCCAAAAGTTAAACAATTAAATTAGTGTAATTTACTGTGAAATTTAAACCTTAGAATTGTTCTGGAATGTTTATCAACATCCAGTAATAAATAAGCCTCTTTCAAATTTAATTTTTGCAAAATAACCATGTTGTGTTATCACTGATATCAGTTTTTAGGCTGATCGTGGCTAATTGGAAGAAATTCGTTAACTTTTTTTTTTATTATTTTAAAATGAATCTGTATGTTCCATTTTTTTTTCTTTCAAATATACGGGTCCAAAAATTGATCTCTGAGATTTTTACATTTGGAAATATCCACCTCTGCTAGAGGAATATTTATCTCCTTAAAATAGGTCTCTACGTTTTAGGCATGGTTTTTTATAAAAAGGTTATATAATACCTTGCACCCATTCCAAAATTGTGGAATTATTAGTTATTGGGTCCATTTATTTCTAAGAAAATTTAGCCTACCAGCAATATTTTCAGTTGCCTCTATTTGCAACACCTGTTCCGGCCCGGTAACTGCAGTGGACTCAGCTGCTGTTCGCCGTTGCTTTCTTTCTCGATGTCACTTTTCCTTCCTTTACTGTATCTGTTTCCTCCTATTTCATCCTTGTTTTGTGCTAGTTAGAATTTCCGTTTTAACGATAGCACATAATGCATTCTAAAATAAAGTTGTGCTGCATCAGCTAAACATTGTAACACTTCGTCATTTAAAACAAGTTAGTTACTTTCAATTCTGATGTTAATATTGCTCCTAAAATATTCAAAGCTCTCCCTAACTGTTCCAGCAAGTTCGTCAGAAATTAAGCCATTTTGACACCATAAGATTTTAGAAGAGATTTTATTTCGTCATTAATTTTTGGAGCAGCAAGGGCTCTGCAGTTCTCAGGTAATGGATATTTATGAATGAGCTCTTTGCAGGCTTCAACAGAAAATTTTTGTCTAAAAAAAAAGGGGGGCCATTGTACGAGTAAATCGGGACCCGTAATATTTGAAACATTAGGGCTTTCTCCTAACAAAAATTATTCTCTGACTTATCTCGGCTATATTTTCAGAAGGTATAGATGTTTCTGCGATGTCAGTATTAGAGGCAACACGGGTATCATGTTGGCTTAATTCAGACCTCTATGAGGAGCCTAAGAAATTACAAGAAAGGCAAATTAACACCAGTTTCGGACAAAAATCCCCAATGGTTAGTTTTTGTTGCCAAATTGTCGGTCGAAGCACTTACTAGAGCATAGAATCCAACAAGTCATTGCTTTAAAAGCGTTTTATATGTGGCAAAAATTAATCTATACTTTTTTGGGTTTTGCAAAAAAGAATCTCACCCATTAATGCATTAAACCAAAAAGATATTGGTCAGATGTGTGCAAGACACAATTATTCCGGGTGTCTGTCAAGACAACTGTACACCCTGTATAGTTTTCCCAAGGATCATAGTAAGTTATTTGTGTTTTATGTACTTGTTCGAAACACTTACCAGAGCATAGAATACATTGGTTTAAACCGTTGTATATGTGGAGAAAAGAATCAATACTTTTTGGGCTTTTGCAAAAAGCATGCTCATGAGTATTAAACCAAAAAGACATTGGTCAGATGTGTGCGAATGCAAACACAATTATTTCCGGGTGTCTAAGTCAAGACAACTGTACACCCTGTATAGTTCTCCCGATGATCATAGGAGGTTATTTGTGTTTCATGTACTTCTTCGAAACACTTACAAGAGCATAGAGTCCATTGGTTTAAAGCGTTGTATACGTGGAAAAAACGAATCAATACTTTTTGGGTTTTTGCAAAAAACATGCTCAACCATCAAAGTATTAAACCAAAAGACATTGGTCAGATGTGTGCAAATGCAAACACAATTATTTCCGGGTGTCTAAGTCAAGACAACTGTGCACCCTGTATAGTTTTTCCAAGGATCATAGGAAGTTATTTGTATTTTTGTACTTGTTCGAAGCACTTACAAGAGCATAGAATCCATTGGTTTAAAGCGTTGTATATGTGGAAAAAACGAATCAATACTTTTTGGGTTTTTACAAAAAACATGCTCACCCATTAAGTATTAAACCAAAAAGACATTGGTCAGATGTGTGCAAATGCAAACACAATTATTTCTGGGTGTCTAAGTCAAGACAACTGTACACCCTGTATATTTTTTTTTTCCCCAAAGGTCACGGCAAGTTATTTGTGTTTTATGTACTTGGCAAAACAAACGTTTACGGGATTAACATATTCAAAACAACTATGCCCTGTACGTAAATATCTGACGGGAAAATCATTGCTTTTCTAGACAAGCAAGCTTCTTTTTAAATTCTTCCGTTTTCGATATTCTGGCATTTTGCACTTTTATTAAGAAACGAACACTGCACGTGAAGGCACAATAAAATGAACTAAGCACGTAGCCGCTGACTGTTAGTTGATATGGATATTGGGAGATTTTTGTCAACGTCTTCAAAATTTGTGCGTGAATCATGCCAATAAAGTGTACCTACCAGTACTATCATAGAAGGACGGAGATGCGATGAATAATCTATCATCTATCAAACAACTGGCACCCTTAATAAGTAATTGGTGTGTCCATCAGACTCTGTATGCTAGGTTCTTCTACAAGATCACTGTGTGTGACATAGTCCAATTACTTAATGTTTATATCAGTACAAGTGTCGGTGAAACTAAGCTACGCTTGCCCACTGTCCATCTCAGAAACATGTTAATAAAAATGAATAAAATTTTACCATGTATTTTCATACCAGATAAAACTTTTATGAGTAAACTCTATGAATTGTTTTATACTCAAATATATAAATGGTTTAAAAAAGTGTACTCAAATTTACTTATTGCAGATAACCTACATATATGTTAGATCTTGAATCTTGGATTTAACTTTTTAAAAACAATTTTTATTTTATTTAAACAAATGAGTATTTATTATTATTTTTGTTTAGTTAATTCACAATTTGATCACTTAAAACTAATTAATAATTAGTCTCTGAGCATTGCTCTTAATAGAGAAACTAACGATGAGATTAATAATAATAAAACATGAAAAATACAGAGGCTTTGCTCTATTGAAATTAACGTGGTGAGTTTACTGAACGATGCAGGACTGAGGCCAAAAGCGTCGTTCAGTCGTATTTATAATGTTTGCATAAAATGCAGATTAAACAGAAACTAAATCTATGCATCAGGGTTTCACAAAAGTAACCTAAGCTAAAACGTGCAATTTGGAATATTAAAGTATTGAATTACAAAGATAAAGAAAGATATGAAATAAAGAAATGAATTTGTTATTGAAAGTATTAAATTACTTATGTGAACGTGTTGATAAGAACTTAAAGAATAATACGGTTATACAAAGGTTATTATATAATACAGTGCTTAAATCTAATATAACAACTCCCTTTCTTATAAAAAAGTTGATGATATAAATCAACTTTTAAGCATAAGTTTTGCTGTATGAGGGATTTAGTTCGATATCCTCGGGGATTTCACGAATATTTACACTTGGTCTTCTTTTGGGGAGTAAATGTCCATATCCACTGAAAAGCTTGGACTTCGGTGGTTGTGGAGGTCGCGGTGGTTGATCGTTGGATAGGGAGATGCCGATCCTTGCGTCTCTTCTGCTTTTTCTGCATTTGCAGACTACGAATAAAATGATAAGTATGATAATCAAAGTTATCGTAAAGTACGTGAACCAAGAAATGTTCTTGTTGATGAATGGTTCATTGATGATTTTGTCTAGATCGTCCGAGTATTGATCTAGTTTATGCTTGGCGATATTTAGATCGTCTGTGTTGAGGTTACTTAGCTTCAGTGGTTTTAAATTTGGGAGTTTTGATTTCTCCGGGAGATGGTTACAACAATCATATGGTATCCGAACTGTTGTAAGTGATGTTGTCCAGCAGGTGCGATGAGGTATGGACCCTGGTGCTACCTATGAAGGCACTACACTCCGATTTCAAAGTCAAGATTGAGTTCAGCTGGATTATTTTCGTAATAACGTCTCTGTTGTTGCACTTTACGGTTACCGGTAGATTGTCTGATACTAGTATTAGCCACTTATTGTTGCTTAGTTTTTGAATACTGTAGTCTTTAGCAAACAATAAATTCGACTGGCAAGTCCGGGGCACTACACTTAATTGTTTTAGTATTTGGGCTTCGCATATCGCGTCACTGTCTATGGGGTACGGAAGCACATTTGAACAAAGTCTTACACTGGGGTTTAAGGATTTACAATTGTCAAGGTTCGGGAGAGGTACAAATAACAATGAATCATCGTCCTTTGCTATGTACTTATGTGTCGTTGATAAAATATGATGTAGTCCTGTTCGATTATCCAATATAGGAATAGGGTAAAGGTGGTAGAGGGTGTAAGTTTCTGGTTCTGTTAATGGAATTTTTAAAACAAATATTACTTTAGATCCAGATTGAAAAGCCTGGAGTTCTATTATATCAAAATATTGAGCAACTTTTGAAATTTGTGGTGTTATCGGCAGATTATTTTTGTGCAGAGATTGAGATACTTCCTGAAGAGAAGAAACTAAGTCTTTCGGGGCAATTATCGAACTATGTAGGATTTTTAATCGAGCAAATGTGATTGAGTTTAAAATGTTATCTAAACTATTTTCTAAAAACATATAACTTTCCATAAGAGATTCGCATATCTCGAGTACTCGTAATTTTGATTGAATGTAAGCTAAATCATCTGATATATCATAAATTGATTTTTCAATTTCTTTAATATCGTTATTGAAAGTTTCCTCGTCGATTTTTAGTTTTTGAATTGTTAAATTAAAACTTTTTATTACCGAGGTCGTTACCGAAATTTGGTTCTTCATCAGATTTTCTAGTTGATGTTCGTCATTAGTGAGTTTATTAATACAATCTGTATAGTATTCACCATCAGAGGCGTCTAGGTTACCTGTGATAGCCTTCCAGAATGTACCGATTCCGTTTAAAATACCTCGTTTGTATCTTTTAGTGTCCACAAATATTTCCTCAACTTTTTGTTGTAATGATTGGGAAATTAGGGTTAAGAGACTGATATGTGTTCTAACTTCCGATCGAAAGGATGTCATGCGGGGGTTGTCTGTATCGAATGTGGTTATCATGTCATTTAGAATTTTGTTGTTATTGTCGAGGGTTAATTTAATTGGCTCGATGTCTTTGTAGACTAGAATTGTCCATTTATCATTTGATATCTCGATTCGGTCTTCTTCGTGATAGTATATTCCGATGGTATTGTTGATGGGTTCAATAGAGTATTGGGGTGACACTGCTTTGAGCAGCAGAAGAAACCTGAAAATAAATTAATTTTCAAAGTATGGTTTCATTCTGTCAAAGTTGGTTTTTGTAGTGTGTTTAGTCTGAGGGTTGTAAAGTATAGCAGAGTTGTTTAGAATTTCTCTAATTTCAAATGGTCCATTAAACTTGTTTTGAAGTTTATTCTTAATTTGACTTTCCTTTACATAGACTTTGTCACCTACTTTGTAATCGGGTAAATTGTCGTGTACATGTTTATCGAATCTTATTTTAGCCTTTTCTTTCTGTAATTGGGTCCTTGTACGAGCTATCTTATAATAGTGCGATATTCTATTATTTAAATCTCGCATGTACTTAGATATGAGTTGTTCGTGATTGTAAAGTGTTTCAGGGGGACGACTTGCACTATGTCCGAATATTAATTCGTACGGGGTGAAGCCATGAGTTTTGTTTATAGAGTTATTATAACATATAACTGCGTATGGTAAGATGGTTAACGGGTGTTCGCTAGGGTTTTCTAATTTATTAGCTCTTATCATTTCCATGAGCGTCGCATGAAATCTCTCTAGTGAGCCGTTGGATTGTGGGTGGTGTACACTAGAATACGTTAATTTAATATCGTAAAGAAGGCAAAGGTCTTTAAGAAGTCGATTTTCGAATTCTCGGCCTGAGTCACAATGGATGCGAAGGGGTGTACCGTAATGTTGGAAGTACAGTAGAAGTGTATTTACGATAGATTTCGCGGTTTTGTCCTCTATAGCATAAGCTTGCGTGAATTTAGTGAGTTCATCCCTGATTGTTAGGGCGTAATTTCGTGTAGGAACTTCAAGAATGTCAATGTTAATGCGTTCGAACGGGGTTTTCGGTGTCTCCGTAATGACTAGAGGGTTGTCTAAGTTTTTACGTAATATTTTCGCTTTTTGACAAGTTTCACAAGCTTTTATAAATTTTTCGACGTCTTTTGTTAGTCCGGTCCAATTGTACTTATTTTTAATTCTACGTATCGTCTCATTAATGCCGCGATGGAGGTTATTTTTGCTAGCATGAAACTGATTTAGAATTATGGGAATTTGGTCTTCATCGGGTTTTGTTACGACGTCTTGACAAACGACTAGTTGTATGTCTTTGTCGCTAAAAATAAATGAGAAGATTTCGAGAATAGGTAAGTTCAAGTTATTCTCGACATAGTATGTTTTTGCTGGATTTATGTCGTTCTGGTTTTTGTATATCGTAACGAAAAGTTGTAAAATTGCCGACAAGGGGTCGAATGGTAAGGGTACGATATGATACGATCTATTCTTTACTGTTTGACTAGATACGGTGTTAATTTTGTTGTTTGAAAACTCAGGGTTTTCTTCAAGAATATCCTCGATTATTTTGTAGTGGATATCTTGCAAATTGTCTTGCTGAAAGAATGTAATTATATTTTTATGATCTTTATCGAGCAGTTGATTATTTGAAAACTTGACTTTCGCGTAATCGATTAGGGACTCTGTCTGATATAATCTCTCGAAGGTTTCGTATTCTCTGGCTATTTGTTCCGGTGGTATATCTTCGTCGGGAATGATTTCTGGGTCAGGCGGGTCTTCTGGATTTTGTGCGTTGTTGTGGTACGCTACACATTTTTGAATGTGATTGACTTTAATGCGCGATAAAGCGTCAGCGTTCTTGTTGATTTTACCTGGCTTGTATATGATCTCGTAATCATATTCCTCGAGTTTAAGGCGCCAACGTGCTAGCCTACTGCCGGGATCTTTTATAGAAAAGAGCCAAGTCAGAGGTCGGTGGTCAGTTATGAGTTTAAATTTTCGTCCGAAAAGGTACGGCCTGTAGTGTTTAACTGCCCATACGATAGCTAGAAGCTCCCTTTCGATTGTAGAGTATTTTGTTTCAGCATTACACAAAGTTCGTGACGCATAAGCAATGGGAAGGTCTTTGCCTATAGGTCCTTGCGAAAGCACGGCTCCGATAGCGTACGCGCTAGCATCGGTTGTTAAAAGAAAGGTTTAATCGAAGTTTGGGTATATTAAAATAGGGGTTGAAGTTAATGCAGTTTTCAATTCGTCAAAAGAATTTTTACAAGTCGAGTCGAAATTGAACGGGATGTCTTTCTGCAGAAGCTTAGTGAGAGGTTTTGAAATTTTTGCAAAGTTAGAGATAAAGCGCCTGTAGTAACCGGCTAGTCCTAAAAAGGATTTAATCTCTTTTTGTGTCTTGGGTTCGGGGAAATTTCGAAGGATTCGGTTTGACTCCGTCTTGGGTGATAAGGTGACCTAGATAAGCTACTTCTTTCCTTAGAAATTCGCACTTATCTGGCTGAATTTTGAGATTGGCTTTTCTTAACCTTTTGAAAACTTCGGTGAGCCTAGAAATGTGTTCATGGATGGTGGGTGAGTATATGATTATATCGTCCATATAAACGAGACAGCGTTCGTTTTGAATGCCTAAAAGAATATTGTCCATAACGCGCTGAAAAGTGGAGGGTGCGTTTTTTAGACCAAATGGCATACGAACGAACTCGTAATGGCCATTTTCGACTGAAAATGCTGTCTTTTGAATGTCATTTTTGTCAATTTCTATCTGGTGGAAGCCAGACGCGAGATCTAAAGTAGTGAAATACTCACACTTTCCTAGTTGGTCTAGGAGATCTGAAATATTGGGTAATGGGTACTTATCGTTAACTGTCAGCTCATTGAGTTTACGATAATCAATCACAACTCTCCATTTTTGCTTGCCTGAGGCGTCAAGCTTTTTTGGTACAACCCACACTGGGGAGGACCAGGGTGAGATGGACGGCTGAATTATACCTTGATTGAGCATTTCCGTCATTTGGCGTTTGACTTCGTCCTTGTGAATTTGCGGGTATCTGTACGATTTAGTGAAGATAGGTTTAGCGTTATTAGTATCTATCGAATGCTTTATTTCATTCGTGAAAGTTAGTGAGTCGCCTTCTAGGTAAAATATGTCCGAAAATTTTAGACATAAGTCTACGATCGATTCTTTCTCTTCCTCGTTGAGATGTTCCAAACGTAATTGATTTTCAATTTCGTACAGTCTGTTGTTGGCATTATTTTGAAAGTCATTTGCATTGATGTTTGAAATATTGACATTACAGGTTAATTCAAATTCAGTGATTGGTTCTAATTTTAAGTCGTGAAAATCGATAGTTTTAGGTATCGCATTTGCATTAATTATGGAAGTTAAAAATTCACCTTTTTCATTTACTTTAACTACAGCATTGGGTAATCTGACTTTTTCTTGTTCCTGAGCTAGCAGTATTGCGTCAGTACTTTTTAAATCGCATTTTAGTTTAAAAATTTGTTCTGTGCGTGGTTGAATAGAGATTACGTTTTTTATTAAGTTGTCGTTAGAGTGCAGATATTGTACATTCTTATTAATAACTGGTGTTTCGATGTCTTCCTCGCCTGCTTTGAACAGGGGTACAGTTTTAAAATTAGTAATAAGTTGTCTATTTTTTATGTCTATCGTGCAATCATAGTGATCTAGAAAGTCCGATCCGAGTAATCCGTCGAATTCTATATCTAAGTTATGAATGAATACCTTGTGAGGGTCGCCGGGTTTAAATGGGATAAGTTTTGATTCTGTTATTAAAATTTTTTCATTAGTTATTCCTTGAATAACGGCATTTTCCTGAAATTTGTTAGGGATTCTTGCGGCGGTCTTTTCTTTAAAAATAGAGATTCCCGCGCCCGTGTCAATGAGAAGTTTGAATGTTTTTGTGATATCTTTAATATAGAATAGGTTTCTGGACTTGACGGTTAGAAGTGAGTTTAGATGAAAATTTGTTCGGGGAAGTTCAGATTGGGGTTGTAGTCGTCTAGATTCATGGACTGAATTTGGGACGAGAGGTCTGTAACTGGGTTGTAGTTCTCTGAAATTGTTTCCTGGAATTCAATAGGGTTCTCTTCCGTTTCGGGGTATTGGTTCTCGAAATTCGGGGGGTCGTGAAGGGTTTGAGGGCCTAGCTGAAAATCCTGAAAGTTGTCGGGATATTGATAGTGCTCCTCAGAAAAAGTTTCTTGTGAATTAGATGGAAATTCCTGAAACTCTGGATTATATGCGCCTTCTTGATATTCCTCGTTAGAGTAATATTGTGCCGGATAGTTAATATGATGAGTTCTTGGTTGATTGGCATTCCTATTATAGTTTGGGTTTGGTTGTATTACAGACGGTCGTTGAAACTGATTTGGTCTATTAGGGAATTGAGTGGGCCTCTGATTTTGATTGGGGAATGTCTGTTGTATAAATGGCCTTTGTTGTTGTTGCTGCTGTTGCGGTTGTTGCGGGGCAGCATATTGTCTTTGGAAATTTAAATTTGAATAATTTTGGGGGGTGAAATTCAGGTATTGCGGTGATTGTTGACGTGCACGACATTCGTTTATGACGTGTCCGGTTTTTTTACAATACACACAAGTTTTTTGAAAAGGTGTTGTCGTGTTAGGTTTTCTTACTGGGGCTTGATTGTCTCGGGGATTAGTAATCGGTTTATTAAATTTTTGATTCTCGAAATAGGAGGGTTGAAGCTCTCGTTTGATTCGTGCTGAAGCTTCGAGCATAGTATCGGGGTTTCCAGCCCTTATAATTTGACCTAACCGCGGTTCTAGCCCGGTAAGCAAGGTGTTTAGAGTCATAGTCTCCACGAGTTGAGACTGTGCATCTTCTTGATCTGGAGTTAATCGTGATTTTTGCACTGCGGCGTGCATTTTAGCGTTATGCGTTTGCAACCTGGAGAAGAAAGTTAAAGCGGATTCATTTGGCAATTGTTTAATGCGTTGCAGGTCTTGAATTAACGACGTCAAATCTCTGGAATCACCGAAATGAACTGCCAATAACTGTTTAATTTCTACCCAAGTGGCTGGGTTCCTAGAATTGATTAATTGAGCTGCTCGCCCACGTAGCTTATTTTTTATGAGAAGCGTCAAAAGATACGCTGGTCTCCGACTGCCATGCGTTGTGCATGATCGCAAGCGTTTAAAAATGTGTTTAATAAAATTTGGTCTCCATCAAACTCTGGGACAATGGAGAATATCTCCGACAATTTATATGGTTCTATTACTTGCTCACGCTGTTCGCGAATAATTTCTTGTTGTTCACGAGCTATTTCAATTTGTTCTTGAGCCATTGTTACAATTTAATTATTTAAAATTTGAGAGAAAAAAAATTTGGAGGTAGGAGATATTGGACAATAGAACACTTCGCGTTTAAAAAATAAAAATGAAAATAAAATTCGATGCACTTATGATTCAATTGTTAAAAGTACTTACATAAAGGTTTTCATTTGTTGAGGGATTGTGTGTTTGTTCTTAAGAGGTAGCACTCTTGTTGGTTTCTTCTTAAATGCTAGGGTTGGTTTCTTCTTAAATGCTAAGTTTCTTGAATGTGCGGTTTTCTTGATTTGAAGGGTTTGAGGTTCGTTTTCCGTTGAAGGATTGAGATCCACCACTACCAGTTAGGCTCTGGTTCCTTGTTCTAGTAGAGTTGCTGCGGATCCTACCGACTGCGCCAATTGTTAGATCTTGAATCTTGGATTTAACTTTTTAAAAACAATTTTTATTTTATTTAAACAAATGAGTATTTATTATTATTTTTGTTTAGTTAATTCACAATTTGATCACTTAAAACTAATTAATGATTAGTCTCTGAGCATTGCTCTTAATAGAGAAACTAACGATGAGATTAATAATAATAAAACATGAAAAATACAGAGGCTTTGCTCTATTGAAATTAACGTGGTGAGTTTACTGAACGATGCAGGACTGAGGCCAAAAGCGTCGTTCAGTCGTATTTATAATGTTTGCATAAAATGCAGATTAAACAGAAACTAAATCTATGCATCAGGGTTTCACAAAAGTAACCTAAGCTAAAACGTGCAATTTGGAATATTAAAGTATTGAATTACAAAGATAAAGAAAGATATGAAATAAAGAAATGAATTTGTTATTGAAAGTATTAAATTACTTATGTGAACGTGTTGATAAGAACTTAAAGAATAATACGGTTATACAAAGGTTATTATATAATACAGTGCTTAAATCTAATATAACATATATATACGTATTTCTAATAAAATAAGGGATAGGTAGGTACCTACATAATTTTGCACCGAGTACGTTTATTTTAATTATGACGATATTATTCGGCAAAAGTAAACAATCTTGTATAATAAGTAAATATTGGTCAGATTATTGTAAATAAATGTTCCTTTTTTAATGTACTTTTTCTACAATTTTCTCTTATTTTGCACGTCTTAATTTTACTTTTATCATCTGCAATTTTTAAATCCATGTTTCAATAAACACATAACTAAATTAATTAAGACGAAGACTTCACTTCAACAACTGTACACCACAATGATTTTAAGATAAGAGGTTGTATATATATTTTTTTATTATAAAGCCATAATTAAGGTTGTTAAATACCTAGCTATAACCTAAAAAAATTTCGTAGGAATGTTTATTAGAAATCTGGTAACGTATTATTTAGTGGTTATTTTCAGGTTGATCTAATTTCTTGACAAATTAAAATAACGTCTTATATCTATGATGACAAGGAGTGAATTTATTTTTAACAAAAAATTTTCCATAAAATAAACAAAAAACAAACGAGAGATCAGCTAACTTCACATGTAACAAATTCATGATGTGGAATAATTATGAACAAACATGTTAGCTAACTTCACATGAACTAACTTCACAATGTGGAATATTGTGACCTGTGAACTCTAGACGCGAGTCTGAGTGTATTAGTGTTGGGCGATATCGGGATTTTTCAATCACAACGTGAATCGTGACTGTGAATTTCTGATATCAGTGAATTTAAACCGTGATGTGATCACGACTTTTCATAATAGGACGAATAGGAAATATTGTTAATTTTGGTGAATTGGTGAATTCGCTACTTTGGTAATCTGTGCAGCCGTAGATATATAATACGTATGATATTTACATATACATACATGTTGATATTATGATTTGCTTATCCAACTAACCTGACATGGATTGGTGATAAAGCCAAAACACTAAAGTTTTAAATGGGACGCCTGTTTAAACTTCGTCATAGCATATTTTTGTAAAGTTTACAAATATGTGAACATTTCGGAAGCATCAATAAACTATTTAGGTTTTAGGTTGCTAGTTATCAATCAGGGATTTTAATTTTTGCTGGGTTATTCGGTTATTGTTTATAAGAGAGTGTTGCAACCTTTTTAATAAGCCTCAGATTTTAATAAAAATGTACAAATTAAATAATGAATATAATGTTTATTTATATAGTTATTCTTATTTGCTATTATTTAATGGTAAACATATTTGATTTAATAAAGTTCAAGTATTTCTCCCATTCAAATATTTATCAAAAATTTGTTACCTATATACTTCTTCCTTACAATTTTGGTCAATGGCATAAGGCAGCACTTCTAACGTATAAAGCTATAACAATTATACTCTTCGCCAACTTACTGTACTTTTTTATTAATTGTTGCACATTCTATATATAACTATATAAGATACTCATCTTCACTGTTGATTATAAAATTGCAAAACCTTGGAGAAAAAATTATATTTCTAGGTACTCTGGTTAGTCGATGTGTTTTCGATGTAGAAGTTGTGGTTATTTCTCTCCAACAAAAACACAATTATCTAAAACATGTTTTGGAGCTAAACAATTCACAATTTTAAAAATCAAAAAGGATACAAAATTGTTGAATTCCATATTTTTATTATATGCCATGCCGAGACGAGGATGTTCAATATTTGCAATAAAATTGCTAGTATATTTAATCAAAAACATATTTTAACGCATGGTTTTAGTAGGTGTTCTTGTAACAGAAATGTTCCGCCACGACCCTGCCTTTAATTGCCAGTGAATAAAAGATATAAAAAGATAAGTAAATAAATATCCCACTAAACACGAAATGTGTATGAAACATTTCCAAAAAATAGTAATGAGTAGTAAATGAAACGTTTCCTAGAAACGTACCTGTTATGTTTCTAACATATTCCACTAAACACGAAATATGGATGAAACGTTTCCAAAACATTGTAATGAGTAATAAATGAAACATTTCATAGAAACCAATCTGTTATGTTTCTAACACATTTTAGAAATTCATAATTTTTGCCACGTTCCAGAAACATTTCATATAGGTATATTGTTTTAATGGTAAATATATTTTTACGATTATGAACGTTTCCAAAAAATAGTAATGAGTAATAAATGAAACATTTCCTAGAAACGAATCTGTTATGTTTCTAACACATTTTAGAAATTCATAATTTTTGTCACGTTCCAGAAACATTTCATATAGGTATATTGTTTTAATGGTAAATATATTTGTACGATTATGAACGTTTCCAAAAAATAGTAATGAGTAATAAATGAAACATTTCCTAGAAACAAATCTGTTATGTTTCTAGCACATTTTAGAAATTCATAATTTTTGTCACGTTCCAGAAACATTTCATATAGGTATATTGTTTTAATGGTAAATATATTTTTACGATTATGAACGTTTCCAAAAAATAGTAATGAGTAATAAATGAAACATTTCCTAGAAACGAATCTGTTATGTTTCTAACACATTTTAGAAATTCATAATTTTTGTCACGTTCCAGAAACATTTCATATAGGTATATTGTTTTAGTGGTAAATATATTTTTATGATTATGAACGTTTCCAAAAAATTGGAATGAGTAATAAATGAAACATATCCTAGAAACGTACCTGTTATGTTTCTAACATATCCCACTAAACACGAAATATATATGAAACGTTTCCAAACAATTCTAATCAGGAGTAAATAAAACATTTCCTAGAAACGTATCTGTTATATTTCTCACATATTTTAGAAATTGATAATTTTTGTCATGTTTCAGAAACACTTCAAATAGGTATATACCTAAGTATATGGAGTGGGGATAGTACAGATAGAGCTGTTGTTTGGTGGTGGTGCCCGGCGTGCCCGCCATTTGCCTTTTCCATTTGTGTAATCTATCGAGACGTTTAGTACAAGTAATTAGTTCGTTTTGCTAGTTGTTAATTTTATAATCTTGTGGTATTTGTGATATTTACATTGATTTTCTGGCAATGGACAATATTCAATGAAGGTTAGTGTGATTTTATTGTTTACAATGAATAAGTCGATGATATTGGATGCACGTCGTACATAACCTAAAATGTAGCTAGCCAATTTAACATTTTTTATAGTTTTTTCATGTTTTCTTTTACTTTTTTGAACTTTTCTATACTTTCAACTATTCAAACAAACGGTTATAAACCACCATTGCCATAGGTGATTTGCCCAATAAATCAAATCCAACGATATGTACTTATGCTGTTATGTAGCTTTAGTGAAGGAGTAGGTAAATAAAATATGTAATAAGTAGGTATTTTCTCGTGATCTTTACATTTCGCCAAGTTATCATAAAAAATACCTAAAAATAAAGCTATATTTAAACCTTTTTTTTCTTGTCGAAATCAAAGAGATTTTTTAAACATGTTTAGTACTTTATTATATATTTTTCCCATTTCAAATTATCAATAAATACTATTTTAAAATACAAAAAAAAAATATTCATTCTCCATCTTCAGATAGTTATACACAGTGTGTCTATAACTGAACTCTTTTATTATGTATAGTTCAGTGGTGTGTCCCCGCATATTGACTTCGCGATAGGGATAATATACCAAAGAAACATTAGTCCGACTTTCATTTTCTGGAGTGTCGGTCTGTTTGACCTTAAATGGATTTTTACCAAATTTCAGGTCCAATATGGTATCTAACTCGTGGAGGTAACCTAAGATGAAAATAAGTCTTTGTAGGTAAACGGGTTTTTATGTTAATTTTACGGAAAAATTATATTTGAATAAAATATTTTGCATTGAAAATTAGAGCCATGTGCCAACTTTCAAATTAAAGTAAATATAGCTTTTTATTTTTCAGCACAAGTATGTGTTGCATTAAAAACTATAAACTGCGTGTAAAATGTTAAAGATTTGACAGTATTAGTTGATGTAAATCGGCTAGACAATCTATAAATGCTTACCCTCAAGCAAAAGATATTTTTTGTACAATGTTATGGGTTGGAGAAAATTTGCTACAAATGGGTGGTCAGACAATTTGAAGAACAGTTTCCAAGAATTTCAATAAGCAACGTTACCGTTAAAAGTATTGCTAGGAAATTTTATGGGACCGTTGAACATCGCAAAGAAGAGAAAAGATTGTACAAATTCTATACGGCAACAGTTTTGGCTTTGGGCAAAGAATATTTAAAATAGATAATAAGATAATGCCGTACAAACCTAAATTTTGGCACGCATTGGAATCAAACGACGGAAGCAAAACAATTCGACTTTTGTTTATGGATTGGAGAGAAGTGTCTCACACAAAGAATTTTAAAGATGGGTGGAATTATGTAGTAATGTAGGTGGGGCACTATTTGAATAGATTTTTATTTGAATTCGTTAATTTTGCTAAAAAATTAAAAACTATTTACTTTCATTTGTTTTTTGTTCCAATACAATGAAAGTTGGCATATGGCTCTAACTTTTAATGCAAAATATTTCATTCAAAAAGAATTTATCTGTAAAATTAACAGAAAAATCAGTTTACTTATATTATTATTATTTTTTTACTATTTTTTTTTTTTGGTATGTTACACTTATCGCA
The DNA here is from genome assembly GCA_963583905.1 of Stenurella melanura. Taxonomy (NCBI): domain Eukaryota; kingdom Metazoa; phylum Arthropoda; class Insecta; order Coleoptera; family Cerambycidae; genus Stenurella; species Stenurella melanura. The sequence continues at coordinate 95,399,188 of OY757315.1, forward strand.
AAGTCAATCCCCGTCTGGGGACACACTGTATAAGAGTGCTCACTTTCGGATTACTTTCAAAAAAGAGCTAGTGAATACTTGTTTTATTCCTCAAAATTAGATTTCAACCAAACTGCTGGAACATACTGAAAAAAAAATATTTGTTGCTACCCATATTTAATTTTTACCTTTACAAATATACTTGCCAATTCTATACTTACTTATGTTGCCACATAACTTTAATTTAGTTACATACTTGGAAATATAGGGTCTTGTTAAAAATAATTATTCCTGAAGGGTATTGCAACCATCGTTGGGAAGTAAAAAAAAATAAAAAACTAGGAACGTCTGTGTAAATATCTTTACAGATTTTTTAATTTTTTTTTTTCAGTGCTGTGCGAAAAAGGGACAATATCATTACCGATAAACTGTTTGAAACATTAGTTTCGACACGGTTTCGCCAGGCACAGTTGAGGTACGATAGAAGAAAGACGAACAAAATGATTAGTTGCTGCTGATATTGAAGTACACACCGTTAATGTTCCCACTTTAACTTCATATTTTATTTTTATTTTTAGTCTCTAAGACTGGGTAAGTGTAGTGGAAGTAGGCAGAAAACATGTTATATATTTCTTACATTAGGTTTTATATATTTTACATATATATATTTTATAAACATTTGAATATATATTTTGTTTTACACTGTTGAGTATAATTTTAATTCACTTCTAGAAAACCTAAAAGTTTAAAGGAATAAAATTAAATGGGATCACAGACCAGTGGCGACTGTGTTGGAGCTACTACCAAACTACTGTAGTGAATTTTATGACAAAATAGCCATCAAATAATTTAAACATTAGTGTCAGTTTTGTTATGTATAACTATCGACCCCTATCCAATTGTACAATTTCTAACGTTATTATTCTATAAAACTGTATGGTACACGTTTTTTCCAATAATGCAGTATTTATTTCTTCTTGTATTCAAAAGGAGTAATTGAAAAATTCCCTATCTCTTCATGTTTCTCTATTTAAATTTAAACTGACTGAAACAAATTAAAAGGTAAGGTAGATTTAGATATATTAACAAAATATGGTAACAAAACGCAACCGTTTTATAATGGAGAGTGCAAAGCTAAATATTGTGTGCAATTTTTTGCCTCCACTTATGAATATAATCTGTTGAAAATGTTGTGTGTAAATCGCCTTGGTGCTTTTTCAGCCTTGCAGTTAGTGAACTAAGTTTAAACTCACCCAACAGCTTAGTTTAGTTACTCAATTGTTTTGTAACAATCCATAAAATATATTGTTTATAATCCTTTATTTGTGGCATATTCTTGATTTTTTGCTCTGTATTGGGCATTTGGCCACTTCTGAAAAATATTTAAAAATGTATAGAAGGAAATCTCGCGTCAAATGAATTGAACAGAGGTTGATTTTATAATATACTTAATAGAAAATGTGATTGTGAAAAAGACCATTATAACTAAAAAATAAATTGTGGCTGTCAGCGTTTCGGAAAATTTTTCTCTTATTTTCATTGTTGTTTGACGTATTAGAAGCAAAAGTTTTGATATCGGCGATAGAGATAAATTTTTTTCATTTTTGGGCGAAATATTTATGTGGTAATCAGAAGTGTATTAAAAAATCCACATCTGTCCGATTCATTCGGCACAGAGGTTTCTCTCACTAAACTTCAAATATTTTTACAGAGGTGGCAAAATACTCGATAAAGAGGAAGAATTTATAAAATTGTCAGATAGCATATCTTTTGAAATGTTTCTTGGGTAGGACATCTCTAGTTTCGGCAATGGGTCGGAAACGTTTCTATTGTGGTTTCAGGAACGTGTCATATTCTGCAGTATATACGTTCTTAGAGATGTGTAAGAAACATTTATGTAATTATTCATAAATGTTTTGGGTACGTGTCTTTTGAAATGTTTCTTTTGAAATGTTTCCTGGGTAGGACATCTCTAGTTTCTGCGATGGGTCGGAAACGTTTCTATTGTGGTTTCAGGAACGTGTCATATTCTGCAGTATATATGTTCTTAGAGATGTGTAAGAAACATTTATGTAATTATTCATAAATGTTTTGGGTACGTGTCTTTTGAAATGTTTCCTGGGTAGGACATCTCTAGTTTCTGCAATGGGTCGGAAACGTTTCTATTGTGGTTTCAGAAACGTGTCATATTCTACAGTATGTACGTTCCTAGAGATGTTTCAGAAACATGTTTGTAATTATTCATAAATGTTTTGGGTACGTGTCTTTTGAAATGTTTCTTTTGAAACGTTTCTTGGGTAGGACATCTCTAGTTTCTGTGATGTGTCTGGAACGTTTCTGTTGCGCTGCTAGAAACGTTTCATGTTTCAGAACATTCGTTTCAGAAACATGTCAGAAACAGAAAAATGTTCAGTGGGTATCTATATAGTATGAGACGCGCTAGATCAATCTATCTTGTGAAACGCGTAGGTACCTACCTAATATCGTTAAGTCACGGAATCGCTTGCTTTACGTGTTATACATATGGTCGCAAACAAGATATTTATATCGTCAAGAATATATTGATATATGGAAAGTCGTGATCACGTCACGCTTTTCTTCCAACTTTATTCACAGTCGTTACTTGTGATTTTTTAATATCAGTGATTAAATCACAGTTCGCGATATATCGCCCATCACTAGAGTGCAGTGTTGCCGATTGGCGGATAATTATCCGATTTGCGGATAATTTAGGACGGTGGAGGATAATTTTCTCACCCTGTTAAAAATCGGATAAGAAACGGATAATTTCAATCCAGTTATATTATATACCTATTTATTGTCTTATTAACTGGTCTTTTAGCTGCAAATATTGATGCCTTTACCAAATATAAAATAAATAAAATATATTTCATTTTCTTCCTCGTATTTTCTTGAATGAAAAGAAGTTTATTATTTAGTCCTATTTAAATAAATTTCCCATTTTTTTTTATATCAAGACAAAACAATATAAAAAAGCTCTTCTTACTTTTTCGTAAAATAATTTTTAAGGCTTATTAAACATAATGTTTTTACTCAATTATAGTATAAAGAACGTATACACATGTATCTATTTTTCATGCCATTTTTATAAGCAAAAAACGCCAAAGCGGATAATGTCCGACATAATCGGATCATTTTATGCCAGTAGGTGGATCTTATCATGCTGAACCATTGGCAACACTGCTAGAGTGTATGTAGCCAGCTGTATGACAGACCATGACACGTTGTTGTAATAAAAGTATTATAGTGTAATCAAAGTGTTTTAATAAAATAAATAACAAATAATACATGGCGCAGTAATTAAATCTACGTTCCGATTTGATATATAGTGCTTGGAAGCAGATAGTAACAAAAAAAATTTAAAAATGAATGCAGACAGCAGAGGCATAACCCCAATGTCCATGAGCGGCAATATCGCTGAGAATTGGAAGTTATGGCGTTCTCGCTTTAAAAATTATTTGGTAGCAAGCGAGATAAATAAAAAATGAGAAGCAGTTCAGTGCGCCCAGGTCCTTCATTTTATTGGTGAGGAAGGCTTTAAAATATACAGCACGTTCAAATTTGAGGATGACCAGAAAAATAAATTGAACATATTACTAGATAAATTTGAAGGTCACTTTCTACCTAAGGAAAATTTAACATACGAAAGGTATAAATTCTTCTCGTATAAGCAACAGCCCGGACAAACTTTAGACCAATACGTTACTGAACTGAAGAATATGGCAACTAAATGTAAGCTAGGTAATTTGCAAGAACTAACGAAAACGGTTCTAATATGTGGCGTTACCAATGCCTCGATAAGGGAGAAATTATTGCAGGAAGATGACAGTTTAACATTGGAGAAAGCAATAGAAAAATGTGAAATCATTGAAATGGCCAAAGAAAGAAGCGAAATCATTTCGGTAGGACAGACTCATCATGGTTCAGTAGTGGATGCAGTCTACAAGGGTAAGATGCAGCTCAAGGGTACAACACAAAAGGGATCAGCAGACCAACACAAGAAGATTCATGCATGTACGAGGTGTGATAAGACTCACCCTATAAATAAATGCCCAGCATATGGAAAGATATGTAACTTTTGTCACGTGAAAAATCACTTTAGTAATCAATGTAGGAAAAATAATAATAACAAAGTACATGAAGTTGTATCGGAAGACAGTAAGGTAAATACTGTAAAGGAAAATGACACTTTCTTTATCGGTGCTATAGAAAATGCTATAAATGTGAACTCTTTAGACACGGAATGGGTAACAAACCTGGAAATTAACAGTAAAATTGTAAAAGTAAAAATTGATTCAGGGTCAATGGCAAATATAATTCCCTATGCATTATATAAAACACTAGGTTTAACTCCTAATAAAATTAAAAGTACAAATGTTAAATTAAAATCGTATACAGGGGATCAATTAAATGTAGTAGGCACATGTATGTTGACTTGTTATAGAAATAATTGTGCATATGATCTTGAATTTTTCATTGTAAATAGTAACACTGTAGCTATTTTAGGCTTGACTGCGTGCGGTACTCTAAATTTAATCAAAAAAATTGAACCAATAAGTTTAGAAACTAAGAATGAGTACAAAACACTAATTAATGATTACGCTGACTTGTTTGAAGGTATTGGATGTTTGAGTCAGAAGTGTCACATAGAACTTGAACCAAATACTACACCAGTTGTACACCCAACAAGAAAAGTCGCGTTTCCTTTATTAAATTCTTTAAAAGACACGTTACAGGACCTAATAAATCAATAAATTATTGAAAAAGTAGAGGGTAGCTCTGACTGGGTCAATGCATTGGTTATAGTGCGCAAGCCGACAGGTAAATTACGCATATGCTTAGATCCAGCAGATCTAAACCGTGCAATTAAACGTGAGTACTACAAAATACCTACTTTCGAAGAAATTTCAAGTAATCTAGCAGGGGCAACAGTATTTAGTACACTCGATGCCACAAATGGTTTCTATCAGATTCCTCTAGATGAAGAGAGCACTAAATTATGTACATTTGGAACTCCATTCGGGCGTTATAAGTTTCTTCGTTTACCTTACGGAATTAAATCGGATCCCGAAATTTTTCAAGAAAGATTTAGAAATATATTTGACATTGAGGGGGCAGATGTGTATATAGATGACTTGATCATTTGGGGTAGGACACAGGCTGAACATGACTTGCGTCTGAAGAAAATTTTAGATATTGCTAGAAGTAATATTAGATTTAATCTAAATAAATGTAGATTTGGTCAAAAGAGTATCAAATATATGGGTCATTTAGTATCAGGTGATGGTATCGCTCCAGACAACTCTAAAATTAAAGCTATCTTAGAAATGCCACGTCCTACAAATAAACAGGAAGTACAGCGTTTGCTAGGTATGCTAACGTATGTAAGTAGATTTGTAAAAAACTTCTCAGATCAGACATTCCCTTTACGAAATTTATTAAAAAATGATGTTGAATTTTTATGGGATGATGATCACGAAAAAGCATTTAACCATTTAAAAGAAACATTAACAAGCAAACCGGTATTACAATTCTTTGACATAAATAAAGAGTCTATAATATCTGTTGATTCTTCAAAATCAGGTGTTGGGGCCTGCCTTTTGCAAAACCAATTACCCTGTGCATATGCGTCAAAAGCATTGACGGACACACAAACACGATATGCCCAGATAGAAAAAGAACTGTACGCGGTTTGGTCTGGGTTAAATCGGTTCTATGAATATGTTTATGGTCGGAAAACGGTTGTAGAGACAGACCACCAACCATTAATCACGATTTTTAAGAAACCTCTCAATAAGTGTCCCGCACGACTTCAACGAATGATGTTGCAACTTCAAAAGTTTGATTTTGAATTAAGATATAAACCAGGAAAAGAACTTCTCTTAGCCGATGCACTGTCCAGAGCCTATTTACCTAATAAAAGTCTTGATGATTTTGATAATGACATAGAAAGCCAAGTTTGTATGGTAAAATTAGAAATTAACGCAACTCCAGAGAAACTGGATCAATTAAAAAAAGAAACGGCTAAAGATACAGTTTTAACTGACCTGAAAGAGGTTCTTTTGAATGGTTGGCCTAACTCAAATAAAAAACTTAAAGAGAGTTTAAAAATATTTTGTCCGTTTAAAAGTGAATTAACTCATTGAGGGAATAATCTTTAAAGGCTCTTGTATTGTGGTTCCTAAATCCCTACAACAAGAAATGCTGGATCGAATACATTACAGCCACCTGGGAGTTAACAAATGTGTAAAACTAGCACAACTATCTTTATTTTGGCCAGGTATGGTTGATCAAATTCGTCAAAAAGTTTCCAATTGCCACCAATGTCTTACATACTCTAATTCTCAAAATAAGGAACCGCTGAAGTCGCATTCCATCCCAGATTTGCCTTGGAGCAAAGTTGGGTGCGATATTTTTGAAATAAAGAGTACTAAGTACCTTCTTGTAATCGACTACTACTCCAAGTATGTTGAATTAGCGTGTTTAAATAATAATGCGACCAGTCACATGATTATTAAAAACTTAAAAAAATTCTTTTCGAGACATGGGATACCTTTAACTCTTGTCAGTGATGGTGGTCCTCAATTTACATCCCAAGATTTCAAAAATTTTGCTTCGCAGTGGGATTTTACTCATATAGTCTCATCACCAAAACTTACGCTCAGTCAAACGGCATGGCTGAGAGACATATTCAAACAGCTAAAAAGACACTTAAAAAAATCATAGATGACAAAAAAACATTCATCTGGCTCTTCTCCATTACCGATCAACACCTTTTTTCGAAAATATTTCCCCTGCAGAAATATTAATGTCACGTAAATTAAGAACAAATTTATTAGAAACAAATATTCAGTTAAAACCTAAGATCGCTAAGTGTTACAATAAACAAATTGTAAATAAGAAACAAGAACAACAACAACGATATTATAATAATAGAAATTCTGCAAAACATTTGCAAGTACTTGACAATAATCAAAATGTCTATGTTCAACTAAAACCACAAGGTTTTAGGTTTCCTGAAATTATTATTCAACAAGTTAGAGATAGGACATACAAAGTCAAAATGAATAATGGTTCAATATTAATTAGAAATCGTAAATTTATTAAACCTGTTTCCAAGTTTGGTGAAATTGTACCAAAGGCGACACCAAGTAAGGCGCCTCCGGAAAGGGAGGAAGTGAGGTATTTTATAGAGTTAAGTCCCGATAGTGAAACCAGAAGTGATAGTGACGTTATACCCGATAGTGACATTGAACCCAAAGAAGTTTCCAATAGTGAAAATGTTGAATTTAATAATGCTCATACTGGTTCCACTGAAAATAATGACACAGTAATTAATGATGTTCTAGATAGAGAACCAGTGTTGAATTATGATGAAAGTTTCAGTAGTTCAGATTCAGATGTGGAGAATAGAATTATTAATAAAACAATTGTAACGTCTTCAGGACGTCTCTCTAAACCTCCGAAACGCCTCTGAAATTGAATTCCTGAATACATAGTTTAGTAAAAAAAAAAAAGTAAAAAGTACCTAACTTAAGAAGAGGGATGTAGTATAGGCAACACACATTGTGTGTAAGGGTGTTGTGGGTGATATAATACATCGACGCCCAGTAGATACAATTAGTATGTAGCCAGCTGTATGAATAAATAACAAATAATACAACAACCATACCTTAGGAAATATACCTGTAATATGATACAAATCAACATAAAAAATTTTGTTTGGATTCAGTAAGTGTAGAGCAATCAGGACTTGCAAAATCAACAAAAGACTCAGAAAACGCCATACAGGCATGGTTATAAGGAGGGCATCTGACCGAACAAAAAATTTTAAGTTAATAATTTGTACAAGCTTGCAAATAATAAAATTAAACTTTCTTACTGATAAGGTGAATTATTTCAAGATATTCTTGTGCTGTTTGGGCTGATGCAGATATCTTTGATGCGGCCCGAAAATACGAATGTTATTTACCCTCCATTATAATATGGGGAATTAAAACCATGGAGAGAATTTTGGAAGCAAGAACCTGAAAAGGATGATACTCCAAATATTAAATGTATATTGAAAACTCTTTGTGTATCTGAAAGATCGTTTAGCGCGTTAAAAAGGATTATGGCCTACTTGAGGTCAACGAGAGACTAAATGGTTTGAGTTTGATGAACATCAATAAAATTGTGAAAATAGTTCATAAAGAGGTCTATGACATATTTGCAAAAAAACTTGAGAGAAATCATCAACTGGAATTTATATAATTTTTAGTTTGCATTACTGTTTTTTTGTTGTTAATATTTAGTTTTCTGCATTCGCTTTTTATTAAATAATAATAATTAAACATAAATGAATAAATTGTTTTTGCAAGCCAAATTTCTGATTTTTTTTCATTATAGAACGACTAACCTTGACAAATACAACATTTTCGCTTGCGGCGCATTTTTGATAGTTTTGATCCACCACTGGGTGCCTCGAAGCAAATAAAGGAGATATCGGGCTTAAACATATTCCGCATTTGCAGTCATAACTCTTAAAATAGGCTATGGATTTCAAATATCTTAAAATCATTCTGTAGCTAACAAAAATCAATACAATTTTTCTATAAAAATTTCTTTTGCACGATTAATATTAAGCGAGATATCCTCAAAAGCCTTGATCAAATGGGCAGCCTGCATATGAAATTTACCTATACCTTACTTCAAAAATGTTTGTTGCATTATTATTATTTGGAAATGTCCTGCATATTTCTTCCTGGAATTTGGTAACCTTATACTAACACAGTGGCATATACAGCTGATTTTACTATAGAAAACTCTACATTGCTGAAACATTTTCGTGCCTTTTTCGTTAAAAACAGGGTGGTTCAGTAGTGCGTCGACAGTATATAGGTTGCCACACTTAGATAGATAGATATATAGATTTATTTATGTTAATTGATCAACAACAATCATTACATTCGTCAATAAATTAATGTACTTTACAGCAAACATGTTTTAAGACCAGACAATTATGTAAATTTAGTAAACAAACATCAGATATATACTTAGTGATAAAATTACAACACAAATATTATTACTTATACATACGATATAAAATAGTCAATAATACAAATATGAAACATAAAACACTATATCAATGAATTGCACTGTAAATATTCAGTTGCTCTGTAGAAAGCTTTTCTGACTAGTAATTCTTTTACTTTTGCCTTATACTTGTTTAGAGTTAATCCTTTGTAGTTATTTGGTAGCTTGTTAAAGAATAGAGGGCTGTAGTAATTAGTTGCCAACCGAGATTTACGTAGCCTGAAGTAGTCTATTCTAATATCATCTCCGTCTCTGGTCAAATACTATATAGACATCTTGATTAGTATAGGCATAAACTAGACATTCATATATAAATCGGCAGGGTATGGTTAAAACCTCAAGTTGAATAAATACATTTTTTACGTCATGTCTGTAGTTGATGTTAGCTACGATTCGAAGAGCCCTTCTTTGTAGAGCAAAAATGCGCTCCACATGACAAGAATGACCCCAAGCCAGAATGCCATAACAGCTTAGTGACTGAAAAATTGCATGAAATGTTTGGAGCAATATATTATGTGGTAATATTCTGGACAAGTTTTTGAGTAAAAAGATATTTTTAGAGAGTCTAGTTGCCAGATGCGTGACTTGGTTTTAAAATTTAAGTGTTGGATCGAGATAAATCCCCAGAAATTTAGTTTCAGTAGGATTATTTTCATTTGCTATTTGCTTGAGGCTAAAAGTTATGTTGACAGTTTTAGATGCATTTAGTGACATTTTATTAGCAAGGAACCAATTATTTAAATTTGTAGTATTTTCTTTCATAACGTTATTTAAAATGTCATAATTCAAATTTGAGTTCACCAAAGTTGTATCATCTGCAAAAAGAATCAACTTATCATTAGGAACTGAAGTATTTATATCATTTATATATATATATATATATATATATATATATATATATATATATATATATATATATATATATATATATATATATATATATATATATAAGGAACAATAAAGGCCCCAGTATAGAGCCCTGGGGCACTCCATGTTTTATATCTTCCCACTCTGATATTGATTTTCTATAAAAAGTTTTTTGCTTTCCTGCAGATAGGTAACTACTAACGAGGGCTAAGCTTTTCCTATTTAATCCATAGTAAGATAATTTATTTATTAGTATTGAGTGGGAAACACAATCGAAGGCTTTTGAGAGATCGCAGAATATAGAACCCACATAAAACCCCTTTTCAAAGGCCTCCGATATGTATTCCAAAAGATCCGTGATAGCAGAAGTAGTAGATTTATGTAATCGAAACCCATATTGGGCACTTGTAAATAAGTTATTATTTTCAAAATAGTCATAGAGTTGACTTTTTAATAAGTATTCGTATACTTTGGATAGTGCGGGAATAAGTGTTATTGGGCGATGATTATTTATGTCCGTTTCTGATCCTTTTTTATAGATGGGTACTACTTTGTTTAGTTTAAAGCAAGAAGGGTATATTCTTTTTCTTATGCTGTTGTTTATTAATTTAGTTAGGGGGATTATAAGAATATTTTTGAGCGATTTTATTAATGTTATATTCATGTCATAAATATCTTTACTAGATTTGTTTTTTATGTTATCGACAGCATCCCTGACCCCTACATAGGTCACCTCTCTGAATTTAAACTGAAGATTTTTGTCGATTTCTAATTTAGACATATATATTTCATGACTCTGGTTACAATTTGGCAATGATAGTAATGTATTCTGTGCTATATTCGCAAAGAATGTGTTAAAATCATTCGCATCGAGGTCAGACTCTTCGTCTATTAATCTGTTGGTGCCCCTGAAAGAATTTACCACTTCACATGAAGATTTTATTTTATTTGTAGAAGTTGTAATGCAGTTAGAGTAAGCAGCTTTCTTTGTTAAATTTATTTCCTGTCTATATCTGAATCTGAATTGTTTTATATATTCGGCCGACTCTGTACTAGGATTATTTTTATGTGCCTCTATAATGAATTTCAGGGTTTCTCTCATCTGTTTTAAGTGGTTATTAAACCAGGTTATGTTTTTTTCTTTAGTAGTACTTACCTTCTTGACTACAGGAAAGGCCCTGCTCATTGCATCTGTTAGTATGTGGATAAAGGTGTTAAACTGAACGTCTACTGAATCATCTGGAGTTATGAAATTCCAATTCTGTGTCTCTAATATGATGAACATTTCACATGTTCCTTTCTTTGTGATAGGTCTCTGAATATGACATTCAGGCCTAGGGTCATTTCGAAAGTTGGCTGAAATTAAAACTTGTGACATTCAAAATTACCTGAATGCCACTTGTTAATTTTTATTCTAATAGCAATGAATTTTTGTAGTCTTAAACCACAATTCTGTAAACTTATTATTTAATTTTTCAGTCCAATCCCAAAGCCCTAGTCTTACTGAATCTGGAATCTGGAATTGTGTTCGTCAATCCAACTTTAAATTATAAATTAGCATACAAGCGCCATCTGTTACTTCTCTTGATAAACACCTACAAGTCATCTGGTACAACAAATATTTAAAAGAAGAAATCTGTATAAGTGAATAAATCCCAAAAATCAATAAACAAAATTATAATTCGATAATTCTGATTAAATTGAAACTCATGAGTGCATAAGAATGATACAGTACAGTAATTGTGTAGATTTGTATTATATTTAAAGAATGATTTATGTTCCCACTACCAGCGACATCTCGCGTATAGAAGTGTAACTAGTTTGTTAGAGATCAAACAAGGTATCCGAACAGTTCGTGATAGCCATTTTCCTTTTGACTTCGAGCAGAACGGACGTGCTGTCCGATTAACACCTCATCTAGTGTGGTATGTTAATAGATAGTTAATAATATAAATATAATTACCTTCTGTAGCATTTGTTGTACATGTATTTGCAATTTAATTGTTGAATTTATCATAATTAAACGCGATGTTTGTTGATCACAAATTACCTTCATTCGCGGCGCGTGGCTTGAAAGAGACGCGGTCATGTTAATGTATGAACGGGGTATTTCGAGACATGTGTTTAACTCAGTATTAAGATATATTTAGAAGTAAATTTTATTAATGAGTAATTGAGGTTTAATAAGGGTTTAAAGACAGTTCGAATTTATTAAACTACGTTTTCGTAACCTTGTCGAATAATTAAAATTCAAAAGAATTTAACTCGATATTAGTAGGGGCGAGAAGGGCATGTTAATGTAATTTATTTAGAGATATACCAGTAATGCATTAGCGTGGGGATTTTATCAAACGCACTAAGAGTGCCCACTAATAAACAAGTAATTTCAAGTGTAGTAACAGATGATAACTCTTGTAGGAATGAGGTGTTAAGTAGACCCTTCAAATTGAGGTTTAAGCTGACCCTTCAGTTTCGATGTTAAGTTGACCCTTCAGTTTTGAAGTTAATCCTTAAATTGGGAATTTTACCATACATTTGGCTTAACGGTGTGCCAGGAAAATTGGGTAGCTGCTATAATCCAGGAGAACCAGACTATTTGCCAAGGAGTTTTGAATCCAAGGTTGGAGTGGCCTGGTATGAAATAGTCCTCGCTGGATGAGAGCACCAAGTTGTTTGGTTTGGTAACAGTTCCGGCGTCTAAATTCTTGGGATCTCTACGGAGTCAATAATCGAGTGGTGGCAACACGAGGATTCAGTAAGACGAGGACCAGGGTTGGTTACTGCAGAACCCAGCCGGTGGTAATTGTATCAACTGAATTTGCTTTTCAACATTTCTTTTCAACGTTCAACTTTCAACGACATTATTCAACCTTCGACAACTTTTATACATTTCTAAATTGTTTTATGTTATATAGTGCCTTCAGCTAATTATTAATTTTCTTCAATTTAATTACTTAATCACCGTTTAGCAATAATTTGTCATATTTTGTAAATTTTTTGGTCTTCAACCTAGTCAAACTTATTAATTAAATATATAACTTTCTGTAAGGAAGTAGCTACATCCAACCATAAGGTGTAACATTTCAAGTAATCAAAATTAAAAACATATCAAGTTTTATAATAGAGTCAATAAACCAGATATTTTTAACCTAGTGTTGATAATTTCATGAGTATCTATAACATTAATTATCTCTGAGTAGTCAGTCGTACAATTAGACAAGTACATTATAGATGTTTTTTTTAATATGACTACTGGCGCCTAACAAAAAAAATAAAAGTTTTTCTTGAATAATTTCCGAACCACGACCCAGTCTCCACTATCTAAACGAGAACCGGGCAACCTCAACTTCCTAACCTGCTGGGGGCAGAAGTTGGTGGTACAAACTACCGGAAACATTTTTTGATAACTAAAAGAAATATTTGACTTCTGTAAAAGTGTTCACTTGAATATATAAATGTGACTTCAGTGTTCGGTAATAACGATCTTTCTGCAAACTGAATTTTAGATAGCGTTGCGATGTAAAGAAATTTCTTGGTCGCAGGGCCATGAAAAGAGATGAAAGTGTTGAAACAGTACATTCTGAGTGCTTTGTCTTTATTTTTATTGTTAAGGTGTGGAAGATTATAGTTAGGGTTAATACACAATTCCTTTATACTTATTCGTGTATTGTATAATTATCACAGGCAAGCGCGGATCCACCGTTGTGGGCACGGTGGGCATGCCCACAACCCTAATTGAGGTCGATAGGCTAATGTTATATGCAATGCCTTAATAAATTTTTTTTTATAAAACGATGAACCGTGCGTGACCAGCGATAAATGAACCACGTAATCAAATTTTTGTAGTAGTAGTAGTAGTAGTAAAAATACAGTAGAATAAGTATTAAAAACACGTGGTATTACTGTTTCACAGCTTTTATTCTGATTTCTCTGACATATGTTTCGGCTTTTCTACCATAATCAAAATGTTATAACAACTAACCTAAAAGTGACCCTTATAATATATACATAGGATTTGAGAGGTAAATATAACCTAATTAATATTTTATTACTTATTTATATTATAGCTACTACTAAGAATTTAATTTAAAAATGTAATTACTATTTCTGGGTATGTTTAATTTTAGTATGGTGTCTACTATGGAGGTATTATGAAATATAGTTTGTGTATTAGTGAGGAAATGGTATTAATGCCAAGTTTACTTACAAAATGAGTTGCTAATATGTTTTACAAAATTAATACTATGCCACTTTTTATTTTCTTTGGGTGCGTTATAAAAATGTTGTTTTAACAGCTTACTTGGTGTATTCAATTAGCTTGTCTATGCTGTTAAATATACGCTAAAATCATGTAGGCGTTCATACGAACGTACCTTAGCGCTTTTAGTGGTTTTTAGTTAGTAGGTTGGTAATAGATTAAGTAGAGAAGTTAGAGAGATTTGATAGACATGTTAAAAGGATGTAAAAGAAGTGAAATATTTTAAATTAAACAATATAGATGAAATCAATACAAGTGTTTTATTTAGAAGAAAGTAACCAATAAATAAAAGGAAAGTTAATAGGTTATGAGCCCAGATCCCAGTAAAAAGGAAAACGTGGTAAAAAGTTAGAAAGAAGAAAAGTAAGGTTAGATTATAGGCATGGCACAAGTTGGCGCTAAAAGTCTTTTGATTGAACCACTTGATGGTGAAAATTACTATAATTGGAAATTCAGGATGGAACTTATATTGGCAGAAAATGGTGTTGCTGATTGCATAAAAGAGGAAGTAGATCTTACAACATTATCAGAAGAGAATAGAAAGAAAGAAACAAAAATGGACAATAAAGCAAAATCTCTCATTGTGCAATGTGTAAAAGATAATCAGTTAGAAAGTTTAAGAGAAAAGAAAACAGCATACAGTATGTGGAAAATATTAGAACAAAAATATGAGAAAAAGGGTTTGCCAGGTCAACTATATCTAAAGAAAAAAATGTTATCGATGAAGCTGAATGAAGGAGAATCATTGCAAGGTTTTTTAAATAAATTCGATGAAATTTTAAGGCAATTGAAGGCAACTGGAGTGGTCATACATGAACAAGACATAATATGTAATTTATTGTTAACACTGCCAAAGTCCTTTGAAACTGTGGTTACTGTGATTGAAAATATGCCCTCAGACAAGGTTGAGTATGAAGATGTCAAGAAAAAACTATTAGCAGAAGAAGAAAAGAAATATATAAATAAAAGAAAACAGGTAGTCGCTACTGATCAGACTGCTTTTGGTACAGAAATAGTTTGTTTCCGTTGCGGTAAGCCAGGACACATTAAAAGAAATTGTCAAGTAAACATTAACAGTGAAGGTGACAGTACAGCTTATGAACGTTCAGAAGGAGGTTCGGGATATTTTCATGGTTACCGAGGGGGTTCTCAACGTTATTCACGCAGAGGTTTCAATGTCAACAGAGGCTCCAATGTCAACAGAGGTTTTCGTGGAGGTAATTACAGAGGTACTCGAGGAAATCAAATAAGAGGACAAGGTAGGAATCATCAACAACAATACGCAAGCAGAAGTAATTTTGTTGAACAAGAAGAGTCGACTAATCAGGTTAGTGATGTTAGTGAATCGGTATGTTTTATTAGTGAGGTAAACAAGACAGAAATAATTAGTAATAAAAACAATGTAATCAATTTTTGTATAGACTCTGGATGTACTGATCATTTGGTTAATAACAAGGAATTTTTCTCAGACATTGTAATGTTAGAAGAACCAATTAAAATCGCTGTAGCTAAAAGTGACAATCATTTGTTAGCAGTAGGAGTAGGTAATATAGGTGTTTATAGTTATGTACATGGTAGAAAGATAAGCTGGCAAATTAAAAACGTTTTTTATGTACCTGACCTGAAAAGAAATCTATTATCTGTAAAAAAGTTAGAAATAGCAGGGATAAAAGTAATATTTAATAACGGGGAAGTGAAATTCATAACAAACGATCAAGGTTTGATAGGTATAGGCAAAAGAAATAACTTGTACGAGATTAATTTCGAAATAAAAAGAGAATATGAATGTCAAAATGT
Source organism: Stenurella melanura (assembly GCA_963583905.1). Lineage (NCBI taxonomy): Eukaryota > Metazoa > Arthropoda > Insecta > Coleoptera > Cerambycidae > Stenurella > Stenurella melanura. Next base: position 95,415,185 of record OY757315.1, read on the forward strand.
TATGGTAGAGAAAAATATTTTTAAATTGTGGCATCAGAGATTTGCACATTTAAATTATTTTAGTCTTGAAAAATTAATGAAATGTAAAATGGTAGAAGGCATAGATGAAAATATAAAAATTTGTAAGGTAGATTTTTGCGAACCGTGTATTGCAGGCAAAATGTCAAGAAAGCCACTTGGAACTAGGAGTAAAAGTAGTAGAATACTTGAAATTGTACATACAGATATATGTGGCCCAATTTCCCCTATTGCATATGACGGAAGTAAGTACTTTATCACATTTATTGACGACTTTTCAAATTTTACGGTGACTTATTTAATAAAAAACAAAAGTGAAGCTTTTGAAAAGTTTAGAGAGTATTTTGAGATGACAAAATCGATGTTTGGGTATTCAATATCTAAGCTAAGGTGTGACAATGGTGGAGAGTATGTTTCGGGTGATTTTAGAAATTTTTGCAAAAATAATGGGGTAATATTAGATTATACTATACCATATACACCACAACACAACGGAAAGGCCGAGAGAAAAAATAGAAGCTTAGTAGAACGGGCTAGGACAATAATAAATGAGTCAGGAGTCCCAAAAGTTTTATGGGGAGAAGCAATACTATCAACCAATTATATTTTGAATAGAGGACCAACAGAAGGGATAGTTAATATTACGCCATCTGAAATGTGGTATGGAAAAAAACCAAATGTTAATAATTTAAGGATATTCGGATGTGTGGTTTACAATCATGTACGAAAAGAGGATAGAAATAAATTTGACTCAAAGACGGAAAAATGTCTAATGGTCGGTTACGCCCCGAATGGTTACAGATTATGGAATGTAGAGAGAAGTAAAATAATCGTGGCAAGGGATGTGAAGTTTGATGAAAATAATTTTTGGTATAAAAATAATTTAGTGGAAATTAGAAGTGAAGAAATTTCGGAAATAGAAAATGATTTACAAAACGAAGTTATAGATGTTATTGAGGAAAGTAAAATCACTGAAAATAGCATACGGGAAAATAAGCGACAAACAAGAATCCCGTCAAAATATGATGACTATGAGATGTATATGGCTTTTGATGCTATACGATTTGTAGAGGATGTGCCGAAATGTTATGAGGATTTGCAATTCAGATCAGATAGGGAATTATGGGAAAATGCGATGAAAAGAGAAATAGAGGCAATAAATAAGAATAATACATGGGAGATAGTAGAACAACCACCAAATACAAAAATTTTGGATACTAAATGGATATATACTTTTAAATCGTTAGAACAAAATGAAACGGATAAATACAAGGCAAGGTTAGTAGTACGTGGATTTGCTCAAGATAATATGACAAACTACGAAGAAATATATTCACCAGTAGCAAGAATGACAACGATTCGTACTTTGCTAAGTGTAGGGACACAGTATTCATACTTTTTTAGACAACTGGATGTAAAGACCGCGTTCTTAAATGGTACTCTAGATGAAAAAGTTTATATTTATCCACCACAAGGTCAAATGATAGATTTTGGTAAGGTCTTGAGATTAAACAAGTCATTGTATGGTTTGCGACAGTCCTCAAAATGTTGGAACAATGAGATAAATAAATACTTAATCAGTTTGGGTTTTGAGAGGTCTGAAAATGATCATTGCTTATATACGTTAAATTTCGATACTGACAGAATATATTTATTAATGTATGTTGACGATCTCATAATAGCTAGTAGAAGCTTAGATAAGGTTAATTTTATTGTAAATAAATTAATGTCACGTTTTGAAATTAGAGACAAAGGAAACCTTGAACATTTCTTGGGTTTAGAGATAAACTATAATAGAGATCAAGGTATTTTGAAGCTGCATCAGTCAAATTATACTCAAAAGATTTTAAGTAAGTTTAATATGCAAAATTGTAAAAATATAGACACACCTATAGATCCAAAATTAAAACTGTGTAGTGAAAATGATAATTTATGTACAGAGAAACCAGTCAGACAATTAATAGGATGCTTGATGTATCTGATGTTAGGAACACGTCCTGACATTTGTTTTGCTTTAAATTTTTTTAGTCGATATCAAAATAAAGCAACCGATGAAATTTGGATATATTTAAAAAGAATTCTTAGATATCTGCACAAAACTGTTTTTGTTGGTTTAGAGTTTAAAAGACAAAATGAAGAAGGTTTACTTTGTTTTGTAGACGCAGACTGGGGTAGTGATTTAAGGGATAGAAAATCGGTTACAGGGTTTCTTTTTAAAGTTTTTGGAAATATTGTTATTTGGTCAACAAAGAAACAACATTGCATTACATTGTCGTCTACTGAAGCGGAATTAGTTGCTCTTTGTAACGCAGTCCGTGAAGGTCTATGGTTAAAGAAATTGTTATTAGATTTTGACATAGAAATAAAAACAGTAAACTACTTTGAGGATAACCAGGGATGTATAGCATTGATTAAGAATCCAAGTAATAATAAGAGGGTTAAGCACCTAGATCTTAAGTTTAACTTTGTATGTGAAAATTTGGAAAAGAATTATATTCAATTAGAATATGTAGAAACGGCTTCACAACAAGCTGACATTTTAACTAAAGGTTTACCATATAATTCTTTTTCAAAATTAAAATATGATATTGGTCTTAGGGATTTTAGCGAAGGGGGGTGTTAAATATACGCTAAAATCATGTAGGCGTTCATACGAACGTACCTTAGCGCTTTTAGTGGTTTTTAGTTAGTAGGTTGGTAATAGATTAAGTAGAGAAGTTAGAGAGATTTGATAGACATGTTAAAAGGATGTAAAAGAAGTGAAATATTTTAAATTAAACAATATAGATGAAATCAATACAAGTGTTTTATTTAGAAGAAAGTAACCAATAAATAAAAGGAAAGTTAATATATGCGAGATGTGTGATATCCATTGTTTTTTTGCTATTATTTTAAGGGTTGTATCTTCTTCATAATTGACATTGTTTAACTTTAATGATAACAATTAATTACATTAAATTCCTGGTAGTAGCTATATTAGAAATAATTAATAAAATGTTATTTAGGTTATCTACACCTCTCAAATCCTGTAAATATCTTGTGATGGTCACTTTTAGGTTAGTTGTTATAACTCTTTGATAATGGGGTAAATAAATTTAAATACTAACTCCGTGATATTTTTTATAAGTAATTCTAATGTTATTTCTAAACAAATTAAGCACGATATTTTGATTATGAATTATACAACATAAAAATAAATATTGATAACAGCAAGAACTACAAATTTTTTCACTAATCTTTGGTTTCCAAAAAATGTTTTAAATATAACCTACATAGGTTATTTCAAATTACATAACATTGCCGTCTATGATTTTATCCCACTTATTTTGATCACGTGGTTATTGGTCGCTAGTCGCAGTGACAGGCGACTAATGATGCCCAAGAATTACATCGTATAACCTTACTAAATTGTGTTATTTAAGTAAGCACCTAAATTAAATTATTTATTGTAAAATGTATACCATCTTTTAATGAAATCTGACATGCTTTCAAGCTGTAAAAGTTTCATCAAAATCGGTTCAGTTACCATCTTTTAATGAAATCTTACATGCTTTCAAACCGTAAAAGTTTCATCAAAATCGGTTCAGTAGTTTAGAGTCTAGATGTGATATTGTGATGTGCAAGCACACATTTATTTTTGTAATTTTCAGGAGCAAACACGCTGATTTCTCTTCAGAGCGAAACAATCTTTCGCCTTTTACTAAAGGAGTAAACAGACTAACATTCTATAGGTTTATTAATTTACTAGTGTCCGACCCGCGACTTTGCCCGCATGGACATATACACTGTACATGTACAAGGTCTTGGCCGGGGCGTCACGCATTTTGTAAATGTCTCCTTTGTAAGAATGCAATATATCGATCGTAAGCGAGTCCGTAGTCCGACTCTCACTTGACTAATTTTCGGGTGGCCGTGCCCACAACCTTTTTTGAGGGCTGGATCCGCGCCTGATCACAGGTACTTCTAGTTACAATATAACATGTCTTACTCGTTAGGCTGTCGTATCAAGAGAGAGCTCGTGTCGTATAGCCGGGAGTCACTCTATTCTATTCCCACTCTTGTGGTGGTGGATATAGATTACAATGGCTATTATATATATATTCACTATCACAAATATTTTTACTCATTTCTTACATACTAGAATTTATTCTACATGACACCATAAACAATATACCTACGCCCATGGAAAAAGTGTCATTTCGGATGCACTGTTCTATATTCAATGAAGAAAAGATGAATGAAAATTTCAATCAGATAACGTGCAAATTGCATACCAGAAAATGATATACTATGCTGCTCATTATCATTGCATGCACACGGACATAAGTAAGTAAATAATAGGCCTACAGTTAATTTAACTAGGTAAAGTGAAAACTGCATATATTTTACCTGCAAGGCGTTACTCCCTTCCATTTTTTCCCGCTGCGATTTTTACAGTAGTTTACAGAATATGATACCATCATGTAGGTACATTACATAAATTAGCACTAAATCACTTATAAATCACTTCTATTGGAAAATTTCATTTTGCTCTCTACCGTTTGTGTACCACCACCACAATGGCGTCTACACCGTTTTTAGGCACAACTTGTTTGCGTGGCGATTATGCGCTGTTACGAGTCCTCACCATCTATCTTTTCCAGTCTAAGGTGTTAACGATATTTGAACTTCAATATAATTTTTAAGTAAATAAAATGCCATAACTTTTTTAAAACAAATTTCAGATGAAAGCCCTTTGGAACATTTTTCATAGTAAAAAAGATTAGATTAGATTATTACTTGTTTTGAATGGGCCAGCATACAAGAACTTGTACTTGAAAAATTTGAGAAAATATTATTTTGAGCATTTTTTCAAATATCCACAATTGATAATATGATAAAGTTAATACGACAATTATATACATAATTTAAGTGCATACTAAATTATTAAAAATTTATGTAGTTTTGATATTGTATTGAAATTCAAATATTTCGAAAACCAGTGACTTTTAGAAAATACAATACAATTTTCTTAAAATTCGAAAACAGGGTTAGGTAGCTAGTTATTCATTATTTTAGACTAATACTCATGCATGATGATTAAGTTTTAAACTTATTACTCAACTTACTTTAAAATGATCCTCACAGCAGAAAAACACTGATGCTGTTGTAGGTGGATCACGTCTAGCGGCTTTAAACCACTTTATTTTGCGTTGTTTTTGTTTTGGTACTGTCACAAAAACCTTTTCAGGTGCATTCTTGGATGTATTTTTGCATCCTGGCACAAAACACCACTTATTTTCCATTATAAAACGTTAGGGTTTTGCAAAATAACATATATTTATAATACACAACCCATGTTTGTTTACAAATAATATAATCTCTGATGTCATCAGTGCGGGATTCATGTGACGTACGGTTTTTGGCGGTAAAATTTAAATTCAAATTTAAAAGGGCTTATTTTAAGGAATAAATCGATTGCTTGGGAAAATTCAATTTTTTTTTACCATAATTAGGTACTTATTATCTTCACAGTCAAAGAGATTTTAAAATTTGTGAAAACACCGAATTGCATTCACTGAAACTTGGCTGGACTCTTCTGTTTATGACAGTGAAATAACCAATCATAATTTTCATATTTTTCGTGCCGATAGGAAATTTAGCGCTACAGGTCTCAGCAGAGGTGGTGGAGTACTTTTAGCTGTGAATAAAAAAGTTAATGCACTTACTGTGTTCTTAAATCTAGATAACGTGCAATTGTCTCCCCTTATTGACATACTGGCTGTTAAAGCCTCATTCCCAGACAGCACAAAGTTATCCTACGGCCATCCTAGGGATATCAAAGCAGGATATAGCAATATCCTGAGGATATCCCATAATGATCCCATTGCTATCCCTGGGATCTCGAATTTACACTACTTTCGAATCCTCAGGATATCCCACGGACGTATTTTTATATATCCGTAGGATTATCCTGGGACCCTTAGAGGATCTGTTTTATGCTATCCCCAGGATATCGTTGTAGGCTTTCTGGGGCGTAATTTACCTAAATAGCCAGACTGCAAGTTGCTTTCAAACAATGTTAGCAACTTGATACTCTATGCCATTCGTTGCATAGTAGACTGTTGTATTTCATGCAAATATAATATTTTTACTACTTGAAAGCATATTATGTTAGTATTGTTTACTTGAAACTATATCACATTTAAATTTATAATAGTAACAAAAATATTATTTTGACATGAAATGCTTAGTTTCCTACTCTTTGGAGCACACAATGGATAGGGGGACAAGCTGCCAATTTTGAAAGCAAATTTTCGATCAGTCTTTGCTATTTAGATTACTGAACAGCGATTTCTTTGGTATCGTCTTGCACCATTCATCTCGGAGTTCTGTTACGTTACCTCTGCACTATCCCAATTCTACAATAATAAAAGATATGAGCATATAACTTTTACATCATAAATCATTCTATTGACAAATTTCGAAAAAATAGACACTGTCCTCTGTCAGTAGAGCACATTTTTTGATGTTATGATCTAATGTGGTGGCATTGCGAGGAGGCCAGCCTAGTCACTATATATACAGTGTGTCCCAGGATAGATGTAACAAGAGGTGTAATGGACCAAAAATTTTGGAATTTTGAAATGGTATTTGGGGATTGAGTCCTGCTTGTTGTAAAACTAAGGTATACCAAAAATGACTTGATTTGGTCTACAGGGTATTTTATAAGCAAAGTTGTAAAAATCACCACTAATAAAGTACCTTTATTTTTCAAGATATGAAAAAATTCCACTAAGAAAAGTTATTTAGAATGCAATTTCATGCATCTATACCAAATTTCAGGAATATAAAATTATTTTTTTGAAACTTTTGAACCATTCAATTAAAACTGCATAGAAATTATTTTTTGTGAATTAATATTTAATGTTGTGTATGTAGAAGCTAAATTTTATTTACCAATAGCCTACTTTTTGAGATTATTAACATTTGCTCCTACACAACTTTAAATATGAATTCAACTCTTAATTCGCAAAAAAATGGGAAGATTCAAAAAATAATTTTATATTTCTGAAATTTGGTACAGAGGTATAAAATTGCATTCTAAATAACTTTTCTTAGTGGGATTTTTTCATATTTTGGAAAATAAAGGTACTTTATTAGTGGTGATTTTTACAACTTTGCTATAAAACACCCTGTAGAACACCAAATCAAGTCATTTTTGGTATGCTTTAGTTTTACAACAAGCAGGTCTCAATCCCCAAATACCATCCCAAAATTCGAAAATTTTGGTCCATTACAAATCTTCTTACATTTAGGTATATCCTGGGACACACTGTATACTGGCGAAGCATCCCATAGCACTCTGTTTTCATTTTTTAGATTAACTAAACTGATGTTGGCGATATAAAATACCCAGAGAACTTAAAAACTTATTAAATATAGCTGTAAAAGGTTAATATTAGAGTAGTATTTAAAAATAAGACACGTTATCAATATTTTTATTATTTTAAAATAAAAACAAAAATGTCCAACGAAAATGAAGACACTAAACCAATATTGGGAATTTCTTGTAAAATACTTGTGCATGTGTGATGTTCTTTTTGGTTTTGTAAAGCAAAATCATCGTTAGTGCGTTGTTCGCAATTCATTTCTGTAAAACAAACAGTGTTATTAATAAATACCCGTTCTTGGATACACTGAGTGCAAGAAAAGTAACCAGTATGACTTTTAATCAATTTTATAAATGCTTTTGCAGCAGAATCACAAATAAAAGCTTTAATTTTAAAAGTCATCATAGTTATTATTTTTTTAAATAAAACTTTTATTAGTTAAACATATTGCCTCATCAACAAAATCCCTTAAGAAAAAATTTGGATCCATAGGCTTTTCATAACCATAATATATTCCTGCAACAGCAACTAAATCTTCAAATGGAAATAAAGAAACTGATTTTGTTCGACATTTTCCCCCAAACTTTTTTTTAGGTTAAGTAAAATTAAATGGCGTTATAAAAGCTAATTTTAACAAAATAATACTTAACGCTGAAAATAACTGCTTACACTACACTACGCACGTTATATACACTTAGGTATTATAAGTAATATATACATATAATTCTTAAAAACAGAAACAGCTTCTACAGCAGTCCAGCGATGGCACATGCACAAAACAATTACAAATTAAATAACCAGCGATGGCGTGATGATGCGGTCGATGATAACAAAGTGCGCATGCCTAAATTTTAAAATGTTTGAGTTTGCCAATAAACTGTTCACGAGGTAAAATGATTAACAAGTAATTGTATAAAAAAATTATATTAATTACTTATACTCTTATGTAACCCAGGACAAAGTAATATTTAGATAGAATATTTGATGAGTAGTAAAGGTAAGAAACTCAATATTGTTTTAAAAGTAATTCTGACGTCATATGTTATTAGGTCACAGCTCGATACTGGCATACCTTTCTACTTCAACCACTGAATACATATTCTTTTTTCTTTTACTCAACGATTTGAATTTGACATTGTTCTAGTTTATTCTATATATTTATACCTTTATTTATGTTCTATATATACCTATATATTTATAAATTGTGTACAAAAGTATTATATATCGGGTGATTTTTTCAATCTGAAACTTTCAAATATCTCGAGTAATAAAAGCACTTTACGAAAAAATGTTTCAAACAAAAGTTGTAGAATTGGATGGGGGCAGTTGCAGCATATATGTCACTTTGACTTTTGGTGGAAGGATTATAGGTCATTCAAGGTCAAATTAGTTTTTTAAATGGAAACCCCTATTTTTTATTGCAAATTCAGATTGCCTGACCAAAAATAGACTACTTTTGTTCGGAACATTTTGACTGAAATTATCATTTTTTTTAGTTATCCGGCGAGGAAAAATCAAAAAATAAAATGTGTGCCTAAATAAATATAGTTTAATGTTTTACCGTTTTTGTACAAATAAGTTTCTTAAAAAAAGTGGTAAAAATCCCATCCCATCATTGGATATCCGTGGGCAATCTGGACAGGATAACCCACGGATATCGATTCTATTACATCCGTAGGATATATGTATTTTGTGCAACTATAGGATATTAACATCCCGTCAGGATATCCGTAGGCAATCAGTTGCGGATATCCTACGGATATCGATAATTGGATCTTTACAGGACATTAATATCCAGTCAGGTCAACCTTGGGATGACCTGGGGATATGTCCATGGGATAATCCCAAATCTGGGACAACGGGACTGTGATAGGATATCCTCAGGATATCGTGTGCTGTCTGGGTTACATCATCACATTATTTATATATTTGTTGTTTACATTCCTCCAACTGTTACAGCTGACGAATATGATTTTGTGTCTTTGTTACCGTGTGTTCACAATAATGACATTTTAATTTTAGGCGACTTTAATATTCCCAAATATGCATCTTCTATAGCTGATTCTCAACCGTATAGCAAGACATTGGCATTAAATAATTTTCTTAATATGTTCAATGTCCAACAGCAAAATTTTGTTTATAATACCGACAGGAAACTTCTCGATTTAGTAATATGCAACGAAAAATGCGTAGTGGAATAATCAGAAGATATATTAACTCGTGAAGATGCGTATCATCCTTCACTAGACATTATAGTGATTTTTGATCATTGCAATAATACTAAACAAAACTTCCCAAAAAATGGAGATAGACGTTATAACTTCAGAAAAGCCAATTTTCAGTTACTGTACAACACACTCCAACATGAAGACTGGACTTTTGTCAATTCCTTTACTCATATTTATCCTGCTTGTAAGGCCTTCTCCCAAGTAGCACAGATTGCTTTTTAAAAACGCTATGAATATCTACTCCACCTTTTTATAAAGCTTAATACTTTATAATTAAGAGTTAACAACAATAGTCCAGTATTAATAAGGTATATATCTATATACCCAAAATAGGCGCAGTTTATACAGCCTCGGTAAACTCTGTAAAAGGTATATAGATACTTAAAGTAACATTACAGCAACCTCTTTGTTTCGACTTACCAGCTATTATAAACCATGTTATATGACTGCTAAGAAGTTGTTATATAATCGCTGCAAATAAGTTTCTATGCAGTAAAAATTGCTCTAAATGTGAGTTACTGTTTGCAATTATAAAGCATCGATATTACAGTGTCTTTAGCAGCTTCACACACACACACACATACATTATAGTTGATATATTCTTCTGGGATGATGACGCAAATTGTTATGGCAACTTATTAGGAAGATGAATGAATATTATTGCCTGCGAATTAGTGTATGCTGTCATTCGTAGAAAACTAAATTTGTCATGCGAAGAAAATTTTTTTGTTGAAATATGCTATTCTACTTTGAAATAAATAGACACGCCTCCAAAATTCCTTGAATTTGATAATGTTGAAAATTATTTAAAAAATATATTTTAAAATTTTTTTCTGTGGAATTGTTTTAAAATGATGTGCCACGTATATTGAACCCCCTATTAGTGATTGCTGTAAATATTTTGTACAATTTTCCTTTTCAAGTGATAAAAAGATAATTATACCTCGAACCGGTAACAATGGCCGCCCTGTCATATATACTTTTAGAAAATACAATATGGTTCCCAATAAGTATCGAAAGAAGGTCACTACAGAAGTTGTTATAAATTCTTAAAACAGCCCTTTGGCTGTCTAGAGGTGATATAATAGCATTTTTCGAGGATTATAAGATATTCCAATGAAACCTTCATCGAGCTCTCTCGTAATCAGTGGCATATCCAGAGAAAGGTGAATTTTATTTGAAGAAAATCCACATTTTATGTAATAATTGAATTCATCATTTTGATTTTGAGGGATATGGTTTTATTACTTTTATTTCAATTTCAGACCTATATTTTTTATTGATTTTGGTAGATTTTTGTAGTTTGTAATGATAAAATGATTGCATAAAAATTTTTGCTACATAACAAGAAAAACTCGACAGCAAATCAAATGACATTGGAGAATTATCACTTTTATTAGCACTAATATTGTATATACAAAAATATCACCAATGGTATTAGATACATTATATCAAATAAAATTGAGTTGTCGAGGCATAGGGTCCAGTAAGCTGAAAGAAAATACTTAACCAAGCATCGATCAACCAGGCATTAAGTTTCATTTCCATACATTTGTGGTGAGCATTCCATTACGACGTTTGTTTCTTGTGTTTTTTTAAGATCTTATTTATTTTACCGCCCTGGCAGAGTTAGCCATATAATTCCATCACTCACCCAGAACATAAGCACACAACATACAAGTACACAACAACCATTCCTTGTGACATTCCCATATGCCGCAGCTGAGAGCTAGTACTATAGCTTAAGGCAGCTTAAGTGTTAATTTAACTTCCTCCTGAAATGACCACTTCGCTTTGTCTTTCTCCAATACTTATGCATATTGTAATGTAACACTTAACAACAAACAGCACATGAAAAATGTACGGAGTTTCAATGAAATTATAAGCGATTTTTTAAAGGTTATAAAGCGGAGTAAGTTTAGCTGTATAAGAGTTCTATAAAGACAGAAGATTGTAACTACATAGCTCCAAAGCAGAATTTCAATTAAATAAGCGCTTTATAAAATATTCCTACTATACGTAAAATGCATTTATAAATAATCTATATTAGGGCTGACGTAAATGGCATTTGGATTACACAACTACATTGCTGCAAATTTTTGCTTTAAAACCTTTTAATTTCAATGTTATAAAGCCATTATAGAGAAATTGCCAAACTGTAAAACAGATGTATACATGTTATATAGAGGTTTATGCATCTGTTATAAATATACATGGTGTGTGTCTATATAATAGACCTTACTAAGCCTTTATAAATTAAAAAAAAACTATAAAAGATGCTTTAATAAAGAAGATTTATATTTATGCTGTGAAAGCATTTTATCAGCAATCTTATTCCGCCGAGTTACTTTATAAGCAGTTTAGTGCTGAATAAAGCTTCAATATAACTAATTTTCTGTATAAGTTGCCATAATGTATTATTTATAAAGCTTTAAGCGTAATAAGAGGACGACTTGTGTTACTTGGGATGATAGGCATTACGCAATATTCGACACGTTTGTTCCAAAGTTCAACTCTTCATATAAAAGGAAATATCCTCCATGGTTTAATGGGGATATAATAAAAAATGTAAAATATAAAGCAAAATTGTGGCATAACTATAAGCAACATAATGACCTTGTGACACATGCAGCATATGCCTACACAACAAAACTCATGCCCACCATGTTTAATTATAGCATAGACAATGTGGAACTCCAAATACCTGTGACTTTCAAGGACCTTGGAGTAATTTTTGATAAAGAACTTTCCTTTGTACCACACATAAATAACATAAGCTCAGAATCTCTTAAGATTTTGGGATTTCTATTCAGATCAAGCAGAGTTTATCAATACTGATACTCTAAAATTACTTTACTTTGCTTTTGTCTGGTCTAAACTTGAATACCCGTCACTGTCTGGAACCCTCATTACTTAACTCATGTTTGCCTAGAAAGAGTACAAACGCGATTTGTAAAATTATTGTGGTTCAAGTGTGATGAAGTATAGCCACACTGAGAAAAACCGTCTAGGTAAATTTTTTTGCTAACAATAATTTAATTGTAACAAATATTTTTTTAATTCGGACTAGTCGATGTAACATTTCTTATAAATAAAATGACATTTCTAAAAACAGATACCTGTTCCTATTAATGTACTCTTCTACAAGTAATAAACAGGTAATAAATGTGTTTAATAATAATTGCTCCAATTAAACTGTGCTTAGGAATAATTAAATATGTGACCACAATTAAAGCCAATTTAAAAAAAATATGTATCAGTAAGAACTTCTCTACTATTTGTGACAAAACAACATTTTTCTTAATCCAAATACCTACTCGACTTCTTGTGGTTATTAAATCATTTGATTCGTGCATCTTCGAGTTTCGTTCGGTATCGACTCGTGAGTGCATATTTCGTCATACAGAATAAGAGAATTCATCAATTCATCATTTGTTAATGTGGTTCGGTACGTAAAGGAGCAAAAGTACTTTATTCATTTTTTACTTTTGTGTGTTGAATCAACATTGTGTTTTAATTGTCATTGAAAAAGTTTAAATAAATTTTGTTAAACTGTAAAATAGTTTTAATCATCATGATTTCAGATATACAAAGTTTTCTCTAAAGGAAGATATCTTATACTTTTCCCCAAATGGAAAATCTATGCAATATAGAGACCATGAAATATTTCACATAGAAAAATCAAATGCATATTATAGGCATACTGTTATTATTATGTGTGCGTATAATTATTATGTAGTTATTGCAAATTGTGCTTTAATTTCTTGTATTTTTGACGTTGCTGTATCCATGATGATCTTCTAGCAATAAAGAATTATCTTATCTTATCTTATCTTATCTATAATGACCAATCTGTTCATGCACTACTTATAAATACATTTACTACATTAGGTAAGTCTATAGCATACTTGCAGCTTTACTTGTATATAGTAGTTTTAGTAGCTAAATGTTATAAATCGTTGGAGGCTTTATTTTCACCGGGTAGATACGTAACTTAAAACTATATATAAATAATTTTTGTACTGCTGATCATAATAAAATGTATCTGCATATTATTTTTAAATTGAGTTTAACAGGAATTTATACTGAATTGAAGATTCGATTTTTTTTGGGGCACCCACCAGAATTTTTCGAAAGTCAAAAAAATTATCTAACTTTGATCAAAATTGATTAAGATAATAATTTTGTTAGACTTTCAAACAGTTCTACGGGATGCCACGAAAAAATCGAATCTTTTTATTTTTAGCGATCGAGTGAAAATGTAGCTTTAAATAATTTATAAAATTCAGCTAGTAAAACTACTAAAAGTTCTTAAATGATGTACTTGCTGTAAATATACTATTTACCTACCACAGTAAGTATATGTTTATTTGTCACCAATAAATTATTTATTTACAATAGGAAACTACTTTCACTTGGTATATGTTTTATTTATGACAAGTAAACAGGATCAACAACTCCATTTTATCTAGTACAATTAAAGTGTTCTCTTGTCCCAAATAGTACACAACTTTTTATTTGCTACAATTAAATTTTTATTTATCATTATTAAATTTTTCCCTCAGTGCATCAATTGGTTTTCCACATCTAGAGCCCTTGAGTAGATTCTCTATGGACACTCTTTTGAGAACAGGCGGGTTTGCTACTATCAAATATCTTTACATAATCTAATACATAACAATATCGATTGCCCAGTATTTTTAAATAAATTACAATTTTATGTCCCATTAAATACTCGGATAATGCAAACTTTTTATCTGCGTACTCCACGCTTTAAAAGAGTTAAATTTTCTCCTCTATTCTCAATGTGTCATAATTACAACAAATGTTGGGATAAATTTGATATTTTCAGCTGCACTGTTAATTCCATAAAAGATTTTTATAGCCATTGATTCTTTGTTTTTCTTTGGATTCTGTTTTTATATAGTTTTATTATTATGCTTATCTTATAATGTGTATTTTTATATTTCTTGTCTTTGATATTTGTTTTTCTTTAGTTATAATATTGTCATTTTTAGGAGTACTTTATATTTCTTTAATCTATATTGTATATACTTATATTTTGTTTTTATGTATCGGTCCTGCTCTGTAAATGGATTATACCTGTTGAGCAGTATATGCTAAATAAATAAATAAATAAATATCCTACATAAGTGTTTAAAACATTCGCAACCATCAGTAAGTTATATCCACGAGATGTTATGTGGGTAACTATAGTTGCGTTTCGACACTAATGAGCATTATTGATGACATACTATCAGTACCTAACAGCGAAAAAAAATTACTGCCTGGATATCAGTAAAACTTTTGATACACTGTAACTTAATGTTATGCATTACACCCCCTACGATACGCCTATGCCTAATAGTGACTGGAAACTTGTAGAAAGAGATAGAGTTTTCTAGAGTGTGGTTGGAGAAGATTCTCGATTGTATTCTGGATGACTCTGGAGGCAATTTCAGAGTATATAAGACGTGATTACCGGCGGAAGAGGAGAAGTTTATTAAAGTGAAGTTCTATAAAAATGACGTTCGGTAACGAAAGTGAGGTTAAAGTATTGTCATTGTGTAATCAGTAAATTATTAAATAAAGTGTTAGTGGTTACCCCTTGTTAAAATTATTTAGAACCCACGGATTCATACAGGGTGTTTCCTAAAGGGCGAAAATACGTAACAATAATATAAGTATAATTATCTCACATTTACATTTCATTATTGAGTTTACATGTATGTTGACAGCAAATTATTTGACTGAAAGATAACAAAAGCAGTTCTTAATTAATCAGAGATCAAAAAGTTTAAATATTACACATGGTGTACCGCAGTTTCACTCTGGGTGTGTTGTTGTCCAATAATTTATACGACCAATTTTTATTGTAGCCTACATTATTATTACATGTCAACATTATATGTATACTGGTGACACTCAACTTTACGTTTCGTTTAATTACTCAGGTGCAGTGGGCTAGACAGCAGTTGAGTTCTTGGTTTTACTCTTGGTAATTTGGTAAAGTTATATAAATCACGTTCTACAGCAAGAGAGGCGAAAATGTGGGAACCCGACAATTGTTTTGACATCACTATAGAATTTACCATAATTGAGTGAGGCGAGGTACGGTGCCAGTTTAAGTGGCGAGAACTCGATCGGCGAAGTTAAGCAACGCCGGGAGAGTCCGGTACTTGGATGGGTGACCGTATCTCATTTTCGCCGTCCTGGTTAAGTGGTGGAATAGCTTTAGCTAAACTTCGCCAGGACGTTAAAATAAATAAGACGTTTAAAAAAAAAAAAAAAAAATTAATGTAGCAACCGCATATATAGTTGAAATCATGAATCTTGTCGTTCACGTCATCAATGTATGTACTTATCAAAGACATGAAATCTTTCTATCAGCTTAAATACTAACATGTCCAGTCGCCGTTATCTCTCCTGAGTTCGAGTCTCAGCTGCGATAGATGGCAATATCAAAGGGAATGGTTGTTGTTTTGATGTCTATGTATACATGCATGTCCTGGTAAGTGGTGGAACAGGAATAGCTAAACTCCGCCAGGTCGTTAATATATAAACACGATAAGAAAAAAATTTTGAAAATTTAAACCAGCATATAAGCATGCCACAGAAAAGTACTCCTTGTTTAATTAACGCAAAGAAGTACTCATAGATTATTTTCGGTGCCAAAAATTAAATAGAAAACAATAATAATAATTATTGCATTGAATACAGAACTTGGTGTCGTGTGAAATATTAAAAAATTAGTGGTCTTGAACATTTGTAGCATCGTCCGCAAAATTTCTCGCTTTGATGTGACTCACTTATTGCACATCTTGCCGTCAGGTTGATGTGCATGAGAGAAAGTATCGCTTAGTGCGAGAAAAAAAAAATTATAAGCTTATTTTTTCAATAAAAACATACACAGAATATGTCAAAAGATGCAGTATACTCTGATTGGTTACACCGACGCAAAGATTATAAAAACACTCTAAAAACCATACTTCTAATGAACACTGATATAGGAAGAAAGAAAATCTGACAATTACACATTAAAATTCGGGGTCAGAAAAATATTTGTCCACAGTGCATGTAATAGCATTCTTTAATTAAACTATACTGAGTGTTTGTATTAGCCCTTAAAAAGTACTTTAGAGTTTTTATTAGTTGCTTTACTAGAGCACTAGAGCATTTAGCTACCATTAAAAAGAAGACAATATAAAGAAAGATTTAACTCTGGTAAATAAAAACTTTGTTGGAATTACAAAGTTTTGTGTTGAATTACATCACCACAACACCAATCGGACTGAATCGGTCAACTCCGGATTCAGGGGAGAACACACAAGTTGCCTCTCGTTGGCTCTGCCGCGACGTCATTCTACGCTGTGACCTCAATGTAATACTTGGTAAATAAGTAAATATAATGTCGTTTACTTGTGCCTTTGTACGGGCTGAATATTATGTACTATATTTTTATGTGCGGTGTGTTTCATTATAATAAAAATCACAGGAGACTTTTGGGTAAGTCGTTTTTTGTTTTTGGTTTCTTAAATTGCAGGGTCGATTCTATCGGTGTGTACGGATTCGGAAAATGTTTGTTTAGGTATGGCAATAGGAGCAAGCGAGAGCAACTAGGCTATTCTTGTTTATCATATAAAACATCACCTGCTTTCCGCATCACATGTGCGTGGAGCAGCTCTGTCTGTGGAATTTCAATTTGTTTCCGTCTTTCTTTAAGTTTTAGTGGAATGCCAAAATCAACACTTATCTATATAGTAATTTGAGAAATTCACAATCTATATAGTAATTTGAGAAATTCACATGAACGTATACGAATTTGAAATATGTAATTTGGATATTTCGAGAGAGTGAATCGCCCCCTGCATGAGAATTCAAAGTGGTTTAAAAAATTAACTTGATTTAAATTCAGTTTACCATAGGTACTAGATATACCCAGTGATATGTTACCATGACAGAAACGTATAAAGGAATGGTTGTTGAATGGGAGAATGGAAGCGTTTCTAAAGAACTTTGACAGTAAGTACTAAAATAAGAGATGTGTTGTTTTGACCAACGACCGCATGGCATTAGAATTACCAGATTCACCAATTTAGTGTTTTCTTTACATTTAATGTATTTTACCTTTAAACATGTCAAAATAAATGTGCTTTTTTTTCACTCTTAGGGAAATATTGTTAATTTATTACGTATATCAAAATAAACGTCTATTTATTCTTTTTTTTTGTTTTTGTTTTAAGCAAATAATACCTACAATTTAATGTTTTATATGTTTTATGTTTGTTACTTAGAGAAAATCTGTTAATTTATTATCTATGAAAATAAATGTTTATTTATTTTTAATTGATTTTAGTCTCTTTGGGCCAAATCCTTAACCATTTGTTAGTCCAAGGTATACCAATTTTTTGCTTATAGTTTCATATGTTTAGGTAATTTAATATTTATTATTCGTTTCCTCTTATGTAAAAAAAATCTTAAAAAATAATGTTTTTCGTATAGCCGCAAAGTGATGTATCTATATATCTATGTCATTATGTTACATTTAATTTCAATACGTATCAAGCGAATATTAAATTACAAATGAAAAATTCGTATACGTGTATATAAAACATTGGTCTGTCACAGAACTTTGTCGCGTCTAAGAGTTTAAGGTCACCAATAGCAGATTTTTTTAAATTAGATAAGATTGCGCATTTTGTAAAGTTGTATTTTAGGCATAGACATTTCTCCTGAAAACTATATGTGGGGACGCACATGGCCTAAAAATATTTATTTATAAAATTTTCTTGGATTGAATGAGCTAGGTGCTATATCAGAAAAATCCCTAAAATGAATGACAGTGTTGTACATTAAGAAATCTGTAATTATAATTGATTGAATTTTGAATTGAATTGAATTGAAATAAGTTTAAATGGTTTTCTTATAAAGTTCAATTTACATTATAATCAGTTAATATTTTGGTATAATGCCAGTTTTCATAATAATTATATGCAAAAAAATTATGAACGCATGAATTTATTCTGGAGGAAAGAAGCATTTTATGCCATCATACACTATGGGATATTACTCTAAACGAATTCATATTTTCTTAAATTATATCATTGATAAAAAATTGTTTGTTATAATGCGATAAACTGGCAATGACAAACTAATTAATAATTGATAAAAAGTAAATAACTTATAAACAACACTATTTTCCTTATAAAACTAAATATATTTCTGTCCAAAAAAATTTCATCAAAAGAGTATTTTTAGCTCCGTCTATTTTTTAGCAAAAAAAATGTTTATTCCTACAGCAGATATCTTTTTAATAGTAGCAAAATGACCTTTCTATTCTAATTAAGAATTTCTACCGTTATTGATCTAAAACTTTTTGACGTGACCAAATGTGTTTTCTGAGGCAGGCTAATTCTTTATTAAATTAAGAAAGAATAATAATATATGCTACAATAAAAAAGAAATTTACTAGGGTAGTAAGAAATTTTGCAATGGTAGTGAAACTTTTTGCTGTAAATAATAATCAGTAATACTACTGCAGCCAAGTTCTTGCTCTATCCAATCAGTAACTTTAACTACAGCAAAAAAAAATTAACTACAGTACCAGGAAAGTGTAGAGTGGTAATAAAAAATGTTGCTGGAAGTGAAAAAAATTAATCCTATCATAGCCAGATACTTTGTGATAGCTAATAAATATTTTTGGTACAACAAAAATGAGATCAACTACAATAGCAATAAAGCTATTAAATAGTAGTAAAATTTTTTGTCAGAATTAAAAAGAACTGTTGCTACCTTAGCTAGGTTGTTTGCATATTTAGTGATATATTCCACTTTGCTACAATAAAATTACTTTACTATAACAGTAAAGCTTATTTTTGGTGGCTGAAATGAAGAATATCTTATAATGTAACTTTACTATTGCAGTAAAGTAACTTCAGCAAAATGAATTTTACTGCCTTTACAAAATTCTTGGCTGGCGCCTATTTAAATAGAGTTTTTTGCTGCTGTAGCTTGATTTTTGGCTGTCACTGCAAAAACTTCCCTCAGTGTAGTGTTACGGTTCAAAATACCACAAAATTAAACCACCTGAAAATTTGGTGTCGGTAGGCAAGCATAAAATTAAACTGCTTACAACCCGCCTCGCGAATAGAATATCACCCAACGTCACAGTGTAACTCTAGAGCGCTCTGTAAAATATGACTGCGCCGGTACCTACCTAGAGAGAAAGAGAGAGAGAGGGCTATGCACAACCGCTGAATTATTACTCAACGAAACTCGTAGGTTAGATAATATGCATGTAGGAAATGGTAGAGCAATGTTGGTTGTTACGTGGGTTGTCCCAGGAGGTATTTTCTTGGGCGAATTGGATCATTTCTCCCTCGACGGAAAATGTACTGTCACTTATACGCATGAGTTGTTTATATCAGCTGTTTCAATTTCCTGTTTTTTTCTTGCTTCTAGAACTTCGACTTGAGCTCTGGAAGGCCCGTGGGCCATTTTGGGAGGTCAGTTTATGCCTAGTCACCTCCGAGGGCAAACGTTGTTTATATAAAACGTCCAAATATTTTCTTGGGATCTATACCTCGGGGTGTTTTAAGTTGTGTCCGTCTTGTGTTGTTTATGCGGATCAACTTGTCGACTGTGTTGTCGGATTTGTGGTTTAAACTCGAGCTGCTGGTAAGTCCACGTGTTCTCCAATTTCATTTCGTGTCTTACATAAGTTTTCCCTATAGTGTACGTCATTCCCTGGAGCTCGGGAGATTGCCGACGGCTGGATTTCTAGAATAAAACAGGAGAACCGCAGTTTATGCGTAAGTGTTGTACCTATTTTTCTGACACGTTTTATAGAGTTTTTCTTTGTCTACTTACAGGGTTCTTTTCTTCTTCCGTTTTTTTTATCTTATTCTTATTACCTCATATTTTGGCATCCATTCTCTGGCAACCTACCCCTTGCTGCACGTTCCGGCTACATGTTCTGTTGTTCCGGGTTCTAATATTAATCAGGAACCCCCGGATCAATCTGCCACCCCCTTAGTCAATTGGAGGACTTATTTGGGATTATTGCGAGGTGTTATTAAGCTGTCAGAGCTCCATGTGCCCGTCTTCGCCAGTCGTAACCACCGCTCCCGCCTAGTCATCGTTGTGAAGGAAGCTACAGCGTCCCGACGCCCACTACCACCACCGTTATAGATAAGTAACAGCTCATTAGATTTTTTTTTAACATAATATTTTAATCAGTGTTTATTGTATTTATCTCAAGGGGGTATACTCCCCTTATATTTTATTATATTGTGTAGGCCAGTGCCGTGTGCAGCTTTACTTTCGTTTTAACAAGTCTCTTATAATTGGTTATTTACTGTACTTGCGGTTACATGATCACGTAACGCCCCTTTTAAATGTAATACATATATTTTTTAAGAAGTAGGGACAGTTTAGGCCTGTCCTATTATCCGCGTGTGATACCATTGTTTCTTATATATATGTAAATATATCATATACATTATATACATTTCCACATTTTTTTTGGGTATAAATTAATTATTCACTGCCTTATTGCACATTATAATAAACTTTATAGTTAGTAACTCGAGTTTTAATTCTGTGGGTGTTGTGTGAACCAAGACCCTCTCCGACGACATCAAGGCTCAAGGAAACCCACCTCAGCTCGAGCTAGACCGTGCAGTGGGCCACTTCGTGGATGAGAGCCATTGGGGTGGCGCACTCAAAACAAATTTGCTACACCTAGTGCACTCTCAATTTTCAATAAATCCCCACTTTGCATCACTATTAAATAGAGATATTATCAGATATTATTGCAGATGTTAATCAATTATTGACTATCTCTTATTTATTTTGAATTTAATATTACCACTATTAACTATTACTCCATTATTATTATTAATCATTTTTTTTTTCATTTTTTTTTATGCGGTGTAACAGTAGGTATATTTAGCGCGGGAACCGGATATTTACGCAAGGCCATATTGGCCACTGTAGTTCATATTTGTTTTTATTTTGCATTTTTTTTTTGTGAAAATCTGTTTTCTGATGTTTTTGAAAAAAATAAATGTTTATTTGATTGATTATTTGAATTTACAGAGCTAAATGAAGCACGTATATGCGCATAAGTTCACCCAAGCTGTACGGTTCCGCAAGGGCCTCCTGCTGCCGTTTTGCGGGCTCAACATGTAAAAACCGGTGCCGAAATGAACTGGTTAATACATTTTGTACATGGAAATAACATTTAAACTGTCAGTTTCAGTGGCGAATCCAGAAATTTGGTCTGGGGGGAGCTGAAGTTGGTGGCGCAGTTGTAGAGAATGATATGATGTACAGAGGTACAGGGAAGAAAATTGCGCCGCAGGCGAAAATTTTGTATTTTTCAAGGTCAAACACTCTAAAATGAAAAGTTAGAAATTCGAGTTGCAGAAATAGTTTCTTCGAAAAATAGGTTTCGTCGATAAAAGTGTACCATTTTTTAACGTAATTGCAAACATTGTTTGAATATTCATAGTACCAATAAGTTAAAATAACTTTGTTTGTGGCTGTTGGTACATATGTAATACGTATGTTACTGTATTAGTTAATATTGTTGTTTGTTATTATTTGATAAAAGAAACGATGCTAAAAATTATAAATATAAAAAGCTAGCACCTAGTATCAAATATTGTTTATTAATTATTATTAAACGTAACAAGTTAGAAAATGGCAACTATAATATTCATACGACGACTCTGTTGGCTTAATATGTTGAGCACCTCATCTGTCACCTGTCAAGCAATTAAGCTATGTTACCAAGTTTTCGAAAAGAAAAAAATGAAGGAAAAACAAGTTTAGTGATTTTTTTCGAAATTGCCTCCGTTCTGGGGGGGGGGCTGCAGCCCCATAGCCCCCCCCCCTGGATTCGCCACTGGTCAGTTTAATTTGTTCTTTTCTAAAATGTTCTGTGTACCTAGGTGACTTAACAGCTGCATGCGCTTAATATTTTAATGTATAATTCTTAAGTGCTAATAGTATACATATTACCATCGTAAAATGTGTAATATTTCCACCTCACTATTGTGCCTATAGCACAATAAAACAAATTTTGTTTGACAGTTTCACAGCCTCAAATAAACAAATGTGATAACCTACCACCAAACAGAATTAGGCTCCGGCTAGCCAGTTTTATAGGAGGCAAGGGCTTGGGTAAGCGTCAACGACAACTTAAATAATAAGGCCAAGAGCGATTAAATTACAAAAATTTAAGTTAGAAAATTTAATTTAATAAGTGTTTAAAATCTAAGTTTTGTATTAAAACCCAAAGGTTTATAAAAAAGGAAGATACGTCACAGACAACGGCTGTAATTCAACATGGCGAATGATAATGACGTTTTAAATTTTGATGCTGGTCAAATATTAAATAAAATGAATTATAATTGTTGCAAGGGCACAAAATGTTCAGCAATTGTGTGTATAAAGTGTGGAGCTGCCTTCCATAAAAGTTGTGCAGCTAGAACCAAATTTCACCGGGTAATTGATGAAACGCGTGTTCAGTGCTGTAAAAGTGAGGTTATAAACCAAAATGAAGAATTCAAATTAGACGCAATTAAACGCGAAAACGAACTACTGCAAAGCCTTTACTGGCAAACACAAGACAAAAACACAATTTTGCAAGAAAACAATTGCCTCCTTTTAGAAAAAATAGATAACTTAACCTCGAAACTGTCGGAGACGCAAAAACTTTTACAAGAGGCTCAAGCGAAATTAAACACTAGTAAACCAACCTATAGCAACGTACTAAATAACAAACAGCAAAATCCTCAAACACAATCCAAAATCAACACAAAAAGACAACAATCTGCCGAACCGAGCTCCAATAAAAAAAGCAAAGAAACTGGTAGTATACAAAAGATCATCAGTGAAAAAGAGACACCTGAAAAGGCCCCTATAGAGGAGGAAAATATGTCAAAACAGCTTAGACATCCCAGTGATGGAAGTCTCAATGAACCCAATGATCAAGAAGACTTTCAAACCGTGCACCAGAAGAAACGAAGGCCCCAAAGACCCAACCCTATAAAACAACTAGGTACTGGAGAAGTGTCGGAAGATGAAAAGAAGAATGGATTTTGTGGCATTGAAAAAAAGGTTTGGATCTATCTATATCGAGTACCAAGGCGAGTTAACACAGAACACATCTCCAGCTATATTTCAAAGAAACCAACATTTAAGGATGTGGATATCACAGTAAAGGAACTCCCAACTAATGAGGAGACTCAAAATAAGTGTTATGTCGTGAGTGCTCCCTTTGACAGGAAAGATGAACTCTATGACATGTCTTTTTGGCCAAAAGGCGTTGGTATTAGACGCTTCGACTTTCAAAAAGAAAGAAAAAAAAATCAAGGACTCCCTTTTTTATAAAAAACAGGAATCAGACCACTGAGAAACAGCAAGTAAGAAATTATATATTCCGACTTATGCATATTAATATCCAGTGCATTAGGAATAAAATTAATGAATTAGATGCAGTTATTTGTAATGAAATCACACCTTTTGATATTATATGTATTAACGAACACTGGTTAAAGTGTAACGAGTTAGATTCTTTTAAAAACATTAATGATTATAAATTAGCTAGTATATTCTGCAGAACTGAATCTATACACGGTGGAACTTTAATACTAGTCAAAAACAACTTAAATTATAAACCTCTACCTCATTTAAACAATTTTTCGTCTGAAAAGGATTGCGAAATATCAGCCATATTTGTAGAACATTTTGATATTATTGTTATTAACATTTACCGGTCTCCAAATGGAAGTCTTAATAAATTCTTTGAAATCCTTGAAAGGCTACTAAAAAAAATAGATATAAAAAAGAACGTTATACTCTGTGGTGACTTTAATGTAAGATTTAATACATCTGACCCCGCTAACATTACATTAATAGATTTATTAAATACATTTGGGCTAGAGCAAACAATTTTTGAAGACACCCGATTATCAAATTGTATTGATAATATCTTTACAAACTTGCCAATAGACGACTACAACTCGTTTAATCAGGAACCACTTTTGTCAGACCACCTAAGCCAGGTCTTGGAGGTACGGCTACAAAGTAATAAAACATCGCAAGTCCATGAGAAGCTAATTAGACCTATTACAGAAACAGGTAAAAATAAATTTTACGGATATATGTCCGATTGCTCGTGGGAGTTTGTCAATGACCTCGCTCTCAGCATTGATGAAAAATTTCAAATATTTTTAAATACCATCTTACACGCTTACAATCTCTCTTTCCCAGAAAAGTTAGTACGCTTTGAAAACAAACACTCGTCCAAAGTTGCATGGTATACAGACGACTTAAGGCAAATGCGAGACCATTTACAATTTCTAAATGAAGTTTGCAAACTGCATAATACGGCACAAAATAAAAAAACTAGAAATGAGTTCAAACTAACATATAAAAACGCTTTAAAAAATAAGAAAATCCTGTCAAATGACAACCATATAAAGAAATCTGGAAACCCAACAAAAACTGTATGGGAACTAATAAATTCATCGAGGAAACAGAATATAGTGCAACCAGAGATATGTATTCAGCCAGACGATTTCAATAAATTTTTTGTCAGTGTTGCGGGAGAGGTTGTCGGTGGTCTCCCAGAACTAGATATAAACCCGTTACTATATGTCAAACAAATAGACACGTCAGAATCTTTTGCATTTCGCGAGGTCACATACATTGAGGTAAGGCACATATTAAATTCTCTAAAAAATAGTAATAGTAAGGACATATACGGATTAAATATTGCTTTAATAAAAACTGTAAAAAACCATATCATAATTCCTTTAACAAAATTAATTAATGAAAGCTTAAGGACCGGAAAATTTCCAGATTTACTTAAGGTTGCGTCAGTTGTTCCAATTTTCAAAAAAGGCGATCCAGAGGACTTAAATAATTATAGACCTATTTCTCTTCTCCCAATTATTTCTAAAATTCTTGAAAAAATTATGAAAATTCAAATCACTGAATATTTAGAGAGAAATAAAATATTATATAAACTCCAGTTTGGATTCCGTGAAAATCTATCAACAATAGATGCCATCATTAAGTTTACTGACTACACCTTAGATTGTTTTGAAAAAGGATATTATTCGGCCTCCTTGTTTTGTGACCTTAGCAAAGCATTTGACTGTGTATCTCATGCCTTGCTGGCCCAAAAATTAACGAAATACAACTTTAGCATTACTAGTATCCAATTTATCAAATCCTATTTAGAAAATCGTATGCAATCAGTCAGATTAAATGGAAAATCTTCAGAGATGTTACAAATTAAATCAGGGGTGCCACAGGGTTCGATTTTGGGCCCAGTTTTGTTCCTGATTTACATTAATGATATACCAGGTGCCCTCGAGAATGTCAACTGCATTTTTTATGCTGATGACTCGACTTTACAAATATCTGACCCTAACTTGGAGAACTTAATTTTAAAGTGTGATAACGTATTGTCAAAAGCAAAGAAATGGTTTACACCAAATGCTCTTGCACTTAATGAAAGTAAAACAATAAAACTTATATCAAGTACACGTGATCTCACCAATGTACCTAATAACCCCACCTGTGCTAAGTTTCTAGGTGTTTTCATTGACCCATCTCTACGATGGAATGATCATACCAATTACCTTGCTGAACAAATATCAAAAGGAATTTATGCTCTGAGACAGTTGTCTAATTCAGTATCATCAGATGTATTAAAAACTGCATATTTTGCATTATGTCATACCCGGCTATCCTATGCCATTCTCGCCTGGGGGCACTCTTCTGGTAGACATAGAATTTTTGGTCTCCAGAGGAGGGCGGTCAGGATTGTAGGTGGTTTGGGATACCGGGATGACACCAAACTCCTATTTATCTCACTCAAAATACTCACCTTACCAAGCATTTATGCGTTACAATGTATTACACACATTCATGATAACATAAATACTCTTAACACCAATGCTGACTTTCATCAGCATGACACACGGAACAGAGGTAACATACGTACAGAATTTACGCGACTAACAAGAGGGCAAACTGGTGTTAACTACTATGGTATCAAATTGTATAACTTATTAGATAGCCGCATTAAAGCATTACCTAAACAAAAATTCAAAATCATGATGAAAGATTTTTTGATAAAAAACGCATTCTTTTCATACGAAGATATAGAGAGGGAAATTTTAAACATCTGATAGGGATTCCTAAATTTCTCCCACAAATTATGTTCTGCATACAAACATTTAATTTTTATGATTTTATATGTACCTGTTTTACGTGTGTTTTTATTCCTATTAAGTACCATAACTTTGTCCAAATTGACAAAATTTTGTAAAGCTACTGTACTGTTTTTATTTTACTATTTTAATTTGTTTTGTAATAAGAATGTTTGACGTGTGTACAAATTTTTAAAATTTTTTTAACATGAATAAATCTATCTATCTATCTATCTATCTATCTATCAACACACAGAAAAACGACAGGTAAAATTGAAGTCGATTTAATATCGATTAACAAATATAAATCACGGATAATTAAATAATGAGATTAAAATACATGACATCAAAAGCAATTTGAACAACAGACATGCATGTAAAATTACTAATAGAAGAAATACCTAATCAAATTTAGCAGTAGGGTTAAAATTTTACGATAAGAAATATAAATTACAGGTAACTATACGGTAACAGTTATCACCAAATTAGATAAGAAATAGTTCTAGCGATAAACAACAAGATAAACCTTTAGCGGTTTCGCATTAAGCTACCAAATTTATTCACTAAAATTTTAAACTACTTGCAATTACATAAGGTTAATTTAAGGTAAAGGTACGAGACTATGAATTTCTCATAACTGGCAACCTAGATTGACATACATGACAAACTATCAAAATAGGGAGCAGTTCTCTTTTTGCTAGAGATTGTTTGAATGTGTTGCTAAACCTGATGGCAATTTAATAATTATCATATGACATACCCCAACCGCCAGGAAAAAGAAGGTACAATTTACCGGACTATACAAAATGATAGCAAGTGGGAATTATTAAATCAACACTAGAAATGACATCTGATTAAGTTTGTACTTAACACATTCATTTAACTGCTCGACAACAATAATAAGAAAGGTAGCCACGTTTTGCTAGAGTGAGAGAAATTTATATAAGGTAAGTAAAAAAGTGACACACATGGCTAAAATAATGATGCTTAGGAACTAAACTATAAAACAATTTTGTTTATCAATAGAAACTTTAACTTATAGACAACTTCTAGAACTCTAGAAACTTACTAACAATACCCGAAACTAATCTAAAATTTACAAAATCTCATTAGAAAAATACATGCCTCTCGGCTACAGATAATATGACCCCATGGCCAAAATATCACGATACGATTCGATACAAACTAACGGTAAAACTGGTATAAGCCAGAAAATAAGAAACATTTACGGGGTTAAATAGCATAAGGCTATAGAACTGACCGGCGATTTTATGGCAGCATTGAAACACAAAATCGTCTCTCGGACTAAATTAATGAAAACTTCATTAACAATGCTGTTTCTTATGGTCTAAAACCCTATCCGACACAACTACCATGAAGTTAAAAAAATAGCAAAACTACACAAATTCTTCGCATAGGCTCATTACTGTTATATTTGTGGTTGATAATCATGAAATTTTATTTAATTCAACATCCCGTCTAGCGGCAGTTAATTACATGAAGGTTAAACGAAATTTTGTTGGAAAGAAGTAATAACAGTGTACTTAGCTCATGAAATGTTCCTGTTGATACTCGGCATGTAGCTGGTGATATCGTAGTACTGTTGTCTCTCTCATACACGTGACATGAGTGAACGCTAACTTCCAGAATTCTCCAAATGCGGTGTGTTCATAAAAACAGCAAAAAAGTTCGACAAAAAACTTCCTCGTGATGGTTGATCAGGCCATTCGAAGAATATTTACGTCGCTGGATAATGACCTTGGCGGAATAACATCATTGAACACAAACATATGCCGAAATATGATGATATGTTGTTTAAAACTTCTAAGATATGTCCATCAAAGCAGGAAAACTTCAAGGATATTAAAGGTGAATCCGTAGAACTGTAAAGTATCAAATTACGTAAAGCGGTAAATCGATAAACTGGGAAACTTGTAAATTAATCCCTTATTAAATCAGTAAATGGTGAAATCGAAACTTTAAGAAGGAATTTAAGTAGGTTTTAATTTTAAAAAATTTTCATTTTAATTTTGAAAAAAAAAGAATAATAAATCGGAATAGGAATAGAAATAGAATATAATATTCAATCCATAATCTAAAAGAAAATGGGAACGTATTAATATTTATTTAGATTAAAATTTGAGACAAACTACTTGCATTCAAATATCCTTTTTAAGCAACTGAATAATAAAATTTAAGCCGGAAGGTTAAAAACACATGTTACTTGCTTGGAAAATTAAACAGTAAGAGAACGTTTTCTAGCATCTAGTTGGCATGATACAATATTTTAAATCGTTATTTTTATTAATATTTGAAATTGTCAACCTCAAAGCTCTGATACTGACACCAGCTGTGATAATGGAGCACACTGGGTGGGCAAGTGTACCATGTCCAATATAGACGAAATAATAAGTATAATAATATCCTTAACGATTTACTGTCATAGGGCTTGAAAACATTATTTTTGACAGAAAAAAAGTGATGTGTGATATACCATTGAAATCAGACTGAAATTTACTTTCCAATTGTGTAATAAAAATATGTTGAAAAATAAAAATGCCAAAATGGCAATAAATGCCATCCAACTTGCAACGAAACCTTTTCAGCTCATGTATGGTACCAGTATTACCCTCATACCAAATTTCATCAAAATTGGTTTGCTAGTTACCTTTTCGAAAATTCTGAATGGATATAGTAATTATGCCTACAATTATAATTTTCTGATTACTTTTTCATGCATAAAAAAATTTATTGAACTTGTCACCCTCAAAAACGTCACTATATTCAGATAATCGTGTGCGATGTCACCTAGCTCAACTACCCAGAGGACACATAGCGACAATGTCATCTAGGCATGATGAGACTATTTTATCCACTCCTTAATGCAGCTTTGCTAGAATAGCAGAGTGAAGTTGTTTATTTTGTTGTAATACATATTAAGACTTCTATTACTATGGTTTTGTGCTAACACGTTAAAAAAACGCAAGTATTATGTGATTTCTAGATGCATGAATGAAAACATGATAATGCCAAATAAAATATGAATTAGTTTACTTAAGAATAAAATGTGCAGACGATGTTGTGACAATGAGCTGTAAGAAGGCACATAAATATAAAACCAAGTCCACTAAGAATCCAGTTAATGTAAAACAAAAAACTGCCTAGTATACGAAATCAAATACAAGTAGAAACAAAAATCGTTGCTAAAACACCCCCTGAAAATTGTATTTAATTATAACACAGGCCTGCGAAGTTTTGGCGGTTTATATGAAAATTTGTTATTTTTGTCACATTAGATACGTTAAAGTCGAAAATGACACCAGTTTTTACATATCACGTACAGATTTTCCATAAATCCATTTTAGTGTCGCATTGTGTAAGGGTGAGAAATAATTAATTGATATTATTGCAAAAGAACAAATTAGCACTTGTTACAGCATATCTTTACAACATTCTCAATCTGAATGGTTCTTTGTGTAAGAAGACGTCTATGCCTGCCTAAATTCTCGGTCACGGACTCAGCCGTCGAAAAGTATAAACAATTAACAGTCATAAATTAGAATTATATCAGTATTATACTAGGAATAACGCCGACCGGCGTCTCTTATACATTGGGCTTATATTTCTTACAATTGTCAAATGTAGGTATATAATTTCAAATTGTTTTTTATCTGAAAAGTTTTTGTTTTATTGCCACTCTAACCAACAGCAGGTATAAACACTTGGACGAGTCAGGCAATTTTAAACTTAACTGATTCAGTTTGATAGTGGACAGTATTGTGAAAGTTCAAAGTGTGTAAACCATTAAATCTGTGTTGGTTTATTTACTTATTTTAAAAATGGCAAATAAACCATCATCTAGAAGAACTTGCATAAATAGTCCTGATTCGTTTTGTTACATCTGTGGCAATTACACGATAAAAAACCAGAAACGCAATATTACTTCGTTTGTGCAAAACGTTTACTACTCATATTTTAAAGTAAAATTAGGTGATCAGGACCGTTCATGGGCTCCACATATTGTATGCAAGACGTGCGTGGAGGGATTACGATACTGGCAACAAGGTAAACGCTCAGCTATGCCATTTGGCATCCCGATGGTTTGGCGTGAGCCAAAATATCACTACGATGATTGTTATTTCTGTTTATGCAGTGTAGTGGGTTACAACAGAAATAATAAGACAGGTATAAATTACCCAAATTTACCATAAGCTATATATATAAGACCAGTCCCTCATGGACCAGATATTCCCATTCCAATACCACCGGTGGTGTTGGAGAATGTTGAATCTTCAGTCAGTAGTACGTCATCAGATGCAGCTGTAAATGAACATGTAGATTTTTTACCAGACGATAAAGACACTGTCCCTCAACTTTTTCATCTAACTGAATTAAATGATTT
Organism: Stenurella melanura; assembly: GCA_963583905.1. Lineage (NCBI taxonomy): Eukaryota > Metazoa > Arthropoda > Insecta > Coleoptera > Cerambycidae > Stenurella > Stenurella melanura. The sequence continues at coordinate 95,446,440 of OY757315.1, forward strand.
AATACGTGACTTAGGTCTAAGTAAAGAGAATAGTGAGATTTTGGGGTCGAGGTTAAAAGAAAAAAATTTGTTAGCACCTGATACTACATTTTATTGGTACAGAAATCGTGAGAAAGAATTTCAGCCCTTCTTTACAAAGGCAGATCAACTTGTATATTGTGTGAGCATCACTGATGTTATTAGGCAGTTAGGAGAGGAGGTTTATAACCCTAGTGACTAGCGTTTATTTATCGATTCTTCGAAAAGAAGCTTGAAGAGTGTGTTGCTGCATAATGGAAATAAATATGCTTCAATTCCAATTGCACATTCAGTATATTTAAAAGAAAGTTACGAAAATTTGCGAACAGTCTTGGAAAAAATTAAATATAATGAGCATAAGTGGGTTATATGTGGAGATTTGAAAGTATCTGGGATGTTATTGGTCCAACAAGGAGGTTTTACCAAATTTTCATGTTTTTTGTGTGAATGGGATAGTAGAGCTCGTAATAAACATTGGATAACAAAAGAGTGGCCTTCGAGAAAAGACTTGACACCAGGAGCCAAAAATATAGTATATATTAGCTTAGTTGACCCTCAGAAAATTTTACTTCCACCTTTACATATAAAACGTGGAATTATGAAGCAATTTGTAAAAGCGCGTTCTAAGAGTGGTGGTCCTTGTTTTCAATACCTCTTCAGTAAATTTCCAGCTTTATCTACAGCAAAAATAAAAGAAGGCATATTTGATGGGCCACAAATACGGAAACTAATGAAGGACACAGAATTCAGTGATACCATGAATGTTGCGGAGTTGCAGGCATGGAATTCATTTAAAGAAGTTGCAACAAAGTTCCTTGGAAATTTTAGAGATCCTACATATAAAACAATTGTAGAAAATATGTTAGAAAAGCTGTGGATACTTGAATGCAACATGAGCATAAAATTACATTTTCTATTCTCTCATCTGGACTATTTTCCAGAGAACTTAGGTGACTACAGTGAAGAACAGGGTGAAAGGTTTCACCAAGACATAAAAGAAATGGAGAGACGTTATCAAGGACGATGGGATATAAACATGTTGGCCGATTACTGTTGGTCTCTAAAAAGAGAAACTCTTCAAGATCAACATAAACGTAAATCAACTACAAGCACATTTAAAACAAAGAGGAAACGTGTTAATCCTCAACCTGATCCCACTGTATAATGTTTGTATATTCTTTGGTTTTCTATTTATCATTTTGAATTAGACATTTCATTACAGTTATGGTATACTTTTTATATTTTAATTCCCATTAATTTATTCATGTAGCTTTTGTAGCAATAAAAACATGTATTTCAAATTTAACTTGTATCGTCATTGGTTCGAGATTCTTACGTGATACCGGAAATTCCATAGAAAATTTAGATTTAGCATTTGAAGGTTAGTAAAAATTACCTTACAAAGTTAAAACCGCAGAACAAAAAAATTTTTTCGCAGGCCTGTGTAATGTTTATACATTTAACTGTTCATTGGTAATTTTTTTCCAAAGCGATTTTCCCGAAAACTGCGTCGGAAAAAAATTAAAATAAAGAAATCGCCTTAATTCTCATGTTCTCTTCATACAGTTGCAATCTATTTTGACTGGTAAAAAGTTTCCCACTTGCTATATAATCTGCCAATGTTAGAAATCTCATAATTACTTTGGGCAAATGTTAAACACTTGCAAATAAAAAGGGAAGGGAAAGTCCGTTCTATTCAATGAATTTTGGTTCTCTTGGATTTATATTGATTAGTCTGAAGAGCCTTTTTTGACTAATAAAAATTCTGCATAAATTAATAGCTTTGCATCAAACCAAAATGTTAAAAGAGATGAGAAATTTGAAAAAGTGGTTGCATTTTCATTTAATATAAGCATATTGTGCCGATCAAATTGTTTCTTGCTTTTTACTTTTCTTTAATCTACTTAATGTTATATATATCTACATGAATTGATTGATGTTTGAGCACCATAGAATCACTTTTGTGTGAAATTAACAATTTAGTGTATTATTTCTAAGAATTTTTATCTACATTTATTTATATCTGGTCTGAAAGGAACACAAGCCACATTTGTATGCTGCAACTCGTGAAGGATTCTTATGATGCAGCAAATGCGTTTTAAGGTTGCCTTTATGTTTTGACTGACAAGTACAAGTCATATTTGTACGTTGCTTCTTCTGATAAATCTTAATGCCTTAGTGGATGTGTTTTGAGTTGGTATGTAAATGGACAAGAACAAGTCTCATTTTTATGCAGCTACTTTTGATGGTTCTTTATGCTTCTGCAAATGTATCTTGATGTAAGATTTATATTTAGTGTGATAAGAACAAGAATCACATTTGTATGTAGCTACTTCTGAGGGATCTTTATGCTTCAGCATATGCTTTTTAAGACTGCCTTTGTCATTTGTCTGATGTGAACAAGAATCACATTTGAACACTGTTATTTCTGAGGGATCTTTATGCTTCATCATATGGTATTTAAGACTGCCTTTATGATTTGTCTGAAACGAACAAGAATCACATTTGTATGTTGTTACTTCTGATGGATCTTTATGCTTCAGCATATGCTTTATAAGACTGTCTTTATAATTTGTCTGATGCGAGCAAGAGTTACATTTGTACTTTGTTACTTCTGAGGGATCTCTATGCTTAAGCATGTGCCTTTTAAGACTGCCTTTATGATTGGTCTGAAACGAACAAGAATCACATTTGTACGTCGTTACTTCTGAGGGATCTTTATGCTTCAGCAAATGTGACTTAAGACTGCCTTGTCGATTTGTCTGATATGAACAAGAATCACATTTGTACATTGTTACTTCTGATGGATCTTTGTGCTTCAGCATATGCTTTTTAAGACTGCCTTTATGATTTGTCTGATACGAACAAGAATCACATTTGTACGTCGTTACTTCTGAGGGATCTTTATGCTTCAGCAAATGTAACGTAAGATTGCCTTTTGGATTTGTCTGATATGAACAAAAATCACATTTGTACATTGTTACTTCTGATGGATCTTTGTGCTTCAGCATATGCTGTTTAAGACTGCCTTTATAATTTGTCTGAAACGAACAAGAATCACAGTTGTACGTCGTTACTTCTGAAGGATCTTTATGCTTCAGTAAATGTAACTTAAGATTGCCTTTTCGATTTATCTGATATGAACAAGAATCACATTTGTACATTGTTACTTCTGATGGATCTTTATGCTTCAGCATATGCTTTTTAAGACTGCCTTTATGATTTGTCTGATACGAACAAGAATCACATTTGTACATTGTTACTTCTGAGGGATCTCTATGCTTCAGCATATGCATTTTAAGATTGCCTTTATGATTTGTCTGAAACGAACAAGAATCACATATGTACATTGTTACTTCTGAGGGATCTTTGTGCATCACCAAATGTCTCTTAAGACTGCTTTTTTGATTTGTACAATATAAACAAGAATCACATTTGTACATTGTTACTTCTGAGGGATCTTTATGCTTCAGCAAATGTAATTTGAGGCTAGACTTATATTTAGTATGATAAGAACAATAATCACATTTGTACATTGCTACTTCTGAGGGATTCTTCTTATGCCACAGCAAGTGTCTTTTGAGGGTACCTTTATATTTATTTTGATAAGAATAAGAATTGCATTTGTACATTGTCACTTCTGAAGTATCCTTATGCCTCAGCAAATGAGGACCAAAACGCTGTTTATGTTTTGTTCGAAATGAACAGCACGCACACATACCTATTTCTGAGACATTTTGAAAAGTCAGTTTCTGTTTAACGTTTGGTTTAAGTAGATCCCCTTCAAGGTTGGGTGTTACATATTTCTGTTTCCTATGTAATTTAGTACTGCCTTCTGCTTCAAATCTGAAAATTACAAAACAAGATTAACAGTGAATATTTAGTGAACACAATATTCAATCCAGATAATAGCCAAGTCTATTAGTCGGTGGGAATAAAGTGTATCCAAAGTTGGTGTAGACGCCATTGTCCTGGTGATAAACAAACCATAGACATCAAAGAATTTTTGCAAAATATAGATGATTTAGTGCAAATATCTTGAACATAAATTCTGTTTCAATTTCTGAGATAACTGACGCTATTAAGAAACTTAAAAACAAAATGACGTCTGATTTTGACATGATTCCATCTTTCACAATTAATTATTGTGCCTTTTTATTTGCAAATGTATTACAAATACTATTCAATATGGCTTCGAAAACCGATACCTTTCCAAAGTTTTGTAAACTTGCAAGTTTGTCCAGTTTTTAAATTGGCGACTCCACATGTGTATAAAATTACCGAGCATAGCCATACTTTCGAATCTCGCTAAAGTCTTTGAGATAGTCTTGTATAATCGAATCTATTCCAGTTCAAATCAACAGGTATCTCTTACGCAACATGGTTTTGTAAGGAATAGATCTAGAATTAACAATTTAACAGTTTTCACAGTATAGATCTGATCATATGGATAAACTTGGACAGGTGGATGCGGTATACACATACTTTTCGAAGGCTTTCGACAAAATTGATCATGCTTTGTTAAATAAATTCCAAAATTTTGGGTTCAGCACGCGTCTCATATTATGTTTCGAATCTTATTTATCAGACAAAGAGCAACATGTCTCCTATAATGGCTATAGATCTGAGGTTTTCCTAGCCGCCTCTGGTGTTCCACAAGACTCCAATATTGGACCTCTATAAATTTTACTTTATATAAATGATTTGTGTAGTCAAATTAACTGCAATAAACTACTGTTTGCTGACGATCTCGAAATATTTAATAGTATAAACTCTGAAGGTGACAATAATAGCTTGCAGGTTGATATTAATAACTTACAAGACGTGTGTATTAAATGAATTTCACTTGAAATGTAAAGTTTTATCATTTCCTAATAGAAGAACTAGCTTTGTTTATAATTATAGTATTAATGGCACTATTTTACCCCGATGCATAGATACTACAGATTTAGGAATAATTTTCGATTACCAACTTTCATTTAAAAAACATATTAATTCAAAAACATCAGAAGCTATGAAAATGCTTGGTTTTATAATGAGGAAGTGTAAGAATTTTGACAATTTACAAGCACTAAATATTTTATATTATTCATTTGGAATATGGTTCCATAATCTGGAATCCATGCTACAATTATAAAAAATGCTAAGGATAAAGTTCAGCGAAAGTTTTTAAAATTACTATCTTTTAAAATTGATAGCACTTATCCTGCTAGAGGCACTGAGTCCACTGTTCTACTTAATAGGTTTAATTTTCACAGTTTGGAACTGAGACGCAACTGTTCAGCTGTCATTCATATACAAACTGTTACATAGTAAAATTGACTGTCCTGAGATTGTTGCACTTGCAATCAATTTTCTGGTACCTAGTTTAGGATTCATTGCCTATTGCAATAACTCAAGAACAAATGTACAACTTGAAGTCACCTATTACAAATGTGTCACAATGTTAATAAAATAAGCAATAACTGTGATATCAATACATGTAAACAACTTTTAGATACGACCATGAGTCACGTATAAATTAAGTTTGCAAAATGTAGTTTTTTAAAATGATTTTTATTAGCGTATTTTTTATCTATATCCATATTTTTATAATGGTCAACACTCTATCTATTATATTGTAGTATATGTAATAAGATTATTTGCATTCTTTGTCCTGTAACTGGGGTTATCCTGTTGGGCAAATAGAGATTATTATTATTATTTATACAGGACGTATAATGGTAGCATGTTCAGAGTGCCTCTATAATGGTCGTAACGAAAATAGAATCACGGGAAAAACATTCCACATGTACTAAAACACAAGCAATTCTAACGTTACAGAACTATATTAGCTGTAGATTTTTTATTTAAATAATAGGCTCATTTCGAAATATTCTAACATCACTCTCCTGAAGAATGACATCTAAAAAGATGGCCTTGCAAAAATTGGCAAATTCTGTCAATTCGATCATGCTTAAAAAAAATTATTAAACTCGCGCGGCGTAATTAGGCTTAAAGCTGTGCGGTGACTCCCATACAATATACAATGCACGCAAGATTAATATTGCCAACGCCAGATAAAGACCTTGTTTGGGAGCCACCTTTTATTTTGTGGTTAAAAATGTCATCATAACATACGAAAAATAAATATAAATATTGTTGTGCCTGAATGCAAAAGCAAGACAGCATCAACTACAGACAAATATCTTGTTCGTTTGCCATATGATTGTGTACATAATAAATTACTCATTTAGATAACATTTCTAATAATGCTTGTAGAATAATTAATATTCAAATTTTTTAAATTAAGTAATAATAACATTTTTAATACTACTTAAACATGTAAAAAAATAACGTTGCAGTGTAATGTTTCAGGTTAAATAAATCAGTGTGCCAATAAAAGGCAGGCAGTTTCAATTATTTAATTTTAGCAGTTTAAGTAGTATTTTTTAACATATATTTAACAAGTATATATCATAACTTGGTCTAGGCAGTATCACTCCAGAATTGCATAACGTCGTCTATTATCTTTTCCACATGAGTTTTATCATAAATAGCGACTTTAACAGTAACTTAGTTACTTCAATGCCATGGCTAGCAACAACGAGAACAGCAGTATTTCTTTGCAAGATGCATTTATAATTGAATTTGATATTTAATTTCAATAACGAAATAAGGAGAATAATATGATTATTGGAAATTATTGAGATAAGGACACACCAGCTTCTTATAAGTCTTTTTTTTGTTTTTACAATTTTTTATCAAGTTCTCCGATTTTAAACCACGTTCCATAGCTTTTGTCTTTTTATGGCAATGAGCTACTTCGTGGGCTTTAGATGCAGTTACTCGACCATACCTCATTTCTATCCATAGACTTGATTTACTTTGATTTCGGGTTTCAATTTCTATAGTTTTAAGATTTCCTGGGACCATATTTGTTTTGTAAAAATCTATAAATTCGTTCAGATCTAGAGATGAAACTATAAATTCATGTTTTAGATCGTCGATGTGATATCGTGTAACTTAGCTCTCTATTTTTCTGTTTTTCGCCTCATTGATACATTTGTCAAAAACTAAAGCATTAAATTATTAGATAAAGAAGTATCGCTTACAGATTTAAAGTCAGCTGTTGTGACAAATTTTTTGGTTGAAGAGCTCCAGATAAAACAGATTTTTTTCCAATAGCAAACTATATCGGTTGGCGATGATTCGATGATATAACCACATTACAAAAGCTATTGCATGCTTACAACCACACTCAGAAGCTGCACAATCCTTTCACTTTACCTCTACAATGTTATGTTCTTGTTCATTTATGACACACGAAACTTTATATATTTTTGCATTTATTATAAAAAATAAACAAAATATTAAAACATTTAATTAGAAAGCATGTACAGCTTAATTATAATTTAACAGTTAGTAAGAATTCACGTAAAAATATATTTAATACAATAATTATTCTCACTAATATTCAGTAGGAATTAAGTAGCTAATAATATTTTACACAATAATGATTCGGAAAAATATTATCTCCATTGGCCCTTAATACATTTGTTTACTATTCAGGTGCTTGTTGTCTACAAACTATTAGATAAGACCTTTTTTTGTAAAATTTTCTATTTCTATAAAATTTCTTCGGTATACTATACACATAATTTATGATATTATTTTAAAAATCCTTACAATTAAATAATTGTGAGCCCGCGCTCTTACCAGATAATCGCGCCAGATTGCATGCTGCTATCAGACGAGAACTAGAATAACGAGAATAAGAAAATTAAAACAGGCAGGTAAGGAGAAAGTGACACTCGTCTACTAATTGCCGTCTTAGAATTATTTTCAATTTCAAAGTCGTTAATGAAGATTAATTAAGAGTAGAAATTAATTTTTAAATGTTTATTTGTTTCTTAATATTTTTTACCCTAATTAAGATAATATAAATTATTAAAGGAATATGTACTAGTAGACCAGTTGTCATAGACAGAAATTGATAAAAGTTGGTCACTAAATGTTATATGGCTGAAATTTTCAGAATAAATATTTCTGTTGGTGTAGAATACGATAAAAAAAGTTCACAGCTGAGAGATGCCGGCGGCCCCTATAAAATCGAAAATATGGGCCGAAATTCGGTTTTTAGCCAACAACGGAAAATCTGAAGAATCTGCTTTTACAAAGCCCATTTCACTCATTTTTTATTTTTAAAAAGCACAAAGTATAAAAAATATCCACCTATATGTCTACTTATGCGCATATAAATTCTAACAGTGATAAAACGGCGGGCGCGTGAAGCTGCTGCTGCTGCTTTAAGCCTAATGACGTCAGGCGGGCACGAGTTTCTTTTTCTGTCCGCGGCAACTTTGGGGCCTAATATTTTGAAATCAGAAAAGGCGTGAAATTTTGTATGGCTAGTTTCCTATAATATAAATTAAGATAATGTTGAAAAAATCACTATATATGATTTTCGGAAATGACCCCCATTAGGTGACTTCATTATATACAAATTTGCTTTTTTGATATTATTAAAATGAAGAAAATGAAGTACTTAGTACATTAAAGCAGTAACCAATATTTAAACAACATTCTATCTCATATTAAATTGAAATTTCAACAAATAACAAAATTTGGCTATTTGAACGGGTATGCAAAATACGCTATGATTGACGATGACATCATCGATTTCATGAGACGGTCAATATCGCATTCATTCAGTATAAACACAGCACCAATTGTTGTAACAATGTTTGTGTTCATCTACTATTACTTTAATGTAGTACATTGATTCCTATATTATGAATATTATATAATTTCTCTGTATAACATTTTACATACAAGGTTGAATAATATAAATATAACCTATAAAAACTTTTAATGCAAACAAAGAGTGGTAGGGAAAAATACATTCTATTTAGACAATGTTTCTATTTTGCACACCAACTTCAAGTAGGTGAATTTAATAAAATATTGTTCTACAATTTTAAAACTCTCTAATTTTGTTGAGATTAAAATACTAATGTAGGTAGACCACAAATATGTAGCAGCTTTAAATCACTTTATTTTACGTTGTTTTGATACAGTCTCGAAAACGTTCCCAAGTACATTTTTGGATGTATTTTTGCATGTTGGGATAAAACATCCCTTATTTGTAAATATGAAACGTTAGAATTTTGTAAAATAACTTGTATTTATAGTACACAACGACGTTTGTTTATCAACACTGGAATTCATGACGTAGTGTAAAATCTCAATCCAAATTATAAAAGGTTTATTTCTGTTCTGTTATTCACCTTTGAGGTCCCGGGGACAGGTAATAACAAATAAAGTATCACAGTACTAACTAATATGTATTTTAAGGTTTTACATTGTTACACTCACATGTACATGTTTCTTACATCTACCCACGCTCTCTAGTCCCCCAGAGGGCGCCAGTTCCTCGGTACATCGAATCATTGTACATCGATATTCGATTACATATAAATTCTTACAATATAATAGCCAACGGAACATCCCCCTTTTCTTATTTATTTATTTTTTTTTGAGAGAGAGAAATAGTAACAGTAGTATATATTTTGAACAAATTAAAATTAAGAACAAACATAATCAGATAAGTAGGCTGGCTTACATTTAGGTCTACTTGGTCTTACATTAAAAGTAGAATTTTCACTTGAAATAGGAGCACTGTGACTTGGTGGAATTTCCACGTCACTTTCAGTCTTGGTCTCACTTTGCACTTCACTGTGAACCCCACTATTATCTATAGAGTCCGTCATTAACTTAGAACTAGGTACATTATTTACAATATCATTATTAGACATGTGGAAATGTGCAGACACAGTGGGAGTTATATTATTAAGCTCATCAAAATAATATGGAGCTTCGACGAGATGCCATCGGTTACGTCTAAATATTCCGTAATCAGTCTGTACCATATAAGAACGTGGCTCATTACATTTTTTAATAACGCGACCATATTTTCGTATATCTATAACCCACACTGAGTCTCCAACATTGAGTTCTGACAAATCTTTAGAATTATGCCGTACATTAAATTTAGAACCTAATTTGCCTTTTGCCTGTTCCTCTCTTTCCCTAAAAGATGAGGTATCTACCAATGTATTTAATTTGCTAGGCAAAACCGGTAAGTGAGTCCTCAGTTTTCTAGCCATGAGCAATTCTCCTGGACTAAACCCATTTTCTAGTGGAGTTGATCGGTAAGCTAGAAGAGCTAAATGAATATCTTGGTTCTTTTTAAGTAAATTCTTTGCAACTTTTACAGCTGCCTCTACGCATCCATTTGAGCGAGAAAAATAAGGACTACTCGTAATATGAGTAAAATTATACTCTTGAGCAAAATTTTTAAAAGCTGTTTGGAATTGGGGTCCGTTATCGGATCTTACAATTTCAGCTATACCATATCTTGAAAATAGTTCTTTCAGTTTCCCAATGATAGAATATTCAGTTAAACGGTTCAATTTAAATATTTCAAAAAATCTGGAATAATAGTCAGTTACTATCAAGTACCAATCATTATTTTTGAACAAGTCTAAAGCAATTTTTTGCCAAGGTCTATCTGGTATAGGTTCTTTGTGAAAAGTTTCATGAATATTTGTACGAGCTTCTACACATTTTGGGCAAGTACGGACCATTGTTTCTATCTGTGAGGATAAACCTAACCACCAAATAGAGGTTTTCGCACGTTCACGACATTTAACTATACCTTGATGTCCGGTGTGAATATATTCCAAGCATTTTAGTTGTAAACAAGAGGGAATTATAATTCTAGAACTTTTCAAAAGTAAATTTTCAGTATAAGTGATATCAAAACGAAATTGGTAATATGGTATTAATTCAATAGGTAATTTTGATTTCAATGGCCATTCTGTACAAGAGTACAGAATTAGTTTACTTAATACCGGGTCTTTTCTCTGTTCCTCTATTATTAACTGCATAAAATTATCTTTCACTGGTATATGCTTTACTACGAAATTGACATGAGCTTGAATGTCGGAGTCCAACAACTCATCATCTTTTGGAACAGAATTTACAATAGGTCCACGTGATAAAGCATCGGCTACGACTAGATCCTTGCCTGGGGTATATATAACCTCATAACAAAACCTCATTAGTCGTAATCTAAAGCGCTGTAACCTTGGAGTCAGTTCATCCACAGGCTTACTTTGTAATACTTGGACTAATGGCTTATGATCAGTTTCGAATATTACTTTTGGTAACCCAGTTATGAAGTTTGAAAATTTTTCTGACGTCCAGGTTAATCCTAATGCCTCTTTTTCAATTTGGGCGTACCGACTTTCAGTAGGACTTAGCAATCTGCTTGCAAAAGCTATGATTTCCCTAGTATTGTCTGAATTTATTTGCATGAGTGCCCCACCCAACCCATATGACGACGAGTCGGCGCTAACAACAGTCTGTTTACTCGCATCAAAAAAAGCTAATGAAGGAGCCTGTTGTAGAATCAACTTAATTTTTTCCAATGCTTGGACCTGCGCAATATCCCATTTATATTCAACGTCCTTTTTCAGTAAAGCTGTCAAAGGTTCCAATATAATAGATTTATTTTTAATAAATTTGCCAGCAAAATTGATCATTCCTAATAACCTAAGAAGTTCAGTTTTGTTAGTCGGTTCAGGAAACTTAACTATTGCTTCTACACGAGAAGGATCAATAGATATTGAATTTTCAGAAATAATATGGCCTAGGTAGCAAACAGATTTTACACCAAACACGCATTTACTCTTGTTAAGTGTTATGCCCTCTTTAGTTAATCTCGACAAAACTTCCCGCAATATAGAGTCGTGCTCTTCAATTGAATCTTCATGAATCAGTACATCGTCAATGTGCACTACGACTCCTTTTAAACCTGCTAATAGTTTAGAAAACTGTATCGAGAAGTACTCAGGAGCACACGAAATTCCGAAGGGTAATCTTTTAAAGAAAAACCTACCAAACGGTGTAATAAACGTAGTTAACTTTTGGCAATTTTCAGTTAATTTAATTTGGTAAAATCCCGATGTAGTATCTAATTTGGAAAATATTTTAGATTTATTTAACTGACCTAGGATCATTTCGATATTAGATATAGGAAAATAGGAACGTAATACACTTTTATTTAATTGTGTATAATCACAGCAGAGACGAACGCCACTGCCTTTTCCTACGACCACAATCGGGGCCACCCATTCAGTGTACTCATCGATCGATTCTATTATTTGTAATTTAATGAGGCGGTCTAATTCATTTTTTAGTTTATCCATAAGCGGTAATGGTACTTTACGTGGAATGGATTGAACGAACGGTTTTGCCTCTTTTTGTAACTTAATTTCCATTTCGGATTTAAATTCACCTAACTCATTAAATATCTTGGGAAATTCTTTACCTACATCGACTTGAGATTTAGAATCATTAGAGACCTGATTTATCTGAATACCCCCACAAGGAAACTCAATAATTTTTAGTTTTAACAAAACATCTCTACTCAAGATAGGTATTTTTAAATCGTCTACAATGTACATATCAGAGTATATAACCTTGCTTTTATACTTTAATTTAACATTTATTTTACCTAGTAGCTTTAAGTTTTTGCCATTAGGACCGGAGAGTGTTACATTACATTTTTCTATTCTACTTAACATTTCTTGGTTTAACATACTACTAGGGACACAAACAACATCTGCTCCAGTATCAACTAGAAAATCTAATGAGAAAAAGTCATTAATGTGAATATTAACTAACCATTTTTTACCAGGAGAAGAATCTATCTGTCCTACAAAATAATTGTTGTTTACATTGGTTACCTGCTCCTCTCCATCTTCGGTTACGTTGACCGCTTGTACATTTTTCTGTAGCTTCGAAGAACGGCAAACTTTGGACCAATGACCACGTTTTGAACAGGTTCTGCATGATGAATTATTGGCCGGACATTTCTCCCGGGAATGCGATGATAATCCACAATAGTTACAGGTACCTTTGGAACTTTCCTCTGCTTGAGGCCTTCGACAATTTCTATCCGTCTGGTTTGACTGAGAAGGTTGAAACGTTCGAGACTGTCCAGATTTGCTGCTTCGAGGTGTATTCTTATAGTTCTGGTGACTTGACACCTGATTTATTCGAATTCTATTTTCCTGACGTAAGATTTGATTTTGCTTTGATTGCAACTCCGATTGTTTAGCCGCGGCTATTGCTTCTGCTAATGTAAGTGTGCTTTGCAGCTGGAGACGCTCACTTGTCTTATTGTCTGCCATGCCCACTACGATGCGGTCCCTGATTAAATCTTCCCTCAGATTCCCATAGTCACAGTACTCTGCTAAGCTGTGCAGGGATGTGATGAAATTATCAATACTTTCCCCTGGGTTCTGAACTCGGGAGTTAAACTTAAATCTTTCAAATATGATATTTTTCCTCGGTATAAAATGTTGATCAAAATGTTTTATAGCATCATCTAAGGTTTTTGGAGCACTTTTTGCCTGGAGTAACACCTCCTCTGCTTCCTCTCCCATTATGTAAATAAAGAGATTTACCTTTTCATCTTCCTCCTTGTGCTGGAGTCCCGACACATTCATATACCTTACAAATCGCTTTTTCCATTGCAACCATGTTTGCGGAGATGAGAAATCGAACTTTTTCGGATGTTCTATATTAGAGAACGTATTTAATTTTTGCTGATCTGACATGATGAGATCTTGTGCGACAAGTCAAGTATTTTCTTATGATCAATTTGTTGGTTTTCGCGCCAATTCCTGGAATCTAGGATCGTGAGGACGCCTACCCGCGTGTTTTTATTTCTATGCCTAATTAATCTGGCTTCCTTTTACCGCTGCCACCATGTTCTGTTATTCACCTTTGAGGTCCCGGGGACAGGTAATAACAAATAAAGTATCACAGTACTAACTAATATGTATTTTAAGGTTTTACATTGTTACACTCACATGTACATGTTTCTTACATCTACCCACGCTCTCTAGTCCCCCAGAGGGCGCCAGTTCCTCGGTACATCGAATCATTGTACATCGATATTCGATTACATATAAATTCTTACAATATAATAGCCAACGGAACAATTTCTAGGTGTTAATCGATTGGTTGTGATTCGAGTATTATTAAACATAACTAAGCATTATCTTCACAGTCAAAGAGATTTTAAAATTTGAGAAAAAATAGAATTATGTCCGTAATGCATGCAATTATAACAAGAAGAATAGTCACATTTTCTGACGTTTACGTAATGCCATTTTGCAATAGGTGTAAGTTATTGTCGAAGGTGTTGTGTACAAGGTTATCATCATAAATGCCCCCCTCCCTTGGCAATAGTTCCAGTGAAAACGTGTGCACAAAAAAAAGTTACAGATAGACCTACAGACAGACAGAATTTTTTTTGGCTCAAATTTCAAATCTTGGCATATTTCAACAAAGAAAATTATTGGAAATTTTTTGACTTCACTCCACTCCACTACGTGGATGCGAAAGTAAAGTTTTAAAAAAAGTGTATTTTGACCGACACTGATGTCGCGCCAATACTACAATCCAATAATATAATAATAATAAACAGTCATGACCAGAAACTTCATGTAATACATTATAAAAAATCCTAACGTCATATCATAGAGGTGCAGGAAATACGAAGAAAACCAAGAAACCATTGACCATATAATAACAGGATGCACCATGCTGATTTCATTCACCACCACGATAACACTGCAAAAGTCATTCACAGGGAAATAGCCATGAAATATGCTCTCATAGAGGTTAGAACTCCTTTCTATAAATACGAGCCCCCTCCTGTCCTAGATAATGAGCAGGTTAGGCTATATTGGAACAGGGAAATCAGTACTGACCGAGCAATAACGCACAATAAACAGATATTACACTGAGACTCGAACATGCAAAAACTGCGTACCTCATCGAAATATCCATTTTGAATAGTAACAAGCTAAAGAAAAAACATCATGAAAAAATCGAAAAATATAAACCACTGGCAGAAGAAATCAGAAAACCCTGGAATCAGAACTCCGTCCACATTATCCCTATCATAACATCAGTAACTGGCTTGATCCCTAAAGCAATCCATGAAAGCCTAGCACGTCTCCAAATGTATACATTGAAGCGCAGAAAAACATCATAATAGACACAAGTATAGTTAGAAAATTAATGCAAGTCACATAAAAAGATTTAACCAACCAAAGTTTAACCAATCTGAATATAGATGAATATTGGCTCCTTTTTGTCTTGGATAGTGTACTGAATAACTTGATTCCATAAGAATTGATACCGGTTTGAACTCTAGTAAGCTCTAGATATTAATTCTGAGGTCATTATTGCCTCTAGTTAGGTGATTGTAAAAATTCTTATTTCTATTATATAGCAACATGTTATGTTTGACATAAGTAATGCATTCTAATGCATAAATGCATGGTAGTGTAAGAATTTTGTATTTTTGAAATATGGGACTGGTATTGGATAAGTGCATAATATGCTGTTTTTAAAATATTTTTTGAGATATTTGTGAACCTTTTTCTGAGTACACAGATGTTTCTGGTTATTATATTTGCAATATTATTTGTATGTTCATGAGGTTTAAGAAACTGGGTCTAGGTAGACTCCCAAAAATTTGATAAATTTGATAATTTTCCTCCAGTGTTTTGTCTTAGTGAAGATGTCATTGTTACTGTTTTATTTTTATTTATGGTCGATACCAATAATCGGCCACAACGCCGATATACAGATATATCAATATCAGTCGATCCCTAATACTAAATAAATAAAATGCTGTTGTTTCTGTAACATCATCTCTTACTGCTGAAATATTTAAGCATCTCAATATCCGACATGCAAAAAAATTCCTTGATAATTTTGCTGAATGCCTTCGACACAACTTCGAAAACTGTAGAGGCACACAAATATTAGTTTGTCAGTTTGATTACTTTTCATTTCTTAATTTATAAAGTTAGAAAAAGCTATTTTTTGTATGTGGTATATTGAGATGTTTAAATATTTTAGCAGTAAGGGATGATGTGGGTAAAATGTGTGCTGCACTGAAAAGCACCTATATTGTGAACACAACACGTGAATCGTAATTTCAAGTTGCTTCAATGTTTACATTGATAAAGAGTTCGTAGTATGATGAAAGCTTTCTAAATTATTATAATTTTTCTAAACTTTGTATTTTAATTGAAAACTAATTTCAGATTCATATTCTACGACCCGAAATTTGTGTTTCCTGAAAAAATTTCGCGATAATTAAATGCACCATTCCCCGCTATTCTGCAGAATTAAACACTGTCAATTCCTTAAACTACAATTTGGATAATTAGTTTTACTCACCGTTCATAAATAGCATTTGTTTCCTCCTTTTCTATTTTCATCGAGGCACTCTTTATTTCTGCCATCATAACCTCATGTTCTTCAATGTCAATATCGCTTACTTCATTCTTGATGCCCAATTCCGAATTCTGTAAATCAACATTTGATACATATACAGGGTTGATTTCTATGGGGTCCGTTTTTAAAGAATGTTGATTTATTTCTGCGATGACACAAACATTCCCAATTTCCGTCTTAAAATGTAACAGGTTTTTTGAGTCAAGCTCTGCATTACCTAATCTAAGAAAGTTCTCGACTTCCATGTTGGTATCAATATCTCTCTCTTCAATTTTAATGCTATGCTCTTCGATTTTAATGTTCAGCTCGGCATTCTGTAAATCGACATCTTGTAGATATTTAGGTTTGATTTTATCGCAGTCTACTTCATTCCAGCGGCTATAGCAATATTTTCATCAATTCCAGTCTTTGTATTAGCTAGTACATCTTTTGTGTCAAACTTTGCAATTTCAAGTGCAACGATGTTCTCAACTTTCATGTTGGCATCGAGATACACTCTAGACTCTTAAACACAACACGATAAGTAAGTCAACAATGCTCACATCACTGCTATCAGAATTTGCCTTATATTTCTTGTTTGGAACAGATCTGAAAGAATAACAAATTACTTTTACTGAAGATCACATATTAAACATTTCTTTACGAATTAAAATTTTATAATATACCTAATACATTTTTGTTCCAAATTAACGTTTTAGCAATGTTCTCTAATTTCAGGCCGTTAAAAATACATTCCTACTCTCAATATTAATAAATAATGTACAAAACAAAATATAAATATTATATATAACATTTAGCGAGCAATAACCTCAAAACCTTGATGTACTTGTTTACTAGTGATGGGCGATCTAGAGATGGGCGATATATCACGAACTGTGATTATTTAATCACTGATATTAAAAAATCACGGGTAACGACTGTGATAAAAGTTGGCAGAAAAGCGTGATGTGATCACGACTGTCTGTATGCAAATATGATATAAGTACCTATATAATTAGGTAGGTATGCAATTTATTATATTGTATAGATATTTATATGTTTTACTTTATTGCTGATGAGAGGCAGTGACGCGAAGTAGAGTGATGAAGAGTATTTATAAAGTTTGTTCGCCTTAAAAGTGTTGAAAATTGTACGGATGAGGTATTAAATTTTCGATAAATATTTGTTGAATGGGAGAAATAGTTGGTCTGATTATTAATAGATGATTAAATAATGGTAAAATAGGACCATAGGCATTAGAACTATAAAGAATCTCCCCCCCGCTCTTCAAAATTTTGATCGATGTAAATATATAATTTTAAAAAATATCACCCCCCGCTTTTTAAAATTTGTATCAAGATAAGTTCGAAGACTGGTGCGGGGTCGTATATTACTACTTCCGGGCCCTGATGTTCTTTCGATTGCCCTGTATATCACACAGTATTATAAGTATTACACATATATGCTGTTTTCACTTTACCTAGTTAAATTAATTGAAGGAGTATTATTTACTTAATTATGTTCGTGCACATGCAGTGATAATGGGAAGCATCGTATATCATTGTCTGGTATGCAATTTGCACGTCATTTGATTGAAATTTTCATTCATCTTTTCTTCATTGAATATAGAACAGTGCATCCGAAATGACACTTTTTCCATAGGCCTAGAGGTATATTGTTTATGGTGTTGTGTAGAATAAATTCTAGTATGTAAGATAATAGTAAAAATATTTGTGATAGTGAATATATAGTAGCCATTCTATGTTCATGTAATCCAAACATTTTTTAATTATTGAATATAGGTAGGGAGTTTTCTTTATTTCAACGTCGAGTCCATCAGGTGGCACCAGTTCCACCAATGTTGTTCTTTTATTGTCTGGTGGATCAACCAGATGGCTTAAAATGTGTTCTTTTATTTATGATGGATGGTGGCATCACCACAGAATAAATTGCATCACTGTGCAACCTTATACTTGTGATGGTGGACTGATGAATGTTATTTGGTGGATGTGAATCTAACCTCAAAAGTTAGTTATAGACATAACATTGTATAAAATTAAGGAATTCTTAGATCGGATAACTATAAAAATAACATGTAATGACATTGAATACACGACTGATCCAACAGCAGCATGATGTGCCACAGTTTGTAAAATATAATTTTTTATTTTTACATATGTGGCTCCCAGGAAATGTAGGCAGTCACAGCAGACAGTCAAAGTGGTAGAAGAAAAAAAAGTAGAAGAGGAGGAAGTGCTGGGACAGATTAATAAAGTGGGTGATAGTGAGTCGCAGTTGGTGAAATTCAAGATTAATGGAGTTATCCTATCAATGGAAATAGATACCGGGGCTTGTCGTAGTGTCATGCATGTAAGCGAGTTTGAAAAAAATGTCTGCTCCAATAAATTAGACATACCAAAATTTAAATTAAAATCGGTATCTAGGGAACCGTTGTCTGTAGTAGGTTCGTTTGATGTGGACGTTCAATGTAATAATTTAAAAAAAAAATTGAACATCACTGATCAAATCAACTAAACCATTTGTGGCATTACTAGGTAGAGATTGGTTAGATGTATTGTATCCAAGATGGAAAACTTATTTTCAAAATAATGTAAATAATGTGTTAAGTCAAAGTCAGTTCGAGAGTCAAACTGAAGATAAGGAAAAAAGCAATTTAGTAAATTCCTTAAAAAATAAATTTAAATCCATGTTGGAATTAAAAAGGTCATCTCATATAAAAGATTATGTCGCACAGTTAAAAATAAAGGATGATGCTAGTCCTATATTTCATAAAGCATATACAGTACCGTATGCTATAAAAAGTCAGGTGGAGTCAGAATTATTAAATCTAGAAAAGTCAAATATATTAACCAAAGTGCAATACAGTCAGTGGGCAAGTCCTATAGTAATAGTACCAAAAAGGCAAGGAGGGATACGCTTATGTGTAGATTATGAAACGACCATTAATAAGGTTCTTGTGGTTGATCACTACCCTCTTCCACTTCCCGATGATATTTTTGCATCGTTAAATAATGCAAACATATTTTGTGTGCTAGATTTGTCAGGGGCGTACCAGCAGTTATTAGTAGATTCATCGTCTAAGGAATATTTAACAATAAATACGCACTTAGGGCTGTACCAACCAAATAGATTACAGTTCGGAGTGTCAAGTGGGCCTTCTATTTTTCAGTCTGTAATGGACAGAATTTTATTAGATATACCAAATGCATTGTGTTACATTGATGATATAATCATAAAAGGGGTAGATTTACAGAGTTGTTACGTAACTTTAGTGGAAGTATTTGAGAAATTAAGTAGTCACAATGTTCGAGTTAACTGGGAAAAATGTAGATTTTTTGAGGAGATTGAATTTTTGGGGCACATGGTCAGTAACGAAGAACTAAAACCGGTTAAGCAAAAAGTAGCTGCAATAATTGATGCACCCGCCCCAGATTCAATAAACAAATTAAAGTCCTATTTGGGATTATTGAATTATTATGGAAAATTCTTGCCAAATCTCTCAGACACATTGAGACCATTGTATGACCTACTAAAAAAAATAAGGTGTATACTTGGTCCCAGAAGTGTCAGTTAAGTTTTGAAATGAGTAAAAAGTTAATAGTAGAAAATAACTTACTGGTACACTATGATCCTACTAGAGAACTTTTTGTAACGTGCGATTCTAGTAGTTATGGCGTAGGTTGCGTGTTGAGCCACCAAAGTGAGGCTGAACCCATATACTTTGCATCAAGTACCCTTACCGAGGCTCAAAAAAATTATTCACAGTTGGAACGGGAGGCAGTCGCATTATTATTTGCAATAAGTAAATTTCATAAGTTTTTATATGCATGGAAGAACATTTACGTTGGTTACAGATCATCAACCATTAAAAAGTATCGTTGATCCAACGAAAAATATACCAATTACGGCAGCAGGCAGAATACAAAGATGGGCTATAATACTTTCAGGGTATCAGTATAAAATTGCACATAAGAAGGGCACTTTAATTGGAAACGCAGATGCTCTTTCTAGGTTACCTTTGCCTGAAAAGACTAAAATTCCAGAGTCTATAAATTCATTCCATTTTAGTGAAAATGTCCCAATATCACACAAAGAAATAGCCGAGGAAACAAAAAAGGACTTGATGTTAATCAAAGTGTACGATTTTATTATGAGAGGTTGGCCTGAACATATTAACGATTATATGCTACTCCAACCTTATTTTTTGAAAAGAAGAAGAGTTAACAGTGGGTCAAAATTGCATTTTGTGGGGTAATCGAATAGTAGTATCATTGAAATTAAGAAAACAAATTTTAGATCTATTTCACGAATCGCATAGTGGAATTGTTCATACTAAAATGTTAGTTAGAAATTATTGTTGGTGGCCAAAGATCAATGATGACATAGAGGATTTAATTGCAAAGTGTGAGGTCTGTCAGTTATTTCAAAATTTTACAACAAATTGTACAACGGTACCATGGTCAAGAACTTCGGTAAATTTTGAAGGAGTTCACATTGATTTCTTTCATAAAGATAAGGTTACTTATCTTTTAATAGTAGATACTCGTACCAAGTGGATAGACATTCACATAATGTCAAATACATCAGCAGCTCAAACTATAGAAAAACTCTGTAAAACGTTTGCAGTAGTAGGATTACCAATAGAATTAGTAAGCGATAATGGACCTCCCTATACTTCTAACGAGTTTGTTAAATTTTTACAAGCGAACGATATAAAACCTATTAGGAGTCCTCCATATCATCCTCAGTCAAACGGGATTGCCGAAAGGAATGTCCAAACTGTAAAGAGAGCCTTGGAAAAACAATTTTCAAATTGCAATTTGAAATTGTCTCTAGAACAAAAATTTGCAAAACTTTTTATTCGTTTTTAGAAATACTCCAAATTCAACGGGAATGTCACCAAATGAAATGCTTTTTAAACAGAAACCTCGAACTCGCTTTGATATCTTGAAACCTAACCATATAATAGAAAAAAAGAATGTAATCAAATTAAAAAAAAGAAATCTGTATAATGTATGTGAAATAGTATTGTGTAAAAACTTACAAAAAGGAAAAAAATGGCAAAAAGGGAAAATTGTAACAATTTTAAGTAACATTACATATTTAGTTGAGGTAGAAGGGGTGATAAAGCAATTTCATGCGGATGCATTAAGGCCATGTCATCTTGTAGAGGATGTAATTGATGAGTCTGTAGATGAACCAATAAATGATTCAGCTAGTTGTCCTAAGTTAGAGGACAATAATATAGTAATGCCAAGTAACAAGTCTGAAAATTTCACCACTCCTTCCAAAACAGACATTATAGTCGATAAAGATGTAAAGTCTCCAGGTGAAATTTTGCAGTAAGAGACTGAATATTAATGATCAAGGTTTACGTAGGTCTTGTAGAATAAATAAGCCCCCAGTTAGGCTTGACCTATAATCCACGATAGTATAACCATATAGTTTTTCTTAGGTTAGGAAGGGAGAGATGTTATGTATTTAAAATAGTTTTGTACGAAACAACGGTTGGCAATACTGGTGGCCAGTCGGTAAGAAAGTTATTTCATGAATACGTTAGAGAATGAGATAAAAGGAAGCCGTAATGACCAGTAATGAGCATACCTAAGTCTACGGTAGTAACTAGTAATAAGGTGAAGTTTAATTTGTATTTGTGAAATCAATAAAGTGTGTTTCTTCAGTAGAGGGTGTTTTTATTCATATGCAAATATACAACAAGTACCTAAGTATTATTAATATTAATTAATTAATAAGTAATTAATCATAATTGTTAATAATTTAGGTGCAATAAAGTAACAAAAACATTTAAAATTGACATGATATTGATAAAATATGAATAAAATATGTTATAGAAATCAATAGGCATGCAGCACAAAATGAGACAACATCCATGTTCGCATTTTCTTAGATGTCGACGGCCCTTCATCTACGAAGCTCTCAAGCTGCGGTGGCATGTCGAGGCCCTCTTCATCGGTATTATCTTCAAAGGTAATACCCTCACCTATTTCTGCTTCTACGGTGATCAGCATGTGGGACATACCCTCATCCTCGAACGGTGCTGAATTCGAGCATGACTGGACGTGGCAGTTGAGGCAAATTGTTGAATATTTTATGCCTACTTTCCGGCAGCTGCACTTCCCTGTACACCCTTTCATACATCCGCAGAACACTGTGTTGAGGATTTCAGCTGAAGCTGGATCCTTGGTGTTCATGGTGGGGAGCAGGCCAAGGTCCGTTCTCCAACCCCAGCTGAAAGGATCAGTTGGTCTATCATACCAGCCCTGAATTTGGAGGTAGACACGCAGAATAAGTTGGGCGGCGCGGCGGCTGCATTTGTGGGAGGTAGAGAGGCTAGATTAAAAGTTGGCTTTATGAGGGATTTTAAGAATATCTCGTGGCGGATTTTGTCCAAGGAGGTCTCATCAGCCTTAAGTGAATAGAGCGCTGCCAAGAGTTGAACTGCTAAAATGAGGTCCTCAGGATCAGCATCTATCTGCATGGTGGAAAATACCCCTATACCTATTAACTATATACTGGTAATACGCTATAAGCCACTATGTACAGATTTGAGGCTAGAGGAGATAGTTTTCCATCTCTATGGAAAACTTGGGTCCCAACACGCACGCTCTGACGACACAAACGCGCTCTTGTAATAGGTCAGTGGCCATGTGGCCAATTTCTCTGATTAGATTGTGACCATTCAGTTGAACGGTCACAAACTCGCGTCACTAAGGCATGCGCACCATACCCAGAGTACTCTTAAAGAATAGAGAGACAGGCTTTACTTGGCGTCAAGTTACGAACGCAACTCAAAGTATATAGTTAATATGTATATGAAAATATCAAAGGAAAGTATTGTATTCGAGAAAAAATCATCCTCCGAGATTCTTTCGGATTTTCACGTTTCAGATCATGTAGATTATGAAAATATAGGTTTTTCAATTCCGCCAGTCTGTCTGTCTGTTTGTTGGTGCATTAACTAAAAAAACTACTTGATGGAGAACAGTCAAATTCTGTAGGTATGTGATGATAGTGACAGCGATAAAATGACTAAACTTTCACTTGAAAATATGCAGGGTGGACCATCTAAAGGGAATAAAAAATAAAAAAAAATATTGCTCAAATTTCCACATTTCATGACATTCTAAACCTATTTCAGAAAAAAAAAAATGAAAATTTTCTCGGTTTCTAACTTGATTCCGCCTATACCACTGAACCGAATGTGAAGTTTTAGATGTTCATTCGACGCAGAATTTAAGCCTCTGTAATATTGAATGGGATGACATTTTCCGTCCGACTCACCGTTTTCGAGCTACAAGCAAAAACTGAAAAAAGTGCAAAAATGTCGCGGTTTTTTGGCTCACAAACGTTATGCTCACCTCCTGAGATGGTGCAAACTCAGATTACACCCATTTCCCAATTAGCATTTTCATATTCCTACGATATACTATACATATTCCAAAATAAAATTAGTATATCGCATAAATATTTGAAACTAATTCAAAATAAGTTGTATACTGGTTGTTTTGTCACAGGTTTTCACATTTTATACATACTCCTGCAATATTCATATGTATGTTGCTGACACGTTGTAAACATATTCTGAAATGTATATTCATTCTACAATATAGTTACAATATACACAAATCTTTTCCGTACATACATGCAACATCATCCATGTATACTTTCAATATACAATGTATATTGCAAAACAACAATGGTATATTGAATAAATATTTAATACTGATTCAAAATAAGTTGTATACTGGTTGTTTCGTCACAGGTTTTCACATACTATACATATTTCTGCAATATACACACACATGTTGGTGACACATTGTAAACATATTCTGAAATAAACATTTATTTTACAATATAGTTATAATATACACAAATGTGTTCCCTACATATAGGCAATATTATCCATGTATACTTTCAATATTGCAAAGCAACATTAGTATATTGAATAGATGTTTAATACTTATTCAAAATAGATTATACAGGGTGTCCCAATAAAAACTCCCGTGCTAGATATCTTCTAGATGAATTCTGTAAAAGTCAGTTTGCAGTACATAAGAGTGCTTCAGTATTAAATATAAATCATTTTTTAATATATATATATATGACACTGAGCAAGAAATATTTCGACGGGAGGAACTTTGAAATGTGGTTTGTGTAAAGGGAAATGCATTTCTAAGTAAATAAAAAAAAAAAAATCGCAAATCAAAATGTTTTTGAGATATTTGTATCCAAACGTTGCCATTTGCTCCTGTTAAATAATTATCTCCGAAACCTTTCACTATTTAAGTGATTTTAAAAGAAAATCACATTTAAGGCATTTTCATATAAATCAAAATTTCAAAGTTTATGATATACAGATTGTCCCCCTTAAAGACTAAATAAATAAATATGGCAATATTTGGACACATCTCAAAAAAGGCTAGATTTGCCTTTTTTCTTAAGAACAAAATCTACTTAGAAATGTATTTCCCTTCCACAGAAACCAGATTTTAAAGTTTCTCCCAAAGAAATAAGATTTATTTAGAGCCCAGTGCCATCTACATATTGATATATTCAAAAACCATTCATTTATATTCAAAACTGAAGCACTATTTATGTGCTATACAAACTGGCTTTTACAGAATTAAAACGTCTCTATTTGTTTAGAAGATATCCTTCCTGAGACTTTTTACTGGCACACCCTGTATAGCAATCGTTGTTCTCATCCCATAGCATATCGTACACATACGTCTTGTAGATCTGCATGTATACTGAAAAAATATTGTAAAGATATTTCGAAATATATATTTATTGCTTCTCACAATGTACACTGCATGGAAAATTTGTCTTTATCATTACTTTTCAGTTAAACTCAAACATATTTTATTGATCAAATTTTGTTGAATGGAGCACACAAATGCTAAATAAACCTACCAATAAAACTGCATTTGCCATAACAATACTTTACAAAGGCCCAAGAATATCATATGAAAAAAAATACTTTTATGTTAATAATAAGATCTGTTAGAAACCGTTTTAAAATGCATCAAACATTTATCACTCTCAAAACTTCAGCTTTAATAGTCATATTTAAACATGTTATTTACGAAAGTCTGATAATCATATTACGTTAAAGTTTTATCTAATTCAAATCATGTTTTAAATTGTTCAGAGCAAAAGATGACTTTATTCCATCAACTACTTTACATCGTCGTAACAATTATGTGTCTTAAATTATAAAATAGGAAGAGCTATAATTAAAACAGTTGTGTTACTTTAAATACATTTTTATTTTTTGTTACAAAATGAATTGCAATAATAAATAACAATTGTGCCAAGAATTTAAATTGATATTTTTTAAACAAAAAAATGTGCTTTGCAACTTAAGAACTGATCGATATTTTTTTACAAAAAAATGTTTGCAACTTATAAACTGTCATATTTTACTATAAGAAATATTTTGCCAGTACCTAAGTAAAAAATAGTAAAAACTGGAGGGCTTACATTTTCAAAACCAGTGTCCAGGTGTTGCCGATGGTGCTACTTGTAACTGCGAAACTCCACTTGGCATTCTTAACACATCACCTGTGATTGCTCCTATTGGCTCAATACTTTCTTTTGGCTTTTCCAATTTTTGGGAGAAGGTATTTTTTTTCCTGAGTAGAGGAGGTGGGGATACACAAGCTAGTTCCAACTATAAAAGAAAAAACAATTAATTATATTTGAATAGGTATTTCACTTTAAAAACTGTCCTTGATGAAGTTAATAAATATAAACACATCTTACAGAAAAAAAATAAAAATAATCAAAAATAAATTAAACAAGTTGATATTATCATAAAACAAAACATAGGTAGGTGTATATGTATTTTTTTGGAATTCGGAAATGTTTGTGATTTTAAATGCCTACCAGAGTTATTAGAAGAACAACATATTCTCTTTCAACTTCTAGTAAGGACAGCATTTCTTTCACTTTGGGAAGTCGACGGCTTCCAATACGTTCTTCTATATCACTATGTTCATCTGACAATAATAATCTTTTCGGAGGACTAATATGCTTTTTGTACATATAGTCCCTTGATTTGTTTCTGTTCACTTTGTACATCAGATGTGATTTCTGATCTTTTCCATTTACCTAATAGCAGCTTTTTTATAATCCTCTGAAATGGTTATAAAGCAAATTAATACGAATAAATATAACAACTCGTATGTTGTAATTAAAACCAATGGTTGTGATTTAAATAAACAAAAGCACCTTAATATTGAAATAGATCGAACCTACCTTCTTAAAAATAAGATTTAAACACCCCGTAAAGTGTCCAAGTTTCATCTGGGATTTCTCCTGTTTTTCAATGATTTGTCAAATTGGTTCCGTTTGAATGGTGACCACCAAACTCCCTTCTGTTACCAT
Source organism: Stenurella melanura (assembly GCA_963583905.1). Classification (NCBI taxonomy): domain Eukaryota; kingdom Metazoa; phylum Arthropoda; class Insecta; order Coleoptera; family Cerambycidae; genus Stenurella; species Stenurella melanura. Next base: position 95,473,242 of record OY757315.1, read on the forward strand.
TCCGAATTAGACTACCTCCGTTTCTTTTCAAAAAATTGGTGCCTACAAACGCCGTCATTATTATAACAACTAATAAAGTATGCTAGGATTATAATATATGTAAGTACAAAGGGATACATTCAACTTTATTATCTGAATATAAAATATCTGCAAATAACAACAAAGGGGGCCATCCTTAAAACTATGTGTTAGGTAGTTGTATTGTGTACAATTGTAAAATACTTACTGCAATGCAATTAATGTACCTACACATGGACTAATAAATAATAATTAATAATCACGGGAAAACAAAACACAAACAAATTGAAATCGACATTTGACTTGACAACCGGTGCCCTGTGGTGCATGCGCACTAATCTCTAAGGAAGTGGCGCGCATTTAAAAAATTCTACAAGGGGACGATTGTAACGACATGGAAAGCGGAAATCTAAATATAACGATAAAATGTAATTAATTAATCATTTCTCAAGTCCAAACTACCTGCTTAAGGAATGCCGATAGTTATTAATTAATTAAATACAGTGGAAAAATTAAAAAAGGGATGAATAAGTTATCATTTTTATTATTCATTATTATTTAATATACGATCACAAAGTCCAAAGTCTGGATTCAAAATTTAAATCATATTTCATATTTTAACCAACGATTTATAATTTATAAAACGTATGCCAATCACCACAGGGGATGATTATAAATGCACTTAAACCAAGCCTAGATAGAGAAATATCTATTTGTTTTTGTTATGAGGTAGATAGGTACTATACCGACACTGCACAAGGCAATATTTCAACAGTATTGCCGTATAATTAGTATTCAACTTACCATAATTTATATAGCACAAATGCATGCAGCATTACACTGTCAAAATCAATCAGAAACCGCATAAATCTTGTTGGTACTTTGCAAAATGTAACATTTTGCTGTGCAATATTACTAAGGTCATATTGTCTCAAGTTTCGGTTGCAATGTTGCTATAAAACTGCTTTCTCGGTGGGTATACATAATTTACGTGTGCCAACGATTGACTCAATATGTTTACACCCCATTTTAAAATTTAATTTGGGTTTTATTGCACACAGCTGTAGTGTACATGCATGTGTTCAACTTTTGAATGTCATTTTTTTAATATTAAAAATACAAACATGAATTTCATGTTGCAGAAATGTTCCACTGGGACATTATCAGGAAATATACGATGATACACATATATTATCCATTAACTGTTTATGTGATATATATTAAAGATTTCAAAATTAATATAGCTTTTTGTATATGTCTACAGTAAGTATACGAAAATATCATGTTGTAAAAATATTCCATTTGTAAATTGTAAAGAGATTGAATTAAGTACGTAGCATAAATATTGCCTATTGTATATCTATATAATATTTGACACATCAGTAAATTTTTGAGAAGATTCGTACAATATTCTCTGTATACCGCAAAATCAACATTATTTCATGTATATTATAGGTATATACAGGAATATCGTACAACGTACTGGCAATATCTTTCCTATATTGATATAAGTACGTCGCAAAATGTATATTACGACTATATGTAAAAGAAGTTCTGAATATTGTTTGAATGTAGACAATGAGTTTTGAATGTTCATTTCATATCGCGTGCTATGTGGGTTAAGACCAAACAAAGGTATTAAAACGATTTCCAGCTTGCTGGAAATTAATTCCTCGATAAATTCTAATTTGACTGGCCTAATAAGCTTTTCGTTTAATCTAATAATTTGGTTTTGTTTTTAAAATCGAAATGAATGAATAATTAAATTAAAATAGTATAATTTTAATATTTTCTTAATAAGTGTCAAAAGCAAACTTATGAGGAAAAAATTCTTTCCGCGAGAGTTAGAAACAACAAATCAATATGTTACATTATAGCCATGGTAATCTAGACAGTGACATTTTTAATTTATAAACTTGTAACCAAATTATAAAATAAAAACTTGTAATAAAATATAACCTAACTGCTCGAATTTCCATGGTTACAATCATACCTTAGGAAATATACCTGTAATGATATAAATCAACATAAAAATTTTTGTTTGGATTCAGTAAGTAGAGCAATCAGGACTTGCAAAATCAACAAAAGACACAGAAAACGCCATACAGGCATGGTTATAAGGAGGGCATCTGATCGAACGAAAAATTTTAAGTTCATAATTTGTACAAGCTTGCAAATAATAAAATTAAACGTTCTTACTGATAAGGTGAATTATTTCAAGATATTCTTGTGCTGTTTGGGCTGATGCAGATATCTTTGATGCGGTCCGAAAATACGAATGTTATTTACCCTCCATTATAATATGGGGAATTAAAACCATGGAGAATTTTGGAAGAAAGAACCTGAAAAGGATGATACTCCAAATATTTAATGTATATTGAAAAGTCTTTGTGTATCTGAAAGATCGTTTAGCGCGTTAAAAAGGATTATGACCTACTTGAGGTCAACGAGAGACTAAATGGTTTGAGTTTGATGAACATCAATAAAATTGTGAAAATAGTTCGTAAAGAGGTCTTTGACATATTTGCAAAGAAACTTGAGAGAAATCATCAACTGGAATTTATATAATTTTTAGCTTGCCTTACTGATTTTTTGTTGTTAATATTTAGTTTTCTGCATTCGCTTTTTATTAAATAATAATAATTAAACATAAATGAATAAACTGTTTTTGCAAGTCAAATTTCTGACTTTCATTATAGAACGATTAACTTTGACAAATACATTTTCGCTGCGGTGCATGTTTGATAATTATTCCTCCTCCCCCCCTCTCTTAAATTTATTCTGGATCCGCCGCTGGATGAGTACAAGCAAATAAAGGAGATATCTGGCTTAAACATATTCCGCATTTGCAGACATGACTCTTAAAATAGGCTATGGATTTCAAATATCTTAAAATCATTCTGTAGCTAACAAAAATCAATACAATTTTTCTATAAAAATTTCTTTTGCACGATTAATATTAAGCGAGATATCCTCAAAAGCCCTGAGCAAATGGACAGCCTGTATATGAAATTTAGCACCTATATACTGTAGCGTTTTTTTCACCTTTTAGGAAAACACCCTGTATGAATCCGTGGGTTCTAAATAATTTCAACAAGAGATAAACACCACTAACGCTTTATTTGATAATTTACTGACTATACAATACTTCAAACATTCAAAATAACCTTTACGCTTTATTTAACCTCACTTTTTACCGAACGTGTCACTTCTAAAATAAACTTCTTTTTAATAAAAACTTCTTCCGCGTTGGTAATCGCGCCTTATATACTTCGAAATTGCCTATAGATTAAACCAGAATCTTCTCCAACCACAATCTAGAAAAGTCAATGGCTCTAGATTCTTTCCATTCACTATTAGTAGGCACAGGCGTATCGTCTCCAGTTCCAAGGGGGTGTAATTCATAACAATACTTCCCACACAGCACAATCGGGATATGGGATGTCAAATTGAAGTACCTGGATATCCCAGTACGTAAAGTAGATAGTGAAATGGACGTCCCATTTAGGATGTTCCAGGATATCCTTCAAAAGGAGGCCAAGAAGATATCCTGAACTGGTTTCATTTTGGCATTAACTGTGAATGGACATCGGGATTAAAAAAGGACGTCCAGTGAAGGGCCCTAAATCATCTTTAATATGTTCAAATAAGGCGCCATTACGATTTCCGGCGGCCATATCTAATTTCACAAACCTGTACTTTCTATTACTTTCTATTGTATCTGGTTCTGGTATTCTTTAGTGTAAACTCAAAACAAGCTTGGAATATCACTTAATTTCTCTACATAAAATAATATAAATTATTAGTGGTTGTAGGAAATATTTTTAACACTTTTGATTGTTTTTTATCTGTTTAATTCAGTTTTATTTGAGACTTTTTTGTTCGACACTATAGAAAGTAAGTACAAGCCATGTAAAAATAACATAACCTATAAAACTTCCCAAATTTAATACAATTTTGTAAACTTTCAGGATGCCAAGGGATACCAAAAAGAGGAAACTTTATAGCAAACTTACAGTATTAAACAAAAATTCTGGCTCCCTTAATTTCAATGACCAACAAACCTACAAAATGAAGCTTATTTGGCCCAAGAATTGAATGTTACGAAGCCAGGTTGGAGAGAGATTGTGAACCAGGTCGTACTTAGTGTTGTGAAATTTGACGATGAACAGTGTATGAAAATAGGTAAGTAAAAATAATTTTGCTTCAAGATAATTGTTTGAAATTTTCATTACACTCTTAAAGGGAAATATGTATCAGACAGGACATGCGTGGATAAATTTCAGTTCATTTGCAAATCTGTCCTGATCCTGATATATTGTTTCCTTTTGAGTAAATTGCACAAAACGGTTATTGGTTTATGAATGGTGTTATGTAAATGGCTTCGCAGCCACGGCCATATGTGACTTGTATGGAAAACAGATATAATGCATTAAAATGAAGTCGTAATACAGGATTGCATTTTATAATGCGACAAATTATTCTTATTAGTGCTTCAATTTAAACCTTTATCCCTCGATGTTCTCTATATTATCTTTATCTTTCCCAGTTTTCACATAGACTAAATTTTTGTTGATAATGCTGATTCAAATAATAAATAAATGTTTATTTTAGATGCAACCATGAATGGGTACCTATAATATTATGAAAAAGGTACAAAGCAGAGAAGTGTTTAAAAGAATTCGAGCAGGGCAAAGAGAAGAGCGAGGCAATGAAGAGAGTAGAGAAGTAGGAACACATTACTTGATAAAAAAATATGTTTTCATATAATTCAGTTTGAAAATTGTTATTTTATGTTCTTTTAAGAAGTTTGCTTTTTGGTGTTACAAATGAGTTTTGTCTTTAAATATTGTATATATTTAGCTTCTTATAACCCCTAGGTGTTTTTAATTTCTTGACTGATAATTCAAAAATAACTTCATGTGTAATTTTTTTATTAACCTTCGACAGAAATAAAATTTTACAAAAAACAAAATATTTATGGAGTTATGTGCAACATGCTTATTTTGTTATTCTATGTTTTTTCGAAGTAGTTTTTTTTAAGTAGTTTGACATTTCAAGTGTGAGTTTGTTTTTAAAGTCTGTCTTATATCTGATTTTATTTTCTCGACCGTTTATATCAAATAACTAGATGAGTAATTCCTTGGGTTTTTCGGTCAGTTCAAATGTGAAATATGATATTTTCTATTGTGTCAGTGTATTAACCATCATCAGAGAAATTACAATTTTACAAAAAACAAAAAATAGATATGTGGATTTATGCGCTACCTACTTATATATAATTATAAGTAGGTAGCACTTCGGTCCATACATAGAAAATATTTTTAGTTTTTTCTTTTGTAAAAATGTGGTTTCTTTGTCGATGGTTAATATATTGAAATATAAGAAAATATAATATTAGGATGTTCTGGGACGTTTCAGTGTGTACTTTGTACATCCTCTAATGTCCCTGTGGATGCCCATTCGTAGTACTTACGACGTCCCGAAATATCCCGGGATATCCTGGTAAGTATGTCCCTAGTTATGAGCTTCAGACATCCTTCAGGACGTCCGTCGTATTGCCTTTATCTGGTACCAAGTTGTGACATTGGGATGACCAAAAGAGTGCCGAAAAGCATACATATTGGGATATTGGGACGTCCATAGGCAAGCCCAAATCCTAAATGGTCTTTGCCATAGTACGTCCCTCGGACAGCCTTGTGCTGTGTGGGTTACTTCAAAAATGTTGTATTATTATTATTTGGAAATGTCCTGCATATTTCTTCCTGGGATTTGGTAACCTTATACTAACACAGTGGCACATACAGCTGATTTTACTATAGAAAACTCTACATTGCTGAAATATTTTTGTACCTTTTTCGTTAAAAACAAGGGGATTCAGTAGTGCGTCGACAGGTTGCCCCACTTAAAACTACCGAAACCATTTTTTGATAACTAAAAGAAATATTTGACTTCTGTAAGTGTTCACTTGAATATATAAATGTGACTTCAGTATTCGGTAATAACGATCTTTCTACAAACTGAATTTTAGATAGCGTTGCGATGTAGAGCAATTTCTCGGTCGCAGGACCATGAAAAGAGATGAAAGTGTTGAAACAGTACATTCTGAGTGCTTTGTCTTTATTTTTATTGTTAAGGTGAGGAAGATTAGTTAGGGTTAATAATACACAATTCCTTTATACTTATTCGTGTATTGTATAATTATCACAGGTACTTCTAGTTACAATATAACGTCTTACCCGTTAGGCTGTCGTATCAAGAGAGAGCTCATGTCGTATAGCCGGGAGTCACTTTATTCTATCCCCACTCTTGTGGTGGTGGATATAGATTACATGAACACAGAATAATGGCTACTATATATTGACATGTATTTTTATATTTGAGATAATAATTAGCTTAAAACTGAAATTATAAAACATAAGACGAAAAGTAAAAAGTAATAATTGTAGTAGCTCAAAGATATCAACTCTCAGACTTTGAAGTGGAATTAAATAATGATTACAAAAGTTTGCATTTACTGCTAAGAAATCAAAATTTGAAACAGATTAGGTCAAAAACATCATTAAAATTCAAGTAGGTTTAAGAATTGTTAAAAGTAGATTAAATATAAAGCTTAACCAATAAATAAAAGAAGCTATTAGTGCAAAATTAATAATTAAAAAAGTGATACAAACCAAAATTTGAATTGATATAAGGTCATGATAGTGATTGTGACAGAATTAATTTCCTAACAAATGTCAGAGACTGACAGTATAGAATGCTTGCCAACATCAATAAGAATGACAACAAATTATTAAAAAGAAGCAAGCGGGAAAAAAAAAAAAAAAAGAGATCAATAGTTACAACGAGAGGAGAAAAAAGAATTTTTTCGATGATAATAGAAAAGCAAAAGTATATATAAAAAAAAGTTAATCAAAGTAAAAGAAGAAAAGATAAGAATAAGAACAAGGATAGAAACAATGATAAAATAAATATATGGAATTAAAGAGTATTTAAGTAGAATTAAACTAAGGTGAAGAAGAAATAAGCAAGTAAAGAGCAGACATAATAAATGTAAACGCGAAGAAATGAAAGCAATGATTTGGACAGAATAAACATAGTTTTAGCAAGTCAAAATAAGTTAGAATAAAGAAGAAATAATAATACTGTGGAGTAAATCTATAGAAACAGAAGGAAAAGGAAATCTGAAGAGAATACAAAATAGTAATAATAAGTATATACAAAAATAAAGAAAGAGAAGTTAGAAAACAGGGAAACAGAACGAGATGAAGACAACAACATTATATTGATGGTAAAAAATGGGAACAAAATAGGAAAATCAGAAACGGAAATAATGAAATAAAAAAAGAAATATAAGAATAGGAGGAATAGAGGTAATGAAGTAAAGAATAGTATAAACTGAATGATTAAAAAGTGTAAGAACTAAGAAAAAGAAGTGAAGTAAGTTTATTGATAATAATTGACAGTTGTAATAAACATTTTATGACAATTTGACATATTATGATAAAATAGGCTAAGTTAGCTAGTTAGGGTATTAGGAATTTTTAAATAAGAAATACTGAAACAATATTAATGATGTTGAATTTAATACTTATAATAAACGTTTAAATATAAAAAAGAGTTATTTAACTTTCAAAAATATCAAGCAACTTAAAATTTAAATCAAAAATAAAAAAATATTTGAATAATAGTAATCCACCAAGAACCCTGAGATGAGAGTCACACAAATGACCAAATAAGAGCTAAAATTCATCGTTAAAAAAAAACTATTACACCCTTATCTGAGCATAACAATAAAGGTAAGCAAAGAAAATTTATTACTAACAAAAAAAAATAATATTATAGAGTCAGATTAGGGAGAATGTAATATTTGGCGCAGCAACGTGAGGTCATTTTGTCATTCAAAACATAGTAGAAAATAGAATGTAATATCTTGGCACAATAATGTGGAGCCATTCTATCTTTTAATTTCAGTTAATACTTATTGTTTCAAGTGTACAGTTAGTTTATCTGGTTAAAACAATTTCATGAAATTAAGGTCAGATAAAAAGGTAATGATGAATCAAGAAGGTGAAGCAGGTACTAGTACTGTTGATTCAGAACAGGCAAAAGGGGATGTAACAACAACAGACATGCAAAGATTAATGGAGCTAATGATACAAATGAATCAAAATATTACACAGAAATTAGAATCTCAAAATCAAGAGATTACACAAAAATTAGAATCTCAAAATCAAGAGATTACACAAAAATTAGAATCTCAAAATCAACAGATCACAAAGAAATTAGAATCTCAGAATCACAAATTAGATGAATTCACACAAAATATAGAAAAAACAGTCACGACACTTGAACATAAAATTAATTCACTACAAACACAATTAGTAAACTCTAACACTACACTACAAGAAAGGATCATAGAATTGAATGCAACATTATACAACAAAATAGAAGAGACAAGCACTCAATTATATACCGAAATAGAAAAAACAAATGTGAGAATAGATCAGATAGAGTCATATACACAAAATCTTGAAAAAGAAATACTAGAGAAAGCAAATCAAGAGGTAAAAACAAAAATAGAAACGGTAGATAAAATATTCATGAAAGGCATTGATGTGTTAAATGAGAAATTAGATCTTGAAACAAAACAAACAAGGGAAAAGATAGAAAAGTCTAATTCATCTGTGCATACAATTCAAAGAGTGTATGACAAGTCATGTATGTTATTTGAACAGGAACTAGTATTTACCGGGGACAGAGACGTTCATCCAAAGGTTTTCATCAAAAATCTTATAGAAGAAATCAATGAATTACCAGAGGGGAAAAATGTTAAACATTTCATAAGAAATACGTTAAAAAAAGATTCACAAACGTGGTATTCCATTATAGAGGAAGAACAAGTTCCATTAATAGTATTAAAGAAGAGAGTAAAATGGAAATGGGATATAAAAAGAAAGAGAAAGAAAACAGCATTTAAAATAGGGGATTTAGTAAAGTAATAATAAAAAAATGAAGGGCACCAAGTAAGAAATACGAAATTTGTACAAAGTTGCAATTACGTTCTGAAGGACCTTATGAAAAAAAAAAAATCTGGGCAATAATACTTAACAAACAATAACAAACAATCAGGAAAAACAAGGGGGAAGTTTCACATAAATTTGATTTATCCTTACCTTGAATAACTGTAAACGAGAATGATATAAAATAAAAATACAATTCAGATACCGATAACATTGTTTAAAAAAATAAATAGTTTTAAAGCAAGTTATCTAAGGGGGAAATGACATGTATTTTTATATTTGAGATAATAATTAGCTTAAAACTGAAATTATAAAACATAAGACGAAAAGTAAAAAGTAATAATTGTAGTAGCTCAAAGATATCAACTCTCAGACTTTGAAGTGGAATTAAATAATGATTACAAAAGTTTGCATTTACTGCTAAGAAATCAAAATTTGAAACAGATTAGGTCAAAAACATCATTAAAATTCAAGTAGGTTTAAGAATTGTTAAAAGTAGATTAAATATAAAGCTTAACCAATAAATAAAAGAAGCTATTAGTGCAAAATTAATAATTAAAAAAGTGATACAAACCAAAATTTGAATTGATATAAGGTCATGATAGTGATTGTGACAGAATTAATTTCCTAACAAATGTCAGAGACTGACAGTATAGAATGCTTGCCAACATCAATAAGAATGACAACAAATTATTAAAAAGAAGCAAGCGGGAAAAAAAAAAAAAAAAGAGATCAATAGTTACAACGAGAGGAGAAAAAAGAATTTTTTCGATGATAATAGAAAAGCAAAAGTATATATAAAAAAAAGTTAATCAAAGTAAAAGAAGAAAAGATAAGAATAAGAACAAGGATAGAAACAATGATAAAATAAATATATGGAATTAAAGAGTATTTAAGTAGAATTAAACTAAGGTGAAGAAGAAATAAGCAAGTAAAGAGCAGACATAATAAATGTAAACGCGAAGAAATGAAAGCAATGATTTGGACAGAATAAACATAGTTTTAGCAAGTCAAAATAAGTTAGAATAAAGAAGAAATAATAATACTGTGGAGTAAATCTATAGAAACAGAAGGAAAAGGAAATCTGAAGAGAATACAAAATAGTAATAATAAGTATATACAAAAATAAAGAAAGAGAAGTTAGAAAACAGGGAAACAGAACGAGATGAAGACAACAACATTATATTGATGGTAAAAAATGGGAACAAAATAGGAAAATCAGAAACGGAAATAATGAAATAAAAAAAGAAATATAAGAATAGGAGGAATAGAGGTAATGAAGTAAAGAATAGTATAAACTGAATGATTAAAAAGTGTAAGAACTAAGAAAAAGAAGTGAAGTAAGTTTATTGATAATAATTGACAGTTGTAATAAACATTTTATGACAATTTGACATATTATGATAAAATAGGCTAAGTTAGCTAGTTAGGGTATTAGGAATTTTTAAATAAGAAATACTGAAACAATATTAATGATGTTGAATTTAATACTTATAATAAACGTTTAAATATAAAAAAGAGTTATTTAACTTTCAAAAATATCAAGCAACTTAAAATTTAAATCAAAAATAAAAAAATATTTGAATAATAGTAATCCACCAAGAACCCTGAGATGAGAGTCACACAAATGACCAAATAAGAGCTAAAATTCATCGTTAAAAAAAAACTATTACACCCTTATCTGAGCATAACAATAAAGGTAAGCAAAGAAAATTTATTACTAACAAAAAAAAATAATATTATAGAGTCAGATTAGGGAGAATGTAATAATATATATTCACTATCACAAATATTTTCACTCATATCTTACATACTAGAATTTATTCTACATGACACCATAAACAATATACCTACGCCCATGGAAAAAGTGTCATTTCGGATGCACTGTTCTATATTCAACGAAGAAAAGATGAATGAAAATTTCAATCAAATAACGTGCAAATTGCATACCAGAAAATGATATACTATGCTTCTCATTATCATTACATGCACACGGACATAAGTAAATAATAGGCCTACAGTTAATTTAACTAGGTAAAGTGAAAACTGCATATATTTTACCTGCAAAGCGTTACTCCCTTCCATTTTTTCCCGCTGTGATTTTTACAGTAGTTTACAGACTATGATACCATCATGTAGGTACATTACATAAATTAGCAATAAATCACTTATATATCACTCTATTGGAAAATTTCATTTTGCTCTCTACCGTTTGTGTGCCACCACCACAATGGCATCTACACCGTTTTTAGGTACAACTTGTTTGCGTGGCAATTATGCGCTGTTACGAGTCCTCACCATCTATCTTTCCTAGACTAAGGTGTTAACGATATTTGAACTTCCATATAATTGAGAATGCCATAACTTTTTTAAAACAAATTTTAGATAAAAGCCCTTTGGGACATTTTTCATAGTAAAAAAGATTAGATTAGATTATAATGAAACAGATTTGTTTCAACTTTTGATTTCATCGAATATTACATTATTACTTGTTTTGAATAGGCCAGCATACAAGAACTTGTACTTGAAAAATTTGAGAAAATATTATTTTGAGCATTTTTTCAAATGTCCACAATTGATAATATGATAAAGTTAATACAACAATTATATACATAATTTAAGTTCATACTATATTATTACAAATTTATGTAGTTTTGATATTGTATTGAAATTCAAATATCTCGAAAACCAGTGACTTATAAAATCGGCCATATTACAAAAGTTGCTTAGAATGTAACGTCTCATCACATAGTACTTAACAGAGGGAAAAAATACTGCATTAGTTCCTCTGGATTTCAGTAAAACTTTTGACACATTATACCATGAAGTATAATTATCTCATGTTTACATTTCATTGGATTTACATGCATGTTGACAATAAGTTATTTGAATGAAAGATAACAAAGAGCAGTTGTTAATTAATCAAATATCAAAAAGTTTAAATATTACACGTTTTTGTTTTAAATTTTTTCTTATACAATCACCTCAATATTTATACGGCAAAACAAGATATTGTAGCGATATTCATATTTGAAACATCGGCCCCAAAGGTTTGCTCTCAATGGCACCTCGTACCACTACACCCTATCAACAACCTTGTTCTTTTAATATAGAGGTACCACAATAAACTGAATGATTCTGAAACCATGTCGCTAAACTTATTTGAAATTAAATGAAAAGATTTGCTAACGAATAATCAATACTAATGACTAATTCTCGACTCTTATTCACCAGTTTTCATCGCATACAAAAATTGTACATATGGTACATCCTTATTGTATATAAATAGTAAAAAATAGTACATATAATATTCAACAATTTGTATAAAAAGAGAAAAATATTATAAAAAATGGGCAACTACTGGAAGAGTACTGAGACCTCTCTATCAAATGTTTACGAAAACTTCTAGATTGTGTTATCACCAGACTAAAGCAACTATAGAAAACGTAGAATTAACGCCTGAAGGCATTAGTAGGTATTAATTCCCATATAAAAATTGGTTGAGTTACTAAGCGTGTTAAAGTTTGGCCTTTACTGGAAATGAGTATATTGGTGGGTTAGAAAAAAAGATAGGATGAAGGCCCAGGGATCCTCCCTGAAAAACCACCCCCAAAAGTACTTTTTTTTGTTTTTCGCAATTTTCTCGGAAACTTAGTTTTTCGGGAAAATGTCAAGAGCTCCAATTTAAAGAGAATAAAATTTCCTATCGATTGGTATATATATTTATAATCAATTAATAGTCAGGAAAAAGAGGTAAATATAGCGTAAAATTTAAAAAATGTGACGATCTGGACTAATATTACCTATATTGATTTCGTATTTACATTTTATAGTGTTGACTATGTACATCTTGAATGTTCTTATGCCAATATTTTTCTCTTGACTTGTCCCATGTCATGTGTTTTATGATCTCTTGGACAATAAATATAATAATAATAATAATTATTATTTACTAAAATTAGGAACGAAACTCCTTATTATCTATTTATTTTGAAGAAAAGTAGTTATTCTGAGTGATTTCAGTTATTTTTAAAATTAATTTTGCCCGCTTTACTTTGATATACTGTAGTAATCGATGGTGGTGCTCTGATATATCGTTTAAATTCTACTTCAGACACGATCACTTTCGAAGATTATGTAAATAGATGTTTCTTGACATTCATATATTCAGAATTCCAAAACACGTCTCAGTTGCACAGCGTAGGATACTTATTGGAAAATGTATATTAAATCGGACACAAGAGCAGATCGCGGTACCAGTATCAGGATCAGAATCAAGTCTACCACGAAAATACCTAAGAAATGGACTGAATTTCTCCGGAATTCAGAGAATACAGCTGATGATTTTCTATATGACGACTGATGCTTGTTCAAAGCTTAAATTAAGACCCCAGTGTGATTTCTACATTACTAATGAAAATACTGTTCGACATTTTGGCCCGAGAACAGAGATGTTTGAAAATTGTGATCATGAAGAAGCAGACGCCAAAATTATTCTATATGTAATTCATGCTCTAAAAACAGGTTTAAAAAAAGTTCTCGTAAAAAGCGTAGATTCCGATATAATTTGAAACGTAAATATTTTCTTAGGGAAAATAAAACGAATCAAATAGTTTAATTTACTTTAATGATATTCAAAAAACGCACAAACAAGGTAGAGCATTTGAGATCAGGGTTTGTGTGTAAACTGTACAAAAACTTTCGTCAGAATAATCTGTGACATTCAAAATTACCTGAATGCCACTTGTTAATTTTTATTCTAATAGCAATGAATTTTTGTAGTCTTAAACCACAATTCTGTAAACTTATTATTTAATTTTTCAGTCCAATCCCAAAGCCCTAGTCTTACTGAATCTGGAATTGTGTTCGTCAATCCAACTTTAAATTATAAATTAGCATGCAAGCGCCATCTGTTACTTCTCTTGATAAACACCTACAAGTCATCTGGTACAACAAATATTTAAAAGAAGAAATCTGTACAAGTGAATAAATCCCAAAAATCAATAAACAAAATTATAAATCGATAATTCTGATTAAATTGGAACTCATGAATGCATAAGAATGATACAGTACAGTAATTGTGTAGATTTGTATTATATTTAAAGAATGATTTATGTTCCCACTACCTGCGACATCTCGCGTATAGAAGTGTAACTAGTTGTTTAGAGATCAAACACGGTAACCGAACAGGTCGTGATGGTCATTTTCCGGTCGATTTCGTAGCGATACAGACGTGCTGTCCGATTAACACCTCATCCAGTGTGGTATGTTAATAGATAGTTGATAATATAAATATAATTACCTTCTGTAGCATTTGTTGTACATGTATTTGCAATTTAATTGTTGAATTTATCATAATTAAACGCGATGTTTGTTGATCACAAATTACCTTCATTCGCGGCGCGTGGCTTGAAAGAGACGCGGTCATGTTAATGTATGAACGGGGTATTTCGAGACATGTGTTTAACTCAGTATTAAGATATATTTAGAAGTAAATTTTATTAATGAGTAATTGAGGTTTAATAAGGGTTTAAAGACAGTTCGAATTTATTAAATTACGTTTTCGTAACCTTGTCGAATAATTAAAATTCAAAAGAATTTAACTCGATATTAGTAGGGGCGAGAAGGGCATGTTAATGTAATTTATTTAGAGATATACCAGTAATGCATTAACGTGGGGATTTTATCAAACGCACTAAGAGTGCCCACTAATAAACAAGTAATTTCAAGCGTAGTAACAGATGATAACTCTTGTAGGAATGAGGTGTTTAAGCTGACCCTTCAGTTTCGATGTTAAGTTGACCCTTCAAATTTGAAGTTAATCCTTAAATTGGGAATTTTACCATACAATTGGCTTAACGGTGTGCCAGGGAAAAGTGGGTAGCTGCTATAATCCAGGAGAACCAGACTATTTGCCAAGGAGTTTTGTAATCCAAGGTTGGAGTGGCCTGGTATGAAATAGTCCTCGCTGGATGAGAGCACCAAGTTGTTTGGTTTGGTAACAGTTCCGGCGTCTAAATTCTTGGGATCTCTACGGAGTCAATAATCGAGTGGTGGCAACACGAGGATTCAGTAAGACGAGGACCAGGGTTGGTTACTGCAGAACCCAGCCGGTGGTAATTGTATCAACTGAATTTGCTTTTCAACATTTCTTTTCAACGTTCAACTTTCAACGACATTATTCAACCTTCGTCAAACTTTTATACATTTCTAAATTGTTTTATGTTATATATTGCCTTCAGCTAATTATTAATTTTCTTTAATTTAATTACTTAATCACCGCTTAGCAATAATTTGTCATATTTTGTAAATTTTTTGGTCTTCAACCTAGTCAAACTTATTAATTAAATATATAACTTTCTGTAAGGAAGTAGCTACATCCAACCATAAGGTGTAACATTTCAATTAATTAAAATTAAACCATTTCAAGTTTTATAATAGAGTCAATAAACCAGATATTTTTAACTGA
Organism: Stenurella melanura; assembly: GCA_963583905.1. Taxonomy (NCBI): domain Eukaryota; kingdom Metazoa; phylum Arthropoda; class Insecta; order Coleoptera; family Cerambycidae; genus Stenurella; species Stenurella melanura. The sequence continues at coordinate 95,488,752 of OY757315.1, forward strand.
GTGTTGATAATTTCATGAGTATCTATAACATTAATTATCTCTGAGTAGTCACAGTCGTACGGTTAGACAAGTACGTTATAGATGATTTTTTTAATATGACTACTGGCGCCTAACAAAAAAAATAAAAGTTTTTCTTGAATAATTTCCGAACCACGACCCAGTCTCCACTATCTAAACGAGAACCGGGCAACCTCAACTTCCTAACCTGCTGGGGGCAGAAGTTGGTGGTACACAAGTGTCGCTGTAAAACGTGGGGCTCTATCCTTGTAATTTGTACAAGATAGAAAACGAAAGTTGAGTAATAATCATTTTTTGAAAATATTTGAGCTGTGTTACTATTTGAAACATATAATATTCTTTCTTTGTTGAATTTTATGCTGTTTTATAATTTTGTGTGCATTATTGATATCTATGTATTGTGTTTATAATTGAGACCTCAAGCTTTGATAAGAATTAGTCGTGAGAGAAGGGTTAAAAGAAGGGTTAAATCATAGCGGTAGACAGAAAGGAAAGTTTTGAGAGTCTGTATTGTTCGATTAGGGTAATCGTTAGGAAAAAAAACGACTTATCATAGGATTTTAGAATACCTTCGAAAAATACGAAAATTTTAGTCAGAGTGCATAAGAGTAGAGTATTTGCTGAACCATTTGGTTAATTTTTTGTGTTACCTTGCATTTTGAATAGTTTAGGATAATAGTATTAAGAAAAGATATACAAGATGTCTGAAATTTTCATACCACAGTTATTGCAGGCAGACCAAGTAGATTACGAACTACGTATAAGAGGTTGTGTTACAGTTAGAGAAGTAGAGTCACGGTGCAGAGTACTGGCTAGAGCTTTAAAGATTAGACCATGCAATGATCTAACGCTTACTGATCCACTTTTTAATTTTAATACTGAAAAACTTCAAGTTAACAATACTTTAGACTCGCTTAGAAATATAATTAATAATTTGAACCATCCATCTGAGAATGATTTACCGGTTAAGCAATTAAAATCACAATTGGTACATATTATGGTAAGAGTAAATAGAATTCCTATCCCAGAACGAGATCCTGAGGAGTCACGCACTTTTCAAAATGAAAGTAGGGCAACAATTTATCTATTAGAGGCTGACCTTTTTGAAAAACTAGGAACGGATGACCAACCTAATTTACCAGTAGCTGTAAATATGCCAAGTTCAAGTGCTAAAATTGTACCTATTTATAAGTGGGGTGTCACATTTGATGGCCAACCTAATAATGTTATTTCATTTATAGAGAGAGTCGAAGAGTTAGCGGTAGCTAGAAATGTAACAAGTGGTGAATTATTTCAATCAGGTTTAGATCTTTTTTCTGGTCCAGCTTTACAATGGTACCGATCAGTACGAAGTAGTAATGAGGTTAATAGGTAGTTGGGAAACTTTAATTGAACAATTAAAAAATGATTTTTTGCATGAAGATTTCAACAAGAGTATGTTGGATTACATAGAAAAACGAACCCAGCACATGGATGAACCAGTGCACATTTATATTAGGATTATGGAAGCCTTATATAATAGAATTAAATCGAAACCAAATTTAGAGGATCGTATTAAGCAGATTAGGAAAAATTTGTTGCCATATTTTGCTAAACCTTTAGCTTTGCTTACTATAAATTCAGTTTCTGAATTAATTTCTTATTGTAAAAAAGTAGAATATGCCGAAGAGAGTACTAAAAAATATGTTCCACCTCCAATGAGGAGTAATTTGGTAGAAAAAGATCTTTTGTATGTAGGAGTTTCTTCAGTTAATATAAATGAGTCGCATGAAAAGTCAGATAAACCAGTAACTTCAAAATCATATTTTAAGCCTACTCGTAAAGATAAACCAACACAGTCTAATGTTAATGAAATAAAAACGACCAAAGCACCAGTAATTTGTTTCAACTGTAAGGGAGAAAATCATGTTTTTAGGCAATGTAGGGCTAAAAGAAATAAGTTTTGTTTTAAATGTGGTGAATCGAATGTCACATTTAACGATTGTAAAAAATGTTCAAAAAACTAATCAGGGGAACACGTAATGTTAGTCGTCGTCCAACCCCTTGTAGTTCTAGTAAGTTTAAAAATGTTAAGACTAACAAATCGGATTGGAATCTTTGGTTAAGTAAAGTAGGGAATTTTTACAAAACTTATCGTAGAGTTAGTGATAAGGTACGAGTAACACCTCTATTTTTGTCTAAAAATGGTGACGATAGACCATACATTTCAGTCTTTTTATACGATAAAAAAATATTAGCTTTAGTAGATACTGGTTGTAATCGTTCAGTAGTTGGAAGGGATGGTATGAAAATTTTAGAACGATTTAAATGTAAAATTGTAACTTCAGAGTTAAGATATGTAACTACAGCAGACGGTACTCCTCAGACTGTAATAGGTATAGCTCACCTACCGCTCAAGATCAACAACATTGTTCAAATACTTAAGGTCTATATAGTTCCATCTTTGCCTATTTCTTTTATTTTTGGAATAGATTTTTGCAGATTATTTGGCATTCATTTAGATTTTGAATCAAATAAGTGGGTAAATAAAGTTGGTAGCATTAAAGTTTCTGCTCTCTGTCACGTGAACACAACTGACACCAATGATGGAGGTTTGGCTGACTTAACTGAAGGTCAACTTCAGCAAGTTGAAGGAGTCAAGCAGTTATTTAAAGGTTTAAGTAGTGGGAGGTTAGGTCTTACCGATAAGATGACGTATAATATAGACACTGGTAGTGCACAGCCTATCAGGCAACGCCAATATCTTTTATCACCACACATGATGACTATATTAAATAAAGAGCTAGACAAAATGTTAGAAGACGATGTAGTTGAGCCTACTTTTAGTGAATGGAGGTCACCGGTCTTGCTGGTTAAGAAGGATAATGGAGATTATAGATTTTGTTTTGATGGTAGGTCTTTAAATTCAGTAACTGTTAAGGATTCCTATCCTTTACCTTTTGTAGATGGTATTTTGAGTATGTTACGAGATGCAAAGTATATCAGTTCAATAGATTTGAAAAGTGCTTTTTGGCAAATTCCACTTTCGGAAACTTCTAAACCCAAAACCGCATTCGCAGTACCAGGGAGAGGCTTATTTTGTTTTAAAGTATTACCGTTTGGTCTTGCAAACGCCGCACAGGCTATGCAACGTTTAATGGACATTGTTATAACCCCAAGGCTAGAAAACAAAGTTTTTGTTTATCTAGACGATATAATTGTCACCGCTTCTAGTTTTGAGGAACATGTAAACATTTTAAGAGAAGTGTTTGATAGGTTGAAAGATGCTCACCTTACAGTAAATTTCGAAAAATGTCAATTTTTTAGGAAGTCTCTAAAATATTTAGGTTATGTAATCGATACTGAAGGGGGATTACGTACAAACCCAGAAAAGGTAGAAGCGATGATCAATTATCCTCGTCCAACAAATACAACGCAAATTAAAAGATTTATTGGCATGTGTTCTTGGTACCGAAGATTTTTACCTCATTTTTCTACTTTAGTAGCTCCGCTAAATGATTTGCTTAAAGGGAGACGTGGTAAAAGACAACCGATTAATTGGAACGAAAAGGCAGAGCAAGCATTTCTGGCACTTAAACAAGCACTTGTCTCTACTCCAATCTTAACTAGTCCTGATTTTAAACTGAATAATTTTGTTATACAGTGTGATGCGAGTAGTACAGGGCTAGGTTGTTGTTTGACACAACTTCAGGGAGGAGAAGAGAAGGTGATTGCTTTTGCCAGTCGCTCTCTAAATAAGGCAGAAAGAAATTACAGTGTTTACGAGCAAGAGATAATGGCTTTATTATTCAGTTTGGAGAGATTTCGTCCATTCGTTGAGGGACAAAAGTTTACAGTTATTACGGATAATTTAGCGGTTAGTTGGTTGCATAAGTTGAAATCACCAACGGGCAGATTGGCTCGCTGGATGGTTAAGTTACAGCAATATGACTTTAACTTAGTACACCGGAAGGGTAATTTAAATGTAGTTCCTGACGCTTTATCTAGAGTAGTGCATCATGACGAGCAAAATTTCTCAGTTGATTTGTTGTCAATTAATCAAGAAAGTTTAGATGAATGGTATATTAACTTACGTAGAAAAATTTTAGCAAATCCAAATTTATATCCATTATTTAGAGTGGAGAATAATTTAATTTTTAAACATGCTGCTAATAAATTACCAGTAAGAACTAATTTAACTGAATGGAAACTTTTGGTACCAATTGCACAAAGAAATGAAATTCTTAAACAATGTCACGATGAGAGTACGTCAGCTCACTTTGGGTATTTTAAAACACTAAAGAGAATTTGCGAAGACTATTATTGGCCTAAGTTGCGAAGAGATGTATTGAAGTATGTCAAGTCATGCGAGATTTGCGGTTCTCAAAAAGTTTCATTTTCGCGTTACGGTTTAATGGGGAAGGAAAAGAAAGTAGAATTTCCATGGCAGGTAGTGAGCGTAGATATTTTTGGTCCGGTAACATGGAGCAAAAGGGGCTTTTCATTTCTATTGGTAGTTTTGGATTGGTTCACTAAGTATGTACTCGTACACCCCATGCGAAATGCCACTGCACAGACTATCACTAAATTTATGGAGAATGAAGTATTTTTGATTTACGGTGTGCCACAGTTCATTATGGTAGACAATGGGAAGCAGTTTGCTTCTACAGCTTTTAAAAAACTGGCCGAACGTACAAAGTACAAAAAATTTGGTTTAATGCATTATATCACCCACAAGTTAACCCAGTAGAACGATCAAACGCTACTGTAGGTAGAGCTATACGCAGTTATATTCAGGATAATCATCAGGATTGGGATGTAGAAATTTTCAGAGTTGCTCATGCAATCAGAACGGCTACTCATGAGGTAACAGGTTTTCCTCCTACGTTTTTAAATTTTGGTCGTAAAGTTCCCATTTCAGGAGACTTTTACGGGCAAGTACAGTCAACTTCGGGAATTCAACTAGCACCTGGTGATAGGAATAAATATTGTGATGATATATCTAATCTTTCGGATACATATAAAGATGTAGTTCAGCGGTTAAATGATGCATACAAGAAAAACCAGAAAACCTACAACTTGCGTAGACGAGAAGTTGAGTATGCTGTAGGCGATAAGGTTTGGAAGAAAAATAAGGTTTTATCAGATGCTGCAAAACATTTTTCAGCCAAGTTAGCACCCAAATTTGTACTTTGCACAGTTCGCCAGAAAATTTCAAAATTGGTTTACGCGTTAGATTATGCAGATGGGTCCGACGCAGGCCATTGGCACGTTTCAGATTTAAAAACTTATTATGGATCAAACTCCGACGTTTCAGTCGGGTAAACAATTTTAATAACTCCATAAGTTTAGATGGGAGCACAAATTTTAGTTAAGATACCTGGAGGGTTCATGTCTTGCATTTGTAGTAATTTTCTAGTAGTGTGGTATGTTGACAGTAAACTTCGGAAATATTGTTCCGGCTGGATATCTTTTATCCAAGGGTTGAAGGGTGGGCCACGTTTAGTGGGTGTAGCGTCTTCAGCGTCTGCACGCCACGCAGTTGATGTGAACCAAGCAAGTGAAACTCAGCAAGATTTGTCTCAGGGATATGGAATCCGATGTAGTAACGGTTTAGCCTTTTGTGATTATACGACATTTTGGTGAGGTTTATGCGCTTGGAAAATATCAATAAATGACATAACGTCATTCTTCTTTGTGTTGTCCTTATTTTCATCTATACTTTCTATTTTTCACTTCAATAATTCTTTTGTGTTACTCTACTTAGGTTTATGTTTGAGGAAGGGTTAGGGCAGACTTTGAATTTTCGTTTGTTCGGAGGTTTTGTCTTTACCAAACCTGACTCGGAAACATTATGCTTTGCTGGTATAATTCTTTTGTATTTCTGTCGTTTCTGGATAACATCCTACTTGTAATCCTCTAGTATCTTAATTTTGTTTGAGTGTTCTAACTAACTGATCTAGGCTATCAGAGCTAGTTGTAGTTCTTTTTGAAAACTTTAGTTACCGTTTAGTAGTCACAGTACCGAATATCGTTCGTACTTGTGTTATTGTATAATTAGTTACTTTTCATATTATCTTTTCTTAATGGTTACTGTATGTAAGTAAACATTTTATCATTATCCTAGTTCGTAGGATATTTAACGGCCATTAAAGGAACTTGTTCCGGGATGGGGATGGACTAGTTTCGGTCGGCTGTCTTGAATGACAGGTGGTCAAGGAGGGTCGAGCGTAAACATAGGTAAGGGAGCTTGTCAGTCAGGAGTGACCTAGGTCGTCTGACGTTCTTCGAGAGACATATCTTCCTCCCCGCTTCACCTCAGCCCTTGGCCTATCGCTCGATCGAAACACTGTTCATCGCACCTGAACCAAGAGCTTTCCAGAACAATGGTCCTTTTTGTTGTTTAGTCGTCACGTACTTCTAGTTCAGCACCTTGGAGCTATATCCAAAGAATTTTTAGTTGATACGTACGTCTAATTTCAACCCTTGGAGCTATATCCAAACAATTTTTTGATTTATTAACAGTCTGGATACTTGTTCCCACTGTTAAGGATAGGCAGTTGGTTATCCTTCTGTATCATGGTTTAGGTGTGCTTATGCCTAATACCAATTTTAGTACTGGCAACCACTACAGCGCTGCTCAGGCATTCCACCACAGTGTCTGTGGAGACTGATTCTTCGAGGTCCTCTCCTAAAACATTTCATCTTTTCTTTTCTATCACTCTTTTATTTCTATTTTACACTGGAGGAAGCATTATCCTTTCTGAGTGGAGTTTTCCAGGAGTTTCCGAGTGCTGTCCAGTGATAAAATGATTTTCATGTGGGTTCTTGTATGAAGTTAGGTTAGTTCTCTTGCTTCTTCCGTAGGTTAAGTTAGGTTAAGTATGTTTAGTTTATATGCTATTTGGGTTGGATTAGTACTCCGATGACTTACCGATTTTGACTTTCCCGATAGTGTTCTTACCGATTTTGTGCCTAATAATTAGGCGTGTAGTACGCGAAGCTACTATTGAGTATTAAATCTTTCCTTTTAGCAGTGTATAGTAGTAAATACTGATATTTACATATAGAATAATTATTAAAAAGTTAGAGAGTGGGTACCAGAATTACCTTCTTTTTGCTTAATTTAGTTTGTAATTTAGTGTAGCAATAGGTTTTAGTAATATCTGTTTAACTTTGGAAATTGAAGTCTCAATTTATAAATAAAAAAAATACATGTAACTATGTACACATATTTTTTTGACAGGGTGGTAGACAGTGTGACATTCAAAATTACCTGAATGCCACTTGTTAATTTTTATTCTAATAGCAATGAATTTTTGTAGTCTTAAACCACAATTCTGTAAACTTATTATTTAATTTTTCAGTCCAATCCCAAAGCCCTAGTCTTACTGAATCTGGAATCTGGAATTGTGTTCGTCAATCCAACTTTAAATTATAAATTAGCATGCAAGCGCCATCTGTTACTTCTCTTGATAAACACCTACAAGTCATCTGGTACAACAAATATTTAAAAGAAGAAATCTGTACAAGTGAATAAATCCCAAAAATCAATAAACAAAATTATAAATCGATAATTCTGATTAAATTGTGTCCACGTAAGTTAGCCTTTTCCGTGGCGTACGGCTGTGATTCGTTACGTGCAGTAATGGGTGGCCGGCAATTTTCTTGCTGCCGGGTAATGGAGGCTAGGTTTGAAGTGGTCAGAGCCAGGAGTTGCGCTAATTGTTCATAGCTGGGTAGTCCCAAGCTCGGTTGGGGTTGGTCCGTTATGGCGGCAGAGGGGACTGGGATCGTTCCAGTCGTTTGGTTTTGGAGCACTATTTGTCTTTGGGGCGTAGCACTAGGTCTTGCCGTCTGGTACGGCGGGGTGACGTGGTAGGCGCCGGCCGACGAGGTAGGCGTGACGAAGTACTGTGCGTTGGGCGGCGTGCTTGGACTTGGGCTGGTTGCTGTTGGTGGTACCATGCAGTGAGGGGTGGCCAGCTGGCGGCGAGGTGTCAGCGAGGCGTCGCTGAAGAGTTGGGGCCAGTCGGGTGTGGCAGCAATGGTGTACTGATCGCTGGGCAGCCCTGAGCCAGAGTGGGAGGCTTCCCCATGTGTGGAAGCGAATCCAGCGAAGCGGCGATCTCCCAGCGTCGAGGAATCGTCGTTGGCCCGGGATGCTGTTGGGTCCACCATACAGCGAGGGGGCATCACCATGTCATCATCACCATCTAATCCCTGTTCCATCGCCGAGTTTTCGTGCCACGATGCTGCGTGGCGCTCCATGCAGTAAGGGGGCATCGCCTGAGAATCGTTGCTACTCCATTCCATATTTGTTGCCTGGGCTTCGTGCCAGGTGGCTGCGCTGCGTGCCATGCAGCGAGGGGGCACCGTCGTGATGACGTCGTGCGTGACCCCAGTGTCGTGTCCTATGTTGGTGGCGAGTCCTGCCTCGCTATGCCTAGGCGCGGAGCCCGGCGACGCACAGTAGTGGGGCGCCGTCGTCGCGACGCCGTGCGTAGCACTTGTGCCTGTGGAAAAATCAGAGGACATGCTTACCTCGCCGAGCCGGGTTGCTGTGTTGCTTGCTGTGCAGTGTGGGGCCACCGTCGTGGAGACGTCGGGCGTGACCCCCGTACCCCTTGTCAGGGCGTCGTGTTGGCGGAGCACTTCGTGGTCAGATGCTGTGAGGGGCGTCGTGCAGTGAGGGGGGGCCGACGTGGAGACGTCGCTCTCGACCCCAGTGCCTACTGCCTTGCCACTCCGGGTATGCATTGCCACTTGACACTCAACACAATAAAACTCAATTAAAACACACTGTCTGGTTACAACACAAGAGGAAGGGATAACCTCATCAGCATTGGCGTTGGCGTCTGTGCCCAAATGACTTCTGTTTCGGCAGAAGACTATTAGTTGCTGAAGGCTGGAACATTACTACTTGAAGGATCGATCACTACTTGCTCGCTGAGAAAAAGTGTTTTCTTATATAGACTTTTTTTGTGCTCAAATGACTTCTGCTTCGGCAGAAGACTATTTTTTGTGCTCAAATGACTTCTGTTTCGGCAGAAGACTAAAACATGAGCACAGCGCGCTAGACAAGTCATAACTTGTTCGCGACGCCGACGCCGATGACACCACCCCCCTTTTTTGTGACTTTATTGAACATTAATAAAGGCATACAGGTTATGGTTCAGTTCAAAAATTTCAATTATATAATGTAAGAGCGAGTGGATACAATATTTTCAAAACTATAAACTAAGAGTAAGTGTTAAGATATTTCAACAACTAAGATATTTTAACATATATAGACTAAGATTAAGTGTGGTAAGATATTTTAAATAAGTAACTAATAATAGGTCCACTAAGATATTTTAGGTAAAACAAGATATTTAAAATTAAAGTATTTTATGTGACAAATCATAAATGTATTCTAGTTGAACAAAGTTTTCGCCCTGTGGCGTTGAATTATTTACAATGGTATATTATCGCACGTTTCGTTTTTTCTGGACGTCGTCTCCGCGACGCCCGGGGCTGCCTGATCCTGTTGTGAATTGGGGGCTGCTAAGTCCTGCTGTGTTGCTCGCTAAGGCAACGGGATTCTGGAGCGAACCTGTGAGGCTGCAACGTCCTGCTGTGTTGCTTGCTAAGGCAACGGGAGACTGGAGCGATTTATTGAGGCTGCAACGTCCTGCTGTACTGCGGGCTAAGGCAGTGAGATACTGGAGCGCCTCGTGGGGGCTGCTAGGTCCTGCTGTGCTACGTGCTAAGGTAGCGGGATCCTGGAGCGGTGCGCCAGAGCCGGCTGAGCTCGGGCTGGCGTTCGAGTTGACGAATACTCGTGTCCGGACTGGGACAGGCATCTGGCTGGCGGATGGCTGCTGTCGGTCGTGGCCAGGCGTGGTCACGGCCTTCGCCCAGAACGGCATCGGGAACAGTATGGGCGTCGTGTCGAGCGGCTGCTCTTGTCTTGACGTAGAAGGCCCAGGGTCTGCTGGCGGCGGCGGTGCGGCTGACAGCGCCGGGGACTTCTCATTCTTGTTTGTTTGTTTCCTCTTGGCTGAGGTGGATGGGCCAGGCACGACTGGGGGCAGTCGGCGGGCTGGAATTTTTGGTTTAGCGGCGGCTGTGGTGCTATGTCCACGTAGATAGTCGCCATGTCCACGGAAGTAGGTACCAGATCCACGGATGTAGACTTGTGCGTTGGCATCTGGCTTTGGGGCAGCGGGCACTACTGATCCTGTGATAGTAGGCGTGACTGGCTTCTGGGCAACGGGCGCTACTGGTCCTGTGACAGTAGGCGTGGTTGGCTGTTGGGCAGCGGGCACTACTGATCCTGTGATAGTAGGCGTGACTGGCTTCTGGGCAACGGGCACTACTGGTCCTGTGACAGTAGGCGTGGTTGGCTGTTGGGCAGCGGGCACTACTGATCCTGTGATAGTAGGCGTGACTGGCTTCTGGGCAACGGGCGCTACTGGTCCTGTGACAGTAGGCGTGGTTGGCTGTTGGGCAGCGGGTGCTGCTGGCTCTGGGGCAGCGGGCGCTACTGGTCCTGTGACAGTAGGAGCTGCGAGCCTTGGTGGGGCTGGATGTCTTGGATCCTCGGGATCGTCATCCTCGTCGTTGCTGTCATCATCGGTATCGTCATCTTCGGTATCGTCATCTTCGGTATCGTCATCATCGGTATCGTCATCTTCGGGATCGTCATCTTCGGTATCGTCATCATCGGTATCGTCATCATCGATGTCGGTGGTCTGTTGCAGAGATTGTCTGAGTAGGTCAGTCTGGCTGGACTGAATCCTGGGAGGCGGCTCGGGGCCTGGCAGGCCGAGTGGAGGTGACCTCGGGGGAGATGGCTTCGTGCTGACATCTCGGGTATGAGTTGGCGGGAATACCTTGTCGAAGAATACAGAGGCTATTAGTGGGGCAGTGATTGGCAATACTGACCTTTTATCCTTCCGGGGAAGTCCAGCGTCCTGCTGCTCCGGGAAGGCGTCCATACTAGCCGCTTCCTTGGGTTCCTGTTCACCTGGTTGAGGCTGAGGAATGAGCGTGGTTGACTGGTCTGAGCTGAGGGAGGTAGCATCTTGCGTCACGGTGTTGACTGGTGACCGCCTGTCCAGGCGGCCCGGGCAAAGGAAAGCAAAGGCGGCGGCTCTGTTGCTTTGTTGCCGTGGTGTCAACGGGCGTGGTTGATGCGTTGCCTGCTCCTGCTTGGCTGTAGCTTCGTCAATCTCATTCTTCTTGGTCGGTGGTGGAGACACCAAGGTTGTGGCTTGTAGTTGCAGCACTGCGTCCTCTGTCTTGGTTGGTAGATCTAGGCTGTTAATTTCCAGCGGTGGGGCCGGGCGCCCTAGTTCTGCCCGACCCATTGAGAGTTTCCCGATGGCGGTGCATTGCGGGGTTCTTGCCGTGTGGTTGACTGACTTCGTCGCTGTGGTGGTGCCGTGGATGTCTGTCCTGGGCCTGGGTTATTGGTTGGACCTGCTTGTTGGCTAGGGTTGTTTAAGTTGGTGCCATGCCCTCGGAAGTTGTTACCCCCTGTCTGGACATTTTGTTGGCGGAAGTTAGGGTTTCCCTGCTGGTTGGAGTCGTGTCCACGGAAATTGGGGTTGGCTCGCTGGTTGGAGTCGTGTCCGCGGAAATTGGAGTTGCCTTGCTGGGGCTCTGACTGAGTTTGGTTGGTGGGGCAGTCTCGGTGATAGTGAAATCCCGGGCACTTGCGGCACTTTGGTAGACTATTGGTATTATTACTTGCAGGCGGGATGGTGGCTGGCCTCGGCAGCGGTCGGAGTTGCCTCTGAAATTCCCTGTAGTCACCCTCGGCGTTTTCAGCCACTCGGCTCAAGCTTTCCATCGTGGCCACTGGGACATTTCTAGTTGCGAATCTTAGTTCCGGTCGCAGGAGCTCGCGCACCTCCATAACCATCTCTTCTTCCGGCGTATACCGTTCTACTCTCAGCCAGAGTCCAATTTTGCGTTGTATAAAAACGGCGGCGGGTTCGTCGTCTTTTTGTCTCTCCCCGTGTAACCTGGAGCGTAGCTTCCCCAGGGTGGCAGTGTCGTTGAACTGCCGCAGGAGCTTTTCCTTTAAGAACTCGTATGTGATGTTGTGGGACTTCCACATCTCCAGGGTGCGTCTGGCTTGACCCTCGAGCTGTTCAATGGCTACTCTCACTTTATCCCTGCCGTGGATGTCTTCATGGAGCATCGCCTCCTCGAGCTCATCCAGGAAGTTGACTGGATCCTCCCATTCCAGGCCTGAGTAAGTGGGCAGCGCTCTCGTTCTTCTTGTGGGCATCCTGTGATGACCTTGTATTGCGTGTATTGCGGCTTGAACGCTTCCCTCCATTAGTCTTGTCATGCTCTCTGCTAGGTTTTGTGTTGGGCGCCACTGGGGGTCCATTTCCCCAGAATCTGTGTAGTCGGGTCGTCGTGGATCCTCTTCCCTCCGGAAAGATCTGGCCTCACGTTGTTGGTCGCCATGTCCACGTAAGTTAGCCTTTTCCGTGGCGTACGGCTGTGATTCGTTACGTGCAGTAATGGGTGGCCGGCAATTTTCTTGCTGCCGGGTAATGGAGGCTAGGTTTGAAGTGGTCAGAGCCAGGAGTTGCGCTAATTGTTCATAGCTGGGTAGTCCCAAGCTCGGTTGGGGTTGGTCCGTTATGGCGGCAGAGGGGACTGGGATCGTTCCAGTCGTTTGGTTTTGGAGCACTATTTGTCTTTGGGGCGTAGCACTAGGTCTTGCCGTCTGGTACGGCGGGGTGACGTGGTAGGCGCCGGCCGACGAGGTAGGCGTGACGAAGTACTGTGCGTTGGGCGGCGTGCTTGGACTTGGGCTGGTTGCTGTTGGTGGTACCATGCAGTGAGGGGTGGCCAGCTGGCGGCGAGGTGTCAGCGAGGCGTCGCTGAAGAGTTGGGGCCAGTCGGGTGTGGCAGCAATGGTGTACTGATCGCTGGGCAGCCCTGAGCCAGAGTGGGAGGCTTCCCCATGTGTGGAAGCGAATCCAGCGAAGCGGCGATCTCCCAGCGTCGAGGAATCGTCGTTGGCCCGGGATGCTGTTGGGTCCACCATACAGCGAGGGGGCATCACCATGTCATCATCACCATCTAATCCCTGTTCCATCGCCGAGTTTTCGTGCCACGATGCTGCGTGGCGCTCCATGCAGTAAGGGGGCATCGCCTGAGAATCGTTGCTACTCCATTCCATATTTGTTGCCTGGGCTTCGTGCCAGGTGGCTGCGCTGCGTGCCATGCAGCGAGGGGGCACCGTCGTGATGACGTCGTGCGTGACCCCAGTGTCGTGTCCTATGTTGGTGGCGAGTCCTGCCTCGCTATGCCTAGGCGCGGAGCCCGGCGACGCACAGTAGTGGGGCGCCGTCGTCGCGACGCCGTGCGTAGCACTTGTGCCTGTGGAAAAATCAGAGGACATGCTTACCTCGCCGAGCCGGGTTGCTGTGTTGCTTGCTGTGCAGTGTGGGGCCACCGTCGTGGAGACGTCGGGCGTGACCCCCGTACCCCTTGTCAGGGCGTCGTGTTGGCGGAGCACTTCGTGGTCAGATGCTGTGAGGGGCGTCGTGCAGTGAGGGGGGGCCGACGTGGAGACGTCGCTCTCGACCCCAGTGCCTACTGCCTTGCCACTCCGGGTATGCATTGCCACTTGACACTCAACACAATAAAACTCAATTAAAACACACTGTCTGGTTACAACACAAGAGGAAGGGATAACCTCATCAGCATTGGCGTTGGCGTCTGTGCCCAAATGACTTCTGTTTCGGCAGAAGACTATTAGATGCTGAAGGCTGGAACATTACTACTTGAAGGATCGATCACTACTTGCTCGCTGAGAAAAAGTGTTTTCTTATATAGACTTTTTTTGTGCTCAAATGACTTCTGCTTCGGCAGAAGACTATTTTTTGTGCTCAAATGACTTCTGTTTCGGCAGAAGACTAAAACATGAGCACAGCGCGCTAGACAAGTCATAACTTGTTCGCGACGCCGACGCCGATGACAATTGGAACTCATGAATGCATAAGAATGATACAGTACAGTAATTGTGTAGATTTGTATTATGTTTAAAGAATGATTTATGTTCCCACTACCTGCGACATCTCGTGTATAGAAGTGTAACTAGTTGTTTAGAGATCAAACACGGTAACCGAACAGGTCGTGATGGTCATTTTCCGGTCGATTTCGTAGCGATACAGACGTGCTGTCCGATTAACACCTCATCCAGTGTGGTATGTTAATAGATAGTTGATAATATAAATATAATTACCTTCTGTAGCATTTGTTGTACATGTATTTGCAATTTAATTGTTGAATTTATCATAATTAAACGCGATGTTTGTTGATCACAAATTACCTTCATTCGCGGCGCGTGGCTTGAAAGAGACGCGGTCATGTTAATGTATGAACGGCCCAGATAGCACAAGATATTCTAAGAATAACCTGACAATCTTCCCAAAAAATATTATTTGATTAATTATAAAAATTATCTTTAAATTATTCTCTGAATAACCATTTAATTTATTAATATTTTTAGAATCTCTTCTAATACTTAATATTAGAATAATTGAAATACATATACATAGAATATATTTTAAACATATTTTATGAATAATTTCAAAACTTATCTTTGGATTATTATTTTAAAAATATTTCTTAAAATAATATGATAAAAATATTTTAATAAGAGAAGCACATAATATGTTTTAAATATATTTTATAAATAATTTAGTAGGTTATTTTTTGACTATTTATTTTGAAAATAATGTATAGAAAGTATATGGTAAAACGTTTGGAGCCGTTTTGTACCCATTATTTATTACTTTCATGATTTATGTAACAAGTATGCCTAATATATTAAATAAAGCTTTATCATAAAATTTTCAATGTACTCCATATGTAATATGGCAGGTTTAATTTATATTCATGAGTGTTCCGTATGAATTAATTCGAATTTTTTCTTATTATATGAAATGTTACAGAAAAGTATTATTCAAATAAAATAAATAGGTAAGTACTGTCCACGGATATTAGCCCTTTCGGTGGCGTACGGCTGTGATGCGTTCCGTGCAGTGATGGGTGGCCGGCTATTTTCTTGTTGCCGGGTAATGGAGGCTAAATTTGAAGTCGTCAGAGCCAGGAGTTGTGTTAATTGTTCGTAAGAGGGTAGTCCCAAGCTCGGTTGGGGATAAGCCGTCACAGCGGCAGAGGGGACTGGGATCGTTCCAGTCGTTTGGGTTTGGAGCACTATTTGTCTTTGTGGCGTAGCACTAGGTCTTGCCGTCTGGTACGGTGGGGTGACGTGGTAGGCGCCGGCCGACGAGGTAGGCGTGACGAAGTACTCTGCGTTGGGCGGCGTGCTTGGACTTGGGCTGGTTGCTGTTGGTGGTACCATGCAGCGAGGGGTGGCCAGCTGGCGGCGAGGTGTCAGCGAGGCGTCGCTGAAGAGTTGGGGCCAGTCGGGTGTGGCAGCAATGGTGTACTGACCGCTGGGCAGCCCTGAGTCAGAGATGGAGGCTTCCCCATGTGTGGAAGCGAATCCAGCGAAGCGGCGATCTTCCAGCGCCAAGGAATCGTCGTTGGCCCGGGATGCTGTTGGGTCCACCATACAGCGAGGGGGCATCACCATATCATCATCACCACCCAATCTCTGTTCCATCGCCGAGTTTCCATGCCACGATGCTGCGTTGCGCTCCATGCAGTAGGGGGGCATCGCCTGAGAATCGTTGCTACTCCATTCCATATTTGTTGCCTGGGCTTCATGCCAGGTGGCTGCGCTGCGTGCCATGCAGCGAGGGGGCATCGTCGTGATGACGTCATGCGTGACCCCAGTGTCGTGTCCTATGTTGGTGGCGAGTCCTGCCTCGCTATGCCTGGGTGCTGAGCCCGGCGACGCACAGTAGTGGGGCGCCGTCGTCGCGACGCCATGCGTAGCACTTGTGCCTGTGGAGAAATCAGAGGACATGCTTACCTCGCCGAGCCGGGTTGCTGTGTTGCTTGTCGTGCAGTGTGTGGGGGCCACCGTCGTGGAGACGTCGGGCGTGACCCCCGTACCCCTTGTCAGGGCGTCGTGTTGGCGGAGCACTTCGTGGTCAGATGCTGTGAGGGGCGTCGTGCAGTGAGGGGGGGCCGACGTGGAGACGTCGCTCGCGACCCCGGTGCCTACTGCCTTGCCACTCCGGGTATGCATTGCCACTTGACACTCAACACAATAAAACTCAAGTAAAACACACTGTCTGGTTACAACACAAGAGGAAGGGATAACCTCATCAGCGTCGGCGTTGGCGTCGGTGCTCAAATGACTTCAATTTCGGCAGAAGACTATTAGTTGCTGAAGGCTGGAACATTACTACTTGAAGGATTGATCACTACTTGCTCGCTGAGAAAAAGTGTCCTCTTATATAGACTTTCTTGTGCTCAAATGACTTCTGCTTCGGCAGAAGACTGTTTTCTTGCGCTCAAACGACTTCTGTTTCGGCAGAAGACTAAAACATGAGTCATAATTTGTTCTCGATGCCGACGCCGATGACACCACCCCCCTTTTTTGTGACTTTATTGAACATTAATAAAGGCATACAGGTTATGTTTCAGTTCAATAATTTCAATTATATAATGTAAGAGTGAGTGGATACAATATTTTCAAAACGATAAACTAAGAGTAAGTGTTAAGATATTTCAACAACTAAGATATTTTAACATATATAGACTAAGATTAAGTGTGGTAAGATATTTAACTAAGTAACTAATAATAGGTCCACTAAGATATTTTAGATAAAACAGGATATTTAAAATTAAAGTATTTTATGTGACAAATCATAAATGTATTCTAGTTTGAACAAAGTTTTTTCGCCCTGTGGCGTTGAATTATTTACAATGGTATATTATCGCAAGTTTCGCTCTTCTGGGCGTCGTCTCCGCGACGCCCGGGGCTGCCTGATCCTGTTGCGAATTGGGGGCTGCTAAGTCCTGCTGTGCTGCGCGCTACGGCAGCGGGATTCTGGAGCGAACCTGTGAGGCTGCAACGTCCTGCTGTGTTGCTTGCTAAGGCAACGGGAGACTGGAGCGATTTATTGAGGCTGCAACGTCCTGCTGTACTGCGGGCTAAGGCAGTGAGAAACTGGAGCGCCTCGTGGGGGCTGCTAGGCCCTGCTGTGCTACGGGCTAAGGTAGCGGGATTCTGGAGCGGTGCGCCGGAGCCGGCTGAGCTCGGGCTGGCGTTCGAGTTGACGAATACTCGTGTCCGGACTGGGACAGGCATCTGGCTGGCGGATGGCTGCTGTCGGTCGTGGCCAGGCGTGGACACGGCCTTCGCCCAGAACGGCATCGGGAACAGTATGGGCGTCGTGTCGAGCGGCTGCTCTTGTCTTGACGTAGAAGGCCCAGGGTCTGCTGGCGGCGGCGGTGCGGCTGACAGCGCCGGGGACTTCTCATTCTTGTTTGTTTGTTTCCTCGTGGCTGAGGTGGATGGGCCAGGCACGACTGGGGGCAGTCGGCGGGCTGGAAATTTTGGTTTAGCGGCGGCTGTGGTGCTATGTCCACGTAGATAGTCGCCATGTCCACGGAAGTAGGTACCAGGTCCACGGATGTAGACTTGTGCGTTGGCATCTGGCTTTGGGGCAGCGGGCGCTACTGGTCCTGTGACAGTAGGCGTGGTTGGCTGTTGGGCAGCGGGCACTACTGATCCTGTGATAGTAGGCGTGACTGGCTTCTGGGCAACGGGCGCTACTGGTCCTGTGACAGTAGGCGTGGTTGGCTGTTGGGCAGCGGGTGCTGCTGGCTCTGGGGCAGCGGGCGCTACTGGTCCTGTGACAGTAGGAGCTGCGAGCCTTGGTGGGGCTGGATGTCCTGGATCCTCGGGATCGTCATCCTCGTCGTTGCTGTCGTCATCGTCAGTATCAGCTGCGATGGCTCGTACGGCTGGAGGCACTGGAGGTCGCTTGTCGGGCTTCTGGCCTGGCATGGGCCTGATGTCATCAATGTGAATGGGCACTGGGATCTCGTTCCTGAGAATTTCGTACGTGCTATCACCCAGGGCTCGAATGACAACAAAAGGTCCCTCCCATGTGGGTCCAAAGCTGGTCCGGCGCTCCTTGAAGCCTCGGCACATCACTTGTTGCTGGGGTCGATACTCGATCGGGGCTGTCCTTGGTTCTGGGAAAAGATTCCTCTGGTAGACTTGCTGTCGTTGCGCCGCTTTCTCATGTCTGCTCCTAGCTGCTCGTCGGGGTTCTGGTAGCGGGCGGCGTTGCTCTGGGTGTTGCCAGTCTCCTGGGCGAGGTAACTCGGTCCCAAGCAGCAGCTCGCTGGGTGAGTAGCCGGTGGCAGCATTTTTTCTGTTGTGCAAAGAAAAGATGATCTGCGGCAGCACGACGTCCCATCGGTTCTGTCGTTTTCCCATCAGCTTCTCTCGTAAAGCCTTCTTTATCTCTTGGTTACGCCTCTCCACGGGATTGGCTCTCTGGTGGTAGATCGGCGATGTAAAATGTCTGATTTTATTCCGCTTGCAGAAGTTGAGGATCTTCTTGGCGGTGAAAGTGGGTGCCTTGTCGGTGATGAGTTCATCGGGATATCCCCATCGGAGGCAGACTCGTTCCAAGGCCCCTAAGATGTGGTTGGCATCAGCTTGGGGTGCAGCTTCGGCCTCGATCCACTTGGAACAGAGATCTGTTATCACGATGATAACTCGGTTATGGGTTGGTGTCTCTTCGTAGGGTCCCATGACGTCTAACGAGAGTACTTGCCAGGGTTTGGTGGGTGGTCTCGGGCGGAGTGGAGCGGCAGCTTGAAGGGGTCCTCGCTTGGTTGCAGCACATACCATGCATAGTCTCACATGCGTCGTGACGTGCTTGCGGAGTTGGGGCCAGTAATAACGGTTGTTTACTGCCCGGTACGTCTCGTCGCGGCCTGGATGACCTGCATGTGGGGCGTCGTGGTAGTGGTGCAGAATGCGGGGCCTCAAGGCTTCGGGCACAACGAGGGCGGTCCTCTCTTCAGTGACATGCCATAAGCGTCCATCTTCCACCCTGAATTGTTCTTTCAGGCGCTTCTCCCAAGGGTCTAGGCCTCGTTCCTGATCCTGGATTTCCCCCCAGCGTCCGATGGAACCAGAAATAGCGTAGTCCGCGAGTTGGGCGGCCTTGGTTTCATCGAACAGAGTGGTTAGCTCCTCAGGTTCGGCTTCCATCATCAGAAGTTCCTCCGTGGTCGGGGTATCGATGATGGCCCTTGGCGTGGTTGGTTGTTGGGTTGTGGGTTCCTCATCAGGAGGCAGTAAGCGGGAGTCATCGCCGGTATCAGCTGGCATGGCTTCTTGGGGATGACGCGACAGGAAGTCGGGCAGCTGGTTCAGCCGTCCTGGACAGTGTTCTACGGTGAAGGTGTACTCTTGCAGCTGCAAGGCCCACCGGGTGAGCTTGGCCCTCTCGTCCTTGAACTGATGTAACCAGTGCAATGCTCGGCTGTCCGTGACAAGTGTGAAATGCTGGTCCTCCAGCCAGTGGCGGTACCGACGACAGGCCCATACTACGGCGAGTGTCTCCTGTTCATTTATATGGTAGCGTTTCTCAGGTCCTGTAAACTTTGCACTGGAGCAGGAAATGATCCGTTTCTCCCCCTCTGGCGTTTTTTGATACAAAGCCGCACCCATGCCATGGTTGCTTGCATCGGTTTGGAGGTAGAAAGGCAGTCCTGGCTCCGGTCTGCAAAGGGCTAGAGGCTGTGATAGCTTCTCCTTGATCAGTGCGAACGCTGTCTCCGCTTCTGTGTTCCACTGGAACCTCTCCTTTCCCGTTAGGTTTGTTAGCGGGGCTGTCAGCTCGGCAAACTCGGGTACAAACTCTCGTAACCAGTTGGCGGTGCCTAGGAATCCCTGGAGTTCCTTCTTGGTGCGAGGAGTGGGAAAGTCTCTTATTTGGATGACGTGTTTTTCCTGGGGTTGATTTTGAGTAGTAGTTATCCTGTAGCCCAAGTAGTCCAGCTCGGAGGCTCCAAATCGGCACTTCGGGAGTCCACAGTGCAATCCATGTATCCTCAGACGCTCTAATACCAGAGCCAAGTGACGAAGGTGGTCTTGATGATCTTCAGAGTATACTATTATGTCGTCTAGATATACTTTCACGAAGACGTCTATGAAGTCGGCCAGCACTTCTGTCATTAACTTCTGGAACGTTGAGGGGGCGTTGCGTAGCCCGAATGGCATTACAAGGAACTCGAATGTCGCTCCGTCTGGGGTACTGAAAGCTGTCAGGGGTACACTATTCTCGTGCATCGGGACCTGCCAGTATCCACTCTTTAAGTCCAAACTAGTGAAAACCTTCGCTGCACCTAGCTCTCGGATCGTCTCCCTTATCGGCGGCAACTGAGACACTTCTTCCAACGTCTGGGTGTTCAGCTGGCGGTAATCGACACAAAAGCGGGAAGTCCCATCCTTTTTGTTCACAATGACGATCGGTGAGCAGTAACGGCTGTTACTGCGTCGAATTACCCCGGCTGCCAGCATCTTCTTCACTTCCTCAGTGATTATTGCCTTTTTGTTCGCCGAGTACTGGTAACGTCGTATTTTAAATGGTTTGTCGTCTTTCAGACGGATTTCATGGGTAGTGAGTTGTGTAGTAGGCTGTTTGAGCGTCTCTTGGAATACATCAGAAAATTTTGTGATGACTTCCTCATACGCACGGCTGTGCGTCTCTGGTAGCTGCTCCGGGTTGGCTGTTACGGTGCGGGCCGAGTCCTCGGTCCTAACCTCCATGTCCCAGAACAGGGTGTGCCGTTCTGACACCCCTGCGTGTATGCAGTGCCGCGGAAAATCGATCACCACTTCCTGTTTCGCTAGGAAGTCCCTTCCTAGGATGATGTCCTTGGTCATATCCTCCAAAATATGCATTTCGACCGAAACTATCCAGTTTCCGATCTGCAGGGGCACTTCCACGCTGCCTTGGGTGTGCTTGATCTCCTTGGCGGCAGCCAAGAGCACGGGCATCGTCGGATGATTAGTCCTCGGAAGGTCCTCTACGTAGTTGCTATGGATGAAGGAATGAGTCGCCCCGCTGTCCAGCAGGGCCAGTAAACGGCATCCATTGGCCTCGACCCACAAGTGGGATGATGGGCCGGGACCGGTCGTTAGTCCTATTGACGCACTTAGTTCTGGAGCCGGGCACCCTGGCTTGGGCCGGCTCGCTGCTCGTTTCCCGCCTGGGGCTGGCTGTTAGCTTGCTGCCGGGGGGCTGCCTGGCTTCGTTGCTGCGGTGGTGCCGTGGATGTCTGTCCTGGGCCCGGGTTATTGGTTGGACCTGCCTGCTGGCTAGGGTTGTTTAAGTTGGTGCCATGTCCACGTAAGTAGTTACCTCCTGTCTGGACATTTTGTTGGCGGAAGTTAGGGTTTCCCTGTTGGTTGGAGTCGTGTCCTCGGAAATTGGGGTTGGCTCGCTGGTTGGAGTCATGTCCGCGGAGATTGGAGTTGCCTTGCTGGGGCTCTGACTGAGTTTGGTTGGTGGGGCAGTCTCGGTGATAGTGAAATCCCGTGCACTTGCGGCACTTTGGTAGACTATTAGTAGTATTACTCGCAGGCGGGATGGTGGCTGGCCTCGGCAGCGGTCGGAGTTGCCTCTGAAATTCCCTGTAGTCACCCTCGGCGTTTTCAGCCACTCGGCTCAAGCTTTCCATCGTGGCCACTGGGACATTTCTAGTTGCGAATCTTAGTTCCGGTCGCAGGAGCTCGCGCACCTCCATAACCATCTCTTCTTCCGGCGTATACCTATCTACCCTCAGCCAGAGTCCAATTTTACGTTGTATAAAAACGGCGGCGGGTTCGTCGTCTTTTTGTCCCTCCCCGTGTAACCTGGAGCGTAGCTTCCCCAGGGTGGCAGTGTCGTTGAACTGCCGCAGGAGCTTTTCCTTTAAAAATTCGTATGTTATGTTGTGGGACTTCCACATCTCCAGGGTGCGTCTGGCTTGACCCTCGAGCTGTTCAATGGCCACTCTCACTTTATCCCTGCCGTGGATGTCTTCATGGAGCATCGCCTCCTCGAGCTCATCCAGGAAGTTGACTGGATCCTCCCATTCCAGGCCTGAGTAAGTGGGCAGCGCTCTCGTTCTTCTTGCGGGCATCCTGTGATGACCTTGTATTGCGTGTATTGCGGCTTGGACGCTTCCCTCCATTAGTCTTGTCATGCTCTCTGCTAGGTTTTGTGTTGGGCGCCACTGGGGGTCCATTTCCCCAGGATTTGTGTGTTCGGGTTGTCGTGGATCCTCTTCCCTCCGGAAAGATCTGGCCTCACGCTGTTGGTCGCCATGTCCACGGATTATAGCCCTTTCGGTGGCGTACGGCTGTGATGCGTTCCGTGCAGTGATGGGTGGCCGGCTATTTTCTTGTTGCCGGGTAATGGAGGCTAAATTTGAAGTCGTCAGAGCCAGGAGTTGTGTTAATTGTTCGTAAGAGGGTAGTCCCAAGCTCGGTTGGGGATAAGCCGTCACAGCGGCAGAGGGGACTGGGATCGTTCCAGTCGTTTGGGTTTGGAGCACTATTTGTCTTTGTGGCGTAGCACTAGGTCTTGCCGTCTGGTACGGTGGGGTGACGTAGTAGGCGCCGGCCGACGAGGTAGGCGTGACGAAGTACTGTGCGTTGGGCGGCGTGCTTGGACTTGGGCTGGTTGCTGTTGGTGGTACCATGCAGCGAGGGGTGGCCAGCTGGCGGCGAGGTGTCAGCGAGGCGTCGCTGAAGAGTTGGGGCCAGTCGGGTGTGGCAGCAATGGTGTACTGACCGCTGGGCAGCCCTGAGTCAGAGATGGAGGCTTCCCCATGTGTGGAAGCGAATCCAGCGAAGCGGCGATCTTCCAGCGCCAAGGAATCGTCGTTGGCCCGGGATGCTGTTGGGTCCACCATACAGCGAGGGGGCATCACCATATCATCATCACCACCCAATCTCTGTTCCATCGCCGAGTTTCCATGCCACGATGCTGCGTTGCGCTCCATGCAGTAGGGGGGCATCGCCTGAGAATCGTTGCTACTCCATTCCATATTTGTTGCCTGGGCTTCATGCCAGGTGGCTGCGCTGCGTGCCATGCAGCGAGGGGGCATCGTCGTGATGACGTCATGCGTGACCCCAGTGTCGTGTCCTATGTTGGTGGCGAGTCCTGCCTCGCTATGCCTGGGTGCTGAGCCCGGCGACGCACAGTAGTGGGGCGCCGTCGTCGCGACGCCATGCGTAGCACTTGTGCCTGTGGAGAAATCAGAGGACATGCTTACCTCGCCGAGCCGGGTTGCTGTGTTGCTTGTCGTGCAGTGTGTGGGGGCCACCGTCGTGGAGACGTCGGGCGTGACCCCCGTACCCCTTGTCAGGGCGTCGTGTTGGCGGAGCACTTCGTGGTCAGATGCTGTGAGGGGCGTCGTGCAGTGAGGGGGGGCCGACGTGGAGACGTCGCTCGCGACCCCGGTGCCTACTGCCTTGCCACTCCGGGTATGCATTGCCACTTGACACTCAACACAATAAAACTCAAGTAAAACACACTGTCTGGTTACAACACAAGAGGAAGGGATAACCTCATCAGCGTCGGCGTTGGCGTCGGTGCTCAAATGACTTCAATTTCGGCAGAAGACTATTAGTTGCTGAAGGCTGGAACATTACTACTTGAAGGATTGATCACTACTTGCTCGCTGAGAAAAAGTGTCCTCTTATATAGACTTTCTTGTGCTCAAATGACTTCTGCTTCGGCAGAAGACTGTTTTCTTGCGCTCAAACGACTTCTGTTTCGGCAGAAGACTAAAACATGAGTCATAATTTGTCCTCGATGCCGACGCCGATGACAGTACCTATCACTTTTATAGCTACAATCTCAGGAATTTTTTATTTAAAAATACTGAGCCAACGGTGCGCAGGCGTGCTTTATTTCCTTTTTCTGTCTACATCTTCATTGCAGCTTACGGCATCTGCTATCACCATTTTGAATTGCCGTTTGCGACGTTTGCGTGCCTGACAATTTGCGGTTTGATCCTTTGATTTCGTTGTTCGTTATTTTGTGCAATCAAAAAAACAATTGAAGAAGGTGAAGGTAAGTGAATCGTTTAATTTTTTGTTTATAGATATAGATACCTATAGGTATTTGCAAAAAAAGCTATTTATATTCATGATCAGCGTGTGATCGTTTAACTTCGGGCGTTGTGTACACCAGGGGAAAATTTAATGAATAAGGAATTATCCTGTTTGGACGTTTGGAGTTTTGACATTTTCCTTACAAACGGTAGACAATAGACAAATCATTTTTGTCATATCAACATAAATTAACCTAACCTAACTTTATTTATATAGTTCAGCTGGTTTCAAGAGGAATATTTATTTCTGTTATTTAAGAAGAAAATAGGTATTATATAGTTAATAATACCTATACCTATTTTCTTGTATCTATAAATACAGAAATGGCTAATATATAATACTTATATGAGGTCCTTACATATTTTCATTAATTTCTTTAATAACTATTAAATAATAAATGTATTAGGTACAAAAATAATGTTATGTTATGTTTCTATATTCGTGTGGAAATCTAAGTGATGGTACTGCTGTGTAAAACTCAAGGATCGCAAAATTTTATCACTATTTCTACTGAGAAAGTGAAGATTTTTACACTGGTAAAAATCTTCTGTGAGAGTTAACCAAATGAGGCTCGGTTTAAAATGTTATAATTATCGGCACACACAGGAAATTTCTACATAGGTAAAATGTGACTTCATTTACATACTAAGACGTACAGCATGGTTTTCATATTCCTCGCATTTTTACATACCATTTACCTTCCAATTTACAAAATTTTTCTAATTTTTTCTAGCCATATTAATTTCAATCCTTATGCTAATAAGGCGGAGAAGGTTGTGGTTAATTTACATTCTGCGAAGCTTTCAACAGTGTAGCAGAAAAAACTTGTTTAATGTATACTTTCTCAATCTCAACTGAAAATAAGCAGTACGCTTCCGATAGATCGTTGGCCAAACTAGTTACTAGGCCAGTGTCACTTTTATTTTCTATATTTACTTTACATAATAAGTTATTCTTCAATTATGCATTATTAAAGAAAACACAAAAACAAATACAAAGAATGGCCCACTAATCAGTTTGAAAGTTATTTGTCCCGGCGGAAACTTAAATTCAGATGCGTATATAAATTCTGTTCTGTTTTTAAAAATTTGCTCGTGGTTTATAAACTACCGTTAGCACGTGTTTATAAATGAAAGTTGTACTTAAGTAATAAAACATTTTGTCTTTTGTTAACAGGTGAACAGTCTCGAGAGATTGGGTGGTGAAACGTATAAAGAGTGCGGTAGAAGATTTTGGACAAAACTTATCTCAGAAGATGTTGCAATACTATATACTTTACATGGGCATAGAGATAGGAAATAAGCCTTTGGAGGTTCTATTATATGCAGTGTGATAATTGGTAAGACTACGATTTTATATGCACATTTTTTTCTACGTTTTATTTTGTGTGTGTGGGTGAGGCATTATATAAAATTCATGGATATATGTTCAATTTCAGATGCAGTTATAAGTAATAAAAATAATATTGAGGTCACTCCAAAACAAATTGAAATTCAGATCGGTTTATGGTTAACTTGAGCCAAAGAAAGAAAAACCAGAACTGCTAATAAGCAGTAGTCTTTACATCCTTCAAAGAAGCTGGCAGAGAACTACATGGACTGAAGTATGTATTTATTATATTGTGTCTCTCCTAACGAATGAATTTACTATTTACTTACTTTGTTCCGTCATTGAAATTTTACAAAATGTTACGAGAGTAAACATTGTAACAAATAAATCTTTAACCCAATTATTAAGAGTGTCTTATTTTGCTTTTGTGTAATGTATATATTACTATTGTATCTAAAATATTTATAAACTTAATATTGTGATTCTGGGTTTTAGTATTCTTACTGTGATTTCATGAATGTGGCCAGTGACACACCATTTGTATGACATTAATTGATAGCTCAAAAAAGGATGTTCACAAACATTTTCCGGTTAGTTACCCGAAAAAGTTACATAGTTTTATAACCTTTTCACTGTGAACAACTCATATTTCAATAATTTCTTAACTACAGAACTGTTTTCGAGTTATCAATGAATGTCGCACAAATGGAACATTCTGTATAACAAATTATTCCAAAATAATATTCTGGAAGTTATTCTTAAGATATTCTCACGAGAATAAGTTTAATTCAGTACTTCTAAGAATATTTCACTGTGAATAATCCAGAAATAAATACATGTGCATATTCTATGATTAATTTTAGAACAATCTGATATATGTTAAGAATAATTTGAAAATTAATCTTAGGATATTCTCAAGAGAAAAAACGGGTCCCATTCGGTTATTCTAAGAATATTCTTAAAAAAACATGGTTCCTTATAGGTTAACTATAGAATAACTGAATATTCTACAAAAATATTCTGAGAATAATTTAGGGATATGTTTGTGCTATCTGGGGGGGTATTTCGAGACATGTGTTTAACTCAGTATTAAGATATATTTAGAAGTAAATTTTATTAATGAGTAATTGAGGTTTAATAAGGGTTTAAAGACAGTTCGAATTTATTAAATTACGTTTTCGTAACCTTGTCGAATAATTAAAATTCAAAAGAATTTAACTCGATATTAGTAGGGGCGAGAAGGGCATGTTAATGTAATTTATTTAGAGATATACCAGTAATGCATTAACGTGGGGATTTTATCAAACGCACTAAGAGTGCCCACTAATAAACAAGTAATTTCAAGCGTAGTAACAGATGATAACTCTTGTAGGAATGAGGTGTTTAAGCTGACCCTTCAGTTTCGATGTTAAGTTGACCCTTCAAATTTGAAGTTAATCCTTAAATTGGGAATTTTACCATACAATTGGCTTAACGGTGTGCCAGGGAAAATTGGGTAGCTGCTATAATCCAGGAGAACCAGACTATTTGCCAAGGAGTTTTGTAATCCAAGGTTGGAGTGGCCTGGTATGAAATAGTCCTCGCTGGATGAGAGCACCAAGTTGTTTGGTTTGGTAACAGTTCCGGCGTCTAAATTCTTGGGATCTCTACGGAGTCAATAATCGAGTGGTGGCAACACGAGGATTCAGTAAGACGAGGACCAGGGTTGGTTACTGCAGAACCCAGCCGGTGGTAATTGTATCAACTGAATTTGCTTTTCAACATTTCTTTTCAACGTTCAACTTTCAACGACATTATTCAACCTTCGTCAAACTTTTATACATTTCTAAATTGTTTTATGTTATATATTGCCTTCAGCTAATTATTAATTTTCTTTAATTTAATTACTTAATCACCGCTTAGCAATAATTTGTCATATTTTGTAAATTTTTTGGTCTTCAACCTAGTCAAACTTATTAATTAAATATATAACTTTCTGTAAGGAAGTAGCTACATCCAACCATAAGGTGTAACAATTCAATTAATTAAAATTAAACCATTTCAAGTTTTATAATAGAGTCAATAAACCAGATATTTTTAACTGAGTGTTGATAATTTCATGAGTATCTATAACATTAATTATCTCTGAGTAGTCACAGTCGTACGGTTAGACAAGTACGTTATAGATGATTTTTTTAATATGACTACTGGCGCCTAACAAAAAAAATAAAAGTTTTTCTTGAATAATTTCCGAACCACGACCCAGTTTCCACTATCTAAACGAGAACCGGGCAACCTCAACTTCCTAACCTGCTGGGGGCAGAAGTTGGTGGTACACAAGATATAAACAAATCTTAAAAAATCCACATATAACAAAATACAAAGCAAACTGTACACAATAATAATCCTTATACGGCAAATAATTAACTAAACTAAACACGATCTGGCCAGAGCGGTAAAACAAAGAATTCTTACTTTAACACAAACAAGCTCAAAAAACACAAAACACTTTAGACTACATAAAATTATTTACAAGAAAGGCCCAACAATTAATATTTCGACACATAAACTGGTTCGGCCGTTGAACACTGTTTTTATGCAAAAAACACACGGGAGATGTCAAAATATGGGACGAGATAGTTACGTAAACATAACGTCCACATGAAATTATTCACGCACTATTATAGTCTTCTCATGGGGTAAGAGAAGTCTTTACCGGATGGTAACACAGGATACAACTAAAAAGATTACTTGCCAAACGTGATATGAGGTGTTGAAAGCCGTCAACAATTCTGCATTTTCGCAATCGGCTTCACACAGGAAAATTAGCATCACGAGAGACATACATAATATAAAAGTACTCACAGCTTATTCGATGAAAACACTGCATTACCACAATTATGGGCAATGGAGCAAAATAACCAGAACTTATAAACTACAATAACTACTTTACTGATTCTATTCGCAGTTATTAATCACTATATACATTTATGTACAATAAATGGCGGTTTTTAATTCTTACGGCCATAACGGCCACCAGCCACTACGCCATCTTTCTGGCGTCTCTCTGCCCGACTTGGCGTTACAAATATGCCTGCGCACTACAACTACTCTCTAGCAAGCATGACTAGATACAATTTAAGCGCGTATAATTTGAATTCAAATACTAAATAGAATAGTCACGCGCTTTATCTAATCTACCCCAGCAAACACAGTATGTCTGGCAAAACGATGGGCCATTACAGTTATCATTGGTATTGTGATGGCAATTTTTGCCAGTATTTAGAAACTGAGTATAAAATATTGTCTAACCATTATAATGTCCGTGTTGTAATGGTCTTGTGCTTATAAAGTACCCTTTCTGTTATTAGTCAGTTGAAATTATTTTAACGTTGCTGGTACATTAAATAACTAAAAGCACTTTCTTGCCTGTGAGAAATTAACATTTCTTAAGTGATGTAAAAAATCGTTTATTGTATCGTAATTTTGCCAGCAATTATTCATCATTGGCCTGACGAATAATAACCAATATGCAGTAAATGCATTAATGGATTAATACTTTATTTTTAATGGTGTAAGCACAATATTTGTTAATACAAACAAGACGTGCATAAAGTGGTATACTTGCATTATTACGTATTGTGTCATTGCATACTTTTAAATCTCCCGCGTTTCTGAAATTTCGTTAAGCGCTGCTGTCATGATCATGTGGTGGTAGACGCGACGCAGACAATTTGACATTTGTTTAGGTTAAATGACTAGTTGTGCTGCCCAGTTATATATTTTATTTATTATTATCAATTACACTTTTCTTATTCGAAATAGAGTTTGTGCTGTTGTCTTGTGGAACCGTGTGTGCAGTATGTAAAAAGTTTATTGTGAGCAAGTGTTTCACATGACCAATGACAAGTAAGTGCATCATTAATTTTTATCATACAAAATTCGTCATAATGCTTAAGAAAGAGTTGATATAGCGAATACAGATTTCTAAAAAAGAGAGAAAATATTAGTAAAAACCTAAGAGAAGTACCTCGGAGCTTTGAGATAAATGTTGAGGTTAATGTGTATATTTTATACTTTAAAATTGCCTTGTATGCGGAAGATACGAGGTCACAGAATACTTTATAGAAAGAAAAAATATGTAAGACTGATTTTATTATGTATGCAAAAAAATGTAGTATGTATGACTGGCATATTAAATTCTTTTTATGAAGCATTTTGTGACGAAGCAGTCTCTTTTTGTAAAATTTAATTTTTTTAATTTATCTCCTATTAATCGAGAGGTGTGAAATAAAAGACTTCTGATTGAGCAAAGCTAAATTTTTGGACAAAATTATTAATAATATAACTTAAATAATTGTATGAAAGAAAACAAGTCTATTGTGATTTGCACCTTAACTAACGCCTGTAAATCTGTTTTAGATTCTGTAAGGTTAAATCCCGTATGCAAAGATACCACCGAAAAAAATATTGAAGACATTATGAAAACTTGGTTACGAGGTTCAATTGATCGTGGTGGAGGGCGATCAAAGAGGACCACTAACAGAAGAGATGAAAATTAATTATTATTTATTTGATAATAAGTCTACTGACTTGTATTGTAAGAAAGTAAAGAAAAATATATTTTTTTCAGTATCAATACATGCACTTCTTAGATCTTCTATCTGGCATTTCCTACTTTTCTTCAAGTTTCTTTGCATAAACTTTTTTTAAAAACGTTTCAATTTGTGGACTACATGTTTCACTTGTATAGGTATAATAAGAGTTAAAATAAATAATATCATAAAATAATGAAAATTAGAAAATTGTGTTAATGTTTTGCCAAAAATATCTTTTTTCAAAACTGTCTCTAATTGATTACTCTTGCATCAAAAGAGAAGAATAATACAGTTTTACAAATGGAAACCGACATTTCTTTGAAATCATTTTTAAATTTGTACAAAAATAATAAACACGATTAACTTCTAGAAGATCCACTCCTTATTTTTGCCTGATTGATGACGAAGCCATGAGAATGTTATAGGCAAATACATTACAAGTAGTCTGATTATAGAATGACTTGACAGTCAAGTTCTGTAGTAGTGGTAAGAGATATTGTAGAGCAGTCAGCGGGGTAAGGTGGGCTGTCCAAAATCTTGCCGATAAAAGCAATCACTGCCTTCCTCGCGGCTTCATTCTACTATATGTCATTTCATCACCTTTATGATTGTATTTATTTTTACAGAATTTAAGATTTTTGGAAATACAAAAAAAATTAAGCCTTTTTTATATTTCTGTTTACTTTAACAAAATATGAGTGTACGGACGTAAATGACAATGTAAACAATGAGTAATGTCTTTAGTTTTGGTTTGAATTGTAGGTGATACAGGAAATGTTCCAAAGTATTAATAAAGAAATAATATCGTTACAATGGCTCCTCGGATGCAAGAAATAAAGAGGCATATGCACTAGTGGCTACTTGAATTTGGGAGAATCACCGCACTTGCATGTAGTATCCTAAAATATGAGGATTGCAGATGTAACCGAAGCTGAAATTGACTGGAGAAGAATAGCATTCAAATTTCAATTTATGGTAATCAATGAAAAACCTTACATGATCGATTTTAAAAAAAATTATAAGTGGTTTCTCGTTAATTATCATGTAACATGCTATATCATTTTCCAATAAATGTCAGCCTTAATTAATATTTAAGCAATTCTCATATTTGGGAACAGCGTGTGCAGGGTCCGGAAAGCTCTCCAATTCTAGCAGTTATCATTGCATATATTGTAATGGCAAAGCAATAAGGCTTTTCATTCATGTGATGCAAGAGACGTATTAAAAAAGCACTGTACAGCCATCATTAGAAAAGTGTTCTGTGGCCGAGCGACGGCCGGTGTTGCACTTTATTCATTAATTTAGCGTTCCTTGCCAGTACTCTACCAATGATGAAGTAAAGGCATGTAGGCAGTTTATTAGCAATGGGCCAATAATTGGTGTTTGCTGGGACGGTACTGAGTGTTCTTACGAAACGTGACCGTTACAAATTGTTATCTTAATGTACCATTTCGAATATTTTCAACAGCTGAATTACGATTATTCAATATACCTTTATTACGGAACGGGAATAAAGTAAAGAAAATTAAATATCGGGAACCTTCACCATGCATTGGGGTCAAAATTTAGCCGCGTTTGCGCTTGTTTACCACCCTAACAGGATGTGATTCCACGTCGTCGGTAAGAGGAAGATAAACAAAGACAGCATTCCTTGCAATCCAAAGGGGAAGAGAATTACTAATATCCTCAATGTGTGAGATTTTGAATAAGACATTTGTAACTACTGAAATAAACTCTCACTTGATCCGTGAACTAGGAACCTTTTTTGTTAAAATTTACGGTGGAGAATCACAAGGTTTGAATCAGCTTGGAAAGGAGATATTTTGTCACTGGAACAATAACCCAGAGACCCTACCTCTCACGCAGGATGCCCTACTGCTACACTGCAAAAAAGCTCTCTGTATCAAGCGAGCATATAGGTTTCTGCCAAAGAGCCACTGATTTATGCTCCAGATCCCTCTGATTCTGGCTGGGTGAAATCTCCTGAGGGCAAACTTATCCCAAAGTGGAGATCAATCCCACAAGTAAGTAATACTTGCGAGGACTTGATCAAATGCAACTGTAAGAAGGGTTGTTTTAAAGCATGCAGTTGTAAAAAAAAATAAACTTCCCTGTACTTTATTATGCAAATGTGTGTTCGAAATCTTGATTTCGTTATTATATTGTAAATTCTTTGGTATATTTTTGATTATTCTGTATTTTATGTCCATCTTATCTAACTTATAAATTAATATAAGACGAGCAGGTAGGTATTTATTTACTGGACTAACAATGTTTTATCTGCTAAAAACAGAAATTTCTTTAAAAAGTAAAAAATATCTAGGTATGTTTATACTTGTTTTTAGTATCGTAAAGTTCTATATTTTGTTGATTTATTTTTCTATACTTTGTATTTTTTTGCTATCTCACATATTCAAGACTGTACAGAGTATTTATGTATTGTTTGTTATGGATTGTTAAAGTAGGAAATTATCGAGTGAATGTATTTTTGCAATAGTTTTGGGGTTATTTTGGGACTTATTTTTTGTTAAAAATAAACATGTTATACACCAATCGATGGGAAATTTTATTCTCTTTAAATTAGGTCTCTTGACCGAAAAAGTTTCTGAGAAAATTAGCAAAAGCTAAAAAATGTACCTTTTGGGTAGTTTTTCAAAAGGGATCCCCGGGCCTTCATCCTATCTTTATTTCTAGTCCCCCAATAAAGACTTTTTGAGTAAAAGCCAAACTTTAACACACACGGTAACTCACACTATAGGATTCATACCTACTACACAGGGAAAGTAGACCCCAGGAAAATCATAAGCTTTGTAAACAGCCTGGAAGTCTTGGGCAACTACTAATTATAGAATAATTCACAAAAGATCTTTTAGGTTGATGAGAAAGGGCTGAAAAAGCCGAGCAACCCCCTAAACAATCTACAATCTACCACTGAGCTATGTGATGCAGGCCTCCGTTACGTGGGTGTTAGAGCCTAGACTTAAGGGCCCACTATCGCTAGAATTAGGTATTTAATAATTAAAAAATTTCATTCCCACTGGGCATTGAAAGTTGCAAAAGTTTCCTGCAATGTTGCATTTAGTTAATTTTAGTATTTTTTAATTGTTCAGTTGCTGGAAAGCTTCAGCAAATTTAAAAGAAATGTTAAAATTTTAAGTTTATGTCAAAATACATTACAAGTTCAAATGTAAAATACAAATGGAACTTTGTCTCAATGTTAATTTTGCAAATATATTGTAAATTAGGTCTGTAAATCACTATATATTTGATTTTAATTAACAAGAGTAACCTTGCAAGCACAACTTTATGGAACATTCAGTTAAACTAAAGATTACAAGTAACATGAAAATTGACTGTGCAAAATCCAGTCCTTATTGTTTTTCAATTTGTTTCCATTTTTACAATTTAGTAGTTCCAAACGCACGCCATTTTCTAACTGTCGAATGTCAGTTCACTTCAGTTTTGGGAGTTTTGAAGGCTTGTCTCGGCATTTTTGTGAAAGTATGAAAGCGTCGTTGAGTTGGGTTGGAATTAAAAAAAAAACAAAAGCGGTACCTACGTTCATTTTATAATTTTTTTTAATGGAGTTTTCAATATGGAGAAGAAAAAAGTGAGTGATAGAACGGTAAGTTTGAGGTTAATAAAATTACGTCTCAATGAAATCGTCATTCTCTAATAGTTTAATGCTACTAAATATGCGCATCAATGAATGTCATTAAATGTAAGTTAAAGGCCTGCTTTTAAGCTATACTTAATTCGTTGTCTTAATTAAACAAGTGCTTACTAATTTTCAAAACTGAGTGCTTGATCTAGAGACTTACTTCTCATCGTAATTTTCTACGTTTGGCCACTAGAATTTTTTTTCTGCAAGTGATTAATTTCAGAATGCTCTGAGATTGGATGTATGTGGCACATCCCAAAATATGCAAACCTATATGTCATACAAGGGGGTAAAGGATTGTATACCTATTACAAGTAATATTTAAGGTGTCCAATTACTTTT
Source organism: Stenurella melanura (assembly GCA_963583905.1). NCBI lineage: Eukaryota > Metazoa > Arthropoda > Insecta > Coleoptera > Cerambycidae > Stenurella > Stenurella melanura. Next base: position 95,522,734 of record OY757315.1, read on the forward strand.
AAAAAAGTCATATATTGTTTCGTACTGTAATGTCTGTAATAGTACTTTGATTATAAAGTTTTAAAATATTCACTGCAGTAGTTGGTAGCATAATAACCAGGTAGTTAATGTTATATTTTGCAGCTGCAGTAGGTACGGATATCATTCCCGAATTTAAGTGACGACCAGTTTGAAAGGTTTTCCATGGCGTGGCTCCAACATGCGAAAACAAGATATCTACGAAGTAGTCATCAATAGATAAAGATAGACTCCACAGATGTTTTCTTGGCTTCTGTTATTGGTAACATTTTTTTTCTATAAAATTCGTGTTAAATAATACAAAAACTACAAACTAATTTGTAATAAAATTAGAAATGTAAGTTATTCATCACGTGACAATAAATAAATATATGTATAACATTTTGCATTTTATTTTGTATTTACTAAACAATTTTAGTTTATACTAAGACTAATTTTGATATCTACAGAAGCACAAAGTAAATTTTTCCTTTAGATTCGGCATATGATTTGTTACCTCGGCCAGTTTAAGTGCTTGGGAATATTATGAACCAATGTATTCTGTAAAAAAAAACAATCTCGTAGATCAAAAGTGGGAGTGCATGCCATACTATTTGAAAAAGAAAATTGTACTTTGTCAGTTACTTATGCAGACAAATCTATGGACTAAGAAAAGAAAAACATTTAACTTGTCCATATTTTGTTTATTTGATATAAACTTATTCAGGGTTGGATAGCCAAAAACTAACATTTGTCTTGAAAATGTAACTATATCAACGTCTCCTATGCTTATGCAGAAAATTGTGGAAATTGGGCCTAAAAAGGAGATAAAAACAACTACCACGCGTAAAGCATTTTGTTTATTTTGCATAATCTTCAGGGCTTAATAGCGAAAAAGTGGATGTTATTTTTTCACAACGTAGTCTTGTATTACAAAAAAACTGGTTAAAAATATAAATTGTATAAATAAAATTTGTTCCATGACATTCACTTTTTGCTTATTAAGCCCTGAAAAAGATTATGCAAAATAAACAAAAATATAGGCAGGGTATAGTTGTTTTTCTCCACTTTCTAGGTCCAGTTTCCACAATTCTCTGCATAAGCATAGAAAACGTTGATATAAAGTTACATTTTCAAGACAAATGTTAGTTTCATTAGAACATTTCAGTAAAAAAATAATTGAAATGTACATGGAAATTATTGATGTAATCATATTGATATTTTAATTTTCTGCTTTGTGAAGTTTCTACAACTTTACAATCAAGTCATAAACCTTGCTGGTACTTTGCAATATGTAACATTGCACTGCAATATTGCTGCATGGCCGTTAGGGCTGTTGCATCAAAGTTGCGGGAACCTAAATATTCATTGCTCGTATGTTACAACTTCCAAGATAAGATTTCTAGAACATTGCTGAAATATTACTTTGCCCAGTGGGTTGACATTTTCAAAACACAAGAAAAAACCATAATTGCATATTTACTGTAGTAGAATGGTATAATTTTGGGAAATATAGCGTCGTTTTGACGTTTGGCATAGAAATTCAAGCTCTTAGGTTTCTTGTAGAAACACAGGAACCACTAAATTTTTCATAATAAATGGATTGCCAAATTAGAAGTACAAAAAATGCTTAGCTGAATTACATGCAGTTGTAAATTAAAAGTATGAAAGTTAATCATGACACGAAACTTAAAAGACCTTATTAATGGGTCCTGACTACCCTATCTTTCAGTAATCGTATTTATTTTATTTTTATTTTAATGTTTATATAATTCTAAGACAGATTTTATTACTTGCTAATGATATTATTTTGTATTTACAGACCTATCTGAAACTACACTTTCTTTAATTATAGTTCTCCCAATTTTTTTTTAATGGTGGTATTAAATGTACGTATTTTTTAACCTAATACAAAAAAGTAACAGAGATAACTTGATACATATTTCGTTTATAAACCATAAACGTATTTATCTTCAATCTAATTTTAAAAAAATACATCAGTCCAGGCATCGTATTGAAAACACATTTAACATTTAAAAGAAATATTTACTGATATTTATTAGAATGTTTCTAGTACCATCATGAGTAACAAACTGATTCATGCAGATACATTTAAAACTAGACTAACCTTTAACACAACAATATTACTTTTATTAATATTTGAAATTGTCAACTTCAAAGCTCTGACACTGACATCAGCTATAATAGTGGAGCACTCTGGGTGGGCAGGTGTACCATGTCCGATATAGATGAAATAATAAGAATAATAATATCCTTAACGATTCACTATCAGAGGGCTTGAAAACATTTTCTTTGACAGAAAATGAATGGAGAAAAGTGATGTGTGATATAACATTGAAATCAGAATGACATCTACTTTTCAATCGTGTAATAAAAATATGTTGAAAAGACGGTCCATATAGAGACGTCTAATGCCAAAGTGGCATCCGACTTGCAACGAAACCTTTTCAGCTCATGTACGGTACCAGTATTACCCTCATACCAAATTTCGTCTAAATCGGTTTGCTAGTTACCTTTCCTCAAACTCTGAAAGAAAATAGTAATTATGCCAAAAATTATAATTTTCTGATTACTTTTTCATACACAAAAAAATTATTGAAGTTGACACCCTTAAGAACGTCAGTATATTCAGATAATCGAGTTGCGATGTCACCTAGCCCCAACCACCCAGAGGACACATATAGGACAATGTCATCTAGGCATGATGCGACTATTTTATCTATTGCTTAACGCAGCTTTGCAGAATAGTAGAGTGAAGTCGTTTATTTTGTTGTAATAAATATTAAGACGCATTGTGATTTCTGAAATAGTTTACCTCAAGGAGGTAAAGCGCAGATGTTGTGACAATGTGCTCTAAGGCACATAAATATAAAATCAAGTCCACTAAGAATCCAGTAAATGTAAAACAAAAAACCGTCTATTATACGAAATCACATTCAAGTAGAAACAAAAATCGTTGGTAAAACATGAACGGCACCCCCTGAAAATTATACTATCTAGTTATATTTATGCATTTAACAGTTCATTGGCAATTTTTTTTCTAAAGCGATTTTCTCGAAAACTGCGTCGGAAAAAATTTCAAATAAAAGGAATCGCCTTAATCCTTATGTTCTCTTGATACAGTTGCTATCTACTTTGACTGGTAAAAAGTTTCCCACTTGTTATATAATCTGCGAATGTTAGAAATCTCTTAATTACTTTGGGCAAAAAGAGAAGGGAAAGTATTTTCTATTCAATGAATTTTGGTTCGCAAGTGTCTAGGATTTATATTGAATAGTAGTCTTAGTCCTTTTTTGACTAATAAAAATTCTGCCAAAATTAATAGCCTTGCCTCAAACCAAAATGTTAAGAGATGAGAAATTTGAAAAAGTATTTGTAGTTTCATTTAATATAAGCATATCCTGCTGATCAAATTAATTTATTGTTTTTTGCTTTTTCCTTTTCTTTAATTTACATGAATTGATTGATGCTTGAGCACCATAAAAGAATTTTGATGCTTCTGCCAATGTGCTTTAAGGGTACATTTACATCTAGTCTGAAAAGAATACAAGCCACATTTGTATGCTGCTACTCGTGAAGGATTCTTATGCCTCAGTAAATACGTTCTAAGGTTGAGTTTATGTTTTGACTGATAAGCGCAAGTCATGTACGTTGCTACTTCTGAGATCTCTTGATGCCTCGGCAAATGTGTTTTGAGATGGTATTTATATTGACAAGAACAAGAGTCATTTTTACGCTGCTACTTTTGGAGGTTCTTTATGCTTCCGTAAATGTATCTTGATGGTAGATTTATATTAAGTGTAATAAGACAAGAATCACATTTGTATGTGGCTACTTCTGAGGCAACTCTATGCTTCAGCAAATGCATTTTGAGATTGCCGTTTCGATGTCTGATACGAACAAGAATCACTTTTGTACGTTGCTATTTCTGATGGATCTCTATGCTTCAGCATATGCTTTTTAAGACTACCTACATGATTTGTCTGATGAGAACAAGAATTACATTGGTACCTTGTTACTTCTGAGGGATCTTTATGCTTCAGCGGCAGCTTTTTAAGGCTGCCTTTACGAGTTGTCTGATACGAAAGAGAATCACATTTGTATATTGTTACTTCTGAGGGATCTCTATGCTTCAGCATATGCATTTTAAGACTGCCTTTACGATTTGTCTAAAACGAACAAGACACATTTTCACGTTGTTACTTTTGAGGGATCTTTATGCTTCAGCATATGCTTTTTAAGACTGCTTTTATCATTTGTCTGACGCGAACAAGAATCACACTTGTACATTGTTACTTCTGAGGGATCTCTATGCTTCAGCATATGCCTTTTAAGACTGTCTTTATGATTTGTCTGAAACGAACAAGAAACACATCTGTACGTTGTTACTTCTGAGGGATTTTTATGCTTCAGCAAATGTAACTTAAGATCGCCTTTTCGATTTGTCTGCAATGACCAAGGATCACTTTTGTACATTGTTACCTCTGAGGGATCTTTATGCTTCAGCATGTGCTTTTTAAGACTCCCTTTATGATTTGTCTGATGCGAACAAGTAGTACATTTGTACATAGTTACTTCTGAGGGATCCCTATGCTTCAGAAAATGTAACTTAAGATTGCCCTTTTGATTTGTCTGATATGAACAAGAATCACATTTGTACATAGTAACTTCTGAGGGATCTTTATGCTTCAGCAAATGTACTTTAAGATTGCCCTTTTGAATTGTCTGATATGAACAAGAATTACATTTGTACATTGTTACTTCTGATGGATCCTTATGCTTCAGCATATGCTTTTTAAGACTGTTTTTATCATTTGTCTGATGCGAACAAGAAACACATCTGTACATTGTTACTTCTGAGGGATCTCTATGCTTCAGCATATGCTTTTTAAGACTGCCTTTATGATTTGTCTGAAACGAACAAGAAACACATCTGTACGTTGTTACTTCTGAGGGATTTTTATGCTTCAGCAAATGTAACTTAAGATCGCCTTTTCGATTTGTCTGCAATGACCAAGGATCACTTTTGTACATTGTTACCTCTGAGGGATCTTTATGCTTCAGCATGTGCTTTTTAAGACTCCCTTTATGATTTGTCTGATGCGAACAAGCATCACATTTGTACATAGTTACTTCCGAGGGATCCCTATGTTTCAGAAAATGTATCTTAAGATTGCCTTTTTGATTTGTCTGATATGAACAAGAACCACATTTGTACATTGTTACTTCTGAGGGATCTTTGTGCTTCAGCAAATGTACCTTAAGATTTCCTTTTCGATTTGTCTGATATGAACAAGAATTACATTTGTACATTGTTACTTCTGATGGATCTTTATGCTTCAGCATATGCTTTTTAAGACTGCCTTTATGATTTGTCTGATGCGAACAAGAATCACATTTGTACATTGTTACTTCTGAGGGATCTTTATGCTTCAGCATGTGATATTTAAGACTGAATTTATGATTTGTCTGATACGAACAAGAATCACATTTGTACATTGTTACTTCCGAGGGATCTTTATGCTTCAACCTATGTATCTTAAGATTTCCTTTTTGATTTGTCTGGTGCAAACTAGAATCACATTTGTACAGTATTACTTCTGAGGGATCTTTATGCTTCAGCATATGCTTTTTAAGACTGCCTTTTCGATTTGTCTGATACGAACAAGAATTACATTTGTACATTGTTACTTCTGATGGATCTTTATGCTTCAGCATATGCGCTGTAAGACCGCTTTTACGAATTGTCTGATACTAACAACAATCACATTTGTACATTGTTACTTCTGAGGGATCTTCATGCATCACCAAATGTATCTTAAGACTGCTTTTTTGATTTGTCCGATATGAACAAGAATCACATTTGTACATTGTTACTTCTGAGGGATCTTTATGCTTCAGCATATGCTTTTTAAGACTGCTTTTACGGATTGTCTGATGCGAACAAGAATCACATTTGTACATTGTTAGTTGTGAAGGATCTTTATGCGTCAGCATGTGCTTTTTAAGACTCCCTTTAAGATTTGTCTGATGCGAACAAGAATCACATTTGTACATTCTTACTTCTGATGTATCCTTATGCCTCAGCAAATGAGGACCAAAATGCTGTTTATGTTTTGTCCGACATGAACAGCATACACACAGATCTATTTCTGAGACATTTTGAAAAGTCAGATTCTGTTTAATGTTTGGTTTAAACAGATCCCCTTCAAGGTTCGGTGTTACGTCTTTCTGTCTCATATGTAATTTAGTACTGTCTTCTGCTTCAAATCTGAAAATTACAAAACAAGATTAAAGGTGAATATTTAGTGAACACAATATTCATTCCAGATAATAGCTAAGTCTATTAAACGGTGGGAATAAAGTATGTCCAAAGTTGGTGTAGACGCCATTGTGCTGGTGATAGACAAACTGTGGACATCAACGTGAATTTTTGCAGAATATAGAAAATAGAACCACGGGAGAAACATTTCATAGGTAATAAAACACAAGCAATTCTCACGCTGCAGAATTATATTAGCTGTAGATTTTTTATGTGCATAATAGGGTCATATCGACCTATTCTAACATGACTTTCCTGAATAATGACATTTAAAAAGATGATATTCCAAAAATTAGCAAATTCTGTCAATTCGATCATGCAAAAAAAATTGTTAAAGTCGCGAGGCGCATCGAAATTCGTTCGAGCCGTAATTACGTCATTAGGATTAAAGCTGTGAGGTGACTCACGTACAATACACAATGCGCGCAAGGTTAATGTTGCCAACGCCGGATAAAGACATTGTTTGGGAGCTACCTTTTGTTTTGTGATTAAAAATGTCATCATAACATGCGAAAAATAAATATAAATATTGTGTTGTCTGAATGCAAAAGCACGACGGTATTAACGCCAGACAAATATCTTATTTGTTTGCCCTATGATTGTGTACATAATAAACTATTACTTATTTAGATAACATTTATATTAATGCTTGTAGAATAATTAATATTCAAAAATTTTAAGTAATAATAAAATTTTAGATACTGTTTAAACATGGAAAAAAATAACGTTGCACTGTTATATGCTATAGGTTAAATAAATCAGTGTGCTAATAAAAGGCAGGCAGTTTTATATCATAACTTGGTGTAGGCAGTATCACTCCCGAATTGCATATAATTATGTGAGAGCAACTTTAACCGTAACTTTCTTAGTTATTCCAATGCCATTGGTAGCAACAACAAAAATAGCAGTATTTTTGCAAGATGCATTTGTAATTGAATTTGATATAAAGGCTTTTCTCTGATTTTCCCATAATTCCATATATTCTTCAATTCTTCAATTTTAAACCTCGTTCCATAGCTTTTGTCTTTTTATGGTAATGAGCTATACTTCATGGGCTTTAGATGCAGTTACTCTATCCAATAACTAGATTTACTTTGATTTCCTGGTACGATATTTGTTTTGTAAAAATTTATAAATTAGCGCGGTACCTTATCTAGAGATGAAATCATAAACTGATGTTTTAGATAGCGAAGAGTCGCACTTTTTTTTAAAGGATCGTCGATGTGATATCGTGTAACTTGGCTCTCTATATTACTGTTTTTCGCCTCATTGATACATTTGTCAAAAACTAAAGCGTTAAATTATTAGATAAAGTATCGCTTACACATTTTCATGAATTTAATATTATCGGTTATCCATGGTCCCTATCAATATTAATATTTGGTGTTTTATTAAAATCATATCAATTTCTTTTTCAGTTTTTCCTCGACTGGTTACTATTACGACTTTCTTTGGTCATTGCTCATAAAAACTAACCAGAACCACAAACACATCTGTATACACAGTTTGAATAGAAATTTATATGTCTTTACTATATTGTTGAGTTATACGGATTATTAGAATAGTATCAGATTCTACGTGATTGTTGTCTTCTGTGTCAGTGCGATTTTTGAAATTATTTTGTTATTATATGAAGTTACATGTTTAAATAATTCACAAACCTGAACTTTCTTGACGAGGTATTCAGTGAGCTCCTTTTTAATAGTGAACAAGTAATTAAATCAACTAATAAAATAAAAAGCGCTTGGAATATCAAAAAAGGCAAACAAGAATTAAACACATAAATGAAATGAATTTAAATGGTGAACTTGTAAAATGCCCACTATCAATCTGCAACAACTTTAATGAATACTTTAACAACACACCACTTAACCTCCAAAATAAAATTTAAAAAAGTGACTTACCTCCTCTTTACTTTAACAATAATAAAAGCTTTTATATGGGGCCTATAACTGTCCCTGAGATAAAGGAAACAATAAAATCTTTAAAGCCATCGTACTCAGTGGGCGTCGATGAAATCAGTTCAAACTTGCTAAAAAAGGTAGCAAACCAAATAGCAGAACCTCATGCATATCTCTATAATCAATCAATAGCAACCGGCATTTTTTCTAATCAGCTTAAACATTCCAAAATTATACCTGTATTTAAAAAAGGCTCAGAGTTTCTTCTTGAAAACTATCGACCCATCTTTTATCGAGTTTTTCAAAAATATTTGAGAAACTAATCGCAACAAGAATAACGATATTTTTCACAAAGTATAGAATTTTCACACCTCAACAGTTTGGCTTTTGACAAGGACTCTCAACTGCCGATGCAGTCACATCTTTTGTAAGTCATTTGTATGATTGCTTGGATGCTGGTGATAAGGCGATTGGTCTGTTCCTAGACCTCAGCAAAGCATTTGACCTCGTGGACCATGACATTCTGTTATATAAATTGGAGTGTTATGGTGTACGGGGTGTGCCTCATGAGTGGTTTGAAAGTAATCTAACAGGTAGAACACATCATGTGGAACTTAATAATGCAGAATCTGCAACACTTAACTGTAAAATAGGTGTCCCACAAGGTTCGGTATTAGGACCATTGCTTTTTAATGTTAACATAAAAGATTTTTCAAATATTGTCAAATTCACTGAACTTGTAATGTTTGCAGATGATGCCAATCTCCTAGGTAGATCCTCAAATGAGGAAGACCTAAGAATTAAAATAGGTGCCATGGTTGACACCGCCAGCATGTGGATGTCGGGTAAAAAACTACTTTTAAATCATGAAAAAACAATTTTCATCAAATTTTCAATAAATCACGCAGCAAGTGATCAAAGTATTCTAATAAAATGTAACGGTAAAAGTTTAGAACAAAAATTATCACATACATTTCTGGGAGTTTAAATCGATAATACTCTAACTTGAAATCGCCACATAGGCAATGTTTGTAATAAAATCTCCAAATTTTTTTACTTTGAGGCATTTAAAGACATATGTCAATCATTTTATATTAAGAAATTTCTATTTCGCCCAGATACACTCGAAAATGTCATACTGTTTGATATGTTGGGGCGCAGAATCCACAACCCAGAGTGTTCATAATGCAGAAGCGTGCAGTAAAAATTCTTGCCAATGTCGATACCAGAACATCATGTAGACCTTTATTTAAGCATTATAGCATACTTCCACTCCCATGCATATATATTTATCAAATATTAATACATAAACACAAAAACAGGAGCGAGCGTAGAGACGTCTGCATATACTCGTATTTCGATACGCAAATGCAGCAACGTCGGGCGCGGTTAGTACTTGGATGGGTGAGCCTCTCCAGGGAAACACAGCGTTCTCGCTCCGTCTTCTAACGGCTTGTATATCAGCGCATGCGTAGAAGGTATGTAACTTTAGGCGGGGGTTACATAGTGGATATACCATCCTTCGGAGGGGATGTAAAGCAGTCGGTCCCTTGTCTATTAAATGTTAGGCAAGTAAAAGATTAGGGATCTTCGATAGAGAAGAGGTTCGGCAAAATTTCCAGGTTGGGGGTAGCTCGTCTCCTGGCGTCGGTGATTGGCCTTGGTAGCGGAAATAGGCCGACGTTAAATAAGTGATTAAAAAAAAAAAAAAAACACAAAAACATCAATAACCATAAGAGACTGGGTGATAACCACCATTATGATACAAGGAATGTAAATATACTTGAAACTCCAGGACACAGAACATCAAAATTTGAGAAGTGTCCAAAATACAAAGGGATCATATTATATAACAAATTATCTGACGAATATAAAAATCTGTCCATCAAAAAATTTAAACAAAAAGTAAAGAAACTGCTATTAACTCACTGCTTCTATAGCGAGGGAGAGTTTTTACTGCTATGATTTTCCATGAAAACAGATTTTCTAAACATTTTAACTTACAAATTTTAATGTGTTGACAAATATTGTGATAGGAATGTATTACCATAATTTGTTGTGCACTGTCCACGTAGGTTAGCCTTTCCCGTGGCGTACGGCTGTGATTCGTTACGTGCAGTAATGGGTGGCCGGCAATTTTCTTGCTGCCGGGTAATGGAGGCTAGGTTTGAAGTGGTCAGAGCCAGGAGTTGCGCTAATTGTTCATAAGTGGGTAGTCCCAAGCTCGGTTGGGGTTGGTCCGTTATGGCGGCAGAGGGGACTGGAATCGTTCCAGTCGTTTGGTTTTGGAGCACTATTTGTCTTTGGGGCGTAGCACTAGGTCTTGCCGTCTGATACGGCGGGGTGACGTGGTAGGCGCCGGCCGACGAGGTAGGCGTGACGAAGTACTGTGAGTTGGGCGGCGTGCTTGGACTTGGGCTGGTTGCTGTTGGTGGTACCATGCAGTGAGGGGTGGCCAGCTGGCGACGAGGTGTCAGCGAGGCGTCGCTGAAGAGTTGGGGCCAGTCGGGTGTGGCAGCAATGGTGTACTGACCGCTGGGCAGCCCTGAGCCAGAGTGGGAGGCTTCCCCATGTGTGGAAGCGAATCCAACGAAGCGGCGATCTCCCAGCGTCGAGGAATCGTCGTTGGCCCAGGATGCTGTTGGGTCCACCATACAGCGAGGGGGCATCACCATATCATCATCACCATCCAATCTCTGTTCCATCGCCGAGTTTCCATGCCACGATGCTGCGTTGCGCTCCATGCAGTAGGGGGGCATCGCCTGAGAATCGTTGCTACTCCATTCCATATTTGTTGCCTGGGCTTCGTGCCAGGTGGCTGCGCTGCGTGCCATGCAGCGAGGGGGCACCGTCGTGATGACGTCGTGCGTGACCCCAGTGTCGTGTCCTATGTTGGTGGCGAGTCCTGCCTCGCTATGCCTAGGCGCGGAGCCCGGCGACGCACAGTAGTGGGGCGCCGTCGTCGCGACGCCATGCGTAGCACTTGTGCCTGTGGAGAAATCAGAGGACATGCTTACCTCGCCGAGCCGGGTTGCTGTGTTGCTTGCTGTGCAGTGTGGGGCCACCGTCGTGGAGACGTCGGGCGTGACCCCCGTACCCCTTGTCAGGGCGTCGTGTTGGCGGAGCACTTCGTGGTCAGATGCTGTGAGGGGCGTCGTGCAGTGAGGGGGGGCCGACGTGGAGACGTCGCTCTCGACCCCAGTGCCTACTGCCTTGCCACTCCGGGTATGCATTGCCACTTGACACTCAACACAATAAAACTCAATTAAAACACACTGTCTGGTTACAACACAAGAGGAAGGGATAACCTCATCAGCATTGGCGTTGGCGTCTGTGCTCAAATGACTTCTGTTTCGGCAGAAGACTATTAGTTGCTGAAGGCTGGAACATTACTACTTGAAGGATCGATCACTACTTGCTCGCTGAGAAAAAGTGTTTTCTTATATAGACTTTTTTGTGCTCAAATGACTTCTGCTTCGGCAGAAGACTATTTTTTGTGCTCAAATGACTTCTGTTTCGGCAGAAGACTAAAACATGAGCACAGCGCGCTAGACAAGTCATAACTTGTTCGCGACGCCGACGCCGATGACACCACCCCCCTTTTTTGTGACTTTATTGAACATTAATAAAGGCATACAGGTTATGTTTCAGTTCGATAATTTCAATTATACAATGTAAGAGTGAGTGGATACAATATTTTCAAAACTATAAACTAAGAGTAAGTGTTAAGATATTTCAACAACTAAGATATTTTTACATATATAGACTAAGATTAAGTGTGGTAAGATATTTTATATAAGTAACTAATAATAGGTCCATTAAGATATTTTAGGTAAAACAAGATATTTAAAATTAAAGTATTTTATGTGACAAATCATAAATGTATTCTAGTTTGAACAAAGTTTTCGCCCTGTGGCGTTGAATTATTTACAATGGTATATTATCGCACGTTTCGTTTTTCTGGACGTCGTCTCCGCGACGCCCGGGGCTGCCTGATCCTGTTGTGAATTGGGGGCTGCTAAGTCCTGCTGTGTTGCTCGCTAAGGCAACGGGATTCTGGAGCGAACCTGTGAGGCTGCAACGTCCTGCTGTGTTGCTTGCTAAGGCAACGGGAGACTGGAGCGATTTATTGAGGCTGCAACGTCCTGCTGTACTGCGGGCTAAGGCAGTGAGATACTGGAGCGCCTCGTGGGGGCTGCTAGGTCCTGCTGTGCTACGTGCTAAGGTAGCGGGATCCTGGAGCGGTGCGCCAGAGCCGGCTGAGCTCGGGCTGGCGTTCGAGTTGACGAATACTCGTGTCCGGACTGGGACAGGCATCTGGCTGGCGGATGGCTGCTGTCGGTCGTGGCCAGGCGTGGTCACGGCCTTCGCCCAGAACGGCATCGGGAACAGTATCGGCGTCGTGTCGAGCGGCTGCTCTTGTCTTGACGTAGAAGGCCCAGGGTCTGCTGGCGGCGGCGGTGCGGCTGACAGCGCCGGGGACTTCTCATTCTTGTTTGTTTGTCTCCTCTTGGCTGAGGTGGATGGGCCAGGCACGACTGGGGGCAGTCGGCGGGCTGGAAATTTTGGTTTAGCGGCGGCTGTGGTGCTATGTCCACGTAGATAGTCGCCATGTCCACGGAAGTAGGTACCAGATCCACGGATGTAGACTTGTGCGTTGGCATCTGGCTTTGGGGCAGCGGGCACTACTGATCCTGTGATAGTAGGCGTGACTGGCTTCTGGGCAACGGGCGCTACTGGTCCTGTGACAGTAGGCGTGGTTGGCTGTTGGGCAGCGGGCACTACTGATCCTGTGATAGTAGGCGTGACTGGCTTCTGGGCAACGGGCGCTACTGGTCCCGTGACAGTAGGCGTGGTTGGCTGTTGGGCAGCGGGCACTACTGATCCTGTGATAGTAGGCGTGACTGGCTTCTGGACAACGGGCACTACTGGTCCTGTGACAGTAGGCATGGTTGGCTGTTGGGCAGCGGGTGCTGCTGGCTCTGGGGCAGCGGGCGCTACTGGTCCTGTGACAGTAGGAGCTGCGAGCCTTGGTGGGGCTGGATGACCTGGATCCTCGGGATCGTCATCCTCGTCGTTGCTGTCGTCATCGTCGGTATTGTCATCTTCGGTATCGTCATCTTCGGGATCGTCATTTTCGGGATCGTCATCTTCGGTATCGTCATCATCGGTATCGTCATCTTCGGTATCGTCATCATCGGTGTCGTCGTCTTCGGTATCCGTGATTTGTTGCAGAGGTTGTCCGAGCAGGTCAGTCTGGCTGGACTGAATCCTGGGAGGCGGCTCGGGGCCTGGCAGGCCGAGTGGAGGTGACCTCGGGGGAGATGGCTTCGTGCTGACATCTCGGGTATGAGTTGGCGGGAATACCTTGTCGAGGAATACAGAGGCTATTAGTGGGGCAGTGGTTGGCAATACTGACCTTGTATCCTTCCGGGGAGGTCCAGCGTCCTGCTGGTCCGGGAAGGCGTCCATACTCGCTACTTCCTTGGGTTCCTGTTCACCTGGCTGAGGCTGAGGAATGAGCGTGGTTGACTGGTCTAAGCTGAGGGAGGTAGCATCTTGCGTCACGGTGTTGACTGGTGACCGCCTGTCCAGGCGGCCCGGGCAAAGGAAAGCAAAGGCGGCCGCTCTGTTGCTTTGTTGCCGTGGTGTCAACGGGCGTGGTTGATACGTGTCCTGTTCCTGCTTGGCTGTAGCTTCGTCGATCTCATTCTTCTTGGTCGGTGGTGGAGACACCAAGGTTGTGGCTTGTTGCTGGGCTTGTAGTTGCAGCACTGCGTCCTCTGTCTGGATCGGTAATTCTAGGCTGTTAATTTCCAGCGGTGGGGCCGGGCGCCCTAGTTCTGCCCGACCCATTGGGAGTTTCCCGATGGCGGTGCATTGCGGGGTTGTTGCCTAGTGTTCGACTGACTTCTTTGTGGTGGTGCCGTGGATGTCTGTCCTGGGCCTGGGTTACTGTTTGGACCTACTTGTTGGCTAGGGTTGTTTGAGTTGGTGCCATGCCCTCGGAAGTTATTACCCCCTGTCTGGACGTTTTGTTGGCGGAAGTTGGGGTTTCCCTGTTGGTTGGAGTCGTGTCCACGGAAATTGGGGTTGGCTCGCTGGTTGGAGTCATGTCCGCGGAAATTGGGGTTGCCTTGCTGGGGCTCTGACTGAGTTTGGTTGGTGGGGCAGTCTCGGTGATAGTGAAATCCCGGGCACTTGCGGCACTTTGGTAGACTATTGGTAGTATTACTCGCAGGCGGGATGGTGGCTGGCCTCGGCAGCGGTCGGAGTTGCCTCTGAAATTCCCTGTAGTCACCCTCGGCGTTTTCAGCCACTCGGCTCAAGCTTTCCATCGTGGCCACTGGGACATTTCTAGTTGCGAATCTTAGTTCCGGTCGCAGGAGCTCGCGCACCTCCATAACCATCTCTTCTTCCGGCGTATACCGTTCTACCCTCAGCCAGAGTCCAATTTTGCGTTGTATAAAAACGGCGGCGGGTTCGTCGTCTTTCTGTCTCTCACCGTGTAACCTGGAGCGTAGCTTCCCCAGGGTGGCAGTGTCGTTGAACTGCCGCAAGAGCTTTTCCTTTAAGAACTCGTATGTGATGTTGTGGGACTTCCACATCTCCAGGGTGCGTCTGGCTTGACCCTCGAGCTGTTCTATAGCTACTCTCACTTTATCCCTGCCGTGGATGTCTTCATGGAGCATCGCCTCCTCGAGCTCATCCAGGAAGTTGACTGGATCCTCCCATTCCAGGCCTGAGTAAGTGGGCAGCGCTCTCGTTCTTCTTGTGGGCATCCTGTGATGACCTTGTATTGCGTGTATTGCGGCTTGAACGCTTCCCTCCATTAGTCTTGTCATGCTCTCTGCTAGGTTTTGTGTTGGGCGCCACTGGGGGTCCATTTCCCCAGAATCTGTGTAGTCGGGTCGTCGTGGATCCTCTTCCCTCCGGAAAGATCTGGCCCCACGTTGGGCGCCATGTCCACGTAGGTTAGCCTTTCCCGTGGCGTACGGCTGTGATTCGTTACGTGCAGTAATGGGTGGCCGGCAATTTTCTTGCTGCCGGGTAATGGAGGCTAGGTTTGAAGTGGTCAGAGCCAGGAGTTGCGCTAATTGTTCATAAGTGGGTAGTCCCAAGCTCGGTTGGGGTTGGTCCGTTATGGCGGCAGAGGGGACTGGAATCGTTCCAGTCGTTTGGTTTTGGAGCACTATTTGTCTTTGGGGCGTAGCACTAGGTCTTGCCGTCTGGTACGGCGGGGTGACGTGGTAGGCGCCGGCCGACGAGGTAGGCGTGACGAAGTACTGTGAGTTGGGCGGCGTGCTTGGACTTGGGCTGGTTGCTGTTGGTGGTACCATGCAGTGAGGGGTGGCCAGCTGGCGACGAGGTGTCAGCGAGGCGTCGCTGAAGAGTTGGGGCCAGTCGGGTGTGGCAGCAATGGTGTACTGACCGCTGGGCAGCCCTGAGCCAGAGTGGGAGGCTTCCCCATGTGTGGAAGCGAATCCAACGAAGCGGCGATCTCCCAGCGTCGAGGAATCGTCGTTGGCCCAGGATGCTGTTGGGTCCACCATACAGCGAGGGGGCATCACCATATCATCATCACCATCCAATCTCTGTTCCATCGCCGAGTTTCCATGCCACGATGCTGCGTTGCGCTCCATGCAGTAGGGGGGCATCGCCTGAGAATCGTTGCTACTCCATTCCATATTTGTTGCCTGGGCTTCGTGCCAGGTGGCTGCGCTGCGTGCCATGCAGCGAGGGGGCACCGTCGTGATGACGTCGTGCGTGACCCCAGTGTCGTGTCCTATGTTGGTGGCGAGTCCTGCCTCGCTATGCCTAGGCGCGGAGCCCGGCGACGCACAGTAGTGGGGCGCCGTCGTCGCGACGCCATGCGTAGCACTTGTGCCTGTGGAGAAATCAGAGGACATGCTTACCTCGCCGAGCCGGGTTGCTGTGTTGCTTGCTGTGCAGTGTGGGGCCACCGTCGTGGAGACGTCGGGCGTGACCCCCGTACCCCTTGTCAGGGCGTCGTGTTGGCGGAGCACTTCGTGGTCAGATGCTGTGAGGGGCGTCGTGCAGTGAGGGGGGGCCGACGTGGAGACGTCGCTCTCGACCCCAGTGCCTACTGCCTTGCCACTCCGGGTATGCATTGCCACTTGACACTCAACACAATAAAACTCAATTAAAACACACTGTCTGGTTACAACACAAGAGGAAGGGATAACCTCATCAGCATTGGCGTTGGCGTCTGTGCTCAAATGACTTCTGTTTCGGCAGAAGACTATTAGTTGCTGAAGGCTGGAACATTACTACTTGAAGGATCGATCACTACTTGCTCGCTGAGAAAAAGTGTTTTCTTATATAGACTTTTTTGTGCTCAAATGACTTCTGCTTCGGCAGAAGACTATTTTTTGTGCTCAAATGACTTCTGTTTCGGCAGAAGACTAAAACATGAGCACAGCGCGCTAGACAAGTCATAACTTGTTCGCGACGCCGACGCCGATGACAGCACTATTTTAAATATTTTATTTTTTAGTAATGCATTGTTTTTAAAATTGTATTTTATAATTCTGAGATGCACCTTCAGTGCATCATACACTATGACATATCCTATAACTGTACAAGTTCCTTGGATGAATAAATTATTATTATTATTATCATTTTTTAGTTATGTTGGATAAAAAAAATCTTTAAGGAAAATATTTTTTATTAATGATCCATTTGAGACATGATAAGGTACACCAGAGTATTTTTGGCTTCCTTTCTATCTTGTGCTGTTTTCTAACGAGTCTCCCTTATCCTGTCTCACATGCTAACAACAAAAGACTCATTGTGTAAGATTAATTCTTAGATGAACCATTTGTTGCTAGCATGTCCTGACTTTTTACAATGCGTTTTTGACACACAAAACATGTAGTAAAGTTAAGTTTCATTATTATACTCTTCACAAATAAATGACGAAGAGTATATTGCATTTGATTGGTAATTTCTAAAACCGGTAATATCGCTAGTAGAGAAAAAAATTTATATCACTGTGTTGGCGATCGACTTCTTAACAACTTTCAAAATGTTCATTTGTCTGTCTGTCTTTCCTCGCGTTTCTTGTAAGCACGATAACTTAAGAACGAAAAGTCGACTGTATTGAAATTTGCACAGTAAGTTAGTGTAAACTAGAGGAAGAACCCTATTGCTCTTGAACAAAATCAATTAGCAATTACCCGTTCTAATAGATTATGTAAGCTCTGCATTGTGCTGTTTCCTGGTGTCGACATGGGTAAAATACTTTAGGATTTAAAAATAATGAAAGAAGGGAAAAAAAAAAGGATATCAGTTAAGCCAATGGCGACTTGTAGCGATTAAAAGTATGCAATTAAAATAAATCGACGTAATTTACGGATATAATTCATATTAATTAATCATTAGATGTTATTGTAGTTTGGTGTTTGGTGTGGACCAAGTTGTGTACATATCATCGAAGTTCTCCACTGAGAGGTTAAAAGTACTAGTTGCCAGTTACTGGTTTATTCATATAGTATTCAAACGTTAGAAGGTTGTTATACCTCGAAATCTCTTCTTCTTTTAGGCGTTTCTGTTTTAGTTTAACTTCATTTTAGAGCTTAAATAGCCGGACAGATTACGTAATCTGAGAGGAGGCCATAACATAGCCCTTATAGTCCTGTTTGACAATCCTAAGATGCTATTCTCTGGTAGAAGGGTAACATAAGTTATGTAAGCAGTGAACATTGTACGTGTGGAATAAAATACAGATTCCAGATTCGCCATCGGAACCCTTATGATCATAGGTGTCCACGGGAAATGACATTACTCCAAGGAAAAGGATAAGTACCGCCTAGCGAGTTCTAATAATCTGTTTGGTTGTCACTATATGTTTTTAGTATATGGATAATGTCATATTTCATATTTGCAATAATTTATTTGAAATCTAGTAAGTTTTAAGGTTACCTATTCCTTTAAGTACAAGTCTCCCAGAGAAGTAGAATTTTTCTATATAACCTTTAGGTAATAAGAATATTATCAATTCGGAACCTTGTGTAAGACATTGGGCATTGTTCTGGGGTGTATTTCGGAGTAATTAATAATAATTCTGACACGTCCAAAAGTCTTCACTCTCGCGGCAGCTCTATCGTGCACCACGACCCTAGAGTTGTCATTTTAATGTTAGTACAACATTTTGTAACCCCCCCCCTGTGTAAAGTAGACATAAGTATTTGCAATATACCTTTCTATATTTTAAGAATAATTAGTGTTTTTTATTAAGGACCTACGTTAGAGTCATTTTTAGGGATTCAATTACTCTTATATATAAAATGTTTGGGATCAGATTTCAGAATTTCTTGGCGCCCAATCCTTTTGTTAAAGTTGTGACATTTAAACATTTAATATAATGAACCCGCTCCCGTCTCCACTTTAAGCTAAGTCGAGAGACTAAGCCCAAATTTCTTCCAGTTGCTTAGACACAGAAATAAAACACGTAACAGAAGAAAAATAGCGCCCTGTCGTGGGGCCGGATAAGTCTTTTTTTTGTATGCACAGGTATTGATATTAATGATTTGACATTTACAGAAATAAAATTACAAAAAGTTGTTCCAGATAAATTTAGAAAGATAGGTTAGTGTTAATTTTTTTGATAAGTTTTTGCCGTTTATATTGCCTGGTATTTATTACCTAAATATGACATTGCCCATATTTATACATATAAAACCTTAGAACAAGATTGCCGATTTCAAAGTTTTAACTAGTAAGGGTGGTGTACGCAAAAATATTTGAAAGGAAATAATTATTTAAAATTGTTTAAAAATTATATTGATATTTATGTGTAGATTTATAACTGTCTAGTATTGTAAAATGGATTTTTCACGTTTGCTAAGAGATGAATTAATCTACGAATTAGAAGTCAGAGGCGTCGTCGATGTTGCAGGGGAAACAGTTAAGATTAGGAGAACTAGGTTAAAAGAATTGTCGGAAAACGAGGATTTTGGAGTCATTACAAAACATGAATCATTTAAACCAGATCTTAGCGATGAACTTAATGTTTGTAATGAAAAAGTTGCTACTTTGGAGGAATGTCTAAATACTCATATGCAAATTAAACAAAATAGTTGTTGCGAATTATGCAGAGGCAAGAATACGCCATTTATATAATGTGTTGTGTAGATTAAGTATTCCTGGATGAGGGAAATCGAGAACTTCTCGAGAGATGTTCAAATTTAGTTAAACAATTAAGGGAGCTAGAGGAGCTACTCGATTTGAAATTGAATTCAGAAGAAATAGTTGTAGTTAATCAAAACATATCACCATCAGGGACTAGTACGGTTGCTATAGCAAATACTAGCACAGCGATTTGCAAAACGGGCTCCACTCCGGTCTACAAATGGGACATTTCTTTTTCTGGCAAACCGAATACAATGAGTGTTAATGCATTTTTAGAATGCATTGAGGAATATAAAAAATCACGTCGTATATCTGACAAAGATTTGCTCGATTCTGTTGAAGATTTACTTCGAGAAAAAGCCTTATTGTGGTGTAGATCAGTTAGGGATAGGGTAACAACTTGGGTAGGATTTGTGAATTTTGGACTGAATATTTAGGGTACGATTATCAAAATAATTTATGGGATTAGATACGCAAAAGAGAACAAAAGCCATACCAGCATGTGGGAGAATATTTTTCATGCGGGATCGATATGTTTAATAGGCTTCCACAGTAACCTAGTGAAGAGGAAAAATTAAATCTTTTACGCCGCAATATCGAACCGTATTACATAGATAAGTTAGGTTTAACAGAAATTAAAAATATTCAAGATCTATTAGGGAAACGTAAAAAATTAGAGATTTCTCCCTAACAAATGCAAGCCTACAAATAAAATTTGTTTTCTTGAAACAGACTTAGCTTATGATAGTAATAGACCGAACTTTATTCCAACCAATCGAACCATGTGGCAACCTAAGAGAATCTCAAATATAAAATGCTGGAATTGCGATAGGGACGGTCACAGTTTTACGAAGTGTACTAGGTGAAACAATTTTGTTTCCCCTGTGGCAAACGAAACGTTACGAAATATAACTGTTCTTGTCACCCAAAAAAACATGGTAGGGGATTGGCGTCACTCCGATCGTCGATCTCAAAATTAGATTCATTTAGAAAACCAGTAGATGAGTCTTGTGAATCATGGAAGAATTTTGTGCGCGAACATTAACAGAGAACTCGCTTTAATGCTCTATTTTCAAAGCATGGGTCAGATCCTCGTTCATATTTACATGTTTCCATTTATGGTTTACGTGTTCCAAACTATAGTTGGCCAATAGGGTTGGGAAAAATTATGTAAATTTAAATTAAAGTTAGAGAAATATGGTCACTCAGTATCTTTGGCAAACGATGATCCATGTGACGTTTTAGGTGTATTAAATTTACCAATTATCTTAAATTCGAGGGTTCGATTGATTGTTTGGTGTTAGATATTAGGGAAGAAATAATTTTTGGGATAGATTTTTGGCGAAATATGGATATTACTTCATTTAGGGACAATATTTGAGAATTTAGTAAGGAACACGTGTCTGTTTCGGCAATCGTGGACAAGCCATTATCGATAAATTATATTACTTTAGAACAAAGGAAATTATTAGACAGCTTAGTGTCGTCTTATTTTGATAAAATGGCGAATGGCCTGGGGTCGGCAAAAGGAGTTAAACATAGGATAGACACAGACGACCATCCGCCCATCAAGCAGAGATC
Source organism: Stenurella melanura (assembly GCA_963583905.1). Taxonomy (NCBI): domain Eukaryota; kingdom Metazoa; phylum Arthropoda; class Insecta; order Coleoptera; family Cerambycidae; genus Stenurella; species Stenurella melanura. The sequence continues at coordinate 95,543,710 of OY757315.1, forward strand.
CTATCCAGTATCTCCCTATATTCAGAACATTATTGATAAAAAGATAGATGAGATGTTAGCAATGGGTGTTATTGAACCATCAGACTCAGCGTGGGCAAGCCCCGTGGTAATGGTTAAGAAGTCCAATGGTGATTATAGATTTTGTATCGACTTTAGGAAAATTAATCAAGTTACTTGAAGGGACGCATACCCGCTTCCTCATGTCAACAGTATACTGGCTCGGTTGAGTAATGCTCGATAGTATTAATTGATAGATATAAAAAGTGCATATTATCAAATCGAACTTGAAGAGTCTAGTAAAGAAAAAACTGCGTTTACCGTGCCGACTCGTGATTTATATCAAGCACGAGGATGCCCTTCAGTTTGCATAATAGCTCAGCAACATGCCAACGGTATGTCGACAATATATTGGGGTCACTTGAAATTTTTGTGTTCGTCTATCTAGATGATATAATCATCACTACGCCAGATTTTGAGACTCATGTAAAAGTAGCGGAATCTGTTTTGCTAAAATTATTAAGGCCTTACAGTGAATCGTAAGAAATGTGAATTTCTCAAGTCGGAGTTAAAATATTTAGGATATCTAGTTACGAAAGATGGGTTGAACAGGGATCCTAGTAAAACCGAGAGTATGGTTAGTTATCCCGTTCCATATTTTTTTTAACTAGCATCATACGTGCCGTAGAGAAGTATGACTAAAAAGTCAAAAAAAGTTCATATTTTTACTATAATCAAACATTAAAAGAATTAAAAAGAATAAAGTAAATTCAGCTAACAAAAACAATTTATAATAAAAATGAATATACCACACAGAACATTCATATTTATCTGGACCTCAAAATAATTTTTAAAAGGTCATATCAAGTGTTAAGTTGCTTTCCTGATTACTAGTTTTTGTCTGTTTGCTGAATTTACTTTATTCTTTTTAATTGTGTTAATGTTTGATTATAGTAAAGGTTTGAAGAACTTACTGAATATTTGAATCGTTTCATTTAATCATAATTCTCCACGTCAAGTGTGACGCTAGTTAAAAAAAAATATTGATTTAAAAAATATTTTTGTAATTACTTGCTTTGTTTCAACAAATAAATGTGGCATGTAGTATATCTTTGAAAAATGAGGAATATATATTCCATTTAATGCTGCTATTTCCCATCCGTTTCAAAAATGTTTTTTAACACCCTGAGAGTAAATCTCAAAATAGTGCGGTTTTGAAAAAATTTAGACCTCGTTAAGATAATCTGTTTTGCAAAAAAATTACCTTAGAATTTTCGTCGTACCTCTTCAAATATCGGAGATATTTTACTTAGACATTTGCCACATGTTTGATATTTTCCGTCATAACTCTTAAAGTAGGTCATGAATTTCAAATGTCCTTAAACCATTATGTAACTCATAAAAATAGGCATAATTTTCGTAGAAACAATTTTTTTGCACGACCGATATTAACTGAGATATTCTGGAGAGCCCTGATAAAATGGATAGCCTGTATACTCCTATAAAATTTTTAGTATCACTATGTAGGTACAGTTGTAAGATAGGTATAGATATAGAATTAGTCTAGGGAATAGGCATAAATTGTTAACAATTATTACCAATACCTCACGACCACCTATACGTGGTTAAATGTAATGTAAGAGTATAAGTGTGGTAGGAGAAAAAAGAGAAAAAAAAGAGAAAAACAGTTTAACACAGTTCACAAAGAAAATGAAAATATATACAAACACATTATTAAATAATAAAAATAAAAAAACAATATAACGGATGTATACAATTCATACGCATATGTTCGTAAATTGACACATAAGATTATAATAAATTTAAGTAATATAGGATTGAATAGTGTAAGTAAAAACATATCTGTGTAATTCTAAATAACGATACAGGAAGGTATTGGAAATATACATACAAAGGAAATTAAAAGCTGATCAAACACTTATTGAAAAATTAATAAATAAGACTGGCTAGTTGGCTATGACCAGTGCCATTAAACTGACACACACACACACACACACCCATACATACAAGCACGGTAAATAACTGTGGAGGACCGTCCTGGAACACAATAGTGGATGATTGTCGGGTTTCATGGATTTCGGACTGCTCTTAAGCTACTTGTAATTTCCCTGTTTTTAATTTTTCTTTACACTCCTTTGTTCAGAAGTTATAGGGAAAAAAAGAAATCCGCCACAGTTAATTGAAAATCTACCGAGAGTGTTAGTCATCGACAGTTAATGTAACATATGAAATTGTGTTAAGACTCCTCCACAGTTTATGTTGCGTCGCACTACTCCACAGTTATAGTCGAGTTCACACCGATCAGGAGCAACTATGATCTTTGCCTGATTTGGCAGTACTTATGGAGTTAAAGACATGGATACTTCGTAGCTATTTTAAAATTTTAAATTTTGAACACTTTTAAAGTGGTAAATTCGTTGATGTTTCTAATTGGTAGAATATATTAAAAAATACATATGTTTTGAAAAGAGTTTTGTGAAAAATTACCATGTCGTAAAAACTATTTGGAGGTGAGGCTCTTTATAGACATACTATACAATGTGTCCACCAATTGTACCCAGAAGTAGGGAAATTTTTTATTTGTAACTTTACTAGGATCATTTATTCTTTATAAAAACGCCTGCTATTCATGAAAAATATACTACTTTTCAAAATTCACATGCAGGATACCAATTATTTGCAAAAATGTAAAAATAGCGACAAGAATTGAAGTGCCTTCATTTACAAATATTTAAAAAAATGTTGTTTAAAAAATGTTAAGGATTTAATAATTTTAGGAATTTATGAAATCTTAGTCCTACTGCAAAATTATTTTCTTGTTCAAAATTTCACGTTTCTACAAACAGTTTTTCCCTAAGCCTTCCTTATAAACTAACTAAATTACTGTTAAATACTGTTGCGCACACCTTTTGATGTCTCATAAGTAAAAATCCGTAGTAGTTAGATCAGGACTTCTAGGTGGTCAAGGAATTTTCCTGTGATTCCACTACAAGAAATGTCCTTCCACACCATAACATTTAACAATTAAAGCTTTTCGTTTCTATCTTAGCACTTCTAGGGAAATGTTTTTTTACATCAAATATAATTACATAACACTTACCTAACAATAAATGTTATTGACGTATACTAAGTTAGATTTTAGTAAGACGGTTAAACATGATTTACGGAAAAAATTATTATTGAAAAAGGACAGAAAAATAAATTCACAACCGATGAATTTGTAATTGATTAAAATGTTCAATCCATAACATTTTTTTAATACTATTTCTCAATATTTTTACAAATAGCGGTACTTCACTCTTTGTAGTTTTTCACATTTTGCAAATATTTAACGCCCTGATTAGAAATTTTGAAAAATAGCATAATTTTCAAACTTTCCATAAAAAACAGGTTTTTATAAAGAATGACTTTCTCGTAAACTTACAAATAAAAAAGTTTTCCCTCTTCCAAACACAATCGATGGATACATTGTAGATAGAAATTCCTGTGTATGATATCGCAGTCTAGAAATGAAACGGTTATTCTTAAACTATTAAAAACCACCTTTTTTTTCTCAAATGTTAATAAAGATTATTATCGCACTTCATCATTTTCTTTGCTTGTTCTTAAGCTTTTGCAATATGACCGAAGAACTACATCCCCAATAAATAAAATTATTTACCACTATAACCATTACGAATAGTTAGCAATAATATTGGCGCACGCATGATAGCACTACCGCTATTTTTATGGTCCATTTCAATATATTATTTTAACGTTTCCCATACCTGTCTGACAATCTATTTTTAGAATCCTCCACATTTGGGAATAAGGATATTATTAACACACGTACCTAACATCGTATTAATTTTATATTATTTACATTTTCCACCAAATAACAATCTATTTTTAGAATTCTTCACATTTTGGGAATAAATTCTATTCAGTACCTGCGTTTATGGTATTATTTTAGTAATAGCGATTTGTATAAAATACATTTCTATTTTTAGAATCCTCCACATTTTGTGTTATGCAGGTCATTAACAAGAATACGGTGCTGATTTGATACTTTTGCATTTTTAGTTCATCTTTACCTACATGATGATGGTCCCGAATTTGGTAATTTCTGTGTTTTCTTAGAAAAAGATAGCAAAAACTGTGACCAACTTCGTATGAATATTACTATAAATGTCTACAATTTAAAAATATTTTTCATGATACAGGGTGCTCCACAATGTCATGCCACATCAAATATACATATTTTTTTAATGAAATATTTTTAAATGTTTAATCTCTTTATAAAATTCAAAACACGTTTTATTGCATTTTACTTGTACATTTTTGAAATATTGACAATTGAAAATTAGCATTATATACCCTTGAAGAGGCTGTAAAATCTAAAGAGTTTGATATAATATGAGGCAGGCAATTTTTTGTCCTCTTTTTAGGGTAACTCCACTCCTGACCCAATCCAGAACTTTGGCTCATATTAAAAAAACATGGTAAAATGGATGCAATAATTATAGAGTTACAAAGAATGGTCGACTTCCCTTTTTCTTCGTGAAATCGCCTAAATGTCAAAGTGAGCTATCAGATTTGCATTTCTTACATATAGTCCAATATTTGGCGTTGCAAATTAGACGCATATTCTGAAATAAAATATTATTATTGTAAAATTGAGTCAAGTTGGGAAACTAGCGGTTACATCAAAGAATATTACAAAGAATATACAGTGCATATCAATGAAAACTGTCCACCCTATATAAATTTGGATATACCAATTTTGCAAAAAACGCAAAAACACGTAAAAAGTGCAGTACTTAACGCGCGAAAAACCCTTTGCTTAGACAACCAAAATTTACATAAATTAAAAACTAAGGAAGTCTCACCTTTCTCATGCATATAATTGTATATTAATTTAAGGCTAATATTAGAAGCAAATCATCAATATAAACGACATATGTTATATTTCGAAAATGACCTCATTTTTATATTTTACGTTTCAGTATGAGAAGAGAGTAATTTTTTTAACCTAATTTTTCACAGGAATTTATCATGAGAAGTATATTACTCTATACAGAAAATGTCATAGACCCTTTTTTATTTAGAATTATCGCATCTTTAGATTTGCATAGAGGTATTTTGGTCGTAAAATCAATAGAAATCGAGAGAATCGTGAGAAACCATTTCTAACCAGTATTTTTGACATTTACGTTATTGCCAAATGTCTCACATAGTCTTCTACCTCGGAGACTTTAGAGATGTTCAGGACACCAAAATATATTTAGAAATCTTGGTTTCTAGTATATACACTAAATCCTAAATTTCTAAGCTCTTACCAGTTTGCTTTACTTACATATTTCCCTCTATTTACCACTATTTATCTTAAAATCCTTCCCCGGCGTAAACTCAAAATATAATTCAGTTCCAGATCTCGTTATAATACATACCTGAACCAAATAGGTATCAAGTCAATATCTCGCTTATACTCCTATTATTTCTGTGTGCAGAATCAGCTTCTATACGGACAGACGGGAATTTCGGAACACCCAATGCCCGATATACTAGTATATTTTTTGAAAAATATAAATTTTCTCACTTCAAATGTATTATTTATATAGCATTTCTATATTTGAGCAGTGTCTTGGGCAATTAATGTTAAATTAGGATTAATTGTGTGATAAATACCTACTAAATAAGACGATACAAATAATGCATATTGTGTTCACTTTTTTTTGTCTTAGTCGGAAATCAAAAACCACAAACTCGGTTATAGGGTTAGTGTTGAAAAACGAAACGTGCATTATCTGTAATGATCTTGAAGATGTAAATGTGGATGGTGTCATTCTGTCCGCAATTGCAAAAAGTGTAAATATCTAATTTTCAAAATTGATTGTATTATTCAAAATTGATTAACTTTATGTTTAGGCCACATTCACAAACGTATTTTTTTAATATTTCCTAATGATTTTCAAGCGAATGGAAAGCTATCTAGATTTAGAAGTTGCCGAATTATTCTGAAAATTGTTGTTAACGAATGCTACATTAATTGTTTAAATAAAGCATATCCGAAAAGTGTAGTGTAAATTTCAGTATTGAGGCATTTTTGAATCTATTGCAGATAGATGCATATTTCTATGATATGAAATCTACAAAAAAGAATTGAGCAATTTTTAGTGAAAATTGCTTTATTGCTATAAGAGGTATGATTCCCGCTGGGGCTGGGTTATGTTTAATGTACATTCATTTTCGCGCGCTTTAACCGGAAACCAAATTTACTACCTACTTTGTCATTCAAACGTAGCATATGTTTCGTCCTAATGTAAGTTTTGTAAGTGTACACTTTAAAAATTTAGCCTGAACTGACGTAGTTTTAGGAAGTCTGGGTTAGAATACATAATAGATCGTTATTATGAGGGTAAATATAATTAATAACTAGAGTAAACATTATACTCTTCTCTGATTTATTGCACATTTTATATAATTGTGCATTCTATGTGATACTCTTCGCAGTTTTTTTTAATAATGTTAGTTTTAGAATTTTTTAATTTAATTTTAATTCAAAAAAATTATTTTTTTTTAACACTTAAATAATTAATAATATTTCCATTTTATTTTTAAAAATCCAGTTTTGGAAAAGTGCCGATCACACATATCCTCTTCGTTTTGTATTTGCGAAGAGTATAATAATAACTAAACATTTACATTATTGCTTTTACCGATTTATTGCACTTTTTATATAATTGTTTCACATTCTATAGGATACTTTTCGCAGTTTTTTGTAAATAATGTTGTTAAAAATTTTTGATTTTATAATTTCAATGCAATTTGTGAATCAAATTTGGTAAAAAAGTAAATACTTAAATAATTTAAAAAAAAATACGCTGTTAAAAACAAACTGAAAATTATTAAAAAATGCACTAAAAAGAAGAAAATAAAGTTAATAATAACAATAATAATTAATCTTTGCAGAAGGCGGAAAAGTAGTTTATTAAAAAAAAATACATTAATAACAAATGCTCCACATGATGTCCACCTATCTGTTTCAGTACACAAATTAATACTTTTAAAATTTTGTGTAATATCAACCAAAAATCAAGAATTGCCGTTATTTCTCTGTAGCTCGTAGGTACTTGTGAAACAGGAAACATGTCGCATTTGAGAAACAAAAATATTTGGTTGTTTTCAAGTTTACATAGAGTACCTACTTATAGCAAAACTTATAGAGATATAGTTCCCATCAAAATTCGAAAAATTTTGTCTTCCGTATAACTGAATTTTTGCAAACAGCAGAAAAAGAAAAACTATCTGTAAAATTAGTGATTTCAAATCTTTGCATTCTTTCGATAACCTGAATTCTTGTTATGAGAATTGTCAAATAAGAAATTCATTTTAGGATTTTAATTGCTAGTATAACCAGAATTCAGGTTATCGAAAGAATGCAAAGATTAAAAATTAATAATTTTACAGACAGTTTTTCTTTTTAGTTCTCATAGATAGTTTCTTCTGCTGTTTGCAAAATCCTATAAAGAATATGTTTCATTACAATTATAAGCAAACAAAAAATAATTCACTATTAAACAATAATTATTGTTAAGAAACCTAAAAGCGTGGGCGCCCGATGAGTAAAATTTACTGTTTCTCCAGGTACTTTGCGCTGTTCGGTAATTGTTATATGAAATTTGGTTTCCATCCTCTTCCAACATGCACGAAACCGTATCTGTCGCAGTCATGCCCCTGTCAGTTGCCGTTTCACAATGTTTAAAGTAGTTTAAAGGGCTCTAACAATAGAGATGGCTAAAGATCGGTCTTTTACTTCAATTGTTCAATATTATGTTTAGGAGAAAATTGATATAAAATATCCTACAGTAAGTTGCCTAAAAAAATGTCTCAAACAGAGCATATTTGTTAGTTTTCTAACATTTTCGAAGTTTTTTCGAGCTTTCATTATAAAGCGATACCATGAACCACTACAGTATTTTTTCTTATAATAATAGAGTTTATAAGCTTTTTTCTAAGCGTGAGTTAATTACGGTTCATTGAGCGCTTTATAATGAAATAGTCACTGAAGTTAGAAAAAACGTCGGAAGTGTCAGAAAACCAACAATTATGCTCTGGTTGAGATATTTTTAATGCAACCTACTGTAGGATATTTTATATCAATTGTATCTAAACATAATGTTGAACACTTGAACTAAAAATAAATATACAATAATTTCTCAAATAAAAACTATTTATTTTCATGATTGTGATTGGCGAAAAAGGCCCATCTCCTTTATTTTTGAAACGCAACTACCTACCTATAGAATCTATGAGACAAAATACCCTTTTAGACTCGTGAAGTTTTGTGTGCAAAAAACAAAACTAATATCGTGGAAAAGAAAATCGCTGTCTAAAGTTTATAAAAGCATTTCAGATTTTGTTTCATTTGTAAACTTATATATTGATTTTAAATTATAAACCAAAATAATTAATGGACCATAATTAATAAAATAGTTCAGGTCAGTAAGTCTGTTAATCTAATTAGATCGTCGAGAATACGGCATATACGAAAATGCCATTTTCGTTATTCTTTCCGTCAATTTATTTTCAATGTTGAGAGAGAAAGGCTCATTCTGTATGCCTGATAACATTCAAAATCATATGTATAAGTCTTCTCTGGTTATATATAATTCTGTAATGGAAGAAAAATCGTCGGTTCAGGACAATAAATAAACTATATAAGTGCAGTGCAATTAGTCATTAGAAACGAAAAATGACGGAACTCAGTTATAGTGAATGGATTTTCATGAAACTTTTTGCATTGGATTTCTAAGACTGAGAAGAAATTACTCTGTACTCTTTAAAAATTGCCGCATTTTACTTGAGGGGTGGTTACCACCCCCTCTAGAGGGATGGACAAAAAAGTACAATAGTAACCACCGAATCTGAAATAAAATCATATTGTAAGAGAAAAAGGTGGTTTACAATATTTCATTAAAATTTATATTTTTCAAGTTATAATGATTTGAGAATTACCATTTTAGCTTTGAAAAATCGGTACCTTGAGACTGTTTCTCTTAAATAACTCAAAAGTCTTACATTTATGGAAAAAGTGATGTGGTACAAAAAAATTAGATTATGAAATTACAAGTATTTTTTTTTGTTTGTTTCGGTACGATGAATAGTTCTAGAAATATGATAGAAAATGGCGCTCTAATGTTTAAATCTAAAATATGTCAGCAACAATCAGTATGATGTTAAAAATACGTATAACAGGAATTAAAGGGCTTAAAGTACTCTTTCATAGATTTTTTTTCTATCCGTACAGCTTGAAAGATAACAATGTTATGTGCAAAATAATCAGTGCTTTGTAATTTCTTTGAAGCAAAAATGTAGGATTTTCCTACTGTCATTGGCCATATAATGGAAATTAAAAAAATTTGTAAAAGTATTTATTAATATGTAGCAATACTAACATGCGCAAATTTTTTGCCATTCTTAAAGCAGTCGTTTTTATAGAAATATTTAACGATTTTGCTGAAAAAATTCTTTTTTTTTGTGAATAACTCCAAAACAATAGAGCAGTAGCAGTGACGTCAGAGTATTGCCAACTGTCAGTTGCCTGGGTGGTAAATTCAGAAATTTGACATTTGAGTTGGGGCCAATTTTTGTTCAATATAAATTAAAGTGGAGGAGTTCTTACCATCAGATAGACGTAGTGATGTTTATAAATATATATTTTTTAAATCTACTGTGAGAGAAAATTTTATATATACTTTATCAGTGTTGTTTTTACCAGTGTAAAGTTTGGTGTCAACAACGTTGACATCTTTGTGAACCCATAAATTAGTGAAAATAAAGGCTATATTGGATTTTTTACATTTTTTGTACATATATAATATCAAGACATATTTTAGTAAATGTTTAATTAATATACGCTCAGTTACAGCTAGGCAGTGACATAGGTTAGGTAGTATTATTACACTAGGTTAAAAGTTATCAAAATACCCATTGATTTATGCCAATATATCAATCATATATTAATGGTTTTATAAACCTATTGTAAAATCTACGTTTTTTGACGATTTAAAATATTTCCCTTCAACTTTTTATTGATTTATGTCTTACTTTTGTTAGGCTCAAAAGTTTGTAACGAGTGTAAGTGTTTATCACATTACTAACAACAATCAGAGGTTTGTATTATGAAATGCAGGAGTAATAGTAAATCTAATAAAAAGATAGGACTGTGAGATCATTTCAGTTTAGATTTAATTTAAATTGCGAGCAAATATGCAACATAATACGCTCTGAATACTTTATATAGGTATATACCTACCTAGTTTGGTATCTGTTCTGATTCTTACAATTATAATTACAAAGGTTCAAAATATTGATAATGTACACAAATAAAATACCAGTGAAGGTAAGTGAGCTAAAACACAACAGAATTTAAAAAATAACACACTTTTAACAGCATCGTCTACCATCATTGAATGTTTCAAATTATACATATTATACATAATTATAAGGGTAAGTATGAATAATAATAGTCTTATAGTTTAGATATAAATTTTATTTACAAGAAGGGTCACAATGGTTCATTAATTCAATGCTATATTATATTTTTGAAAAATTGTCCAAGGATATAGTTTCAATCTCTCACTTTTAAATCATATAGGTTGGCTCCATTAATACATTTCAGCTTAGAAATGTAATGAGGGGACTCCTAAAATGTAGAATATAAATAAAATTATAATAAATTCACTGAAATTCACTTACCATATCGAAAATTAATAACTTTTGACAGGTACGCAAGATAACACGCCGGTTGAAAAACACAAATAAAACACTAAATTAAAGTCAGATCAATAAATCGCGAAATGAATAATAGACGAAAAACACCCAAAATTGATGTGACACGAAAAAAACGTTTAAAAAAGCACTACAAATTCTTTAAAAACTCGAATTAATCAGAAAGCACACAAATGCAAAACTAGGTCATTACCACCCAAGCAACTTTGGCGGCCATGTTGTGACGTCAGCTGCTACTGCTCTATTGCACTAAAGGAAAATATGACAATATAAAAAAATAAAGCCTAAGAAGCGATACCTATATTAATTTGTTTTTTAAAATATTTGTAGAATTAATAATATCGAGAATATGACAAGTACAAATGTGGGGCATGAACTTTTAGTAGCAAAGAAATACATTTAAATCTAATATTTCTTCGAAACTTTTGATATATTGAAGATCTCAAAATTAGAGCATGTTGGTAATACTATATATTAATAAAAGCTGGTACATATTTTCCTTTAGTGCAATTGTTTTGGAGTTATTTACAGAAAAAAGGAAAATTATCAGCAAAATCGATAAATACTTCTATAAAAACGACAAAAATTAGAGCATGTTAGTATTGCTATATGTTAATAAAACTGGTACATATTTTTTGAATTTCTATTCTATGGACAATGACAGCAGGAAAATCCTAAATTGTTTTCTTAAAAAAAATTGCAAAGCACTCGTTTTACACATAGCGTTGTTATCTTTCAAGTTGTTTGGATAGAAAGAAAATTTCGTAAAAGCGTTCTTCAAGCCCTTTAATTTCTATTATATGTATTTTTAACATCATTCTGATTGTTTCTGACGTATTTGAGATGTATACATTATATCCCGACCGATAAACGTTCGAACTCCATTTTAAACTATCATACTTTTAGAAACATTCATCGTACGGAAATAAACAGGAAATAAAATAAACGTAATTTCATAATCATATTTTTGTACCATACCACTTTTTCCATAAATGTAAGACAAGACTTTTGAGTTATTTACGAAAAACAGTACCTATCAAGATACCAATTTCCTTGAGCTAAAATCTTAATCTTCAAATTGTGATAACTTGAAAAATATAAAGTTTCATACAAAATTACAAACCTTTTTCTCTTACAATATGTTGTCCCATTTTAAAGATAACTGAGTATACTTTACTTCACAAAAGAAATATGCAACATTTGGTTTGTTTAAAAATGTTTAGGTAACTATCACAAGTTCGGATAAAAAATGTAAATTTTTAAACTCGTGGACAGAATGCCAAAATGCGAGCCGCTGTCTTGTTACTGTTGAGATACAAACATTTAAAAATTAAAATGGTAAGGGTAAGATTTACAACCATGTGTTAAAACACAAAAATAATCTGTTACTATAGTGCAATGAACTGACCTAGAATTCTGAAGACGCAATCATAAAAGGGTCCAGCGAAACTGACCTGCCTTTGAGGGCCACAAGTTTAATATTATAGTCTTCGCAAATACAAAACGACGAGTATATTGCATTCGATAGGCACATTTTTGAAACCGGTAATATTGCTCGTAGAGAAAAAAATTTCATATCACTGTGTTAGTGATCGAATTCTGAACAACTTTCAAAATGTTATTCTCCTTGATTTAGCCTCCCCATGTCATTACAATACACACGTGTACCAAATTTCAAATACCAGTTTAATAATGGAGTTGGGACTGAAAAATATTACAAAGTAATTTGAGGCCTTGGCTTCCAGTATATGCACCAAATCCCAAGTTTCTGTACTCTTACCATCTTGCTTTTTGTTTTCTCCTAATCACCTCTCGAATGGAATATCTCCAAACATAATCTAGTTCCAGATGTCGTTATAATACATGCGTGTACCTTTCAAGTAAATGGCTCTATTTTATTAGTCCCTTTAATAATGAGGTGTGGATGGTAGAGGGGTTTAAAAATCATATAGAAAAATCTGGCAACTCAAGTTTCTGTACTATTACCAGCTTGATTCACTTATTATCCCTTATTTACCCCCAACCCTTTAACGAAATAATCTTAAAATATAGTCTAATTCCAGATGTCATTATAATACATACGTGTACCAAGTTTCAAGTGAATAACTCAATTTTATTTTATTAACCCATTTAGTAACGGTGTGGCGGTGGTTGGGGGTGGGAGCCTGCAAAATTATATAAAAAAATCTAAGGCCTTGGCTTCTAGTCTATACACCAAATTTCAAGTTTCTGTGCTCTTATCAGCTTGCATTACTTATCTTCCCTTATTTACCCCTATTTAACCCCCAACTTCAAATATAATCCACATCCGTGTGTGCCAAGTTTTAAGTAAATATCTCAATTTTATTTGATCAACCTCTTGAATAATTCAGTGGGGATGGTGTAGGGGTTGAAAAATGATGTAAAAAATCTAAGGCCTTGGATTCTAGTATATACACCAAATCCCAAGTTTCTGTACTCTTACCAGCTTATTGCTTCACTTATTATTATACTATTCGCAAATACAAAACGAAGAGTATATTGCAATAGATCGGCACATTTCTAAAACCGGTAATATTGCTCGCAGAGAAATAATGTGCTTGCTTTACTTATTTTCCCATGTTTACTCCTATTTCCTTCCTAATTCCAGTGACGGGTTGGGGCCGTCACTGGAATTAGCGCAAAATATAATCTATTTATAGACCTCATTATATGTATACCATGTGTTTTCCATATTTCATGTCAAGCTTAATCCGTTTCTGAGAAAACATCCGCACAAAAGAAAGTTACAGAGAGACAGACAGAAACTATTTTCTTTACTCAAATTTAAGATTTCAGCGTTTTATGACATTCTAAGCCTGCAACTAAAGAAATGTTTGACCATTTTTCTACCATTACCATTATACTTCGACTCCACTACGTGGATGTAGAAGTAAAAATGAAAATAGTTGTGGCGTAAAGTTTGTACTATAGAATATAAAATATATTTCTATGTAGAAAATGGTGCGTACGTTGAAAGAAATAATGTTTATTCTTTCACTTTAAACAACCAAAATTTTGAAATCAAAGTAGACAATTATTTTTTAGATATAAAACAAAACATTTCTAACAGAGAGTAAATTCTTTTATCCTTAATACTCTAAGCAGCCAAAATTTTTCAAATAATTTTACTGTATTTCCAATAGCACATTTTATAAGTATTACAAGTTTTAACTCGGTTTATAATTTTAAATACACCCCCTCCCCTTAATTAAATTTCGGATACTGCTTGAATTATAAAAATATTTATACTATTGTTATCATCACAAACCCAAGGTATATCCAAACGAACTGTTCAAATCCTTATTTTGAGCCGCTGTTAGACATCGTAGTTATATAGTATATAAATAAAATATAACTAATATCTTTACACACATTTTAACATACTCCTCCATTGTTAATAGACCTTGTGAAAATATACACATCGATAGGGGGCGCTGAAAGCTGTAAATTGTAATCCTCCACAGTTAACGATGAATGAACTTATAACACACTCACCATATACCCGAATTCTGGAGGGTTTTTTTTTATTGCGTTTCTGTACGAATCAGGCATCGAGAAGTTCATTGCGCTAATAAAAAATTGTCGATGCCTGAAAAATCCTCGACAGTCCGGTCACCATCGACAATTCAGTCCCATTCACAGAGTGTTCCTCCACAGTTAATATGCAAGCACACACCCACACTCGCACACACATGCCCACAATCACACACACGGTGGCAGGTGGTCAATTGAGCAAAATAATTGCAATAGTATTATATGATCATCCCCAAAGCTTTTGGTTTCCAAATGTATGAATTTAAGAAAATTATTTTTAATTCTTAGTACATTTTTTTTTAAATAAAAATCTTTTTTTAAATATTTTGTTTGCATAATTTAATACTTTACTTCTTAGTCTTTACTTTACAGATGAACAGACAGGCAAAACCCTTTCATTTGATATCCATGTCAAGGAGGTTGTGAAGGAATACGTAATATGCTGTTGGGTACATCTGGGACTTTTACTCATTTTTATTAAATTCTTGTAAATCACACTTAATATTTGAGAAATACTGTATGAGTATTTATCGTCTGTAGAAAGTAGTTAAAGCTCAGACATTTAATTATCCTATTTAAGATTAAGTACCTACCTATTTGTATTTTTATAATTAACCATATATTTGCTTTAAAGTTTTCACCAATGACTCGTTAAACACAAAGGCCATAACCACTTAGTAAATATGTTTACATTTCATCGCACCTGTTGCTTAATATTGGTAATTTTAAATGATTTACAGTATTGTAGGTCGCGTAGAACTCAGTTCTGTCCAGATTCATACACTTAGTAATTTTTTATTTGTGAACTATGCTAACAATATGTGGTTTGGGGGGAAATATCATTTTACTAGCTGGCATAAAACGAACTAAATCTCATTACCAATCGTGCCTCAGCCTAGAACAGTCACTCCAAGTTTTGACAATTAATTAGATACACGAGGTGTCACTTGGCATTATCAAATGTTTTTGTTATTGATCTGTTTAGTAAAAGGTAATTAAATTTATTTAATAAATTCCTCTCATTAATGTTTAACCAGCTTCAGCCATTTTTTTCAGTTCTGATAATTTATTATAACTTATATTTAATGATAACACTGATAACATCCATTAATATCGAATAGTCTAATCAAAGCGAATTTAAAATCAGAAGAATTACGATTCGGAAAATCATATGGTTCCGTTTGGATGGATCTCATTTTATGCTACCTCTGGGTAGTGAGACAAACTGATTTGGTAGGGTACTGTGAGGATATTGATTCAGCCTATTAAAAAAAGTGAACACACAAAATCCCTGCTTTCGCACTAGATCAGCTAGTCATTAGCACTAGCTACTTTCTTTTGTTTGAATTGCTTTTAATTATTACCTTAACCGGTAGTCATGTTGTGATGTAACAACGCCATCCGGGGATGTTTGCCATATTGGATTTAAAATGACATCACATAGTTCATCATATTGAATTCGTAAAATGCTTTCATTTGATACCCATATCTGGGGCCACCCGCCATATTGGATTTGGAACGATATTAGATATACCATATTGCATTGTCACCGGACTTTTGCACATGTGTTTACACATGTGCAAAATTTCAAAGCTCTAGCTTAATTAGAAATTTAGAGTGTACGTCCACGATATTAGATTTAGAATGAAGTAACATAGTTTATCGCATTTTACTCGTCAAATTCCTTCATTTGACACCCACATCAAGGAGACTGTGAATAAAAAGGTGATCCGTCATCTTCGGAAGTTGGCCATATTGGATTTAGGACGATACTAGGTGTAGTATATTGCATTGTCACCAGATTTATACAAGTGCGGAAATTTTCAAAGCTCTATCTCAATTAGAATTACTCGAAATTTTGATTGCAAAATTATACCTAAACATACTAACTTCAAAGCAAGTTAAATAAAAGCTTATAATAAATTAAGCCCAAGTAAAATTACAAAGAAAGTTTAGTTAAAACTGAAAATCAAATCCAAATATACATAGAACTACTTGCGATTGCTAGAATTGGGGATCCTTTAGCTTGGTGGGCCAACAAGAAAGGAATGATTTCCTTCTGTATTCATTTTAAACGTAATGTATTTAACAGCTCTGCCAAGTGACGTTTACAGTGAATAGTTATTTTCTTCGGCTAGTACCGTTTATAAATCTGCAAGAAGGCGAATAAATCCAGATCGAGCAGAAAGTCTAATTTACAGTAAATATTAATATTATGTTTTGACTTGTTCTTAACCTTAAAAACTGCTGCCTAAGGAATCACTACTTCCACTTTCAGATTTCCTATCCAAGTTTCCTTAAACGAAATAATCTCCAAACTATATTTGCACTTCAATACGTGGAAATAGATGGTCATAGAATTTGAAATCGTCTGAATAAGAAAAACGCATAACACAATATGCCACAGGCCACAATACTACTTCCACTGGCCGACTCTTCATGGTGGTGATGCCAAAATTTTATTTTAAAGAACTTTTGCACTCGTACATAGTAAATCATAATGTTACTTTATTAATCCCTTTAATAATGGAGTGGGGGTGGCAAATGTCATAGAAAAATTCAAGACCTTGGTTTCTAGTATATACAGCAAAGTTTCTAGACTCTTACCAGCTTGCTTTACTTATTTTCCCCTATTTACCCCCAACGCTTAACCTCTTAAGTTCAAAATACAATCCAGTTCCAGATCTCATTATAATACATGCGCTTAAAAAATTTGAAATCAACATCTTAATTCTTTCGATCACCGCTTACACTATACATCACATTAAGTTGGGAAATTAAAATTAAAAAATCGGGTACAATTTTTACTTTTTAAATGTAGAACACTGTAACCTAATGCATTCCTTAACTGACTGACCTATCAGCAACACACCTAGACACCAGAAATAAAATTTAGAAATTTAAATTACGGTGACTTGCAATTTCAAACATAGATAGATAGATATAATTTATTGATGCTAATCATACAAAAGTACTTACACAAGTCAAAAGAACAACACAGTAGTATGTAAACAAACTGAGACAAAAATAATTGTAATAAATAACAATGTATAGAATAATGTTAAAATATAAAATAATTTTAAAATGGTAGAATATATATACATATAAATATACAATGTATTATTTAAACAAGACTTAAATTACTATTTAAAAATTCTGAATCACTATAAAATGCGTTTGACAGGAGAAATTTTTTCATTCTACATTTATATTCCTTTTCGGGTAATGCTTTTATAGTTTGAGGCAATACATTAAAGTATTTAAGACAATAATAACCAGTTCCATCCCTAGTTTTATTGAGTCTCAAATAATTTATGTGTAGGTTATTCGCATTTCTTGTAAAATGCGAGTGTATTTGACCTCGCCTTAGATGCAACGCTTCATTAGCTTTGATGTATAAAAGACACTGTAGTATATAGACCGATGGTAATGTCATTATGTTTAATTTTGTAAAAGCATCTTTACAATCTTGCCTAAATTTTAACCCACCAATGATTCGTACGGCCCTTCTTTGTACTCTAAAAACATTGTCACGAGAAGCAGCATGCCCCCATACAAGAATGCCATACGATAATTGCTCAAATTGCAACGACATATAATGCTCAAATAAATGTAATTTTATAACGACTTTTTAGTAAATCGTCGTGCTCCTTTTTTTGTATGTTTATGAAGTCCTACTTTAGAGTGGGAAATGGTGCTCAAGGACCTTGTTTTTCTCTTGACACTATTGTTGAGTACTGAAAGTGTGTGCACTTTGATTTACGGGGTACAACATTATACAATAAACATCACCTCACTTTTTCAAATTACGTCTTATAAACATTTTTTCATAGGAGTCTTAGTTCAAAATGACTAATAGAAAGCCCCTAACTGAAAAAGGGTTGTTTGATATTATGGATAGTCACACATCCGACGTAGAATATTTTAGTGATGACAACGATTATGGTTGGGAGAGTGTCGAATTACAGCCTGCAGAAGATACGTGAACTTCTAATTTTTGCATGGATTGTAAGCTAGTATATTACACTTTAGATCCTGGGGAGGTGGAAGGCCACGAAGCGGTAGAACCAGACCAAGAGCCAGTTGCATCCGACACCGCTGATAAAGGACCTGCAGTGGTTCGTCCACCTACTCCTTCGGTACTGTGCACGCATATATTGTATAAAATGTAACGTACATTTATGTATTGAAAAAAGAAATGTCTCTTACAATATTATAACAAATAGACTTATTTAAAATATTTCTAGTATATTTTCAAGAGGTCAAGTATTTCAATTATTAAATAAAAATCGAACCGCTGAGCCACAGCATACACTATAGTGCACATTGAATTTTTCAAAAATTAAGCAGAGTAGTGGTGAACCCAATATAGAGGCCGGTTATATATAAATTTATTTCCGCATTTATTTATTAAATTTAACACATTTCGTGACTTCCATGTAAGCACCTACAAAATTAAACATTACCGGCACAAAATAAAAATATTTGAATTCGGATTTCAGCTTTAAAATCGAGATTTTTATGAAATATGGAAATATTAAAATTCATAATATGCAAAAGAATAATATTACAAGCATTTTAAAACCTCCTAAAACGTGCATTCATGTGTCGAGTTTCAGCTAGGGGAGATTATTTTACCTGAACAAGTTAAGTCAGTACGAGCGATAATGATCCATAGGTATTGAACTTTAGGGCGAAGACGCGTTCTGGAAGAATGTTAAGTGGTAGATGCAATGACGTCGTGCACTAGGTATGCGTTACTAGCTTTCTCATTCCTACTTGTGGGTTTGCTATATTCTTTCATTACCGAGATTTCATATGTCGATTTTGGGGATCAGGGGGCATTATTACTCAGACTACCGTGTGCAGAATTCTATCCACATAGTTTTACTGTGATTTGGGTGGTTAAATCTGCAGGGCACTATTTTCATAGTACAGCTGTATACTAGTTTCTAACTTTGGTTAGATACTGTAATTTGACTGGTTTAATATGCCGAGCACTATTTAAATAAAGTTCTCATGAATTTAGTGTGAATCCGCGAGCTGTAACTTGGGGATCGGGGATCATTCATTATTCATACTACCGCGTACAGGACTTTATTCACATGGTGTTGCTGTGATTCGGCTGATTGAATCTACAGGGCACTATTATCTTAATTCAGCTGTATACTAATTTCTCGCTCTGGTTAGGTACTGTAATTTTGCGGGTTTAATCTGCAGGACACTATTTCTATACAGTTCATTTGTATTTACTATCATTTCGCGAGCCATAACTAGGGTTTAAGACTACAATTTTATTTTATTTTTTCGCAGACCATCGGTTTCTGTCAACATAGTATTCGCGCTAAATAAGATACAGGGGGAGCACGAGATAATCTCCGCAGCCGGGGGAGGGTCATTAAATGACCTCACCTTATATCGAAATACAGGTAAAATTACTTAATTATTCAAAATTATTTTATTTGCTATTTTATGAATAATGCATACCGTAAAGTCACGGGCTATTTTACAAATACTCTAAATTAAATGCCTAGGGTAAAATCCACTCCTACACGACTCTATATTTTATGTACAAAACACGGGCACTATTCGACACGTAATTATTAACTGTGGTATCTAGAAAAACAAATACTGGATAGGAAAATATGTAACAAATTGCTTTATGTAACCATAATCATTTTCTAGCAATTTTAGTTAAAAATTGATTGGTCATTTTATATTTTAATTACTCCAGAATTATACTGAGTTGGGACAAATTTTAGTTAATGATGAGGTATTGAATGTCTGGGTAAATGGCCGGTAAAATTACGCAATTTGTTTGTCGACCTTTTAACACCTCTACAGCTGTCTTATGGTCACGTTTGTTTAGAACCCTGTTTCCGGTGTGCACAATTTGGGTCATCTGTGGGAAAACCGCAGGGGTGGTTTACCAGACAGCTGGAGTATAACAATTATATAATTGCAAAACATGATAAGATATGGTTACTCTCTTTCGATGTCAATTACAGTAGCTGGCAACTGTCCGCGGGCAAACTGAAATGTCCTTCTGATGGTTCTCATAACTTTCTACTACACATAGCAATACCTTCGCAACAAAAGGGTTTTCTGTATGTGCTTATATTCGAGGCATGCTCATACCCATCAATATCTTAGCAACGAAAGGGTTTCAGCCTGTTCTCATATTCGAGGCCCACCATCTCTTCGTAAATAGACAGTTGTCGAAACAATCAGAGGAAGTTTTAGTTTACCATTTGCGTCATGATTTGGGAAATTCCCGAATAGTACACTAGATTTTATATGTACTCAAATCATCTATAGACATTCAGAATTTAACGAACATTCTCGTTATAACCACAGTCATTGCCTTGTGGTTATCTGAGTATTGAATTGACCATTTCTCAGGAATAAGAATAATGACAATTTTTCCCAGCACGGTATATGTATGCTTATTTACAACAATATTACCAGTAAAATTTATTTTTCTATGGCACTTGCCCCAACTGTAATATGCACCTAAATATATACATGTTTTATTTACTGTTGTATACTACGTTTGCGAAAATTGACTGAAAATAAATGCCTTAAAATCTCTTCTGACTTTTATTAATTATTTTAACTTTTGAATAAATGAGATTTAATACAATAAATAAAATCTAAGTAAACATAGGTTTACTTTTACTTTTGAGAATATGAATTACATAATATTCTAAACAAAATTCAAATCTAAGTAAACATAAGGTTTACTATTACTTTTGAGAATATACTACGGAAAATTAAGTAAATATGAGATTTACTACCACAGGTACGTATGAACAAACAAGTAATCTAATTTCTCGTAAATATACAGGGTATGGTGAGGTACATAAAATATATCAAATAAAGTGCAAATTCATAAAAGACATAAACAAGTGCCGAAATAATTGTGTTTAAATTTAAGCAATTACATATCTAATTAAACGCAGTAATAAATATTCAGCGATTAAATCTGTAACGAGTAAACTAATATCAATAAATTGAAACAAGTAATATCAAACTTTAAAAAGAACTATGGCAACAATAAACTACAAATCACAATGTAAATTTGAGTCATACCACTAATAAACTAGTGGATCAAAAAGTTACAGATAGGCTGACAGACAGACAGACAATTTTTTTCACTCAAACTTCAAATCTCGGCATTTCATGACATTCTAAAAATATTTCAATAAAAAATTTTTTTGGAAATTTTTTGATGTTTACTATACTATCCACTCCAATACGTGGATGTGGAAGTAAAATTTAAAAAAAAATGTATTTTGACCGACACCGATATCGCGCCAATATTACAATCCAATAATATAATAATAATAAAAAACAGTCATAATAACCAGAAACTACATGAAATACATTATAAACGATACTAACATCGTATCAGAGAAGTGCAGGAAATATGGAGAAAACCAAGAGACCATTGACCATATAATAACAGGATGCACCATGCTAGCCCCCGTTGATTACATTCACCGCCATGATAACACTGCAAAAGTAATTCACAGGGAAATAGCCATGAAATACACTCTCATAGAGGATAAAGCTCCTTTCTCTAAATACGAGCCCCCTCCTGTCCTAGCAGGTCCTAACCTGCTCATTATCTAGCTCATTATCTAGGCTATATTGGAACAGGGAAATCGGTACTGACTGAACAATAACGCACAATAAACCAGACATAACACTGAGACTCGAACATACAAAAACCACGTATCTCATCGAAATATCCATTCCGAATAGTAATAATTTAAAGAAAAACATCATGAAAAAATCGAAAAATATAAACCACTGGCAGAAGAAATCAGAAAACTCTGGAACCAGAGCTCCGTTCACATTGTCCCCATTATAATATCAGCAACTGGCATGATCCCTAAAACAATCCATGAAAGCCTAGCACGTTTCCAAATATATGCACTGCACAAAAAAACATCATAATAGATACAACAAGTATAGTTAGAAAATTACATAAAAAAGATAATAATAGTTTAACCAACATCGATCTGAATTTAGATGTAGGTTGGCTTTTTATTGTCTTGGGCAGTGTACTGAATAACTTGATTCCATAAGAATTGATACCAGTTTGAACTCTAGTAAGCCCGATGTTAATTCTGAGGTCATTATTGCCTCTAGTTAGGTGATTGTGAAAATTTTTAGTTCCATTATATAGCGACATGTTATTTTTGACATAAATAATGTTTTCTAATGTATAAATGCATGGTAGTGTAAGAATTTTGTAGTTTTGAAAAATGAAACTGGGATTGGATAAGTGCATAATATGCTGTTTTTAATATATTTTTTGAGGGATTTGTGGACTGAGTACATAGATGTTTCTGGTTATTATATTTGCATTATAATTGGTATGTTCATCACTTTTAAAAACTGCATCTAGGTAGACTTCCAAAAATTTCATATACTTGGAATTTTCCTCCAGAGTGTCTTGGCTTAGTGAAGATGTCATCATCATGGGCACGTTTAGATAAATTGGGTCCCTACGTGCTGTGAGATTTTTAATAATAATAATGTCTTTATTTTCATAGGACCCTATTAAGGTTATAGAAATATATTCATAAAATTGTAAAATATTGTAAAATATAGTAAAACACGTAACTCAAGACGAAACCATAGTGTAGTAAACAGAATACAGAACAATAAATAAGGACGAGAATTGCTAATATTACCAAGTACGCTCCTGAAAATTAGTACAACTAAATATTCTTTTATGGAATAAAAGCTGTGACTGATTAAAGTGGCTCAAACTGTGCTCTTAAAGAGGAGAATGCTATTTATACTTTTTATGTTTTTAGGTTGTTTATTATATAGCTTGATGGACATGACATTGGGACCATTTACTACTATTAAAAGTTTGTGTTGGGGAATCGTCAGATTTTGACTGATCCTTAAATCATGTTCAGTAAAGTTATCCCTGGGAATATAGTTGCCATAATGAGATTTTACATAGGACACACATCTGAGTATGTAAAGGGATGGTATTGTTAAAATATTGAGTTCTTTGAATAGAGAACTGCAGGAATGGGCCCCTTGATGAAAATTTCATAAATTAAAAAAATATCAGATCCATAGATTTAAAGGTAAGTATATTTTTAACCTATTTTTTTGGCAATAGTTATAAATACATATTATATTATTTTTTTCCGGCTTCTTATGTTGGCAAACTTATCAATTTGAACGTTAAAATCACAGTTTCGTGTTTCCTCTCATTCACTACACAGAATAGAAGTTGTTGTTCTCCCTAAGCACTTCGTAGGTAGTTCTTAACTCTTTTGAATGCCGAAAAAGTGCGTTCACCTGAGGCATTACTAACCGGAATGGTCAAGTAAATGCGCAAAAGTGTTTCAATGTTCGGAAATGTCGCCTACAACCCATTAGGAATAAATTTATACATTTCAGAAGGCAATTTAAGCTCTTCCTTCTGGGCATATATCAAAAATTGATGCAACTCATCTGGAGATAACTCGGAATCTACGTCATCTCTATAGGTTGATACTAGTGCATTGATCATTACAGTGCTCTGATTTTCCGCTTGTCTTTCATCGTCATAGTCTTTTTCCAAATTTTCTTCATCTTCAGGTTCTACTTCCATTTGCCCATCATCACCAGATTCATTAGAATCGTTTTCTAATGTTCTTCATTTTCGCAATCTTCATCACTGGTTTCAAAATCAAAGTTCTCTTCAGTTCTTTCTTCAGGTTTTCCAGATTGTTCTTTCTCAAGTTCTTGAATTTTCGCATTAGAATTGCCAGTAGATTTTCATTCATGTGAAATATACCGAAAAGCTGATTCGTTTCTTGATAAGCTTGCATTATACTGCCAAGTTCAGTAGTTAATCGATTGCAGATCGTATTTAAAACATTAACAATGAAGTTTTGTAGGCCTCTTAGCACTATTTCATTGTCGCGACTTTCATCGAAGAAGGTGAAGGTGTTACGCTTTCTAGTTCGGTTTTTCTCACACTCATATTGATGATCCTGAACTAACATCTTAGCTACAATTTCAATATTGTCGAATCTATCTCTAACTTCAGCGTTTATAAATTCCTGTAGGGAATCAAGCAGTCCGACCATACTTAGCAAAGAAAATTCAGCATTTTGTAGGGATTTACTTGTTTTATTTATTCACTGCAAAAGTTTATTCCACATCACCGTCATAAGTGCTATTTCATATGAATCCATTTTGAATGCAAGAGCTTTAGCTTCAATTTTAGTGAGTGGCTTCTGTTGTGGGTCCTCACCTATTTCAATTAAGGTGGATTTAATATCTTTGTATCCTTTACTTAAAGCCCATACAGCGTCAGCCCGAGCAGATCATCTTGTGTCCGATACATTCAGTACACACTGTAAGATACGTTTTTTGTTTCCCTTTCCCAGAACCAGATGCGTTAGAAGAACGTGCCATGTATGTATCAAGACAGAAAAAATTACGTATAGATTCTGAACAAAGTCAAAATATGACGCAGCAATAGGCGAGGATTCTGTCGCAGAATTGCCTACTAAATTCAAAATATTACTTGAGCAGGGAATGTATACAGCATTAAAACTATGCTCCTTTGCTTTGCCCTCAACATTATTTCATATTTTTAATAAAATGACATGCTTACAGAATGACACAGTCAGCGCTGTCACTCTCAAAAGGCAGGTCAAAGACTTCTTATGTGACAGCCAGTGAATGTTGTAATGTTTTATTATTCGACGCTATAATAATATATACTATTTTATTTATTTTTGTTCTTTTAACTGTCCTATTATATATTAATATTAAGTAAATGTAAATTAGGTGTAAGTGAAAACACGCTATGCGGTATCTTCCACCTTTTGTCTGTAAAAAAAATTTGTTTTTTTTTTCTGGCAATAAATGTTTATTTATTTATTTATTTATATTAATTCCCCAATCCTCTAAAGTTCGAAGAATAGTTTCTTCCAAATTTTTGCTGCAGTGAGAGTGAATGTCAATGAATGTAAAAAATCTCTTTGATTTCACCGTTGGAAAGCACATATCTCAAAACAACGCAAAGCTGATCGACATTGCTAATATCAGGTGTAGAATCGATTATTAAAACAAAATATACAGATTTTTTAATTTCCTGAAGAAACTGCTCTCTTAGTGTATCTCCCATTATTGTCTTTTTGCTGATGACATTTTACTAAGATATAGTTTTACACTTGAGAATGAATAAAATGCAGTTATCGAAATTAACACAGACTTAGATAGAATCAAGCAGTGGACTTATGACAATACCCTAGAACTGAATGCTGCAAAATGTCAACATGTTATCATTGCCTCGAATCATTATGTTAGTATGTAACAATACTCCGTTAATGTTCCATCTCTAATGGATTGTAGAAACCGTTTCCGTGTTGAAATAAGTGATAGGCCTAGGCACGAGATGTCAGCACCATCGAACGATTTAAAATATTGTATCGAGTCTAATCGAATACGTTCTCTTACTGTTTTGTTTTTCGAGCGGTCAACATGTTATTTTAACCTACCGGCTTAAATTTTATTATTCAGTCGCTTAAAAAGGATATCTGAAGGTAAGTAGTTTGTCTCAAATTTTAATCTAAATTGATATTAATACGTTCCCATTTTCTTTTAGATTATGGATTGAATATTTTGCTGAAAATCTTTCGATATTTTGCTGAAATTTTTCCGATATTTTCTGATCTATTCCGATTTATCTGATATACCTTTTCTGATTTATTCTGACTTATTCCGATTTATTATATAGTTATTTTATAACTATTCCTATTTATTATTTTTCTCAAGATTAAAAAGAAGTTTTTGAAATTTAAACCTACCTACTTAAATTCGTTTCCAGTTTCTTAAAGTTTATCGATTTACCGATTTACGTATTTTAATACCCTTGAAGTTTTCCTGCTTGATGGACACATCTTAGAAGTTTTAACAACATATCGTAACACATTCCGCCAAGGTCATTATCCAGCGATGTAAATATTCTTCGAATGGCCTGACCAACCACCACGAAGAAGTTTTTGCTGAATTTTTTTTGCTGTTTTTATGAATACCACGCTTGGAGAATCCTAGAAGTTACCGTTCACTCATGTCACGTGTATGAGAGAGACAACATTACCTACTACAATATCACCAGCTACATGCCAAGACCAACAGGAAACTTTTCATAAGCTAAGTACACTGTTATTACTTCTTTCCAACAAAATTTCGTCAATTTTCATGTAATTAACTGCCGCTAGACGGGATATTAAATTAAATAAAATTACATGTTACCAACCACAAATATAACAGTAATGAGCCTATACGTAAATTTGTGTAGTTTTGCTATTTTTTTAAATTCATGGTAGTTGTGTCGGATAAGGTTTTAGACCGTAAGAACAGCACTGTTAATGAAGTTTTCATTAATTTTTAGTCCGTGAGACGATTTTGTGTTTCAGTGCTGCCATAAAATCGCCGGTCAGTTCTATAGCCTTACGCTATTTAACCCCGTAAATATTTTCTTATCTTCTGGTTTATTTGGTTTATACCTACCAGTTTATCGTTAGTTTGTATCTTATCGTATCGTATCGTGATATTTTGGCCGTGGGTCATATTATCTGTAGCCGAGAGGCTTGTATTTTTAATGCGATTTTGTAAATTTTAGGTTAGTTTCGGGTATTGTTAGTGATAAGTTTCTAGAGTTCTAGAAGTGTCTATAAGTGAAGTTTCTAGTGATAAACAAAATTGTTTTATAATTTAGTTGCTAAGCGCCATTATTTTAGTGTCACTTTTTCCTAACCTTATATAAATTTCTCTCACTCTAGCAAGGCGTGGCTACCTTTTCTTATTATTGTTGTCGAGCAGTTCAATGAATGTGTTTAAGTACAAATTTAATTAGATGTCATCTCTAGTGTTGATTTAATAATTCCCACTTGCTATCATTTTATATAGCCCGGTAAATTGTACCTTATTTTTCTTGGCGGTTGGGATATGTCATATGATAATTATTAAATTGTCATCAGGTTTAGCAACACATTCAAAAAAGTCTCTAGCAAAAAGAGAACTGCTCCCTATTCCGATAGTTTCTTATATGTCAATCTAGGTTGCCAGTTATGAGAAATTCATAGTCTCGTACCTTACCCTAAATTAACTTTATGTAATTGCGAGTAGTTAAAATTTTAGTGAATAAATTTGGTAGCTTATTGCGAAACTGTTTAAGGTATTATCTTGTTGTTTATCGCTAGAATTTTTTTTCTTATCTAATTTGGTGATAACCGTTACCGTACAGTTATCTGAACTTATATTTTTATCGTAACATTTTAACCCTACTTCTAAATCTGACTAACCCATATTTCTTGTATTAGTAACTTTTCATACGTGTCTGTTATTCAAATATTTTATTGTCATTATTTACTTATCCGTGATTTATAGAATAGAATAGAATAGAATAGAATAGTACTTTATTTCAAAAAATTTAGTCTTACACAGATCTAAACAGAATGAAAGGGCGTTATATTAGAAGTTGTGATTAAAATGAGCAATAGCTGCTATTTCACAATTAATGTATATATGACATGAACAGTATTCAACACTAAAACAGTTTACACATTAAAACATACGGTAAAAATCCAAATATAAAATGTTACAACAATTACACAGATTTATTACAAGGTATATGATTAACATTTAATTCGAATATTGCATATATTCCCTCACAGTGTAAGGTTCCATCTCTAATAAATATTTATAAATAGCTTTCTTGAAACACTTAAAGTTAACAGTATTTTTTATTTCATCAGGCAGTACATTGTAGAATTTAATACACGAGTAAACTGGAGATTTTTCTGTCAGAGTAAGTCTATGCTGGGGAAAATTATAGTTTAATGTTCTCGTTTGATAATTATGAACATGTTTATATTCGTCAAATATTTCTTTATTTTTATTTAGGAAGAGCAAGCATTCATAAATATATATTCCCGTGACTGTTAGGACACCAGTTTCTTTAAATTTTCCACGACAGGACTCCTTATACCCAAGATTTACTATTGTTCTTATTGTTCTTTTTTGTATCACAAAAACTTCATTAATATTGGAACAATTTCCCCAAAACATTACACCGTATCTTAATACTGAATGAAAATTTGCATAGTAAATTGTTTTTAAGACTTCAAAATTTATATATTGTTTTAACACTCTAAGTGTGTAGTTTACACCATTTAATTTTTTGCATATATATTGAATTTCATCCGACCATGTTAGATTTTTATCTATATAGATTCCCAAGAATTTGGTGTTGTCATTTAATTTAATGATTTCACTCAAATCTAGGTTTGCTTGTTTAGTTTGAAATTGTACATACTTTGTTTTATTTTCATTTAATATTAGTTTATTTCTGGAAAACCATTCAGTTATATTTGTTAATGCTAAATTTTTATTGTCTATTATGTTTGCATGGGAGTTTCCACACACTAGCAGATTGGTATCGTCTGCATAACTTACTAGGTTAGTGTTTAGATTTGTCAACGCATGGAAAAGATCGTTGACATATATAATAAATAATAGAGGGCCAGCAACACTGCCCTGCGGAATTCCAACTCTTATCCTTCTTTCGTTAGAGATATACGTGTCAGAGTCTTTTTCAATGGTCACTTTTTGAGTTCTATCTGAGAGGTAGGACCGAATCCACTGTAGGGGTACTCCTCGTATTCCATATAGTTCTAACTTATTTAACAGTATATTATGATCTAAACAGTCATAGGCTCTAGACAGATCTAGGAATATTCCCAGGGTAAGTTGTTTGTTTTCAATATTTTTTATAATTTGTTCTACAAAATTAAACACTGCAGTTTCAATGGACCTACCTCTTATGAAACCATGTTGATGTTTACTGAGGAGATCTTGTGATTGGAGGAATTTTAATAGTCTATTACACATTGCTATCTCAAAGATCTTTGAAAAGGATGGTAGGAGGCTTATTGGTCTGTAATTTTCTTTAAGTGAAGGGTCTCCCTTTTTATATATTGGCTTTACTATCGCTAATTTAAGACGGTCTGGAAAAATTTCTTGATGAAAGGAGTTATTGATTATATAACTTAGAGGGTGAGACAATTCATATACACAGTACCGTATAATACTTGTGGGTATTTCATCATATCCACCACTCATTTTATTTTTTAAGTTTTTTATGATATCAGTTATTTCTTCTGGAGTTACGGGATCTACATACATAGAGTTAGTATTTTTAACAATATTACTATGGAACTTTACATTTTCAAGATTTTTTTGCAAATTTGGAGCTGCATTGACGAGATACTCATTAATTTCATTGCATATTATATTTGGGTTGCCTTCTATTTCAATTTCCTTGGATTTATTTTTATTTCCTTTGATAGAATTTACGATTTTCCAAACACATTTTGACTTATTGTCGCTATTCTCAATTTGATTTGAGTAAAATAATTTCCTGGACTGCTCTAATAAACCGTCATATTTCTTTTTAATTAATTTATAGGATTCTTTATATCTCTCATCGGAATTACTTAGGACTAACATTAAATCTAACTGTTTTTTACAATCTGCCAATTCTGGATTGTTATAGTAATTACATAGATTTTTTTTGCCAACTCTTATTGGCATTATAGGGAAACATTCATTAAAAATGGGTAATATTATCGACATGAAATTGTTCCACTGAGCATTTACATCTGTCTCCGAGCAGCTGTATACGCTAGACCAATTTTGTTGTGATAATGTATGTTTGAATAGATTTTTGTTTTCATCGTTAAATATTCTCTTATTGCTAATGTTTCTCTGATTATTTCTCTTAATGTTAAACACAACTTTTTGAGCTGTATGGTCCGAGATATGAGTATTTAGTACTTCCGATGTATATTCGTTACCATAATTAGTGAATATGTTGTCAATGCAGCTTTTCGATCTGCAATTTACTCGTGTATAATCTAAGATAGTAGGAGATATTTGAAATGAGTTTAGCAGCGATACAAACTCTGTAGCATTTTTTACTTCAGATTTAATGTCTATATTGAAATCACCTGCAATGAAGATTATGTTGTTTTCAGATTGAGCTTTTATTAAAAGTTCTTCCAATTTTGACATAAATATCTCTATGTCTGCACTAGGTGGACGATACACAGAAACTATTATCACTTTCCCTATGTTCATTTTTACTTCCACTGCTGCACATTCCACTGTATTGGTAATTGAGAGTTTACACAAATCGTCTCTATCTTTCCACTTTACATTTTTTCTGCAGAAAATTGCTGCTCCACCGTGAGCGCCTTCTGTCCTGCAGAATGACGATGCCAAATTAAAATTTTCTAGATTGTATGATTTTAACTGCGTTTTTGATTTCCAATGCTCTGTTACACATAAGAAACTACATTCTTCGTGCTCATTCATTAATATTTGCACTCTGTCCAGGCAGTTTCCAATTGATTGTAAGTTTTGATGTATTATACTACACTTCTCTGTCGGTAACAGTTTCTTTGGTTTACAGCGACCTATAGGCTTTGGCTCAGCTGTAAGAACTGTTGGCATTAAACTCGATTCACTTTTCTTAGTCTTTTCACCGTTTTTATGTATATTATTCCTAACTTGGTGTTTGATTTTTGTTCGATTTCTTAATGTGGCGTATTGATTTCTTTTATTCAGGGAGTATAGCTGAGTGGTTGAAGCGCACTGTTTTACGAAACTGGAGCTAAAAACGAGATAGGCTGTGTATTGACGTTAATATCGGCCTCATTTTGAGAGGTATCCAAGAAACGTTTTCCTCGTCTAAAATTGAAACGGTCGAAAGCTATTTTCCTTGGCCAGAACTTTGAATCATATATTATTGTTTGTAGGTGAGGTTGAACTCCAACCATAAAGGATTGGTTATCCGGGTTTGTATTATGGGTGGCTAATTTTTTAACTTGAACATCATTTGTGTTTGTTCGGGATTCAATATATTTTTTAATGTTTTCCTCGTTTACGTCATCTGGAACTTTAGTGACAAACAACCAGATTTTTCTCTCCTTCTCGTTTTTTCCATGGAATTCACCATCACCTTCCCCATTTCCAACTCGGAGTCGCTTTCTTTTTTCTCGAACTTCTTGAAATTTCTGATTCTTGTCACTTTTATTTAAATTGTCGTTTTGGTCTATATTCAAATTTATTATGTCGTGCATTTTGTTTCTTTGTAGTTCCTCTAGATTTTCTGCGTTTGTTTTTTTAACATTGTGTGTTTGTATTTCTGGCCGATTTATAGCTTTATCTAGGTCCGAAATTTGTTCCCTAATCCTTTCATTATTTTGTGTCCTCCCTGTATTATTTATATGTGTGTTTTTTACAATCTGAGAGTATTTTTGTTGTTGTGATTGTGTGTGTTTTTTATGTTGATTATTTAAATTGTCTGATAGAGTAGAATCAATTTTTTGTGTATACATGCCTGTTGTGATTTCTTTTGTTTTTTGCTGGTTTGAACTATTTATTGGACTATAAATCTTTTTATGTTGCTTTCCCTTATTTGTTGGTGTGTTTCCGTTTATGATATTATGATTATAATTATTGAAGAACAATTTTACTTCTTTATTTATTATGTCTTTTATTTTTTCGATATTCCTTTCAAAGCTACTATTTTCTTCTAATCCTGTGTTTGAGCTGGATTTTTGTTTGTTTAGCTCTCCTTCTAAACTGTATATTTTCTCTTTTAATAATTGATTGTTGGTTCTTAGTTCTGTATTTAGCTCCATTAATAGAGTGTTTTCCACTTTTAATGATTCAAGGAGGGAATCATTTGTTATTTCATCCTCTTGTTCATCACAGGTTATGTTTCCTGGATTATTTATCATTTCTTGGTTATTACAACAAATTTTTCTTGCAGAACAACTTTTGTGAAAAATTGTCTCACAATTTGCACATTTTACACTTTTCACTACTTTTCTTTCACAATAATTGCATCTACTAACTCTCTGTGCAGCTAGACTTTCAGCCATCTTGAATTGTATATGCTAATTGATATTAAATCAATTTCAATTTTACCTGTCATTTTTCTGTGTGTTGTCTGTGACGTGTCTTCCCTTTTAATAAACCTCCTTTAGGTTTTGGCGCCCAAGGTACTTTTGAATATATTTTTTGAATACAAAACTTAGATTTTAAACACTTAAATTAAATGTTCTAACTTAAACTTTTTATAATTTAATCGCTCTTGGCCTTATTATTTAAGTTGTCGTTGACGCTTACCCAGGCCCTTGCCTCCTATAAAACTGGCTAGCCGGAGCCTAATTCTGTTTGGTGGTAGGTTATCGCATTTGTTTATTTGAACCTGTGAAACTGCCAAACAAAATTAGTTTTATTGTGCTATAGGCACAATAGTGACCTGAAGATCTTACAAGTAGACTTGAACTTTTCAATTAAGATTCGCGATAAACAAATACCAACAGTTAACCATGTGAAAAATCTAAGAGTCATATTTGATCAGAAACTTAAATTTACAAAGCATGTGGATCTAATATGCCGCAAAGCCTACTTGAGCCTGAAACAACTTTTCCCCTTTAAAGAGTATTTAGACGTAGAAACAAAAAAGATGTTGATTAATAATTTGGTACTATCGCATATAAATTATGCTGATACGGTCTACGGTCCTTGCTTGTCACTACATGATAAAAATCGCATTAAAAAAATGCAAAACCGTTGTGTATGCTTTATAACTGATGTACCCCGTTATGTGCATATTACCCCTTTCATATGCGAGCTGGGGTTACTGAAGCAGGATGAAACTAGGTTTGTGCATTATTCCTGCTTCCTCAATAAAATTCTGACAACAGAATATCTGCTTGAATATCTTGCTGCTAAGATTATCAGACGTGATCAAGTACACGAGAGGAATTTAAGAAATATCACTAGAAGACTCACAGTACCTCCACATTGTAGCGCTATATTTGAAGCAAGTTTTTCTTATCCTTCATCCTATATCCAGAATAACCTATCAACGGATTTCCAGAAACGATCTATTCTTGACGGTACATTAAACAATATTGACTTTACAAAACTTTAAAAAAGTTACATATTTTAAACTGTATTTATTTATTTTAATTGTGTCCAGTATTTGGCTGTATTTCATGTCTTCACTGTAAAATTCTCACAGCCAGTTTTTCAATGTTGAGTTAAAGTTCAAGTTAGATAACTCTTACTCGCACCTTAACTCGAGGCTAAATTCGAGTTAACGTTACAACTGTTTTTCATTATTATTTCTCATTTGAGTTAGTTAACTCGAGTTGAGTGAAATATTTTGTTATGTTGACATGAGAAGTATGAATTTTAACCATATTTTCGGAATTTTACACAAGTATTCTAATGTCTTCTATAGTTCTGTGCTGTTAAAAATGTTACATTAACCTAACTTTCTGTGATATTATTTGTAAAATGTAATATTTATATTTTTGTTTATACAATTTCTTTTAACGAGGTCACTTTAATGATGGTCTGTTGATAGGCAATAGTGGCCATCCTGTGAAACCCTACCTTATGACGCCTCTTCTGTGGATCAGAAATAATACTGAGAATTTATTTAATTAATCCCACATCAGAACGAGAAACACAGTGGAGAGGAGCATTAGCACTAAGGCTGCGCATTAAAATGGATACCATACAGACAGTTGCGGCTACAACAATTCTCCACAACATATCATAGGATGAGAGGGAACCAGTTCCCTCATGTAAAATAAACATTGCATGTTAATATTTATACAACATAAGATAACAAATACATATTCGTAAAATACGAAATAATATCTTGCACTTCTTTTAATATATTATCTGCAGTTCTTGGATGCAAATGAAATCGCGCAAAAAAAATCGTGTCGATCTCATTCTTCCATGTCGTTTGGCCTATATCTGATTACCTTGGGTCTTCTAGCTTTCTCATCACTGCTGTAAGCATTTACATTAAAATCATAATCCATGTGTTTGAAAAATATCATAATTTATTTACACCATAAAATAATTTTAGGTTAGTTTTAAGCCGAAATTTGTAATTAACTCATACCTCGTCTAGAGTTATCTTAACCTCGATTTAACTCGAGGTTTCAAGTTAACTCGCATTTGAAATACGCAACAGTGCGCTTAATCCAGAGTTAACCCCAGTACAAGAGTTAACTCGACATTGAAAAACTGGCTGTCAGGGTTAGGTTTGAATCATTAATATGTACCTGATCCTTTTGCGTTTCTTTCTTTTTTTTTTATTAACAATAAATATTATTATTATTTTTAATAAACTCGTCACATACAGTGTTTGACAAATAATTGACAGATCCTGGGTCTTTTTTTCCATGCTTTTTAATGTGTTTCGCCAGAAAAGGGTCAAATTCCGCCAGATATTCCAAACACATATCGTAATTACCTTTGTTACGGTGGCCACAAAATGATAGTCCCTCAGAGGAAAGGAATTTTATTGTGGCCACAACTCTTTTTAGGACATTTCTCCAATATCGTCTCTCGTCGTCTATTTGTTTGGTTAATTCTGTGTCGATTCTTTCTTTTTCATTTAAACGTCTACAAAAAGTGATCATCGAATTTTCGTGCTCTGAAATTTTAGAGACTATGTTTTTCCAGTCTGAGCAGCCAACTGTGGTGAATTGTGTTCTCTGTCTAGGGAACATTTTAAAAATATAACAGTAAACACCATCGCTTGTTTGGCTGTAAATTAGCCATTTTCGTTTTTCTTTTACTCCATTGGCTTTTTTAATGTAAAAATGATTTTCATTAAAATGTCGAATATAAGTTCTATTTCCATCCAAAACCGGCACACCAGCATTGATCGGGTTGCCAATATTTTTTGGCTCATTCAAAATTTGGTTGCGCATGTTTTCTGTGATTATTTCAAGCCAAAGAGCAATGTCCACCAGCTTTTAAAGGTCTTCCACTATCGCAGATTCATTTACAGAACTTTCATTACAAGTTGGATTTAGGGTGTCATTGCCACTCTTGTCTGATGAAGATGCCGCTACCTGTACCAAGCACTCCCCTTCTCTTTTCAAATCTTTAGATTTGGAAAGTTGAATATTAGCATCAGCTTCAGGAACTTTACTTGGTATCAACCGATGCTTTTACAGCATCTTTTTCCTGTTGCTTTCTGCGCTTGGCGGCGCCTGATTCATAACTGCACTTTCCACGTTTCAACGGCATTATTATGCAGTTACAGTTCACAGTTTAGTTTATCGAAACAACACTAAACACTCTCAACTGTTTAAACAGTACACCCTGATGTCGAATATACATAAATTTAGATATTTAGGACTTAAGTTAATTAATAAGGTTAGTTAATTATAATCATAGATAGATTATAATCAGTCTCGAGTCACTATTGACGACTGCTATACTACGCTACGACGCACCAGGATTATATGACCGCACACTCCTGATGATAAACGTATACTAAATAAGTACTTAACTCATAACTGGGAGTACGTGTGCAGGGCAAATGGAAGAACGGCTGCATGTGCCGAATTTGTACCTTTTTACTATGTATTTTGTGCTGGTAAATAAATATATTATTATTATTATTATTATTCACAAAAAAATTAAAATGGTCATCTGGCACGTACTGACTACCGAAAGTTAAATAGTAATGTCTGAAAAATTGCCATTGTCATTTTGATGTAATGTATATGTGCATTAGATAGATAGATAGATAAGCCTTTATTTAATACAATGTACATATTTATTAATACTATGTGAACGTACATTATATTATTAAACGGCTTCATCACTTTTCAGTCGATGAATCGATTCATTAGTATTAAGAACATATTTTTTTCTGTGTAATAGGTACAGTGAACAGTGAACAAAGATTTAAAAAATTAATTTTCATGTGAAAGAGAAGACTGGATTATGTAAAAACACGATAAATACAAACAATACATTCCTATAGAATTCAACATTGAAATGTGAAAAAATTCGGAATCGAAAAGAAAAATAAAAAATAATTTCCAATTCAGATAATATAAAATGTAAATAAACGACAAACACACGTGAACACAGAGACCCATTAAGAAACATATATAATTCAACGTATTAGTGCTATTGGTAAGGCGAAAGTAAATGACGACAACACAGAAATAAAATTTTTACATTGCTTGTTTACCTCAAT
This sequence comes from Stenurella melanura, assembly GCA_963583905.1. NCBI lineage: Eukaryota > Metazoa > Arthropoda > Insecta > Coleoptera > Cerambycidae > Stenurella > Stenurella melanura. Next base: position 95,580,197 of record OY757315.1, read on the forward strand.
ACACCGAGAAATGGAGGCCCTTGAAAAAGCGGGGTCCTAGGCGTGTGCCTAGGCCTAAACGCGCCTCTGGCCATCATTACTGTTTTATTTTTATTTATGGTCGGTATAAATATATTTTTGACACCGACAATCGGATACAACGCCGATATACTGATATCAATATCACTATCAGTCGATCCCTAATACTAATGAAATAAAATGCTGTTGTTTATGTAACATCATCTGTTCCTGCTGAAATATTTAAACATCTTAATATCAGACAAGCAAAAAACACTCCTTGATAATTTTGCTGAATGCCATCGATGCAACTTCGAAAACTGCCTGAGACACACACATATTAGTTAGTTTGACAGTTTGATTACTTAATTTATAAAGTTAGAAGAAGCTATTTTATCGCAGTGGGTAAAATGTGTGATACACCGAAGAGCACATACATTGTGAACACCAGATCCGAATCGAAATTTCAAGGTGTTTCAATGTTTACATCGATAGAGAGTTCGTGGTATTATGAAAACTTTCGAAATTATTATAGTTTTTTTAAACTTTGTATTTGAGTTGAAAACTAATTTCAGATTCGTATTCTACGACACAAAATTTGTGATTCCTGAAAAAATTTAGTGAAAATTAAGTGCACCATTCCCCGCTATTCTGCAGATTTACTGTCAATTCTTTATACTACAATTTGGATAATTAATTTTACTTACGGTTCATAAATAGCATTTATTTCCTCCTTTACTATTTCTATTGAGTCGCTCTTTATTTCTGTTATCATAATCTCATTTTCTTCAATGTCAATATCGCTTTCTTCATTTTTGATGCCCAACTCCGCATTCTGTAAACCGACATTTGATAGATATGTAGGGTTGATTTCTATGGGGTCCGCTTTTAAAGAATGTCGACTTATTTCTGCGATGACAGAAATATCATCCCCAATTTCCGTCTTAAAATTTATCGGGATTTTTGAGTCAAGTTCTGCATTACCTAATCCAAGAAAGTTCTCGACATCCATGTTGGTATTAATATCTCTCTCTTCAATTTTAATACCATTCTCTTCGATTTTAATGTTCAGCTCGGCATTCTGTAAATCGTCATCTTGTAGATATTTAGGTTTGATTTCATCACACTCTACTTTTAATGAGCAATTCATTTCAGCGGCTATAGCAATATTTTCACCAATTTCAGTCTTTATATTAGCTAGTACATCTTTTGTGTCAAACTTTGCATTCTCAAGTGCAACGATGTTCTCAACTTTCATGTTGGTATTGATATACTCTCTACACTTAAACACAACACGACAAGCAAGTCAACAAGGCTCACAACATTGCTATCAGAATTTGCATTCTTATATTTCTTGTTTGGAACAGTTCTGAAAGAATAACTAATTACTTTTACTGAAGATCACACATTAAAAATTTCTTCACGAGTTAAAATTTTACAATATACCTACCTCATAAATTTTTGGTTGAAATTATCAGTTTACTGACGTTCTCCAATTTCAGGTCGTTAAAGATACGTTCCTCCTCCCAATATTAATAAACAATGCACAAAATACAAATATTCCAATAAACATAAACATATAAGGAGCAGTAACCTCAAAAACTTGACGTATTTTTCTTACACTAATTACACATACACATACTAGATAATCATCAAAAAGCATATTTTTGCGACATACCGGGTAAGTTCTGGTATGTATTAATAGCTTACCGCTTCATTTTTGCAAGAAGTGATTTAATAGAGGACTACGGTTTTTCACGTGTCTCTTGGTATGTGAAAACACTAACCGCAACTTACCCAGCTCTCGACGTAGGTTAGAAGTGGTATGTATCGCTGTCCTTATTTACTGTCAAGCCTGTAAACTACTCTTTTTGAATTTATAAATAAAAACGCAGTTGCTATATTCACGTCAAACGTGGATTTAATTCTGAAATTAATTCCACGTTGATGACGTCAGTGGTAAGCATTCAGCGCGAATTTGACAGATTTGACAGTGTTTTTGAGGTTACCTCTACTTTCGTGGAGGAGTACAGAGAAAACTTGTGAATGACGACATATACAACGATTTAAATAACATATCAATAGAGAACCAAAGAAAAATAACAGAAGTAATTCGAACATTATTGAAAGAAGCAAAACGTGATGACAAGAGAACTCAAAAGAGACACATGGAAAAACAGACATACTACCCAGATAAAAAAAGAACTGATAACTTAGATACGTAAATATAATTTTAAATGAATATTACATTCGCCATATAATTTATGTTTTCTGTCATATCATCTGTTCTAACTTGGTTACCTAAATGTTTATTTATTAGCGTACTTTACAGTACCAACCTGTCTTGTAGTATCAATATTGTAGTATTTCACTCTTACAAACCAAAGAATTTATATAAATAGAAGCAGATACACATTTATAAGTGTGTTGTCAACATCTCGTACTCAAGTTCAGACATTACATTTTATAATTATCTCTTTCTTTATGATGAAAATTACTATAGCCCCATCTTTGTTGCAGTACTACTGTTTTTAACATGACAAATAAATGTAAGACAACAGGCTATTCTTATCCTCAACTACACCACAAACAACACATTTTTTCACTATTTTTACGATTCAACGAGAATAATTGTTTAAATTTACAAAACACGAAAATAATTTTGGGGTTAGAGTAGTTAAAACAGACACAGTTCTTAAATGACTAAATTCCACATATGTCTTTGCTACACTCATACCACGGTCTGGGAGTGATTGCAACAGAGATAGCGTTATAGGCAATAATTGTATCTTAGAACGAAATGGTGAGAAAAAGGTATGTTGGACATGATGGCAACAGTATCGTATAACTTTTACACTTTATCTCGGCTTCTATTGTTACAAACATATATCCATCCGTTACTATTTATTGCATTAATACGTTATTTTATGTATATTTAATGTATTGTTATTCTCCTGTTGACATTATTCTATGCATGTGCATGGTATGAAAATAAATGTACCTATTATTATAAATATATATTGTATACGTATTAATAAGAAAAATGTTTCTAACTTTTGTAAAATATTTTTAAAGAATATTTCCTCTTGGTAAGTTTCTTCTTGGTTCTTCTTACAAGCAGTAATCGAATCCTGTCTTGCTTAATATTCTATATACTATAACACTCCATGTTATTTGTTTTATAATTTGGTAAATTAAAAATTAACTTATACAAATTCGTTACTTTGTGTTTAACTTTATGCAACCAGCAATGCTTCACATGTGCAGAGAGTTGCGGAACTAAATTAACACACTAATATTAATCAGTCAGTTTACAAAGTTGGCATTTTACAGTAAATTACACAGGTTATGACGTTGTCCTTCATTAGGCAGTTACTTAAAATTCTTCAATAGGTTTCTCGAATAAATTTCAAGTTCTATCTCCTCATTTTGCTTACAAAATTTATAAATACATTTAATTTAAACAGGTTGAGTAGTAACCTGAAGTTTCATCACTTCTTCTTCTTTGTGTCCAAGTAACTCAGTATGTTGGCATCTTTTAGTTTATTAAACTTTTGACAGAGGAAGAAGTTTAATTTTTTTATATATAAAAAATGATAAGTGGGAAAAGAGAAGCCACAAAAGCGTCCTTTTCAATTTTAAGAGCTTGGCAGAGCAGACGTGTGTCGAGTTACTTAATTTTTGTCAGCCATGCTGCATTAAGGCGTCAAGCCATAAGCTTCGGCTTATTTTTAAAAGGCTGAATGCACCCCCAGAGGTTTTTTGGGATAAGTTATTCTAAAGAAAATGTGCTTTAAAGTTGCTAAGGGTTATTTTTTTAATTCCTTAGGGTTGCAAGTCTCCCTCGTAAGAGGCCGATTTTTTTAAACATTTTTTCTATTGGTGTGGACTCGAGGACTTCATGATTAAACACTATGTTTCCTGAGAGTTTCCTATAGATAACAAGTCTGGAAGTTGCAAGCTTTCCTATCCTATTTTGGGAAATGGTTTCTATGAGTTCCCTAATACCTAGGGTTTTTTTGCTGAAGAAAAGGACGCTTTTCGATGGTGAATGGCCTGGAAGTTGCAGGTTATGAGGACAAACAGAGTTTTTCTTATGGACATGTAGATGAGACCGTTATGAAATGATAGGTGACGAGCTGTTGTATGCCAACAGGTATTTAGAGGGTTACTACGGTAATGCGTCTCAAATAAACTTATATTAATTTTAACTTATATTTGTAAAAGGTGGTACCATTTTATAAAATTTTCTTTTATATGTTTCTGACTATGCATATAACTAAATTTCATAACATTCTTTAAATTAAACCATTGGTTATTAAATTCTTAAATATTTCAACTAAGCTTATAGCACCATAGTATATATATATAATTATCATGTGGTTATTTTAAATCTGTAATTACCAAATTGATGGGAATATCAATTTTATAAAACTTTCTCTTATATATTTCTGGCTATTGTCATCGGCGTCGGCATCGAGAACAAGTTATGACTCATGTTTTAGTCTTCTGCCGAAACAAAAGTCATTTGAGCGCAAAACAATAGTCTTCTGCCGAAGCAGAAGTCATTTGAGCACAAGAAAGTCTATATAAGAAGACACTTTTTCTCAGCGAGCAAGTAGTGATCGGTCCTTCAAGTAGTAATGTTCCAGCCTTCAGCAACTAATAGTCTTCTGCCGAAACAGAAGTCATTTGGGCACAGAAGCCAACGCCAATGCTGATGAGGTCATCCCTTCCTCTTGTGTTGTAACCAGACAGTGTGTTTTATTTGAGTTTTATTGTGTTGAGTGTCAAGTGGCAATGCATACCCGGAGTGGCAAGGCAGTAGGCACTGGGGTCGCGAGCGACGTCTCCACGTCGGCCCCCCCTCACTGCACGACCTCCCTCACAGCATCTGACCACGAAGTGCTCCGCCAACACGACGCCCTGACAGGGGGTACGAGGGTCACGCCCGACGTCTCTACGACGGTGGCCCCACACTGCACGACAAGCAACACAGCAACCCGGCTCGGCGAGGTAAGCATGTCCTCTGATTTCTCCACAGGCACAAGTGCTACGCATGGCGTCGCGACGACGGCGCCCCACTACTGTGCGTCGCCGGGCTCAGCGCCTGGGCATAGCGAGGCAGGACTCGCCACCAACATAGGACACGACACTGGAGTCACGCATGACGTCATCACGACGGTGCCCCTTCGCTGCATGGCACGCAGCGCAGCCACCTGGCACGAAGCCCAGGCAACAAACATGGAATGGAGTAGCAACGACTCTCAGGCGATGCCCCCCTACTGCATGGAGCGCAACGCAGCATCGTGGCACGGAAACTCGGCGATGGAACAGAGATTGGGTGGTGATGATAATATGGTGATGCCCCCTCGCTGTATGGTGGACCCAACAGCACCCCGGGCCAACGACGATTCCTCGACGCTGGGAGATCGCCGCTTCGCTGGATTCGCTTCCACACATGGGGAAGCCTCCCACTCTGGCTCAGGGCTGCCCAGCGGTCAGTACACCATTGCTGCCACACCCGACTGGCCCCAACTCTTCAGCGACGCCTCGCTGACACCTCGCCGCCAGCTGGCCACCCCTCACTGCATGGTACCACCAACAGCAACCAGCCCAAGTCCAAGCACGCCGCCCAACGCACAGTACTTCGTCACGCCTACCTCGTCGGCCGGCGCCTACAACGTCACCCCACCGTACCAGACGGCAAGACCTAGTGCTACGCCCCAAAGACAAATAGTGCTCCAAAACCAAACGACTGGAACGATCCCAGTCCCCTCTGCCGCCATAACGGACCAACCCCAACCGAGCTTGGGACTACCCAGCTATGAACAATTAGCGCAACTCCTGGCTCTGACCACTTCAAACCTAGCCTCCATTACCCGGCAACAAGAAAATAGCCGGCCACCCATTACTGCACGTAACGAATCACAGCCGTACGCCACGGAAAAGGCTAACTTACGTGGACATGGCGACCAACAACGTGAGGCCAGATCTTTCCGGAGGGAAGAGGATCCACGACGACCCGACTACACAGATTCTGGGGAAATGGACCCCCAGTGGCGCCCAACACAAAACCTAGCAGAGAGCATGACAAGACTAATGGAGGGAAGCGTTCAAGCCGCAATACACGCAGTGCAAGGTCATCACAGGATGCCCACAAGAAGGATGAGAGCGCTGCCCACTTACTCAGGCCTGGAATGGGAGGATCCAGTCAACTTCCTGGATGAGCTCGAGGAGGCGATGCTCCATGAAGACATCCACGGCAGGGATAAAGTGAGAGTAGCTATAGAACAGCTCGAGGGTCAAGCCAGACGCACCCTGGAGATGTGGAAGTCCCACAACATCACATACGAGTTCTTAAAGGAAAAGCTCTTGCGGCAGTTCAACGACACTGCCACCCTGGGGAAGCTACGCTCCAGGTTACACGGTGAGAGACAGAAAGACGACGAACCCGCCGCCGTTTTTATACAACGCAAAATTGGACTCTGGCTGAGGGTAGAACGGTATACGCCGGAAGAGGAGATGGTTATGGAGGTGCGCGAGCTCCTGCGACCGGAACTAAGATTCGCAACTAGAAATGTCCCAGTGGCCACGATGGAAAGCTTGAGCCGAGTGGCTGAAAACGCCGAGGGTGACTACAGGGAATTTCAGAGGCAACTCCGACCGCTGCCGAGGCCAGCCACCATCCCGCCTGCGAGTAATACTACCAATAGTCTACCAAAGTGCCGCAAGTGCCCGGGATTTCACTATCACCGAGACTGCCCCACCAACCAAACTCAGTCAGAGCCCCAGCAAGGCAACCCCAATTTCCGCGGACACGACTCCAACCAGCGAGCCAACCCCAATTTCCGTGGACACGACTCCAACCAACAGGGAAACCCTAACTTCCGCCAACAAAATGTCCAGACAAGGGGTAACAACTTCCGAGGGCATGGCACCAACTTAAACAACCCTAGGCAACAGGCAGGTCCAACCAATAATCCGGGCCCAGGACAGACATCCACGGCACCACCGCAGCAACGAAGTCAGGCAGCCCCCCGGCAGCAAGCTAACAGTCAGCCCCAGGCGGGAAACGAGCAGCGAGCCGGCCCAAGCCAGGGTGCCCGGCTCCAGAACTAAGTGCGTCGATAGGACTGACGGCCGGTCCCGGCCCATCATCCCACTTGTGGGTCGAGGCCAACGGATGCCGTTTACTGGCCCTGCTGGACAGCGGGGCGACTCATTCCTTCATCCACAGCAACTACGTAGAGGACCTTCCGAGGACTAATCATCCGACGATGCCCGTGCTCTTGGCTGCCGCCAAGGAGATCAAGCACACCCAAGGCAGCGTGGAAGTGCCCCTGCAGATCGGAAACTGGACAGTTTCGGTCGAAATGCATATTTTGGAGGATATGACCAAGGATATCATCCTAGGAAGAGACTTCCTAGCGAAACAGGAAGTGGTGATCGATTTTCCGCGGCACTGCATACACGCAGGGGTGTCAGAACGGCACACCCTGTTCTGGGACATGGAGGTTAGGACCGAGGACTCGGCCCGCACCGTAACAGCCAACCCGGAGCAGCTACCAGAGACGCACAGCCGTGCGTATGAGGAAGTCATCACTAAATTTTCAGATGTATTTCAAGAGACGCTCAAACAGCCTACTACACAACTCACTACCCATGAAATCCGTCTGAAAGACGACAAACCATTTAAAATACGACGTTACCAGTACTCGGCGAATAAAAAGGCAATAATCACTGAGGAAGTGAAGAAGATGCTGGCAGCTGGGGTAATTCGACGCAGTAACAGCCGTTACTGCTCACCGATCGTCATTGTGAACAAAAAGGATGGGACTTCCCGCTTTTGTGTCGATTACCGCCAGCTGAACACCCAGACGTTGGAAGAAGTGTCTCAGTTGCCGCCGATAAGGGAAACGATCCGAGAGCTAGGTGCAGCGAAGGTTTTCACTAGTTTGGACTTAAAGAGTGGATACTGGCAGGTCCCGATGCACGAGAATAGTGTACCCCTGACAGCTTTCAGTACCCCAGACGGAGCGACATTCGAGTTCCTTGTGATGCCATTCGGGCTACGCAACGCCCCCTCAACGTTCCAGAAGTTAATGACAGAAGTGCTGGCCGACTTCATAGACGTCTTCGTGAAAGTATATCTAGACGACATAATAGTATACTCTGAAGATCATCAAGACCACCTTCGTCACTTGGCTCTGGTATTAGAGCGTCTGAGGATACATGGATTGCACTGTGGACTCCCGAAGTGCCGATTTGGAGCCTCCGAGCTGGACTACCTGGGCTACAGGATTACTACTACTCAAAATCAACCCCAGGAGAAACACGTCATCCAAATAAGAGACTTTCCCACTCCTCGCACCAAGAAGGAACTCCAGGGATTCCTAGGCACCGCCAACTGGTTACGAGAGTTTGTACCCGAGTTTGCCGAGCTGACAGCCCCGCTGACAAACCTAACAGGAAAGGAGAGGTTCCAGTGGAACACAGAAGCGGAGACAGCGTTCGCACTGATCAAAGAGAAGCTATCACAGCCTTTAGCCCTTTGCAGACCGGAGCCAGGACTGCCTTTCTACCTCCAAACCGATGCAAGCAACCATGGCATGGGTGCGGCTTTGTATCAAAAAACGCCAGAGGGGGAGAAACGGATCATTTCCTGCTCCAGTGCAAAGTTTACAGGACCTGAGAAACGCTATCACATCAATGAACAGGAGACACTCGCCGTAGTATGGGCCTGTCGTCGATACCGCCACTGGCTGGAGGACCAGCACTTTACACTTGTCACGGACAGCCGAGCATTGCACTGGTTACATCAGTTCAAGGACGAGAGGGCCAAGCTCACCCGGTGGGCCTTGCAGCTGCAAGAGTACACCTTCACCGTAGAACACTGTCCAGGACGATTGAACCAGCTGCCCGACTTCCTGTCGCGTCATCCCCAAGAAGCCATGCCAGCTGATACCGGCGATGACTCCCGCTTGCTACCTCCTGACGAGGAATCCACAACCAAACAACCAACCACGCCAAGGGCCATCATCGATACCCCGACCACGGAGGAACTTCTGATGATGGAAGCCGAACCTGAGGAGCTAACCACTCTGTTCGATGAGATCAAGGCCGCCCAACTCGCGGACTACGCTATTTCTGGTTCCATCGGACATTGGGGGGACATCCAGGATCAGGAACGAGGCTTAGACCCCTGGGAAAGACGACTGAAAGAACAATTCAGGGTAGAAGATGGACGCTTATGGCATGTCACTGAAGAGAGGACCGCCCTCGTTGTGCCCGAAGCCTTGAGGCCCCGCATTCTGCACCACTACCACGACGCCCCACATGCAGGTCATCCAGGCCGCGACGAGACGTACCGGGCAGTGAACAACCGTTATTACTGGCCCCAACTCCGCAAGAACGTCACGACGCATGTGCGACTATGCATGGTATGTGCTGCAACCAAGCGAGGACCCCTTCAAGCTGCCGCTCCACTCCGCCCGAGACCACCCACCAAACCCTGGCAAGTACTCTCGTTAGATGTCATGGGACCCTACGAAGAGACACCAACCCACAACCGAGTTATCATCGTGATAACAGATCTCTGTTCCAAGTGGATCGAGGCCGAAGCTGCACCCCAAGCTGATGCCAACCACATCTTAGGGGCCTTGGAACGAGTCTGCCTCCGATGGGGATATCCCGATGAACTCATCACCGACAAGGCACCCACCTTCACCGCCAAGAAGATCCTCAACTTCTGCAAGCGGAATAAAATCAGACATTTTACATCGCCGATCTACCACCAGAGAGCCAATCCCGTGGAGAGGCGTAACCAAGAGATAAAGAAGGCCCTACGAGAGAAGCTGATGGGAAAACGACAGAACCGATGGGACGTCGTGCTGCCGCAGATCATCTTTTCCTTGCACAACAGAAAAAATGCTGCCACCGGCTACTCACCCAGCGAGCTGCTGCTTGGGACCGAGTTACCTCGCCCAGGAGACTGGCAACACCCAGAGCAACGCCGCCCGCTACCAGAACCTCGACGAGCAGCTAGGAGCAGACATGAGAAAGCGGCGCAACGACAGCAAGTCTACCAGAGGAATCTTTTCCCAGAGCCAAGGACAGCCCCGATCGAGTATCGACCCCAGCAACGAGTGATGTGCCGAGGCTTCAAGGAGCGCCGGACCAGCTTTGGACCCACATGGGAGGGACCTTTTGTTATCATTCGAGCCCTGGGTGATAACACGTACGAAATTCTCAGGAACGAGATCCCAGTGCCCATTCACATTGATGACATCAGGCCCATGCCAGGCCAGAAACCCGACAAGCGACCTCCAGTGCCTCCAGCCGTACGAGCCATCGCAGCTGATACCGACGATGACGACAGCAACGACGAGGATGACGATCCCGAGGATCCAGGACATCCAGCCCCACCAAGGCTCGCAGCTCCTACTGTCACAGGACACCAGCCCGCTGCCCCAGAGCCAGCAGCACCCGCTGCCCAACAGCCAACCACGCCTACTGTCACAGGACCAGTAGCGCCCGTTGCCCAGAAGCCAGTCACGCCTACTATCACAGGATCAGTAGTGCCCGCTGCCCAACAGCCAACCACGCCTACTGTCACAGGACCAGTAGCGCCCGTTGCCCAGAAGCCAGTCACGCCTACTATCACAGGATCAGTAGTGCCCGCTGCCCCAAAGCCAGATGCCAACGCACAAGTCTACATCCGTGGACCTGGTACCTACTTCCGTGGACATGGCGACTATCTACGTGGACATAGCACCACAGCCGCCGCTAAACCAAAATTTCCAGCCCGCCGACTGCCCCCAGTCGTGCCTGGCCCATCCACCTCAGCCAAGAGGAAACAAACAAACAAGAATGAGAAGTCCCCGGCGCTGTCAGCCGCACCGCCGCCGCCAGCAGACCCTGGGCCTTCTACGTCAAGACAAGAGCAGCCGCTCGACACGACGCCCATACTGTTCCCGATGCCGTTCTGGGCGAAGGCCGTGACCACGCCTGGCCACGACCGACAGCAGCCATCCGCCAGCCAGATGCCTGTCCCAGTCTGGACACGAGTATTCGTCAACTCGAACGCCAGCCCGAGCTCAGCCGGCTCCGGCGCACCGCTCCAGAATCCCGCTACCTTAGCACGTAGCACAGCAGGGCCTAGCAGCCCCCACGAGGCGCTCCAGTTTCTCACTGCCTTAGCCCGCAGTACAGCAGGACGTTGCAGCCTCAATAAATCGCTCCAGTCTCCCGTTGCCTTAGCAAGCAACACAGCAGGACGTTGCAGCCTCACAGGTTCGCTCCAGAATCCCGCTGCCGTAGCACGCAGCACAGCAGGACTTAGCAGCCCCCAAATCTCAACAGGATCAAGCAGCCCCGGGCGTCGCGGAGACGACGCCCAGAAAAAAGAACATTCGCAATCGCAAAATGTACCTATGTAAATAAATTATCGCCACAGGGCGAAAAACTTTGTTCGAACTAGAATACATTTATGATTTGTCACATAAAATACTTTAATTTTAAATATCCTGTTTTACCTAAATTATCTTAGTGGACCTATTATTAGTTACTTAGTTAAAATATCTTACCACACTTAATCTTAGTCTATATATGTTAAAATATCTTAGTTGTTGAAATATCTTAACACTTACTCTTAGTTTATAGTTTTGAAAATATTGTATCTACTCACTCTTACATTATATAATTGAAATTTTGAACTGAACCATAACCTGTATGCCTTTATTAATGTTCAATAAAGTCACAAAAAAGGGGGGTGGTGTCATCGGCGTCGGCATCGAGAACAAGTTATGACTCATGTTTTAGTCTTCTGCCGAAACAAAAGTCATTTGAGCGCAAAACAATAGTCTTCTGCCGAAGCAGAAGTCATTTGAGCACAAGAAAGTCTATATAAGAAGACACTTTTTCTCAGCGAGCAAGTAGTGATCGGTCCTTCAAGTAGTAATGTTCCAGCCTTCAGCAACTAATAGTCTTCTGCCGAAACAGAAGTCATTTGGGCACAGAAGCCAACGCCAATGCTGATGAGGTCATCCCTTCCTCTTGTGTTGTAACCAGACAGTGTGTTTTATTTGAGTTTTATTGTGTTGAGTGTCAAGTGGCAATGCATACCCGGAGTGGCAAGGCAGTAGGCACTGGGGTCGCGAGCGACGTCTCCACGTCGGCCCCCCCTCACTGCACGACCTCCCTCACAGCATCTGACCACGAAGTGCTCCGCCAACACGACGCCCTGACAGGGGGTACGAGGGTCACGCCCGACGTCTCTACGACGGTGGCCCCACACTGCACGACAAGCAACACAGCAACCCGGCTCGGCGAGGTAAGCATGTCCTCTGATTTCTCCACAGGCACAAGTGCTACGCATGGCGTCGCGACGACGGCGCCCCACTACTGTGCGTCGCCGGGCTCAGCGCCTGGGCATAGCGAGGCAGGACTCGCCACCAACATAGGACACGACACTGGAGTCACGCATGACGTCATCACGACGGTGCCCCTTCGCTGCATGGCACGCAGCGCAGCCACCTGGCACGAAGCCCAGGCAACAAACATGGAATGGAGTAGCAACGACTCTCAGGCGATGCCCCCCTACTGCATGGAGCGCAACGCAGCATCGTGGCACGGAAACTCGGCGATGGAACAGAGATTGGGTGGTGATGATAATATGGTGATGCCCCCTCGCTGTATGGTGGACCCAACAGCACCCCGGGCCAACGACGATTCCTCGACGCTGGGAGATCGCCGCTTCGCTGGATTCGCTTCCACACATGGGGAAGCCTCCCACTCTGGCTCAGGGCTGCCCAGCGGTCAGTACACCATTGCTGCCACACCCGACTGGCCCCAACTCTTCAGCGACGCCTCGCTGACACCTCGCCGCCAGCTGGCCACCCCTCACTGCATGGTACCACCAACAGCAACCAGCCCAAGTCCAAGCACGCCGCCCAACGCACAGTACTTCGTCACGCCTACCTCGTCGGCCGGCGCCTACAACGTCACCCCACCGTACCAGACGGCAAGACCTAGTGCTACGCCCCAAAGACAAATAGTGCTCCAAAACCAAACGACTGGAACGATCCCAGTCCCCTCTGCCGCCATAACGGACCAACCCCAACCGAGCTTGGGACTACCCAGCTATGAACAATTAGCGCAACTCCTGGCTCTGACCACTTCAAACCTAGCCTCCATTACCCGGCAACAAGAAAATAGCCGGCCACCCATTACTGCACGTAACGAATCACAGCCGTACGCCACGGAAAAGGCTAACTTACGTGGACACTATATATATATAACTAAATTTTATAACATTCTTTAAAGTGAAGCATTGGTTATTAAATCCTTAAAAATTCAACTAAGCTTAAGGCAACATTAAAATTTATATAATTATATCATATGACTATTTTGAATCTGTAATTACCAAATTGTTAGTGGGAATATCCGCTAAAGTAAAGTTGTGACTAATTAATATTGTGTTTATTTTCTCCCATTTATGACATTTCAATAGAATACTGGTGAGCTATAACTATATTTTAACCTATGTATTGTTTTCCGTAGCTTTCACAATGCAGGATAACTTTTAGGCAAGCTATGGTGGCGCCCTGAATATCTTTTTAGCAAATTAGTTTAAAACTTGTATTTCTATACTTGTATTTATATCTTTAAATTTCTTTTAAAAATTATTGAGCAAATCGGTAAGTATCAACCCACGACTCTGCTCGCCCATAACCCAAAGGCTGCCGTCCGCAAATTGAGGTACCTGTCTGGTTTTAATCAAACAGATGTCACAATACATATCCCATGTGTTCCATTTATAAAAATTTTAGATTGCACAAATTGAAACTCAAAACTTTATCTATTTGTATAGCTATATAGTCAATTGGAATTTATATTTGCTTTTGCACTCAATAGTTACACATTTTATTGTTATTTAATAATTTGCATCAAATAAAAAAAAACAGATATTTAAGTTTTTGGCTAACGCGTCATGTATGTTAACAAAAAATTAATTAGGTAATAAAAGAATAATTTTCTCTCATAAATGAAAACAAGCTAAGTAATTTATGAAATTGTGTTTTTAAAGGAGACTGCCAATTAAAAAATATGTCCTAAATAGGTAAGTAAACAAATTTTTATTATATAAATATACTATAACAATGAAATAAAAGTAGAGTATTAATTCTTAAAAGTAATTAGGATATTTTTTTATAAAATTATAAATTTATGGATTTGCATTCACGATTTTCTTCATTACATTTCCTAATACAGATGCTTTATTTTGCAATATAATAAATTCATGAGTACTTGAATCAAGCTACGTTACTTTTCCATTCAGGCCAAAATTTAAGAATAACTTTGAAATCACATAAATAGAATTTATTCCACCAAATACATATATTACTAATAAATAAACGTAAACAGTGAAACTATATTGAACAATATTTACTACAGATATTTTACAAGTACTTTTCCAGATCCCAGGGTGGGTAGTATTGCACTTTTTGGAAAAAAAAAATCGCAAATTCCAATCAAATATTTTTTTCCACAAAACGTCTCCGTTTGGCATTGGTAGTGATCCATTAAGGTTTGGCATGGGTTCCATGCTCCATTAGTAAGTTATAGCCTACCAAAATTTCACGGGCCGCCGCTGGCATGTAGGTACCTACTTGGTGCTTGAAATCAGTTTGTGGTCAGTGATATAGACTGATTATTATTAGATGAAATTAGAGAGTATGCTGGTCATTTCAATGGTTTTACATCTATTAACGGCATTTTAGTAGGCTACCGTTTAACGGCCCACACAGCACAAGGCTGTCCGAGGGACGTACTATGGCAAAGACCATTTAGGATTTGGGCTTGCCTATGGACGTCCCAATATCCCAATATGTATGCTTTTCGGCACTCTTTTGGTCATCCCAATGTCACATCTTGGTATCAGGTAAAGGCAATACGACGAACGTCCTGAAGGATGTCTGAAGCTCATAACTAGGGACATACTAGGATATCCCGGGATATTTCGGGACGTCGTAAGTACTACGAATGGGCATCCACAGGGACATTAGAGGATGTACAAAGTACACACTGAAACGTCCCAGAACATCCTAATATTATATGTTCTTATATTTCAATATATTAACCACCGACAAAGAAACCACATTTTTACAAAAAAAAAAAACTAAAAATATTTTCAATGTATAGACCAAAGTGCTACCTACTTATAATTATATATAAGTAGGTAGCGCATAAATCCACATATATATTTTTTGTTTTTTGTAAAATTGTAATTTCTCTGATGATGGTTAATACAGCGAAACAATAGAAAATATTATATTTCACATTTGAACTGACCGAAAAACCCAAGGAATTACTCATCTAGTTATTTGATATAAACGGTCAAGAAAATAAAATCAGATATGACAGACTTTAAAAACAAACTCACACTTGTAATGTCAAACTACTTAAAAAAAAACTACTTCGAAAAAACATAGAATAACAAAATAAGTATGTTGCACATAACTCCATAAATATTTTGTTTTTTGTAAAATTTTATTTCTGTCGAAGGTTAATAAAAAAATTACACGACGCTATTTGAATTATCAATCAAGAAATTAAAAACACCTAGGGGTTATAAGAAGCTAAATATATTCAATATTTAAAGACAAAACTCATTTATGGTAACACCAAAAAGCAAACTTCTTAAAAGAACATAAAATAACAATTTTCATACTGAATTATATGAAAACATATTTTTCTATCAAGTAATGCGTTCCTACTTCTCTACTCTCTTCACTGCCTCGCTCTTCTTTTTGCCCTGCTCGGATTCTTTTAAACACTTCCCTGCTTTGTACCTATTTCATAATATTATAGGTACCCATTCATGGTTGCATCTAAAATAAACATTTACTTATTATTTGAATCAGCATTATCAACAAAAATTTAGTCTATATGAAAACTGGGTAAGATAAAGATAATATAGAGAACATCGAGGGATAAAGGTTTAAATTGAAGCACTAATAAGAATAATTTGTCGCATTATAAAATGCAATCCTGTATTACGACTTCATTTTAATGCATTATATCTGTCTTCCATACAAGTCACAAATGGCCGTGGCTGCGAAGCCATTTACATAACACTATTCATAAACCAATAACCATTTTGTGCAATTTACTCAAAAGGAAACACTATATCAGGATCAGGACAGATTTGCAAATGAACTGAAATTTATCCACGCATGTCCTGTCTGATACATATTTCCCTTTAAGAGTGTAATGAAAGTTTCAAACAATTATCTTGAAGCAAAATTATTTTTACTTACCTATTTTCATACACTGTTCATCGTCAAACTTCACAACACTCTAAGTACGACCTGGTTCACAATCTCTTTCCAACCTGGCTTCATAACATTCAATTCTTGGGCCAAATAAGCTTCATTTTGTAGGTTTGTTGGTCATTGAAAATAAGGGAGCCAGAATTTTTGTTTAATACTGTAAGTTTTCTATAAAGTTTCCTCTTTTTAGTTTCCCTTGGCATCCTGAAAGTTTAAAAAATTGTATTAAATTTGGGAAGTTTTATAGGTTATGTTATTTTTACATGGCTTGTACTTACTTTCTATAGTGTCGAACAAAAAAGTCTCAAATAAAACTGAATTAAACAGATAAAAAAACAATCAAAAGTGTTAAATTATTTCCTGCAACCACTAATAATTTATATTATTTGATGTAGAGAAATTAACTGATATTCCAAGCTTGTTTTGAGTTTACACTAAACACTAAAGAAATAATAAAGAATACAAGATACAATAGAAAGTGATAGAAAGTACAGGTTTGTGAAATTAGATATGGCCGCCGGAAATCGTAATGGCGCCTTATTTGAACATATTAAAGATGAATATTGGGTTACAGTTTAAGGAGATTCAGGGCCCTTCACTGGATGTCCTTTTTTAATCCCGATGTCAATTCACAGTTAATGCCAAAATGAAACCAGTTCAGGATATCCTCTTGGCGTCCTTTTGAAGGATATCCTGGGATATCCTAAATGGGACGTCCATTTCACTATCTACTTTACGTACTGGGATATCCAGGTACTTCAATTTGACATCCCATATCCCGAATGTGCTGTGTGGGGGCAGTTTAAGTACAGCGATAAAAAAACTGCTGCCTAAGGAATCACTACTTCCACATCCAGATGTTTTCATCCAAGTCCCTTTAAAGGAAAACCTCTACTATATTTGGACTCTAGTATGTGGACATAATTGGTCATAGAATTTTAATAATACTTGAGGCAGATGTCATAAAAATTATAATCTAGTTCCAGATATCGTGTACCAAATTTCAAGTGAATATCTCAATTTTATTTTATTAACATATTTAATAATGGAGTGGAAGTGGTAGGGGAGTTGACAAATATTATTAAAAAAATCTGTACTGTTACCAGCTTGCTTTACTTATTTTCCAATATTTACCCCTATACCCACACAGCACAGAATATTCTGAGGATATTCTAAATAAATCCCAAATATCCTATTTTTAGAATATTTGCTTAGAATATTTCTTAAATATTCTTAGAATATTCTGTCGGAACATTAAAGATTAAAAATATTCCATATAAATGCCAAATATCCTTTTTTGGGATATTTGCGTAGAATATTTCTGAAATATTCCCAGTACATTCCAGTAGTGTGTACATTTATAATTTTTAATGTGGAAAAATTGTCACTTTTGAAGAGTTATATTTGAATTTAATCTTTATATACATCATATGTTTGATATGATATCTCTCACACCAACGCAATGGGAACAAAGTGAGATGAAACAGTTTTATAAGTACCAAATTAAATAAAGGAGACAATCATATTGATGCAACTTATTATATAGACATAGATTTAGATAGAATACGGCCACAACAGAAATTATTACTTTATCTGGAACGCGCAATATGATTCATGAACATGAACATTTTTATACATGGACATAATAATATATTATGCAGATATTTAATAACTTTGGCACTACTTATTTCTAATTTTTAGTTTGATGCGCCGTTTTTATGTTGGCGATTATGATATTGAACAAATAATACTTCAAGGTTGGCAATTCTCAACATTGTCAACAGTGCTGCCATTAAATGTTTAGCGTGTCGCGGTTTGCCGGTTTGTTTGTGTAGTTTACTGTGATTGTGTTAATTAATTAAAGGTAAGGAACCTTATTTAATGTTAAATATAATAATTTAAAAAAGAGGAAATAGGAAATCATCATTTCGTTCCGAATTTACTGCGATTTAAATCTGTCGAAAAGAGATTAGTAAAAATTCTGTATATTTTGAGGTTAGGTAGTCGACAGTTACGGCGTTACGCGCCAATTCAGTGAACAACGTAATTATCTTGTTACATGTAATTTTTTGCTTCTTGAAACTGTTTTATTACAAAACCAATTCTTTTGTAATTGTTATTATTATTATAATGCCACGGAAATATTCATCTACCTTCTACAAAATATGAAATAGGAAGAAATTCAGACCCCTACTTTTTTGGTAACCAACATTTAATACAAGGAATCGAAACCTAACATCCTATGATTTCCTAGACACTATATTATAAAATTGATATATTTTTTCAGCCGCAAATATAGGAAGCAATTCCGATAGAAGCACGCCTATTAGTAGAGTGACTCCTGTATTATCGGGTAAATTTATCATATTGATCCTTAACTGGTCTTTTAATAATAGTCGGTATTTTAGATGAGAATTTTAAACAACAGCTGATACGAACCCTCACAGTAATAAATGTTAAATTGGACCAGGTCTCTGAAGATGTAACTTATTTGGTACAGAATAATAAAAACGATAACTCAAAGTTAGAGGAAACGGAATCAGTAATGAGCAAATTTAGTTTTCCCTTGAATTGTATGGAAGATTTAACTATCCTTGAGGATTTTTTGTCAAACAAAAATAATGCAGACCAGTTTGTAAGTTTAACTTTAAAAATAAATTCACATACTGCATGCAAATTTATATATGAAATTTATTGTGTTTTCATTGTTTTAATTTTTTTAGGCACATGAATTATCAATAACTGGAGGCTGCAATATTAAAGTAATGGTAAAGAGAATAATGGCCAAGCTATTCGCAAACTGCCTGGCAACGCAGTATAGTTGGATTGGCTTCAAACAGAAAAATAACTTTTCGATTTTAAAAGTTGCTTCTGTTATAATTGGTAATGGTTTCTGCTTTCTTTTATATGATTTAATTAAGGCCTCTATTTTTAGGCGCAGTTCAGAAAATTCATAAAAAAAATACAACCGCAGAAATTGAAGAGGCCATCAAAATGTGGTTGGTAAAAGCAAAAGAGAGAGAAAAGAGAAGAAGGGATGAAAAACCTGTTTTATGAACTCGTTATTATATAGTTAGTTATTTTAAAAATGCATGTTTATGCTGTAAGTAAATAACAGTAGAAAGTAAGTAGTAGAAATAGTAGTAAACAGTATAAAGTAAATAATATTGGTAAAGATTATTTTGTAGTTTTATTTTATTTTCTCAAGGGTGTGTAATAAGTGTTGTTAAACTTCGGGTGTTTTTCATGTGGTTGATAGGCTTCTAGAGCAGTTACGGTTGCTTAAGCAACATTTCAGCAGTCATGTTTGCCATTTTCAGGTTCTTGCTAACATCTGCTTTACTGCTGCTTCTCATTGATTGCAACTATCAGCGAGAACTTGAAGATAACAGATGTGATTCTGCCGATATGCCACTTAAGTAACCATAGATCTCTGGTAGCCTATTCACTATGGGGGAAACATCGGAAGTTTAATAATACCTTTATTTCAGGTGGCCATTCCCTAGAAAGAGACATCCGATGGGGAAATATTTACTATTTTTGGCCATAACTTTTTTTCCTTAGTATGTATATTTAAAAAAACTATAAGACTACCTAAGTAGAACCTTAACAAGATTATTACTATGAATTTTCACTCAATAATTTCAGTGGTTTGCAAAATAGTTAAGATTTAAATTTAAGAATTATGCTAATCTTCCTATTTCGTAGTTTCAAATTAAACTATTTTGCAAACCACTGAAATTATTGAGTAAAAATTTATAGCAATAGTCTTATTATGGTTCTACTTAGGTAGTCTTATAGTTTTTGTAAATATACGTACTGAGAAAAACAAGTTATAGCCAAAAATAATAAATATTTCCCTATCTAATGTCTCTTTCTAGGGAATGGCCACCTTAATACCCACGAAAACCTGAAAAACAACATGTATGTATATGTATATGGAACATGCCAGATACATTAAGCTATATGTTCCTGGAACGTTCTGGGAATGCGGGAAACTGTCTACTTCTAATATGCATAAGACGTACCTGCAATATTTAGAGCAGCTTGAAAGAATATTCTGAAGGTTCCGCGCATATATTCTTTGCACTTTTACAGAACCTACTTGTGCTGTATGGGTATCATCTCAAAATATAATCTAGTTCCAGGTGTCGTTATAATATATACGTGTACCAAATTTCAAGTGAATATCTCCATTCTGTTTTATCAATCCGTTTAATAATGAAGTGGGGGTGGTGCGGTGGGGATGGAAATATAAAAGAATCCGAGGCCTTGACTACTGGCATAAAAACCAAATCACAAAATTTTGTACTTATACCAGCTTGCTTTACTTATTTTCTCCTATTTACCCCCAACCCTTCACCGGTTAAGTTCAGAAAACAATCCAGTTCCAGATCTCGTTATAGTACATATGTGTACAAAATTTCAAGTCAATATCTTAAACCATTCTAGAGATATCGTGCAGACAAAAAAAGTTACAGTCCGACAGACAGACAAGACTGACAGACA
Source organism: Stenurella melanura (assembly GCA_963583905.1). Lineage (NCBI taxonomy): Eukaryota > Metazoa > Arthropoda > Insecta > Coleoptera > Cerambycidae > Stenurella > Stenurella melanura. The sequence goes on from OY757315.1 coordinate 95,601,037, forward strand.
ATGTTTTTTCACTCAAATTTAAAATCTCGATGTTTCCTGAGACTATAAACTTATTTCAACAAAAGAATTTTTGAAAATTACTATCAAACGTAAACAATTTATTTTACAGTATTGTCACGTCTTTCGAGTTTCAAAATTTAAGTGATTTATTGGGTGCTTTTAGATGGTGATTTGAGAATGTTCAAATGTCACATGGGACAAGGGAGGCCACATTTTGGGTTGTTAGCTCACTAAACATGAAAACATTACCGAAATAAAACAGTAATGTATCATCGTTACTTTGTAACATTATTTAATAGATAATTTTAATGTTTATATAACAAGTATGTTATAGATTATGTCCCAGTCAGCAATATTACAGTTATATTAATGAAGACACAACATTTAAGCAATATCCTCTCAACATATCTACACTAATGTTTTAATGTTATATTTTAAATACTACATTATGACTACATTTTTTAAATGTAACAAAATAAACGTTTTAATTTGATTACTACGATAATATTTCGGTAATATTAAAAGAAACATAATTTAATTATGAAAATTATATTTAAATAATGTTCTTTTGATGTACTGTTTGTTAACATTTATACAATTTTATATTTTATAAATATTTACAGGGTGATCTTTAAATAATAGCTACAAGATTCTTTAATGATGTTTCTCCTCTATGTTCTTACTTTTGGTTTGGAGATGACTGAATGACATTTACACAACTCTAAAATTGAATGGATAAAAAGTGGAAATATAGGCTCATCTTTAAAAATCTAATAGCTCAAAATGCAAGGAATATAATATGCTACTGTACAGTATAGTCGCCATTACATTTCTTGCACTTTGTGGTGTTCGATTTTTAAATGTGATCTTATATTTTCACTTTTCATCCCTCCAATTTTAGAATTGTGTAAATGTCATTCAATCATTTCCAAACAAAAAGTGAAACAGCAGAAGAAACGTATTATGTGAAAGAACCTTGTACCTATCATTTAAAGACCACCCTGTAACTAAATATAAAATATAAAATGATATCATAGAATCATAAAACTTAATTTGAGAATTTATAAAACATAATCACAATTAATATATTGTTCACTAATTATTAATAACAAAGCACCAAATACAACTTTTGTGCCTTTCAGTGTTGTTTAGAATAGGTGAATTAAAAAAATTAGTTGATTACTTGAAATCCAGAATTACTTAATATATTTATAGTTATATTTCGAATTTTAAAATCAAATAAAGTGCGACAACTAAACACAATTATCTAGAGGTTTTGGTATTGAAAATAAAATAAAAATTTGAAAATGCACAATTATGTGTAATTGTGCGTTTATACATAGTGTATTACCTGTTCTGAACCAGCTTATGAATAAAACCAGCAGAAATTTATAAATGTTTATTATTCAAACCCGGTTAAATTATTAGTACGGATGATATAATATTCACCACACAATATTTTTTCTGATGGAGTTTATCATAATCAATTTGATTTGTATTATGTATTTTGTAATAATGTGCATTATTTAATATAGAAAAAATAAACATTGATTTATAAATTGTGTGAAAATAGCATAAAATATTTTATGTAGACATTCTTTGCTTTGAAAATCGTAGACACTCGAAATTTCGAAACATTCTTTGGTGGTATTCGGGAAGCAACTCTAAACCGCATCTGAAATTAAAACAGAGCAAATTGTTAAAATTATTGATAGTACATGGAACATTCTAAATTCGGTGTCATGGGAAACAGGAAGTTTAGAAACGAGCGCTCGTTTGGGGGGTTCCATAAATGTTACAAGGGAGAAGGGGGTGCTTTTTGCAAACATGTTTTTTTGGATAGTCTCTTAAATGTAAAATTTATCACAACACAACCTATTAGTTTGACATATACTTATTAACAAATTGAATATTTAAAATTAAACCATGCAATAATAATACTGAACTAATGGAGTAGGTATAGGTATATTAAATAAATGTGAAATATCAATCTTGAAATCAAAAAACTTTTATTAAATTTGTTTTAGTAAATATTAATAGTCAATTTGTCAGTTGATCCGAACTAATTACTATACGCAGGAGCAATGAAGCAAAAAAAAAACTACAGTGAAGCACATATTTTCACCTTTGTAGTCGTAAATCTCAAAATATTAATAGAGAAAAAAATGCTTAAATAAAAATTGCAACCTTTGCTTCCTACAATATTGGTAATAATTAATTTCAGGGTAGAACTACTGGGAAAGCAGAAAATCAAGAAAAAATTATTTTGACTGACAATTTTCCAATATAAAAACTTATTAAAATGATTGTTCCATGTATATATAGATATATATAAAACCAAAATTTATATTTTTAAACATTAAATACCCTAGTTTCACTTACCGATTCTCCATGTTATTATCTGTTTTTAGTTCTTTTACTAGCAGAAATTCATCGAATTATGTCGTCTTTCAACAAGTCCTTTTCAGTAGTTTCACCACTTGCATTTACCGCTGCATCGTAGCTTATTTAATTGCCAAGATCAAGTAAGAGTTGGAATTTATATAAGAGTTGCTTGATCTAGATTAATTGCTTCCTAAAATAGTGATTTAAAACATTAGTTCATTAATTTCAAATATACATAAAAACACATTTTTACATTTTCAATAAGTGTGAACCGTTAGCTAGGTAAGTACCAAATTATTTTTCATCTCTTCTCAATGTAATTTGTCAATGTGAGCTTGATTTTTAAGGAAACCGAACTTTCGAAAAATTGTTAAATATTAGGTACTGAAACTTAATTACAAAGTAGCCCTGTGCAGCACAGTACATCTTTAGGATGAAGGCAACAGTTTTGTAGCAGAATATATGAAATTATAGGTATTTTCTTATGTCTAATATTAATAAGTGCAATGAACCTTTTTCACTGGGTTTATCGGAAATTCCCACTTGTGAAAAGAAGAATCGCATTCGTTGCATAAATAAATAACTATCAAGTAGGTACGTGTACATTTATTTACTTACCCTTTTTCGGACGTATTGAACACTAACGTGACACTAACCAAAAATAATCTTTGACTAAACTATTATATAAAGTCGTCTTCGCGAACAGGACAATAATCAATTTGTTAATGACGAAATCAGGACAGCTTACTATTTTGTTTTCGGACATATTGAACACTATTAACTATTAGGAATTATAATGCTATCAGAGAGTCATTCTCTCTGATGCTATCTTTGCAAACAAATTCGAGGCAAAATGGCGTGTGACTGACTAAGTGACTATTCTCCTTTTCTTCTTGTTTAGCCGTCTCGGTCCTCGGATGCGGCCGTTACGTTCGGTCTGGAATAGCCAATAAATAGCATTTAGGAGTATCACGTGACTATAGATGAATGTTGGTTTAATAACATTTATAATTATAACCTATAAATGTAACTTTAATTTAACAACAATGTTAATGACAAGTGTTTTTAATATAATTTTATAAATATTACATAATAACATTATGGAGCTGTTATAGAATAATATTGCATTGTTACATTCCAATAATATTATCAGAGTGTTTATGAACAATATGGCATATATGTTATATTTTAAACACATAAATAATATTGATTTCTTGTAACATAGCTGTTTTAATAAATAATGTTTTTTGGACATATTAAAATAAAATTATAATTACATAAAAACAATATTACAAAAAAACATTGACAAAGTAACTTTAAAAAAATGTTTTTTAATATTTTAGTTATGTTTCATGTTTAGTGGGAGAGGGGGCTACCGAGTATTTGCCTGGTTGTCCGGCACCCCAGTCAGACACTGTTTTCTTATAAAATATTATACACTCAAAGATACACTGGGATATTAAAGTGCAATGTAAGTATATTGTTTTATTTTAAATGTAATTTACAGGAATCTGCCCTTTTTAAGTTAAATATATTGAGAATACAAGGTGTATTATTATTTGCAAAATGTGCATGCATACGAGGCCAAAAATTTGGGTTTAGTAATACATTAGTCATTCAGACTCAAAACAAAAGTTAACAATATGGTGAAAAAAGCCTATGCTAATTTAAAACTATATAAAACATAAAAGTAGACATTTATTAAATAAAAAATTAAAAATGTTATTATGTGAAAGTTTGGTATTATAACAATTTAAGTATACTGATACTTCATATGTTTGCATCGATCAAAATAATTCATACAGGACCAAAAAATTCAGAATGTATGTCTAAGTTTTGTATACAGAATCAGAAGGTCATTTAATCACATTACACAAACTACAAAACGCCCACAGATTAAATATCAAAAAGAGGAAAATACTTCATGTTCCATATTTTTACCACAAATTCTTTCTTATAAAATCACCTCAATATTTATACGGCAAAACAAGATATTGTACCGATATTCATAATTGAAATGCCTACCCCAAAGGTTTGCTGTCAATGCTACCTCATACCACTACACTCTATCATCGACCTTGTTCTTTCAATATAGCACAGTACAGTGGTACTAAAATAAACTGAATGATTTTAAAACCACGTCGCTAAACTTATTTAAAATTAAATGAAAACATTTCCTAATGAATAATCAATTCTAATTACTAATTCTCCTTGATATTATTGGATTGATCGATTCCTATTCACCAGTTTTTATCGGATACAAAAATTGTACATATGGTACATTATTATTGTATATAAAAGTAAAAAACAGTACACATAATATTTAACAATTTGTATAAAAAGTGATAAAAATAGCGTAAAAAAAGACTACTGGAAGAGTACAGAGACCACTCCATCAAATGTTTACGAAAACTTTTTAATCGTGTTACCACCAGACTAAAATAACTGGAAAACGTGGAATGAACGCCTGAAGACAGAAAAAGGAAAATCACAAGTTTTGTAAACAGCAACTACTAATTGTATAGTAATTCACAAAAGATCTTTTAGGTTGATGTGAGGAAGGGATGAAAAAGCCGAGCAACCCCTTAAACCATCTACCACCACCGAGCTATGCGATGCAGGCCTCCGTTATAAGAGTTTTAGAACCTATACTTAAAGGCCTGCCATTGCAGGACTCACTAAACTCGCTAAAATTAGGCATTTAACAATAATTTAAAAATTTTATTGACATTTTCAAAACACAAGAAAAAACCATCATAGCATATTTACTGTAGAAGAATTGTATAAATATTTTTGGGAAATATAACGTCGTTTTGGGAGCATTCAACAATGCACTGCCCGACTCCTTATATACAGCAGCAACTGCCAGAGGATCGAGCCAACCATAACTGACTGAATTCAGGCTATGCTGGAAAACAGAAACATCACGACATCTCTAAAGGGGGAAGCGATGAGCTTTAGGGCTGCAAGGGGGTGCCCACAGAGTGGGGTTCTCTCCCCGCTCTTGTGGTCACTTCTTGTGGACGACCTGCTTGCCATTATCTCCCTGTGGGAAGTCGAGATTCAGGCATATGCTGACGACCTAGTCATTCTGGTTAGAGGAAAATCTGAAGAGGTAATTTCTAATACCGTTCAAGAGGTACTAGATGCCATTCATATCTGGTGTGGCAGGGAGCAGATGTCTGTCAACCCCTACAAAATGATAATTATACCCTTCACTAGAAAAAGGAAGCTGGACAACCTGGAACCACCTTCCATTTCAGGTGAAATCATTTCATTTGAGGAAATGAAATACCTAGGTGTAACCTTAGATAAGTCACTCAACTGGAATCCCCACTTGGAAAAGGTAATCCACAAAGCGAGACTCTCCCCCACCAAATATATTGGATATATGTCACTAGACCAATGGTAGTGTATGCCTCAATAGTTTAGTTGTCGAAAGGGCTGCTACAAACGACCAAAGCCAAACTATCTGGATTGCAGAGACAAGCATGCTTGGCAATAACTAGTGCAATAAGCACCACACCATCAGCTGCTCTGGATGTCCTCCTGGAACTACCTCCTCTCCATATTTACCTAGAGAGAGAGACCAGGTGGGCAACATACAGAATCCATCAAGCGGTAACTAATATGCCACAGGTCAGCATCATGGAGTAAAATAGGCCGTTGGACGACTTAAACTGTCAGTATCCTGGGAATGCCTTCAGATGTGATGCCTACCTTGATCAACCATACTGCCCTTTAAAATACTGTTTCCTGGAAGAGACGAATGGGATCGGGACAAAACCGACCTACAAAGGGTAGACAGCTGTTGGTTCAGACGGCTCCAAAACCCCTGAGGGAACTGGAGCTGGTGTATATAGTCGCAAACCAAAGGTAAAGATAATTTCAAGCCTTGGTGATAATGAAACTATTTTTCAGGCAGAAATCCATGCCATTGAGTTGTGTACGGAGGCTCGAACAGATGCATCTGAGATGCAAATCAATAAAAATATTTGCAGACAGCCAAGCGGTTCTTAAAGCCCTTGGATCCTACCATTGTAATTCTAAGATGGTTTGGAATTGCTAGGAAGCTCTTGCCCAATTGGGCAGAAACAACAAACCTGGCCACTCTGGCATGGAAGGGCAATGAAGTTGCTGCTTCCCTGGCCAGAGAAGGCACGGCAACCAAATTTATAGGTCCAGAACCGGCATTTGGCATATCTGCTAACTCTGCCAAGGCTGCCATCCTAGCCTGGGCTGAATTGAAAACAATTCAACACTAGCAGGAACCACCAGGTTTACTTCACTCAAAGGAGTTTATCACATACCCCTTGAAGTCAAGAATTAAAAAACTATTAGAGTTAAACAGGCTACACCTAAGAACTCTAATTGGCTTATACACTGGGCACTGCAGATTAAATCATCACCTACATAGAAATGGACTGGTGGAAAACGCCGAATGCCGTCTGTGTCTGGAGGATGATGAAACGGTAGAACATGTTTTGTATACCTGTCCTGCGGCAAAAAGAACCATGTTCTCACTGTTTGGCAACTGGAGAAAGCGGACCTGGACGATTTTTCACCCAACAAGATTGTCAGCTCTATTAAAAAGATGAATCTGTTAGGTGAACTATAACTAGGAGTGAGCCACAATAGACCTGATGGTCGCAGTGGAGGGTCTGACAAGAGCCCACTCACATATTAACCTAACCTAACTAACCTAACCATGTCCGACAGATGAAATAATAAGTATAATATAATCCTTAACGATTCACTGTCGTAGGGCTTGAATTTATTATTTACTGAATGAATGGAAAAGAGATGTGATGTACCGTTCAAATCAGAATATCTATTTTCCAATAGTGTAATAAAAATATGCTAAAATGGTAATAAATGCCATCCAACTTGTAATGAAACCTTTTCAACTTATGTATAGTACCAGTATTACCCTCACACCAAATTTCATCAAAATCGGTTTGCTAGTTACCTTTTCGCAAATTCTGAAAGAATCTAGTAATTATGATAAAAATTATAATTTTCTGATTACTTCAAGTATAAAAAAAAAATATATTGAAGTTGGCACCCCCAAAAATGTCGGTATATTCAGAAAATCGAGTTGCGATGTCACATAGCCCCAACCACCCAGAGGGCACATATAGCGACAATGACATCTAGGTATGATGAGACTATTTTATCCATTCCTTAATGCAGCTTTGCTAGAGTAGTAGAGTGAAGTCGTTTATTTTTTTGTAATAAATATTCTTCTATTACTATGGTTTTATGCTAACATGATATAAAACACAAGTATTATGATGATTTCTAGATGCATGAGTGAAAACATGACAATGACCAATAAATATTAATTAGTTTACCTCAAGGAAATAAAGCGTGGACGATGGTGTGACCTGCTATGAGAAGGCAGATAAATATAAAATCAAGTCGACTAAGAATCCAGTCAATGTATAACAAAAAAATGCCTAGTATACGATATCAAATACAAATAGAAACAAAAATCGTTGGTGAAATATGAAGGACACCCCCTGAAAATTGTATTTGGTTATGTTTATATATTGAACAATTCAATGGTAATTTTTTTCCAAAGCGATTTGCGATCTGCGTCGGAAAAAATTTCAAAGAAATCACCTTAATTCTCATGTTCTCTTAATACAGTTGCTATCTATTTTGACTGGTAAAACGTTTCCCACTTACTATATAATCTGCCAATGTTAGAAATCTCTTAATTACGTTGGGCACATGTTAAACACTTGCAAATAAATAGAGAAGGGAAAGTATGTTCTATTCAACGAATTCAATGAATTTTGGTTCACGTCTCTTGGATTTGTATTGATTAGTCTGAAAATCCTTTTTTGACTAATAAAAATTCTGCAAAAATTAGTAGCTTTGCCTCAAACCAAAATGTTAAAAGAGATGAGAAATTTTAAAAAGTGGTTGCAGTTTCATTTAATATAAGCATATTGTGCCGATCAAATTGTTTTTTGCTTTTTTATTTTCTTTAATCTACTTAATGTTATATATACCTACATGAATTGATTTATGCTTGAGCACCATAAAATCACTTTTGTGTGAAATTTACAATTTAGCATATTATTTCAAAGAATTTTTATGCTTCTAGAAATGACACAAAACACATTTGTATGCAGCTACTCGTGAAGGATTCTTATGATGCAGCAAATGCGTTTTAAGGTTGCCTTTATGTTTTGACTGACAAGTACAAGTCATATTTGTACATTGCTTCTTCTGATAAATCTTAATGCCTTAGTGAATGTGTTTTGAGTTGGTATTTAAATGGACAAGAACAAGAGTCTCATTTTTATGCAGCTACTTTTGATGGTTCTTTATGCTTCTGCAAATGTATCTTGATGTTAGATTTATATTTAGTGTGATAAGAACAAGAATCACATTTGTATGTAGCTACTTCTGAGGGATCTTTATGCTTCAGCATATGCTTTTTAAGACTGCCTTTGTCATTTGTCTGATGTGAACAAGAATCACATTTGAACACTGTTATTTCTGAGGGATCTTTATGCTTCATCATATGGTATTTAAGACTGCCTTTATGATTTGTCTGAAACGAACAAGAATCACATTTGTACGTTGGTACTTCTGATGGATCTTTATGCTTCAGCATATGCTTTATAAGACTGCCTTTATGATTTGTCTGATGCGAGCAAGAGTTACATTTGTACATTATTACTTCTGAGGGATCTCTATGCTTCAGCATATGCATTTTAAGACTGCCTTTATGATGTGTCTGATACGAACAAGAATCACATTTGTACATTGTTACTTCTGAGGGATCTTTATGCTTCATCATATGGTATTTAAGATTGCGTTTATAATTTGTCTGAAACGAACAAGAATCACATTTGTATGTTGTTACTTCTGACGGATCTTTATGCTTCAGCATATGCTTTTTAAGACTGCATTTGTCATTTGTCTGATGTGAATAAGAATCACATTTGTACATTGTTATTTCTGAGCGATCTTTATGCTTCATCGTATGGTATTTAAGACTGCGTTTATAATTTGTCTGAAACGAACAAGAATCACATTTGTATGTTGTTACTTCTGACGGATCTTTATGCTTCAGCATATGCTTTTTAAGACTGCATTTGTCATTTGTCTGATGTGAATAAGAATCACATTTGTACATTGTTATTTCTGAGCGATCTTTATGCTTCATCATATGGTATTTAAGACTGCATTTATAATTTGTCTGAAACGAACAAGAACCACATTTGTATGTTGTTACTTCTGAGGGATCTCTATGCTTTAGCAAATGTAACTTAACACTGCCTTTTCGATTTGCCTGATATGGACAAGAATCACATTTGTACATTGTTACTTCTGAGGGATCTTTATGCTGCAGCAAATGTATCTTAAGATTGTCTTCTCGATATGTCATATATAAACAAGAATCACATTTGTACATTGTTACTTCTGATGGATCTTTATGCCTCAGCTCATGCTTTTTAAGACTGCCTTTTTGATTTGTCTGATACGAACAAGAATCACATTTGTACATTGTTACTTCTGAGGGATCTTTATGCTTCAGCAAATGTATCTTAAGATAGCCTTTTTGATATGTCATATATGAACAAGAATCACATTTGTATATTGTTACTTCTGATGGATCTTTATGCTTCAGTATATGCTTTTTAAGATTGCCTTTACGATTTGTCTGATGTGAACAAGAATCACATTTGTACATTGTTATTTCTGAGCGATCTTTATGCTTCATCATATGGTATTTAAGACTGCGTTTATAATTTGTCTGAAACGAACAAGAATCACATTTGTATGTTGTTACTTCTGAGGGATCTCTATGCTTCAGCAAATGTAACTTAAGACTGCCTTTTCGATTTGCCTGATATGAACAAGAATCGCATTTGTACATTGTTACTTCTGAAGTATCCTTATGCCTCAGCAAATAAGGACCAAAATGCTGGTTATGTTTTGTCGGAAATGAACACAGATCTATTTCTGAGACATTTTGAAAAGTCAGTTTCTGTTTAACGTTTGGTTTAAATAGATCCTCTTTAAGGTTCGGTGTTACATATTTCTGTTTCCTATGTAATTTAGTATTGCCTTCTGCTTCAAATCTGAAAATTACAAAACAAGATTAACGATGAATATTTAGTGAACACAATATTCATCCCAGATAATAGCCAAATCTATTATATGGTGGGAATAAAGTATGTCCAAAGTTGGTGTAGACACCATTGTGCTGGTGATAGACAAACCGTAGACATGAAAGTGAATTTTGGCAAATATCTTGAACATAATTTCTGTTTCAATTTCTGAGATAACTGACGCTATTAGGAAACTTAAAAACAAAATAACGTCTGGATTTGACATAATTCCATGTTTCATAATTAAAAATTGTGCCTTTTTATTTGCAAATGTATTACAAATACTAATCAATATGGCTTCGAAAACCGATACCGCAAAAGTTTGTCCAGTTTTTAAAAATGGCGACTTCACATGTGTATAAAATTATCGAGCTATAGCCCTACTTTCGAATTTCGTTAAAGTCTTCGAGATAATCTTGTATAATCGAATCTATTCCAGTGCAAGTCAACAGGTATCTCTTTCGCAACATGGTTTTGTAAGGAACAGCTCTGTAATTAACAATTTAACAGTTTTTACACAGTATACATCTGATCATATGGATAAACCTGGAAAGGCGGATGCGGTATACACAAGACTTTTCAAAGGCTTTCAACAAAATTGATCATGCTTTATCGTTAAATAAGCTCCAAAATTTGGGGTTCAGCACGCGTCTCATATTATGTTTCAAATCTTATTTATCAGACAAAGAGCAATATGTCTCCTATAATGGCTATAGATCTGAGGTTTTCCTAGCCGCCTCTGGTGTTCCACAAGACTCCAATATTGGACCTCTATCATATTTACTTTATATAAATGATTTATGTAGTCAAATTAACTGTAATAAACTGTTTGCTGACGATCTCGAAATATTTAATAGTATAAACTCTGAAGATGACAATAATAACTTGCAGGTTGCTATTAATAAATTATAAGACTGGTGTGTATTAAATAAATTTCACTTGAAATGCAAAGTTTTATCATTTTCTATAGAAGAACTAGCTTGGTTTATAATTATAGTATTAATGGCACTACTTTACCCCGATGTACAGATACTACAGATTTAGGAATAACTTTCGATTATCAACTTTCATTTAAAAAACATATTAATTCAAAAACATCAGAAGCTATGAAAATGCTTGGTTTCATAATGAGGAACTGTAAGAATTTTGACAATTTACAAGCACTAAATATTTTATATTATTCATTTGGAATATGGTTCCATAATCTGGAATCCATGCTACAATTATAAAAAATGCTAAGGATAAAGTTCAGACAAAGGTTTTTAAAATTACCATCTTTTAAAATAGACGAACTGAGTCCACTGCTCTACTTATATGATTGTGTACATAATAAAGTAATTACTTATTTAGATAAGATTTCTATTAATTTTTGTAGAATAATTAATATTCAAATTTTTTTAATTAAGTAATAATAAAATTTTAAATATTATTTAAACATGTAAAAACTAACGTTGCACTGTAATGTTTTAGGTAAATAAATCAGTGCGAAAATAAACAGCAGGCAGTTTCAATTATTTAATTTTAGCAGTTTAAGTAGTATTTTTCTACATACATTTAACAAGTATATATCATAACTTGGTGTGGGCAGTATCACTCCAGAATTGCATAACGTCGTCTATTATCTTTTCCACAGGAGTTTCATCATAAATAGCAACTTTAACAGTAATAGTCTTAGTCATTTCAATGCCATGGCTAGGATATTAAAAACAGCAGTATTTTTTTGCAAGATGCATTTGTAATTGAATTTTATATTTAATTTCAATAACGAAATCAGATGTTCCTATTATTGGAAATTATTGAGATAAAAACACACCAGCTTTTTATGAGTGTTTTTTTTTGTTTTTACAATTCTTTTATTACCAAATTCTCCAATTTTAAACCTCGTTTCATAGCTTTTGTCTTATTATGGCAATGAGCTACTTCGTGGGCTTTAGATGTAGTTACTCAACCATACCTCATTTCCATCCAAAGACTTGATTTACTTTGATTTCGGGTTTCAATTTCTATAGTTTCAAGATTTCCTGGGACCATATTTGTTTTGTAAAAATCTATAAATTCGTTCGGATCTAGAGATAAAACCATAAATTGATGTTTTAGATAGTGAAGAGCCGCACTCGTCGATGTGATATCGTGTAACTTAGCTCTCTATTTTTCTGTTTTTCGCCTCATTGATACATTTGTTAAAAACTAGAGCGTTACATTATTAGATAAAGAAGTATCGCTTACAGATTTAAAGTCAGCTGTTGTGACAAATTTTTTGATTGAAGAACTCCAGATAAAACAGATTTTTTTTCCAATAGCAAACTGTATCGGTTGGCGAGGATTCTTCACTTCGACGATATAACCACATTACAAAAGCTATTGCATGCTTACAACCACACTGAGAAGCTGCACAATCCTTTCACTTTACCTCTACAATGTCCTTGTTCATTTACCACACACGACATTTTATATATTTTTGCATTTATTATAAAAAATAAACAAAATATTACAAAATTTAATTAGAAAGCACTAATTATAATTTAACAGTTAGTAAGAATTCATGTAAAAATATATTTAATACAATAATTATTCTCACTAATATTCAGTAGGAATTAAGTAGCTAATAATATTTTACACAAGAATAATTCGGAAAAATATTATCTCCATTGGCCCTTAATGCATTTGTTTACTATTCAGGTGCTTGTTTTCTATAAACTATTAGATAAGACCTTTTTTGTAAAATTTTCTATTTCTATTAAATTTCTTCAGTATACTATACACATAATTTATATTATTTTGAAAATCCTTACAATTAAGTAATTGTGAGCCCGCGCTCTTAACAGATAACCGCGCCAGATTGCATGCTGCCGTCAGACGAGAACTAGAATAACGAGAATAAGAAAATTAAAACAGGCACAGGTGAGTAAGGAGAAAGTGACACTCGTTGTCTACTAATAGTTATACAATTGCCGCCTTAGAATTATTTTCAATTTCAAAGTCGTTAATGAAGATTAATTAATTAAGAGTAGAAATTAATTTTTAAATGTTTATTTGTTTCTTAATATTTTTACCCTAATGAATATAATATAAATATGTACTAGTAGGCCAGTTGTCATAGACAGAAATTGATAAAAGTTGGTCACTAAATGTTATATGGCTGAATTTTTCAGAATAAATATTTCTGTTGGTGTAGAATACGATAAAAAAGTTTACAGCTGAGATGCTGGCGGCTACTATAAAATCGAAAATATGGGCCGAAATCCGGTTTTTGGCCAATAACGGAAAATCTGAAGAGTCTGCTTTTACAAAGCCCATTTCACTCATTTTTTTATTTTTAAAAAGCACAAAGTATAAAACACATCCACCTACTCATCTACTTATGCACACATAAATTCTAACAGTGATAAAACGGAGGGAGCGTGAAGCTGAAGCTGCTTTAAGCCTAATGACGTCAGGCGGGCACGAGTTTCTTTTTCTGTCCGCGGCAACTTTGGGGCCTAATATTTTGAAATCAGATAAAGGCGTGAAATTGTGTATGGCTAGTTTTCATATAGTATAAATTAAGATAAGTTGAAAAAATCACTATATATGATTTTCGGAAATGACCCCATTAGGTGTTTTCATTATATACAAATTTGCTTTTTTGATATTATTAAAATAAAGTACCATCTCATGAAATCGATGACGTCATCGCCAATCATATCGTATTTTGCATACCCTTTCAAATAGCCAAATTTTATATTATTTAAAATGGGAAAGGCGAAAAAAGGAAATTTAATGAAAATGAACTACTAGCCAACCTACAATTCCTTGATGAAGAACAAATAAAAGAAATCATAGGAACAGTTAAAAAAATTAATAAAGAAAAATTACAATATAAAAACCAGCCTTCTGAAATTGATACAATAAACCCACAAAAAATTATTAGTCCTGCAAACATCACTCAAAACCAAAACAACAAAAAATCCATCAATAGAAACCATTCATCTACTATGAAAGAAATAATAAACAAACAATTTTCAAATTTATTCTACATAACTGCTACAGACAGTATTAAAAATCGAACACAAATGGCTGATATCTGGGAAGAAGTTAGAGCAAATAACCAGGATGTTATTCTAAAAACTTCCAAGGGTTACCTATTAAAAACAAACACACCTAAAGTAATTGTGGCCAATACATTAAAAAATTTAGAAAAATACAAGAAAATAGTATCTTTTACTGAAACCACACAATATAAAAGTTACTCTAAAAATGCCACACAACCAACACCATCATACTCTTGTATTATAAAAGGAGTAGAGCATGACATAAAAGACACTGACATTAGTAATAAACTTTCAAACTTAAATATTGAATTTCAATATTGTAAGAGAATTATTTCAAGGGCAACAGATCAACCAACAATGCTAGTAAGAATTATTACCAATAACTTAGCTTCTTATGAAAAACTGATGAACGAGGGACTCTTTTATAAATGTAGACATTATGCCATATATCCAAGTTCCCCACCAGCCCCAGTACCAATACCATGCAACAAATGCTTAGAATTCTCCCACACCACTGAAAACTGTAATTCTCCGCAACAATGTTTAAAATGCAGTCAAAACCATTCTACGTTGAAATGTCCCAGTGAACTTTTACCAAAATGCAAGTCTTGCGGTTCTGAAGACCATCAAGCCTGGTCGTTCAAATGTCCAAACCGACCCACAGCACCAATCGAAGGCATTCCGAATATCCCAGTGAAAACACTAAATAAAAAATCACTCGAAATAATTGATGACAAAAAGAAAAAAAGCAGAATTCACTCCCCAGTGACTATCCATGATGTTATCATAAATACATACGTCGAAAAACTAAATAAACCAAAATACAATGATAGAAAGGAACTTATCGAAAAACTGAGAAAAAGATTTATAAACCAATACAACATTGAAACTTCAGTCACTTTTGTTGGGAATAATAAAATATACATACTAATGTTCGATATGGACAAAAAAGATTTTAATTCTCCTACGGAACCTACACCAGGAAATAATAATATTCAAATTCAATGGCAAATTTAATATTCTCTACACCAATGTAAACAGCTATGCTCCCAAAAAACTTTTAATAAATCATACAATAGAGAAATATGACATCAAGTGTGCTATGTTCGTTGAATCTAAAACAAAAACAGAAATGAATACATCATATCGCAATTGGAACGTTTTAAGACATGACGGAAATATAATAAATGCAAACACAAGAGGTGGTAGCCTTATCCAAATGCATCCGTCGTTAAAAATGGGAAAAGCAAACTCTCCTGCCATTAACAATCCGATAAATGACACATTACACTGTACCATCCCCTTTAAAGATGAGGAGTTGCACATTTTTCTGGTCTATATTCACCCCACCAGTAATATAGAAGAATCAATATTCACCATGGCCGCGAGATGCAAATATGCAATCATTGTCGGAGATATGAATGTCAACAATGCTACAAAACGTAAACAACTAAACGATTTTCTGAAGAACACTAATTTCGAAAGAGCTGTAACTCCACCAACATTTATAATGCCAAATAATAATGATTCTACACCGGACGTGGTTCTGTATACCAAAAATATAGTCAACAATCTACATAAAATTGATGTCCTGCCTGATATTGGTGCAGACCATTTATCCATCATGATCGCATTTGATGTGCAAGCTCCGATAATGCCAGAAGATCAAATTATTAAATATAAATATGACAAATGTAACATTGAAGCAGTGAATCAGGATATATCTTATTATTTAGAAACAATACAAAACAGTGAAATAACATCAGATATTATATCACAGTTCAATGCAAGGTTAAGTGATGCTATTCTGCGTAACTCACCAACTTACCAACACCATTTTTACAGTCACCAATTACCGCCTTATATTATAAAGCTAATCAAACTTAAAAGAAAAATGTATAGAGAATATCAACAATATAAAATGCCAGAGATAAAAAGAAATATTAACGATCTCAACAAGAACATTCACATTTTGATACAACAGTTTAAAACACACAAATGGCTACAGGTATGTGAAAAAATTAATCAGGCACATGGCAGGAATTTTTATCAAGAAGTGAACAAACTCACTAAATATAAAGCGAAACAAGGCATATCGACAATAGTGGAAAACAACAAGGAATATATCTCTGACGCGCAGAAAGTTGACATTTTTTCGGAGCAGTTCAAGGAAAACTTTTCTGAAGACAATCTTCCATATTTTGACCAAGAAAATTTCAACCATGTCAATGAGTGGTACGACGATTATTTTAAAAATACAGCTCTTGAAGAAAATATTTCGGTCGAAGAAGAAGAATATTTTCAAATTTTAGAAAAACAAAGAAACTCAGCTCCCGGTTACGACAACATCCCTTGGTTGGTAATAAAAAAACTTGATTATAACATACATTTATATATACTGAAAATTTATAACCACTGTATCGCTCATCAATACTTCCCTAAAATATGGAAAAAAGGCATGGTAATAGTCATTCCGAAACCAAACACAGATCACTCAAGAGCAAACAACTATAGGCCAATTACTTTGCTTCCTGTATTAGGCAAACTTCTTGAGAAACTTCTTAAAAATAAAATTCAGGCTTTAATGACAGACAAAATTCCGAGACATCAGTTTGGTTTTAAACAAAAATGCTCCACGTTACACCCACTCACCATTTTAACATCAAATACGCAGTCAGCTAAACTAAATAATTATAAAACAGCTGCTTTATTCCTGGACTTCAAAAAGGCATTTGATAGTGTATGGCATAAAGGATTATTATGGAAACTGAAAAGACTCGACTTACCAGACAAAATTATTTACATGGTGAAAAGTTTCCTTGAGAACAGAAACTTAACAGTGAAAATAAACGATACCATGTCTCAAGAATTTACAGCTGAACAAGGAGTTCCGCAAGGTTCCTCACTATCTCCTCTTTTATATAACATTTATTGTTCCGACATATTTAATAATCAACCTGAACAACTATCATACATTTTACAATATGCAGACGATACAGCCTTGATCTCACATGAACGTTCCATTGCAAAGGCAAGGGACAAACTTCAAATATTACTGAATAATACTCTCGCATGGACAAGCAAATGGAGACTGCAAATCAATCCGCTGAAATCACAATTCATTTTATTCAATCACGCAATAACCAATAATTCTCCCTCTATCGAAATAAGTGATCACCAAATTCATCCAGTAACCAATGTCAAGTATTTGGGGGTTTATTTAGACAATAAATTAAACTTCAACATGCATTCTAAAATGGTAAAAAAAAAATGCATATCCAGAGCGAAACATTTCAGAGTATTAACATTCAAAAATAAGGGGATAAAAACCACAGCAGCTGCCAAAATATACAAAACAATTTGTAGACCTATTTTAGAATATGGACATACATTATACATGAACAGCAGAAATCCAGCTAAAAAAAATTTAAGGACAGCTGAAACGACTGCACTAAGGAAAATTACAAAGATTCGACACCCACACAATCCTTTACACAACCCTCCTAATGTACTTTTGTATGAATTGGTGCAAATACTGCCTATCGAGGAGAGAATACAACTTCTCAACGAAAAATTTGCACAGAGAAACTACAATATCGAAGTAATGCAACCTCTAATAATCGCTCGCAACAACAATACACCCAGATTCGCATATCCGGAAAGACCAATTTTTGACCAGATGATGTTGATGTCGCAGGAGTACTGAAGCACTACGTCTCACATTGGATTTTTTTTTTTTTTTTTACAATTTATCTATGTAATCAACCTTTTGTTTCCCACCATATTTTTTATACAAAATGTTAAATTTAATATTATTATCTCCTTGGCTGAAGGACTTAGGTCGATGGCCTTTTGATTGTATTATATTACATTGTATATTAATGCAATCAATAAATAACTTTTATTATTATTATATTATTATATTATTTATTTGTTGAAATTTCAATTTAATATGAGATAGAATGTTTAAATATTGGTAACTGCTTTAATGTGCTAAGTACTTAGTACATTAAAGCAGTTACCAATATTTAAACATTCTATCTCATATTAAATTGAAATTTCAACAAATAAATAATATAAAATTTGGCTATTTGAAAGGGTATGCAAAATACGATATGATTGGCGATGACGTCATCGATTTCATGAGATGGTCAATATCGCATTCATTGAGTATAAACACAGCATCAATTGTTGTAGCAATGTAAGTGCTCTTTTATTCTGTTTGTGTTCATCTACTATTACTATAATAATAATAATAATAATACTTTGTTTACGGACAAAAAATCCATTACAAAAGCATGCATATTGGATTTACAATAACTGAGCATACATATACAGTATATTATGCATTAATCTCACAGATACGAACATACACACATAATATAAAATATACAACACATTGACATTATTTAATTTACCTAATATAAATAGTAACACATACATGAATATTATATAATTTCTCAGTATGTTTTACATATAAGGTTGAATAATATAAATATAACCTATAAATGCTGTTCATAAACTTGTAATGTAAACAAAGAGTGGTAGGGAAAATACATTCTATTTAGACAATGTTTCTATTTTACACACCAACTTCAAGTAGATGCATTTAATAAAACATATATCATTATTATTCTACAACTTCAAAACCAACAGATTTTGTTGAAATTAAAATACTATTGTAGGTAGAGCACATCTATGTAGTTGCTTTAAGGTGGCCATTCCCTAGAAAGAGACATCCGATAGGGAAATATTTATTATTTTTAGCTATAACTTTTTTTTCTTAGAACGCATATTTAAAAAAACTATAAGAGTACCTAAGTAGAACCATAACAAGACTATTACTGTGAATTTTCACTCAATAATTTTAGTTGTTTGCAAAATAGTTCGATTTAAATTTTAAAATTGTGTTAATCTTCCTATTTAGTAGTTTTAAATCGAGCTATTTTGCAAACCACTGAAATTATTGAGTGAAAATTCATAGTAATAGTCTTGTTATAGTTCTACTTAGGTACTCTTATATTATTTTTAAATATACGTACTAAGAAAAAAAAGCTATGGGCAAAAATAATAAATATTTCCCTATCGGATGTCTCTTTCTAGGGAATGGCCACCTTAAGCCACTTTATTTTACGTTGTTTTGGTTTGATACTGTCTCGAAAACTTTCCCAAGTACGTTCTTGGATGTATTTTTGCATCTTGGGATAAAACACCCCCTATTTGTCAATATGAAACATTAGAATTTTGTAAAATAACTTGCATTTGTAATACACAATGACGTTTGTTTATCAACACTGGAATTCATGACGTAGTGGTTGCGGAGGTAAAATCTCAATTCAAATTTTAAATGGATTATTTTTAGGTGTTAATCGATTGGTTGTGAAAATTCGAGTATTATCTTCACAGTCAGAGATTTTAAAACTTGAGAAAACATTGAATTATGTCAGTAATTCATGCAATCACAACAAGAATAGTCACATTTTCTGATGTTTTCGTAATGCCATTTTGCAATAGGTGTAAGTTATTGTTGAAGGTGTTGTGTACAGGGTTATTCATCATAAATGCCCCCCCTCCTCTAATTTGGTTATTAAACAATTTTTTTGCAAGTTTTTATGTCATATTGAGAAAATAATGACATCCAAATCTAACTGTATACAGGATGTTACTTGATTTTTCAAATGAAACACCTGTATCTAAGTCGAGAATCGTAATCCTCATTTCTCTGATTTCAAAAAGATTGTTATGCATTACACCCCCTAGAAAGTAGAGACTGATATGCCCATGATTAATGAGAACCTAGAGACTGTCCTAGAAATTTGTAGAAAGAGATCGAGTTTTCTGGAGTGTGGTGGGAGAAGATTCTCGATTGTGTTCTAGATAACTCTAGGGGCAATTTTAGAGTATATAAAGCGATATTCCCGGCGGAAGAAGTTGAAAAGTGACAAGTGAGAGGTTAAAAATTCGAAAGCGTAAACATTGTATTTTTTAGTTAATACAAATCTTGTGTAGTTTGCAGTAAGTTGTTAAATAAAGTGTTTATCCCTTAAATTATTTTGGAACCCACGGCTCCTGAAGGGAAGGATCAGGGGTGAAAATATGCGATAATTGGTGTCAAAAGCGGAATTCTAACAAGGGGATTTTCGGAAATGTTCGAGAAGGTTTGGACAGTGTATTCTCGAGAAGTAGTGCAAACACGGAGGACTGATTTACTGTACATTGTACTTTCGAACAGGAAAATAGTGTTAAGTGTATTTTTAAGTTGTAGAACATTTTATTAGGACATTAGTGATAGTTAATAAACCCTTTGAACTGAGAAGTGACAAAGACTGAACAAGACTTTTTCGTGTAGTTAAGTGCATTTTCGGGAAATTTCTAGAACTTCTCTATATGGACACTATAGTGGCTAAGTGACAAAGACTCTAGATAAGACTTTTTTCGTGCTGTTTCGAGATTTTTCTGGACAGTTCCATTACCGATATTGAAGTGACTATTAAATATAACTGATTTTAACGTCATATGCCTATAACGACCAGAAGTACGGCATCCGGCAAACAAATGGCACAAATGCAAAAAATAATGATGAACAAAAAACGAAGACAAGAAAAAGAATAAAAACGTCAACAGGAAAAAGAACACGAGAGACGACGTCAAGAGGAAAAACAAGATCGACAAGAAGAATTGAGAGGGGGGTATTAAATGTTACAACTGCGGCAAGGTAGGACATTTCAAACAAGACTGTGGACTGCAGAACTCGGAAAGAATGCTGAAGTGAAACAGGAAAACTAGAGATAGCCAGCGCCAAGGTGGCTGTGCTGGCTAGAGAACACGATGCCCCCAAGGAAACAACGATTTCCAAAAGTCGAAGAAATCCAAGCAGTCTGCTGTTGCAAGGATATGTGAATGGAAGAAAGTGTGTGTTTACTCTCGGCATGGGTGCTACGTCATCAATAGTGCGCCCGGGGTTTATATCAGGCATGCAGTTTAACAAGGTGTAAAATGAACTGGCTATTCGGACAGCCACGGGAGACAGGGTTGCAGTCCATGGAGAGGTCAACTTGGAACTGCAGGTTGGACGGTTGAGGTTCAATTACAAGGTCATTGTAGCTGACATTATGGATGATTTCATTTTGGGAGTGGACGTCATGGGAGAGCAGAGGTTTATTGTTGACGTAGGGGAGCGAATCTTAAAAATTTGAAATGAAGAATTTATTCTGGCAACCGCAGACGACCAATTTCATAAAGCAAGGCTATTGACAACATGGAGGGTTAAGATTCCTGCTCATTAAGAACAGATAATTGATGCTGCCTTGGAAGGAAATCCTAGAGGGTACCATGTTGGCGTTAAAGGTGACGAATCGATTAAGTCCCTAACCAATATTATTGTGGCAAGAACTTTAACTCGAACTAAAGACAACATCCCAATTAGAGTCATTAATTTAAATTTCCATGCAGTGACAATCAAAGAAGGCAAACCGATTGGCTCCTATGAACCGGTCACATTGACAACAAGGTGTGAGGAACAAACAGGGAAATTCATATACGAATATAGGCCAGGAAGTGTTGACCTTGTTGAGTTTTCAGTTGGAGTATTTATCTGAGGATGAACGAGGGGAGGCAATCAAGTTCCTGGAAAAGGAGAGTTCAGTATCTGCCAAGAATGCAGAGGCCCTTACAAAGACATATATAGACCAGCATCGGATAAATACTGACGACTAACCTGCTGTTTGACAACAATCTAGGCTTCTGCTAGCGAAACAAGAAGACTAGAGTCTAGTCGCCAGACTGGAAGAGAACACGAACGTGTAAGAGTAGCGATCGTAACGTAACGTAATAAACAGTTGACGCGCGGGAGATGAATGTAATTTGCTTTTCTAACCTAAAAAATATTGTGAGTTCGTGAGTTGTATTAACTTGCCTTTCTTGAACTGTTTTAAAGTGATTTAAATATATCTAGTATAATGGATAACAGTAATACATCAGTTAAGTTCGTGTGTAATACATGTAGTCAGTTATTTACCCAGAACAAGAACTTAAAACGACATATTTCGAACATTCATTATAATCCAAAGACAATGCAACAAAACTATGTTTGTTATCACTGTATGGAAAGTTACAGTAATAAATCTAATTTAATTAAACATATTTTTAAGTGCAATAATAACAAAAATAAAAAGTTAAAAACCATCGAATGTGTCCTGTGCAATAATTACAAAGGTTCAAAAGCAATGCTGTTAGATCATTATAGTTTAAATCACGATATGGACGTTTCAGTGAATAAATTCAAATTTATTAATTTTGTCGAGTTTGAAAAGTGGAAAGATCGGCGAGAAAAAGATGATGTGTGATGTGTCAAGGTATGTGCGACTTGACTCCAAAAAGAACAGCGACAAAATTATATATTACTACAAATGTAACAGAGACGGGTTTTATAAAAGTGAAGGAGAAAATAAACGCCATTTAAAATTTCAAGGTAGCAATAAAATAAATGGATATTGTCCATCAAAAATTACTGCTACAGTGTGGAAAACAACGGGAGAAGTTTCAGTTGATTTTTTAGGTGCCCATGTTGGACACACCAGGGATTTAGGAAAAATTCCTCTAAAAAAATCAGACCGAAATATTCTTGCATCAAAAATTTCCCAGAAAATTCCATTTGATGAATTGATCGTATTGACTCGTAAAGATTTATTTAATATAGAACAATTGTATAATTTAAACAAAGATGCTGTTCGACATGCAAATGATTATACCAGTGTGGAATCGTGGATTACTGAAATGAATAAAAAAGGCACTCATTCAGTTGTAAAATATTATAAAAGACAAGGAGATTTAGACGAAAATCATAAAGAACTTCGGGCTAATGATTTCCTACTAATAATCATGAATGACGCCCAATTAGAAATACTAAAAAAGTATGGGAGCGACTGTCTATGTATCGACGGTACACATGGACTCAATTCCTACGACTTTGAGTTAATCACTCTGATGGTTCTAGATGACTTAAGACAGGGGTTTCCATGTATGTTTGCATTCAGTAACAGGACAGATGTAGACGTTATAAAAATCATGTTTGAAATTCTTAAAACTCTTTTAAAGGAGGAAACATTAAAACCCAAAGTGTTCATGTCAGATATGTCGGAAACATTCTACAATGCTTGGTGTGAGGTTATGGAACCTGTGGAGGTTAGATTATTTTGTTCATGGCATGTTATAAGGGCTTGGAAGAAAAATCTAAGTGCGAAAATAAAGAATACTGAGAAACAAATGTCTACCTATAATACTCTAAGAATGCTCTTGGAAGAACCAAGTCAAGAAGGTTTTGAGAAAATATTGCCAGAGTGTCTACATGATTTTTTATCTGATCCAGACTTGAAAAATTTTGGAATATATTTTAGCGACCATTATGTTACAAACAGAAAATTGTGGGCTTATTGTTACCGACAACATGCTGGGCTTAATACAAACATGCACCTGGAAAGATTACACCGGACATTAAAGTATATATATTTAAAGGGAAAAACAGTACGACGACTGGACAAAGCCATAACAGCAATAATGAAAATGGTTAGAGATAAGCTATTTGAACGACTTATCATTTTAAACAAAGGTTAGATTTTATTATTATTATTATTATTTATCATTTTTAACATTTTATTATTGTAGGAAAAATTACAAAAAAACTTAGTGATCTGCGAAAAAGACACAAAATATTGATTTGACCACACCTATTACGGAAGGGGAAGACGGATCAACATGGACGATTCTTTCGAAGGATGGGGATTATCTTTACACGGTTGAAGCTTTAAATAAATCCTGCAATTGCTCTCTTAGATGTACTGATTGCAATACATGCATACATGCATACACTTGCTCCTGCCCAGATTCATCTATTAGGTGGAATATGTGCAAACATATACATCTTGTATGCACATGGTCAAAAAGTTCAACTCCTTCGGTGCAAATAGATAACATAATGAAGGGAAATAACTTAGAACCTTCTAAGGAAAATGAGGAAGATTTTATTTTAAAGCAGCTTTCTTGTGCATCAAAGGTTGTGCCTGATTTAAACCAATGCAAAGAAAATATTCTTGTCAAGGTAAAATTCCTTCTACATTCTGCAAATACGGTAGAAAAATGTAATGCGATTGAAAAGGCTATACTCCCGCTTGAGGCCACGTTGGCTGCTATAGATTCGCAGAAGTCAGTATCTCAGAATTTTATCACTACTTGTACTAGCTCTATAGGGGAAGTACGAAAAAGAAAAATTGAACCACAGTGTAGGAAGTTGTTCTCTACCAAAAAAAAAAGAAAACAAACGAAAGCAGCAGTCAAAAATATCAATTACCATCTAATAAAGAAAAAGACCGACTGGCGGTGCAACTTATTTTGAGAAAACCTTTCAATTGATATTTAAGTTTGAATTTTATATATTTATTATTAGTTAGGGAAGTGGCGTGCAAAATCGACAACGAAAAGTTACTGTCTGCCACCCAGTAATCGAAGAGAGGGTATAACTACGAACATTTTTTCTCTGAATATTTTTGGTATGGTGGGAGAATATATAGGGAGGTGCAACGAATTGTTATCGATATCTGTCCACATGGGTAGTTAGTATATGTACTTCACATATCCCAGTTACACTGGCAGACGAAAATTCCGCTCGGTGCATGGTATGGGGAATTTAAAAAAAATTCTTCTCTTTAAAATTCCCTCTACCGCGCACTGACCGGAATTTTCGTCTGCCAGTGCGGCTGGGGTATGTGAAGTACATATACTAACTACCTATGTGGACAGATATCGATAACAATTCATTTAAAAAAAAAATGCCCCCGTTCCATATTCTCCCACCATACCAAAAATTTTCAGAGAGAAAATAATTTTGTAAGCAGTTATATTATACTCTCTTCGATTACTGAGTGGCAGACGGTAACTTTTCGTCGTCGATTTTGCACATCATTTCCTAGACTGTAGTACACGAGCCAACGTGTAATAACCTGACACATTTGTAATAGCTAGAGACATTATCAATCCTGACCTTAGAGTTTGGCAGACAAGATAAGTGATATGAATTTTTTTTAGTAGTGGAAGCTTCACTAGATGACTTGCAAGTCGACATGTTTTTCATGGTTAGTGAAAGTACTTATATAAAGCTGATATCGGTTTCCACAGGCAGAAACTGTTAACCTGCGAGATATTTCACTGTGCATGATAAATTTGTAACAAGCTGATTCTTTTTTATCGATTAAATACCACGTGGTAATTACCAAAATACGGTTGGTGCCTTTCCAGAGGCAGAAACTGTTAACCTGCAAGATTTTACACTGGGCATGACAAATTTGTAACAAGCAGATTTTTTTTATAATCATGACTTTCAAGACTCATCTAGTGAAGTTTCCACCACTAAAAAAATTCTGATCAATTTTTGTGTCTGTCAAGCTCTAGGAATAGAATTAATATTGTCTCTATCTATTATAGATGTGTCAGATGATTGCATGCTGGCTCCTGTACTATTGTGTATCGCTCTCTTATAAATATATATATATACATATATATTTTAATTTTTAGATGTTTTTCTGTATTTAATAATAGCACCTGTTTGGTTTTCATAATTTTTTATCACAGACTTCTTATACAAGCACTAAATTCTAAGTTTAAATACTTTTACTAATTAGTTTTATTTATTTACCCCCAACCCTTCAAAGAAGCTAAAAATCCGATCACATCAAGACTTGACGTGTACCAAACAAGTCAATACCTTAAAACGTTCTCGAGTTATCGTCTTCACAAAAATGGTTACAAATTATTTTTTGCTCAAATGTAACATTTCGACGTTTTAAGACATTCTATTTAGCTATATTTAGGCAAAAAAATAGTATATTATTATACAAGTGTATAAGTAAGCCTTTAAAGCATGGACGGGTTTAGGGCAAGACGAGCATAGCGAGGAGGGTCCTAAAGGAAGTAAATGCTACTTATACACTATATTCTAGTTATACACTTGTATTATATGCATTTTTTTTATTATACCTGCACTGCAAAGTAAAAATTAAAAAAATTCATGTAGATAGATTCATTTTACGAGGTAGGTAATCTCTGAATTTCATTTTTAATTGGTGACATAGAGACGGGTGAACTTATCATTGTTTAAAATTGGTTGTTGCCTAAGCAACTTTAAAGCACTAGTGCTTTAAATGCATGATTTTGCACACTTTTTAATTTCAAAAACGTATAATTCAGGTATAATAAATATTTTTTATTATACCTGAATTATAAACTCTGTTTTTGCGAGTAAAAAACGTACGTGAAAAATCGGGCCTTTAAAGTACTAGTGCTTTAAAGTTGCTTAGGTAACAACCAATTTTAACAATGATAAATACACAGGTATTTAGTAACCAAACAAAAAAATTTTAACCGTCTCTATATGACCGACTAACAAATCTGCAAAATCTATACATTAAACAACTACAAATTAGTAATACGATTTTACGCGTACAGATTCTAATTTTAGATCATAGATCACACTGACCACAGAACTATTAAAAATCTACCGCAACACTGTGCAACTTCGGGCTTCCTCGCATATCATCGTGTTCTCTTCCAGTCTGGTGACTAGACTCTAGTAACAAGAAGCAGCCTCGGCAATGACAGATAAGGTGCTACAAGATGGAGTTATTGAGGAGTCAACGAATTCCTGGTCATCGCCAGAAGTTTTGGTTGCCAAGAAGGACGGAATTCTAAGATTTTGTGTTAATTATCGGAAACTGAATGATGTCACGAAGAAAGACAGTTACCCATTACCACGAATTAACGACACGTTAAGCATGTTAGCAGGCTCACGATGGCTTTCTACGTTAGACCATAGGCGCGGATCCTGGCAAGTGGGGTTTCATCCTAATAAGGAAAAAACGTTTTCAGCAGGCAGTAGTCTTTACCAATTTACTGTGATGCCTTTTGGACTTTGCAATGCCTCAGCTACTCTGCCTAGACAATATATTCACTAATTGCGATCTAAACCCTATTTTTGTCAAAACATGTGATCCCAATCTCTCTGGTCACCTTGGAATATCCATGGACATTATAATAACAAAAAATAATAAACTAGGTCATAAAACTAGAATTAATTACAGGCCTATAAATGACTATGGGCTGCCACAATTCCATAACCTAGTTGAACGCATAAACTGGAATTTCATTAATGATTTCAATTTAACAGTCGAAAGTAAGTCCGAAATGTTCCTGCAATACCTAAATAACGCTATTGAACTGTCTTTCCCAACCAAACTAATCATAGTAGCGAATCACTATCTGCCAATGATTTCAATAATTATTTTACTGACATCCCTTTAAATATAATTAGTAACTTGCCCAAAAGCAATACTAATCACATTAATCATTTAATACCTGTCAATAATACAATAAATTTTACTTTCAGGGAGATAACCCATGATGAAGTCCGCACTAGAATAATTATTCTCAAAAATAGTAAAAGCAATGATGCTTACGGTATTAATGTAAAACTTATCAAGTGCATAGTAAACTTAATTATTGACCCCCTTGTTAAACTAATCAATTTGTGTATCGTAAACAATGTCTTTCCTGATGCACTAAAACTGTCAAAGGTTATTCCAATACATAAGAAGGGCTCATATGAAGATCTAAGTAACTACCGTCCTATTTCATTGGTACCAATATTAGGCAAAATATTTGAATCGGCACTGAAAAACCAAATCAATGAATACTTATTTCACCCTTGCCAATATGGATTTAGGAACAAACGATCGACAACAATGGCAATAAATAATGTCATACTAACCGTCCTTGTTACTTTTGAAAGCAAGAAATTCACAACTGCTAGCTTTTACGACCTAACAAAAGCTTTCGATTGTGTATCCCATGAAATTCTCCTAGACAAATTAGTGGCATATAACTTCAATAACGGTAGTGTAACACTCATGAAAACCTACTTAACCAACAGGTTGCAGTATGTTAACTATAATGTTTCCACTTTTATAACCAGGAGAATTCCCCATGGTGTACCCCAGGGATCTGTACTAGGTCCGTTACTCTTTACCATTTATATAAATGACCTTGCCAACACCAGTGATGATACTGATTTCACATTGTTCGCTGATGATACAACGACACTAAACACCAATACTGTGCTTCAGGAACTGAAACTGAATGTTATCTCGACAAACGAGAGTATTAACGAATGGTTTTTATCCAATCAATTAAAACTAAACGAAGAGAAAACACAAACTCTAAACTACACTCTACGAAAACTTGACTCAGCAGACCAATTTGTTCAAAGAGATAAAGTGGTAAAATTTGTAGGTGTATATCTAGACTCTGCATTATCCTGGAAGCAACACAATTTAAAACTATCAACTAAACTCTTAAAAATATTTATTTTTTACGGAATCTAGCTAACACTTTATCTCAAAACTTCTTAATTATGGCTTACTACGGCTCATTTCATGCAAATATGGTATCCTAAACTGGGGGCACTCAAATCATAAAATGTCAACATGTTGTCATTGCCTCGAATCATCATGTTAGTAGACTTGAGAACTTTTCAATTAAGATTTGCGATAAACAAATACCAACAGTTAACCATGTGAAAAATCTAGGAGTCGTATTTGATCAGAAACTTAAATTTACAAAGCATGTGGATCTAATATGCCGCAAAGCCTACTTGAGTCTGAAACAACTTCCCCTTTAAGGAGTATTTAGACGTAGAAACAAAAAAGATGTTGATTAATAATTTGGTACTATCGCATAGAAATTATGCTGATAGGGTCTATGGTCCTTGCTTGTCACTACATGATAAAAATCGCATTCAAAAAATGCAAAACCATTGTGTACGCTTTATAACTGATGTACTCCGTTATGCGCATATTACCCCTTTCATACGCGAGCTGGGGTTACTGAAGCAGGATGAAACTAGGTTTGTGCATTATTCCTGCTTCCTCAATAAAATTCTGACAACAGAATATCTGCCTGAATATCTTGCTGCTAAGATTATCAGACGTGATCAG
Organism: Stenurella melanura; assembly: GCA_963583905.1. Classification (NCBI taxonomy): domain Eukaryota; kingdom Metazoa; phylum Arthropoda; class Insecta; order Coleoptera; family Cerambycidae; genus Stenurella; species Stenurella melanura. The sequence continues at coordinate 95,630,626 of OY757315.1, forward strand.
ATACATGAGGGGAATTTAAGAAATATCACTAGAAGACTCACAGTACCTCCGATAATGAGGACGGTACCTCAGTGGTTTAGCGCGCCTAGCTTGCATACTGGCATACCTAGCGAAGCAGGTTCAATCCCTGCTCACCGCGAAATAATTTTAATTATCAAATTATCCCCAAGATGTGGTTCAGACTCCACTATAAACTGTAGGGCCTCGTTTCTCTTTACCTTACACAAAATCATTCTGGATTTTCAAGGAGTTACCTCGGTGACTTGAGACGCGGTTAAGAAAACAATTTAAGAAAACATTTTTTAAGAAAACCTCCACATTGTAGCGCTATATTTCAAGTAAGTTTTTCTTATCTTTCATCCTATATCCAGAATAACCTATCAACGGATTTCCAGAAACGATCTATTCTTGGCGGTACATTAAACAATATTGACTTTACAAAATTTTTAAAATGTTACATATTTTAAACTGTATTTATTTAATTTTATTAACAGTAATGAAAATATAAACATCCTACTGGATGACGTTAAATTTGAAACTGATAAAGAAATGGCTAATCATTGTAACAATTTTTTTATAAATATAGGTAAACGCATGGCAGACCAAATCAAATCTGTAAATGAAGTATACTTAAGTCACATCTCTAATTCGTCTATGTTTCTCTACCCAGTTAACCACAATGAACTTATTAATCATATACATTCACTAAAGAATAATAGTGCTCCTGGGATTGATGGAGTGCCATCAAAAATCATAAAAGACATGCATATTTTTATTATAAAACCACTTCTACATATTATAAACCTAATTTTCAAAACAGGCACAGTTCCAATTCAATTCAAAACGACAATTGTTAGTCCTGTCCACAAAGCAGGAAGTAAACACGATATTAATAATTTTAGGCCTATAAGTGTAATGAACAACTTTGGTAAAATATTTGAGAAATGTCTTAAACTTCGACTGATAAAATTTTTCAATGAAAATAGTATACTATCAAAAAATCAATTTGGATTTGTTGGTGGATATAGTACATGTGATGCGATGTGTGAACTTGTGGGTCAAATAACTACACACCTCAATGTTGGTGAAAAGAGCATTGCTGTGTTCTTAGACCTGGCAAAGGCATTTGACACCGTACCTCATGACAAACTCCTTAGTATACTTGAAAACTATGGGGTTAGAGGTGTCGTGTTGAATGTCTTTAAATCATATTTAACTGATAGGAAACATGGTAAAAATTCGTAACTCGTATACTGATTCTATTAATGTCGAAATAGGTGTTCCCCAAGGAACAGTCCTCGGACCCATTCTATTCATTGCGTACATAAATTCACTAACGAATCTTGATATTAACGGCACAATAGTTTTGTATGCAGACGATACAGCACTGCTCTTTTCGGGTAAAAGCTGGGATGAAGTAAGGGAACGGGTAAAATCAGGCTTGCTTACAATAAAAAATTGGTTGGATCATCACAAACTAACACTAAATTTAACTAAAACTAACTACATTGCATTTTCAATTACATCTGCTAACCGTCCTAGTTTTTCCAGCATCTCTATAAAAAATTTTGATAATAGCATTAAAGAAGTTTCAAATATAAAATACTTAGGTATAATAATTGATAAGCACTTAAAATGGGAAGATCATACTTTTAGGTTAAAAAATAATATTAGAAAATTAATTCACAAATTTTACTTGTTACGCGGTATGATGTCGAAAAATCTATTAATAATGGTATATAGAACATTGGTGGAATCCTTAATTAGATATGGTATAGAGGTATGGGGCGGTCTGTACCACAACGCATTAAGACAGTTAAATGTTATACAAAATTTTATTTTAAAGGTAATATACAATAAAGGAAAGCGTTATCCAACAGCTTTATTATACAATGAAGATATATTTAATGTAAGATCATTATATATTCTAACGACATGTCTATATGTTCATAAAAGAAGAATTAAGAACAATGTAAATCATCAGCATGAAACTAGGAACAAAACACAAAATAATCTTCAAATTCCTATGAGCCATAAAGATATAAACCAACGATTTTTTATTTATCTTGGACCTAAGTTTTACAATTTGCTGCCAGTTAATATTAGACATATAAAAAATTACAAAAAGTTTAACAAAAAATGCAGAACTTATATTACTGAGAGATACAATGACTTCATAAATATTCTATAAATATATTTATAGGTAAATAATTTACCAGTATTAGTTTAATTTTAATTTTAGGTTATTAGTTAGTTAAGGTGTATTGATCACCAAGTTATTTATGTTAATAAACTACTGTTTATGGTTTTATAAAATATGTTATATAGTTATCATTTATACTTAGTTAATTATCTTTAAGCACATACAGCTGTTTAATCAGCTAGGTGCTATATCAGAAAAATCCCTAAAATTAATGACAGTGTTGTACATTAAGAAATCTGTAATTATAATTGATTGATTAAAAGTGAATTATTTATTATTTGTTTGCTTATAGTAATGAAACATATATTCTTTATAGGATTTTGCAAACAGTGGAAAGAAAAGCTATCTATGAGAACTAAAGGAAAAACTATATATATATAAATATTAATGAAATCTTTGCATTCTATCGATAACCTGACTTCTGGTTATGCTACCAAGTGAAAATTCTTATCAGCCATTCTCATTTTAACACTAGCATCCAACCTATGGCTAAGCAGGCTAAACTAGTATCCACATGATCCCCTACGATATGTAAATTCAGTTAAAAATGAGAACAAAGGCCTGAAATTAATTTATTTACGTACCTTGTCTTTAAAAAAATTTTTTTTTTCTTTCTAATGAATTACATTTTCATAAAATCTCATTCAGTTTCTTGGAAATGCTTAGCCTTTGAAACGTTTTTCGTCCTTATTGATGACTCATCAGAAAAGCCCAAAGCCACTCACAACGATGTTCCATGCAAAACTAAAACAATATCCATGAACAAGTTTAAAATAATTATAATGTCAAAATTATAATTATTTTAAACTTGTTCATGGATATTGTCTTAGTTTTGCATGGAACATCGTTGTGAGTGGCTTTGGGCTTTTCTGATGAGTCATCAATAAGGACGAAAAACGTTTCAAAGGTTAAGCATTTCCAAGAAACTGAATGAGATTTTATGAAAATGTAATTCATTGGAAGGAAAAAAAAAAATTTTTTAAAGACAAGGTACGTAAATAAATTAATTTCAGGCCTTTGTTCTCATTTTTAACTGAATTTACATATCGTAGGGGATCATGTGGATACTAGTTTAGCCTGCTTAGCCATAGGTTGGATGCTAGTGTTAAAATGAGAATGGCTGATAAGAATTTTCACTTGGTAGCATAACCAGAAGTCAGGTTATCGATAGAATGCAAAGATTTCATTAATATTTATATATATAGTTTTTCCTTTAGTTCTCATAGATAGCTTTTCTTTCCACTGTTTGCAAAATCCTATAAAGAATATATGTTTTATAATTGATTGAATTTTGAATTGAATAAATTTTGAATAAAAATTTTAATTGTGACCGGTATTTGGCTGCATTTCATGTCTTCACTGTAAAATTCTTAGGGTTAGGTTTGAATCATTAATATGTACCTGATCCTTTTGTGTTTCTCTTTCTTTTTATCAACAATATAAAAATTATTATTATTATTAATAAACTCATCACATACAGTGTTTGACAAATAACTGACAGATCCTGGGTCTTTTTTTCCATGCCTTTTAATGTGTTTCGCCGGAAAAGGGTCAAATTCAGCAAGATATTCTAAACACATATCGTAATTACCTTTGTTACGGTGGCCACAAAATGATAGTCCCTGAGAGGAAAGGAATTTTACTGTGGCGCCACAACTCTTTTTAGGACATTTCTCCAATATTGTCTCTCATCGTCTATTTGTTTGGTTAATTCCGTGTCGATTCTTTCTTTTTCATTTAAACGTCTACAAAAAGTGATCATCGAAAGTATATGATCTTTCGAATTTTCGTGCTCTGAAATTTTAGAGACTATGTTTTTCCAGTCTGAGCAGCCAACTGTGGTGAATTGTGTTCTCTGTCTAGAGAACATTTTACAAATATAACAGTAAACACTATCTCTTGTTTGGCTGTAAATTAGCCATTTTCGTTTTTCTTTTACTCCGTTGGCTTTTTTAATGTAAAAATGACTTTCATTAAAATGCCGAATATAAGTTCTATTTCTATCCAAAACCGGCACACCAGCATTGATCGGGTTGCCAATATTTTTTTGCTCATTCAAAATTTGGTTGCGCATGTTTTCTGTAATTATTTCAAGCCAAAGAGCAATGTCTACCAGCTTTTAAAGGTCTTCCACTATCGCAGATTCATTTACAGAACTTTCATTACTTCCACTCGCAGTACAAGTTGGATTTAGGGTGTCATTGCCACTCTTGTCTGATGAAGATGCCGCTACCTGTACCAAGCACTCCCCTTCTCTTTTCAAATCTTTAGATTTGGAAAGTTGAATATTAGCATTAGCTTCAGGAACTTTACTTGGCATCAACCGATGCTTTTACAGCATCTTTTTCCTGTTGCTTTCTGTGCTTGGCGGCGCCTGATTCATAAGTGCACTTTCCACGTTTCAAAGGCATTATTATGCAGTTACAGTTCACAGTTTGGTTTATCGAAACAACACTAAACACTCTCAACTGCTTAAACAGTACACTATGATGTCGAATATACATAAATTTAGATATTTAGGACTTAAGTTAATTAATAAGGTTAGTTAATTATAATCATAGATAGATTATAACCAGTCTCGAGTCACTATTGACGACTGCTATACTACGCTACGACGCACCAGGATTATATGACCGCACACTCCTGATGATAAACGTATACTAAATAAGTACTCATTCACAAAAAAATTAAAATGGTCATCTGGCACGTACTGACTACCGAAAGTTAAATAGTAATGTCTGAAAAATTGCCATTGTCATTTTGATGTAATGTATATGTTCATTAGAGAGATAGATAGATAGATAGATAAGCCTTTATTTAATACAATGTACATATTTATTAATACTATGTGAACGTACATTATATTATTAAAAGGCTTCATCACTTTTCAGTCGATGAATCGATTCATTAGTATTACGAACATATTTTTTTCTGTGTAATAGATACAGTGACCAGTGAACAAAGATTTAAAAAATTAATTTTCATGTGAAAGAGAAGACTGAATTATGTAAAAACAAGATAAACACAAACAATACATTCCTATAGAATTCAACATCGAAATGTGAAAAAATTCGGAATCGAAAAGAAAAATATAAAATAATTTTCAATTCAGATAATATAAAATGTAAATAAACGACAAACACACGTGAACACAGAGACGCATTAAGAAACATATATTTATTTTATTTATTTAATGCCTTATTTATATTAACGTCCTGGCGGAGTTCAGCTATTGCTGCTCTACCACTTGTTGCTCTAATTCAACGTATTATTGCTATCAGTAAGGCGAAAGTAAATAACGACATAACACAGAAATAAAATTTTTATATCACTTGTTTACCTCAATACACAAAGAAATGGAGACCCTTAAAAAAGCGGGGTCCTAGGCGTGCGCCAAGGCCTAAACGCGCTTCTGGTCATCATTACTGTTTTATTTTTATTTATGGTCGGTATAAATGTTGTTTATATAACACCATCTCTTACTGCTGAAATATTTAAACATCTTAATATCAGACATGCAAAAAACACTCCTTGATAATTTTGCTGAATGCTGTCGACGTAACTTCGAAAACTGCCTGAGACACACACATATTAGTTAGTTTGACAGTTTGATTACCTTTCATTTCTAAATTTATAAAGTTAGAAGAAGCTATTTTTTCGCAGTGGGTAAAATGTGTACTGCACCGAAGAGCACATACATTGTGAACACAAGATCCGAATCAAAATTTCAAGGTGTTTCAATGTTTACATCAATAGAGAGTTGGTGGTATTATGAAAGCTTTCCAAATTATTATAGCTTTTTTAAACTTTGTATTTGAGTTGAAAACTAATTTCAGATTCGTATTCTACGACACAAAATTTGTGATTCCTGAAAAAATTTAGTGAAAATTAAATGCACCATTCCCCGCTATTCTGCAGATTTACTGTCAATTCTTTATACCTACTACAATTTGGATAATTAATTTTACTTACTGTTCATAAATAGCATTTATTTCCTTCTTCTCTATTTCTATTGAGTCGCTCTTTATTTCTGTTATCATAATCTCATTTTCTTCAATGTCAATATCGCTTTCTTCATTTTTGATGCCCAACTCCGCATTCTGTAAACCGACATTTGATAGATATGTAGGGTTGATTTCTATGGGGTCCGCTTTTAAAGAATGTCGATTTATTTCTGCGATGACAGAAACATCATCCCCAATTTCCGTCTTAAAATTTATCGGGATTTTTGAGTCAAGTCCTGCATTACCTAATTCAAGAAAGTTCTCGACTTCCATGTTGGTGTTAATATCTCTCTCTTCAATTTTAATACCATTCTCTTCGATTTTAATGTTCAGCTCGGTATTCTGTAAATCGTCATCTTGTAGATATTTAGGTTTGATTTCATCACTGTCTACTTTTAATGAGCAATTGATTTCAGCGGCTATAGCAATATTTTCACCAATTTCAGTCTTTATATTAGCTAGTACATCTTTTGTGTCAAACTTTGCAAGTTCTACGATGTTCTCAACTTTCATGTTGGTATTGAGATACTCTCTATACTTAAACACAACACGACAAGCAAGACACAAGGCTCACAACACTGCTATCAGAATTTGCATCATTATATTTCTTGTTTGGAGCAGTTCTGAAAGAATAACTAATTACTTTCACTGAAGATCACACATTAAAAATTTCTTCCCGAGTTAAAATTTTACAATATACCTCATAAATTTTTGGTCGAAATTATCAGATTACTGACGTTCTCCAATTTCAGGTCGTTAAAGATACGCTCCTCCTCCCAATATTAATAAATAATGCACAAAATACAAATATTTCAGTAAAGATAAACATATAAGGAGCAGTAACCTTAAAAACTTGACGTATTTTTCTTACACTATTTACACATAAGGTTTGTTCAGGTACCTGTTTGTTCATGTGTGTAGCTGGAAGCTGATCTGAGCATTGAGCAACTAAATCATAAATATGTCGTTCATTTATGTCAGATCATATGATCTGGTTTTGTTCATTTGTGTCGAGCAACTTGCTTGAGATCAAATAAATCACTGATTTCTTGCTCGAGCTCAGGAGTCCGAGCAATAAAATCAGAGCAGGAAATATAACCTCTCAATCCTTGGTAAATAAACAATAAACGGCAAGTAAAATAAATTATATGTATTTATTTATTAAAAAGAACAGGGAGGTGTTATTTTAGATGTTATTTTAAATGCCATCGTAAGGGTGGTGCAAGATGATCATTACATTCTGAAAACCGTGGGCGAGTGAAATTTGTAATATTGAGTAAAATACAATTAATTAGGTACCTCTTCCTACTTAAATTATTAATATTTATAGATATATATTTTATATATTATATTACAAGGTGATTAATTATGAATTAGCGGTAGGTGCAATATTGTATAACCCTACAAAATTCGAAATCCTGCAACATACCATCTTTCACGTGTTCGTTTGTGTTTTGAATAGAGCACTATCAGTGACGTCACAGTTATGCCAGCTGTCACGTGATTGGTGGAAAAACTTCGAAATTTGACATAAGAGTAGGTGTCAGTTTTCGCTTGATAAAAATTAAAGTGGAGGATTTCTGAATATCAGCTATGTGTAGTGATGTTTGTTAATGTTTTTTTAAAAGCCTAGTGTGAGAAAGAATTTTATATATACTTTATTAGTGTTGTTTTTCCAAGTGTAAAATTTGATGTCAAATACGTTGACATCTTTGTGAACCCATAATATGGTGAAAATAAAGACTATATTGGATTTTTGAACTTTTTTGTACATATATAATATCACGACATATTTCAGTAAATGTTTAATTAACACAGGCTCAGTTACGCAGCTAAGTATAGGTTAAAAGTTGTCACAACATTCGTTGATTCATGCCAATATATCAATCATATATTAATGATTTTATAAATCTTTTGTGAAATTAAAGTTTTTAGACAATTCAAACCATTTCCCATCAACTTTTTATTGATTATATCTTACTTTCATTTGGCTCAACAGTTTCTAATAAGTTTAATAGTTTAACACATTAATAACAATAATCAGAGGTTTGTATTGTGAAATGCAGGAGTAATAGTAAATCTAATATAAAGATAAGACTGAGACCGTTTCAGTTTCCATTTAATTAAAATTATAAACAAATAGGTATGCAACGTAATATGCTCGAAATACTTTATATGTATAAGCATACTTACCTAGTTTGGTATTTGTTTTCATTCTTACAATTATAATCACAGATGTTTAAAATATTGCCCTAGTGAAACTGACATATAGAAACATATAAAAAAAAACGTATATGAATTTATATGGTTTGTTGTGTGTATCTGAAACTGGAATGTGTGGGTAATACCATATAGCTTCCCCATATGAAACAATATGTAAATAAAATAAATCTTACTGTTACTCCTTATAAAATCATATTGGGAGCATAAGATTTACTTAGTCATACATATAGGTACATATTTAACGTTTCCATGGTAGACCATATATGTTTCCATATATGAAATATCCTGAAGATTTATAGTAATTTCATATAGACTCATATTAGAAATTCGAAATTTACTGTTGCTTCATATAAACTCATATCAGTTTCCTTTTCTATATTCTACCATATAGGTTTCCATATATGAATATGCCATGCAGATTCGTTCAGTTTACTATTCATCCTTATAGACATACTTTAATACCACAAAGGATATTTACTATCCATTCTCCTAATTTCATATTAATTCCCAAGACAATTTTAAATACTAGAAATAAGAAAAATTCCCACGATTTTTTAATTTATAATACCTTATTCTAAGATTTAAAAAACACTTAAATTATAAACATAAGATGGATAAGAAGTACTATAAGTAATACTTGGAACATACATCTCAAAAATATTAGTAGACAAACACAGTGGGGTTGGGAAAATAGACTTCAAGATATGTCAGGTTAGTATTCAAGGAAATATATAAACGTTTATTATTTGGCCTTAAAAAATATTGCAGACACATTACAAGTAAGACAAGAAAATGAAAATGATGTAAGTATCCTGTACTATTTTTGTTCCATGTTTTATGTGTTTTTTTAAGTTTACTATCTTTTTAACCTTATCGTCCACAAAACTAACATAAGCGAAATTCATTATGTAAAATATTACTTGTGGAAAATATATAACACACTTTTCACAAAACACATAATCTAGCACCCACAAACAACGAAGTGGAAGCTTTCACTTCGTTGCCCACAAACACAATCAACGATGGCCGAAAAAACAGTGCTACCATCATAGGAACAGGATTAAGACTACCAACCTGTTATGTATTAAGTGCTACCTACAATAAATTATATGGAAGTTGATGAATTTTCCATATAGACATATAAAGACATATTCATCCAGATACAAACATTATATATGATTCGGACACATATAAATCCTTCAAAATACATATAAAATTGCATGTTGGTTTCTAATATGAATTAATATGTTCTTATATGTTTATTGAGCCATATACAATCCATATAAATCCAGATACCGTTTTATCCGGCCACTTTGGCTTTTCCATATAGAACATATACAAACATATAAATTCATATTTGTTTTTTTATAGGTATCTATATAGCATCTATGGTGCATTTTCACTAGGGTGATAATGCTTACAAATAAAATATCAATGAAGGTAAGTGACCTAGAACGCGACAGAACTTAAAAAATAACACTTTTAGCGGGAGTAAAATAAAGTTCTTCAAGATGATGCTTATAAACAACAACCATAATAGGATGTTTAAGATCGTACACATTATAGATAATAATAAAGGTATAGTTTAGATAGCATTTTCATTTCCAAGAACGGTCACAATGGTTCATTAATTCAACACTAAGTTGGAATAAGCAGTATGAATCTTCCACTTTTAAATCCTATAGGTTAACTCCATTAATATATTTCAACTTAGAAATGTTACGAGGGGACTCCTAAAATGTAGAATATAAATAAAATTATAATAAATTCACTAAAATTCACTTACAATATCGAAAATTAATAACTTTTGAGACGTACACAAGATAACACGCTGGGAGAAAAACACAAATAAAACACTAAATTAAAGTCAGATTAACAAATTACGAAATGTATAATACACGAAAAACACCAAAAATTGATTTTACATAAGAAAAACGTTTAAAAAATCACTAAAACCTCTTTAAAAAATCGAATTAATCAGCATGGACACAAACGCAAAACTAGGTTATTGTCCACCAATCGACCGTGGCGGCCATGTTGTGACGTCAGCTGCTACTGCTCTATTGTTGTGATTGAAAATGCTGTCATTTGTCAAAATAACCTGCTAAAATGTGATTTTTTAAAATCAGTTGATCTCATTCTAGCAACACAAATGAACAAACCTATATACACATACTAGATAATCATCAAAAAGCACATTTTTGCGACATACCGGGTAAGCTTACCGCTTCATTTTTCAAGAAGTGGTTTAATAGAGGAGTACGGTTTTTCACGTGACTCTTGGTATGTGAAAACAGTAACCGCAACTTACCCACCTCTCGACGTAGGTTAGAAGCATATACATATTCTATATACTATGAGTTTCGTTCGTAACTTGACGCCAAGGAAAGCCTGTCTCTCTATCCTTTAAGAGGACTTTGGATATGGTGCGCATGCCTTAGTGACGCGAGATTGTGACCGTTTAACTGAATATAGAAGGCAAATGGTCACAATCGGAGAAATTGGCCACATGGCCACTGACCTATTACAAAAGCGCGATGTGTCGTCGGAGCGTGCGCGTTGGATCCAAAGTCCTCCATAGAGATGGAAAACTATCTCCTTCTCTAGCCTCAATTCCGTACATATAGTGGCTTATAGCGTGTTACCAGTATATAGTTAATACGTATATGGTTAGAAGTGGTATGTATCGCTGTCCTTATTTACTGTCAAGCCTGTAAACTACTCTTTTTGAATTTATAAATATAAACGCCGTTGCTATATCCACGTCAAACGTGGATTTAATTCTGAAATTAATTCCACGTTGATGACGTCAGAGGTAAGCATTCAGCGCGAATTTGACAGATTTGACAGTGTTTTTGAGGTTACCTTTACTTTCGTGGAGAAGCACAGAGAAAACTTGTGAATGACGACATATACAACGATTTAAATAACACATCAATAGAGAACCATAGAAAAATAACAGAAGTAATTCGAACATTATTGAAAGAAGCAAAACGTGATGACAAGAGAACTCAAAAGAGACACATGGAAAAACAGACATACTACCCAGATAAAAAAGAACTGCACTGAGAAAAAAATTTAGTAGTGGTAAGTGAAAATTTAATTATGGCAGCAAAAAAGTTGCATACTATATGGGACAGGTAAACAACTTAATTGTCATAGGTAAATGAAGATTTCTAAAAGTAATGACTTGCCACAAGTGAACAACTTTAATTGGAAATAATTGGAATATTTTAATAGTAATAAGTGAAGTTTATTGCTGGAGTCACTAAACTATGTTTTAGTGGTATTAAACTTTTCAGCTAGGGTAATTAAACTATTTTCCGTGGTCAGTAGAAGTAAGTAAGTATTGCAGCTGCTGTGATTAAACTGTTGACTTATTCTTATTAATCTATTTGCATACCATTATGAAATACTAAAAATTAAAGTTTCGAATTAATAATAGGTGGGAAATGTACAGTTCACTTACCTTCATTGAACTAATTAACTTGTGGCTAGTAAAAAAACTAACTTCAATTGGTATAAATGTTGCACTACACTAAAGCCGATTGCACATCTGCATACACTATGGTGACGATATCATCACGCGAGTTATCATGGAACCCCGGCTAATTATTTTAAATGCAAGTTCGCTTACTAAACCCTCCAATATTACCTCACATTGTGATATCGTTACCACGGCAGTGTTGGGTGTGCATTTTAGAGTATCCCATATTTTCATTTTCAGAAAATGGGAGCCAATGTACATCTCGCAGAGCTTATGTTAGACTTTTGTTTCAATATATATAAATTCTATAAAATATATGTTTTTACCAATGCCGTATAACTTTGAAAAATATATATACATACATCATATATATAAAAACTTCTTATGTTCTAAATTTAAAGAAAATTGAAAAATACACCACAAAATAACAAGATTTTTTAAATAAAATTTGCAGATAATATTACTTGGCAAACTTATATATCGGAAGAAATACTTGCATTTTAAAATACAGGTTAGTAAAAAATATTTAGATTTGAATTTGATTTAGATTTTATTTTTCAAAGCGAAAATATGGTGCATCTTCAAAACTCGTATAAGGAGGACACAAAAAAAATGATTCTAAATGTATAAAAGATTTATTATTATATAATATATATACAAATAAAAATAAAGGTAACTAATAAATACAGAAGTCGCCATATTTAAAATAAGTCCCAAGTAAAATACCTAACCTTTACGCAGTTTTTATGTGCTTAAAGTATATACCTTCAAATCTGTCCACACGGTTTGATAAACCCCACTCATTTAATAAATCCTGATAATCCATTTAGGTAAGTATAAGTATAACTAAATATTGAAATGATGAAACAGTAACACTCACAAAGCACATACACACAGAAACACATATTAGACAATGGCAATAATGGCATGCTAAATGGCGGATTCTCGGAATATTTCGGATATATTCGGAACCCGAGGTCGGTTTAATTTTACAAATTCATTTACAGCAGGTAACCGTTCATTTGTCATGTGATAACAGTGCACTTATGGTAGAAATGTCTTCACTTACCATAGTAAAGTTTTTCCAGAAATTTTAGTTTACTAATTATAGGTCACTGTTTTGCTATATCAGGCGTATTAACAACTACCTGCAAGTGAACTTACAGATCTGGCGTACTAATTTATTAATGACAGAAAAATTGTTCACTTGTGACAATATGTCATGTCTAGAAATTTCGATTTTCTTGCTGTTATTGTTAGAGTTACCAGTAGCAGGCAAAAAGTTACTAGTACCAATTAAACTTTTTTCAGAAACATAGGTTAATTGGACGAGTTTTCTCAGTGTGATAACTTAGATACGTAAATATAATTTTAAATGAATATTATACATTCGCTATATAATTTATGTTTTATGCCATATGGTCTGTTCTAACTTTTTTACCTAAATGTTTATTTATTAGCGTACTTTACAGTACCAACCTGTCGTGTAGTATCAATATTGCAGTATTTCACTCTTACAAACATATATCAATACGTTATTTTATGTATATTTAATGTATTGTTATTCTCCTGTTGACATTATTCTATACATGTGCATGGTATGAAAATAAAGGTACCTATTATTATAAATATATATTGTATACATATTAATAAGAAAAATGTTTCTAACTTTTGTAAAATATTTTTAAAGAATATTTCCACTTGGTAAGTTTCTTCTTGGTTCTTCTTACAAGCAGTAATCGAATCCTGTCTTGCTTAATATTCTATGTACATATCCCAAGTGTTCTATTTATAAAAATTTTAGATTGCACAAATTGAAACTCAAAACTTTATCTATTTGTATAGCTATATAGTCAATTGAAATTTATATTTGCTTTTGCACTCAATAGTTACACATTTTATTGTTATTTAGTAATTTGCATCAAATAAAAAAAACCGATATTTAAGTGTTTAGCTAACGTGTCATCCCAGCTGGAAGACTGCCGTCAGTTTGTCGTCATATTCTAGTCATCATTCGTCGGTGACGTCAACCACGAAATACTGACGTCAAACTTACGTCATATTTTACCCTAGCTTTTAACGTCAAATAGTGGACCTTTAACTGACGTCTTATATTGGTCATATGTGGACGTGATAGTAACATATTTTATACATCACCAAAATCTTTAAGAAAACGACATTCTTAAAGATTTTGTCCTTGAATAAAAAAATGTCTCACAAATCATCACAAATTTTAATACAAAACAATTTTTTATTTTTATAAATACCGATTTCGATTAGTTTGAGGATAAATATAAAATAATAGCCATTTTTTATTTTGTTTATTTTTCAACTGCATTAATTTCTACAACATAATATTATAACCCACATCCTTTGCACGTTTAAAAAATTGGCGCCATTAATAATTTTTCTGAACTATGTCGAATAAATGCGATGATGACCTGTTATTGCCACCCAAAGAATATCCAAAATTACTAAGTTCCTGTTGCCACTGTTGCCGTATGTTTAATAATTTCGGTAACATTGATTTAATTGAAAATGAAAAAATTTTGTGTGCTATTTTTCCATCGGCATCGGTTAATATTTTGTTTCTTCACAATTTATCAAATTGTAGTTTTGCCATGTATCTGTTTTACATGTACTCCCAAATACTAATTAAATAACATATAGGGACCCACTTTAATCTTTATGGTACCTATACTGTATTTTTTGTCAGGATATAATAATTTTCCTTTGTTGTATTCATTTGTAAGCTACAAAGTAAAACAATTTCATGGTAATTGTGGAGAATAACGGGGCATTGGAATTTTCGCGTAATTTTTTCAGGGAACACTAATTTGGGGTCGTAGAACACGAATCTGAAGTCAGTTTTCAATGCAAATGCATAGTTTTTCCAAAAAAAATTTTTGAAATTTTCGACCATAACACGAACTTTTTGTCAGTGTAAACACTAAAAACACGTCGATTTCGGCCGATTCCAATCCCGTATCCACAATGTAGGTGCTTTTAAGAACAATACACTTTTTACGCACTGCAAAAAAAATGCTGTTTCATAATAATAGATAGTATAAATAGTAATATTATTTATAAGAATTCAGAGCTCCATTATTTGACAGATCAGCCATAACTGCCATAAATTTGCCGCGCATGCGTGTCAAAATACCCTGAGAAGTTGGTGTCTCAAGGCACAACAAAGAAATTCATTTTATAAATACCTATTAAAATTCAAAATAACAAATATAGTTTAAATAAGAATGATTTTATGATCATCGTAGCCAGAACCAAAAACGGGTGTTCTATTAAGAATATTTTCAGTACATAGTGTGTCCCAAATTGGTTTACATAGAAATGGTCCTGTTATTTTGTTATTGCCCAGTAATGAGCAGGGGGAGATGAGATCACGCATACCTTGCCAGGAAAGGAAATCATCCTTACGCTTCTCGGATACCACCTACTCACTCTCAATCTGGTTATCAGCAATAAGTGGTATCCGAGAAGGGCAAGGACCATTTGCGCCGGCGCAAATGGTCCTTGCCCTTCTCGGATACCACTTATTGCTGATAACCAGGTTGAGAGTCCGAAGGGCAAGGGGCATTTGTGCCTGCGCAAATACCCCTTGCCCTACAGGCTCTCAACCTGGTTATCAGCAATAAGTGGTATCCGAGAAGGGCAAGGACCATTTAAGCCGGCGCAAATGGTCCTTGCCCTTCTCGGATACCACTTATTGCTGATAACCAGGTTGAGAGCCTGTAGGGCAAGGGGTATTTGCGCAGGCACAAATGCCCCTTGCCCTTCGGACTCTCAACCTGGTTATCAGCAATAAGTGGTATCCGAGAAGGGCAAGGACCATTTGCGCCGGCGCAAATGGTCCTTGCCCTTCTCGGATACCACTTATTGCTGATAACCAGGTTGAGAGTCCGAAGGGCAAGGGGCATTTGTGCCTGCGCAAATACCCCTTGCCCTACAGGCTCTCAACCTGGTTATCAGCAATAAGTGGTATCCGAGAAGGGCAAGGACCATTTGCGCCGGCTTAAATGGTCCTTGCCCTTCTCGGATACCACTTATTGCTGATAACCAGGTTGAGAGCCTGTAGGGCAAGGGGTATTTGCGCAGGCACAAATGCCCCTTGCCCTTCGGACTCTCAACCTGGTTATCAGCAATAAGTGGTATCCGAGAAGGGCAAGGACCATTTGCGCCGGCGCAAATGGTCCTTGCCCTTCTCGGATACCACTTATTGCTGATAACCAGATTGAGAGTGAGTAGGTGGTATCCGAGAAGCGTAAGGATGATTTCCTTTCCTGGCAAGGTATGCGTGATCTCATCTCCCCCTGCTCATTACTGGGCAATAACAAAATAACAGGACCATTTCTATGTAAACCAATTTGGGACACACTATGTACTGAAAATATTCTTAATAGAACACCCGTTTTTGGTTCTGGCTACGATGATCATAAAATCATTCTTATTTAAACTATATTTGTTATTTTGAATTTTAATAGGTATTTATAAAATGAATTTCTTTGTTGTGCCTTGAGACACCAACTTCTCAGGGTATTTTGACACGCATGCGCGGCAAATTTATGGCAGTTATGGCTGATCTGTCAAATAATGGAGCTCTGAATTCTTATAAATAATATTACTATTTATACTATCTATTATTATGAAACAGCATTTTTTTTGCAGTGCGTAAAAAGTGTATTGTTCTTAAAAGCACCTACATTGTGGATACGGGATTGGAATCGGCCGAAATCGACGTGTTTTTAGTGTTTACACTGACAAAAAGTTCGTGTTATGGTCGAAAATTTCAAAAATTTTTTTTGGAAAAACTATGCATTTGCATTGAAAACTGACTTCAGATTCGTGTTCTACGACCCCAAATTAGTGTTCCCTGAAAAAATTACGCGAAAATTCCAATGCCCCGTTATTCTCCACAATTTTACTTGTACCTAGATAGCAGTAAGTGGAAGTGAGACACGGTAGTTATAAATTGATTATAGCAGGTCCGGCAACACTGCATCTCTGAATGATATAATATGTTTTGGTGTTGGCAATGGCCACAAGGATAAAGAACAAAACGTTGTTTTTCTATATAATTTACTATTTTTCTTGCTGTTTGGAGCTTTCGTAAGATGAATAAAAAAAATACGGAGCCGGCTGTGTATGTGGGTGTTCATTTTTCAAATGAAAACAAAGTAGCACTCGTAAATAAAGTATGGCTGACGCCTCTTAAGAGTGAAACATTTTGGGCCACCATATAAAAGTGACGCACAATATTCCAGGGCTTTAAAAGAGTCAGAACTTCCCAAAGAAGGAATTTGGAAAATCTATCCAATTACAAAATGCTATTTTGAATGCAGTAAGTTCTTTATTTACCCTATTAAACATAATAATTGAAGGTTATGTCTAGATATGCCTAAATTTAATATTAGCACTAGCGTGTCTATAAAACAAAATACATACTTTTATAGTAGAAATGCAAACTGCCAAATGGTTCATATTATTTGTAAATATTTTTTTAGATAATTTGGAAAAAGCTGAAAAAAAAAAATAATTGACCTACAATATACGTCAGACATTCAGAGTCAGAGTGACAATGAAGATTTAGCAAATCCTCCGAGAAAACGCCTAAGGAGACCTCCTTTAAGGTTAGCTGAGTCACCATCATCAGACGAGTCTTCAGGACAAAATCGTAATGAAATAAGACAGACTCAAACTTTTCGGCCACGACCACCAAAAATATCCCCAGTTTTAGCTCAGTCTCAAGGTATAAAACATATTTAAAAAAAACACAATCCAATAAATCATCCCTTTATATGTATTAAGTGATTTAATTGTGCTATTATTATATACAGTGGTCTGTGGAAAATCCATTTAACAGATTTTTATAACCTTAAAATTTCTTGGATACTTATAAATTTTTGGTCATCACTTAAAGTTAATGGCAGGAATTTTTGGACCCTGTATAACTAAAAATTCTAAGTAATGAGATGTTATTATTTTTCTAGGTCAAGATTCCTCGATTTCGGTTTCTCAACAAAACAATTTGTCTCACTCATTTCTTTCAACCGATACTACAAACCAACCTAGCTGCAGCTCCATTAACGATAAGGACAACAGTTGCCAAAGAAATGAAACTCCAACTCAAAGAAATATACAAAATGAAGAGTCTGGCATTGGTAATTATTATATTATCTATATATATTTTATTATTTTGTTTATTACTGTCATTAGAGGTGTTTTAAAACCTCATGAGCCGTGACCTTCATATGCGCAGAGACATAATCCGTCCTGTTGACTCAGTTATACTTCTTAAAAATATTATATTTATTGTTTACAATTTATCCCGAGCTCTTGTTTATGTATACAGCAAGGCAGCCTCCAGTGTCTTCAAAAACATACTTATAACTCAGATTAAACTTTGCCTTTTGCGCATTTCGCGGCTCATGAGATTCTGAAACACCTCTAACTCCTCATCAAGGTAACTTTATATTTCTAATAGATTTAATTTAAGTTTACTCATGTAACACTTTTTTTCATTTCAGGATTAGATAAGAAGATTTTGTCAACATTAATCTACATTCGGGAACAGAATAACCAAATTTTGTCTTGGATTAAGAAGCAATCAAAAACGGAACGTTTTGGAGTTGCACTTCCGGATGATATGCCAATTAATTTCCCGTTACAAAACATAGATGATGTTACGGTGATTGAAAACTATATGGAAAATAAGGATCATCTTAATTCTTTGGTAATATATACATAATAATTATTGTAATCTAGAGGTTTAAACAGAAAGTAACAAAGGGACAAAAAGACAAATACCACAATTTTAAATAATTTACCCACCTACTTTGAAATATACTATATAATATAATCAAGTCAAAATATTTTCTCGCTCATTTTAAAGTTATTGGTTTTTGCAGTGCTCCTATCTTTGTAATGCGGGAGGGCGAGATCTAACCAGTCAAATTAATAACATATTAAAATCTATGCTAACTGATAATGTAGCCAGTAAATATAGCTTTTATGGGAAACGAGCCGAAAAACGAGCATTTGCTGACCTCCGTCTGAAAACTGTTGTATCAGGTATGTACTCATAATAATTATCATTCTTCATAATTTTACAGATTTTCAAATATTTTAGGTGCTATCAACAAAACTAGTGTACAGGGTACTGAAAAAGAAATTGAGGCTGTAATAAAAGTGTGGTTAAAACATGCCCCTGATAGGCTGAAAACTAAGGAAAAACGGGGACAAATGCGTTGATTTTATATGTTTATAAGTAGTTAAACTAACTGATTTTTTAAATTGCTGATTTTCTGTTTTTATGTTATTTTTATATATTTAGTTATTATTAGTGTATGATTTGTAGGAAGCATGTCTGGGTAAAACATACATTTATAGCTAGGTTAATTCATTTATTTTGGATACAATTTGGCCTGTTTTTCATAAGAATATTTTGTTCATTGTCTACAAATTTTAGAAAACGTAAAGATTCTGTGAGTAGAAGATAAATATATAGAAGGGTAGCTGAAGCTTTACAAGTAGAGTGTATAAACAGCAGTAATTCAGGGGAAAATTATGGTGAGTTACCATCATTTAATTCAGATATTAAAATCGATATAACCAAGAAAACTTTAAATAAAAACAAAGCTGTAAACTGGGTGACTAACGATGATGTGCCCGAAGCTTTATCTGATAACAGTAATGCCAGTTCTGTTTTTGAAAATGATTACAATTGTTTTAATGCTGATACAGATTGTGATCTTGAGTTGGAAAATGTAACTGAATATTATTCAAAATTTAAGTAAAGAATTAGAACTTTGGCCAATAAACAAAACTACCAAATGCTTTTTACTGCCCATTGATGAAACGAGGCAAGTAGCTTTTCCATTATTACACTTACACCATTACACCATTATTATGCTTATGCTTTTGTTCTTTTAATTTTAAAGTTATATATTTAAGTCCATGCACACATGCTTTCTACAAATTCTGTTAATAGTTATGTTTTTATTATTCTGATGAAGAATCCTGATTTATTTTTATATTTTGCATTTTTTTGTATTTTATAAATAAATATATATACATATTTCGCAGTTGACGTGTGTTACTAAACACATTTTTCCCAGCCTATATTTTGTGGCAAATTATTTTTCAAATACAGTATGCAGTATCCACAAGACTTATTTTTAAAGGTAGCTTTAAAATGAGAATCTTGACCTAGGTCAATTCCCTAGTTGAAAGTGGACGTCAATATTGACGTCATTCCACACAGCCATATGACGAAAATAAAGGACGTCATTTTGACGGAAAAAAATGACGTCTAGAGGCTGTGACATTAGTACGTCACTGAGACGTCATTTTGACGACATACCATGACGTCCGTAATGCCAAAATTGACTGAAAAATGATGTCAAAATGCCGGCAGTCTTCCAGCTGGGATGTATGTTAACAAAAAATTAATTAATAAAAGAATAATTTTCACTCATAAATGAAAACAAGCTAAGTAATTTATGAAATAGTGTTTTTAAAGGAGACTGCCAATTAAAAAATATCTCCTAAATAGGTAAGTAAACAAATTTTTATTATATAAATATACTATAACAATGAAATAAAAGTAGAGTATTAATTCTTAAGAGTAATTAGGATTTTTATGAAATTATAAATTTATGGATTTGCATTCACGATTTTTCATTACATTTCCTAATACAATATTTTGCAATATAATAAATTCATGAGTACTTCCATCAAGCTACGTTACTTTTCCATTCAGGCCAAAATATAAAAATTTAAGAACAACTTTGAAATCACATAGATAGAATTTATTCCACCAAATACATATACCTATCCTATTACTAATAAATAAACGTAAACAGTGAAACTAAATTTAACAATATTTACTATAGATATTTTACAAGTACTTTTCCAGATCCCAGGGTGGGTAGTATTGCACTTTTTGGAAAAAAAAAATTCGCAAATTCCAATCAAATATTTTTTTCCACAAAACGTCTCCGTTTGGCATTGGTAGTGATCCATTAAGGTTTGGCATGGGTTCCATGCTCCATTAGTAAGTTATAGCCTACCAAAATTTCACGGGCTGCCGCTGGCATGTAGGTACCTACTTGGTGCTTGAAATCAGTTTGTGGTCAGTGATATAGATTGATTATTATTAGATGAAATTAGAGAGTATGCTGGTCATTTCAATGGTTTTACATCTATTAACGGCATTTTAGTAGGCTACCGTTTAACGGCAGTTTAAGTACAGCGATAAAAAAACTGCTGCCTAAGGAATCACTACTTCCACATCCAGATTTTTTCATCCAAGTCCCTTTAAAGGAAAACCTCTACTATATTTGGACTCTAGTATGTGGACATAATTGGTCATAGAATTATAATAATACTTGAGGCAGATGTCATAAAAATTATAATCTAGTTCCAGATATCGTGTACCAAATTTCAAGTGAATATCTCAATTTTATTTTATTAACCTATTTAATAATGGAGTGGAAGTGGTAGGGGAGTTGACAAATATTATTAAAAAAATCTGTACTGTTACCAGCTTGCTTTACTTATTTTCCAATATTTACCCCTATATCATCTCAAAATATAATCTAGTTCCAGGTGTCGTTATAACATATACGTGTACCAAATTTCAAGTGAATATCTCAATTCTGTTTTATCAATCCGTTTAATAATGGAGTGGGGGTGGTGCGGTGGGGATGGAAATATAAAAGAATCTGAGGCCTTGACTACTATATGATGCAAAATTGCATGGTATAGGGACAGAGACAACACATGAAACAGGTAGGTGCCTTATCATTACGAATCACTGCTGAACGAAAACAGCTATTATATAGTAAACTAAGATTGTGTCTTCTTACAAGTCAAAGTTCCCTTTTTTTTAATAGGCACCCTGAATTGTTTATTAGTCGTTTGTTTCCTTAAATGAATCATTTATTTTAATTTTACCAACAATAATTCTTTGAGTCAACATAGAAATGTATTATAAACGTGTTTTAATATGAAAGTGTGAAGTCTAAAAAATATAAAATTAAAATATTGAATTTACAAGTAACGTACTTGCAAAATGACATTACTAGGTCAAGAGAGATTATTTGTTGCCATTATAATGTAAGCTGCATAGTGGTTAAAAAGTCACCTATTAGCAGCAGGAAAGTTCTTTTCCGGTTACAAAGTAGTAATGGTGTAAGGAATAGGAACTTACTAACTATAACAAAAAACTTATTAAGATTAAAATAGGTGGTGACTCCTGATAGCAAAGCTATCAACCTACAGTAACAAATAAATAATAAGAAAAACTTTTATTAACGGTAAATAAGTGCATCTTAGCAAGATCGTTTTTGTTGCGGTTACAGAGCAGTCTTGCTGGAGCCTATTTAATGCAGATATTTATTAGGGGTTAGTCAATTTCTCTTTATGGATAATAGAAATTTCTTTCAGTGTGGCATAAAAACCAAATCACAAAATTTTGTACTTATACCAGCTTGCTTTACTTATTTTCTCCTATTTACCCCCAACCCTTCACCGGATAAGTACAGAAAACAATCCAGTTCCAGATCTCATTATTGTACATATGTGTACAAAATTTCAAGTCAATATCTTAAACCATTCTAGAGATATCGTGCAGACAAAAAAAGTTACAGTCCGACAGACAGCCCAGACTGACACAATGTTTTTTTCACTCAAATTTAAAATCTCGATGTTTCCTGAGACTATAAACTTATTTCAACAAAAGAATTTTTGAAAATTACTATCAAACGTAAACAATTTATTTTTCAGTATTGTCACGTCTTTCGAGTTTCAAACTTTAAGTGATTTACTGGGTGCTTTTAGATGGTGATTTGAGAATGTTCAAATGTCACATGGGACAAGGGAGGCCACATTTTGGGTTGTTAGAGGGAGCTACCGAGTATTTGCCTGGTTGCCCGGCGCCCCAGTCCGACACTGTTTTCTTATAAAATACTATACACTCAAAGATACACAGGGATATTAAAGTGCAATATAAGTATATGGGACGTTCTTTATCAAGCGGAACAAGGCTCTGCCCAAAATTCATGCCAATGGATTTTAATGATCTTGAGCTTAAAATGTTGGTTATTGAACCCTCTTCATGGGCCAGTGTGGCCTTTTTAAAAAATTCAAAATGGCGGCTCGATATGGCCGCCGGAAATCAAGGAAAAATAAAGGTTTCGCAGTAAAACAGTAGCAAAAAAAAAACATGACGTTCAATTCAATCGAGTTTAGGTGCACAAAGCTTGTTATTAACAGGCCTAATAAGTTAATTAGGTAGGTTGGCGAAATCCGACATGTCCGATCCAAGATGGCGGCTGAAACCCAAAAATCGCCGAAAATCGCTATAAATCAAGTGTCTGAATTAAGATTTTGATCACATTTTTCATACGCAGGTTTTCAGAAACGGAAAATCCAAAATGGCGGCTCCAATAAGCCCAAAAAATTCATAAAAACGGTGAGAAACTGTAAAATTCAGGTGAAATCAGTCTCGGACGAATATATTACACTTTACTGACCACCAGATGTATGTTTTTAGTATATATCATGAAATTTAATTTCAGAAATACAACATGGCGGATCCAAGATGGCGTCGAAAATTGATATAAGTCAGGACTCTGCCTTATGATTTTAATATTTACACTCCTTATATTGATCTTAAATGCTACAATTGGATCACATACTTCATAAACAGGTTTTTAGGAATTTATAGTCAATTTTAAAATCGAAAATGGCGTCTTTAATTCTGCAGAAACTAGTGCTTATAAAAGCTCTCTGCGTTTAACAGGGTTGAGACTGTCTTCTTATAAATGAAGCCCGCATTACTTTTTCTTTTTTTTTTCCTTTTTTTTTTCTTTTTTTCTTTTTTTCTTTTTTGTTTCTTTTTTCATATTATTTAAAAAAATTTAATATTTTGTTGTTGATAATATTTCGGTTGCATCAGAATATCTAAATGCTGTAAGGGTTTTATTGGAGGAAATTTTAAAGGCATGAGCTTTAGAAATTTTCGATACTTTAGGTGCGGTATGAAACCTTTTTGCAAGTTTTCTAGAAACTCTATCATAGTCTTGTTGAGTGTAGTGATAAAATGTTATATTGGGAAATTTATTTTTGGCCCAGTTAAACAGTTGAAAAGAATTTAGAATAGCCTCATTCCCCTTGTCTTGTAAGCTTGCTCTTGTTGCTTGACAGTAGTGGGCAAATGGGAATTCTATGGGAGCGATCATTTGTGATCAGTGATGAAGGTCAAAGTGATGAGTGATGATCATTCGTGATCAGGATTTCCGGGAATTTACGTGCAGGTATGCGGGTTATCAAATTACATTTTAATGCACGTGTGTAGAGGTCACCGACAAGTCTCGACAAGTCTAGAATGTACGTGTGTATCAAATTACATTTCCGAGAATTTACGTGCAGGTATGCGAGGTATCAAATTACATTTCCGGTAATTTGCGTGCAGGTATGCGAGGTATCAAATTACATTTCCCGGAATTTTAACGAACAAGTCTCGACAAGTCTATAATGTACGTGTATTTCAAATTTCATTTCCTGGAATTTTAAAATTACGTAACTGAGCTACATGGTAACAAACATTCGAAGGAACACCCTGTATATGAACACATCAATTTCCATATTCCCATAATTCAATTAATATGCATTGTGGTATTAAGTATATATGATTAACAATTTCCGTAACCCCCTGTACATAATAATACAAAATAATTAATCCGAATCAATCAATGCACTATACTAATAAGTATAGGAAATATAAAAATATCCTATAAAACATTTTTCCGTAGCCCCCTGTATATAATAATACAAAATGATTAATCCGAATCAATGCATGTACTAATAATTATAGGAAATATAAAAAATACCCTATAACACATTTTCCGTAACCCCCTAATAATACAAAATGTTTAATCCGAATCAATCAATGCATTATACTAATAAGTATAGGAAATATAAAAATATCCTATAAAACATTTTTTCCGTAGCCCCCTGTATATAATAATACAAAATGATTAATCCGAATCAATGCATGTACTAATAATTATAAGATATACAAAATGTATATGACCACAACAATTTCCGTAGCCCCCTGTATATAATAATACAAAATGATTAATCCGAATCAATGCATGTACCAGTAATTATAGGAAGTACAAAATGTACATGGCCACAACAATTTCCGTAGTCCCCTAATAATACAAAATGATTAATCCGAATCAGTCAATGCATGTACTAATGAGTATAGGAAATACAAAATACCGTGTATTCAACTATATGTGACATTTTTTAAAGAACCTGCCTGAAAGTTTATCAGAATACATAAAAGATGAAATGACCTATTCCAAATGTGAGTATGTACTGAGAAAGTAGAAAATACCATTCAAACTTTAGTTCAATAAATGCAACAAAATAATAAAATGCCCTGTATACGACATTTTTCATGCAAGTCTCAATTAAAGAACAGACCTCGAGAATGCATTAAAAGCAAGCTAGATCATTTACCGCGTAGGTAGTTTGGTAACATAAACATCTTGTAAGGTGGAATAACTCCAGATAAAATAGAAATTTGATTTAAGTCTGTACAAATAATCTATTTTATCACATTATGGGAACACCTAGGGCATTAGACTTCATATTTCAAAATTCTCTGAATAAAATTTATCAGAACGCATGAAATTAGATGTGCCCGGCACGTCGCCAATCGCCTATCACTGTGTGAATAGATATTTTTTCGTAAACAATGGTGAAACTAGAGACGAAAACCGTTAGAACATACAAATTTCCACAAATTAGCTCGTTATCGCCATGTGAATGGGTATTTTTGCATAAACATGGTACAAGACACCCGTGATAAGAAAAAACGTTAAACCTGAGAACGCAAAATAGCGGTGAGAAGAATTTTTCGTAAACAACTAAGGAAATCATATTTCAAGGCCAGACTAGAGACGCAAATTCGTTAGAACTTATATATATATTCAAATTAATTTCAAACTCGATTATCAATGAAAACCTAAGTAACATATATTTAAGACTGGCCCACTAGTAATCGAATCAAAACAATTAGCGCAATCTTTTGAAACCCTGCTATTAATTACATGCAAAAGACGCGTGCCTTATGCCGGGAGACAGAAAATATGTGAGGTATACACTAGATTAATTACATCGCATTTGGGGACTATTATTTAGATATGTATGGTTTAAAGTATGAAATATGTATACAGTGGGGAACAAAAATATGTGAAATATACCAATTCAATTACATTACATTTGGAGTTATTCTTTAGATACATGCCTTAAAGTATTAAATATGTATACAGTGGGAGACAAAAATAGGTGAAATATACTAATTTAATTACTCTGCATTTGTGTACAGGAGGATTTAGATATATGGTTTAAAGTTTTAAAAAATATATACATTAGGACTATGTGAGGTATGAAATATGCATACAGGGGTGACAGAAATATGTGATATACTAATTTAATTACATCACATTTGTGTACAGGGGGGTGTAGATATATGGTTTAATGTTTAAAATATATATATATATATATATATATATACATTAGGACTACGTGAGGTATGAAATGTCTGTACAGGGCCAACAGAAATATGCAGGGGTATACTAATTTAATTACTCTGCAGAGAAGCGTTTCAAGTAGTCCGAAAGATAATTTATCTAGCCACATGTTTGGGGTATAAAAAATAATTTAAACTCGCAATATGTTTCTTACAATAACCCAGTTTTTCCACCAAAGACGAGGGGGGTGTATGAAATGCTTAAAACAATAAGTTTCTCGCTAACCCACACGGTTTAAAAAATACATATACGAAACGATGACTTCGTAGTTACCGCATTTGCTATTCAGATTCACAGGTGATTAAAGGATTAAATAATATGATTGGAATTGAAAACTGACTCAAGTACTAGTAGGTTTACATGCAATGGTTATAATTAACAAGTTGTGTGGTAACAGACATATGAAGACTGTAACAATTTCCATATATCCTTCATAATTTCTTTTAAGTATAGAAAAACCGAAATGTGTATTCAAATAGATATAACAATATGCACATATATACTAATAATTTATTTTAAATAGGTATAGGAAATACAACATGTCCTGAATATATTTCAACTAATTAAACAGAGACACGTAAATAAACAAAGTGTAATTTTATCACCCATAACTTTAAAAAAGAGGAAAATTTATCAGAATGCATAAAAAAGCAGGCTATATTTCTTTCCGAATACATGCATATTGAACAGTTGGAAAACGCCATTCAAACAACTAAACTCTGTTTATGAGATAACGGGATATCAACGGATAATATTACATAATAGCAAAATTATACCTTTAAAAATGAGCCATTTAAAATGATCAATGTTCTGAAAAATAAAATCGAAACTTTTCAGCTACAAAATACATAATATATGAGTTATTCGATTTATCAAGACAATGCTAAAGGCCGGTCAGGTATCATTACAACGTCATCTTATCTTCACGTAAACAATTCACACCATAAAACAATTACGCGAACACAGTGAGAAACATATGTTTTATCATATCATATCATTCATCGTAAACATTCTCGAGATATTTTACATAAACAAGTACCCGACACCGCTAGTAATTGGAACTTCTACAAAAGTTGAAATAAAAAACTTGATAAATTATAGAAAATGGACACCACATAATATTTCCCACACACTCAACATATGAGAGTTTTTCAACCTCGGCATAGTATGAGAAAAAATTTAACACACCAGCCACTCCTACTTTTACCGCCATACTCCTGTTTTATTGGCTCTATGTAGTTTTTAAAACAATAACACTGGTTATTACAAAATCTAAATTAGGGAGGGGTCGACAATATATATCCATCCAGAAAAATTATTTAAACTCACAACTAGTTTCTTACAATATCGTTCACCCATCAAAGATGAAAAATATCAAATCTAGCCCTAATTCAAGAATGGCTAATACATCAAGAAAGTGCATCAAAGTGCTATCACATTTAAAACGGGAACTTGGCAGTGATGACTTCGAGGTGATAAACGAAGAATTTAATAAAAGTTTCCACAGTGAATCAAGTTTTGAAATAGTGAGCGGATCCTTTTCAGGACTTAAACCTATCGGATCGAAAAGGATCGTAAAACCAATACATCCCCCCAGCAGACCATTCCACCACGTCAATCCAGTGGAAACATCAACCCCAAAATATGAAAATATCAGCGACGCCGAACCAAACGACCCCCCAACAGACTCGAAAAAAATAATACAACAGCCCAGTAGCTCACTCCAACACGTCAATCCAGTGAAATCAACCCCAAAATATGAAAATATCAGCGACGTCGAACCAAACGACCCCCCAACAGGCTCAAGAAAATGTTTACAGCAACCCAGTAGCTCGGTCCAATACATCAATCCAGTGAAAACATCAGTCACAAAATATGAAAATATCAGCGACCCAGAGTCAAGCGAGGATGTTGATGAACACAACACAACGTTTAATTACCAGGTAGATGTTGTAAGAGAAAAACGGCTCACTAACAAATACATACAGCACGTTGATGAATTTGCCAGGAAAACACAGCACATGGTATCAAGAAAATCAGAAAAGCATGCAGAGCTGATGAGAAAACTGAAAAAATACGAGAAAAAAATGAAAAATGTTCAGAATGCACTTAGACGCATTGATGAAATAATCACGTTTGGGAATCAAGTACCAGTTCTAATAGGACATTTACGTCGGGAACATTTTAACTAGTTTAGGTTTAACTATACTGCCTTTTGTAAAATAATATTTTATACACTTAATAAATATTTAAAAAACTATAATTTTAACTACTTTAAGTTTATTTATACTGTCTTATGGAAAAATAATATTTTTTTATACACTTAATAAATATTTAAAAACTATCATTTTAATCTTATTTAGAAAAGCAATAATATTCAAAGAGGTGAAATATAATTTAAAAATTGTACCAACACTTAAATAATAAATTTACTACCTATGAAGTATTTACTCTTTATAAAACATTAAAAATAACACGCTAAAATGCAATAATCTATGTGAATGGTGAAAAAAATATATAATATACTGCAAAAATCTATAAAATCAATTCAATACCCTACGAAAATATAAACGATGGTCTAAAAGTACTAACATTTATATAAAAGCAATGCAGAAAAAAACAATTTAACTCACCTAAAATCTACCATAAATTATGTATTCATGCACATATCACAAAATAAACAGCATCCCAATTACTCCGAAAATAGGACAAAGTTTAAAAAATCACAAATCACGAAATATCGAAGATCACAAGAATAAGGTAGTCGTCCATCGCGAATATGTAATGCGAGACTCTATCAATACATTTTTTAATAGAATTTCGTTTAATTAGACGAAAATATGGGATACACCTAAAAGCTTGCTGACTCTGTATATTTTGTATCACAGCATAATGAATTCCGAAAAGATTTGTACGAAACGGTATGCAACCAGTAAAAATTTAACTACTTACTTTAGATAATTAAATGCAGAATGTAATTAATGCACATATAGTCATATGCAGCCAATTAAACATCCAGACTGCATATTGTGTCAACATTAAACAGTCAATTTCAAATAAATGTTTGAACGGTTATTCCGATATATGTCCATTAATATGCAATATACAGGGTACTCAATAAATAGCACATTTCCTAAAAGAATACCAACTTAGCAAAAATGGAGACTTAAGATACCCTTCTACACTGTCTTTCCCAATTTTCCTCTCAATAATCTCAAATAGAGCTAATATATCATACATTCAATCATCTTACGAAATTAATATATATTATTGATTGAAAATTAAAGAAGAAAATATGCTGAAAATAGGAATTGAACATAAAACCTCTAGAAGTACAGTCTAATACTCCCCCACTAAGCTATTTCAATTCTCATAAAAATTAATGGAAAAAAATCTTATGTATTGATTAGAAATAAAACAATAAATTTAAGTAATATAATATTTATTGATATTTTACATTATACAATTTTTCACTCTCCACAAAATTCAAATGTGATTACACAACAAAAAATCATGTTAAACAATATATAAAAATAGGGCCTTCACAAGCATGACAAACCAAGGCGCCGTTTCCTAATTCCAAACCATAGTCTGCTATATGTTGGGATCGAAACAATATGTTAAACCCCATAACTACTAGGAACTTAGGGCTCCAAATTCTCATCCATACTATTTTTCTCATTTTTTTCTTTTTGAATCCGTTCTTCTTCTTCGAGCTTTCGTAATCTTTCTCGCTCCGCAAGTCGAAACGCCCTCTTAACTTTCTTCGACTTTCCAATTACAGGATAAGCGCTTCGCAAAATATTTTTTCTCTCTATATCCTGCAATGGGTTGTAGGACGGAAAATTGTCATCATCCCAGGATTCAGTATCCATAGCTGTTTACTGTAAGTACTACTCAATAGATTCATAAAGCTCCCTGCTATTTTAAAGCAAACCCCCCCACCACAAATAAAAAGGTAATGTGGCATACATCATGTCACCAAGGTGAAGGATCAAATTCATTTTCCAAGGATTTTAATGCATGTGTGTAGAGGTTAAAGGAAGGTCATGGGAAAGTATCATACCCATCATTCACATGGCTCGCAAAGGTTATGCGAAGGCCACATATATTTCCGAGAATTAGAATTAACATGATTCAACAATTTTAGAATGTATGCTTTCCGACATGTAAACAGACAGACATTATGTTTAAGAATCACGTCAGAAATCGAACACATGATCAAATACATGTGTCTGTAGGAGCTGTTTTATTACAATATGTATTTTACACAAGATCCCCATCAAGCTTAAGAAAAATGATGCATTATCAGAGGAATACATTGTAAAATTTAACTTAAAATTTTATTAATATACCCATGAAATAACACAATATTATACAAAAACCGCATTTTCGACTATATTTACATCTACTTTATAAACCATTCACACAGAACTAAAAATAAAATAGCTCTGTGATCCACCGATGATAGAGGCATTGTTTACGTATAAATAAAAAACATATTCATTTTTTCATTGTTTTATTCACCACAATATGTTTACATAAAAACGTATTTACAATTATTATAATATTTCAACCAAACATTTGAAGCCCCTATTTACATACATGACATCTGGATTGTGAGTCTGGTACACCATCCACGCGACTATACCATTCAGCTCTAATATGACGTACGAAACAAATTTTCTGCTTGAATCCTCGCTCACTCAAAATTAGTGACATATATGTAACATAAATCAATTATGCGGCCAGAGGTCTTCTAGGTTGCATCTCACAATTTACACAAACGGTGAATATTTTCTCATTTTTGGAGGCATTGTACTCCTTCAATACACTTTTACACCTGATACACAGCCACGTACAGGTAGGCATAATGAGGAAGTGTTTGGAACAACGGCAAAATATATACTATCTTTAATTTTTATGTGGTTCATCAACTTTCAACATTAATTACTTTGCATTTGTGTATAAGGGTTATTCTTTATACATGTTTACTGTATGATGTTGAATGAGCAAGTAGCCCCTATTCACCCCACTTTATCCCCCATTTTACTCCATTTACCTCCCTACAATCGATTCAACGTTCGGTGTTAAACGCTCCAGCTATTGACTCCCACAGTAAATGATACAGAAGCACGTTTTAATTCTTAATTTGATTGTGTATGAGGTAAAATCTTGCCCTAAGTGCAGCCAGTATGCTTCGATGTCGCCTTTCGCTTTCCTTTTCCTCAATTGCCTGCTTGCTGTTTTCCGACCCCGTCTCCTGGTCATTGGAAATCCTATCCAAGCTAATAGGGTAATTTTTTAATGAAAATAGAGTGAAATGTTATAAGAACAGGATATTTTTTATATGAATGTAGTACTTTAATATAGGAACAGTGTAATTTTTTAGCAGCGGAAACATGTATACCTGCAATATTTGCGGTAAAATATTCTCTTGGCCTAGTGGTTTATGTCGTCATTCATTTATCCACGGAGACCGTCTCTTTAACTGTGGTTCATGTAATAAGGCGTTCAAAAGAAAAGACTATCTAAAGACTCATGTATGGAGAATACACACAGAGTTAACCAATGACCAGGAGACGGGGTCGGAAAACAGCAAGCAGGCAATTGAGGAAAAGGAAAGCGAAAGGCGACATCGAAGCATACTGGCTGCACTTAGGGCAAGATTTTACCTCATACACAATCAAATTAAGAATTAAAACGTGCTTCTGTATCATTTACTGTGGGAGTCAATAGCTGGAGCGTTTAACACCGAACGTTGAATCGATTGTAGGGAGGTAAATGGAGTAAAATGGGGGATAAAGTGGGGTGAATAGGGGCTACTTGCTCATTCAACATCATACAGTAAACATGTATAAAGAATAACCCTTATACACAAATGCAAAGTAATTAATGTTGAAAGTTGATGAACCACATAAAAATTAAAGATAGTATATATTTTGCCGTTGTTCCAAACACTTCCTCATTATGCCTACCTGTACGTGGCTGTGTATCAGGTGTAAAAGTGTATTGAAGGAGTACAATGCCTCCAAAAATGAGAAAATATTCACCGTTTGTGTAAATTGTGAGATGCAACCTAGAAGACCTCTGGCCGCATAATTGATTTATGTTACATATATGTCACTAATTTTGAGTGAGCGAGGATTCAAGCAGAAAATTTGTTTCGTACGTCATATTAGAGCTGAATGGTATAGTCGCGTGGATGGTGTACCAGACTCACAATCCAGATGTCATGTATGTAAATAGGGGCTTCAAATGTTTGGTTGAAATATTATAATAATTGTAAATACGTTTTTATGTAAACATATTGTGGTGAATAAAACAATGAAAAAATGAATATGTTTTTTATTTATACGTAAACAATGCCTCTATCATCGGTGGATCACAGAGCTATTTTATTTTTAGTTCTGTGTGAATGGTTTATAAAGTAGATGTAAATATAGTCGAAAATGCGGTTTTTGTATAATATTGTGTTATTTCATGGGTATATTAATAAAATTTTAAGTTAAATTTTACAATGTATTCCTCTGATAATGCATCATTTTTCTTAAGCTTGATGGGGATCTTGTGTAAAATACATATTGTAATAAAACAGCTCCTACAGACACATGTATTTGATCATGTGTTCGATTTCTGACGTGATTCTTAAACATAATGTCTGTCTGTTTACATGTCGGAAAGCATACATTCTAAAATTGTTGAATCATGTTAATTCTAATTCTCGGAAATATATGTGGCCTTCGCATAACCTTTGCGAGCCGTGTGAATGATGGGTATGATACTTTCCCATGACCTTCCTTTAACCTCTACACACATGCATTAAAATCCTTGGAAAATGAATTTGATCCTTCACCTTGGTGACATGATGTATGCCACATTACCTTTTTATTTGTGGTGGGGGGGTTTGCTTTAAAATAGCAGGGAGCTTTATGAATCTATTGAGTAGTACTTACAGTAAACAGCTATGGATACTGAATCCTGGGATGATGACAATTTTCCGTCCTACAACCCATTGCAGGATATAGAGAGAAAAAATATTTTGCGAAGCGCTTATCCTGTAATTGGAAAGTCGAAGAAAGTTAAGAGGGCGTTTCGACTTGCGGAGCGAGAAAGATTACGAAAGCTCGAAGAAGAAGAACGGATTCAAAAAGAAAAAAATGAGAAAAATAGTATGGATGAGAATTTGGAGCCCTAAGTTCCTAGTAGTTATGGGGTTTAACATATTGTTTCGATCCCAACATATAGCAGACTATGGTTTGGAATTAGGAAACGGCGCCTTGGTTTGTCATGCTTGTGAAGGCCCTATTTTTATATATTGTTTAACATGATTTTTTGTTGTGTAATCACATTTGAATTTTGTGGAGAGTGAAAAATTGTATAATGTAAAATATCAATAAATATTATATTACTTAAATTTATTGTTTTATTTCTAATCAATACATAAGATTTTTTTCCATTAATTTTTATGAGAATTGAAATAGCTTAGTGGGGGAGTATTAGACTGTACTTCTAGAGGTTTTATGTTCAATTCCTATTTTCAGCATATTTTCTTCTTTAATTTTCAATCAATAATATATATTAATTTCGTAAGATGATTGAATGTATGATATATTAGCTCTATTTGAGATTATTGAGAGGAAAATTGGGAAAGACAGTGTAGAAGGGTATCTTAAGTCTCCATTTTTGCTAAGTTGGTATTCTTTTAGGAAATGTGCTATTTATTGAGTACCCTGTATATTGCATATTAATGGACATATATCGGAATAACCGTTCAAACATTTATTTGAAATTGACTGTTTAATGTTGACACAATATGCAGTCTGGATGTTTAATTGGCTGCATATGACTATATGTGCATTAATTACATTCTGCATTTAATTATCTAAAGTAAGTAGTTAAATTTTTACTGGTTGCATACCGTTTCGTACAAATCTTTTCGGAATTCATTATGCTGTGATACAAAATATACAGAGTCAGCAAGCTTTTAGGTGTATCCCATATTTTCGTCTAATTAAACGAAATTCTATTAAAAAATGTATTGATAGAGTCTCGCATTACATATTCGCGATGGACGACTACCTTATTCTTGTGATCTTCGATATTTCGTGATTTGTGATTTTTTAAACTTTGTCCTATTTTCGGAGTAATTGGGATGCTGTTTATTTTGTGATATGTGCATGAATACATAATTTATGGTAGATTTTAGGTGAGTTAAATTGTTTTTTTCTGCATTGCTTTTATATAAATGTTAGTACTTTTAGACCATCGTTTATATTTTCGTAGGGTATTGAATTGATTTTATAGATTTTTGCAGTATATTATATATTTTTTTCACCATTCACATAGATTATTGCATTTTAGCGTGTTATTTTTAATGTTTTATAAAGAGTAAATACTTCATAGGTAGTAAATTTATTATTTAAGTGTTGGTACAATTTTTAAATTATATTTCACCTCTTTGAATATTATTGCTTTTCTAAATAAGATTAAAATGATAGTTTTTAAATATTTATTAAGTGTATAAAAAAATATTATTTTTCCATAAGACAGTATAAATAAACTTAAAGTAGTTAAAACTATAGTTTTTTAAATATTTATTAAGTGTATAAAATATTATTTTACAAAAGGCAGTATAGTTAAACCTAAACTAGTTAAAATGTTCCCGACGTAAATGTCCTATTAGAACTGGTACTTGATTCCCAAACGTGATTATTTCATCAATGCGTCTAAGTGCATTCTGAACATTTTTCATTTTTTTCTCGTATTTTTTCAGTTTTCTCATCAGCTCTGCATGCTTTTCTGATTTTCTTGATACCATGTGCTGTGTTTTCCTGGCAAATTCATCAACGTGCTGTATGTATTTGTTAGTGAGCCGTTTTTCTCTTACAACATCTACCTGGTAATTAAACGTTGTGTTGTGTTCATCAACATCCTCGCTTGACTCTGGGTCGCTGATATTTTCATATTTTGTGACTGATGTTTTCACTGGATTGATGTATTGGACCGAGCTACTGGGTTGCTGTAAACATTTTCTTGAGCCTGTTGGGGGGTCGTTTGGTTCGACGTCGCTGATATTTTCATATTTTGGGGTTGATTTCACTGGATTGACGTGTTGGAGTGAGCTACTGGGCTGTTGTATTATTTTTTTCGAGTCTGTTGGGGGGTCGTTTGGTTCGGCGTCGCTGATATTTTCATATTTTGGGGTTGATGTTTCCACTGGATTGACGTGGTGGAATGGTCTGCTGGGGGGATGTATTGGTTTTACGATCCTTTTCGATCCGATAGGTTTAAGTCCTGAAAAGGATCCGCTCACTATTTCAAAACTTGATTCACTGTGGAAACTTTTATTAAATTCTTCGTTTATCACCTCGAAGTCATCACTGCCAAGTTCCCGTTTTAAATGTGATAGCACTTTGATGCACTTTCTTGATGTATTAGCCATTCTTGAATTAGGGCTAGATTTGATATTTTTCATCTTTGATGGGTGAACGATATTGTAAGAAACTAGTTGTGAGTTTAAATAATTTTTCTGGATGGATATATATTGTCGACCCCTCCCTAATTTAGATTTTGTAATAACCAGTGTTATTGTTTTAAAAACTACATAGAGCCAATAAAACAGGAGTATGGCGGTAAAAGTAGGAGTGGCTGGTGTGTTAAATTTTTTCTCATACTATGCCGAGGTTGAAAAACTCTCATATGTTGAGTGTGTGGGAAATATTATGTGGTGTCCATTAACTATAATTTATCAAGTTTTTTATTTCAACTTTTGTAGAAGTTCCAATTACTAGCGGTGTCGGGTACTTGTTTATGTAAAATATCTCGAGAATGTTTACGATGAATGATATGATATGATAAAACATATGTTTCTCACTGTGTTCGCGTAATTGTTTTATGGTGTGAATTGTTTACGTGAAGATAAGATGACGTTGTAATGATACCTGACCGGCCTTTAGCATTGTCTTGATAAATCGAATAACTCATATATTATGTATTTTGTAGCTGAAAAGTTTCGATTTTATTTTTCAGAACATTGATCATTTTAAATGGCTCATTTTTAAAGGTATAATTTTGCTATTATGTAATATTATCCGTTGATATCCCGTTATCTCATAAACAGAGTTTAGTTGTTTGAATGGCGTTTTCCAACTGTTCAATATGCATGTATTCGGAAAGAAATATAGCCTGCTTTTTTATGCATTCTGATAAATTTTCCTCTTTTTTTAAGTTATGGGTGATAAAATTACACTTTGTTTATTTACGTGTCTCTGTTTAATTAGTTGAAATATATTCAGGACATGTTGTATTTCCTATACCTATTTAAAATAAATTATTAGTATATATGTGCATATTGTTATATCTATTTGAATACACATTTCGGTTTTTCTATACTTAAAAGAAATTATGAAGGATATATGGAAATTGTTACAGTCTTCATATGTCTGTTACCACACAACTTGTTAATTATAACCATTGCATGTAAACCTACTAGTACTTGAGTCAGTTTTCAATTCCAATCATATTATTTAATCCTTTAATCACCTGTGAATCTGAATAGCAAATGCGGTAACTACGAAGTCATCGTTTCGTATATGTATTTTTTAAACCGTGTGGGTTAGCGAGAAACTTATTGTTTTAAGCATTTCATACACCCCCCTCGTCTTTGGTGGAAAAACTGGGTTATTGTAAGAAACATATTGCGAGTTTAAATTATTTTTTATACCCCAAACATGTGGCTAGATAAATTATCTTTCGGACTACTTGAAACGCTTCTCTGCAGAGTAATTAAATTAGTATACCCCTGCATATTTCTGTTGGCCCTGTACAGACATTTCATACCTCACGTAGTCCTAATGTATATATATATATATTTTTTAAACATTAAACCATATATCTACACCCCCCTGTACACAAATGTGATGTAATTAAATTAGTATATCACATATTTCTGTCACCCCTGTATGCATATTTCATACCTCACATAGTCCTAATGTATATATTTTTTAAAACTTTAAACCATATATCTAAATCCTCCTGTACACAAATGCAGAGTAATTAAATTAGTATATTTCACCTATTTTTGTCTCCCACTGTATACATATTTAATACTTTAAGGCATGTATCTAAAGAATAACTCCAAATGTAATGTAATTGAATTGGTATATTTCACATATTTTTGTTCCCCACTGTATACATATTTCATACTTTAAACCATACATATCTAAATAATAGTCCCCAAATGCGATGTAATTAATCTAGTGTATACCTCACATATTTTCTGTCTCCCGGCATAAGGCACGCGTCTTTTGCATGTAATTAATAGCAGGGTTTCAAAAGATTGCGCTAATTGTTTTGATTCGATTACTAGTGGGCCAGTCTTAAATATATGTTACTTAGGTTTTCATTGATAATCGAGTTTGAAATTAATTTGAATATATATATAAGTTCTAACGAATTTGCGTCTCTAGTCTGGCCTTGAAATATGATTTCCTTAGTTGTTTACGAAAAATTCTTCTCACCGCTATTTTGCGTTCTCAGGTTTAACGTTTTTTCTTATCACGGGTGTCTTGTACCATGTTTATGCAAAAATACCCATTCACATGGCGATAACGAGCTAATTTGTGGAAATTTGTATGTTCTAACGGTTTTCGTCTCTAGTTTCACCATTGTTTACGAAAAAATATCTATTCACACAGTGATAGGCGATTGGCGACGTGCCGGGCACATCTAATTTCATGCGTTCTGATAAATTTTATTCAGAGAATTTTGAAATATGAAGTCTAATGCCCTAGGTGTTCCCATAATGTGATAAAATAGATTATTTGTACAGACTTAAATCAAATTTCTATTTTATCTGGAGTTATTCCACCTTACAAGATGTTTATGTTACCAAACTACCTACGCGGTAAATGATCTAGCTTGCTTTTAATGCATTCTCGAGGTCTGTTCTTTAATTGAGACTTGCATGAAAAATGTCGTATACAGGGCATTTTATTATTTTGTTGCATTTATTGAACTAAAGTTTGAATGGTATTTTCTACTTTCTCAGTACATACTCACATTTGGAATAGGTCATTTCATCTTTTATGTATTCTGATAAACTTTCAGGCAGGTTCTTTAAAAAATGTCACATATAGTTGAATACACGGTATTTTGTATTTCCTATACTCATTAGTACATGCATTGACTGATTCGGATTAATCATTTTGTATTATTAGGGGACTACGGAAATTGTTGTGGCCATGTACATTTTGTACTTCCTATAATTACTGGTACATGCATTGATTCGGATTAATCATTTTGTATTATTATATACAGGGGGCTACGGAAATTGTTGTGGTCATATACATTTTGTATATCTTATAATTATTAGTACATGCATTGATTCGGATTAATCATTTTGTATTATTATATACAGGGGGCTACGGAAAAAATGTTTTATAGGATATTTTTATATTTCCTATACTTATTAGTATAATGCATTGATTGATTCGGATTAAACATTTTGTATTATTAGGGGGTTACGGAAAATGTGTTATAGGGTATTTTTTATATTTCCTACAATTATTAGTACATGCATTGATTCGGATTAATCATTTTGTATTATTATATACAGGGGGCTACGGAAAAATGTTTTATAGGATATTTTTATATTTCCTATACTTATTAGTATAGTGCATTGATTGATTCGGATTAATTATTTTGTATTATTATGTACAGGGGGTTACGGAAATTGTTAATCATATATACTTAATACCACAATGCATATTAATTGAATTATGGGAATATGGAAATTGATGTGTTCATATACAGGGTGTTCCTTCGAATGTTTGTTACCATGTAGCTCAGTTACGTAATTTTAAAATTCCAGGAAATGAAATTTGAAATACACGTACATTATAGACTTGTCGAGACTTGTTCGTTAAAATTCCGGGAAATGTAATTTGATACCTCGCATACCTGCACGCAAATTACCGGAAATGTAATTTGATACCTCGCATACCTGCACGTAAATTCTCGGAAATGTAATTTGATACACACGTACATTCTAGACTTGTCGGTGACCTCTACACACGTGCATTAAAATGTAATTTGATAACCCGCATACCTGCACGTAAATTCCCGGAAATCCTGATCACGAATGATCATCACTCATCACTTTGACCTTCATCACTGATCACAAATGATCGCTCCCATAGAATTCCCATTTGCCCACTACTCTTGACTCTTCAATACTGCCCCTACTCCGTCACATGACCCCTTGCCGTGAGCTGTAGCATTATAATGCCATTCCCCCTTAATGGAGAAATCTTCTTCATGGTTAATTTAATTCACCATGAAGATTTCTCCATTAAGGCAGAATGGCATTATAATGCTACAGCTCACGGCAAGGGGTCATGTGACGGAGTAGGGGCAGTATTGAAGAGTCAAGCAACAAGAGCAAGCTTACAAGACAAGGGGAATGAGGCTATTCTAAATTCTTTTCAACTGTTTAAGTGGGCCAAAAATAAATTTTACAATATAACATTTTATCACTACACTCAACAAGACTATGATAGAGTTTCTAGAAAACTTGCAAAAAGGTTTCATACCGCACCTAAAGTATCGAAAATTTCTAAAGCTCATGCCTTTAAAATTTCCCCCAATAAAACCCTTACAGCATTTAGATATTCTGATGCAACCGAAATATTATCAACAACAAAATATTAAAATTTTTTAAATAATATGAGAAAAGAAATAAAAAAAAAAAATAAAAAAAGAAAAAAAAGGAAAAAAAAAAAGAAAAAGTAATGCGGGCTTCATTTATAAGAAGACACTCTCAACCCTGTTAAACGCAGAGAGCTTTTATAAGCACTAGTTTCTGCAGAATTAAAGACGCCATTTTCGATTTTAAAATTGACTATAAATTCCTAAAAACCTGTTTATGAAGTATGTGATCCAATTGTAGCATTTAAGATCAATATAAGGAGTGTAAATATTAAAATCATAAGGCAGAGTCCTGACTTATATCAATTTTCGACGCCATCTTGGATCCGCCATGTTGTATTTCTGAAATTAAATTTCATGATATATACTAAAAACATACATCTGGTGGTCAGTAAAGTGTAATATATTCGTCCGAGACTGAGTTCACCTGAAT
Source organism: Stenurella melanura (assembly GCA_963583905.1). NCBI lineage: Eukaryota > Metazoa > Arthropoda > Insecta > Coleoptera > Cerambycidae > Stenurella > Stenurella melanura. The sequence goes on from OY757315.1 coordinate 95,671,310, forward strand.
TTTACAGTTTCTCACCGTTTTTATGAATTTTTTAGGCTTATTGGAGCCGCCATTTTGGATTTTCCGTTTTTGAAAACCTGCGTATGAAAAATGTGATCAAAATCTTAATTCAGACACTTGATTTATAGCGATTTTCGGCGATTTTTGGGTTTCAGCCGCCATCTTGGATCGGACATGTCGGATTTCGCCAACCTACCTAATTAACTTATTAGGCCTTTTAATAACAAGTTTTGTGCACCTAAACTCGATTGAATTGAACGTCATGTTTTTTTTTTGCTACTGTTTTACTGCTAAACCTTCATTTTTCCTTGATTTCCGGCGGCCATATCGAGCCGACATTTTGAATTTTTTGAAAAGGCCACACTGGCCCATGAAGAGGGTTCAATAACCAACATTTTAAGCTCAAGATCATTAAAATCCATTGGCATGAATTTTGGGCAGAGCCCTGTTCCACTTGACAAAGAACGTCCCGTATATTTTTTTATTTTAAATGTAATTTACAGGAATCTGCCCTTTTTAAGTTAAATATATTGAGAATACAAGGTGTATTATTATTTGCAAAATTTGCATGCATACGAGGCCAAAAATTTGGGTTTGTAATACATCAGTCGTTCAGACTCAAAACAAAAGTTAACAATATGGTGAAAAAAGCCTATGCTAATTTAAAACTATATAAAACATAAAAGCAGACATTTATTAAATAAAAAATTAAAAATTTTATTATGTGAAAGTTTGGTATTATAACAATTTAAGTATACTCTGATACTTCATATGTTTGCACCGATCAAAATAATTCATACAGGACCAAAAAATTCAGAATGTATGTCTAAGTTTTGTATATGGAATCAGAAGGTCATTTAATCACACATTACATAAACTACAAAACGCCCACAGATTAAATATCAAAAAGAGGAAAATACTTCATGTTCCATATTTTTACCACAAATTCTTTCATATAAAATCACCTCAATATTTATATGGCAAACCAAGATATTGTACTGATATTCATAATTGAAATGTCTGCCCTAAAGGTTTGCTGTCAATGCCACGTCATACCACTACTCTATCAACGACCTTGTTCTTTCAATATAGCACAGTACAGTGGTACTAAAATAAACTGAATGATTTTAAAACCACGTCGCTAAACTTATTTAAAATTAAATGAAAACATTTCCTAATGAATAATCAATTTTAATTACTAATTCTCCTTGATATTATTGGATTGATCGATTCCTATTCACCAGTTTCTATCGGATACAAAAATTGTACATATGGTACATTATTATTGTATATAAAAGTAAAAAATAGTACACATAATATTTAACAATTTGTATAAAAAGTGATAAAAATAGCGTAAAAAAAAACTACTGGAAGAGTACAGAGACCACTCCATCAAATGTTTACGAAAACTTTTTAATCATGTTACCACCAGACTAAAATAACTGGAAAACGTGGAATGAACGCCTGAAGACATAGAAAAAGAAAAATCACAAGTTTTGTAAACAGCAACTACTAATTGTATAGTAATTCACAAAAGATCTTTTAGGTTGATGTGAGGAAGGGATGAAAAAGCCGAGCAACCCCCTAAACCATCTACCACCACCGAGCTATGCGATGCAGGCCTCCGTTACAAGAGTTTTAGAACCTATACTTAAAGGCCTGCCATTGCAGGACTTACTAAACTCGCTAAAATTAGGCATTTAACAATAATTTAAAAATTTTATTGACATTTTCAAAACACAAGAAAAAACCATCATAGCATATTTACTGTAGAAGAATTGTATAAATAATTTTGGGAAATATAACGTCGTTTTGGGAGCATTCAACAATGCACTGCCCGACTCCTTATATACAGCAGCAACTGCCAGAGGAATCGAGCCAACCATAACTGACTGAATTCAGGCTATGCTGGAAAACAGAAACATCACGACATCTCTAAAGGGGGAAGCGATGAGCTTTAGGGCTGCAAGGGGGTGCCCACAGGGTGGGGTTCTCTCCCCGCTCTTGTGGTCACTTCTTGTGGACGACCTGCTTGCCATTATCTCCCTGTGGGAAGTCGAGATTCAGGCATATGCTGACGACCTAGTCATTCTGGTTAGAGGAAAATCTGAAGAGGTAATTTCTAATACCATTCAAGAGGTACTAGATGCCATTCATATCTGGTTTGGGAGGGAGCAGATGTCTGTCAACCCCTACAAAATGATAATTATACCCTTCACTAGAAAAAGGAAGCTGGACAACCTGAAACCACCTTCCATTTCAGGTGAAATCATTTCATTTGAGGAAATGAAATACCTAGGTGTAACCCTAGATAAGTCACTCAACTGGAATCCCCACTTGGAAAAGGTAATCCACAAAGCGAGACTCTCCTCCATTGGATATATGTCATTAGACGAATGGTAGTGTATGCCTCAATAGTTTAGTTGTCGAAAGGGCTGCTACAAACGACCAAAGCCAAACTATCTGGATTGCAGAGACAAGCATGCTTGGCAATAACTAGTGCAATAAGCACCACACCATCAGCTGCTCTGGATGTCCTCCTGGAACTACCTCCTCTCCATATTTACCTAGAGAGAGACCAGGTGGGCAACATACAGAATCCATCAAGCGGTAACTAATATGCCACAGGTCAGCATCATGGAGTACAATAGGCCGTTGGACGACTTAAACTGTCAGTATACTGGGAATGCCTTCAGATGTGATGCCTACCTTGATCAACCATAAACTGCCCTTTAAAATACTGTTTCCTGGAAGAGACGAATGGGATCGGGACAAAACCGACCTACAAAGGGTAGACAGCTGTTGGTTCAGACGGCTCCAAAACCCCTGAGGGAACTGGAGCTGGTGTATATAGTCGCAAACCAAAGGTAAAGATAATTTCAAGCCTTGGTGATAATGAGACTATTTTTCAGGCAGAAATCCATGCCATTGAGTTGTGTACGGAGGCTCGAACAGATGCATCTGAGATTCAAATCAATACAAATATTTGCAGACAGCCAAGCGGTTCTTAAAGCCCTTGGATCCTACCATTGTAATTCTAAGATGGTTTGGAATTGCCAGGAAGCTCTTGCCCAATTGGGCAGAAACAACAAACCTGGCCACTCTGGCATGGAAGGGCAATGAAGTTGCTGCTTCCCTGGCCAGAGAAGGCACGGCAACAGTGGCGGCTCGTGATATTGTCTGCAGAGGAGGCTTGATATTCTGAAAGACAACTGATGTGCAATATGACTACAATTTGTACATTTCCCCACCACCCCTGAGGTAACGGCGCGTTACATTTTTTTGCCGTGGGTTGTTCGCCAGGATACCGATTCACGACTTGAGAGAATAGAACTAATAAAAGAATAGAATGAAAGGGAAATAGAAAATATGATGAGATGAAAAAATCATTCTCATGAAATTCTCGTTCCTACGACTTGAGTATCGGTATCCAAAGGGGCCCTACTATATCACTTGTAATTAAATTATATAACTTTTAACAAAAATAAAAATAGTTTTGGTAAAAAAATTAAAGAGTTTTATTCTACAAACAAGAAATATTATTCAATATCACTGCCAGGAGTGTAAAATTATAACGTTTATTAAAAATTAAAATAGTTTTGAGAAAGAAGTTATATGAAAAAAATATAACCGTGGAACTCTATATTATGGAGAATTAAAAAATATTTCCTAAAAAATAAATAACACGAATAAATATTTTTTATAAAATAACAACTACCTATATTAATCTCTGCTTTAAAGCCTAAATATTTTTATAAATGAGTGGTAACCTGCGATTTTCGGAACTAGCAAAATGGTTGATTACTTCATCATAAAATGAATCGCGTTTCTTCAATTCTGACAAAAGACGTTTTTCTATTGAAATAAGCGATACATTTGAGAGGCGGTCTTGACTCATTTTGTTTCTAGTAAAAATGTTTTTATGCGTTTAAGTGCTGAGATTACCGGAATTGTCTCAAAAAATAGTGGCGTTATTCAAAAAGTTCACTAATTTTGGGTCATAAGTTTTTTAAAAATCTAACAGCTCTTTGAAATTTCCTTTATTGCACGATTCTCGTTTTTCGTCATGTCCTTGGAAAGAATTTTTTTGTGAAGATAAATATATAACGGCATCTATTAACCTCTTTAATATTTCCCTATTCTCACGGACCTTTTCGTTAAAATTTTCTATTTCTCTCTTATGTGCAGAATCCAAGAATTTTACAATATTTTGTTTACCAAACATTTCGAATTTAATGCAAGATGAAATATGCTCCTGGGATTTTTCGTGCCTTTCTAAACGTCGCGACAAATTTTGCAAATTATTAAACCCGGCCCTGCCCCAAATTGAGGATTGATCATTAGTAAATAATAAACATCTCCAACAATATAATTTGTTTCTAACTGTTGATGCCATTAACCACTCGACTTTTTTATAATTGTTATCACAAAACCCTCTGTTTTGTTTACCACTTTTAAAAACTAACGAAGGCATTGCTGGTGTAGGCCTAGCATTTCTTTTAATTCTTACCTTTTCGTCATAAGTAAGAGTAGTAAATCCATTTAATAACAAATAATCCACCACGTCTGGACAACAAGACATATTTTCACCTAGAGCACTTATTTTTAGCCCGCCTATCAAATGTTTTATGTATTTTTACATCAACTTAACCGGCTAAAACGCAACTAACAGTTCGTTTTCTTTGTGAACCACCAGAACGAGCTGTGCACAATGTGCACATGCTCTGTAAAGAACTGACGTCGGAGGCTGGCTTCCTTTGGCTATTCGAGGTACTCTGCTATTTTACACAGCGCAAAGAAATTCAAGGTCATTCATGTTATAAGTAAATGCATTAAAGTTGGAAGCTATTTCGTATTAGCCTCCAGCGAACCGCAGTGTTCGTTCAGTAAAAGACTGGCCGACCGGGAAATATGCATACAAAGACTATCCGGACTGTAACGTTATAGGTATGTTTGTGGAAAGGAAATGCAAAACTTTTATATATACACTGAAAATTAATTAATGAATTATAAACAATAAAAAATATTGAAAATTGAGATATACCTAATTGAAATTTCTTAAGATAGACTTTTGAAGATATGGTGGTTCTTCCAAGGGGAGGCTCAGCCTCCCCTGCCTCCCCTGACGAGCCGCCACTGCACGGCAACCAAATTTATAGGTCCAGAACCGGCATTTGGCATATCTGCTAACTCTGCCAAGGCTGCCATCCTAGCCTGGGCTGAATTGAAAACAATTCAACACTAGCAGGAACCACCAGGTTTACTTCACTCAAAGGAGTTTATCACATACCCCTTGAAGTCAAGAATTAAAAAACTATTAGAGTTAAACAGGCTACGCCTAAGAACTCTAATTGGCTTATACACTGGGCACTGCAGATTAAATCATCACCTACATAGAAATGGACTGGTGGAAAACGCCGAATGCCGTCTGTGTCTGGAGGATGATGAAACGGTAGAACATGTTTTGTATACCTGTCCTGCGGCAAAAAGAACCATGTTCTCACTGTTTGGCAACTGGAGAAAGCGGACCTGGACGATTTTTCACCCAACAAGATTGTCAGCTCTATTAAAAAGCTGAATCTGTTAGGTGAACTATAACTAGGAGTGAGCCACAATAGACCTGATGGTCGCAGTGGAGGGTCTGACAAGAGCCCACTCACATATTAACCTAACCTAACTAACCTAACCATGTCCGACATAGATGAAATAATAAGTATAATATAATCCTTAACGATTCACTGTCGTAGGGCTTGAATTTATTATTTACTGAATGAATGGAAAAGTGATGTGATGTACCGTTCAAATCAGAATATCTATTTCCCAATCGTGTAATAAAAATATGCTAAAATGGCAATAAATGCCATCAACTTGCAATGAAACCTTTTCAACCTTAGACTAGGAAAGATAGATGGTGAGGACTCGTAACAGCGCATAATTGCCACGCTAACAAGTTGTGCCTAAGACGCCATTGCGATGGTGGCACACAAACGGTAGAGAGCAAAATGAAATTTTCCAATAGAAGTGATTTATAAGTGATTTAGTGCTAATTTATGTAATGTACCTACATGATGGTATCATATTCTATAAACTACTGTAAAAATCACAGCGGGAAAAAATTGAAAGGAGTGACGCTTTGCAGGTTAAAGTATATGCAGTTTTCACTTTACCTAGTTAAATTAACTGTAGGCCTATTATTTACTTAATTATATCCGTGTGCATGCAATGATATTGAGAAGCATAGTATATCATTTTCTGGTATGCAATTTGCACGTTATTTGATTGAAATTTTCATTCATCTTTTCTTCATTGAATATAGAACAGTGCATCCGAAATGACACTTTTTCCATGGGCGTAGATATATCGATTATGGTGTTATATTATATAGAATGTAGAATAAATTCTGGTATGTAAGATATGAGTAAATATATTTATGGTAGTGAATATTAATTGTTTTATTATGAAGCTGTTTTTGGAAAAATACCAGTTTTGTATCGTTTTATTCCTTTGATGTGATAAACTTGACACCTACATATTGTACATATGTTCCGCCATTTTCGCCTGCTCTCTGGTGGCAGGTGGCTTCACCATTGGCAGTAGCGTTACGACTCCTTACAATATATATCTTTCCTACTCTAAGTTTTCAACTCATGTATAGTACCAGTATTACCCTCATACCAAATTTCATCAAAATCGGTTTGCTAGTTACCTTTTCGCAAATTCTGAAAGAATCTAGTAATTATGATAAAAATTATAATTTTCTAATTACTTCAAGTATAAAAAAATATATTGAAGTTGGCACCCTCTAAAACGTCGGTACATTCAGAAAATCGAGTTGCGATGTCACATAGCCCCAACCACCCAGAGGGCACATATAGCGACAATGACATCTAGGTATGATGAGACTATTTTATCCATTCCTTAATGCAGCTTTGCTAGAGTAGTAGAGTGAAGTCGTTTATTTTTTTGTAATAAATATTCTTCTATTACTATGGTTTTATGCTAACATGATATAAAACACAAGTATTATGATGATTTCTAGATGCATGAGTGAAAACATGACAATGACCAATAAATATTAATTAGTTTACCTCAAAGAAATAAAGCGTGGACGATGGTGTGACTATGTGCTATGAGAAGGCAGATAAATATAAAATCAAGTCCACTAAGAATCCAGTCAATGTATAACAAAAAAATGCCTAGTATACGATATGAAATACAAATAGAAACAAAAATCGTTGGTGAAACATGAAGGACACCCCCTGAAAATTGTATTTAGTTATACATTGAACAATTCAATGGTAATTTTTTTCCAAAGCGATTTGCGATCTGTGTCGGAAAAAATTTCAAAGAAATCGCCTTAATTCTCATGTTCTCTTAATACAGTTGCTATCTATTTTGACTGGTAAAACGTTTCCCACTTGCTATATAATCTGCCAATGTTAGAAATCTCTTAATTACTTTGGGCACATGTTAAACACTTGCAAATAAATAGAGAAGGGAAAGTATTTTCTATTCAACGAATTCAATGAATTTTGGTTCACGTCTCTTAGATTTATATTGATTAGTCTGAAAATCCTTTTTTGACTAATAAAAATTCTGCAAAAATTAGTAGCTTTGCCTCAAACCAAAATGTTAAAAGAGATGAGAAATTTTAAAAAGTAGTTGCAGTTTCATTTAATATAAGCATATTGTGCCGATCAAATTGTTTTTTGCTTTTTTCTTTTCTTTAATCTACTTAATGTTATATACAGACTGTCTATTTTACGAGGGCCACACCAAATATCTCGCTTAATATCTATTGTAGAAGAATGAAGTTTTAGAAACAGTTATCCCATTTTTTGTGAGCTATATTTCAGTAACAAGAAATTTGAAATCCATAGCCTACTTTATGAGATATATTACAAAAACCTGAAAAATAGGAAAACCACAAACGGTTATAGCTTCCTTATTTGAGGAGATACGAAAAAAGTTAAAGGAATGAAAGTTGACGGCAAAGATAATAAGAATAATAACGTGTAACAAAAAAATCGAAAAATGCAGTTGGCTTTGACATACGCTATTGTGCAAAAATGAAAAATACATATCTCAAAGTAGGCCATGACGCCATTAATTCCGTTCTTTTTTTCTCATTTCAACGATATAAAACATGTCAGAAATTTTAACCGATAGTGTCAATATTTAATATTTTACGAATACCACAATTCATATAATTGAATATTTGGTGTGGCCCTCGTAAAATAGACAGTCTGTATACCTACATGAATTGATTGATGCTTGAGCAAAATAAAATCACTTTTGTGTGAAATTTACAATTTAGTATATTATTTCAAAGAATTTTTATGCTTCTAGAAATGACACAAGACATTTGTATGCAGCTACTCGTGAAGGATTCTTATGATGCAGCAAATGCGTTTTAAGGTTGCCTTTATGTTTTGACTGACAAGTACAAGTCATATTTGTACGTTGCTTCTTCTGATAAATCTTAATGCCTTAGTGAATGTGTTTTGAGTTGGTATTTAAATGGACAAGAACAAGAGTTTCATTTTTATGCAGCTACTTTTGATGGTTCTTTATGCTTCTGCAAATGTATCTTGATGATAGATTTATATTTAGTGTGATAAGAACAAGAATCACATTTGTATGTAGCTACTTCTGAGGGATCTTTATGCTTCAGCATATGCTTTTTAAGACTGCCTTTATCATTTGTCTGATGTGAACAAGAATCACATTTGAACACTGTTATTTCTGAGGGATCTTTATGCTTCATCATATGGTATTTAAGACTGCCTTTATAATTTGTCTGAAACGAATAAGAATCACATTTGTACGTCGTTACTTCTGAGGGATCTTTATGCTTCAGCAAATGTAACTTAAGATTGCCTTTTCGATTTGTCTGATATGAACAAGAATCGCATTTGTACATTATTACTTCTGATGGATCTTTATGCTTCAGCATATGCTTTATAAGACTGCCTTTATGATTTGTCTGATGCGAGCAAGAGTTACATTTGTACATTGTTACTTCTGAGGGATCTCTATGCTTCAGCATATGGTATTTAAGATTGCCTTTATGATGTGTCTGATACGAACAAGAATCACATTTGTACATTGTTACTTCTGAGGGATCTTTATGCTTCAGCATATGCTTTTTAAGACTGCCTTTGTCATTTGTCTGATGTGAATAAGAATCACATTTGTACATTGCTATTTCTGAGCGATCTTTATGCTTCATCATATGGTATTTAAGACTGCGTTTATGATTTGTATGAAACGAACAAGAATCACATTTGTACGTCGTTACTTCTGAGGGATCTTTATGCTTCAGCAAATGTAACTTAAGATTGCCTTTTAGATTTGTCTGATATGAACAAGAATCGCATTTGTACATTATTACTTCTGATGGATCTTTATGCTTCAGCATATGCTTTATAAGACTGCTTTTATGATTTGTCTGATGCGAGCAAGAGTTACATTTGTACATTTTTACTTCTGAGGGATCTCTATGCTTCAGCATATGCATTTTAAGACTGTCTTTACGATGTGTCTGATACGAACAAGAATCACATTTGTACATTGTTACTTCTGAGGGATCTTTATGCTGCAGCAAATGTATCTTAAGATTGTCTTCTCGATATGTCATATATAAACAAGAATCACATTTGTACATTGTTACTTCTGATGGATCTTTATGCCTCAGCTTATGCTTTTTAAGACTGAATTTTTGATTTGTCTGATACGAACAAGAATCACATTTGTACATTGTTACTTCTGAGGGATCTTTATGCTTCAGCAAATGTATCTTAAAATTGCATTTTTGATATGTTATATATGAACAAGAATCGCATTTGTATATTGTTACTTCTGATGGATCTTTATGCTTCAGTATATGCTTTTTAAGATTGCCTTTATGATTTGTCTGATGTGAACAAGAATCACATTTGTACATTGTTATTTCTGAGCGATCTTTATGCTTCATCATATGGTATTTAAGACTGCGTTTATGATTTGTCTGAAACGAACAAGAATCACATTTGTATGTTGTTACTTCTGAGGGATCTCTATGCTTCAGCAAATGTAACTTAAGACTGTCTTTTCGATTTGCCTGATATGAACAAGAATCGCATTTGTACATTGTTACTTCTGAAGTATCCTTATGCCTCAGCAAATAAGGACCAAAATGCTGTTTATGTTTTGTCGGAAATGAACAGCATGCACACAGATCTATTTCTGAGACATTTTGAAAAGTCAGTTTCTGTTTAACGTTTGGTTTAAATAGATCCTCTTCAAGGTTCGGTGTTACATATTTCTGTTTCCTATGTAATTTAGTATTGCCTTCTGCTTCAAATCTGAAAATTACAAAACAAGATTAAAGATGAATATTTAGTGAACACAATATTCATCCCAGATAATAGCCAAATCTATTATATGGTGGGAATAAAGTATGTCCAAAGTTGGTGTAGACACCATTGTGCTGGTGATAGACAAACCGTAGACATCAAAGTGAATTTTTGCAAATATCTTGAACATAATTTCTGTTTCAATTTCTGAGATAACTGACGCAATTAAGAAACTTAAAAACAAAATAACGTCTGATTTTGACATAATTCCATCTTTCATAATTAAAAATTGTGCCTTTTTATTTGCAAATGTATTACAAATACTATTCAATATGGCTTCGAAAACCGATACCGCAAAAGTTTGTCCAGTTTTAAAAAATGGCGACTCCACATGTGTATAAAATTACCGAGCTATAGCCATGCTTTCGAATTTCGCTAAAGTCTTTGAGATAGTCTTGTATAATCGAATCTATTCCAGTGCAAGTCAACAGGTATCTCTTTCGCAACATGGTTTTGTAAGGAATAGCTCTGTAATTAACAATTTAACAGTTTTCACACAGTATACATCTGATCATATGGATAAACTTGGACAGGTGGATGCGGTATACACAGACTTTTCACAGGCTTTCGATAAAATTGATCATGCTTTATCGTTAAATAAGCTCCAAGATTTGGGCACGCGTCTCATATTATGTTTCAAATCTTATTTATCAGACAAAGAGCAATACGTCTCCTATAATGGCTATAGATCTGAGGTTTTCCTAGCCGCCTCTGGTGTTCCACAAGACTCCAATATTGGACCTCTATCATATTTACTTTATATAAATGATTTATGTAGTCAAATTAACTGTAATAAACTGTTTGCTGACGATCTCGAAATATTTAATAGTATAAACTCTGAAGATGACAATAATGGCTTGCAGGTTGCTATTAATAAAATAAGACTGGTGTGTATTAAATAAATTTCACTTGAAATGCAAAGTTTTATCATTTCCTATAGAAGAACTAGCTTTGTTTATAATTATAGTATTAATGGCACTACTTTACCCCGATGTACAGATACTACAGATTTAGGAATAATTTTCGATTATCAACTTTCATTTAAAAAACATATTAATTCAAAAACAGCATAATGAGGAACTGTAAGAATTTTGACAATTTACAAGCACTAAATATTTTATATTATTCATTTGGAATATGGTTCCATAATCTGGAATCCATGCTACAATTATGCTTAAGATTAAATACAGAGGTGGTGTCATGCACCACCATCTGATCTTCGGCATTTTTTCATTAGGTATTAGTGGGTATTGTTTTACATAATATTTTTTTTACACATCTGTATCCGCCTAATGGAAAATAAAGACCTATTATTATTATTATTATTATTATTATTATTATAAAAAATGCTAAGGATAAAGTTCAGCCAAAATTACCATCTTTTAAAATTGATGGCACTTATCCTAATAGACGCACTGAGTCCACTGCTCTACTTATATGATTGTGTACATAATAAAGTAATTACTTATTTAGATAAGATTTCTATTAATTTTTGTAGAATAATTAATATTCAAATTTTTTTAATTAAGTAATAATAAAATTTTAAATACTATTTAAACATGTAAAAAATAACGTTGCACTGTAATGTTTTAGGTTAAATAAATCCGTGCGCCAATAAACAGCAGGCAGTTTCAATTATTTAATTTTAGCAATTTAAGTAGTATTTTTCTACATACATTTAACAAGTATATATTATAACTTGGTGTGGGCAGTATCACTCCAGAATTGCATAACGTCGCCTATTATCTTTTCCACAGGAGTTTCATCATAAATAGCAACTTTAACAGTAATAGTCTTAGTTATTTCAATGCCATGGCTAGGAACAACAAAAACAGCAGTATTTTTTTGCAAGATGCATTTGTAATTGAATTTGATATTTAATTTCAATAACAAAATCAGGAGACGTTCCTATTATTGGAAATTATTGAGATAAAAACACACCAGCTTTTTATGAGTGTTTTTTTGTTTTGTTTTTACAATTCTTTTATTACCAAATTCTCCAATTTTAAACCTCGTTTCGTAGCTTTTGTCTTATTATGGCAATGAGCTACTTCGTGGGCTTTAGATGCAGTTACTCAACCATACCTCATTTCCATCCAAAGACTTGATTTACTTTGATTTCGGGTTTCCATTTCAGCTATAGTTTCAAGATTTCCTGGGACCATATTTGTTTTGTAAAAATCTATAAATTCGTTCGGATCTAGAGATAAAACCATAAATTGATGTTTTAGATAGTGAAGAGCCGCACTCTTTTTTAAAAGATCGTCGATGTGATATCGTGTAACTTAGCTCTCTATTTTTCTGTTTTTCGCCTCATTGATACATTTGTTAAAAACTAAAGCGTTAAATTATTAGATAAAGAAGTATCGCTTACAGATTTAAAGTCAGCTGTTGTGACAAATTTTTTGATTGAAGAGCTCCAGATAAAACAGATTTTTTTCCAATAGCAAACTGTATCGGTTGGCGAGGATTCTTCACTTCGACGATATAACCACATCACAAAAGCTATTGTATGCTTACAACCACACTGAGAAGCTGCACAATCCTTTCACTTTACCTCTACAATGTTCTTGTTCATTTACCACACACGACATTTTATATATTTTTGCATTTATTATAAAAAATAAACAAAATATTAAAAAATTTAATTAGAAAGCACTAATTATAATTTAACAGTTAGTAATTCACGTAAAAATATATTTAATACAATAACACAGGTCAACATTTGATCTAAGCGGGAACACCGTACGCAGTATAGGCTACAAGGGGTTTTTGGGGTCGCTGATTACGATGAGAGGGTCAGTTAACCGCCATCACGCCAGGTTCAAGGTCATTTGAAGATCAAGTGCAGAAAAACCCATGGAAAAAATCTGAAAAAATCATGCATATGTTTTTGAGGTCAGGGAATCCGAATCCGAGGTCGGCTAAGCTCTGTGAGGTCAAGGTCAAGGTCATTTGTAGGTTATTTGATCTAAGCGGGAACACCGCACGCAGTATAGGCTACAAGGGGTTTTTGGGGTCGCTGATTACGATAAGAGGGTCAGGTAACCGCCATCACGTCAGGTTCAAGGTCATTTGAAGGTCAAATGCAGAAGAAAACCCAACGAAAAAATCTGAAAAAAATCATGCATATGTTTTTGAGGTCAGGGAATCCGAATCCGAGGTCGACTAAGCTCTGTGAGGTCAAGGTCATTTGTAGGTTATATGTATGTTTTTGTGGTCAGAGAATGAGAACCTGAGGTCAGCTGAGCTCCATTAGGTCACGGTGAAGGCATTTATAGGTCAAGTGCGAAAAAAACGTTTTAACGGATAACGTTTTTCAGTTGTTATTCTTGATGTTTTTTTGTATACACACCTTTACTTCTTGCCCGTGCCTATATATTTTTATGTGTATGCAACTGTTTAACGAGCTGATATATGATTCATACTTATTTTACGTTTGGTTTACTTTGGTTACTCATCTGTGATATGTGCGTGAGTGAGCTCGATGTTTCGAGCAAAAGTGCGTAAAATAAGTATGAATTATATATCAACTCGTTAAACAGTTGCATATACATAAAAATATATAGACATGGGCAAGAAGTAAAAGTGTGTATACAAAAAAACATCAAAAATGACAACTAAAAAACATCCGTTAAAACGTTTTATCGCACTTGACCTATAAACACCTTCACCATGACCCAATGGAGCTCAGCTGACCTCAGATTCGGATTCTCTGACCTCAAAAACATACGTATGAATTTTTTCAGATTTTTCGAACCGTAAATGCCGACAACACCTCAAGTGACCTTGGAATAACCTACAAATGACCTTGACCTCACAGAGCTTAGTCGACCTCGGATTCGGATTCCCTGACCTCAAAAACATATGCATAATTTGTTTCAGATTTTTTCCATGGGTTTTCTGCACTTGACCTTCAAATGACCTTGAACCTGACGTGATGGCGGTTAACTGACCCTCTCATCGTAATGAGCGACCCCAAAAACCCCTTGTAGCCTATACTGCGTGCGGTGTTCCCGCTTAGATCAAATGTTGACCTGTGTAATTATTCTCACTAATATTCAGTAGGAATTAAGTAGCTAATAATATTTTACACAAGAATAATTCGGAAAAATATTATCTCCATTGGCCCTTAATACATTTGTTTACTATTCAGGTGCTTGTTGTCTACAAACTATTAGATAAGACCTTTTTTGTAAAATTTTCTATTTCTATTAAATTTCTTCAGTATACTATACACATAATTTATATTATTTTGAAAATCCTTACAATTAAGTAATTGTGAGCCCGCGCTCTTAACAGATAACCGCGCCAGATTGCATGCTGCCGTCAGACGAGAACTAGAATAACGAGAATAAGAAAGTTAAAACAGGCACAGGTGAGTAAGGAGAAAGTGACACTCGTTGTCTACTAATAGTTATACAATTGCCGTCTTAGAATTATTTTCAATTTCAAAGTCGTTAATGAAGATTAATTAATTAAGAGTAGAAATTAATTTTTAATGTTTATTTGTTTCTTAATATTTTTACCCTAATGAAGATAATATAAATATGTACTAGTAGGCCAGTTGTCATAGACAGAAATTGATAAAAGTTGGTCACTAAATGTTATATGGCTGAATTTTTCAGAATAAATATTTCTGTTGGTGTAGAATACGATAAAAAAGTTTACAGCCGAGATGCTGGCGGCCCCTATAAAATCGAAAATATGGGTCGAAATCCGGTTTTTCGCCAATAACGGAAAATCTGAAGTCTGCTTTTACAAAGCCCATTACACTAATTTTTTATTTTTAAAAAGCACAAAGTATAAAAAACATCCACCTACTCGTCTACTTATGCACAGATACATTCTAACAGTGATAAAACAGAGGGCGCGTGAAGCTGCTGCTGCTGCTTTAAGCCTAATGACGTCAGGCGGGCACGAGTTTATTTTTCAGTCCGCGGCAACTTTGGGGCCTAATATTTTGAAATCCGATAAAGGCGTGAAATTGTGTATGGCTAGTTTTCATATAGTATAAATTAAGATAAGTTGAAAAAAATCACTATATCTGATTTTCGGAAATGACCCCATTAGGTGTTTTCATTATATACAAATTTGCTTTTTTGATATTATTAAAATAAAGTACTTAGTACATTAAAGCAGTTACCAATATTTAAATATTCTATCTCATATTAAATTGAAATTTCAACAAATAAATAATATAAAATTTGGCTATTTGAAAGGGTATGCAAAATACGATATGATTGGCGATGACGTCATCGATTTCATGAGATGGTCAATATCGCATTCATTGAGTATAAACACAGCATCAATTGTTGTAGCAATGTAAGTGCCCTTTTATTCTGTTTGTGTTCATCTACTATTACTATAATAATAATAATAATAATAATAATAATACTTTGTTTACGGACAAAAAATCCATTACAAAAGCATGCATATTGGATTTACAATAACTGAGCATACATATACAGTATATTATGCACTAATCTCACAGATACGAACATACACACATAATATAAAATATACAACACATTGACATTATTTAATTTACCTAATATAAATAATGTAGTACATACATAAATATTATATAATTTCTCAGTATGTTTTACATATAAGGTTGAATAATATAAATATAACCTATAAATGCTGTTCATAAACTTGTAATGTAAACAAAGAGTGGTAGGGAAAATACATTCTATTTAGACAATGTTTCTATTTTACACACCAACTTCAAGTAGATGCAAGTGGAGGACATAAGCCGGTCGTGAGACATGCGGAGGAGGTCCCCCACTACTTTTCGGTGCGGGGCCTAGGGGGCGGGGCTTAATGGGCGGGACCTAGGGGGCGAGGCTTAATGGGCGTGGCCTAGGGGCGGCGTTTGGGGCGGGGTCTAGGGGGCGTGGTCTGGAAGGGGGAAATTAGTATGGTGGGGTGGTAATAAATGTACTGATGGTAACAACGTAGGTGAAGGGGCAATTGACGTGATGGTGGGAGGTAATGCTGTAACGTAACATTGACTGGTGGTGGGAGCATCCCTATTATTATAAAAGTGAATGAGCTGTTGGCATATGACCATTGTATAGGCTAGACTGCTACAGTAAAGGAATACTATGCATTATTTCCATACTTAATGATATGATGGATAATTGTTATATGCAGTTCTCACATTTAAAATTTTATATCTATCGGTGCTAGATGAACGTACGTTTTAATCGCAATTACTTGTATGCAAGAAATGTCGTATAGACATACGACAACCAACTTTGCATAACAGTTCAATTTTTTTACATTCATTGCTGCATGTTTTACTTTATGGGCACACATTTCATTACTGCGATAAAAAACTACGTGATTTTCTTTTTTTTTTAATACGTGCAAATAACACGCTTTCAAAGTATTTTGTTACAAATGGACAATTATTATGCAAAACAAGTTCAATTTTTACATTAATCGCTCCATTTCTGACTGTATGGGCACACATTTTATTACTGTAGATTTATGTGATTTCGTTTCACACGTAAATAACACGTTTTCAAAATATTTTGTTAGAATTATTATGTAAACCTTATTAAGAAAGAATTACGTATCTAATCGCAGTAATGATATTTTAAAACTGTGCAGATTTATCAGATTACTTTTTTTTTTCAAATTGTATGCATGCAATGCACACAAAATGCAACACATGTATGCAATGTTATCTTTATAAAACGAGGGTAATTAAGGATAAAACGAGGATAATTAAGGATAAAACGAGGGTAATTTAGGATAAAATGTAACAAAATGTAACATAAAATGCAATAAAATGTAAAAAAATGCAACATATAATGCAACAAAATGCAACACATGTATGCAATGTTATCCTTATAAAACGAGGGTAATTACGGATAAAACGAGGGTAATTAAGGATAAAACGAGGATAATTAAGGATAAAATGTAACAAAATGCAACATACAATGCAACAAAATGCAACGAAATGTAACAAAATGCAACAAAATGCAATATAGAATGTAACACAATGTAACAAAATGCAACATAGAAGCCAATAAAATACAACACAAAGCAACAAAATGTAACAAAATGCAACACATGTATGCAATGTTATCCTTGTAAAACGAAGGGTAATTAAGGATAAAACGAGGGTAATTAATGATAAAACGAGGGTAATTTAGGATAAAATGTAACAAAATGCAACATACAATGCAACAAAATGCAGCGAAATGTAACAAAATGCAATGATTTGTAACAAAATGCAACACACAATGTAACAAAATGCAACATACAATGCAACGAAATGTAACAGATTTCAACATACAATGTAACAAAATGCAACGTACAATGCAACATACAATGCAATATATGCATTGCACACATTGCATTGTATGTTGCATTGTACGTTGCATTTTGTTACATTGTATGTTGAAATCTGTTACATTTCGTTGCATTGTATGTTGCCTTTTGTTGCATTGTATGTTGCATTTTGTTACATTGTGTGTTGCATTTTGTTCCAAATCATTGCATTTTGTTACATTTCGCTGCATTTTGTTGCATTGTATGTTGCATTTTGTTACATTTTATCCTAAATTACCCTCGTTTTATCCTTAATTATCCTCGTTTTATCCTCAATTACCCTCGTTTTATCCTTAATTACCCTTCGTTTTATAGGGATAACATTGCATACATGTGTTGCATTTTGTTACATTTTGTTGCATTGTGTTGCATTTTATTGGCTTGTATGTTGCATTTTGTTACATTGTGTTACATTCTATGTTGCATTTTGTTACATTTCGTTGCATTGTATGTTGCATTTTGTTACATTTTATCCTAAATTACCCTCGTTTTATCCTTTATTATCCTTAATTACCCTCGTTTTATCCGTAATTACCCTCGTTTTATAAGGATAACATTGCATACATGTGTTGCATTTTATTGCATTAAATGTTGCATTTTTTTTACATTTTATTGTATTTTATGTTACATTTTATCTTAAATTACCCTCGTTTTATCCTTAATTATCCTCGTTTTATCCTTAATTACCCTCGTTTTATAAAGATAACATTGCATACATGTGTTGCATTTTGTGTGTGCATTGCATGCATACAATTTGAAAAAAAAAGTAATCTGATAAATCTGCACAGTTTTAAAATATCATTACTGCGATTAGATACGTAATTCTTTCTTTATGTGGTTTACATAATAATTGTAACAAAATATTTTGAAAACATGTGTTATTTACGTGTGAAAAGAAATCACATAAATCTACAGTAATAAAATGTGTGCCCATACAGTCAGAAATGGAGCGATTAATGTAAAAATTGAACTTGTTTTGCATAATAATTGTCCATTTGTAACAAAATACTTTGAAAGCGTGTTATTTGCATGTATTAAAAAAAAAGAAAATCACGTAGTTTTTTATTGCAGTAATGAAATGTGTGCCCATAAAGTAAAAAATGCAGCAATGAATGTAAAAAAATTGAACTGTTATGCAAAGTTGGTTGACGTATGTCTATACGACATTTCTTGCATACAAGTAATCGCGATTAAAACGTACGTTCATCTAGCATCGATAGATATAAAATTTTAAATGTGAAAACTGCATATAACAATTATCCATCATATCATTAAGTATGGAAATAATGCATAGTATTCCTTTACTGTAGCAGTCTAGCCTATACAATGGTCATATACCAACAGCTCATTCACTTTTATAATAATAGGGATGCTCCCACCACCAGTGAATGTTACGTCACAGCATTACCTCCCACCATCACGTCAATTGACCCTTCACCTACGTAGTTACCGTCAGTACATTTATTACCACCCCACCATACTAATTTCCCCCTTCCAGACCACGCCCCCTAGACCCCGCCCCCTAGGCCCCGCCCCGAAAAGTAGTGGGGGCACCTCCTCCGCATGTCTCACGACCGGCTTATGTCCTCTACTGATGCATTTAATAAAACATATATTATCATTATTCTACAATTTCAAAACCAACAGATTTTGTTGAAATTAAAATACTATTGTAGGTAGAGCACATCTATGTAGTTGCTTTAAGCCACTTTATTTTACGTTGTTTTGTTTTGATACTGTCTCGAAAACTTTCCCAAGTACGTTCTTGGATGTATTTTTGCATCTTGAGATAAAACACCCCCTATTTGTCAATATGAAACATTACAATTTTCTAAAATAACTTGCATTTGTAATACACAATGACGTTTGTTTATCAACACTGACGTAGTGGTTGCGGAGGTAAAATCTCAATTCAAATTTTAAATGGATTATTTTTAGGTGTTAATCGATTGGTTCTGAAAATTCGAGTATTATTAAACATAACTAAGCATTATCTTCACAGTCAGAGGTTTATATCAGGCATGCAGTTTAACAAGGTGTAAAATGAACTGACCATTCGGATAGCCACGGGAGACAGGGTTGCAGTTCATGGAGAGGTCAACTTGGAACTGCATGTTGGACGGTTGAGGTTCTATTACAAGGTCATTGTAGCTGACATTATGGATGATTTCATTTTGGGAGTGGACGTCATGGGAGAGCAGAGGTTTATTGTTGACGTAGGGGAGCGAATCTTAAAAATTTAAAATGAAGAATTTATTCTGGCAACCGCAGACAACCAATTTCATAAAGCAAGGCTATTGACAACACGGACGGTTAAGATTCCTGCTCATTAAGAACAGATAATCGATGCTGCCTTGGAAGGAAATCCTAGGGGGTACCATGTTGGCGTTAAAGGTGACGAATCGATTAAGTCCCTAACCAATATTATTGTGGCAAGAACTTTAACTCGAACTAAAGACATCCCAATTAGAGTCATTAATTTAAATTTCCATGCAGTGACAATCAAAGAAGGCAAACCGATTGGCTCCTATGAACCGGTCACATTGACAACAAGGTGTTAGGAACAAACAGGGAAATTCATCTACGAATATAGGCCAGGAAGTTTTGATCTTGCTGAGTTTTCAGTTGGAGTATTTATCTGAGGATGAACTAGGGGAGGCAATCAAGTTCCTGGAAAAGGAGAGTTCAGTATCTGCCAAGAATGCAGAGGCCCTTACAAAGACATATATAGACCAGCATCGGATAAATACTGATGACTAACCTGATGTTTGACAACAATCTAGGCTTCTGCTAGCAAAATAGGAAGCAGCCTCGGCAATAACAGATAAGGTGCTACAAGATGGAGTTATTGAGGAGTCAACGAATTCCTGGTCATCGCCAGAAGTTTTGGTTGCCAAGAAGGACGGAATTCTAAGATTTTGTGTTAATTATCGGAAACTGAATGATGTCACGAAGAAAGACAGTTACCCATTACCACGAATTAACGGCACGTTAAGCATGTTAGCAGGCTCACGATGGCTTTCTACGTTAGACCATAGGCGCGGATCCTTTCAAGTGGGGTTTCATTCTAATAAGGAAAAGACGTTTTCAGCAGGCAGTAGTCTTTACCAATTTACTGTGATGCCTTTTGGACTTTGCAATGCCTCAGCTACTCTCCCTAGACAATATATTCACTAATTGCGATCTAAACCCTATTTTTGTCAAAACATGTGATCCCAATCTCTCTGACCACCTTGGAATATCCATGGACATTATAATAACAAAAAATAATAAACTAGGTCATAAAACTAGAATTAATTACAGGCCTATAAATGACTATGGGCTGTCACAATTCCATAACCTAGTTGAACGCATAAACTGGAATTTCATTAATGATCTCAATTTAACAGTCGAAAGTAAGTCCGAAACGTTCCTGCAATACCTAAACAACACTATTGAACTGTCTTTCCCATTAAAATCTAAACTTGTTGATCGCTCTCGCAGCAGAGCTAAAATACACTGGTATAATGAACATTTACGAGCCATGCGTGAACATTTACACCTTCTCAAAAGCCTACACAAGATTGACCTGACCCTAACTTAATAACCAAGGAATCCATAAAATTATTTAAAGCGCAATACCGCTCAGAAATATCCAAAGCAAAAAGAAAAGCCTATGACGATCATATTAGAAACTCCCCAAACTCCCAAGCAGTCTTCTGGGATATTATTAAATATAACAACCCCAACCAAATTAATCATAGTAGCGAATCACTATCTGCCAACGATTTCAATAATTATTTTACTGACATCCCTTTAAATATAATTAGTAACTTGCCCAAAAGCAATACTAATCACATTAATCATTTAATACCTGTCAATAATACAATAAATTTTACTTTCAGGGAGATATAACCCATGATGAAGTCCGCACTATAATAATTAATCTCAAAAATAGTAAAAGCAATGATGCTTACGGTATTAATGTAAAACTTATCAAGTGCATAGTAAACTTAATTATTGACCCCTTGTTGAACTTGTACCACCAACTTCTGCCCCCAGCAGGTTAGGAAGTTGAGGTTGCCCGGTTCTCGTTTAGATAGTGGAGACTGGGTCGTGGTTCGGAAATTATTCAAGAAAAACTTTTATTTTTTTGTTAGGCGCCAGTAGTCATATTAAAAAAAGCATCTATAACGTACTTGTCTAATTGTACGACTGTGACTACTCAGAGATAATTAATGTTATAGATACTCATGAAATTATCAACACTAAGTTAAAAATATCTGGTTTATTGACTCTATTATAAAACTTGAAATGGTTAATTTTAATTAATTGAAATGTTACACCTTATGGTTGGATGTAGCTACTTTCTTACAGAAAGTTATATATTTAATTAATAAGTTTGACTAGGTTGAAGACCAAAAAATTTACAAAATATGACAAATTATTGCTAAGCGGTGATTAAGTAATTAAATTGAAGAAAATTAATAATTAGCTGAAGGCAATATATAACATAAAACAATTTAGAAATGTATAAAAGTTTGTCGAAGGTTGAATAATGTCGTTGAAAGTTGAACGTTGAAAAGAAATGTTGAAAAGCAAATTCAGTTGATACAATTACCACCGGCTGGGTTCTGCAGTAATCAACCCTGGTCCTCGTCTTACTGAATCCTCGTGTTGCCACCACTCGATTATTGACTCCGTAGAGATCCCAAGAATTTAGACGCCGGAACTGTTACCAAACCAAACAACTTGGTGCTCTCATCCAGCGAGGACTATTTCATACCAGGCCACTCCAACCTTGGATTACAAAACTCCTTGGCAAATAGTCTGGTTCTCCTGGATTATAGCAGCTACCCAATTTTCCCTGGCACACGTTAAGCCAAATGTATGGTAAAATTCCCAATTTAAGGATTAACTTCAAAACTGAAGGGTCAACTTAACACCTCATTCCTACAAGAGTTATCATCTGTTACTACACTTGAAATTACTTGTTTATTAGTGGGCACTCTTAGTGCGTTTGATAAAATCCCCACGTTAATGCATTACTGGCATATCTCTAAATAAATTACATTAACATGCCCTTCTCGCCCCTACTAATATCGAGTTAAATTCTTTTGAATTTTAATTATTCGACAAGGTTACGAAAACGTAATTTAATAAATTCGAACTGTCTTTAAACCCTTATTAAACCTCAATTACTCATTAATAAATTTACTTCTAAATATATCTTAATACTGAGTTAAACACATGTCTCGAAATACCCCGTTCATACATTAACATGACCACGTCTCTTTCAAGCCACGCGCCGCGAATGAAGGTAATTTGTGATCAACAAACATCGCGTTTAATTATGATAAATTCAACAATTAAATTGCAATTACATGTACAACAAATGCTACAGGAGGTAATTATATTTATATTATTAACTATCTATTAACATACCACACTAGATGAGGTGCTAATCGGACAGCACGTCCGTAATTGCTCGAAGTCAAAAGGAAAATGGCTATCACGAACTGTTCGGATACCTTGTTTGATCTCTAACAAACTAGTTACACTTCTATACGCGAGATGTCGCAGGTAGTGGGAACATAAATCATTCTTTAAATATAATACAAATCTACACAATTACTGTACTGTATCATTCTTATGCATTCATGAGTTCCAATTTAATCAGAATTATCGAATTATAATTTTGTTTATTGATTTTTGGGATTTATTCACTTATACAGATTTCTTCTTTTTAATATTTGTTGTACCAGATGACTTGTAGGTGTTTATCAAGAGAAGTAACAGATGGCGCTTGTATGCTAATTTATAATTTAAAGTTGGATTGACGAACACAATTCCAGATTCCAGATTCAGTAAGACCAGGGCTTTGGGATTGGACTGAAAAATTAAATAATAAGTTTACAGAATTGTGGTTTAAGACTACAAAAATTTATTGCTATTAGAATAAAAATTAACAAGTGGCATTCAGGTAATTTTGAATGTCACACTGTCTACCACCCTGTCAAAAAAATATGTGTACATAGTTACATGTATTTTTTTTATTTATAAATTGAGACTTCAATTTCCAAAGTTAAACAGATATTACTAAAACCTATTGCTAAACTAAATTACAAACTAAATTAAGCAAAAAGAAGGTAACTCTGGTACCCACTCTCTAACTTTTTAATAATTATTCTATATGTAAATATCCGTATTTACTACTATACACTGCTAAAAGGAAAGATTTAATACTCAATAGTAGCTTCGCGTACTACACGCCTAATAATTAGGGACAAAATCGGTAAGAACACTATCGGGAAAGTCAAAATCGGTAAGTCATCGGAGTACTAATCCAACCCAAATAGCATATAAACTAAACATACTTAACCTAACTTAATCTACGGAAGAAGCAAGAGAAACTAACCTAACTGTTCATACAAGAACCCACATGAAAATCATTTTATCACTGGACAGCACTCGGAAACTCCTGGAAACTCCACTCAGAAAGGATAATGCTTCCTCCAGTGTAAAATAGAAATAAAAGAGTGATAGAAAAGAAAAGATGAAATGTTTTAGGAGAGGACCTCGAAGAATCAGTCTCCACAGACACTGTGGTGGAATGCCTGAGCAGCGCTGTAGTGGTTGCCAGTACTAAAATTGGTATTAGGCATAAGCACACCTAAACCATGATACAGAAGGATAACCAACTGCCTATCCTTAACAGTGGGAACAAGTATCCAGACTGTTAATAAATCAAAAAATTGCTTGGATATAGCTCCAAGGGCTGAAATTAGACGTACGTATCAACTAAAAATTCTTTGGATATAGCTCCAAGGGGCTGAACTAGAAGTACGTGACGACTAAACAACAAAAAGGACCATTGTTCTGGAAAGCTCTTGCTTCAGGTGCGATGAACAGTGTTTCAATCGAGCGATAGGCCAAGGGCTGAGGTGAAGCGGGGAGGAAGATATGTCTCTCGAAGAACGTCAGACGACCTAGGTCACTCCTGACTGACAAGCTCCCTTACCTATGTTTACGCTCGACCCTCCTTGACCACCTGTCATTCAAGACAGCCGACCGAAACTAGTCCATCCCCATCCCGGAACAAGTTCCTTTAATGGCCGTTAAATATCCTACGAACTAGGATAATGATAAAATGTTTACTTACATACAGTAACCATTAAGAAAAGATAATACGAAAAGTAACTAATTATACAATAACACAAGTACGAACGATATTCGGTACTGTGACTACTAAACGGTAACTAATGTTTTCAAAAAGAACTACAACTAGCTCTGATAGCCTAGATCAGTTAGTTAGAACACTCAAACAAAATTAAGATACTAGAGGATTACAAGTAGGATGTTATCCAGAAACGACAGAAATACAAAAGAATTATACAAGCAAAGCATAATGTTTCTGAGTCAGGTTTGGTAAAGTCAAAACCTCCGAACAAACGAAAGGAAGACTAACCACTGTTTATCAAAGGACAAATTGACCATCCAGGGAAAAACATTCCCTCCAAACAATTTTCCCTGCCTCGCTTGGACTTTTAAGCTACAACTAAACAATTATATTTATTTACCAGACCACGAGAATGCCTTAGCAAGACTGGCAAATAGAATACAATAAATATAATAAAAAACTACCAGGTGGAAAGTTTCCATAACGAAAATTCAAAGTCTGCCCTAACCCTTCCTCAAACATAAACCTAAGTAGAGTAACACAAAAGAATTATTGAAGTGAAAAATAGAAAGTATAGATGAAAATAAGGACAACACAAAGAAGAATGACGTTGTTATGTCATTTATTGATATTTTCCAAGCGCATAAACCTCACCAAAATGTCGTATAATCACAAAAGGCTAAACCGTTACTACATCGGATTCCATATCCCTGAGACAAATCTTGCTGAGTTTCACTTGCTTGGTTCACATCAACTGCGTGGCGTGCAGACGCTGAAGACGCTACACCCACCAAACGTGGCCCACCCTTCAACCCTTGGATAAAAGATATCCAGCCGGAACAATATTTCTGAAGTTTACTGTAAACATACCACACTACTAGAAAATTACTACAAATGCGAGACATGAACCCTCCAGGTATCTTAACTAAAATTTGTGCTCCCATCTAAACTTATGGAGTTATTAAAATTGCTTACCCGACTGAAATGTCGGAGTTTGATCCATAATGAGTTTTTAAATCTGAAACGTGCCAATGGCCTGCGCCGGACCCATCTGCATAATCTAACGCGTAAACCAATTTTGAAATTTTCTGGCGAACTGTGCAAAGTACAAATTTGGGTGCTAACTTGGCTGAAAAATGTTTTGCAGCATCTGATAAAACCTTATTTTTCTTCCAAACTTTATCGCCTACAGCATACTCAACTTCTCGTCTACGCAAGTTGTAGGTTTTCTGGTTTTTCTTGTATGCATCATTTAACCGCTGTACTACATCTTTATATGTATCCGAAAGATTAGATATATCATCACAATATTTATTCCTATCACCAGGTGCTAGTTGAATTCCCGAAGTTGACTGTACTTGCCCGTAAAAGTCTCCTGAAATGGGAACTTTACGACCAAAATTTAAAAACGTAGGAGGAAAACCTGTTACCTCGTGAGTAGCCGTTCTGATTGCATGAGCAACTCTGAAAATTTCTACATCCCAATCCTGATGATTATCCTGAATATAACTGCGTATAGCTCTACCTACAGTAGCGTTTGATCGTTCTACTGGGTTAACTTGTGGGTGATATAATGCATTAAACCAAATTTTTTGTACTTTGTACCGTTCGGCCAGTTTTTTAAAAGCTGTAGAAGCAAACTGCTTCCCATTGTCTACCATAATGAACTGTGGCACACCGTAAATCAAAAATACTTCATTCTCCATAAATTTAGTGATAGTCTGTGCAGTGGCATTTCGCATGGGGTGTACGAGTACATACTTAGTGAACCAATCCAAAACTACCAATAGAAATGAAAAGCCCCTTTTGCTCCGTGTTACCGGACCAAAAATGTCTACGCTCACTACCTGCCATGGAAATTCTACTTTCTTTTCCTTCCCCATTAAACCGTAACGTGAAAATGAAACTTTTTGAGAACCGCAAATCTCGCATGACTTGACATACTTCAATACATCTCTTCGCAACTTAGGCCAATAATAGTCTTCGCAAATTCTCTTTAGTGTTTTAAAATACCCAAAGTGAGCTGACGTACTCTCATCGTGACATTGTTTTAGAATTTCATTTCTTTGTGCAATTGGTACCAAAAGTTTCCATTCAGTTAAATTAGTTCTTACTGGTAATTTATTAGCAGCATGTTTAAAAATTAAATTATTCTCCACTCTAAATAATGGATATAAATTTGGATTTGCTAAAATTTTTCTACGTAAGTTAATATACCATTCATCTAAACTTTCTTGATTAATTGACAACAAATCAACTGAGAAATTTTGCTCGTCATGATGCACTACTCTAGATAAAGCGTCAGGAACTACATTTAAATTACCCTTCCGGTGTACTAAGTTAAAGTCATATTGCTGTAACTTAACCATCCAGCGAGCCAATCTGCCCGTTGGTGATTTCAACTTATGCAACCAACTAACCGCTAAATTATCCGTAATAACTGTAAACTTTTGTCCTTCAACGAATGGACGAAATCTCTCCAAACTGAATAATAAAGCCATTATCTCTTGCTCGTAAACACTGTAATTTCTTTCTGCCTTATTTAGAGGGCGACTGGCAAAAGCAATCACCTTCTCTTCTCCTCCCTGAAGTTGTGTCAAACAACAACCTAGTCCTGTACTACTCGCATCACACTGTATAACAAAATTATTCAGTTTAAAATCAGGACTAGTTAAGATTGGAGTAGAGACAAGTGCTTGTTTAAGTGCCAGAAATGCTTGCTCTGCCTTTTCGTTCCAATTAATCGGTTGTCTTTTACCACGTCTCCCTTTAAGCAAATCATTTAGCGGAGCAACTAAAGTAGAAAAATGAGGTAAAAATCTTCGGTACCAAGAACACATGCCAATAAATCTTTTAATTTGAGTTGTATTTGTTGGACGAGGATAATTGATCATCGCTTCTACCTTTTCTGGGTTTGTACGTAATCCCCCTTCAGTATCGATTACATAACCTAAATATTTTAGCAACTTCCTAAAAAATTGACATTTTTCGAAATTTACTGTAAGGTGAGCATCTTTCAACCTATCAAACACTTCTTTTAAAATGTTTACATGTTCCTCAAAACTAGAAGCGGTGACAATTATATCGTCTAGATAAACAAAAACTTTGTTTTCTAGCCTTGGGGTTATAATAATAATAATAATAATAATAATCATTTATTGGTGCTAATACATCAAAATGTTTACACAAGTCAAGGGTAGAAAGTATATCATTAAAATAGACAGTGACAGCTTAAAACACAATATACAGTTATCTTAAAATTAAATTAAAAAACAGAAAAAAGATAAAATTTTTATAACTAAATGTCGCAGAAACGTTCCTCTAAATATTCATCGCAGCTGTAGAAGGCCTTCCTGAGAAGGTATTTTTTAATTTTTTTCTTAAAAATGTTAAAATCCAAGCCTCTGACATTGTCAGGTAGCTTATTAAAAAATTGTATACAGTAATAGCTAGTGCCAACTCTTGATTTTGCAAGTCGAAAAAAATTCTGCGCAATATTATTACGGAGACGAGTGGGATATAAGTGCGAATCACCCTGACTATTAAATTTCTGCAAATTACTCTTAATGTACAGAAGACATTCAAGTATATAGGCTGATGGCATGGTGAGGATATTAAAATCTCTAAACTTATCACGGCAGTCGTCTCTGTAGTTCAAACCTGCCATAATTCGTAAGCATCTGCGTTGCAAACTAAAAATTATTTTACTGTGGGATGAGTGTCCCCAGATTAATACAGCATATGTCATAGTGGAGTGAAAAATACCATGATAAGCTGAGACAAGAACTTGCCTTGAAACAGTATTTGTTAGATTTCGCAGCAGAAATATTTTCTTTGATAAAGTTTTAGATAGCTTCAAAACATGTTTATCCCAACTGAGTAATGGATCGATGTATACCCCAAGAAATTTCACTGAGTCAACATCTGAGGTCTGATTGACGACAGTGTGACGGAGAGTAAACGTCATTGTTTGTGTTTTGTTTAGATTTAGGGTAAGCTTATTTGCTAGGAACCACTGTTTAATTTTCAATTGTGTATTCACAATCTGCTCGGCGAGATGATCAGAATTTTTGTCAACATTGAGAGCTGTTGTATCATCAGCAAATAAAATAAGGGGCGTGTTGTCACAATTGGCAAGGTCGTTTACATATATGATAAATAGCACTGGACCAAGTACTGAACCCTGTGGGACACCATGCTTTATGACTGTATGATTGGAATCATTATTTTTATAAGAAACATATTGTTTCCTGTCTGATAGGTAAGAATCGATCAGTGATATGCTATTTTTATCAAATTTGTAATGGCTTAGTTTATCTAAAAGAATACTATGAGACACACAATCGAAGGCCTTTGTCAAATCATAGAAAGTGCCGCTGGTTATGTTGCCTAATTCAAAATTATGCAAAATGATTTGAGTCAAATTATTGATAGCCAAAGTTGTTGACTGCTTATTTCTAAAACCAAACTGACTTGTATGGAATAAGTTGTTATCCTCGAAGTAACGTGTAATTTGGATTTTTAAAATCATTTCAAAAATCTTAGACAGTATTGGGACTAATGAAATGGGCCTGTAGTTGGAAACGTCATCAACAGATTCCTTTTTGAAAATTGGGATGACTTTGGATAATTTAAGTATCGTTGGGAAAATGTTAAGCCTGATACACTGATTAATTATATTTGTCAGGGGATATACTATAATATTTTTAATTACTTTTATTATTTGCACATTAATATTGTATGCATCCTTACTGTTACTATTTTTTAGATTATCAATAACATCTCTCATTTCATTGTAAGAGACTTCCCTGAATTTAAAACATATGTTGGGACTTAGTTTAGGGAGAAACTCTGAAAATGACTTGGTGGATGGGACTAGTGGAAGATCGTTTAATAAGTTTTCTGCTACGTTTGAAAAATAAGTATTGAAGTCGTTTGCATTTATAGAATCACTAGGTACTGTCTGGAAATTTCTATTATTGTCTTTTATGATCTCCCACATTGCAGCTTGTGTATTTCGAGACTTATTTATGTAATTATCGTTGGCAGCTTTTTTTGCCTTACAAATTTCAATGCGGTATTTATTGCGATAAGCATTTACAGCTGCCTTAGATATCAAGAGAGGGTCTCGCTTGTTTGTGTCAATAAGAAAATTGAGTTGTTTTCGCATAGTTTGTAGATTTTCATTGAACCAACTGACTTTCCGGGATTTAAAATTATTTTGCATTTTAGATTTCATAGGCAAGCAGGTATCAATAGCGTCTAATAATGTTTCGAGAAACTGTTGTACTTTAGTGTCAATGTCTGTGTCCGTCCCATTGAGAAAGTTCCAGTTGACTTGTTCAATTTTGCGATACAGTTGGAATAGCCCATTGTCGGTTATTGGTCTAAAGTTAACTCTGACATTTTTTGTTTTAGCTTTAACTTCACAGATTTCAAATTTCAGAAAAATACCCAAATGATCTGAGAGTTTGGTATCGTGTATAGTTGTGGTGTGCATAGTGGGATTTATGTTTGTAAAAATATTATCCAAGCAGGAATTATTTCTGGTATCTGCAAATACTGTTTGTTTTAATCCAAAAGAAGTTAAAATGTTGGTAAGTAATAAGGTGTTGTTGTCAGAGGTGTTGAATTTAACATTGAAATCCCCTGTAATGATTGTAGTTTTGTTCTTGCTCAGCTTACCAAGCATTTCACTTAATTTATCCAAAAATGTGTTAAAATCACCTGAAGGGGATCTGTAAATTGTTATGATTTGACAATTGGCAAATTCAATACCTGACATTTCGCAGTGCAATTCTTTTGAGATATTACCAATATTGAAGGAGATCGATGAGCACTTTAGGGAGTCTCTTGCATAAATACTAACACCGCCATGAATTTTATTCGACCTACAGAAACTAGAGACGACTTGAAAACCCTCAATTTTGGTTGACTCGATTTCATCATTTGTGAGCCAGTGTTCATTCAAACATAAAAAGTCAAAGTTGTTATTTTTTAAGAATACTTCAAGTTCATGGATTTTGTTTCTGAGGCATTGTACATTAAGGTGCAATAGCTGAAAGTCGGATGCCATGTGGGTTATTCTGGCTTGGAGTGACTCTAGATGTAGAGCATCAGTTGTAATGGAGTTGCATTTTGCTCCTAGGTCATCATAAGTTGGCTTTAAAATGCTGTTAATTGCTGGTGTGTTGTTGGACCTCTCTCTCCTACTAGTTAAGTCGGTACTCAAAAATCCCCCAGTGTTTGAGAAGTATACTTGCGGTATTTCTTAAAGTCGAACCTCCTGAATGCCATACTTCTCGGCCAGGATGATGGGTTGTATATATCATCTTTAAAATCCCAGTTAATTCCAAACATAAAACATTTGTTTTGAGATTCAAGGGTCGGTAGCTCCTTAATGCTAATATCAGCATCCTTAAACTTCGGCTGCTTGGTGATAAATTCTTTGATTCGTTCTGAAGTTATGTGTCTTTTGATTCTATAAAGATAGAGCCAGGCCTTTCTACTAATGGCAAATTCATCATCTTCCTTGTCACCATAAAATTTCGTAACCGCTCTTCTTGATTTTTTATGGTACGTTACTGGTTTGAATTCATCCTCCTCTTTGTTAATGTTTGTTAAGTTTATGATATCATTCATATAACAATGTCCATTAAACGTTGCATAGCCTGTGCGGCGTTTGCAAGACCAAACGGTAATACTTTAAAACAAAATAAGCCTCTCCCCGGTACTGCGAATGCGGTTTTGGGTTTAGAAGTTTCCGAAAGTGGAATTTGCCAAAAAGCACTTTTCAAATCTATTGAACTGATATACTTTGCATCTCGTAACATACTCAAAATACCATCTACAAAAGGTAAAGGATAGGAATCCTTAACAGTTACTGAATTTAAAGACCTACCATCAAAACAAAATCTATAATCTCCATTATCCTTCTTAACCAGCAAGACCGGTGACCTCCATTCACTAAAAGTAGGCTCAATTACATCGTCTTCTAACATTTTGTCTAGCTCTTTATTTAATATAGTCATCATGTGTGGTGATAAAAGATATTGGCGTTGCCTGATATTGGCGTTGCCTGATAGGCTGTGCACTACCAGTGTCTATATTATACGCCATCTTATCGGTAAGACCTAACCTCCCACTACTTAAACCTTTAAATAACTGCTTGACTCCTTCAACTTGCTGAAGTTGACCTTCAGTTAAGTCAGCCAAACCTCCATCATTGGTGTCAGTTGTGTTCACATGACAGAGAGCAGAAACTTTAATGCTACCAACTTTATTTACCCACTTATTTGATTCAAAATCTAAATGAATGCCAAATAATCTGCAAAAATCTATTCCAAAAATAAAAGAAATAGGCAAAGATGGAACTATATAGACCTTAAGTATTTGAACAATGTTGTTGATCTTGAGCGGTAGGTGAGCTATACCTATTACAGTCTGAGGAGTACCGTCTGCTGTAGTTACATATCTTAACTCTGAAGTTACAATTTTACATTTAAATCGTTCTAAAATTTTCATACCATCCCTTCCAACTACTGAACGATTACAACCAGTATCTACTAAAGCTAAAATTTTTTTATCGTATAAAAAGACTGAAATGTATGGTCTATCGTCACCATTTTTAGACAAAAATAGAGGTGTTACTCGTACCTTATCACTAACTCTACGATAAGTTTTGTAAAAATTCCCTACTTTACTTAACCAAAGATTCCAATCCGATTTGTTAGTCTTAACATTTCTAAACTTACTAGAACTACAAGGGGTTGGACGACGACTAACATTACGTGACCCCCTGGTTAGTTTTTTGAACATTTTTTACAATCGTTAAATGTGACATTCGATTCACCACATTTAAAACAAAACTTATTTCTTTTAGCCCTACATTGCCTAAAAACATGATTTTCTCCCTTACAGTTGAAACAAATTACTGGTGCTTTGGTCGTTTTTATCTCATTACCATTAGACTGTGTTGGTTTATCTTTACGAGTAGGCTTAAAATACGATTTTGAAGTTACTGGTTTATCTGACTTTTCATGCAACTCATTTATATTAACTGAAGGAACTCCTACATACAAAAGATCTTTTTCTACCAAATTACTCCTCATTGGAGGTGGAACATATTTTTTAGTACTCTCTTCGGCATATTCTACTTTTTTACAATAAGAAATTAATTCAGAAACTGAATTTATAGTAAGCAAAGCTAAAGGTTTAGCAAAATATGGCAACAAATTTTTCCTAATCTGCTTAATACGATCCTCTAAATTTGGTTTCGATTTAATTCTATTACATAAGGCTTCCATAATCCTAATATAAATGTGCACTGGTTCATCCATGTGCTGGGTTCGTTTTTCTATGTAATCCAACATACTCTTGTTGAAATCTTCATGCAAAAAATCATTTTTTAATTGTTCAATTAAAGTTTCCCAACTATTAACCTCATTACTACTTCGTACTGATTGGTACCATTGTAAAGCTGGACCAGAAAAAAGATCTAAACCTGATTGAAATAATTCACCCCTTGTTACATTTCTAGCTACCGCTAACTCTTCGACTCTCTCTATAAATGAAATAACATTATTAGGTTGGCCATCAAATGTGACACCCCACTTATAAACAGGTACAATTTTAGCACTTGAACTTGGCATATTTACAGCTACTGGTAAATTAGGTTGGTCATCCGTTCCTAGTTTTTCAAAAAGGTCAGCCTCTAATAGATAAATTGTTGCCCTACTTTCATTTTGAAAAGTGCGTGACTCCTCAGGGTCTCGTTCTGGGATAGGCATTCTATTTACTCTTACCATAATATGTACCAACTGTGATTTTAATTGTTTAACCGGTAAATCATTCTCAGATGGATGGTTCAAATTATTAATTATATTTCTAAGCGAGTCTAAAGTATTGTTAACTTGAAGTTTTTCAGTATTAATATTAAAAAGTGGATCAGTAAGCGTTAGATCATTGCATGGTCTAATCTTTAAAGCTCTAGCCAGTACTCTGCACCGTGACTCTACATCTCTAACTGTAACACAACCTCTTATACGTAGTTCGTAATCTACTTGGTCTGCCTGCAATAACTGTGGTATGAAAATTTCAGACATCTTGTATATCTTTTCTTAATACTATTATCCTAAACTGTTCAAGATGCAAGGTAACACAAAAAATTAACCAAATGGTTCAGCAAATACTCTACTCTTATGCACTCTGACTAAAATTTCCGTATTTTTCGAAGGTATTCTAAAATCCTACGATAAGTCGTTTTTTCCTAACGATTACCCTACTCGAACAATACAGACTCTCAAAACTTTCCTTTCTGTCTACCGCTATGATTTAACCCTTCTTTTAACCCTTCTCTCACGACTAATTCTTATCAAAGCTTGAGGTCTCAATTATAAACACAATACATAGATATCAATAATGCACACAAAATTATAAAACAGCATAAAATTCAACAAAGAAAGAATATTATATGTTTCAAATAGTAACACAGCTCAAATATTTTCAAAATTACTCAACTTTCGTTTTCTATCTTGTACAAATTACAAGGATAGAGCCCCACGTTTTACAGCGACACTTGTGTACCACCAACTTCTGCCCCCAGCAGGTTAGGAAGTTGAGGTTGCCCGGTTCTCGTTTAGATAGTGGAGACTGGGTCGTGGTTCGGAAATTATTCAAGAAAAACTTTTATTTTTTTGTTAGGCGCCAGTAGTCATATTAAAAAAAGCATCTATAACGTACTTGTCTAATTGTACGACTGTGACTACTCAGAGATAATTAATGTTATAGATACTCATGAAATTATCAACACTAAGTTAAAAATATCTGGTTTATTGACTCTATTATAAAACTTGAAATGGTTAATTTTAATTAATTGAAATGTTACACCTTATGGTTGGATGTAGCTACTTTCTTACAGAAAGTTATATATTTAATTAATAAGTTTGACTAGGTTGAAGACCAAAAAATTTACAAAATATGACAAATTATTGCTAAGCGGTGATTAAGTAATTAAATTGAAGAAAATTAATAATTAGCTGAAGGCAATATATAACATAAAACAATTTAGAAATGTATAAAAGTTTGTCGAAGGTTGAATAATGTCGTTGAAAGTTGAACGTTGAAAAGAAATGTTGAAAAGCAAATTCAGTTGATACAATTACCACCGGCTGGGTTCTGCAGTAATCAACCCTGGTCCTCGTCTTACTGAATCCTCGTGTTGCCACCACTCGATTATTGACTCCGTAGAGATCCCAAGAATTTAGACGCCGGAACTGTTACCAAACCAAACAACTTGGTGCTCTCATCCAGCGAGGACTATTTCATACCAGGCCACTCCAACCTTGGATTACAAAACTCCTTGGCAAATAGTCTGGTTCTCCTGGATTATAGCATCTACCCAATTTTCCCTGGCACACGTTAAGCCAAATGTATGGTAAAATTCCCAATTTAAGGATTAACTTCAAAACTGAAGGGTCAACTTAACACCTCATTCCTACAAGAGTTATCATCTGTTACTACACTTGAAATTACTTGTTTATTAGTGGGCACTCTTAGTGCGTTTGATAAAATCCCCACGTTAATGCATTACTGGTATATCTCTAAATAAATTACATTAACATGCCCTTCTCGCCCCTACTAATATCGAGTTAAATTCTTTTGAATTTTAATTATTCGACAAGGTTACGAAAACGTAATTTAATAAATTCGAACTGTCTTTAAACCCTTATTAAACCTCAATTACTCATTAATAAATTTACTTCTAAATATAGTTAAACACATGTCTCGAAATACCCCATTCATACATTAACATGACCGCGTCTCTTTCAAGCCACGCGCCGCGAATGAAGATAATTTGTGATCAACAAACATCGCGTTTAATTATGATAAATTCAACAATTAAATTGCAATTACATGTACAACAAATGCTACAGGAGGTAATTATATTTATATTATTAACTATCTATTAACATACCACACTAGATGAGGTGCTAATCGGACAGCACGTAATTGCTCGAAGTCAAAAGGAAAATGGCTATCACGAACTGTTCGGATACCTTGTTTGATCTCTAACAAACTAGTTACACTTCTATACGCGAGATGTCGCAGGTAATGGGAACATAAATCATTCTTTAAATATAATACAAATCTACACAATTACTGTACTGTATCATTCTTATGCATTCATGAGTTCCAATTTAATCAGAATTATCGAATTATAATTTTGTTTATTGATTTTTGGGATTTATTCACTTATACAGATTTCTTCTTTTTAATATTTGTTGTACCAGATGACTTGTAGGTGTTTATCAAGAGAAGTAACAGATGGCGCTTGTATGCTAATTTATAATTTAAAGTTGGATTGACGAACACAATTCCAGATTCCAGATTCAGTAAGACCAGGGCTTTGGGATTGGACTGAAAAATTAAATAATAAGTTTACAGAATTGTGGTTTAAGACTACAAAAATTCATTGCTATTAGAATAAAAATTAAGAAGTGGCATTCAGGTAATTTTGAATGTCACAAACTAATCAATTTGTGTATCGTAAACAATGTCTTTCCTGATGCACTAAAACTGTCAAAGGTTATTCATAAGAAGGGCTCATATGAAGATCTAAATAACTACCGTCCTATTTCATTGGTACCAATATTAGGCAAAATATTTGAATCGGCACTGAAAAACCAAATCAATGAATACTTTGAGTTTAACAACTTATTTCACCCTTGCCAATATGGATTTAGGAACAAACGATCGACAACAATGGCAATAAATAATATCATACAAACCGTCCTTGATACTTTTTAAAGCAAGAAATTCACATCTGCTAGCTTTTACGACCTAACAAAAGCTTTCGATTGTGTATCCCATGAAATTCTCCTAGACAAATTAGTGCCATATAACTTCAATAATGGTAGTGTAACACTCCTGAAAACCTACTTAACCAACAGGTTGCAGTATGTTAACTATAATGTTTCCACTTCTATAACCAGGAGAATTCCCCATGGTGTACCCCAGGGATCTGTACAAGGTCCGTTACTCTTTACCATTTATATAAATAACCTTGCTAACACCAGTGATAATACTGACTTCACATTGTTTGCTGATGATACAACGACACTAAACACGAATACTGTGCTTCGGGAACTGAAACTGAATGTTATCTCGACAAACGAGAGTATTAACGAATGGTTTTTATCCAATCGATTAAAACTAAACGAAGACAAAACACAAACTCTAAACTTCACTCTACGAAAACTTGACCCAGCAGACCAATTTGTTCAAAGAGATAAAGTGGTAAAATTTTTAGGTGTATATCTAGACTCTGCATTATCCTGGGAGCAACACATTTTAAAACT
Organism: Stenurella melanura; assembly: GCA_963583905.1. NCBI lineage: Eukaryota > Metazoa > Arthropoda > Insecta > Coleoptera > Cerambycidae > Stenurella > Stenurella melanura. Next base: position 95,708,572 of record OY757315.1, read on the forward strand.
ATCAACTAAACTCTCCAAAAATATTAACTTTTTACGGAATCTAGCTAACACTATCTCAAAACTTCTTAATTATGGCTTACTACGGCTCATTTCATGCAAATGTGTCATATGGTATCCTAAACTGGGGGCACTCAACTCATACCACTAAAATATTTGGTCTGCAACGCAGATGCATTCGGATACTCTCGCATTTAAGGTATAAAGATGATTGTAAAGATCAATTTATAAAACTTAAAATTCTAACATTCCCCTGTGTTTATATCTTAGAGGGTCTATTATACCTTAAACAACACGAACACCTATACGTTACACACAGTCATCTACATGAACATAATACTAGAAACTGTGATAAAACACATATAAATTGTCTTCGGCTCACCAAAGCAAGAAACAGAACAGGCTACTATTCTACCAGATTCTATAATGTTCTACCTAATTCAGTCAAAAACTTTAATTCTTTGAATTTCAAAATCAAAACCAAACTACCTGAAAGTCAAAGCCCTCTACACGTTTAATGAATTTCTGGAGAATAACTTCTCTGATTTAACTTAATACTGCCTAGGCACTGTATACATGTACAAAGGTGTACTACTTATATGCAATACTCACATTTTACTAATATTCTTATATTTTATACTATTGTATGTTTTCTGTTCGTATATTTTATGTACCTAGTTATAGTATTGTCTGTATTTTGTTTTCTTATTTTATACACTTCATTTACTCCAATTCGTTTTGAATTGTGTAAGCATTTTAATATATATATTAGCACCAATAAATTATCTATCTATCTATGTATCTATCTATATTAATTCCCCAACCCTCTAAGGTTCGAAGAATAGTTTCTTCCAAATTTTCGCTGCACTGAGAGTGAATGTCAATGAAGGTAAAAAATCTCTCTTTGATTTCACCGTTGGAAAGCACATATCTCAAAACAATGCAAAGCTAATCGACATTGCTAATATCGGGTGTAGAATCGATCATTAAAACGAAATATATAGACTTTTTAATTTCTTGAAGTAACTGCTCTCTTAATGTGCCTCCCATTATTGTCTTTTTACTGATGACATTTTACTAAGAGATAATTTTACACTTGAGAATGAACAAAATGCAGTTGTCGAAATTAACACAGACTTAGATAGAATCAAGCAGTGGACTTACGACAATACCCTAGAGCTGAATGCTGCAAAATGTCAACTTGTTGTCATTGCCTCGAATCATCATGTTAGTAGACTTGAAAACTTTTCAATTAAGATTCGCAATAAACAAATACCAACAGTTAACCATGTGAAAAATCTAGGAGTCATATTTGATCGGAAACTTAAATTTACAAAGCATGTTGATCTAATATGCCGCAAAGCCTACTTGAGTCTGAAACAACTTTTCCCCTTTAAAGAGTATTTAGACGTAGAAACAAAAAAGACGTTGATTAATAATTTGGTACTATTGCATAGAAATTATGCTGATACGGTCTACGGTCCTTGCTTGTCACTACATGATAAAAATGCAAAACCATTGTGTACGCTTTATAACTGATACCACGTTATGCACAAATTACCCTTTTCATACGCGAGCTTGGGTTACTGAAGCAGGATGAAACTAGATTTGTGCATTATTCCCGTTTCCTCAATAAAATTCTGACAACAGGTCTGCCTGAATATCTTGCTGCTAAGATTATCAGACGTGATCAAGTACATGAGAGGAATTTAAGAAATATCACTAGCAAACTTACAGTACCTCCACATCATAACGCTATATTTCAAGCAAGTTTTTCTTATCCTACGTCCTACATCCTGAATAACCTATCAACGGATTTCCAGAATCTCTCAGTATCCACTGTTAAGTCCAAACTGAAACGATCTATTCTTGATGGTACATTAAACTATATTGATTTTACAAAATTTTAAAAATGTTAAATATTTTAAACTGTATTTATTTATTTTAATTGTGACCAGTATTTGGCTGTATTTCATGTTTTCACTGTAAAATTCTTAGGGTTAGGTTTGAATCATTAATATGTACCTGATCATTTTGTGTTTCTCTTTTTTTTTATTATCACAATAAATATTATTATTATTATTATTAATAAACTCGTCACATGCAGTGTTTGACAAATAACTGACAGATCCTGGGCCTTTTTTTCCATGCCTTTTAATGTGTTCCCCCAGAAAAGGGTCAAATTCCAAACGCATATCGCAAATACCTTTGTTACTGTGGCTACAAAATGATAGTCCCTGAGAGGAAAGGAATTTTACTGTGGCCACAACTCTTTTTAGGACACTTTTCCAATATGCAATAGGGTAATATTGGCTGGTTGATCTTCTAATTCTAATTATTCTTTATTAGGAAGTTTACGAGCTGTAGCTCAAACTATTTCTTATGAAGTAAGATTATCTTTAATTTTATTATCATTTTTATTTATAATTTTGAGATTTAATATTATTGATATAAAAAAATATCAGGAATATATTTGATTTTTTTTTTTATTTTTACCTTTATGTATAATATGGGTAGTTTCGAGATTGGCAGAAATCAAGTCTCCTTCCATGGTTTGATGAGGAGATTAAAAATAAAATAAGAGACAGGGACGTTGCATATAAACGGTTTCGGAGCTTAAAATTGGAAGATGATGAAAATGTTTTAAAAAATGTGCTTTGGAATGATTACAAAAGATGTAGAAATGCAGTTGTTAATGCTTTAAAATTTAAGAAACAAAAATACTATCAAGAGAGAATAGATCTGAATCAAAAGGACCCAAAAGCCATGTGGAAAGTACTCAAAGAACTTGTATCGCCAAACAAGAACATGGGTATTACATATGAAATTAAATTTGCTTTAAGTAATGATGAAGTCATCGTTGCTAAAACAAACAGGGATATTGCCGAAAATTTCAACAAATATTTTGTTGAGAGTGTGGTTGAGTTAGCTGTTACGATTGGAGCAGTTGATATATGGTCCTCCATTGGTTTACCTGTAGTTGAAACTAGTATCAATGAATTTAAACAACTCAACTTAAGGGATCTAAAAATCTTAGTGAAAGATCTGGATAATAAAAGTAATTCGTGGGATATTCTTAACAATAAAGTATTAAAGTCTATTATCGATGTTGTAGGTTTTTGTTTGTTAAATTTCATTAACATGTCTCTTAGAAATGGTGTTGTACCAAATCGATTAAAATGTAGTTGTATTACGCCAATACCTAAGATTATGAACACGAACGAGGCATGGAATTTTAGGCCGATTAATACTTTACTTTCTATAGAAAAATTGTTAGAAAAAGCAGTATACAATGAACTGATGGATTACTTTAATTTAAACAATATATGATAAAGTCGCCTTGAAAGACCCCTGGGCGTGAAGAGTGTGTCCTTGTTTATTCCTTGATTGTTTTTCTTCTTTTTCTCTTTCTCATTCTCGATTAGGTTAGAATAGACATAATGACTTTCGCAATACCCACAATTGTCGTGGCTATACGGGCTACGTTCCCAAAGCCATTTCCTTAGGGAAAAAAAAAAAAAAAAAAAAAAAAAACAATATATTAATAAGTCACCAGTCTGGTTTTCGAGCAAAGCACTCATGTGAATCTGCACTTCAACTGACATTTACTAGCTGGAGTCAGATGATCGATGAAGGAAAATATATAGTTGCAGTATTTATAGACTTAAAAAGAGCGTTTGAAACCATCGATCGAAAAGTATTATTGGATAAATTATCTTATTATGGTATAAAAGGCAATGTTCTGAAATGGCTAGAAAATTATTTGACAAACAGAAAACAAATCACCAAAGTTAATAACACATATTCCTCAAGCCTTGAAGTTGAACTTGGCGTACCACAGGGAAGCATCTTAGGACCCCTGCTATTTATTATACAGGGTGCGCCAAAGTTCTGATTTTGGTCGATTACGGCTGTATTTGAAATGGTGGAAATATATTGTCTATAGATTATTTTCTTGATTTTCAATTCTGAATAACCAGAAAATATGTACAATTATACAGGGTACTCCGTTTTCGTTGTCCGAGCAACAACTTCGTTATTTTAAATGGAACACCCTATATTTTTTTCCTTTATCGAGTTACCCATCTAATTATATTCATAATTCTATTAAGGTGGTAGGTACTTAAAATGAACCGTTTACGATATAAAAAAGATTTTTTGACAAAAAGTGAGGTTTGCGGATAAGTTTTTGAGTACCTCTGATTTCATAGACAAGAGAGTTTTCAAAATTCTGCTTATACTGTTATGTTGAGCATATTAAGGGCTAGTAGGGCAGAAACATTATTAATATTAATCTTATACAGAGTGCTGAAAAAATTGAGTTTAATGTTTCGCTAATAAAAAAGGCCGTAATTCAATTTTTTCAAATGGGACGTACTATTTTCAGTTCTGTCATCTAATGAAGTGTTAAATTATCTTTCCATTGATATATCATAGTAGGTATTTATCTTTAGGAGTTGCATATATATTAAGGTTAATTGTCTGGATCAGTCATTTTTCTTGCTGGAACTTCATGAGGTTTGTACTGCACTTCACCAGTTTCGATAAATCTGTCTCTAAGATTACTAAATGCAGGTTCTAAAGGGTGTCTCCTTTCAGGATATCTGGTTTTATAGACTCGGGATGCTAAGAGGCTGTTCCTTGAGCACTCCCCCAGAATAAAAATCATGTCAACCATTTCTTCCCGCGAATAATTCATATTTAATATAATTATATGCAAATGCAACTTCCTGGAACTGTAAAAGCTACTAGTATTTTATTAAAGACAATCAAAACAAAAGCACTTACCGATATAGCAGTAACACAAAACTTTAGAACATCCACAGACACGTGTTTTGACATCTATGTCTCTTCGGTGCGGCTTTTTCTAAAGTTCACAATCAACTGAAATATGTAAGCAAATACTCGTGTTATAACTATCAAAGGATTACCAGAACAGGATATTAAAAATTAAAATTAGATTATAGGAAATTCCCCGTAAAGGGATAATTATCAATATAATTATATGCAAATGCAACTTCCTGGAACTGGAAAAGCTACTAGTATTTTATTAGAAGTTTTGTGTTACTGCTATATCGGTAAGTGCTTTTGTTTTGATTGTCTTTAATAAAATACTAGTAGCTTTTACAGTTCCAGGAAGTTGCATTTGCATATAATTATATTAAATATGAATTATTCGCGGGAAGAAATGGTTGACATGATTTTTATTCTGGGGGAGTGCTCAAGGAACAGCCTCTTAGCATCCCGAGTCTATAAAACCAGATATCCTGAAAGGAGACACCCTTTAGAACCTGCATTTAGTAATCTTAGAGACAGATTTATCGAAACTGGTGAAGTGCAGTACAAACCTCATGAAGTTCCAGCAAGAAAAATGACTGATCCAGACAATTAACCTTAATATCTATGCAACTCCTAAAGATAAATACCTACTATGATATATCAATGGAAAGATAATTTAACACTTCATTAGATGACAGAACTGAAAATAGTACGTCCCATTTGAAAAAATTGAATTACGGCCTTTTTTATTAGCGAAATATTAAACTCAATTTTTTCAGCACTCTGTATAAGATTAATATTAATAATGTTTCTGCCCTACTAGCCCTTAATATGCTCAACATAACAGTATAAGCAGAATTTTGAAAACTCTCTTGTCTATGAAATCAGAGGTACTCAAAAACTTATCCGCAAACCTCACTTTTTGTCAAAAAATCTTTTTTATATCGTAAACGGTTCATTTTAAGTACCTACCACCTTAATAGAATTATGAATATAATTAGATGGGTAACTCGATAAAGGAAAAAAATATAGGGTGTTCCATTTAAAATAACGAAGTTGTTGCTCGGACAACGAAAACGGAGTACCCTGTATAATTGTACATATTTTCTGGTTATTCAGAATTGAAAATCAAGAAAATAATCTATAGACAATATATTTCCACCATTTCAAATACAGCCGTAATCGACCAAAATCAGAACTTTGGCGCACCCTGTATATATCAATGATATAAGTTACCAGCTTAATTGCGATTTCTTGAATTTGTATGCTGATGATACATTATTAGCTGTGTGTGATGATGATCTAGATAATGCTGTCAATAAAATGAATTTGGAACTTTCCAAAGTTGAAAAGTATTTTAAGGTCAATAAACTCAAATTAAATCCAAGTAAAACAAAAGCAATGGTGATTACAAATAGATCTAGAAGTAGTAATATCAATTGTAATAATATTAATCTGTCCATAGATAATTCACCAATTGAAGTAGTCAAACAAATTAAATATTTGGGTATAATTTTAGATGACATCTTATCATTTAAACATCATTTTGATTATACAAAAAAGAAAATTAGAAAAAAATTGTTTTACTTCTCAAGAATAGCAATTAACTTAGATATGAAAACTAGAATCACTGTATACAAAGCTATAATTCTACCACACTTTGATTTCTGTGCTACTGTTTTGTATTTACTTGATCAAAGTAGTATTAATGAACTACAAACATTGCAAAATAGGGCGATGAGAATAATTCTCAGATGCAATAGATATACACCAATTTTAACCATGTTAAGGGTTCTGGAGTGGATGCCTGTATCTGTTAGAATTACCTACTTTACGATGGTTTTTATATTTAAAATTCTAAAGGGCTTACTACCTGAGTATTTGAATAGGTTTATTACATTTAATAATGAAATTCACTCATATAATACCAGATCTCATACTGATATTCATATTAGTCGAACTCGCCACTGCAGAGCAATGAATAATATATTTTTTAAAGGAGTTCGATTTTACAATAATTTACCTAAGAAAATTAAAGACAGCAAGTCCCTAAACACTTTTAAACATGAATTGAAATTGCATTTAAGTAAGTAGTGATTGATCTTATATTTTTAAAGACATTATTTAAATATTTGGCATATCGTGGGAAATTTATTTGTAATTTTATAACATATGTCTTTTATTTTGTGTATTATATTTGTATATCTGACTGATATGTTTTTGATCTTATTTTTATATTTTATATTTTTAACAATTGTAATTTTATAATATGTTTGTTTGTCATTCTGTGTATGTGTTATATTTATATATTTATGTATTAGGATATACCTATTTACAATAAAAGTTATTATATTGTCTCTCATCGTCTATTTGTTTGGTTAATTCTGTGTCGATTCTTCTTTTTTCATTTATACGTCTACAAAAAATGATCATCGAAAATAAATGATTTTTCGAATTTTCGTACTCTGAAATTTTAGAGACTATGTTTTTCCAGTCTGACCAGCAAACTGTAGTGAATTGTGTTCTCTGTCTAGAGAACATTTTACAAATATAACAGCAAACACTATCGCTTGTTTGGCTGTAAATTAGCCATTTTCGTTTTTCTTTTTCTCCGTTGGCATTTATAACGTAAAAACGATTTTCATTAAAATGCCAAATATTTGTTGTATTTCTATCCATAACCGGTACACCAGCATTGATCGGGTTGCCAATATTTTTTGGTTTCTCATTCAAATTTGATTGCGCATGTTTTCTGTAATTATTTCAGGCCAAAGAGCAATGACTGCCAGCTTTTGAAGGTCTTGCTCTATCACAGATTCATTTACAGAACTTTTATTACCTCCACTCGCAGTACAAGTTGGATTTAGTCGATTTAGGATCTCATTGCCACTTTTGTCTGATGAAGATGCAGCTACCTGTACCAAGCACTCCCCTTCCCTTTCCAAATCTTTAGATTCGGAAAGTTGAATATTAGCATCAGCATCAGGAACTTTACTTTCTTGCGGTATTGTTCGTATCAGTATAATATACCTGGTTTCGAAACCTACTACAATGAGGGTGACTATAATAAAAATGATGGAGTATTATTATTTGTTGAGTATGCAATTGTTCCAACTGTTAAAAATATAAAACTTGAGAAATCATGTATAAATATAATTCGGATGACATTTAAACTTAATGATGTTGCGTGTGGCGTTACAGCAGTCTATAGACCACCTCCATCCTCTTTACAAAACTTTATTGATGACATCAATAAAAATACTATACTGATCATATGCACAACCAAATTGAAGTACTCGTTGGAGACACTAATTAAAATATAATAGACAAAGAGAACAATCTTGTAAATTTCTATCTGGCTACTCTTAATCGCTATGGATTTATCCCTTGCATTAATTCTCCTACACGCGTTACAATTGACTCATCCACCTGTTTAGACCATATCTTCATCAAAATAAAAAAAAAACAAAAGCTTCAAATACAAATCTTTTATCCTAAATTCTGATATAACTGATCACTTTCCTGTAATGTTAAATCTAACTCATAGCTGCACTAATAAAATAAATGATACAAACATATCTAAAACTGTGATTAATAGAACAACTGATAATAAAAAATTTCAACAACTTGTTAAAGAACTACATTGGGACAACGTCATGTTAATAAATGATTCAAACTTCGCTGATACTTTTTCTGACACATTTCTTTCCCTAGTTGAACAATCAAAAATTACAAAAAGAATTATGGTTAAAAATATTAATAAACAGAAGCCATGGATAACCAATGGCATTATTAACTCCATCAAAAAGCATGACAAAATGAAGCGAAACCTTAAATCCGATAACATAGCTGATAGAAATGAGTACAAAACATACAGAAACAACTTAAATAAAATAATAGCTCACACTAAAAACAGTTATTATAAGAACAAAATTGAAAATAGTAAGAATAACATTTAAAAAAATCTACAAAATTATATTTGACGCGATAAATGCACCAACTACAACTACTAATAGTAATATCCAAATATTAAACAAAAATTCACTTCCATTTGCAAATGATAGTTAAATGGCCGACTATAGTAATAATTACTTTGCTGATGTGGGCTTGGAAATGGACGACAATATAATACCCCCTGTAAATGAATCTGTAATTAGTTACAATAGTATTTCGTCCATGTTTCTAAAGCCAATTACCATTCAAGAACTAATCCAACATATACACTCGCTCAAAAACGACAGCTCCCCTGGAATAGACGGAATCCCAGCTAAATTAATAAAAGATACTCATCTAGATATTGTTAAGCTTCTTGCCCATATCTTTAACTTAATATTTAAAACCGGTATTGTTCCAAGCAGCTTCAAGAATACAGTAATTTCTCCAATCCACAAAGCAGGTAATAAATTAAACATTGAAAATTATAGACCAACCAGCCTTATTAACAACTTTGCAAAAATGTTTGAAAAATGTCTGAAAGACAGATTAATAAAGTAGCTGAATGTTAACCGTCTATTATCAAAGAATCAAAATGGATTTTTAAGAGGGCTGAGTACAGGCGATGCCATATAACAACTGACGAAAGAAATAACTAATAATCTAAATCAAAATAACAAATGTATTGCAGTATTCCTAGACCTAGCTAAGGCATTCGATACAGTGCCCCACGAAAAGCTCTTAGATGTATTACATCATTATGGAGTATGTCGAACTGTGCTGAATGTCTTTAGAAACTATCTATCGGACAGGTTTCAAATGACTCGTGTTAATAATGCTATCAGTACACCACGGAGAATCCAAATAGATGTTCCTCAAGGCACTGTGCATGGTCCAATTTTGTTTTTAACTTATATAAACTCATTAACTAGCTTAGACAGAAATTGTACTATTATTTCTTTTGCCGATGACACAGTCTTATTATTCCAAGACTCTTCTTGGAACCTCGTTAAAGAAAAAGTTATAAAGGGTGTAACAAAAGTACACAATTGGTTGATTACTTTCAAATTATCTCTAAATATTAAAAAAACACATTACGTAGCTTTTTCATTAACGTCAGCTAATAGACCTGACTTTTCCAATATTAGATTTAACTGTACGGAGGAAATTCTAGAAGCACCGCAGGCAAAATATCTAGGCATTATAATTGACCAGAACTTAAAATGGGACAATCATATTAAAAAATTAGCATCAAACATAAGAAAACTAATACATAAATTCTACTCAATGAGAGAATTTCTAGGGAATTTTTTGTCACTGGTGGAACCATTAATTAAATATGGCATTATTGCTTGGGGAGGGCTTTACAACAATACACTAAAGCAGCTAAATGTAATACAAAACTTCATCCTAAAAATAAGTTTCAAAAAGTCTAGCCTTTATCCTACGAACTTACTATATACAGAAGAGATTCTCAATATCCGTTCACTGTACATCTTAGCTTGTTGCTCATTTTTACAAAGGAATAAGCACTTAAAAAACTTCATATCCCATCAGCACGAAACTAGGGGAAAAAGTTCATAAAAGCCTACAAATACCTGTTGTGAATAAAAATATTGGACAAAGATCATTTCAATACTTAGCTCCTAAGTTTCATAACCTATTACCAATTAAAATCAAGCAATTGATTAATCTTAAAAAGTTTAATAAAGAATATAGACATTTTATAAGTACTAACTTTGATTCATTCAGAATCTTTTTTTAGAAAACATTTTTTTCTTTCTTATTTCTTTGATAAATAGAATACTATTCGTTCGATCCTCTGAGTACTTCATAAGTTTTGGTTCCTAATTTTAGTTTTAGTTTATCTTTGATCCTATATTATTTAGTATCTAGTGTAAGATGTATTCAAATTAAAAAATCAAGGCACATGCAAATGTTAAGTCATTTAGGTGCCTATCTCCAATTTAAAATAATCTATAAATCTATTGTTTATTACCATTGTATTAAATGTGGTGTTTATATTCTAACTTGATTAAAAGTTGAATTGAATTGAATTTTTTTTTATTGGCGTCAACCGAAGCTTTTACAGCATCTTTTTCTGTCGCTTTTTGCGCTTTGCGGCGCCTGATTCATAAGTGCGCTTTCCATGTTTCAAAGGCACTATTATGCAATTACAGTTCACAATTTAGTTTATCGAAACAACACTAAACTCTCTCTACTGTCCAAATAGTACACTACAATGTCGAATATAAATAAATTTAGATATTTAGGACTTAAGTTAATTAATAAGGTTAGTTAATAATTGTTAATTATAATCATAGATAGATTATAATCAGTCTCGAGTCTCTATTGACGACTGCTATACTACGCTACGACGCACCAGGATTATACGACAGCACACTCCAGATGATAAACGTATACTAAATAAGTACTTAAGTCATCCACAAAAAAATAAAAATGGCAGTTTGATTACCTTTCATCTGGCATGTGCCGAAAGTTAAATAGTAACATCTGAAAAATTGCCATTGGCATTTTGATATAATGTATATGTTCTTTAATACAATGTACATATTTATTAATACTATGTAAATGTACATTATATTATGAAACGGATTCATCACTTTTCACTCGATGAAACGATTCATTAGTATTACGATATTTTTTTCTGTGTATTATCACGTGAAAAAGAAGATTGGATATTTAAAAACACGATAAACACAAACAATACATTTCTAGACTTCTACATTTAAATATGAAAAAATTCGGAATCGAAAAGAAAAATATAAAATAATTTCCAATTCAGATGATATAAAATGTAAATAAACGACAAACACACGTGAACACAGAGATGCAATAAGAAACATATATAACTCAACGTATTATTGCTATCGGTAAGGCGAAAGTAAATAACGACATAACAAAGAAATAAAATTTTTACATCATTTGTTTACCTCAATAAACCGAGAAATGGGGGCCCTTGAAAAAGTGGGGCCCTAGGCGCGCGTCTAGTGCGCCTAGGCCTAAACGCGCCTTTGGTCATCGTTACTGTTTTATTTTTATTTATGGTCGGCATAAATATATTTTTGATACAGATAATCGGATACAATGCCGATATATTGATATCAATATCGATATCAGTCGATCCCTAATACTAATTAAATAAAATGCTGTTGTTTCTGTAACATCATCTCTTACTGCTTAATATCCGACATGCAAAAAACACTCCTTGATAATTTTGTCGAAAGCCGTCGACGCAGCTTCGAAAACTGCGGAGACACACACATATTAGGTAGTTTGACAGTTTGATTACCTTTCAGTTCTTAATTTATAAAGTTAGAAGCTATTTTTTTGCAGTGGGTAAAATGTGTGCTGCACTGAAAAGCACATACACTGTGAACACAAGATCCGAATTGAAATTTCAAGGTGTTTCAATGTTTACATTGATAGAGAGTTCGTGGTATGACGAAAGCTTTCCAAATAGGGTCTGGTGCAGTTTAGGTCGTTTCGATTTTGAAAATTTTCTAAATAGTAATGAAGAGTATAAGGTGAATAGAACATATTTAAACAAAAAAATTGTTGGATGAATCGTAAATTTAAGAGAAAAAAAAAAGTGTATCTGAGACGAACAAGAAAAAATCTATGTATTCATAGCAAATGTTGCAAATATTTCGAATTATTTTGTGAAAAAATATAAGAATAAATACCTACTAACCTAACCTAAAGAAATCACACAAAAGAATGGAATTAATATAAGCAGAATAAAAACCTACTAGCCTATGCAAAGAAATCATAGTAAAGAATTTGTGAAAAAATATATTAAGTTACAAAAATTGCAAAAACCAAGATGGAAATAATGACAATATCCGAAGTAATAAACGAACATTTCCGAACTAATACAATCTATGTTACAATGTCAAATGTCAACATGGAAGTTATGTTCAACATGTAAAACCGCTGTGAAAATACATAAATTTATAACTTTCAACCATTAATTGTGATCCTCATCCTCACCTAAATCGACTTATAAGTGAACTTGTGCTTTATTGCTATGGAGCTCAAGTGAAAAAGCAAGATATCTTACAACGAACTAAAGTGCACCTGAGCCCCAAATTATTATAATTTTTTTTAACTTTGTATTTGAATTGAAAATTAATTTCAGATTCGTATTCTACGACACAAAATTTGTGTTTCCTGAAAAAATTTTTGGAAAATTAACTGCACCATTTCCAGATTGCAGATTTACTGTCAATTCCTTATACTACAATTTGGATAACTAATTTTACTTACTGTTCATAAATAGCATTTATTTCCTCCTTCTCTATTTTTATCGAGTCGCTCTTTATTTCTGTTATCATAATCTCATTTTCTTCAATGTCAATATCGCTTTCATTTTTGATGCCCAACTCCGCATTCTGCAAACCGACATTTGATACATATGTAGGGTTGATTTCTATGGGGTCCATTTTTAAAGAATGTTGATTTATTTCTGCGCTGACAGAAACATCATCCCCAATTTCCGTCTTAAAATTTATCAGCATTTTTGAGTTAAGCTCTGCATTACCCAATCCAAGAAAGTTCTCGACTTCCACGTTGGTATTAATATCTCTCTCTTCAATTTTAATACCAGTCTCTTCGACTTTAATGTTCAGCTCGGCATTCTCTAAATCGTCATCTTGTAAATATTTAGGTTTGATTTCATCACTGTCTACTTTTAATGAGCAATTAATTTCAGCGGCTATAGCAATATTTTCACTAATTTCAGTCTTTATATTAGCTAGTACATCTTTTGCGTCAAACTTTGCATTCTCAACTTTCATGTTGGTATTGAGATACTCTTTACACTTAAACACAACACGGCAAGCAAGTCAACAAGGCTCACAACAGTGCTATCAGAATTTGCATTCTTATATTTCTTGTTTGGAACAGTTCTGAAAGAATAACTAATTACTTTTACTGAAGACCACACATTAAAAATGTCTTCACGAGTTAAAATTTTACAATATAGGTACCTACCTCATAAATTTTTGGTCGAAATTATCAATTTACTGACGTTCTCCAATTTCAGGTCGTAAAAGATACGTTCCTCCTCCCAATATTAGTAAATAATGCACAAAATACAAAAATTTCAATAAACATATAAGGAGCAGTAACCTCAAAAACTTAACGTATTTTTCTTAGACACAGTATGAAGACTAGAGGTGGGACTGTATTTCTGTAACGTTACTTTGGAACGTTATTTCTTTGTCGCGTTCCAAAATGATAAAATAACGAGTTACAGCGTTACAGGTTACTTCTTGCTTCTTAGTTGCTTTCGCGGGCGCGTTCGCTGCCGCCAGCAGTGCCAGACACGAGGCAGTTGAATTGATTTGCGATTCAGAATTCCAGCGTAGTGAAGGGCGATATATCGCGAACTGTGATTTAATCACTAATATTAAAAAATTACAGGTAACGACTGTTATTAAAGTTGGTAGAAAAGCGTGACGTGATTATGACTTTAAATATACTTTTTATGATATAAATAACATCATTAGGTTGTTATGCGTTTTTTATTGTATAGATATTTATATGTAGCTTTATCCCACTAAACATGTGTGTTAGGTTGGCAATATAATGTACAGGACATAGTGGGGGAACGACGACCAGCCAGTCGGTCGATAGAATTATAGATAGTAAGATGTGTTAACAAAATGATCTGTGATATTTTACATATAAAGACTAGTCAATATATATATATATGGAAATAAGCCTTTCATTAGAACCTTACCGACATAACAAGTGGCGACGAGGAAAAGTAAAGGAGTCGTGGGTGTAAGTACTGGAAATCGCGAGAGGTTGCAGTCACGCACGTGGAGAGAAAAATGGCGACCACTTCAATGGCACGTTTTCATGAATTCTGCCCTGAATCCGACCAGTGGGAAATATATATAGAGAGGCTAGAACAGTATTTTGAAGCTAATCAAATTAAGGAGGAGAAAACCAAGATAGCGACGTTGTTAAATTCAGTGGGACAGTCAACGTACGTATTGTTAAGAAATTTGTCTTATCCGAAATTACCAAAGGAAGTATCATATCAAGAGTTATGTTCGATGATGAACAAACAATATAATGTCCAAATAAGTGTGTGGCGAGAAAGAAAAAAATTCTATAATCTCAGTCAAAAAGATGAGACCGTATCCGAATGGTATGCCAAGGTTAGGAGTTTTTCGGTCAATTGCAAATTTGGCAACGATTTAATGAAGGTTTTAAAGGACAAATTCGTCTCTGGATTAGCCCAAGGAAAAGTCTTCGACAGAATATGTGAAGAGGACGAGTCGAAAAGTCTGGAGGATTTATTAGCCCTAGCCAAGAAAGTGGAAAATGTCGTTAGCATATCCAAGGTCAACTATATGAATTCAAATTTTACGCATCAAGGAAACGGAAGCAGGGATTCGAGTCGCAGGGACAGGCGCACGCAACACTATCAGGGAACATCCCACTACGGTTCGCAGCGCCATGAATTGACGAATCAGCGGACGAATCGAGGCAAGGACAATGGACGTGTTGGCAACATTGGAGCGACAAGATCGTCAAATGTCAACGGATTTACCCAAGCCCAAGACAAACAAAAAACGTGTAGAATCTGTGGAAATTCTCACAAAAACCCATGTAAATTTAAAAATGCAAGGTGTTTAAGATGTAATCGAATAGGTCATATATCCAAAATGTGTAAGGTAAATAAAAATTTTAATTTTATAACTGAAAATGAAGGTTATGTTGACACGATTTTAAAGGATGACGATTGTTTTTCTGTTGAAAATGAAAAGTATTTGTATTGTTTCAGAGAAAATGAGGAAATATACAATTTTGCTGACGCAAATATTGTAAAAGTTGATGACAATTTTAGAATTTCGCTAAAAATAAATGGTAAAATGCATCAGTTTAGTTTTGACAGTGGTGCATCGGTATCTGTATGTAGTTACGATTCATATTTAAGCAATTTTTCTAATTATAGGTTGCAGAAATCAAATACATTGCTAAGAGGATATAATGGGAGCACCTTCATGCCAGTTGGATATTTTCAAGCAAGAGTAGAGTATAACGGGAAAGAGAACGATATGAAATTCTATGTGGTGTCCACCCCAAATGGAGGGCCGAGCTTGCTAGGCAGGGATTGGTTAAATATTTTTAAAATTAAGGTAAATTTAATCAATAATATTTCACTTGAGGAAGAGGTAAAAGTACTCATAAAAAAATATGATAAATTATTTAGTGAAGATATTGGTAAATTTAAATATAGTACTATTTCTTTAAAATTAAAGGATGAGAATGCTGAACCTGTGTTCCACAAATATAGAACCGTTCCCTTAGCATATAAAAAAATTGTAGAAGAGGAATTAGATAGACTTGAAGCGCAAGGTATTATTACACCGACCCTAAATAGCGAATGGGCTACTGCCCTTGTTCCAGTGCTAAAGGCAAATGGCACAGTAAGACTATGCGGTGATTATAAAACTACGATTAATAAGCATATTCAAGAATGTAAGTACCCCCTTCCAAAAATTCATGAAGTTTTTGCTAAATTAAATAAAGGAAAGTTTTTCTCTAAAATAGATTTGCAAATGGCATATAATCAACTCCCTGTAGATGAGAAAACATCAAAATTACTTTGTATAAATACTCATAAAGGTCTATATTTTATGAACAGACTAGCTTTTGGCATCACTCCTGCTTCTAGCATCTTCCAAAAAACCATAGAACAGTTGTTGCAAGGTATTAATGGGTGTATCAATTTTCTAGATGATATTATTGTCACGGGAAGTTCAGCCGAGGATCATCTTGAGAACTTGAAGCAAGTTTTTCAGGTACTTCAAGATGCTGGTTTCACCGTCAGAAAAGATAAATGCGAGTTCTTCAAGAAGGAAATACAGTACCTGGGACATCGTATTAGTGAAACGGGGATGAGGAAAACAGACGAAAAGGTTAAAGCAATTGTGGAGGCACCTAGACCAACAAATCAATCCGAAGTCCGCAGATTTGTAGGTATGATTAATTATTACTCTCAATTTGTGCCAAGATTGGCCGATATTTTGAATCCAATTTACGAACTTTTAAAAAATGATACTCAATTTGTATGGACAAAGGAGCGTGAGGACGCATTCAATGAAATAAAAGATGTCATGATTTCTGATCAAATTTTAGTACATTTTGACCAAAACCTTCCAATTGTTTTATCATGTGACGCATCAAACATAGGAATTAGTGCGACATTGGCGCATGTGGTAGATGGAAAAGAGCGACTTATAGGTTGTGTGTCCCGTAAGCTAACACAGACAGAAATATCATATCCAACCAGCCATAAAGAAGGATTGGCCATAATATTCGGAATTTCTAAATTTTTTCACTATCTGTGTGCAAATAAATTTACTATAAAAACGGATCATAAACCTTTAACCACAATTTTCGGTGAGCACAAATCCATTCCGCAATATTCAGCAAATCGTCTCCAACGATGGAGCGCCTTTTTGAGCATGTTTAATTATAAGATTCAACACATAAAAGGGGAAGAAAATACAGTAGCTGATTATTTTAGTAGACACCCTATAAAAAATGATCACTTTTCAGAGGAAATCAGCACCAAAGGATTTATTAACTTTACGGAGACAGTGGCGGAGTGGCCAATAGACAACGCCAAGATTAGAGAAGAAACCGCCAGGGATAAAGTTCTGCAAGACGCTATAAGGTACGTGAGGACAGATCGATGGCCTAAGAACATCAACGAGGAGATCAAACCATATTATGTACGCAGGTATGAATTAGAAATAGATAATGACATTCTGCTTTGGGGCCACAGAGTGGTGGTACCAAAATCATTAAGAAAAGAACTATTGTATGAGTTACATGCCACTCATATCGGCATAGTGGCAGCGAAGAAGTTGGCCAGATCTATCATTTTTTGGCCAAATATTGATTGTGACATAGAGAACCTCATAAAGAGCTGTCATGCTTGTCTCAAAACAAAGCCTAACCAGTCAAAACACGAGCTAACATCATGGCCGGTAACATCGCAAGCTTTTGAAAGAATTCACATCGATTTTCTTGGACCACTTAGAGGAAAAATGTACCTGATCGTAATAGACTCATTTTCAAAATGGATAGAGGTTTGCAAAATGAAAAATACAACTTCTCTTGAAACAGAGAAAAAGTTAAGAAAAATATTTGCTCGTTTGGGCCTCCCAAAGGAGGTGGTGTCAGATAATGGCCCACAATTTGTATCAAAATCTTTACAAACATTCTTTAGGAATAATGGTATCAAACATATTTTGTCTCCACCTTACAACCCCCAAAGTAATGGCGCAGCCGAAGCTGCAGTGAAACTGTTTAAGATAAGGATTGGTACCGCTGTAGAGGACGTAAAGAACAGGGAAATCCCCATTACTACGTTAGTACAGAGATTTTTGTTCGCTTATAGAACAACGGAACAAAGCAGTACGGGTAAAACTCCATCATTCTTAATGTTTGGCAGAGAAATACGCACTAAATGGCATCTATTACGAAACCCGCTACAACAAAAAGATGAAGAAAAGGGTCAACAACAGACAAAAGTAAAAGAGTCTTTAGAAAAACAAAAGAGAAGCTATGGTGGCAGGAAATGGACTCTCCAAGAAGGAAGTGGAGTCTACGTGAAGGATTATAGGAGGGTTAACAAGGTAACGTGGACAGCAGCAAAAGTCGTGAAGAAGATAGGACGTTCTACATATTTATGCCAGCTTATATCAGGAGAAGTCTGGAAGAGGCACGCAAACCAAATTAAGACAAGTTACGCAACAGAAGAAAGCAGCGTTGCAGTAGGCACGGCCTGGAGGGGAAAACAGGTTCATAATTCACACGTGTCGGGTAACAATGATAATTTTAGCTTAAGTTATAAAAGTTGTCTCAATGATAGTTTTGATTTACCCTTTCAGAATAAGTCAAATTTAGGTAACCAAGCTAACAATCTGCCTAGCACCAGCCAGCAAGCTCTGTCAGCTATGGGGGAGGATACCACTGTCGTAAGTGATGTAATGTGTAATCTCGATCCAAGTATTATCCCCACAAAAGTTCAAAGTTTAAATGACGATAACTCTCATGAAGGTGAACACATTCCTAATAGCAATGTTTCTGCCCCTAAACAGGTAAATGGCGAGTCTCCCAGTTCCAAGACGCCGGTAAATTCAACAACGGTTCCAGAAGGTTTGGAACAACAATCTACTACCAGTGGTCAGAACGTGGTGAAATCTACACGAGGTATTCCCAAAGAATCAATCAGCCGAAAGCGCAGGAACGCGGACAAATCTACAGAGATTGTCGTAAAAAGATCGAAACGTTCTATAAAAAAACCTGCATTTTTAAAGGATTATGTAACCGAGTCAGAAAACGAATTAAATTAATATCTAAAGTTGTCACCAACTTATTATAGTCACAGTACTTATTATTTATGGTGTTAATTGTCTAATGTGTATTTATTAGTCCAGTTGATTTATTTATAACATATACAGTTTAAAACCCACAATTTGGCATTTTAATCGCATAAGTACATTAAGTAGGGCACTATACTTAAAAATGATAGAGTAGTAATTTTATTTGTATAAATAGGTTAGATAAGCATGTAGGAAACATTTTCCAGTAGGACCTAGAAAAGTAGAGTACATACTTTGTGATTTTATTGTGGGGGTGTTAGGTTGGCAATATAATGTACAGGACATAGTGGGGGAACGACGACCAGCCAGTCGGTCGATAGAATTATAGATAGTAAGATGTGTTAACAAAATGATCTGTGATATTTTACATATAAAGACTAGTCAATATATATATATATGGAAATAAGCCTTTCATTAGAACCTTACCGACATAACAATGTGAACATTGTAAATATGTTTAATTATTGTTCTAACATAACAACCGAACGTTCTTCAAAAAAGCTGATCGACATTAGAATAACATTTACCTAATAGCAAATGTCCTGCAAACAAACGTTGCTAATATTACATTAAAAATTTAACGCCATATTAATGTTTATCATACAATAACTGAACATGCATATAACATTAAAATTACTTTGTTAGAACACAAATATTACATTAAGTGAAATTTTAATACACAATATTTGAACGACTGTACAACATCAACCTTACAACATTTTTACTTCAAAGTTTCATTGTATTAACAGCAGATATACAAGGAGCTAACAATTTTTTGTACTTCGGCTCCACATGCTGTTAACATTATTTTAAAGTAGGTTAATTAATGTTTTTAAAATGTTTTTCTACGAACACAAAAAAAGCAGTTTTTTTTAAATTTATTGCAGTGCGAAGGATGTCACTTTTTCAGTTTTACTTTTTTTAATGTTGCTATTGACAATGTTATAGAGAGTATTTGTTTAATTAGGCAAAAAGGTAGACATTTTTTTTGCTGTGACTGGCGTTTCATAGTCGAAGTAAATCCACAAAACCAAGGCTATGAATCCAGTGAAGACAGTAAATGTGTATTTGATGAAAATATACATATATATATAGCTTTTTCACGTTTAGAATTTATCATTAACTGTGATTATTGTTTTTATTAAAAGCTTGGTTTTATATATCAACATACTGTAAATCAAATGTCCATACATTTCTACAACACGGGTCTATAGCCTTCCGAGGCATTTAAGATCAAAATAAACAGGTACCAACCTCCTCTGATCCTTATATGGTACCCTCATGGCCTATTATTAAATAAAACCACTGCCCAAGGAATCACAACTTCCACATCGAGACTCCCTATCCAAGTTTCCCACAACAAAAATACTATATTTGCACTCAACTACGTGGAAATAATATTTATGGAACTTTAATAATATATTATTTGAAATCGTCTACCCCAAAAACCCATAAAATGATATGCAACCGTTCTTTTTAACTAAAAAAACTAGAAAATAGACGTATAATGAAAAAAAAAATTGCAGGTTTTTTTTCACAGTCATGGAATGGAACAGTAAGAATGACGAGTGTGACGACGAATCTTTAATTCTGAGTGTGGCTCCAATTTATCCCATTTTCTGTGCACGACACAGGTTTCGAAGAATTTGAGGAAGAAGAAATATAAATTAATTTTTTCATTTCAATTATGAAAAAAAAACTAATTGCTGAAAAAAACAAAGGTTGTGTATTTTTTCAAAAAAAAAAAAAACTTGCAAACTAAAAAAACATTACAAAACATTAAACATCCCTGGCTGCTTCTCATTAATCTTCCTCTGGTTTGCAAACTGGAACCAATTCAATCACTACTATTTCAAAGTCTTTATCAGTCATATGAGGAAAAGTTCATTTAACTGCATCTAAAATATGACGTACATGAATTACGTTATGAAAAAGTCTAAATATAAATACTTATTACTTTCGACAAGTTTTATAACTCCAGTATGTATCTATCGCCTATCCGAAAATTATTTTTCTGACCGGTCCATGAGCACAATGATGCAAACTCGTTGGTAAACAAGACAGTCAAACATCTTTTAGTGAAGTCTTTGAATTCTTTACCATCCGTTAATAACATTTTATTAAACTAAAAATATATCAATTGTAGTAATATATTTGGGTTAGGATTCATAAACTTACCAGTTGGTTTGATAGTTCGGGGTCACTTTTCACAAGCTCCTCCAACGAAATTAATTTCCCCATGGAATCTACAGGCAATAGATTTTTTATACTATGGTAATTCAAAATATTTTCTTTATTTGGATTTTGGATAACCCACTTTTCATCTTTCAAATTCACTTTGTGTAATATTACTCTAATCATACTTTTAATTTCCAACACGTGATCAAATTATAATTGAAAATAATTGTTAGTTAACTAATGATCTTGCACACAGAACACAGACTCAGGATCTTACAATACTCTGCAGAAGCACAAAACACAAAACAGCAGAGGTTGTCTCTGAAAACGATATTCGAATTCAAAATGGCAGTTGTAGCCGTTCAGCCGTTGTAGGTATATGATTATGTTGCATAATAAAAACATCGCACTGCGCAAATGCATGCGTGGACCACTGCCATGTGAATAACTTTTATTTGGCGGGTAATTTAAGATATGCGTCTTTATCAGCGCACACAAATCTGTTTTGTTATGTTTTATTTACCGACACATTTACTATTTTACTTAATTATATATACCTACCCAATCATTAAAAAAATATGTTCCAGTCTCCAATGACTTGATACGTATGTTTTAATCTATAGGCGAATATAATTAATTATTATATAAAGATAATACACGATGATTATAGTACGACATCTATTACACCTTATGATAACGTTTTAGATGATGCATATCCCAGATAGCACAAGATATTCTAAGAATGATCTGTAAATATCCTCCAAGGAATGTATATATTCGAAATATTATTTTATTATTCTTAGAATATAAATAATTAATTATGATGATTTAGGAATATTTCTTATGAATAATAAAGGAATATTTTTTGTGAATAATAATCTAATATTCTTGGAATATAAATATGTTTTCATATTTAAACAGTAATATTCAAGGAAAATAGTATATGAATATTCTTTCAGAAGGAAGCAGTAATATGCAAGGATAATAATATATGAATATTCTCTTTGAACAGTATTTAGTTAATTCTTTTTAATACAGCATTACAATTATTTAATATAAGTTAATGTTATAATATGAAATGTATGTAGATTATGATAACATCTGCGGTATATTTTGTATTTGTTATGTACTTACCTAGATACCGCCCACACTTACTTTTATCAAAGTAAGTACAAGGTATATTTAAATAACAACAGAGATGACTAAAATAATATATTGTACCTTTGAAATTTGGTTTATAATCATCTTTATGTATTCGATATATTAGGTATTAGTGTAAGACAGTATATTTAATTTTATTTACTTTTTAAACTCTTGATCATTTTCCGCGCAATACCGTGCCGGTGATTGGAACAAACGGTATGTTTCTTCGTCCAGGTTATATCAGTTTAGAGCAGGTAAGAAAGATGCGACTAACGCAACTAGAGAAAGCTGAAGAGAGATAACCACTCCCGAAGCTATCAACTTGTGACTTGTGATCCGATCCTTTAAACAGTCTGCAATCGCGCAGTCTACTCTACATCGTTTGGCGGTTTCTCTCTCCTGGCTGTAGACATTTCCATTTTGCAAGTTGTATTTTGTGAGACGCTTTGAATTGTAATTGTATGCATTTTAGATTAAATAATATATAATTGCTTCCTGTGAACTTTGTGATTAATTCCGTTATACGTTGGATGTGGATTGTCGATATTTAGGAAATAGGTAAGTGTTTTATTTATGTCTCGAGTTTTTGAGGTTAGCAACAATATCTGCTAATTTATAACAATGTTAACAAAATATTTATTGTTTTATGCAATTTTTGATTACCACTATGAAACCTCTAGCCAAAGATCACATATTTGCTCTAGCACTTAACACATAAGAAGTAATATTGTACAATCACCCAACATTTTAAGAGGTTTTCGGAGAATTAAAAGTATATAATGAAAATTATTTCGTAATATTAAAACAGGAATCTTTTTATAGGATTATTATTGCAAATGTAAACATCAGGTAGAATGTGTTACCAATTGATTTTCTATAAATTATGTCTAATTAAACACAATAAATTGTTTATTACTCACTTGTTCCCTCCTTGGAAAAAAGCCTGTGACGTTGAGTTTGGAACATTGGAAAGTAGAATTAACAAAAAATTGCAAAAAGTTTTCAGTATATTTTAATTATATCATTAAGTATTTATTATTGACCAATTTTTCACAAATGCAAAATAAAACTGATTGATATAAAAAAAAATTGGTTAATCTTATATTAGTGATGCTATTTACACATTTTATCAAGGCAATATTTTACAGATTCTAGAAAAGTGTGTCGTAAGGAACTTACGCAACATGAAGAAGTTAATGGTAATCAGAAAATTGGTAAGTGAATCCCTGCAGCCTCGTATTAAGTTAAATTATGCGTTAATATACATATATTGTAGATAGGTACATCAAAAATTTGAAAACCAGGTAATCCAGTACATGGTTAAAAATAAAATAATGCTACAAGAATAGGAGAAAACCTTAATAAATGGGTTGAAAAGGGATATCAGTTAACTTTGGATAAAATTTTGCAAAAAATTGATGACTCACATAAAGATGTTATCGCGAAAAATGGAGATTGTGTCATGGATATTGTCGAAAAGCTTTCAATAGAAAGTATGGAAATTTTTGAAGCGACCGAAGAGGCTTTACAAAATATAGACAAGTTTACGCAATTAGTAAGTAAATAGTGAGTATTATATATATTCTTATTTATTTTATTGTTTTTAGGTTGCTTCTTTGGCTAGATTAGGTGGCTCAAGTTATAAGGAATGTGTTCATGAAAATTTTGAAAAATGTTGCTGAATTGTACAGCCTCCATGGTCAAAAACGAAAAAAGGTTTTTGTTACTACAAAACTTTTCCAAGTAATTACCGGTAGGTAATATTTTATCTGTTTAGGAATCGCTTTCCATTAAGTAACTATTTGCGTGCCTTGCACACATTCTAATGTTTAAAATATCTAAAATGTTTAATTAAAGATTTCATTTTGCTATTAAGTTTAAGTGCTACTGCTAGTTAAATAACGCCTCAGCTCATTTGTAGTAAATTTTGCAAAGAAACAGTTCTCTTTCAACTTTCACTGTTTATAAAATTATTTTCTTCAGTAATAAATTATTTCTTTAGTCTTAATTTACTTAATAATATTTTCTTTTCAGAGTCTGTAAAGTTATCAGGTTTTGTAGCGACTACTAAAGAAATAGAAGTAAATAGTGAAGAAGTGAAGTGTAGTGAAGAAGAATAGTGTTATATAATATAATGTCCTGAAAAATAATAATAAATGTATACAACTATTTTTTGTTATTGAAATACTGAAACTGTATCGTTATTAATTGTCCTGAACTCGGCGTACATATTATGCAATCTGACAAAGATATTGTTAATAGTAAATGTCATAGTACAAGTTTTAAATTGGTCTTAAGTCCAAATATTAAATTGGGGGATATCTAAATTATAAAGTATGAAGGAAATAAGGTATGAATGGAAATAAAAATAATAGAGGGTTATACCCACAATATTCTTGGGGGGTGAAGTGATAATCTAGGAATATTCTCTCAGGCAAAAAATATTAAGAGAATATTTTTGAAATATTCTCAAGACTGCCTTGAATATTCCTGTAATACGAATTTTGGATAATCCCAGAATATCTATAGAGTGTGCCATTTGCATGAAAAAGAATATTCTTGTAATATACGGAATATTTAAAAATTATTTCAGGAATAATCAAATCTTCCGAAAGTATATTCGGTGATTATTCCAGGAATACGATTGTGCTATCTGGGATGAGGAAATGTGTAAGACATTAAAATTACATGCATAAAATGTTTGGTTATGGATATTCTTGGAACTTGATGATGATGATTATATGATGTTAGCACAACGTAAAATTTATCACATTATAAGAACGTTTAGATAAAACATCGGATAGGGAATGTTTGACAAACGTTTAAATTACAATAAAAAAAATGTTTGTTTAACAATTACTCTTTACCTCATTTTTACTTTTAATAAATATTGAAAGAATGTTTTATAAGTGTTGTTTATCAATGTTAAAATTTTAAAAATTTATAACATAATTTAAATGTTCGACAACAGAATGTTATTTAGAAGACGTTTATGAGATAATATGAATAAGGTTATTGAAATACGTTATAAGTATTACCTGTTTAAAGCGTTACAAAACATTATTCTCATGTTTCATGTTTAGTGGGATATGTTTTGTTTACATTGATTGGCGATTAGAGGCAGTGACGCGAAGTAGATCGATGGAGAGTATTAATAATGCTGCTTGTTTGCTTTAAAAGTGCCGTTTGCTGAAAATTGTATGGATGAGGTATCAAAATTTTCGACAAATATTTGTTGAATGGGAGAAATAGTTGGACTGATTGTTAATAGATCATTAAGTAATCGTAAAATGGGACTATAAGTATTATAAGTATGAGGAATTTCCCCCTCCCCCCGCTCTTCAAAATTTTGATGGAGGTAATACATCATTTTAAGGAATATCACCTTTCGCTTTCCGAATTTTGTATCGAGATAAGTTCGAAGAGTGATTTCACTATTCACCGTCTGTCGGCACTTATTTAGGAATAGAGAGCAATTAACAATTTTTCCCATACCCCGTATTATGAAAAGTCGTGATCACATCATGTTTTAAATTCACTGATATAAAATCACAGTATAACGATTCACATTGTGCGATATCGCCCAACAGTATACCTTACCTATTACATTTGAATATGTACCTTTGTCTATCGGTCCGCGACATGCCGATGACACCGTTATACACAGCACAGAACATGTATAGCCACTACAGCGACTTGTACGTAGAGTTGTTCCAAAGTAACCTTATTTTGGAGCGGAATTTTCCTAGAGCGAACGCGACTGGAGCGCTCCACACGAGGAATCGTTCTTCCCATCTCTAATGAAGACATCTCTGGCATATATGTATTTATTGTGCTTCTTCAATCATCAAACTCAAACAGTTTGTTCATTTGTGTTCATTTATAGCAACTTTGAAGCACGTTATCTCTCTCACATTCACGGTACTTGTGATAGCACCAGTGTTGCCAATCCAAATGTATTTAATTACCCCGTAATCTAATTCAAAATGCTCCGTTTCGCTCCCACATACATTCAAAATCCTCTCAATAATCCTCGCACAAGCAGAACCGTCGAGAGAAAATCGGGGCCCGGGGGTTGCAACATGTACGACTCCCACCAATTTTCAATATTAATTTCCAAGAGCGGTGGGTGGCATTCATAATAATGACCTATTTATCCCTATTAAAATTAAATAAGAGCGGTGGGAGGGGATATTTGAATATTTTTCTCGACCGGTAATTTTCAAGAGCGGGAGAGCGTATTCCTTGAAATTGAAGGCCGCCGAACAATTTATAAACCTATTAAAGATTGTCGCTGCCTACTTTAAATAAGCTTGAAATGTTCCCAGTTGCTCCCCAAACAAATTTCAATCCGCCTATAAATGAAATGCTCACAATGTGAGCGTCTCGCATTGGCAACACTGGATAGCAGTATCTTTATTTAACTGCTTGAAACCAACGAGCTTTAAAGGATTGAAACTGCTTTAAATCAATAACACAAATGAACAAACCTAATATCAGACTGGAACGCTAACTTGAGTTGGCAATGCGTCACAGATGGATGTTTAAGTTGCGGACCATATCAAATAAGAGGAACTAGCTTAGACATATTCGACATTTTCAGTCACAATTCCTAAAATAGGCTATGGATTGCAAATATCTTTAAATCATTCTGCGGCTAACAAAAATCAACAGTTTTTTTTAATAAAAATTTCTCTTGCACGATTGATATGCGAGATATCCTCGAAGGCCCTAATCAAATGCGAACAGCCTGTATATGATATTTAGTACCTATATACTTAAAAAATGTTTGCATATTGCTTCCTGGGATCTGGTCACCCTATACTAACACATGCAGTGGCGTATACAGCCGCCGATTTTATATACTATAGAACTCTTAAATACATTGCCGAAATATTTCTGTGCCTTTTACGTAAATACAGAGGGTGATTCAGTGCGTGAACGGTATATAGTGTGTCCCATTAGAAAACTACTGGGACAATTTTCTTGATCCCAGACAGCACACGATATCCTATTTCCCGGGGTCCCAGATTTGGGATTATCCCATGGACATATCCCTAGGTCATCTCAGGGTTGACCTGACTGGATGTTAATGTCCTGTAAAGATCCAATTGTGGATATCCGTAGGAAATGCCTCAACTGATTGCCTACGGATATCCTGACGGGATGTTGATATCCTATAGGTGTACAAAATACATATATCCTGCGCATGTAATAGAATCGATATCCGTGGGTTATCCTGTCCAGATTCCCCATGGATAGTCAATGATGGGATGGGATTTTCACCACTTTTTTCATAAGAAACTTATTCGTACAAAAACGGTAAAACATTAAATTATATTTCCCAGCAAACACGAATGAGCGGTATTTGGCCGGCCCGACGTTGGAAATGGCGGAAATGCGTTGGGAATAAATTAAAACGTTGTACCAATGTCTTTTATACGCTCAAAAGATTTTACGAAATGTTTAATACATGGAATTGACGTTGTTTGTGCATATGAATTCTACGATTAAAATCAAGAGTTATATCAACGTTGGTAGCATGCTGGAAATCTGCGGAAAATAAGATACATCGGTAAAACGTTGTATTTACGCAGGAATACTTTATTTGAAATTTTTACCAAGAAATAACTTAAGCATTTTGAATTTAGCGCGTACGCAACCTCTCTTGTCACTTCCCCACTATACCCGTCGAGCTGCCATTTTGATATATAACTCGAAGAAGCCTGTGCTGTTCCATGTGTTGTGTGTATTAGAAATCGAATTTAGTCTTTGGATGTTTTATTAAAGTAAGTTGATAGTAATATCCTATATGTTGATATAATTTTATTGTAAATACACCTAGTGAAATTATTTGTAAATTTAAATAGCAGCAAAGAAATAGAAATATATAATTAACCTAACTTTATTGTACCTGTCTATTTGCATTTGCATAGGCCAAAATTTGACACCCATTGGTGCCAAAAATAAGATACGGTGTGATTTCGAGGTACACGGCAAACATTAATTTACTATTTAACCTCGAAACCTGTAGTTATGTGTGACAAAAACTTTAGAATTATTTTTTTATTTTTCAAATCTTCACAATATTTGATACGATTATATTTTTTTACGCTTGGTTTGGAATCCAAAACATGTGGAAATAATATAATAAAATAAAGTTATCAAAATGGAATTGGCAGATTCGTTATATCCGGACGATTACAAAACCACGTTAACAGTGCTGACACTGCAAAATGGGTAATGTTATTTCTTAAAGCTCATTCTTTTAAAAATTCTGTCGAATCAGATGTACAAACGTAAGCATTATTATTTTTAACAGGTTCATTCTTAGATAAATTATTCAGTGTTATTATTGCTGCGAAAAGAATTATTGCGACGATTTCAATAGAGTTTAGATTTAAGCTAAAATGATCATTTTTTTCTTGAATAATTTCTACGTTGCTGTCCTCATCATCTGAATTATTTAAAAAATGTTTATCACTGTTTATGTCACTATCCAAGTTATCGTCACTGTTTACTGAAGTGGCTTAATAACATTTTATTTTCTGTATATAAACTGACAGAACTACAGCTTGGTTTAGCTTGGCTCAACTCCTGCGACATATTATTACACTGATGGTGAGTTTGTGCTAGTTGAAAGGCCATTTCGGCATTATTTTTGGCTCTTCTATTGATGGTCCACTTTGATTTTTTTTAAATACACATGCATACACATTATTTAATAACGACATTTTTCTAACATACTAATTGTTTCCAAAAGAGTAATAACTCCAGCTGCACTCCTGGTTTGGTTGCTTGGCAACAAGCTTTTGAAAGACAGTTGAATTATTTTTGGAATTTGTCAGTCCACTGATATTACTACTGAAGATATTCTAATTTGTACTTTTTTTACTATAAAGTGCCGATGTATTAATCTCTGTCTATCTCTTAACAAGAAGTATTATCTAAATGAACAATTATTTCAACAAATTTCATTTAGTAGTTAGAGATAAAAAGAGATTAATATATCTATGTTTTAATCTTTCATTCACATTCCTGTTTTCTTTAGTCGCAGTCAGAAGAAATCCTTTCGCTCAAAATGCCACACAGATGGAGGTAATCTGTAGCAAAATTGTGGCTTAAAAATTCTGCAGACCGGGATGGTGGGCGGAATAGAAGAAAGCGAGAAGGCGATGGTGGCTAAAATAATATTTTTATACATTTTATATGCAATTTATCTGAAAAATTTTAACCATATATACACTTTAAAAGTCCAACAAAAAGCGATATAAAAATTATTAAAGTTATAATATTGAAAATTATGAAATCTTTAAACATTTGGTCAGGAATTGTCCACAAACAGCTAATTGAACCGTTCATTTTGTCGAATCGGATGAACATTCTTTGATATTTGCAATTTCTCCGTAATGATTTTCCTGTCCTTCTTGAAGATGTGTTTTTATACATCCGATTACAGATGTAGTTTTTGCATGTTGGTGCGCCACCTCATTGTCATATATACTAGTCCGGGATTTTTTTAACCAAGTACAAGGGATATATGTTGAATTGAATGAGGTGGACCAGTAGCTTGGCCTCTGTGGTCTCCAGATTTAAATCCTCTGGACTTTTTGTGGGGATATTTAAAAAACGAAGAATACCATATACTTCACAATCACTGCCAACAATTTTTATCTCGCTTTCTGTTGAATTTTTATTACAATTTTTTTGACGAAATCGTTTTCTTTTTTTCAAAGTGTATGTGGTTAAAAATTTTCAGATAAATTGTGAAACACCCGGTTAAAATTATAGTTAAAGAGTTTTGTTTTCAGTTATATTGTATATTATATTAAATATATATTTTGTTTCTAAAAAAGTTATTCTCTTTGCCAGCCAGTTAGTATACTTTTACACTACCTATGTAAAATTCAGATGATAGTGTGTGCCCATCTTCTATTGGGTCTTTGGAAGATGTCAAGTGATAATTTTATAGTTTAAGAAATAGCAGGACACTTTTTTTTTTGGGGGGGGCTAAAATATATTCACTAATTTTCAAACAACATCAGGGTGGGTCGAGAGTGTGATTAATATAGACTCCCATAGTAAATATTGGGAGGCTGTAAGCTTTCTGCAACCTGATGGGCAATTCTTGAATCTATTGGTCTAAGTTGAATGTCATTTTCTTCAAATGCCCATTGAAATTTGCACGATATTGTGAATAAAACTGCATTCTTGAATGTTTATACTGCAAAAAAATGTACAATGGGACATTCAAGAATGCAATTCTATTCACAATTGAGCAAAATTTTGTACAAGAAAGTGACACAACATAGACCGAAGAGATTCGAGAATTACTCTCCGGTAACCCATGCTGTGATGGCACCGGTCAGATATCGGATTACTTAAAGTAGGTAATCTTGCAGATTACTATAACCGCTGCAACGTAGGTCAGCTGCTGTGCTGGACATCGTAATAGCAACGCCCAAACATTGAGCCTTTAATGTTTTCCAAGGTTGGTAAGATGCCTGATAATTGTATAATTGTGAATGTTCAGCCAACGTATTTCCAACGCTTAACCAATTCGATTGACCGGTGGAGCATAGTGATGCTCCCACATAACAAAATGATATGCAATGTACATACATTGTATCTTCAATATATGGATATGTATATCCACAAGATGGAGAAAGTATATATAATGTACATCTAATGGATGTGGAATTAACATTCCCAGCAGATACGTTTGTCGCCGACTTCCATATCTATTTTATATCCAGTGAATGTACATAAACATATGCAATGTACATTCACTGGATATGAAACATACATCATATACACAATCGTATATTTTATGAATATACATTACATATCTCTGAAGTAGTTTCCACGGACATCAAAACACTTTATTGAATACTGCACCCGACGCATGTTGCCCCAATCATGTTGGCATCATCGGGAGATGATTAAAACGAACAGTTTTAATCATCTCGATGATACCAACACGATTGGAGCAGCACGCATCGAATGAAAGTGTTCGAGTGTTTTAATGTTCGTGGGAACTACTTCAGAGGTATCCAATAGTATCCATAAAAGAGCCCACACAGCACAATCGGGATATGGGATGTCAAATTGAAGTACCTGGATATCCCAGTACGTAAAGTAGATAGTGAACTGGACGTCCCATTTAGGATATCCCAGGGTATCCTTCAAAAGGAGGCCTAGAGGATATCCTGAACTGGTTTCATTTTGGCATTAACTGTAAATTGACATTGGGATTAAAAAAGGACGTCCAGTGAAGGGCCCTAAATCTCCTTAAACTGTGACCCAATATATTTCTTTAATATGTTCAAATAAGGCGCCATTACGATTTCCGGCGGCCATATCCAATTTCACAAATCTGGTATTCTTTAGTGTAAACTCTAAACAAGCTTGGAATATCAGTTAATTTATCTACATCAAATAATATAAATTATTAGTGGTTGTAGGAAATATTTTTAACACTTTTGATTGTGTTTTATCTGTTTAATTCAAATATTATTTGAGACTTTTTTGTTCGACACTATAGAAAGTAAGTACAAGCCATGTAAAAATAACACAACCTATAAAACTTCCCAAATTTAATACAATTTTGTAAACTTTTAGGATACAAAAGGAAACTAAAAAGAAGAAACTTTATAGAAAACTTACGGTATTAAACAAAAATCCTGGCTCCCTTATTTTCAATGACCAACAAACCTACAAAATGAAGCTTATTTGGCCCAAGAATTGAATGTTACGAAGCCAGGTTGGAGACAGAATGTGAACAAGGTCGTACTTAGTCTGTGAAGTTTGACGATGAACAGTGTATGAAAATAGGTAAGTAAATATAATTTTGCTTCAAGATAATTGTTTGAAACTTTCATTATACTCTTAAAGGGAAATATGTATCAGACAGGACATGCGTGGATAAATTTTCAGTTAATTTGCAAATCTGTCCTGATCCTGATATACCTACCCAGATAGCATTTATTATTCCACGAATGTACATTTTGCATTCCTAATGTTCTAATTGCATACTGTACTAGCCATGTATGTTCCCCCAACATTCTCATATAAATAATATTTTCATATACAATATGAATATACAGACGATATGGATCGAACATACACAAAAGTTTATGTTCATAGTCGCATGTACTATGTATATATGTCAGGGAATGTTCTTCGTATATGTGTTCATGTACCTCGTATAAACGTTCATCGATGATTTTATCTGTATGATAGAGACGTGTACATTTTGTAGAAATATTTGGATCGCATGAACTAATAAAAATAAAACTGCATCACAACTGATGAGACTACCTATTGCTACTTTTATATAGTATCTACTTTAACTTTAATTATAATAAAAATAAATAAATGTTTCTCTATCCAGATTTGATTTAAGTACATTTATAATCATTCCCTGTCCAGTGGTAAATAACATCCATTTTATAAATTTTAAATCGTTGGCAAAATTGTAGATGTGAAATATGATTTAAATTTTGAATTCAAACTAGGCTTGTGATCGCGCGCCACGGTCCCTAGGTTAGTGCGCATGCTCAATATTCTCATTTCTCGCCGCTAGCGAGATTTTAGATTCCAGTTCAGTTCTCTCTCTGCTGTCAAAATGTCAAATGTCGATTTCAATTTGTTTATGGTTTGTGTTTTGTTTGCCTATGATTATTACTACATACTTAATTGCATTGCAGTAAGTATTTTACAATAATTATGTACAATAATACAACTACCACATAGTTTAAGGTCCCCTTTATTGTCATTTGCAGATATTTTAATTTATGTTTAGACACTAAAGTTGAATGTACTTACACTTACCTATCCCTTTGTACTTTTATCAAAGATTAGGTCTAATCTTTGCTTTTATTGTAATACGAATAATGATGTTTGTAGGCATCGATTTTTGGGGAAAAAACGGAGGTGGTTTAATTCGAAGTGACTCGTTCCACGAATGGTGGTCACCATTTAAACGGAAACAATTTGATAAATCATTGAAAAACAAGAGAGATCCCATATGAAGCGTGGACACTATAAATCTTGTTTTCAAGAAGGTAGGTTCGATCTATTTCAATATTAAGGAGCTTTTATTTATGTAAATCACAACCATCGGTCTTGATTGCAACATATAAGTTGTCATATTTGTACTAATTTGCTTTATACCTATTATAGAAGATTATAAGCTGCAGTTAAATTGAAAAGAGCAGAACTCACATCAGATATACAGAGTGAACAAAAACGAATCAAAGGACTATGTACAAAAAGCAAATTATTCCTCCCGAAAGATTATTATGAGATGAAGATAGTGATATCGAAGAACATATTGGAAGACGTCGACTTCCCAAAGTTGAGGGAAAATATGTTGTTCTTCTAATAACTTTGGTAGGTATTAAAATCACAAGTACAAATATTTCCGAATTCCAAAAAAATACCTGTTTTGTAAATTAATGATAATATCAATTTGTTTAATTTGTTTTTGATTATTTTTATTTTTTTCTGCAAGATGTTTGTAAGATGTTATATTTTTCAACTTTATTATGGCCAGTTTTTAAAGTGAAACAAATATTCAAATATGCTCTCGTTTCTTTTACAGTTGGAACTAGCATGCGTATCCCCACCTCCTCTAGACAGGAAGAGAATACCTTCTCCGAAAAATTGGAAAAGCCAAAAGAAAGTATTCAGCCAATGCCCAATAGGAGCAGTCACAGATCATGTGTTGAGAATGCCAAGTGGAGTTTCGCAATTACAAATATCAGCATCGGCAACATGTAGACACGTACTGGTTTTGGAAATGTAAGCCCTCCAATTTTTACTATTTTTTATTTACTGGCAAAACGTTGGTTATAGTAAAATATGACAGTTTATAAGTAGCAAAGAACAGTTTGTTGTTAACAAAATATCAATTTAAATTCTTGACACAATTGTTTTCTATTATTGCAATTCATATTTGTATAGTAGACGCAATCGTTATAGTGGCTCAACGGGTGAAAGTATAATAAAGACGGAAAATGTTATCCTTGTCAGTTAAACCTCGTCTTGTGTCTCACTCGTAGAGTCACTGTAACGATTGCATCTACTATAACAAAAAATAAAAATATATTTAAAGTAGCACTAACTGTTTTATTTATACCTCTTCCTATTTTATAATTCAAGATGCATAATTGTTACAACAATAATTAGTAGTTAATAGAATAGAATCATGTTTTGCTCTGGACAATTTAAAACACAATTTGAATTAGATAAAACTTTAAGCTAACGTAATATGATCATCAGAAATAATGTGTTAAATTTGATTTTAGAGTTGAAATTTTCAGTGATAAATGTTTGATGTATTTTAAAATTATTTTGAACAGATTTTGTATAAACGTAAAACTAATTTTTTTACAAATGATATTCTTGGGTGTTTGTACAGTACTGTTATAACAAATTCAGCATTTGTGTGCTCTATTCAAACAAAATTTGATCGATAAACCATGATTGACTTTAATTGAAAACTAGTGGTAAAAACAAATTTTCTGTGCATACATTCCACATTTACTTACATAATGTTCTTCACGAGGAATGTGTATTGTGGAAAATTAGAATAAGTAATAATTGACTGTAACAATTAAATACTAAAATTAGATACTGGATTTATTATATGCAAGTATTTCACTCATACCATGTATTCTCTTCGGAGTTTGATTATTATAATAATTTATTATTTATTGAAATCATAGATGAGTGGCTGCTTCATCATGAACATACTCAGAATGAAGCAGCGACTCATTGATTACAGTAAGTCATAAATTATTGTAGTAATTAAACTCTGAAAAAGATACATGGCATGAGTGAAGTATTTATAGCTGCCACTGATACGTAATGGTCATTCCTACGAAGGTAGTACGCGTATACCGTGAACGTGCAGTGTACATTATGAATGTAGCATGGACCTTCCTTCTATATATCTCATGTATCTAGCAATATTTCAATATACCTCTTTGGTTCATATCAAGTACCATTTTGGTTCATGGGAATGTTGTGGGAATCTTATTCGGATGTTGAGAAGCGGTCATCTGTACCGCTCTCTGACATTCAGATTTTATACATTACATGCAAAATGAATATTCATTCTTAGTTCCTTGGTACATAAAGTACATTCCGAGCACATGCTCTGAATGCAAAAATGCTATATGGGTACCTATTGTTTCCTCTTGAGTAAATTGCACAAAACGGTTATTGGTTTATGAATGGTATGTAAATGAAATGGCTTCACAGCCACAGCCATATGTAACGTGTATGGAAGACAGATATAATGCATTAAAATGAAGTAATACAGGATTGCATTTTATAATGCGACAAATTATTCTTATTAGGCTTCAATTTAAACCTGTATCCCTCCATGTTCTCTTTATTATCTTTATCTTACCCAGTTTTTATATGGACTAAATTTTTGTTGATAATGCTGATTCAAATATTAAGTAAATGTTTGTTTTAGATGCAACCATGAATGGGTACCTATAATATTATGAAATAGGTACGAAGCACAGAAGTGTTTAATAGAATCCGAGCAGGGCAAAAAGAAGAGCGAGGCAATGAAGGGAGTAGAGAAGTAGGAACACATTACTTGATAAAAAAATATGTTTTTATATAATTCAGTTTGAAAAATGTTATTTTATATTCTTCTAAGAAGTTTGCTTTTTGATGTTACAAATGAGTTTTGTCTTTAAATATTTAATATGGCTTCTTATAAAACCTACGTGTTTTTAATTTCTTGACTGATAATTCAAATACCTTCATGTGTAATTTTTTTATATAGTTCGATCAGATATGATATTTTCTAACATTTTCATGTATATTAACCTTCGACAAATAATATTTTACAAAAAACAAAATATTTATGGAGATATGTGCAACATACTTATTTTATTATTCTATATTTTTTCGACGTAGTTTGACATTACAAATGTGAATTTGTTTTTAAAGTTTGTCTTACATCTGACTTTCTTTTCCTGGCCGTTTATATCAAATAACTAGATGAGTGATTCCTTGGGTTTTTCGGTCAGTTCAAATGAGAAATATAATATTTTCTATTGTTTCAGTGTATTAACCATCGTCAGAGAAACTACAATTTTACAAAGAACAAAAAATATATATGTGGATTTATGCGCTACCTACTTATATTTAATTATAAGTAGGTAGCACTTTGGTCCATACATATAAAATATTTTTAGTTTATATTTTTTGCAAAAATGTGGTTTCTTTGGCGATGGTGAAATATATTGAAATATAAGAAAATATAATATTAGGATGTTCTGGGACGTTTCAGTGTGTATTTTGTACATCCTCTAATGTCCCTGTGGATGCCCATTCGTAGTACTTACGACGTCCCGAAATATCCCGGGATATCCTGGTACGTCCTTAGTTATGAGCTTCAGACATCCTTCAGGACGTCCGTCGTATTGCCCTTGTCTGGTACCAAGTTGTGACATTGGGATGACCAAAAGAGTGCCGAAAAGCATACATATTGGGATATTGGGACGTCCATAGGCAAGCCCAAATCCTAAATGGTCTTTGCCATAGTACGTCCCTCGGACAGCCTTGTGCTGTGTGGGAGGTAATAAAACACAGATAGCTTAATAAGAAATATATTTTATATAACTATTTTAAACATACACAAACTTTACAAAATAACCTAATATTACACAATGTTTAAAATTTTCAATATTGACGTATACTTCTCTACCTTCCGGTAGTTTAACAAATTGTAAACATACGTATAATACCTACTATAGTTACTCATGTCCTACATATATGTTTAAAACATTCTCAACTATCAAGTAAGTTATATAATATGAACGTATGTAATTTTTATTCACTATATTTATAAAATACATACCCAATATGACATAACAGCAAATTTTTAGGTCTCTGTCACTTTCCGCCATCTTAACTAAACACACACCTGCCACAATCAGTTAAATATGAAACTTGCAAATTTTCTAACCCTAAAAGAGTATGTATTTACAAATCTAAAGAATTGCATTATAATAAATTTACTCCCTAATAGCACACGGACGTCCCGAAAACGTCCCAAGAACGTACTCACAGGACATGAAAACGTCCCGAGGACGTACTCTACCGACGTAAGACGTACCGAGGACGTTTGAGGGACGTTCCGTGTCAGCAAAACGGGGTGTCCCGAGGACGTCCCATCCAGGACGTTTGTGGGACGAATGTAGGTCTAGAGAGGACGTCCTGAAAACGTTGTTGGGACATACTACGCAAAACATATAGGTACCTCCCCCTCCACCACTTTTAAGGTGTATTCACAGCAGAGGGTATTTATGTTCCTTTTTGGGTTTTCTAACCACATGCATTTCTTTCGAAATAGAATCCAGTGATTGGATTCTATTTCGAATAAGGGAATAAATGTGGTTAGAAAAGCCAAAAAGATAACAAAATGACAATATATAATTACCATGTAGAAAAATTATTCAAATAGATTGATTTTAATACTTGGTATTTTTATTTATCAACACCAAATGACAAATTTAAGAGAACATTTTATTTCTATTGTGCTATTGAAAAATAAGTTACGGCATTTGTATTTTTTTTTAAATTAACTTCTTACTCTACAAATTCAAGTGTCAAGTGTCAAAAACACAATTTTTATGGGATTTAAAAGTTATATATTATAATACCTAGTACAGTAAAATATAGTTATATATACATTGTCATATTGAATATTATAAGAAATAAGCCAAGTGTGCAATAAAACGTAAGATAAAATGTATATCTCACCTTCTCTTAACGTTTTGCACACTTCGTCTTTTTATAATTATCTTAGTTTATATTATTTTCTAATATTCTCTTCAATCACAATGTAATAGCCATTTCGGTATCCTTCCAAGACTTTGAAGCGTTAGTGACTTCAGCAGCCCCTGTGCAAATAAAAGAAAAATTAACATTTCAGATGAAATCTTGGCAAGAAACATTAAGACTAATATATGCCACCTGATGGCAAGCTTATTATATTAAAAAACATTGTTATAATTTTCTTGGTGTCCTATTAAAAAAAAATCAGTTTAAATCCCACACAGCACAAGGCTGTCCGAGGGACGTACTATGGCAAAGACCATTTAGGATTTGGGCTTGCCTATGGACGTCCCAATATCCCAATATGTATGCTTTTCGGCACTCTTTTGGTCATCCCAATGTCACAACTTGGTACCAGATAAAGGCAATACGACGGACGTCCTGAAGGATGTCTGAAGCTCATAACTAGGGACATACCAGGATATCCCGGGATATTTCGGGACGTCGTAAGTACTACGAATGGGCATCCACAGGGACATTAGAGGATGTACAAAGTACACACTGAAACGTCCCAGAACATCCTAATATTATATTTTCTTATATTTCAATATATTAACCATCGCCAAAGAAACCACATTTTTACAAAAAAAAAAACTAAAAATATTTTCTATGTATGGACCGAAGTGCTACCTACTTATAATTATATATAAGTAGGTAGCGCATAAATCCACATATATATTTTTTGTTTTTTGTAAAATTGTAATTTCTCTGATGATGGTTAATACACTGAAACAATAGAAAATATTATATTTCACATTTGAACTGACCGAAAAACCCAAGGAATTACTCATCTAGTTATTTGATATAAACGGTCAAGAAAATAAAATCAGATATAAGACAGACTTTAAAAACAAACTCACACTCACACTTGTAATGTCAAACTACTTAAAAAAAACTACTTCGAAAAAACATAGAATAACAAAATAAGTATGTTGCACATAACTCCATAATATTTTGTTTTTTTGTAAAATTTTATTTCTGTCGAATGTTAATAAAAAAATTACACATGAAGCTATTTGAATTATCAGTCGAGAAATTAAAAACACCTAGGGGTTATAAGAAGCTAAATATATTCAATAGAGGTATTTAAAGACAAAACTCATTTGTAACACCAAAAAGCAAACTTCTTAAAAGAACATAAAATAACAATTTTCAAACTGAATTATATGAAAATATATTTTTTTATCAAGTAATGTGTTCCTACTTCTCTACTCTCTTCATTGCCTCGCTCTTCTTTTTGCCCTGCTCGGATTCTTTTAAACACTTCCCTGCTTC
The DNA here is from genome assembly GCA_963583905.1 of Stenurella melanura. Taxonomy (NCBI): domain Eukaryota; kingdom Metazoa; phylum Arthropoda; class Insecta; order Coleoptera; family Cerambycidae; genus Stenurella; species Stenurella melanura. The sequence continues at coordinate 95,748,186 of OY757315.1, forward strand.
ATAATATTATAGGTACCCATTCATGGTTGCATCTAAAATAAACATTTACTTATTATTTGAATCAGCATTATCAACAAAAATTTAGTCTATATGAAAACTGGGTAAGATAAAGATAATATAGAGAACATCGAGGGATAAAGGTTTAAATTGAAGCACTAATAAGAATAATTTGTCGCATTATAAAATGCAATCCTGTATTACGATTTCATTTTAATGCATTATATCTGTCTTACATACAAGTCACATAAGGCCGTGGCTGCGAAGCCATTTACATAACACCATTTATAAACCAATAACCGTTTTGTGCAATTTACTCAAAAGGAAACAATATATCAGGATCAGGACAGATTTGCAAATGAACTGAAATTTATCCACGCATGTCCTGTCTGATACATATTTCCCTTTAAGAGTGTAATGAAAGTTTCAAACAATTATCAAATTATTTTTACTTACCTATTTTCATACACTGTTCATCGTCAAACTTCACAACACTAAGTACGACCTGGTTCACAATCTCTCTCCAACCTGGCTTCGTAACATTCAATTCTTGGGCCAAATAAGCTTCATTTTGTAGGTTTGTTGGTCATTGAAAATAAGGGAGCCAGAATTTTTGTTTAATACTATAAGTTTTCTATAAAGTTTCCTCTTTTTAGTTTCCCTTAGCATCCTGAAAGTTTACAAAATTGTATTAAATTTGGGAAGTTTTATAGGTTATGTTATTTTTACATGGCTTGTACTTACTTTCTATAGTGTCGAATAAAAAAGTCTCAAATAATGTTAAAAATATTTCCTACAACCACTAATAATTTATATTATTCGATGTAGAGAAATTAACTGATATTCCAAGCTTGTTTTGAGTTTACACTAAAGAATACCAGATACAATAGAAAGTGATAGAAACATAGAAAGTACAGGTTTGTGAAATTAGATATGGCCGCCGGAAATCGTAATGGCGCCTTATTTGAACATATTAAAGATGAATATTGGGTTACAGTTTAAGGAGATTTAGGGCCCTTCACTGGACGTCCTTTTTTAATCCCGATGTCAATTCACAGTTAATGCCAAAATGAAACCAGTTCAGGATATCCTTTTGGCCTCCTTTTGAAGGATATCCTGGGATATCCTAAATGGGACGTCCATTTCACTATCTACTTTACGTACTGGGATATCCAGGTACTTCAATTTGACATCCCATATCCCGATTGTGCTGTGTGGGATGTGAACATTTTTTTGTTTAACTGACTTTTGCACTTGAAAGGTTCCCTTGTTCATTTAAAAATTTTAAGAACACCTCTTTATATGAATGATCGATTCTACAAATAGTACCAAAGACCGAGAGAAGCAGAAATATATGTTGTGACTAATGCTACCAGATTAATACATATTATAAGTTTAACGTTATATTTTTTGCCAATATTATTACAGAATTCAAGTAAAGAAAATGGCTATGGGTTAAGATGTATTAGGATTTACGGTTAGAAGCAGGTTTATTAGGTTGAACATTGATGATGTATAAAAGTTTTTGTACGTACGTATGTACGTACAGCATAATTTCAAAAAAAATTTTACAACTAGGGCATATAAGTTACAAATTTGTAAATTTTCCTCAAAAAGTACCTTTGTTAGTGTTTTCCTTATATTAATTTACTGAAATCCCTAAATATAGGTACTTTACAAGTTTGTTGATGTTTTCTGGCAAATGTTTTTATTACTCGATGTATCAAACCTTACCTATTAAAAGTTTCATCACCTCCACTTGTTCATCAGAGATGTCGAACCATATATAACACTTCGTTTAACACAGTGAGTAGGTACTTCTTTTCAATTTTTACTTCCCTCGCATACCCGAAGGGAAGTATTGTATTTATAATGTTTCACCAACAATCTTCTTTTACGTGAATAAGTTCGCTCCATGATAAACAACTAAAAACTACATACCCAGGTTCACAGGTGATCTCCCATAGAATTTTAACACAGCGGGGGTGGTAGCAGGCTATAACCTACAAATAAGCAGCACCAAATTTATCTAGAATAAAATATTGATCCAAACCCACACAGCACAAGGCTGTCCGAGGGACGTACTATGGCAAAGACCATTTAGGATTTGGGCTTGCCTATGGACGTCCCAATATCCCAATATGTATGCTTTTCGGCACTCTTTTGGTCATCCCAATGTCACAACTTGGTACCAGATAAAGGCAATACGACGAACGTCCTGAAGGATGTCTGAAGCTCATAACTAGGGACATACCAGGATATCCCGGGATATTTCGGGACGTCGTAAGTACTACGAATGGGCATCCACAGGGACATTAGAGGATGTACAAAGTACACACTGAAACGTCCCAGAACATCCTAATATTATATTTTCTTATATTTCAATATATTAACCATCTCCAAAGAAACCACATTTAAAAAAAAAAAAACTAAAAATATTTTCTGTGTATGGACCGAAGTGCTACCTACTTATAATTATATATAAGTATAGGTAGCGCATAAATCCACATATATATTTTTTTGTTTTTTGTAAAATTGTAATTTCTCTGATGATGGTTAATACACTGAAACAATAGAAAATATTATATTTCACATTTGAACTGACCGAAAACCTCAAGGAATTCCTCATCTAGTTATTTGATATAAACGGTCAAGAAAATAAAATCAGATATAAGACAGAATTTAAAAACAAACTCACACTTGTAATGTCAAACTACTTAAAAAAAAACTACTTCGAAAAAACATAGAATAACAAAATAAGTATGGTGCACATAACTATAAATATTTCGTTTTTTGTAAAATTTTATTTCTGTCGATGAAGGTTAATAAAAAAATTACACATGAAGCTATTTGAATTATCAGTCAAGAAATTAAAAACACTTAGGGGTTATAAGAAGCTAAATATATTCAATATTTAAAGACAAAACTCATTTGTAACACCAAAAAGCAAACTTCTTAAAAGAACATAAAATAACAATTTTCAAACTGAATTATATGAAAACATATTTTTTTATCAAGTAATATGTTCCTACTTCTGTACTCTCTTCATTGCCTCGCTCTTCTTTTCGCCCTGCTTGGATTCTTTTAAACACTTCCCTGCTTTGTACCTATTTCATAATATTATAAGGTACCCATTCATGGCTGCATCTAAAATAAACATTTACTTATTATTTGAATCAGCATTATCAACAAAAATTTAGTCTATATGAAAACTGGGTAAGATAAAGATAATATAGAGAACATTGAGGGATAAAGGTTTAAATTGAAGCACTAATAAGAATAATTTGTCGCATTATAAAATGCAATCCTGTATTACGACTTCATTTTAATGCATTATATCTGTCTTCCATACAAGTCACATATGGCCATTTACATAACACCATGCATTCATAAACCAATAACCGTTTTGTGCAATTTACTCAAAAGGAAACAATATATCAGGATCAGGACAGATTTGCAAATGAACTGAAATTTATCCACGCATGTCCTGTCTGATACATATTTCCCTTTAAGAGTGTAATGAAAGTTTCAAACAATTATCTTTATCAAATTATTTTTACTTACCTATTTTCATACACTGTTCATCGTCAAACTTCACAACACTAAGTACGACCTGGTTCACAATCTCTCTCCAACCTGGCTTCGTAACATTCAATTCTTGGGCCAAGTAAGCTTCATTTTGTAGGTTTGTTGGTCATTGAAAATAAGGGAGCCAGAATTTTTGTTTAATACTGTAAGTTTTCTATAAAGTTTCCTCTTTTTAGTTTCCCTTGGAATCCTGAAAGTTTACAAAATTGTATTAAATTTGGGAAGTTTTATAGGTTAGGTATATTATTTTTACATGGCTTGTACTTACTTTCTATTGTGTCGAACAAAAATTCTCAAATAAAACTGAATTAAACAGATAAAAAACAATCAAAAGTGTTAAAAATATTTCTTACAACCACTAATAATTTATATTATTTGATGTAGAGAAATTAACTGATATTCCAAGCTTGTTTTGAGTTTACACTAGAGAATACCAGATACAATAGAAAGTGATAGAAAGTACAGGTTTGTGAAATTAGATATGGCCGCCGGAAATCGTAATGGCGCCTTATTTGAACATATTAAAGATGAATATTGGGTTACAGTTTAGGGAGATTTAGGGCCCTTCACTGGACGTCCTTTTTTAATCCCGATGTCAATTCACAGTTAATGCCAAAATGAAACCAGTTCAGGATATCCTCTTGGCCTCCTTTTGAAGGATATCCTGGGATATCCTAAATGGGACGTCCCTTTCACTATCTACTTTACGTACTGGGATATCCAGGTACTTCAATTTGACATCCCATATCCCGATTGTGCTGTGTGGGAATATACTTATATATTAATAAATCAATTAAATAGACTTACCTATTTTTGGTACTTTCTTTTGTAGCCGTTAAAAGTGACTAGTGGCAGTGTGCGGAAAAAATTAAAATGATGCAATCATATACTTATTAACTATATACTGGTAATACTCCATAAGCCACTATGTACGGATTTGAGGCTAGAGAACGAGCTAGTTTTCTATCTCTATGGAGGACTCTGACGATACGATCTGATAAAGAAGGAAGCGCGCGCTGTAACAGGTCAGTGGTCCCAAAACAATGAAATCTACCGGCAACCGTAGAAAACGGAGATTTCGTAGACTATATGGTGTAAAATATATACCACCCTTTTGGAATGATTCACATGCTATTAGGAAGCTTTCGTTTCTTGGTATTTAAATTATATTTAATCAATAAATGAATACCTAAGCAGTAATTAGAAAAACTTATAGTCCAGTGGAATTAGCAAAAAAGTGGGTCTTAGGGTACTAATGGAAGTTTCGATGTTCAGCTAAAAATTCTACTTTACGAATATGAGTGGCACAATTTATATTTTTATGTTTTATGGGTGATTCAGCCGTAAAAAGGCAAGATTGTTAAAAAACAATTTGACATTGAAAGAAATGGTAAATATTTTTTTTCTTTAGTTCTTGGGACGGCATCTTATTTTTTGAGTAAAAAAAAAATTGTTCTTCATATTTTTTTTAAAAAGTCAACCTTTTTCAGTAAAACTTGGTGAAAAAATCTTCAATGTTAAAATTTTGAGAATTTTTAACCCCAAAACAACGCACTTTTATGCAAAGATAAAACAAAAATTGTTTGTAAGAGGTCAAAGAATAACTGAATTTTTTCAGAATATTTTAATCAATTTTTGGAAATTTCTTGCAATATCCTTTTTTATTTATTTGGCTAATGAAAGCTATACAATTTCACATACATATCTTACGTATATATATTTAAACAAGCTAACCACTACACTCTTCGCCGATTTACTGCACTTTTTATATAATTGCTGAACATTCTGTAGGATACTCTTCGCAGTTTTTTTGTAAATAATATTAGTTTTAGACATTTTTAGTTTAATTATAAAACAAAAAAAATGTGTAAATTTTTCTTTTTTCATTCAAATTACATTTTTAAATCCACAACAAGCGGGTTTCAATATTCTTGGGAAAACTAAAAACATTTCACGATTAGCACATGTAACTAGATTTTGGATTATTAAATAAAATGTATTACCGATGATATGACAGGTTAGGGTCCTGCTTCGGCTGGCTTTTACACAAAAAACACCGTTTCATTTTTGTGGATATAGGTTTACACCATGTAAGTACAAATCCCTATTTTGATAAACAATAAAATACATAAAACAACTTCACAATCTTAGAACACACAAGCGCTTATAATATTAATGTCTGGAATTGAAACTTGGAACCACTGATATAATGCCTATAGTGCACAATTTCTCCGATTAGATTGTGACCACTCATCTTCTATATTTAGTTGAACTGTCACATTCTCGCGTCGATGTTCCGCCCACTAAGACATGCGCACAATACCAAGTCCTCTTAAAGGATAGAGAGACAGGCTTTCCTTGGCGTCAAATTGGGAACGAAACTCATAGTATATACCTAGTTAATAAGTATATGGATGCAATGCAATAACCATAAGGCTGCCAAATTGAATTCCCCATACAGTTTGTTCATTTGTGTTGATTTATAGCAACTTTGAAGCATGTTATCTCTCTTACACTCACGTTACTTGTGATAGCACTATCTTTATTTAACTGCTTGAAGTTGTTTTAAATCAACACAAATGAACAAACCTATAGTTTGACAAATTTGACAGCAACTGAGCAAGTAAACTAACCGAAACTCCCGTTTGGCTAAAATTTTAAAATAAAAGAGCTTTATAGGGACTTATTAACATATTTTTAATTATTCATTCCAGTAGGTATTTCCATTTATTCTCATTGCGATATTTTCGTACTAAATGATAGTAGCACAATAATATAGAGGATAGTAGTATAATAACTACACTGTACTGTCAAAAAGTACAAATTAATGTGATTTCGCAAGATGAAAAAAATAGTTGAAACGAATAGGTATATAAGATTTCTGAAATCAGAAAAATCAAATTGACAACATTTAAACGGACCATGAAATATGAAAATATTTTGTTATCAAAAGAAATTTTGTTAGTAAAACTTTTTAAGGATTTTAATTTCATTCTTACAGTTTTTAATTTCTTTTTTTAATCATATATCCTCATCTGCTCAAAGGAAACATCACTCCTAGAGCTTATTTCACAAATGTGTTTAGGTTTGTCTTGACTAGACTCTAGCAGGATGTCCTTAAAACGTTTTGTTCCGAACGTTTTGGGGACGATAGCAAACGGACGTCCTTGGGACGTACCACACAAACCCGGGACGTTCAGACCTAACGAGGACCTAAATGAACGTCCTGGGGACGTTTGTTGTTATCAGGGCTCTTACGTCATGGGAGCTTCATGCAAATGTAACAGCATAATATAGCAATAAGCAAATATAAAATCCAGAAAACGAGAAAGAGTTCACTTCCATCACACATAAACACTATGCACACAACACTACTGGGCTTATTTGCTTAATGGCTGCTGGGGCCTACTGTTACGAACTACAATAGTATGCCATAAATTAGTAGCGCATGCGTATCAGATAATGAGATAAAATTCGTGTACGCGTATAATTTAATTATACTTTAATGGACATGTTATGTATAAATCATTATGTATATACCTCCAGCAATATACATTGTATATGACGCTGATGGATATCAGTAGCTGAATATACATTTCATAGCATATGTATATTTAACAATACATATTCAAATTCCAACACCTAATGCATATGCTATGGATGTACATATCCATGAGATGTTATGTGGGCTGTTTGTGCACTTGCATCACAGCACTGCTCCAACATATCACATGCTGGAAAATTTGGTTGTTACTATGCTGGTTCAACGTTGTTGTGTTTGCTGGGTTATTTAGGCACACATTTTATTTTAGAATAAGAAATAGAAATTTTCAAAAATTTTGATTTTTCCTCGCCGAATAACTTAAAAAAATTATAATTTCAGTCAAAATATTCCGAACAAAAGTAGTCTATTTTTAGTCAGACAATCCGAATTTGTAATAAAAAATAGGAGTTTCCATTTAAAAACCAATTTGACCTTGAATGACCTTTAATCCTTCCACCTAAAGTCAAAGTCACATGTATGCCGGAACTGCCCCCACCCAATTCTACAACTTTTGTTTGAAACATTTTTTCGTAAAGTGCTTTTATTACTCGAGATATTTAAAAGTTTCAGGTTGAAAAAATCACCCAGTGTATAATATTTCCAGTACTTTTGTACACAACACGCTATATTATAGTGCTGAGTGCTGACGTCATGACGCCATTTTGGTTAATGCAGGTCACGGGTCACGGTCCATTCTGGTCTATTATCCAAAGAAATATTCCAAGAGCATATTTTGGCATAAGTAACTTAAAACGTGCAAAGTTATAATTCTATTTCACAGTTTCAAGACAATCCAGGTATGTACATTATTAAAATGACCTTGGTTAAGAATGTTTCAGTAAAAATATTTATTAAGTATTCAAATATTAAAAGTATTATATTTCTAACCTCTAAAATGTGTGCGTAAATTTTATGAAAATACAAATATATATGTTTACTTTTTAGAAGTCAATAACATTTTTTATTTACCGGTTTTATTTTTCAGACGTACTATTCTATTACATGAGTGATAAACATGTGATTTCATTTACAATGGTAGCTGAGTTTTTTAAAGAAAACATTAAGCAATTACAGCGAGGCGAAAATTCGTACAAGAGTGGGAATGTCCAAAATATGATTTTTGACACAGAAATACACCCTGCATGCGGTTCTCAGAGGAAAAGTAAAAGCAAGCATGAAGGGAATTGTTTACTCTGTTGAGGTAAAAATTTGATACTTTAACTATTAAAGGTTAAAGTTATGCATTTATGTAGATGTCCGTTGATATTCAGGGTGGAACCATTTTGGATGTGAAGTGTACATGTCCAAGGAGACAAGTGGTATGTCACCATATTGCAGCGTTGTGCCTACATGGTCATCATGATGTAAGCGAGTAAGCGTCACACACACAGCATGAGCATGGAGTGTCAAAAAGAAATCTGAAGAAACTGTACAGACGATAAAGGATTTGTTTCCTCCCAAACACTCCGATTATAGAGCTGTAGTAGAGAATACAATATCAGATGCCGATGTTGAAAGCTTTTGGGTAAAAATATTTTCTACAGAATATTTAGATTTTTAATAAAAAGAAGTAGATTATTGAAAAGTGCTGTATTACCGAATCTCAAGTTAAGCTTGCAACGGAAAAAACTGTGGCTAACAATGAAAATTGGCTAATAGCTAGAAAGAATAGAATTACGGCAAGTAATTTTGGTGCTATACTAGCTGCAGTAAAGCGAAATCGATGTCTTTATTTAAAAGATTAACACACGGTTATGATCTTTCATCAGCATGTGCCATTCAGTGGGGAAAATACATGAGAAAATTGCTGTTGATACGTTTGTATCTGGTATGAAGGCGCCGAAGTAATACCAATGGGATGATTGTTGAACAAGTGTGGCTTCCTAAGTGCTTCGCCTGATGGACTTTGTGGCGACAGTTGCATTGTGGAAATCAAATGTCCATATAAATTTAGAAATTGCAGTTTAAGTGAAGCATTGAAAAACGACAAAACATATATTTATAAAGAAAAGAATTTAACTGTAATAAATGAAGAGCATGATTATTATCATCAAATACAAGGACAGCTGCATTTGACAAACAGAGAAGGTTGTTATGTAATAGTTTGGACACCTAACGAGACTGAGGTGGTGTATGTACAAAAAAGGCTGACAATTTGGAAATATTAAAATCGTTTTATCTAAACAACTTCGTACCATACGTATCGGGAATGAATAGTTAATATTAATGTTACCTTTGTATAGTAAGAACAATTTTCATTTCATAGTAAGTTTTGTATATATTTTTTATATAATTTTTCAGGGATTTCCATATTGGGTTGTAAATAAATGTTTTTTTAATTGTTTTTTTTTTTTTATTGTCAGTTCAATATAGGTACAAGATTATTTATTATATTTAGGCCACCCTTTATTATTGTTATTAAATATACAGAAAATTATTTTAAATAAAAGTTGTGTGGCTATGAGTGAATTTTGTTAAAGTGCAATCAATAAGGCAGTGGCAAGCAGATTTCACGAGATACATAAAAAATATTTTTTTAAATGGGATACCCTGTATATTATTACATTTTTGGAATGGTCATTTTCTCCTGATTTTAAAAATATATCATATGCAGAGTTGAGGTACTCAGTACAAACATGTACTCCAAGTAAAGTACTCAGTACATTTTTACTCTAAGTATTTTACACTAAGTACTTTTAAAATTCATGTACTCCTACTTGTACTCTAAGTACTTTGCTTAAAAAGTACTGGATACTTGTACTTATTTCGAAATAAGTAATACTTGCTACTTAAAAAAGTACTCTAAGTACTTTTTTATAAAAAGTACTCTAAGGACTTGTAAACATTCAGTATTTTTCATAAAATATAAAAAAATTACCTACTTGTAACTTTGTGGAAATTTGTGGAAAAAGGCTAGGAGACCAAAATCCGCTGAAATAGTCCAACAAGTTTTAGGTCATACTCTGAGTTATCCTGGTGTCACCAGATGGAATTCGACGTATGACGGCATAAAAAAAATTGTATCTTGCAAGGAAAAACTAAAGGATTTATGTGATAAACTATTTGTTCCTTCTTTTACAAAAAAAGATATTTTGTTTTTGGAGGAATATGTAAGAATTATGAAGCCTGTAGCTGAAACTTTGGACTTTCTCCAACACATTTTATGGTTACCTTCTCCCTAGTATCATATCCATGTATACGAAACTAGAAAAAATTAAGCTCTCTAGAGAAATAAGGCAACTGGCCAAGCCCTTAGAATATATTTTAGATTCTATTCACCAAAAATGTTTCAAAGATTTGTTTACGCTTAAATCAAAAATGGCAGTAATAGCAGCGGTCACGAACCCAAGATTTAAAATGCGCTGGTTCAGCGGGTTGAGAGATGAAAAATTACAATTACTTGCAAAGATATTCAATAATGGGTATTAGAGGCAGCTCTTGAGTTGGATGAGGTGCAACAGTCTGAGATGGCAGTCGGTGAAAATACTGAAGAGGATCCATTCTTCAATTTCAAAGAGAAAGAGGATTTTAACTCTTCAGTCTCGTCGATATTCTCCTCAAACCAAAACCAATATGAATTATTGCGATATTTAAATGACTTAAGATCCAATATTCAAATGTTAACAGACTATCCAATAATTGTTAATAAATTAAACAATATATTATAAATACTCTACATATGTTTCGGCTTATTAGGCCTTTATCAAGAGTACTACATAGTGAATACTAAAGTTTCCGACGTGCATATTCAATTTATACCTAAAAGTATTTATGTCTTAATCTTTTTATGACTTAAGCTATTTAAGATTTAATTTAACATCTTTAATTATTTGAATGTTTGGAGTGGACCTAAGCTGATTATATAAATCAAAGGATATTTCTTAACAATTGGTTTATTATAGGGGTGTTTAGGAAATTCTGCTGGTCATTTGTGGTACAAGGGTTGTACTTGAAAGATTTTTTGATTTCTAGTTGTTCTAGCAGATTTAAACGTTTACCTTTTCTTTCTGAATGAAGTAAATTTATGTTATCAGTATCTATGAAATGGTTGTTTTCAATACAGTGTGTTGACATTCCTGTATTTTTACTGTTATTTAAGATTGATTTTTTGTGTTCTTTTACCCGGTTGACAACGCTTCTACCACTCTGACCGATATAGACAGCATCGCAATCCTTACAATTAATTTTATATACACCTGATTTATCAATTTTATTTAGTTTTTCTTTGTTATTAACCAAAATGTTTCCTATATTTGTTTTGTTCACACTTATTGTAGAGATACCCAAATTATTCAATTTTTTAGAAATTTTGTTACTATATTTCGGAACATAATTGATAAAACTATATTTTGTAGGTTTGTTAGGCACAGTGAAAAATTCTTTTTGAAGCATTTTGCGTTGTTTGTTTTTGACCATGTTATCTATTAGTGACTCGTTGTATCCGTTATTTCTTGCAATTTGTTTAATTATATTTAATTCTCTATCAAAATCACTTTGATCTAAAGGAAAATTCGTCAGTCTATGTATTAGACTATGAAAGGGTGAAATCTTAATTTGCCATGATTGCTGCGAATTATAATGTATTACTGTATCTGTGGTAGTAGGTTTGCGGTAGATGCTAAATTTCAACTGATTGTTATGTTTTTTGATATTCATATCTAGGAAGTTTAATTGACTATTTTGCTCCGATTCCATTGTAAACTGAATTTTACTATTAAAAGAATTTAAGAAATTAAGGTAATTACTTAGGTTTCTTTCTGTACCGGTCCATATACAGAAAATATCGTCTACATATCGAGTCCAATAAAACACATGTGTATTTAAACTGTTATTGCTATTAAAAATTAAATTTTCTAGGTTTGACATAAATATTTCAGCTAACAAAGGAGAAATTGGTGAACCCATTGGTAGCCCGTCTTTTTGTCTAAAGAATTCACCATTAAACTGAAAATAGTTTTGTTCAATACAAATTCTCGAAAGATTTTTTAACTCTGTTTTTTCGGTTTCGCTGATTTGTGAATTATCTATTAAATTATTTAATATTAATTTTAGTTCTGTGAGCGGAACTGAGGTGAACAGACTTTTAACGTCAAATGAGAATAATTTTGCGTTATTTGGTATTATTAAATTTTTTGTATTTTCAATAAATTCAAAGGAATTTTTTATGGAATATTTAGATTTAAAATTTATTAATTTTGGTAAAATATAATTTAGTTTTTTACATAATTTATAAGATGGAGCATTGATGTAAGACACTATGGGGCGTATAGGGTTATCTACTTTGTGAATTTTTGGAAGACCATAGAGAATGGGGGCCGAAGGGTTCATAACTTTCAATTTATACGCCTCATTACTTTGAATAACAGTATTACATTTCTTTAGGTTAGATACAATTTCGGACTGGAATTTATTGGTAGGGTTTTTGTTGATTTTTTCAAAATCTTCACTATTTAAGATTGTTTGTATTTTTTCATTATATTCTGATTTTGTTAAAATTGTTATGGTGTTACCCTTATCCGCTTTACAGAGAACCAAATCATAATTTACCAGTTTTTGTTTAATGCTGTTCAACAGGTTTATTTCTCCCTTGTTAGTGTTACATTTTGTCGAGGTAAATATATTAGCTAGATTATGTCTTTCCAATTCTGAGATTTCCTCCACTGAGAATGTAGCTAGCTCTGTATTAACGGCAAGAAGTTCAAAATCTTTTTTACTTACATTATGTGGAGAATATTTTAAACCTTTTTGAAGGAGGTTTAGTTCTTGGTCCGAAAAACTAACATTGGTTAAGTTACTTACTCTGGCAAAAAATGTGAAATGATCCTCAGTTTGAGGGGAATTCCTAGCAACTGCGACATTATTACTTTTTTCCCGTTTTAAACTATTAATTTTGGCTAATTGTCTCTGCTGTAGAACATGCACTATTTCTTGTACGGATTCCCTTATTTGACGGTCTAAATATTCAAAAACAAAGTAATTCTCTTTATGGAGTAATTCTGTGTGTATCAGTTTTAGATGTAGGCCTATGTTGTCTCTTCTGGAAAACCAGTATTTCACCTCCATTTGTAGCCAAGTCTTGTAAGTGGATTTAACAGCCTCTTGTGCTATGCGTGATTTAGGATTGCACTGAATTTTCATGTGTTTAGGTGTTAAACCGTTCGCTAAACACTGTTTGATAAACCAGATATGATTGGAGCACTTCTTAAACTAGACTATCCAATGATGAAGAAATTATTTATTAAATATAATTCAGTTTTGCCCTCGTCGGCCCCTGTTGAACGCTTGTTTTCTTTTGCCCAAATTATAAATGCACCCAGACGACATGCTTTAAGTGACGTTAATTTTGAAAAACTTGTGCGGCTTAAGAGTAACAGCACATTGCATATTTAGTTTGTTTTGTAGTTGTATGTACATTCATTGTTTTATTTACCCATTTATTATATACATTATATTTATTTTTGTTACTATTTGATTTGAGTGAGTTTTTAAATAAAAATATATTTGTAAAAATTAGTTTTCATCACTTTTTTTATATTGCAGTTTATTAATTCACATATATAACTTTATAACTTTTAGGTTTAGGTTTCATGAAAGATTTTACCTCTGTAACGAAGCATTTCTCTGTTAAGAAATGATTTGACTGCCCTGTATACAGTTGGTTAAAATCAGATAATTTCTCCTCTATACGCTGCGTCTGTTTGTAGCTAAATGAATATTAAAAAAAATGTTTTTCTTTAACTGTACTAGACCAATATGCAGATTGCAGGTTGCAGGTTTCTAAAGCAGCAAATTTTTGAAATTGCATTGAAGCGAAAAACATGATTATTACTAACGACTAAATATTTTGGGTGTAAAGTGTACATACTTCAGCGTAGGACACTCCTCAATTTAAAAATTAGTGGTAAAAAGTCTTACAGTACATTAAAAATACTCCCATTAACAGAAATTACTTTTACTTGTACTTAAAAAAATACTGGGAGTATTTTAAGTACTTAGAGTACTTTACAGAGTAATTACTTTGTACTGGTTATTTAAATTTTGAATTTCAAGTAAAGTACTTAAAAAAATACTGGGAGTATTTTAAGTACTTAGAGTACTTTATGGACTAATCACGTTGTACTGGTTACTTAAATTTTGAATTTCAAGTAAAGTACTTAAAACTCCAAGTACTTTTTCGAAGTACTTATACTTAGTACTGGGAGAAAAAATAAAAATTTAAACTACTTGTACTTAGTACTGGGAGTACTTTTTAAAAGTACTTGTCACAGCTCTGATCATATGTTATCCGTATCTTATATCGTTTTCAAGTTATTTCTTTAATTATATCCTTCTAGTTCTTCTAATTTTAAGAGCGGTATTGAATGTCAGCATTTTTTAACACAATACAAAAAATAAGCAACATATGGAGATAATTTGATGCATTTTTCATTTAGATACCATAAATACTTTTATCTTAAACCTGATTTAAAAAATGCATCAGTTTAGTGTCATATTGAAAACATATTTCGCATTTAAAAGAAATATTTACTGATATCTATTAAAAAGTTTCTTGTACCATCATGAGATGCAGATACTTTCAAAACTAGACTAACCTTTAACATATTATATTGTCAAAATAGTTGATTGTCAACCTCAATGCTCTGACACTGACATCAGCTACACTCTGAGCAGGTGTATCATGTCCAACGTAGGTAAAATAACAGGTACAATAACATCCTTAACGATCCACTTGTGTAGGACTCGAACAATTTTTCTTTTTGGCAAGAAATTCATGGAAAAAAGTGATGTGTGATATATCATTGAAATCACGATGACATCTACTTTCCAATGGTGTAATAAAAATATGTTGAAAAATAAGACGAAACGGCAGTAAATGCCATCTGATTTGCAATGAAATCTTTTCAGCTCGTGTACAGTACCAATATTACCCTCGTAGCAAATTTCATCAAAATCGGTTTGCTACTTTTGGCGTAATCCTGTGCACATACATGTATAGGTACAGACAATTTTTAAAAACCACCTTTTGTTGTTCGTGAGACCTTGAAACGTAAAGATTTATTTATTTATTTAAAAATTCCACAAGATCATTATACAATGACATGAGTTCGTCAATAAGTGAGGTTAATGTAGAGACAGGTAGAGAGTAAAATGGGTACACGTAAAACTTACAACTACACATATCAATATACAGATTCAGAAAGTGTTCGTTTTGGCATGGTAATATTTGGCAATAAGAGCAAGCGAGAGCGAAGCAACTAGGTTATTCTTTTCTATCGTATAGGGCAAAACGAGAACTGACGTGTGTAAGACGGAAACAAATTTAAACTCTAGGGATGTCCACACACATGTGGTGGAGATAGCAGGTGGCGGGCGCTTTGTACGATGTGTTATACAAACGATAGAAAAGAATAGCCTAGTTATAATAATAATAATCATAATACTTTATTTTCCCAGTAGGCCAAAAAAATTTTGAGCATTGGATGTGTCAATACAAAATACAGAAAGTTTATAAAAGAACATAATACAATTACAATAACAATAATCCTAAAAAATTACATATCCACAAACTACAAAAAAAAAAAAAAAGAAACAAAGATGTACATACGTCAAATTCAATTAAAAAATTAGACAAAAACATCAGGCAACACACTAAAAACAATTATCGTAAAAACACCTAGCGAGCAGTAATTCCAGAAATTCAGACCCAGGGAGATTTAGTCATTAAGATATTCGTTAAGTGAATAAAAAGTTTTATCTATAAGGTAAGTTTTTAGCCTTTTTTTAAAACAGTTTACGGAAGGGGCCTCTTTAACATGATCACCTAACTTGTTGTAGAGCAATGCACCTTGATAGTAAGGGCTCATTTTATATAATTCCAAACGGTGGGCTTCATATTGCAAATTGTTATTACCTCTAGTAGCGTAATTATGATTACAGTTATGTTGCGTGAAGCTATTAAAATTCTTTTTAACAAAGCATAACACATGGTATAAATACAAAGATGGAGTGGTAAGTATATTATGTTGTTTAAAAACTGTACGGCAACTATCTCGTGAGTTTAATCCTAACATTGCTCGTAGGGTACGTTTTTGTAATATAAAAATTCTATCAGCTGATGGTGATTTTCCCCATAATATAATTCCATACGCCATAACAGACTCAAAGTTGGCATGATAATAAGTTTTCAGTACTTGGAAGTCACAAATCTGCTTCAGTTGCCTCAGCGCAAAACATATACCAGCTAGTTTGGAGCTAAGTAAGTCAATATGTGAGCTCCATTTTAGATGTTCATCCAGCGTAACCCCTAGTAGGTTGACGGATTCAGTTTGGGTTATAACTTTGTTATTTACTTTTATTAAAGCACTTCGTTTGCATTTGTTGGTTGAGGAGTAAAATGCCATACTAACGGTTTTCTTTTCATTCATAATTAGCTTGCTGTTGGAGAGGTATGAATAAACATTTTTTAATTTATTGTTTGCCTCGTGCACTAAATCGGTATAACTGTTTGAACTAGAAGTAAGAGAGATATCATCGGCATATTTGGTTATGGTTCCTGATGAGATGATTTTATCAATATCATTTATAAAAATAATGAATAGTGCTGGTCCCAGTATCGATCCCTGTGGAACACCGTATTTGTTAATCTTTACTTCCGATTCTTTGTTGTTACATCTCACATATTGACTTCTATTTGACAGATAAGATACAAACCACTGAAGACATGACCCCCTGATACCTAGTAGTAACAGTTTATTTAAAAGTATTTCATGACTGACACAGTCGAACGCTTTGGATAGGTCAATAAAAGTAGCAAGAACATCACAGCCTTTATCCAGATTCTTATATATTTCTTGTACGAAAGCTATTAGTGCAGTTATTGTTGATTTATTTTTGGTGAAGCCATGTTGACTGTTTGTTAATAATTCATATTTATTTAAAAAATTTAAAATCCGGGTTAGCATAGCTTTTTCAAAAATTTTTGCAAATATTGATAATAAAGCAATGGGACGATAGTTATCTAGTTTGTCTTTGTCCCCTTTTTTATAGACTGGTATAATTTTACTTAGTTTTAGGAGATTAGGGAATATCCCATATCTAAAGCTATTATTGAGAATATATGCGAGGACATTAGCTATGAGTTCTTTGGATTCCTTTACAAGTTTTGTTAGTATATCATCGGGACCGGTTGAGTGAGAATTTTTTAGGGAAGTAATAATATCAACTATTTCTGACGCGGTTACAGGACTTAAAAATATAGAGTTCTTGTTGGAAGATGTAAAAGTAGGTGTTGATTTTGCATTGTGTTGTATGCTATTTATTAACTCTTCTGGGGTATTTGTAAAGAAATCTATGAAGGCATCAGCAATGTGTTTCGAGTCAGTTATGACAGTATTGTCAACTTTCAGTTGTCTTAGCTCAGCGTTTTTGTTCTGTGCTTGTTTCGAGTTATTTTTTATAATGTTCCACATGGTTCTCGATTTATTTGGAGTGTTCATAAGTATATTATCATAATGCATTTTTTTAGCTAAGCGTATTACTCTTTTGTACATTCTCTTGTAGTTATCATAATAGTCTTTGTCAACTAGATTTTGTTTATATAGATAAAATAAATTTTTTATGTTGGCGGCCGATTTTTTTATACCGGTGGTTATCCAGGCTTTAGATTTTCCATTGCATTTTTTGCTCTGACAGGTCACTGAAGGAAAAGAAACATCCAAGTAATATTTTAGAATATTATGAAACACTTCATATTGTTTATTCACATCAGCAGCCGCAAGGTTGTATACAGCCTCCCAGTTCTCGGCTGCTAGAGATTGCTTAAAATTAACCGTATTTTTCACTGAGAAGAACCTACGTTTATGAGATATATTCGTAGGTTTCGAATTGTTTTTAATTTTTAAAACCAGCCCATAATGGTCAGACCACCCACTGACAAGTAAGGATGATAGAAACCGATCAGATTTTAAGTCTGTACATATATAATCAATACAAGTTGCCGAGGTAGAAGATACTCTTGTTGGTTCTTTAATTGTGACTGCTAAGTTAAAAGAATTAAGAATGTCAACTAATTCATCCCGATATTTGCAATTTTGTAGGTAATCAATGTTAAAGTCGCCCGTAATAATGAAATATTTAGATTTATATTTGCTATAGAAATAAGTAAGGCAGTGATTTAATTGGTCTAAGAACTCCCTGGGATCAGAATCAGGAGTTCTATAGATACATAATATAATATAATCTTGTTCTGCTATATTTACTCTTACACCACAACATTCAAATACCTTAATAATACTAAATTTGTCTATTTCCGGGAGTTCATTATAGGTTATATGAGATTTGATATAAATTGCACTACCACCATAGCCGTTAGGCCTACAAAAGTTACACACATTTATATAATCCTCGAGAGTAGTTTCTTTTAGTTCATTGACCTGAAGCCAGTGTTCTGTCAAACATAAAATGGATATATTTTCCTCCTTGCATATAATTTCAAGTTCCGTGAGTTTGTTTCTAAGGCTTTGAATATTCTGTTGTAGGATATTAATATTGTTGGTGGTTGGTTTGTCTTCGAAATCTGTAGGGTTCCAGTACATCATCTCCCTTCCAGATTCGGGAGTTTGCTATGCGTCTAAAAATGAGATTGGTCTAAGCCCAATAATTTCTTGCTTCTTCTTTTCACGATGAAGTTGAAAATCAAATCGTCTGTAACATACGCCTTTAGGCCAAAACTTAGGGTCATAGAAGTTATCCTTGTATTTAAAGTCAGCTGCTACCATGAAACACTTGTAATGTTTCATATCTGATTTAAGTTCATTTACTATTATTTCCTGCGTTTCTTCACTTCCAATTTTACGCTTTATAAATTGTTTTATGTCCTCTACGGTTACATCCTGAGTAACTTTATACAAATACATCCACACTTTGGGTTTTACGCCCTTGAATTTTTGTTCATTTTCTTCAGATTCTCCGATGTTCCTCTTTATTGTTTTCTTGCGCCTGTATGCAGTATTCCAACCACCCTTATCATTTGTAGATCTTTGCTGTTCATCAGGTGTCAGGTCATTTTGGTTTAACTGTATGACTTCATTCATAATATTTCTTTGTGCCCTTTCTAGATCGTTTACATTGTTTTGTTTGTCAGTTTGTTTGGGGGTTTCTGGTTTATTTTGTGTTGTTATTGTGGAATACTTTTTTCTTGTGTTATTATTGGAAGAAGAAGAATTATCTTTTTGTCTTTTGTTTATTTCTATGTTTGTGTCAGTTGACTGGCTAGATGCTAGTGTATCATTGTTTTTTGTGCCGGTTTTTTCTTCGGAGTTTTTGTATTGCACTTGTTTTGGTTTTTTATTTGTTTCAATTAGGTAGTTTATTTTGTCCTCTAACAATTGTTTATTCTCTATTAAGACATTGCATTTTTCGTCTTTCTCTTTGATAAGTTCTCTTAATAAATTATTTTCATTCTTCAACCTTTCCAGAAGGTCCATGTCGATTATATTTGCATCCTTACATTCGCCATTAATCACTTCGCAACATGTTATACGTGTTTCGTCAATAGGGGTGTAGTTTATTCTTTCCATACAGCTTCTGTGGAACACATTACCACACTGTATACACACTGCAACTTTTGTTGGTTTTTTTACACAACATTTGAAATATTTTTCAGGGAGCTCTTCACTTGTATTGTCACTAGGCGCCATCGCTCTCGCTTCCACTTATTGCCATACCAAAACGAATACTTTCTGAATCTGTATAACAAAGACTTAATAATTAGAGAGACATACAAAAGAGAAAAGTAAAAAATAAAAACCTGTACTGTGCCAGCACTGGGCAACCCTGGGAAGCACAAATAATGAAAAACTATTAGGGAGAATAGAGTTTAATACAGATCACTAGTGATATTATCCCAATTACCCCATAAAAATGGTGAGATTACTCATTATTTGGTTGGAGAGGTTAAAGTCAGTCTACATAAAATAAACCAATTCTCATCCACAGACATCAAATACGAGTCACACAGAAACCAGTGTAACCAATCGCTTAAAATCATTGTCTAACAATAATAATAATTTAAACTGATAAATATAAGAATTAAAAATAACACCATAAATAAATTCAAAAGAACTTTAAAAGAATTTCTCATTGAAAAATGTATCTACACTTTGCAAGAATTTTATAATTTGAAGTAATTTCAACATTGTCGTCGTCCCTTTACATATATTTTTTTTGTACATAATCAAATTTTAGAATATTTGTGTGCTTTAAATTGTATGAGATAAAATCTGAAACTTTTGGAATTTGTAGCCATTTTATTGTATCTCTCATTATTTTATACCACCAATGACGTTTCATATCTGTTATGTACAGCTTATTCGAATAAAGAATTTATTATTATTATTAAAAATAACATTTTTTACAATTAATTGATTAAAATATTGAAATAATACAAAATTACCACATAACTTATCAATCAGTTTACCTTGGTCTATAAAAACTCATTTATACTATAATAACAATAGACCATTTAACCATTTTACTTTTTGGCAAATTCTGAAAGACCGATAAGTATAGTAATTATGCCAAGAATTAGAATTTTCTGACTACTCTTTCATGTATTAAAAAAAATTATTTTAAGAGGATATTCAGATTGTCAAGTTGTGATGTCACATAGTCCCAACAACCCAACCCAGAGAACACGTATAGTGACAAAGTCATCTAGACATAATGCAATTATTTCATCGGTTTCTTAATACTGATTTGTTATTGTAGCAAAATGATGTTCTTTATTTTACTGCAATAAATATTAAGACCCCTGTTATTATCGTCTTGCGCTTATATATGAATAAAAAATAACGCAAGTATCATGTAGTTCCTAGATGTACGAATGCAAATGTGACAAGCATAAACATACCACATGTAGTAGACAAACCCCCAAATCCAAAGCCTAGGCTGTTCACATTCATTACCAACCAATATTGCTCGCATAGGTCATGTGATATAACCATAAAGCTTGTTTTTTAAATAAAAACCCTGTATATCTTCCTTGCCTGATTTCAAATATATCAGGGTTGATAGATCTAGCAGTAATATTTCTTGACATATCGGACATTAATATTATAAGTATTTGATGGTTACAGGTTACTATTACACAGTCGGCTGTGAGTGGTGATACTATGAAAATATTGTTAATGTTTGACATTTTGTATTATTATCTGATAAAAATGGGTTACACAGAAGCAGACAAGTATGATATATGTTGCCTTTATGTTAAAAATAATAAAAATAAAAAGAGCAAAAATAGAGTATATGACACATTCTCAAATACTTACCGTCATGCGAGAAACTGATAATTTTAAAAGAAAAAACGTACCAAAGGAGCAAACGAAAAAGAAGAACGTTACAGGTATTTTGAATGGTAATTTTACTATAATTTATTTTATCTTTATTTTATCAAAATTAAAAGCCAGAAGTAAATTTAAATTTTTTATTACTGTGTCTGTATTACTATTAGATTTACTGTAAAACAAAGCCTCGATGATTAAAAACAAATAATACCTTTATTGTAAAATAGGTAAATCCTAATACATAAATATATAAATATAACACATACACAAAATAAAAAACATACATATTATAAAATTAGAGCGGCGGCGGTCCGTGAAATTTTGGTAAGCTATAACTTACTAATGGAGCATGGGACCCATCTCAAATTCTAATGGATCACAACCAATGCCAAACGGAGACGTTTTGTGGGAATAAATATTTCATTGGAATTTGCGAAATTTTTTTTCAAAAAGAGTGCACTGCCCACCTTGGGATCTGGAAAAGTACTTGTAAAATATCTATAGTGTATTTTTTTTCGAACAATGAAGAAAATATAAGGATAGGTTTTTAATTTTATCAAAACATATTCATTCTTTACAAAGTTACATCATTTTGAAATTTTATTTTACACTGATATTTAATTTATAAAATTTCAAAATGATGTAACTTTATAAATAATTAATATTTTTTGATAAAATTAAAAACCTATCCTTATATTTTCCTCCATGTTCGAAAAAAATACACTATAGATATTTTAGTACTTTTCCAGATCCCAGGGTGGGCAGTGCACTTTCTGAAAAAAATTTCGCAAATTTCAATAAAATATTTTTTTCCACAAAACATATCCGTTTGGCCTTGGTAGTGATCCGTTAAAGTTTGGCATGGGTCCCATGCTCCATTAGTAAGTTATAGCTTACCAAAATTTCATGGGCCGCAACTGTAAAATTACAATTTTTAAGAATATAATAATAATATTGGTGTATATATTGCATCTGAGAATTATTCTCGCTCTATTTTGCAATGTTTGTAGTTCATTAGCACTACTTTGATCAAGTAAATACAAAACAGTAGCACAGAAATCAAAGTGTAGTAGAATTATAGCTTTGTATACAGTGATTCTAGTTTTCATATCTAAGTTAATTGTTATTCTTGAGAAATAAAACAGTTTTTTTTCTATTTTTCTTTTTTGGATAATAAAATGTTTAAATGATAAGATGTTATCTAAAATTATACCCAAATATTTAATTTGTTTGACGACTTCAATTGGTGAATTATTTATGGACAGATTAATATTACTATAATTGATGTTACTACTTCTAGACCTATTTGTAATCACCATTGCTTTTGTTTTACTTGGATTTAATTTGAGTTTATTGACCTTAAAATACTTTTCAACTTTGGAAAGTTCCATATACATTTTATTGACAGCATTATCTAGATCATTATCGCACACAGCTAATAATGTATCTTCGGCATATAAATTCAAGAAATCGCAATTAAGCTGGTAAATTTTTAAACTATAGATCATATAAATTATTGCTAGTACAGAAACTTACAGAGATCACAAATGAAAAGGGTTAGAATTTTGTCAGCAAATGCTAGCGGATGCAAACTAAAATTTTCTTAAATATATATATTGTTATGAATTACACCCCCTTGGAAAAGGAGATGGTACGCCTATGCCTCTGATGGTGACTGGAAAGGCTCTAGAAAGAGCCAAGGACTTTTCTAGGTTATGGCTGGAGAAGATTCTGGATTGATCTAGAGCTAATTTCGGAGTATATAAGGCGCGATTACAAGCGCGGAAGGGGAAGTTTATTTGAGAAGTGACACGTTCGGTGAAAAGTGAGGTTAACTATTAAGTAAACAAGTATTGTACAGTCAGTAAATTATTAAATAAAGTGTTAGTAGTGTTTAATCTCTTGTTAAAATTATTTAGAACCCACGAATTCATACAGGGTGTTTCCTAAAAGGTGGAAATCCGTAACATTTTGGTGTCGGAAGCGGAATTTTGACAAGAGGATTTTTCGGAAGTGTTGAGAAGACTGGGACAGTATTCTCGGAGTTTGTGCTAACACAAGGAGGACTAATTTACTGGACATTGTTCGAGAATTAATTTCGAACAGGAAAATAGTGTCAAGTGCGTTTTTAGACATTGTAGAACATTTTTGTTGGACATTAGTGGTTAAGTGACAAAGACTCTAGATAAGACTTTTTTTTTTGTGCCGTTTTGAGGTTTTTTCTGGACAGTCCCATTACCGATAGTGACGTAATTATTAAATTTTGCTGATAATTATATGCCGGTAACAACCAGAAGCATGGCATCCAAACAACAAATGCAGGACTTTATGGCCCAAATGCAAAAGATGATGATGGATCAGGAAAGAAAGCGCCAGGAAGAGAAAGAAGAACAGGAAAGAAAACGCCAGGAAGAGAAAGAAGAACAGGAAAGAAAACGCCAGGAAGAGAAAGAGGAACGTGAGAGAAAACGACAAGAAAAAGAACAAAAACGCCTACAGGAAAAAGAAGAACAAGAACAAAAACGTCAAGAAGAATTAAGAAAAATTTTTGAGGAACAAGAACGAAGACGTCAAGAGGAGAAACAAGAAGAGGAGAAACGACATCAAGAAGAAAGAGATGAACTAAGGAAAATTATAGAAGGCCAACAGAGTGCCATATTTGCCGTCACTGAAGAACTCAAAAATAAGGTAGCGGAAGAAGTCAGTGAAGTCAAAGAAAAAGTAGATCGGGTTGAAGGAAAAACAGATAAGGTCGAGGAAAAAGTAAACAAGTTCGAAGAAGAAGTCAAAGGAGAGATTGACCAGCTTAAAAGACAGTTGAGGGAAAGAGGAAACCAGCAAGTGGTGTCATCAGGCCAACGATTGAAAATTCCCTCTTTTGATGGTCAAAGTTCCTGGATGACTTACAAGACGCAGTTTGAGGCAGCAGCGAGTGCAAACAACTGGAATGACGAAGAAAAGGCTATGGCGTTAATCGTGGCATTAAGAGGCCAAGCATTGGAAATACTCCAGACAATCCCAGTAGACCAACAACGGGATTTTAAAGTTTTAGAAGCTGCCCTAGATCTACGATATGGCGATCAACACCTTGCCCGAGTGTACCAGACCCAGCTGAAATCACGTGTTCAAGGGGCTGGGGAAAGTTTGCAAGAGTTTGAAGCTGCCGTGTGGAGACTGGCTCACCTGGCTTACCCGGATGTACCGAAGGAATTCCAAGATCAACTGGCAGTAGATGCTTTTCTGGATGGTATACAGGATGATGAGATCAGGCGAGTCCTCAGGTTATCTCGATACCAGAACAGCAGCGAAGCGTTGGTACGTGCACTCGAGGTGGAAGCTGTCCTTCAAGATACCCCGAGTCCAAGAGTACAAGCTATGAGTCTCGAAAGATCGCAGTCTGAAAAGGAGAACCAGAACGCTATGTTGGCCGACATATATAAGATGTTCAATCAGTTACTGGCTCAAGTGGATACTGCAGAAAGACAAGACAAGCCAAGCGGGGGTATTGAATGTTACAACTGTGGCAGAGCAGGGCATATCAAACGAGACTGTCGACAGCGGAACTCGAGGAATGTGAATGCTGGAAACATGGATGAGATACAGAATAGAAGTAGTGGAAGGCCAAGTGGACGGCATATGAAATGTTACAGGTGCGGAGAACGAGGACATATCCAGCTAGAATGTCCACGAAGAAACTTAAAGAGAGTAGAGGCCGATGTTGTGAAGCGGAGGGGAAAATCAGAGGAAGCTGGTACCAGAGAGACTGTGTCAGATAAAGAACATGGTACCCCGAGAGAAGTAAAGATTTCCCAGCTTCGAAGCATTCCGAGAAGTCCACTACTACCAGGACGTGGAAGTAAAGTGAAACCCCAGAAAATTGCAGATATTTCATCCGGAAGAAGGTGCAAGGAAGATTGCAAGTACTACCACCAGGAGAAACTGCAGGTCACGGGAGCAGTCAACACTGTCAAGGTGGAGGTGCCGGATGATAAGGCAGATGAAGCGCTCAGACAGGAACAATTGAACGATGTGGAAATTGGGCCTATATTGAGAGCCAAAGAGAGGGGAACTCGTCCAAAATGGAAGGATGTTTCGGGCAAAAGAGTGGGGCTGAAGGCACTATGGGCGCAGTGGGACTCACTGAAAGTCATGAACGGGCTGTTGCGGAGAGCATGGGAAAGCCCGGATGGAAAACAGCTGGTTATGCGTCTAGTGATTCCCAGGTGTCGAGTAGCGAAGGTGCTTCAGGAAGTGCACAATGGGGCATCCGATGGACACTTCGGTGTGAACAAGACCCTGAAGAAAATACGAGAACGATTTTATTGGATAAGAAGTCGTCAGGATGTGGAGGCTTGGTGTCGCAAATGCAAGATTTGTGCAGCCAGTAAGGGACCACAGACTGGAAGTAAGGGTGAAAAGAAGCCGTTCAACACCGGAGCTCCTTTCAAGAGGTTGGCTAACGATATAGCGGAACCATCATCAGCCAGTGACCGAATGAAGGCTCGATACGACCGGAAGGGTAGTTCAGAAGGATTCAAGGCAGGAGACCTGGTTTGGCTGTACAACCCACAGCGGAAGAAAGGAAGGTCACCGAAACTTCAATCGCCTTGGGATGGACCGTATACTGTTATTACCCGAATTAATGATGTCGTCTATCGGATTCAACGAAGCAAAAAGTCCAAGATGAAGATCGTGCATTTGGACAGGCTGGCGAACTACATCGATGATTCTGAGTTGCCTGATCGGGACGATCTAGGCTTAAGGAGGGGGCAGTGTTATGAATTACACCCCCTTGGAAAAGGAGATGGCACGCCTATGCCTCTGATGGTGACTGGAAAGGCTCTAGAAAGAGCCAAGGACTTTTCTAGATTATGGTTGAAGAAGATTCTGGATTGATCTAGAGCTAATTTCGGAGTATATAAGGCGCGATTACAAGCGCGGAAGGGGAAGTTTATTTGAGAAGTGACACGCTCGGTAAAAAGTGAGGTTAACTATTAAGTAAACAAGTATTGTAGTCAGTAAATTGTTAAATAAAGTGTTAGTAGTGTTTAATCTCTTGTTAAAATTATTTAGAACCCACGAATTCATACAGGGTGTTTCCTAAAAGGTGGAAATCCGTAACAATATTATCAACAGATGAATCGTCGTTTTCTACAGCAGGAGTTTTCAATAGAAAAAATAGATGTGGGAGAAAAAAAATCGATGACAAAGTTTTTGAAATAAAAAAATGCGGTAGAAAATCGGTTAAAACTTGGTGTGAATATTTTAAAGATGAAACTGTAAGATTAATTCTCTTCAATTTTACCCTAACACAACAAACATATTTAGAAATAATTTGGCCAGTGATAGCAGAGCCCAGAATACGTAACTATATAGAGACGAAAGCAAGGCTTCCAGCCAAAACCTAATCTTCATATGCATGTGCAGATTCCGCCATTTTTTAACTGGTATATTCATCAACCTCACTTTTGTGCTTACGTTTACTATATTGTCTCATATCTAGGAATTAATTTAATATGAAATGAAAAGTAATTATGCAAACAGCAAAACAATGAATTTTGCTTTTACAACTTTAACATTAAATTGCCATTAAAGGTAATTAACTATATATCATGTATCCATATCAATTTTTATGTCATTTTCAATCAATCAACTGATTTCAACACAGATTTTGTAATACAAAAACTACTTCTGCGTTTAATTGTTAATATTAGCTTACCGATTCTTGTAGATGAGAGGTATTAGTCGTTATACTTGTGTACTCTTTTATAATAGGTAGTTATAATTTTGTACTACCTTAAACCTCTGATTTGTCTTATATTTATATGTAACAAGACACAACAACGAACTTGAATAATATAGTATGTATAGTATAAGAATATAATGCAGTCTTCTACCTCTGTATTTATAAATAAAGATTTTCAAGTTATTTCGCAATTAAATTAATACTTGAATAAGCAAAAAATATTTTTTCGTAAAATCGTCGCATAATAGTGACATTTCGATTATCATATGGATATCAAGATGACAGTCTTTTACACACATGAGCTTAAAAGTTACATTTTTTACTCAAACAAATCTCTTTTACACAGACAAAATTCTTATACACGCAAAACTCTTTTACGCACACAAAACAAACAACCAGTGCATGGCAATAACCTAATAGCCAACTTGCGTATAGTGATTTAAATAAATTTGTGGTGTCTGAAAAGAACCTAAGCCATATTTGTACGATTGTAAACTGCTACTCGTGAAGGATTCTTATGTCTCAACAAACGTGTTTTAAGGATGCCCTTATGTTTTCACTGACATGCATAAAAGTCGTACTTGTACATCGCTACTTCTGAGAAATCTTGTGCCTCAACAAATGTGTTTTGAGTTGGTATTTATATTGATGCAGCTACTTCTGAGGAATCTTTATGCTTCAGTAGATGAGTCACATTTGTGTCTTGTTGTTTGAAGGGACCCCCATATTTCAGCAAATGTGTTTCGAAGTTAGATTTAGTCTGATTAAGAACAAGAATCAGGTTCGTACTTTGCTACTTCTGAAGGATCCTTACGCCTCAGCATGTTTTTAAGATTGCATTTTTGCCTTGACTGATAAAAGCACGAGTCACATTTGTGTCTTGTTACGTTTGGAGGGACTCCATGCTTCAGCAAATGTGTTTTAAAATGTCCTTTTTGTTTTGACTGATATGATCAAAATTCGCATGTATACATTGATATTTCTGAGGGGTCCTTATGTTGCAGCAAATGTGTCTTGAGGCCAGATTTATATTTAGTCCGATAAGAAAAAGAATAGCAATTGTACATTGCTATTTCTGAGGAATCCTTATACTCCAGCAAATGTATTTTGAGGCTAGATTTATATTTAGTCTGATGAGAACAAGAATTGCAATTGTACATGGGTACTTCTGAAGAATCCTTATGCCCCAGCAAATCTATTCCGAGGTTATATTTATATTTATTCAGATAAGAACAGAAACGCATTTGTACATTGCTACTTCTGAGGGAGCCTTATGCTTCAGCAAATGTCTTTCAAGGTGATATTTATTTGTACTCTGATAAGAACAAAAATCGCATTTGTACATTGCCACTTCTAAGGGATCCTTATGCTTCAGCAAATGTATTTCGAGGTTACATTTACTTTTAGTTCGATAAGAACAAGAATCGCATTTGCACATTGCTACTCCGAGGGATCCTTTCATTTAGCAAATGTTTTTTGAGGTTAGATTTATATTCAGTTTGATAAGAACAATTATCACATTTGTACATTGCTACTTCTGAGGAATCTTTGTGCTTCAGCAAATGCTTTTTGATATTATATTTATATTTAGTCTGATAGGAACAAGAACCGCATTTGTACATTGCTACTTCTGAGGGATCCCTATGCTTCAACAAATGTGCTTTGAGGCCAGATCTATATTTAGTCTGATAAGTACAAGAATCGCATTTGTACACTGCTATTTCTGAGGGATCCCTATGCTTCAACAAATGTGTTTTGAGGCCAGATCTATATTTAGTCTGATAAGTACAAGAACAGCATTTGTACATTGCTACTTCTGAGGAACCCTTATGCTTCAGCAGATGTGTTTTGAGGACATGCTTATATCTAGTCTGAAAAGAACAAGAGTCGCATTTGTGCAAAGTAAGTTTTTGATTAATGTTTGGTTTAATTAGATCCCCTTCAAAGTTCGGTGTTACATGTTTCTGTTTCTTATGTAATTTAGTGCTGCCTTCTGCTTCATATCTGAAAATTACAACACAAGATTAAAGGCGAATATTTCATGTGAACATAATGTTTATCCCCAGATAACAGCTAAGTCCATTTGAGGGTGGGATTAAAGTATGATCAAAGTCAGTGTAGATGCCATTGCACTGGTGGTAAACAAACCGTGGACATCAAAGTGCATTTGTGCAAAATGCAGGTGATCTGGGCTAAATTGACCAGATCACCAGTGTGCATAATGGTAGAGTGTAGCATACTTCTATAAAAGTCGCAACGAAAAGAGAACCACTGGAGAAACGTTCTCACACTGCGGAACAAAATCAGCTGTAAATTTTTAATTTACACAATTAGGTCTTTTCATTATATGCCAATTAGCTATTTCGATATTACTAAAATGAAGTACTTAGTATATTAAAGCAGTTTCCAATATTTAAACAACATTCTATCCTCTCTCAAATTGAAACCAGAAAAATAAAACAATCCCATTTTCTCTGCCAAATGTGATGAGACACTCATGAAAAATAAAAGCCCTTAAGAAATTGTGAAATTTATTTTTAATATCTAATTAATGATGGTAATTAATAAATAATATAATTGTAATTTTTGGAAATAAAATTATTTCTAATATATTTTGTATGTTTGAAGACATCAAAATAAGTATATTTTATAAAATTTTTGTGTAAAAACATGTAAATTGCTAATTTTTAAAACAAATATTTTTCTTTAAGCTCAGTTTTTCAATATGGATGCCATTTCCTTAAAAATAATATGGCCGATTTGTACAATGTGTTTAAATGGAACCACAAATTCTCATTTGGAACGAATTTCACCCAAAATTTACCTGTATGGACACACAGCTACATATTAGATTATAATCATACTCAAATTTGGACTATTTAATTAAATGTGTACTAAAGTGTGTCTATGTTGATATATACTTGCATATTTGACACAATTTGAATTCTTGTGTTCACTACTGGTACCTACAAATTGTGCCCAAAATATTACCTATACGAAAAAGGTTACATTTTAGACCCAATTTGGAATTTCCAGCATCGCTTTCATTGGTGCATTGTAGCTGCAAATTGGCATTTCCCACTTCACAACCACCACTATCAGTACTGAGGCTGCCCAGGTCAGAGTAAATAGCAGATATTTTGTTATTTGGTGGTATTTCTGTTGATAACAAAGGCAAAAATGGCATTTGCTTCACCTCTTTCATATAAGTTGATACGAATATTTCGTTATGAACATTTTCGTATCTAAATCAGAAAGTAACGTGTGTGTCTAGCTTTCAATTCTAATTAACGCGCAGTGCGTAGAGTCACTGTAACAGAAAAAAACTTATCGTCGATTGATTAGAAATAAAAATCGGGATATTAGCATTCACCGTTTGACTGTCTTGTGTCCAGCGACTACAAACAAATTTTTGTTTTAAAGTTTTCTCCCATTTTCTTTTATATTATTTATTTGAAAGTTTTATTACGATTAGTTGCTGTTGGGCTTAATCACTTAAACTTTATGCCAAAGCCATATAATTTTAATTTTACATGCCACATAAGTATATGTATATGTATTGTCCACGTAAGTTAGCCTTTTCCGTGGCGTACGGCTGTGATTCGTTACGTGCAGTAATGGGTGGCCGGCAATTTTCTTGCTGCCGGGTAATGGAGGCTAGGTTTGAAGTGGTCAGAGCCAGGAGTTGCGCTAATTGTTCATAGCTGGGTAGTCCCAAGCTCGGTTGGGGTTGGTCCGTTATGGCGGCAGAGGGGACTGGGATCGTTCCAGTCGTTTGGTTTTGGAGCACTATTTGTCTTTGGGGCGTAGCACTAGGTCTTGCCGTCTGGTACGGCGGGGTGACGTGGTAGGCGCCGGCCGACGAGGTAGGCGTGACGAAGTACTGTGCGTTGGGCGGCGTGCTTGGACTTGGGCTGGTTGCTGTTGGTGGGACCATGCAGTGAGGGGTGGCCAGCTGGCGGCGAGGTGTCAGCGAGGCGTCGCTGAAGAGTTGGGGCCAGTCGGGTGTGGCAGCAATGGTGTACTGACCGCTGGGCAGCCCTGAGCCTGAGTGGGAGGCTTCCCCATGTGTGGAAGCGAATCCAGCGAAGCGGCGATCTCCCAGCGTCGAGGAATCGTCGTTGGCCCGGGATGCTGTTGGGTCCACCATACAGCGAGGGGGCATCACCACATCATCATCACCACCCAATCTCTGTTCCATCGCCGAGTTTCCATGCCACGATGCTGCGTTGCGCTCCATGCAGTAAGGGGGCATCGCCTGGGAATCGTTGCTACTCCATTCCATATTTGTTGCCTGGGCTTCGTGCCAGGTGGCTGCGCTGCGTGCCATGCAGCGAGGGGGCATCGTCGTGATGACGTCATGCGTGACCCCAGTGTCGTGTCCTATGTTGGTGGCGAGTCCTGCCTCGCTATGCCTGGGTGCTGAGCCCGGCGACGCACAGTATTGGGGCGCCGTCGTCGCGACGCCATGCGTAGCACTTGTGCCTGTGGAGAAATCAGAGGACATGCTTACCTCGCCGAGCCGGGTTGCTGTGTTGCTTGCTGTGCAGTGTGGGGCCACCGTCGTGGAGACGTCGGGCGTGACCCCCGTACCCCTTGTCAGGGCGTCGTGTTGGCGGAGCACTTCGTGGTCAGATGCTGTGAGGGGCGTCGTGCAGTGAGGGGGGGCCGACGTGGAGACGTCGCTCTCGACCCCAGTGCCTACTGCCTTGCCACTCCGGGTATGCATTGCCAC
This sequence comes from Stenurella melanura, assembly GCA_963583905.1. Taxonomy (NCBI): domain Eukaryota; kingdom Metazoa; phylum Arthropoda; class Insecta; order Coleoptera; family Cerambycidae; genus Stenurella; species Stenurella melanura. Next base: position 95,780,138 of record OY757315.1, read on the forward strand.
TTGACACTCAACACAATAAAACTCAATTAAAACACACTGTCTGGTTACAACACAAGAGGAAGGGATAACCTCATCAGCATTGGCGTTGGCTTCTGTGCTCAACTGACTTCTGTTTCGGCAGAAGACTATTAGTTGCTGAAGGCTGGAACATTACTACTTGAAGGACCGATCACTACTTGCTCGCTGAGAAAAAGTGTTCTCTTATATAGACTTTCTTGTGCTCAACTGACTTCTGTTTCGGCAGAAGACTAAAACATGAGTCATAACTTGTTCTCGATGCCGACGCCGATGACACCACCCCCCTTTTTTGTGACTTTATTGAACATTAATAAAGGCATACAGGTTATGTTTCAGTTCAATAATTTCAATTATATAATGTAAGAGTGAGTGGATACAATATTTTCAAAACTATAAACTAAGAGTAAGTGTTAAGATATTTCAACAACTAAGATATTTTAACATATATAGACTAAGATTAAGTGTGGTAAGATATTTTATATAAGTAACTAATAATAGGTCCATTAAGATATTTTAGGTAAAACAAGATATTTAAAATTAAAGTATTTTATGTGACAAATCATAAATGTATTCTAGTTTGAACAAAGTTTTCGCCCTGTGGCGTTGAATTATTTACAATGGTATGTTATCGCAAGTTTCGCTCTTCTGGACGTCGTCTCCGCGACGCCCGGGGCTGCCTGATCCTGTTGCGAATTGGGGGCTGCTAAGTCCTGCTGTGTTGCTCGCTAAGGCAACGGGATTCTGGAGCGAACCTGTGAGGCTGCAACGTCCTGCTGTGTTGCTTGCTAAGGCAACGGGAGACTGGAGCGATTTATTGAGGCTGCAACGTCCTGCTGTACTGCGGGCTAAGGCAGTGGGATACTGGAGCGCCTCGTGGGGGCTGCTAGGTCCTGCTGTGCTACGTGCTAAGGTAGCGGGATCCTGGAGCGGTGCGCCGGAGCCGGCTGAGCTCGGGCTGGCGTTCGAGTTGACGAATACTCGTGTCCGGACTGGGACAGGCATCTGGCTGGCGGATGGCTGCTGTCGGTCGTGGCCAGGCGTGGTCACGGCCTTCGCCCAGAACGGCATCGGGAACAGTATGGGCGTCGTGTCGAGCGGCTGCTCTTGTCTTGACGTAGAAGGCCCAGGGTCTGCTGGCGGCGGCGGTGCGGCTGACAGCGCCGGGGACTTCTCATTCTTGTTTGTTTGTTTCCTCTTGGCTGAGGTGGATGGGCCAGGCACGACTGGGGGCAGTCGGCGGGCTGGAAATTTTGGTTTAGCGGCGGCTGTGGTGCTATGTCCACGTAGATAGTCGCCATGTCCACGGAAGTAGATACCAGATCCACGGATGTAGACTTGTGCGTTGGCATCTGGCTTTGGGGCAGCGGGCACTACTGATCCTGTGATAGTAGGCGTGACTGGCTTCTGGGCAACGGGCGCTACTGGTCCTGTGACAGTAGGCGTGGTTGGCTGTTGGGCAGCGGGCACTACTGATCCTGTGATAGTAGGCGTGACTGGCTTCTGGGCAACGGGCGCTACTGGTCCTGTGACAGTAGGGGCTGCGAGCCTTGGTGGGGCTGGATGTCCTGGATCCTCGGGATCGTCATCCTCGTCGTTGCTGTCGTCATCGTCGGTATCAGCTGCGATGGCTCGTACGGCTGGAGGCACTGGAGGTCGCTTGTCGGGTTTCTGGCCTGGCATGGGCCTGATGTCATCAATGTGAATGGGCACTGGGATCTCGTTCCTGAGAATTTCGTACGTGTTATCACCCAGGGCTCGAATGATAACAAAAGGTCCCTCCCATGTGGGTCCAAAGCTGGTCCGGCGCTCCTTGAAGCCTCGGCACATCACTCGTTGTTGGGGTTGATACTCGATCGGGGCTGTCCTTGGCTCTGGGAAAAGATTCCTCTGGTAGACTTGCTGTCGTTGCGCCGCTTTCTCATGTCTGCTCCTAGCTGCTCGTCGAGGTTCTGGTAGCGGGCGGCGTTGCTCTGGGTGTTGCCAGTCTCCTGGGCGAGGTAACTCGGTCCCAAGCAGCAGCTCGCTGGGTGAGTAGCCGGTGGCAGCATTTTTTCTGTTGTGCAAGGAAAAGATGATCTGCGGCAGCACGACGTCCCATCGGTTTTGTCGTTTTCCCATCAGCTTTTCTCGTAGGGCCTTCTTTATCTCTTGGTTACGCCTCTCCACAGGATTGGCTCTCTGGTGGTAGATCGGCGATGTAAAATGTCTGATTTTATTCCGCTTGCAGAAGTTGAGGATCTTCTTGGCGGTGAAGGTGGGTGCCTTGTCGGTGATGAGTTCATCGGGATATCCCCATCGGAGGCAGACTCGTTCCAAGGCCCCTAAGATGTGGTTGGCATCAGCTTGGGGTGCAGCTTCGGCCTCGATCCACTTGGAACAGAGATCTGTTATCACGATGATAACTCGGTTGTGGGTTGGTGTCTCTTCGTAGGGTCCCATGACGTCTAACGAGAGTACTTGCCAGGGTTTGGTGGGTGGTCTCGGGCGGAGTGGAGCGGCAGCTTGAAGGGGTCCTCGCTTGGTTGCAGCACATACCATGCATAGTCGCACATGCGTCGTGACGTTCTTGCGGAGTTGGGGCCAGTAGTAACGGTTGTTCACTGCCCGGTACGTCTCGTCGCGGCCTGGATGACCTGCATGTGGGGCGTCGTGGTAGTGGTGCAGAATGCGGGGCCTCAAGGCTTCGGGCACAACGAGGGCGGTCCTCTCTTCAGTGACATGCCATAAGCGTCCATCTTCTACCCTGAATTGTTCTTTCAGTCGTCTTTCCCAGGGGTCTAAGCCTCGTTCCTGATCCTGGATGTCCCCCCAATGTCCGATGGAACCAGAAATAGCGTAGTCCGCGAGTTGGGCGGCCTTGATCTCATCGAACAGAGTGGTTAGCTCCTCAGGTTCGGCTTCCATCATCAGAAGTTCCTCCGTGGTCGGGGTATCGATGATGGCCCTTGGCGTGGTTGGTTGTTGGGTTGTGGGTTCCTCGTCAGGAGGTAGCAAGCGGGAGTCATCGCCGGTATCAGCTGGCATGGCTTCTTGAGGATGACGTGACAGGAAGTCGGGCAGTTGGTTCAATCGTCCTGGACAGTGTTCTACGGTGAAGGTGTACTCTTGCAGCTGCAAGGCCCACCGGGTGAGCTTGGCCCTCTCGTCCTTGAACTGATGTAACCAGTGCAATGCTCGGCTGTCCGTGACAAGTGTGAAATGCTGGTCCTCCAGCCAGTGGCGGTATCGGCGACAGGCCCATACTACGGCGAGTGTCTCCTGTTCATTGATGTGGTAGCGTTTCTCAGGTCCTGTGAACTTTGCACTGGAGCAGGAAATGATCCGTTTCTCCCCCTCTGGCGTTTTTTGATACAAAGCCGCACCCATGCCGTGGTTGCTTGCATCGGTTTGGAGGTAGAAAGGCAGTCCTGGCTCCGGTCTGCAAAGGGCTAGAGGCTGTGATAGCTTCTCCTTGATCAGTGCGAACGCTGTCTCCGCTTCTGTGTTCCACTGGAACCTCTCCTTTCCTGTTAGGTTTGTCAGCGGGGCTGTCAGCTCGGCAAACTCGGGTACAAACTCTCGTAACCAGTTGGCAGTGCCTAGGAATCCCTGGAGTTCCTTCTTGGTGCGAGGAGTGGGAAAGTCTCTTATTTGGATGACGTGTTTCTCCTGGGGTTGATTTTGAGTAGTAGTTATCCTGTAGCCCAGGTAGTCCAGCTCGGAGGCTCCAAATCGGCACTTCGGGAGTCCACAGTGCAATCCATGTATCCTCAGACGTTCTAATACCAGAGCCAAGTGACGAAGGTGGTCTTGATGATCTTCAGAGTATACTATTATGTCGTCTAGATATACTTTCACGAAGACGTCTATGAAGTCGGCCAGCACTTCTGTCATTAACTTCTGGAACGTTGAGGGGGCGTTGCGTAGCCCGAATGGCATTACAAGGAACTCGAATGTCGCTCCATCTGGGGTACTAAAAGCTGTCAGGGGTACACTATTCTCGTGCATCGGGACCTGCCAGTATCCACTCTTTAAGTCCAAACTAGTGAAAACCTTCGCTGCACCTAGCTCTCGGATCGTCTCCCGTATCGGCGGCAACTGGGACACTTCTTCCAGCGTCTGGGTGTTCAGCTGGCGGTAATCGACACAAAAGCGGGAAGTCCCATCCTTTTTGTTCACAATGACGATCGGTGAGCAGTAACGGCTGTTACTGCGTCGAATTACCCCAGCTGCCAGCATCTTCTTCACTTCCTCAGTGATTATTGCCTTTTTATTCGCCGAGTACTGGTAACGTCGTATTTTAAATGGTTTGTCGTCTTTCAGACGGATTTCATGGGTAGTGAGTTGTGTAGTAGGCTGTTTGAGCGTCTCTTGAAATACATCAGAAAATTTAGTGATGACTTCCTCATACGCACGGCTGTGCGTCTCTGGTAGCTGCTCCGGGTTGGCTGTTACGGTGCGGGCCGAGTCCTCGGTCCTAACCTCCATGTCCCAGAACAGGGTGTGCCGTTCTGACACCCCTGCGTGTATGCAGTGCCGCGGAAAGTCGATCACCACTTCCTGTTTCGCTAGGAAGTCTCTTCCTAGGATGATATCCTTGGTCATATCCTCCAAAATATGCATTTCGACCGAAACTGTCCAGTTTCCGATCTGCAGGGGCACTTCCACGCTGCCTTGGGTGTGCTTGATCTCCTTGGCGGCAGCCAAGAGCACGGGCATCGTCGGATGATTAGTCCTCGGAGGGTCCTCTACGTAGTTGCTGTGGATGAAGGAATGAGTCGCCCCGCTGTCCAGCAGGGCCAGTAAACGGCATCCGTTGGCCTCGACCCACAAGTGGGATGATGGGCCGGGACCGGCCGTCAGTCCTATTGACGCACTTAGTTCTGGAGCCGGGCACCCTGGCTTGGGCCGGCTCGCTGCTCGTTTCCCGCCTGGGGCTGACTGTTAGCTTGCTGCCGGGGGGCTGCCTGACTTCGTTGCTGCGGTGGTGCCGTGGATGTCTGTCCTGGGCCCGGATTATTGGTTGGACCTGCTTGTTGGCTAGGGTTGTTTAAGTTGGTGCCATGCCCTCGGAAGTTGTTACCCCCTGTCTGGACATTTTGTTGGCGGAAGTTAGGGTTTCCCTGTTGGTTGGGGTCGTGTCCACGGAAATTGGGGTTGGCTCGCTGGTTGGAGTCATGTCCGCGGAAATTGGAGTTGCCTTGCTGGGGCTCTGACTGAGTTTGGTTGGTGGGGCAGTCTCGGTGATAGTGAAATCCCGGGCACTTGCGGCACTTTGGTAGACTATTGGTAGTATTACTTGCAGGCGGGATGGTGGCTGGCCTCGGCAGCGGTCGGAGTTGCCTCTGAAATTCCCTGTAGTCACCCTCGGCGTTTTCAGCCACTCGGCTCAAGCTTTCCATCGTGGCCACTGGGACATTTCTAGTTGCGAATCTTAGTTCCGGTCGCAGGAGCTCGCGCACCTCCATAACCATCTCTTCTTCCGGCGTATACCGTTCTACTCTCAGCCAGAGTCCAATTTTGCGTTGTATAAAAACGGCGGCGGGTTCGTCGTCTTTTTGTCTCTCCCCGTGTAACCTGGAGCGTAGCTTCCCCAGGGTGGCAGTGTCGTTGAACTGCCGCAGGAGCTTTTCCTTTAAGAATTCGTATGTGATGTTGTGGGACTTCCACATCTCCAGGGTGCGTCTGGCTTGTCCCTCGAGCTGTTCAATGGCCACTCTCACTTTATCTCTGCCGTGGATGTCTTCATGGAGCATCGCCTCCTCGAGCTCATCCAGGAAGTTGACTGGATCCTCCCATTCCAGGCCTGAGTAAGTGGGCAGCGCTCTCGTTCTTCTTGTGGGCATCCTGTGATGACCTTGTATTGCGTGTATTGCTGCTTGAACGCTTCCCTCCATTAGTCTTGTCATGCTCTCTGCTAGGTTTTGTGTTGGGCGCCACTGGGGGTCCATTTCCCCAGAATCTGTGTATTCGGGTCGTCGTGGATCCTCTTCCCTCCGGAAAGATCTGGCCTCGCGTTGTTGGTCGCCATGTCCACGTAAGTTAGCCTTTTCCGTGGCGTACGGCTGTGATTCGTTACGTGCAGTAATGGGTGGCCGGCAATTTTCTTGCTGCCGGGTAATGGAGGCTAGGTTTGAAGTGGTCAGAGCCAGGAGTTGCGCTAATTGTTCATAGCTGGGTAGTCCCAAGCTCGGTTGGGGTTGGTCCGTTATGGCGGCAGAGGGGACTGGGATCGTTCCAGTCGTTTGGTTTTGGAGCACTATTTGTCTTTGGGGCGTAGCACTAGGTCTTGCCGTCTGGTACGGCGGGGTGACGTGGTAGGCGCCGGCCGACGAGGTAGGCGTGACGAAGTACTGTGCGTTGGGCGGCGTGCTTGGACTTGGGCTGGTTGCTGTTGGTGGGACCATGCAGTGAGGGGTGGCCAGCTGGCGGCGAGGTGTCAGCGAGGCGTCGCTGAAGAGTTGGGGCCAGTCGGGTGTGGCAGCAATGGTGTACTGACCGCTGGGCAGCCCTGAGCCTGAGTGGGAGGCTTCCCCATGTGTGGAAGCGAATCCAGCGAAGCGGCGATCTCCCAGCGTCGAGGAATCGTCGTTGGCCCGGGATGCTGTTGGGTCCACCATACAGCGAGGGGGCATCACCACATCATCATCACCACCCAATCTCTGTTCCATCGCCGAGTTTCCATGCCACGATGCTGCGTTGCGCTCCATGCAGTAAGGGGGCATCGCCTGGGAATCGTTGCTACTCCATTCCATATTTGTTGCCTGGGCTTCGTGCCAGGTGGCTGCGCTGCGTGCCATGCAGCGAGGGGGCATCGTCGTGATGACGTCATGCGTGACCCCAGTGTCGTGTCCTATGTTGGTGGCGAGTCCTGCCTCGCTATGCCTGGGTGCTGAGCCCGGCGACGCACAGTATTGGGGCGCCGTCGTCGCGACGCCATGCGTAGCACTTGTGCCTGTGGAGAAATCAGAGGACATGCTTACCTCGCCGAGCCGGGTTGCTGTGTTGCTTGCTGTGCAGTGTGGGGCCACCGTCGTGGAGACGTCGGGCGTGACCCCCGTACCCCTTGTCAGGGCGTCGTGTTGGCGGAGCACTTCGTGGTCAGATGCTGTGAGGGGCGTCGTGCAGTGAGGGGGGGCCGACGTGGAGACGTCGCTCTCGACCCCAGTGCCTACTGCCTTGCCACTCCGGGTATGCATTGCCACTTGACACTCAACACAATAAAACTCAATTAAAACACACTGTCTGGTTACAACACAAGAGGAAGGGATAACCTCATCAGCATTGGCGTTGGCTTCTGTGCTCAACTGACTTCTGTTTCGGCAGAAGACTATTAGTTGCTGAAGGCTGGAACATTACTACTTGAAGGACCGATCACTACTTGCTCGCTGAGAAAAAGTGTTCTCTTATATAGACTTTCTTGTGCTCAACTGACTTCTGTTTCGGCAGAAGACTAAAACATGAGTCATAACTTGTTCTCGATGCCGACGCCGATGACAGTATTCTTTATTTATTGTAGTTCTGTCTCTCTGGCCAGAGCTAGGTATTGTATATTTTTGTCTTTTCAAATGTGTTAATAAATTGTTAGTATATATCTATATTGCTCTCTCTTTTATTTATATATTAGCAATATTTAGCTAATCATTTTCAGAGATAATTTAGTAATTTGTATCTCAGCTACCTAAAGGGATAGGATGTATAGGGACTTACGAATTACTTGGCGCCTCTAAAAAGTTAAAACTACTGCCCATGCCCTACCGCAGCCGAACTAAGGGCTTATACATATTTCAATTGTTAACGTGTTTTAGCCAAATACACGTAACAAAGTTAACTTCACTTGATTTTCTTGTACGTGTATTTTTACAATCCTATAGTATCTTGTATTATACACTTTTGATTGCTTCTTGACTACTTTTGGCATTTTTACAAAATAACCAGAGTATGCTGTTGTCAAAAATGACCTTCTAATAGTTGGTAGGGCACACACACAATTAATGCACAAAATGGAAAAAACGTGTCAAAAATTGAACCTTATAGAAACATGCGTTGGTGTAGATGCTTTTAAGGAATGAAAAGAAACATGTGTTTCTAAAATATAAACATGTGGACACATAAGTGTCCTCCTGGCTAAATTTCAGCAATATGATGGGTACACGATTTTTAGACACATTTTATATATATTTTGCTCAAAGGGTGTCGACACGATGTATCCAAATGTTTAGATGAGTAAAATTGGGAAGCAAAGTCGCTTAGTTTCAGAGAAAAAAAAAACTGGTGTAGAACCAAACCAGACTTGGTGCGATTCTTTAATTAGGTGATCATGTACATGAAACCACTTTTCACGACATTTTCTGGTGGTCAGGAACTTTTTTATTTGGAAAAAACTGTAAAAAAAATGATTTTTCCATGAAACATGTTTTTTAACGTCCCCACCGTTTGATCTTTAAAAATAATTGTGCTATGGAACTGATTTTTTGTTTTAATTGAAGTAGACACAATGACGCTTCTAACTATGTACAATGTGATTGTAAAATACATTTTTTTTAATTGTTAAAATAATAGCAAACTTAAAGTTGTTATTTTCGTGAATGTATTTTTCAGCAATCGAGAAAAATTTTATTTATGAAAATATGTATATAGTGCTGTGAACAAATTGAAGCCAATATATGAAAAAAGTTTTTAGAATCATAATTTTTGATGTGCAGGTTATAGTATGTAGTCAGCGATTTTTTTAAAACGGGCTAAAACATATTCTTGCACGCCCGGCTCTCATTATACTGCTTACCGCTTGCGGACTACGGTTGTTGGATTCATGTGTACTAATCGGGCTTTTATTAACAGCTCCAAAATAGGTGCGAACCTAAGGCATAAACCTACCTTTTGTTATTTTAAGGTAAAACATATTTAAAAGCAGTAGGTTATTACACAGTTTTGATTGCATTAAACCAAGACGCAGGAATAAAACAACTTTATTTTTTTGCAACTATTTTTCTATTGACAAATGAGTATTTAGTTACGTAGGCACTGCGTTAAAAGCATTCTAGTTCGTCTGTACATTTATCGAAACCTTTAAATAACAGTATTTCAAGTACGACATTTACACTTGTTACAACATTTTAGGCCTTCTTTAACACAATCATATTTTCGATTTTCACAATTTTTATCTGAACAATAAATAAAAAATATTGTCCAAACATTGTCACTTAAATTCTGTCCTGAACCATGTGCATTTATAAGTGTAGTTGGCATATTGCTTCTGTACGATATTCTAAGTTGATACATAAACCTGCACTAAATATATTAGATAGGAAGACTATTATTTAAATATATATGTTTACCTTAAGAATGGGTGGTAAAAGGTGCCTTCAGTTGAAGGAAGCTCTGTTTGTTGTTGTTGCTAATTTGATCCTTAGGTCGTTTAATATCTGAATTTGTTTATTTTTGTTTTTGTACAGTACTAGAATCAATTTTGTAAAGATTTTTAAAGCTTCGTCCTTAGACAGCAATGGCAGTTCCGATAATTTTTGAAAAACAACAATATTCTTTAAGAACATCAAAAGCGGATTTTTTTAAATATTTTAAAAAACCATTAGTGGTGTAGCAACCAGTAAAACAATGAAGACGAGAACAAACTGTAGTTCATACTTTGCAGTACCTTCTATATTGACAAAAATTATCTGCTAGTGCCGTGTCCAAGTTGCATAAATAAATTAATTCCATTTAAGTCAGAGTCCGAAAAAAGGAGAGTAAGTAAAATTAATACATCTATATCAACTGATTTCATCAATGTTTGTTTGCTAAATTTAGTTTCGTACATTGCATGCAAAATCATCCTGGTATCTTCCTGTTTGCTAAATAGATTTTTGATCATTTCTGAATGACTTTTATGAAGTGAAACTACTTTTTCTGTTAATTTAAATCCTCCATCTATTATTAATATTTCGTATTCGATTAAGTACTGTGCAGCATCTGTTACAAATCGGCGCGGCGCGGCGGCACTGTATGATTGCAAAAAACGTTCATGTTTTCAAAAGTTGTCTACCTATACGACAGTCTATATGATATTTTAATTAAATCTCGTCATTTAAAATATTATCTTTTCTCACACAATATTTCCGCGATGTCGTCTTTTTTCAGCACTAGATATTAGTGACAACAAACCTTGTATCCTAGGTCTTGGTACCACAGATTTGTCATCATCTCGCGCAATTTTCTTACAAATAATGCACTCCATTATTTTAGAAAAGTAAATTGCAAATATTCTACAGCATCGCATTTATTTAAAACTGTTTATACGTATCCCGCAAACTACTAATATACGATTCAAATGTATTGACCCCGTTTTAACCGCGAAATCTCAAAAATGGCGGACCAGAGAAAATTTGAGAAAATATGTGTTCATTATGTGTCTATTGTAAATTATTCACTGAAGTTTGAATAATGTACATTGGACGGTTTTGAGGTTCTGCTGTTATATTGAAAAATGCCCTACTTTTTAAGGAAATTTTGACCATACCAGTTTTAAATTCATTATATCTTGAAAAATATGCCTACTATATGAATAATATTTTAGATACCGATAAAGCACGAAGCATTTGTACGGCATTTTTTATTCTAAAATTTGGCAGTTATTGTCAAAAATGTGACCTCATGCTTATTCAGCTATTTATCAAGGTATTTAAAAGATTTTTAATAAAATAGTTAATCATATAAAATGTAAGGATTTTCAGAAAAAAGAATTGACATATATCAAATATTAATTTAGTTATCAAGTGCAATAGAAAATAATGCAGAACGCGGGCAATAATATTATCTATTGCACTTGATAACTAAATTAATATTTGGTATATACCAATTCTTTTTTCTGAAAATGCTTACATTTTACATAATTAACCATTTTATCAAAATTTTTGTAAATACCATGATAAATAACCGAATAAACATGATGTCACGTTTTTTTGAATAACTGCAAAATTTTAGAATAAAAAATTATGAAAAAATTTCCTCGTACAAAAAATACCATGCCTTATTGGCATCTAAAATATTATTTATACAGTAGGCATATTTTCAAATATATAATGGATTTAAAACTGGTATTGTCAAAATTTCCTTAAAAAGTAGGACATTTTTCAATATAACTTAGTAGCACTTCAAAACTGTCCAATGTACATTATTCAAATTTCAGTGAATGATTTACAATAGACACATAATTTTTTCTATTTTTCCCATTCCTCCGTTTTTGAGACATTCGCGGTTAAGGTGAGGGGTCAATAGATTTGAACAGTCTATTAGTTGCACGCATCTTATCCTACCTTCCATACGCGGTGTACGCACCTAGATTGTGAGCCGCAGTAATACATATGACTAAGTTAGCACGCTTTAAAAAAAATTGCTGTTGCCAAACGATACACATTGGGAAAAAAATAATTATATCAAAAACTTTTCTAATGTTTGGACTACATTTGCTTGACTGTATGTGTATAAAAATTTTCAAAAATAAAAAAGTTTATCGATTGGTGAAAATTATAATTAGTAAAATTCAAATATCTAGTTTTCCTAATTTTTAAGGAAATGAAAATGCGAACTGTGTAAAAACCATTAGTATAGTTAAAAGCGGCATTGTGTGTACTTTAATTGAAAAAAAAAACAACGTCGATAGCAACATTAGTTTTGAAGATATGACGGTAGAAACAAAAAAAAACACATTTTATTTAAAATATTTAAAATACAATATTTTCCCTTTTTTTTAATTTAAAAAGGTCCAGACCACGAAAAAATGTCGTGAAATACGATTTCATATGCCCAGTGACATGCTTAACAAAACCTACCATGTTTGACCTGGTTCTACGCCAGAAAAAAAAAAACGGCACGATAGAGTCTCAAATTCGCTCCTCTAGTTCTCAAATAGGCTCATGATACAAACATTTTGGGCACAAAGAACCAAACGTTTCAATTTCAACACAGTGCCTTTCGTTAATGTGTCGACACATGACCCAAAAAATATTACCATTTGGAAACAACTTCCTTCCTGACAAATTTTAAGCTTTGTGTCGACACAGTGCAAACACAATATATGGTGCCCAGGTTCAGACACATTTTGCTCCTTGGGGAAAGATCATTCTCGACCTTACAGTGGATATTCACAGTTAAAAGAAATCGTCTGTCACATGAAAATGAAAAAAAAAAATACTTACATTGAAACACTAAGTAATATAATATAAAGTTTGAAACTTGAAAGTGCTGTGCAGATTTATAACAACTTATATGTGAAACATGTGTGCATACATTTATTATGCCAAAATATATCATAAACTCCTAAGGTAGGTTCGTATTACATTTAATATTGAAAGAAAGAATAAACTTACATTTAACATTTTGATGTAAAATTTCATATCTGTTCACCACTAGAATTAAACCCAAATTGCGATCACCATATATTATGTATATTGCGTAATTTCTCAGTATTATATTATATATGAGGTTAAATAATATAAATATAACCTATCATTGCTGTTCATAAAATTGTAATGTAAAAAAAATGGTCGGAAAATACATTCTATTTAAGCAATGTTCCTCACACTAACTTCAAGTAGGTGTTTAATAAAACATATTTATCAATATTCTACACTTAATTATAATATTATGTAGATAGATCACATCTATGTAGCAGCTTTGAGCCACTTTATTTTACATTGTTTTGTTTTGATACTGTCTAGGAAAATTTCCGAAGTACGTTTTGGACTGTATTTTTGCATTTTGGGGCAAAACACCACTTATTTTTCAATGTGAAACACTGAAGTATTGCAAAATAGTCAAATTGGATTTGGAACGATATGAGCTGTACCATGTTGCATTGTCACCAGACTTATATACGTGTACAAAATTTCAAAGCTCTAGCTTAATTATAACGCACTAGTCGAAATTTTGACTGCACGTCCGCTATATTGAATTTAGAATGACGTAACATAGTTTATGGTATTTTAGTCGTCAAACCCTTTCATTTGATACCCAAATCAAGGAGATGATTCGCCATCTTGGGACGTCCGCCTTATTGGATTTAGAACGATATTAGATATAGTACATTGCACTGTCACCGGACTTATACACGTGAGCAAAATTTCAAAGTTCTAGCTCAATTAGAATTAGTTGAAATTTTGATTACAAGATTTTACCTAAACCTAATAACATACAAAGCAACTTAAATAAAAGCTTTTGATAAATAAATTAAGCCCAAATAAATTTACAGAGACTAGATTAAGATGAATTAAAACCAGGGCCGTAGCAACGTCGATTACTTTGAGGGGGACGGGACGGGACTATTTTTGTCTATTCCATATAAGCCGAAATTTGAAAAACAAGGGGCAGTTAGATCCAGGATATCACACATCAGATGCGAAAAACCAAAATAAACAAGAGGAAACTAAGAACACCCAAATTTTTATTATTGGCAAAATAGTACACGACAATAGTTTTAAAATCTGAACTTGTTCTGTGTAGGTGCTTATCAAAAATTAATAAATTTTAATTCGACGTTCCTTCAACTTTGAATAATCCAAGGAATATGCCAAATATTTTTCACATTTTAATAATAAAAGATCATTTAGTCTATCGTCACTCATAATGATTCTAAGTAGGTTTTTTACAATTTTTAGTTGGCTAAATGACCATTCATTAGATGCAGTTACATAACCAACTGTAATAACAAACTGATTTGTTAGTACAGAAGCCCATCAACAAAAGTAGATCAGGCACTGCAGTTGCCGCCACTTGGTGGAGATGTTGTAGGGATCTGTAGCTACCATTTCCCACCAACAGCATGTCACATAACTGCGCCCTCTTCGAGAGAGGGGCAAAAGACAAAGGACCGCTTAAATGTTGCCAAAAAATTCAGGCACATTTTTTTGGCAAAAATAAGCATCTTTTGTCTCTTGCTGTTTTTTCTCAAAGTGCTTTCTTCTTCCAAAAAAAAAAAAACAAAAGGAAGAATTCATAGACTTATTAATTAGTCTAGGAAGTGAAGGAAGCGTTTTAGAGGAAAATTCCAAGAGCCAAAAACGGCTTATTTTTGTCAAAAGAACACGCCTGCCTTCAGAATTTTTTAGACAAAAATAATTTCGGCCTAGAATTTTCCTAGATTCTTTTTTAATTTCTTCAGAAAAATCCCCAAAAAATTCAGGCATATTCTTTAGATAAAAATAAATAAAGTTTGCCTCTTAAACCTTTTCTTTAAAGTGATTCCTTCTCCCGTAAAAATATTACAAAAAAACTAATTTTCCTTTTTCTTTTTTCCAGGAGGACACACTGGAAAAAAACACCAAGAGACAAAAGATACTTATTTTTGCCCAAAAAAATGTGCCTGAGTTTTTTCAGAATTGAACAGTGACATGCCATTGGGGGAAATGGTGCCTACGGAAGCCTAGAAGCCTACAACATCTCCATCAAGCGGCGGAAACTGCGGTGCCCGATCCACTTTTGTCGATGGACTTCTTACTGTACTATATGTAATGTGCTAGCTTTAGCATGTAAAGTTTAGCTGTCGGTATTTCTATAACATCTTGATGATGCAACCGGTCACGGCCCATTCAATGTTCAATTCAAACGCTGTACAAAACAGACAAAGAAAGCAATGTAATATAAATGTACATATTTATACTTCATATTAGATAATAATAATAATAATCATTTATTGATGCCCCTATACCAAGGTATTTACACAGGTCAGAAATAGAATTCAAGTTACAAATATATAAAATCACATGAATTACAAAAAGAAAATAATACTAAAATACATAAAAGACATATTAAAAGGATATGCATATATTCTACAAAACATAATTTAAAGACATACATATTAAAATTGCAAAATTTACAGATATATGGAAATTTATATCTATATTACAATGACATATCACTAAAATCATTAAGAAGATACTCCTCAATACTATAGAAGGCTTTGGTTTTAAAGTACGATTTAATTTTGTTCTTGAACTGATTGAAGGCTAGATCTTTTGCCTTTTCAGGAAGGACATTATACATTTTTATGCTGTGATAGCTAGTTCCATCTCTAGTACGTGCAAGTCTTAAATAGTTTGGAACTAGTTTTTCTCTATTTCGTGTAGGATATTGATGGATATCACAATGTCTAATATATATGTTATGCCTCTGTTTTATATACAGGGTGATTCACGTAGGCCATTCATTAGAACTTTTTCAACTTGCAGTTGGATTAGAAACTTGAAATTTGGCATGCGGCAATAATCGATCATGCCCGTTCTATCTAAAATATTTTCAGTCCTCCAACTATACAGCGTGTGCCAAAAATTGGTACCAACTTTCTTATTTTAAATGGAAACCTATATTTTTCTTTACATGGCTCGATTGGTCTTCTAATTCTGAGTTTAGAGAACCTAAGTTATGTTAACTTATCTATTACAATTTTTGACATATGTCCAATTTTTTGAAAAAAATTGCCGCTGTAGTAGTTTACGAACAAATTTGTATCTCGCAAACCTTTCAAAATTATGAAACCAAATTTGTGAAGCAGTTAGCTGGAAGTCCAGGCTAACTTTTGATGTCCCATCGGTGGTCCCATTTTGTACCATATGGGCGCCGTCGATTTTCAAATGTCGCAATCAAAAATTGTCAAAAAGTCAATTTTTTCAAATGGCACCTACTATTTTTTTTCACACCACTCGAAAGAAAATTGAATTTTAGGGTGAGTTACTTAAGCATTCCCTATACCTAACTTCACCCCATATCGAGTTATTCAATAAAAATCAAGAAATACCTTATCTTGCCGAGATATTCCTTACTTCATCAAGTATGCCATGGAAACAAAAGACAGTTGTAATAATTTTTAAAGAAAAATATGGATTCTTATTTAATTACACACAACACCAATAAATTATTATTAACGAACAAGAACAATGTTGACGAAATTCTGTCAGTGAAAACGGTGCACACATTGATCATTTATATTGAAATAATTATTTTGTTAATCTGTTTATTTGTTGTTATTATTTATTATTGCAATACGACTTTTGAATAAAAATTAAAATGAAATGATTGTTTCCAAAGCCTACTACCCTTGAGAAAAAAAAACAATATTTTTTTCAAAAAATGCCAATAACTCAAAAACGACAGCAGATAGACATACACAATGTTAATAAAAGTGGCCCTAAAATTCAATTTTGCATTGATTTCTGGCGTCAGAAATGGTAGGCGCAAAGATGTGCTACGCAATCTGTTGAAAGTAGAATAATAGAATATTTGAACAAAAATATGGTGGTCACATTGAACATTTACGTCAGAATTTCGTCAACATTGTTCTTGTTCGTTAATAATAATTTGTTGGTGTTGTGTGTAATTAAATAAGAATCCATATTTTTCTTTAAAAATTATTACAACTGTCTTGTTTCCATGGCATACTTGATGAAGTAAGGAATCTCTCGGCAAGATAAGGCATTTCTTGATTTTTATTGAATAACTCGATATGGGGTGAAGTTAGGTATAGGGAATGCTTAAGTAACTCACCCTAAAATTCAATTTTCTTTCGAATGGTGTGAAAAAAAATAGTAGGTGCCATTTGAAAAAATTGACTTTTTGACAATTTTTGATTGCGACATTTGAAAATCGATTGCGCCCATATGGTACAAAATGGGACCACCGATGGGACATCAAAAGTTAGCGTGGACTTCCAGCTAACTGCTTCACAAATTTGGTTTCATAATTTTGAAAGGTTTGCGAGATACAAATTTGTTCGTAAACTACTACAGCGGCAATTTTTTTCAAAAAATTGGACATATGTCAAAAATTGTAATAGATAAGTTAACATAACTTAGGTTCTCTAAACTCAGAATTAGAAGACCAATCGAGCCATGTAAAGAAAAATATAGGTTTCCATTTAAAATAAGAAAGTTGGTACCAATTTTTGGCACACCCTGTATAGTTGGAGGACTGAAAATATTTTAGATAGAACGGGCATGATCGATTATGGCTGCATACCAAATTTCAAGTTTCTAATCCAACTGCAAGTTGAAAAACTTCTAATGAATGACCTACGTGAATCACCCTGTATAGTAGGCATTCTAATATGTAGACACATGGTAGGGTAAGAACGCCAAGATTTATATACTGTTCACGACAACATTCACGGTAGCCAATTTGAGCCATAATTCTAATGCATTTTCGTTGCAATCTAAATACTTTAGATGTATGAGTTGAGTGACCCCAATTTAATATAGCATATGACATAATTGAATGGAAGAATCCGTAATAAGCTGTTTTTAAGGTGTTTTGTGATACACTGTTTCGTAGGTTCCTTATTAGAAAAATAATTTTTGAAAGTTTTCCTGACAGATACACAATATGTCTTTCCCATGTCATAATCGGATCAATATACACCCCTAAGAATTTTACTGGTTCCGAATCAGTGCTGTCTTCTGGTAAATTGCGCAGCGTAAAAATTAGTGTTTGAGTTTTGCTTAGTACATTTGCAGTAAACCAACTTTTAACATTTGAGTGTATGTTTGACACATTGTGACGAATTATGTCCAAGGACTGATTTTGAATTAGTTCGGTTGTATCGTCAGCGAACAGAATGCTAAGATAAAGCAAAGCCCTTGCTTCTAGGCCAATATAGCGCCCTTGCTACTTAGAGTCGCACGGGGCGCATTGTGCATTGCTTTAGGTGGGGATGGGCCGGGTTATTTATTATGTTAGCACTCTCAGCGATTAGTGAATGATCAAAAATAGTTACTTGTTTGAATCGGAATTAAGAAGAAAAAACGAGAATAAATGTGAATATATGAATATCGATACCCACATTTTTGCGCCCTTTTTTAGATATTAATGGGGAGGGTGGCTCCCCCCCTTCCCCCCCCGCTCGCTCCGGCTCTGATTAAAACTGAAAATGAAATTTAAATATACATAGAACTACCTGCGATTGCTAGAATTAAAGATCCTTTAGCTTGGTGAGTCAACAAGAAAGAGATATTTTCCTTCCTGTATCAATTTTAGCATGTATTGTATTTAGCACCTTCACCAAGTAGCATTTACAGTGAACAATTATTTTCCTTAGTTGGTAATGTTTATCAATCTGCAAGGAGCCCACTATATTCAAATTGAGCAGAAAGTCTAATTTTATTACATCATAATTCAAATATTAAATAATTAAATAATAGATACACCGATATTGCACCAATATTACAATCGAATATTAACCGAAACCGATAATCGGCCACAACTTTGATACGGACAATATACCGATAGGTATCGGTCAATCCCTGAAACTAACCCAAAAATGCTGTTGTTTCTGTAACATCATCTCTTACTGTTGAACTATTTAACCATTTCAGTACCTGACAGGCAAAAAAAACTCCTTGATAATTTTGCTGAATGCCTTTGACACAACTTCGAAAACTGTGGAGATGCACACATATTAGTATAACAACTCGATTACCTTTCATTTCCTAATTTATAAAGTTAGAAAAAGCTACTTTTTTGGGGTAGATAAAATGTGCATTGCACTGAAAAGCACTTAGATACATATTATGAACACAAGATCCGAATTGGCTGAATTTCAAGGTGTTTCAATGTTTACATTGATAGAGAGTTCGTGGTATGATGGAAGCTTTCCAAATGATTATAATTTTTTTAAACTTTGCTTTTGAATTGAAAACTAATTTCAGATTCGTATTCTACGACCAAAAATTTGTTCTACGACCAAAAATTTGTGTATTCGTGAAAAAAGTTCGCGAAAATTAAATAGACCATTCCCCATTATTTTGCAGAATTACTGTCAATTCGTTTTACAATTTGGATAATTAGTTTTACTTACTGTTCATAAATAGCATTTATTTCCTTTTTCTCTATTTTCGTAATTTCATCTTCTTCAATGTCAATATCGCTTTCTTCATTTTTGATGCCCATCTCTGCACTCTGTAAACCGATATTTGATCCATATGTAGGGTTGATTTCTATGGGGTCCGTTTTTAAAGAATGTTGATTTATTTCCGTAACCACAGAAACATCTTCCCAAATTTCCGTCTTAACGTTTAGCAGATTTTTTGTGTCAAGCTCTGCATTACCTAATCCAAGGAGGTTCTCGACTTTCTTGTTGGTATTCATATCTTTTTCTTCAATTTTAATATCATTCTCTTCCATTTTAATGTTCAGCTCGGCATTCGGTAAATCGACATCTGGTAGATATTTAGGTTTGATTTCACTATTGTCTACTTTTAAAGAGCGACTCATTCCAGCGATTATAGTTATATTATAAGGCAATCTTTCTATATAAGTAGGACGTCTTTTGTATCCTGGTCTGCATCCTCAAGTACAATGACATTCTCAACTCTCATGTGGGTATTAAGATACACTCTACACTCTTAAACACAAGATAAGTAAGTCAACCGGCTCACATCACTGCTCTCAGAATTTATGCCTTCTTATATTTCTTGTTTGGGTCAGTGCTTAAAGAATAATATATATTTTTACTGAAGATTACACATTAAAAATTTCTTCACGAGTTAACATTTTATAATACAATAAATTTTTGATCGAAATTATTATTTTACTGACGTTCTTCAATTCGATCGTTAAAGATACATTAGTGTTCTACACTAATAAATAATGAACAAAATACAAATATTTGAATAAACATATCATTTTACGAAGCAATAACCTCAAAAACTTGACGTAGCAGAGTAATTCGTAATAAAGATGGGCGGTCCGAGCAGACCCGTTCCAAGTGAACGAATCCGAAGGTGGAACGGGTCAGACCGAATCCACGATGTCGATCCAACCGGGTCCGCGGTCCGGTCATCTATGGTCCGGTCCATTGATCTGTTATGGTATGTAAGTCCTGGTACTGTTCTGAGCTGAGCTCCTGAACCCCTGACCCTGGACTCTGACTGACACTGCTTGGATAGTTTTTATGAAGTTTGAGTTGACTGCCGTCGCTCCATAAATAGTAAATACCCCACTTGCACACTTAATACTTAGGTGCCTGTGCCGTGATTTCAAGATTTTATTTACTATTTGTCCAAACCCATTCGTATTACTGCAAAATTATTTTATTATAATATGACTTATCGAGGTAGTATAATATACAATAATTAATAATAAGACTATTCAGTGAGTCACAATCACATTACACAGTCACACATCACGATGAGGAAATTTTGAAGTGGATCCAATCGAACGAATCCAGTTGAACGGGTCCACAGGCGGAACGGATCCAAACGGACCGAATCCACTAAAGGAGCCGGACCGCCCATCTTATCAAACAGGATTTCAATGAACAGTTATCAGATGATACAAAATTGCATGGTAGGGACAGAGACAACACATGAAACATGTACCTTATGATTACGATTCACTCTGCTGCTGAACGAAAGCAGCTCTTATGTCATAAGGTTTGTTCATTTGTGTTGATTTAAAGCAACTTCATGCAGATAAATAAAGATAGTACTATCACAAATAACGTGAATGTGAGAGAGATAACGTGTTTCAAAGTCGCAATAAATCAACACAAATGAACAAACTGATACTTTAATCAATCATCAAATTTAAGCTGCTTTCCATCAGCAGAGTGATTCGTAATCATAAAGAACATGTTTCGTGTGTTATCTCTGTCCCTACCATGCAATTGTGTACCATGTGATTACTGTGCATTGAAATCCTGTTTAATATGATTACGAATCACTGCTGTACGAAAGCATATCAAACTGGAACCAAAGATAAGGAATTAACAAGATAGGACAGCCGACGGAGAACCTTTTATCATTTAGCAATGGCGCCATTGGAGTAATATATGTCACATGAAGTACTTCTATGTTTATATGTAAGGTGTGTATTTGGTTAGGATAGAATTGTACATTGAAAGAAGAGTTTTGAAACTTTTTCCTACAAAATGAGGAAAAAAACAGCCACACGCAGCTGTCATCGAGGTCTATGCGTGGCGTACCACATGTCGATTTTAATGAGCCAACCTATCTCCTAGTAAGGTCAAGGTCAAATTCGTTTAATGCATAACCGAGACATTTTCTTTATAGGATTTTGCAAACAGTGGAAAGAAAAGCTATCTATGAGAACTAAAGGAAAAACTATATATAAAAATATTAATGAAATCTTTGCATTCTTTCGATAACCTGACTTCTGGTTATGCTAACAAGTAAAAATTCTGAATTGCCATTCTCATTTTAATACTAGCATCCAACTTAGTAGCCTACGGCTAAGCAGGCTAAACTAGTATCTACATATGATCCCCTACGATATGTAAATTCAGTTAGAAATGAGAACAAAGGCCTGAAATTAATTTATTTACGTACCTTGTCTTTAAAAATTTGTTCATTCTAATGAATTACATTTTCATAAAATCTCATTCAGGTTCTTGGAAATGCTTAGCCTTTGAAACGCTCTTTTTTCCATATTTTATAGAAAAAAGTTTATTATTATCAATTTAGTAAATAAATAAAATTATATGTTATGGTCCGCAACTTCGATCCCTTTCTGTGATAGCTTCTCTATTCAAGTTAGCATTCCAATTTGGCATATTAATAAAATTTATCCGTGGTAAATTAATGCCAATGAAGTTTTTGAGGTTATTGCTCCTAAATGCCATGTATTTATTGAAATATTTCTGCGTTTTATAATATTGAGAACTGGAATGTATCGTTAACTGACTAAAATTTGGAAAGTCTGTTATATTACAAAATTTGAACTCGTCAAGAAATACCTATTTATTGTGTGATCCTCTGTAAAATCATTTATTATTCTTTAAGAAAGAAATATCCCAGACAGGAAATAGGGGAAGCTAAAACTAATAACCAACGGTGTGAGCATAGACCAAATCAATTGATCTGTGGTGTGAGTTTTGTTGACCTACATAGCATTTTGTGTTTAAGAATATAGAAACACCAACGTAACCCTAACCAACATAAAATTTGAGAGCTTCCTTGCGTTTGAAAATGCAGATTTGACACAAAAAGTATACTAGCTAATATAAAAACCGAAATTGGGGAATGTGTTGTTGTAATCACTGAAATGAATCACTCTTTAGAAATAGACAACAGAGAAATCAAATATCTACCAAATGCCGATTTCCAGAATGCCGAGCTGAGCACTAAAAACGGAGAAAATGGTATTAAAATTGAAGAGAGAGATATTAGGTCCAACATAAAAGTTGAGAACTTCCTTGGATTGGGGAATGCAGAGTTTGCCACAAAAAATGTTTTAAGTATTAAGACTGAAATTGGTGAAGACATTGCTATGGTCGAAGAAGCAAATCAACATTCTTTAAACATGGACAACATAGAAATCAACCCCTTGTATGTATCAGATGTCGATTTACAGAATGCAAAGTTGGGCATCAAAAATGAAGACAGCTGTATTGACATTGAACAGGGAGATGAAATTATGATGGCAGAAATAAACAGTGTTTCTTTGAAAATAGAGAAGGAAGAAATAAATGCTATTTGTGAACGGTAAGTAAAACTAATTACCCTATTTGTTTATAGCTCCAGCTGCCCATGCAGACAAATCCAATTATAGGATATTAAGTACTCAAAATTTATCCAATTTCAATAACAAAACCGAACAAAATGTATGATAGTGTAGATAATTTAGCCACTGAAATGACAAATATGTGTTGGAAGTATGTACTACACGTATGTGGGTGACTAAAATACTTAAAGGTTGTAATCCAATTTTTGTTTCCGAATTATAGCGTCTTAAACTTATTTTAACAAAACATTTTTTTTGAATGCCTGTATCTCTTCGATAAACTATGCCACACATCTACTTGCATCTTGAATGGGCAAATATGGTGTTCGTTTATGGTTTCTGCAATGGGAATGCTCGTGCTGCTCGACAATGATTTTCACATTATAGAGTTCCGAGAAATATATTCGTTAATGTAATGTTTCAATGGTTTTGGGATCTTTGTATGTCACATTTCGATATCCTGGTGGTTAAAAATGTTCTGGACAAACAATGAGTTACCTTCACATGTCTTGTAAATTTCGTGAATTTTGTAGTTTATAAAATGTTGATTTTAAAATGATGGTTGTCATATGATAGAATAATTCACGTTGGTTTGTGAAAAAAATGCAAATTAAATCTAAGAACATCTACTTTTAATTACATTTGACATTTAACAGAAAGGACCCCACACCTTTTCCTATAAAAAATGGTTCTCAGTTAAATTTTCTGAATTTTTAGTTTGTTATAAATCACGATCTCCTGATTAAAAGTAACATGCGCTCAATCTAATCCTATGACTAGTTTTTGAAATACAGGGGGTTAAAGTTAAAAAGTGGCTATTTTTATAAAATATATTCATGGCGATTGAAAGATTCGATTAATTCCTTTTTCTGTGAACATCATTCCTGTAACGTCAGATAATATATATTGTGATAAGAATATGAGCTTATATACAGAGTGAGCCACCAATAACACGAAGTGAACTTTAAAAATGGATGTGCAACACAATTACGAGAAAATTATTTTTGAAATAAAATGTACCTACTGTTTCATCATTACCGAAATTCCCGATTTGTATATTTTATACAGGGCGAGTCAAAACACGTGACTCATTCTAATAAGACGCCCTGTTTATTTTGATATATTGATTGTCCATTGACAGCTGATTCCAAATATATGTAATATTAGAGGAGTCCAGAGGGTGATACAAAAGATAAAACACGGGAAAAAATGCCAAAAAACTTTTTTTTTGAAATCGTTCTGTATTCAGAATTTCGTCGGTTAATTTCCGTAATTCTTTCAAACCGTGTTTATTGTGTATACGTTAATAGAGTACCAAAAATTCAAAATCTTACTATGACTAGTTCTCGAGATATAAAGCGAATGTACCATGTAGGTACGTAAGCCTAAGGAATAAAGCTTGTTTATATCAAATCATCACCGAATGCGACTTTTCGGTGATGAATAATGGAAAATGATGTAAATATGAAATAAACTTTAACATACCGACTATAAGTAAAATGACTGTAGTATTCAAGGTACTCTGACAATGCTCGGAAAATTGAGCGTACATCGGATGAGATGGCATTAAACTCGGTTTCTACTAACACTGCTATAGGTATCCTTGTGTTGCAGATTTAATAAACTGCAGTATGCAAGTAACTAAAAGTACTTCTCTTTTCCTCATCACCACAGGGGGAGAGTTCCCGACGTGATTTTTTTATAGTGGTATCCCCGTTAGGCCTAATCCACTGTACTAGTAGCCAAAATATTGAGTTTAAAAAAATAATGAATAACACTGAATATGATGAAACTAGCAGAAAACCTATAATCTGTTATATAAAATTAATAGTGTCTTTTTTTAACAGGGCTGTTTAAAACAAATAATCAATATATAGATAGATATATATAGTAAAAACTTATAATGAAGGTGTAAGAAAAATAACTAAGAATTTTAAATAGCATTAGATGATAACTGATGTAAAGAAAACATGTCATGCAGTTTCTCAGTTTTCCACTATTCCAGGACCAGGGTCGATATTTTCCGGTGGTAATCTGTTTGCCGCATAAACAATATAATTAAGACGGATTGTAGATGGATTATGAATATTTGGCTCATGTCTTGCATATCCAAAGAACCACAAAACATTTGCTACGTGTGCACAAGTGCAGCACTTTGCCGCAGCATTACTCTATATTACAATGTCTTAAGGGTATTTTCCATTTTTTAAATTTAAATTGATTGGTATATCTACTGTCGGCAGATTGTTGTCCCACCGTGCGGCGCTCATAGCACTCATATAATTTGTCATATTACAATGAATGTTTAAGTTATTTTATGATTCAATAATTTATTCAAAAGTTATTAAATTTTCTGTGCTGATATGTACGGAAAAACTAATTTTGCACGCGTTTGCTGTCAATCCCATAGCTTTGATTCTTATTTTATGTGAAAACGGTTACATATGCGAAATTTTTTGCAAGCTCATGTTTTATGTAGAATTTTGTGTTCTTTAATTTTACTTCTAGTTATTTTTGTATTTCGCGTTTTCTTTAAAAGTTATTTCAAACAAAAGTTATTTTCAATAAATACTTATTTGTTTAATATATATTTTTTGTTTTATGTTGCAACCAATTAGTCTTCTCTAAAAATTTCACACCAAATTTCAACCGATTTTCTACCGGATTTTTCAATTTCAACAAATTTATCGTTAATTTTTTCTCTCCCACGAACATCTGTTTTTTCTATTAAAAACCCCTGTGGTGGAAAACGACAATTTATCTGTCCATAATATATATTTAAAAAAATTAGGGTTTGCATCTACTCTGGAGCATTTGCTGACAAAATTCTAACAGTTTTCGTTTGTCATCTTCTGTAAGCTCCTTTACCTGTAATAATTTATATGGTCTATATTTAATGTTCGATATATAAAGAAATATTACAGCTAGACCTATCAACCCTGATATATTTGAAATCAGGGAAAAAAATATTTAAAAGGGTTTGTAAAAATTTACACAGTTTTCCATTTAAAAAACAACCTTCATTGTTATATCACGTGATCTATGCAAGTAATTGTTTTTTTAATTGCATTTAAGAAAAATATATATACGAACCTACAACTTTTATGCGAAACTTTCTTTTTTATCTTCAGTAATAACACAAATAAAGGGGGGTCAAATACAATGAATAAACTGTACAGTGCACATGCACAGTTTGTATTCGATTGATTTTCAAAACATTAACGTGTTGCATACACTTATGTACGAAATACTCTATACTTAATTTTTAAATAGTGCCACGAACAAAAAGATCCTAACAGGCAACGGAGGCGTAGGTCAGAATAGGTGCAATGAGGGTCCTGATCAGCGTGAGCTTGTTCCTCAGGTTGAGTTGGCTCTGTCTACCTATCATAGGGTAAAGTAGAATCCTCCTCGTCCTCGCTTCCGTGTTCTGTTTCCACGTCAGGCTTCAATCCATGATAACGCCAAGGTATTTGACGATATCGTGCCATTGAATGTTCTCGCCATTCAAGGAGACGTGTCCTATGGGAGTTTGCTTCCTGACTCTCTTGAAGAGGATGGCTTTGCTCTTCTCCGCGTTGATTTTGACTTACCACTTGTTGCACCAGTCTTCCAGAAGGGATGCTGCTTCTTAGAGGTTGTGGGTGGCAAGTATTGCACTCCATGATCTTGCGATTATAGCCGTGTCATCTCCGTAGAGCACCAAAGAGGTCCTTGCGGTTCTTGGCATGTCGGAGGTGTAGATGGTGAACAGGTGGGGAGAGAGTACCGATCCCTGCGGTACACCTGCTTCCATGGGCCTGTAATTTGACAGCTTGTCGGCAATCTTCACACGGAGTTGCCTCCGATGAAGGTAGGATCTCACTAGTTTGATTATGCCGACAGGGTAACCCATCGACAACATCTTCGCCAGGAGACCTTGCAACCACAACTTCTCAGCTGGCTGCCGAGGAAGCTATGAAAGCGTAGCAACCAGTTAGCTCAGGGCTGGTCGAGGGTCACTAGGTGGCAAGAAGAGTTATATATTTTTGTTTCTTAACAATTATTTGCTTGTCAAATTTACTAAACAAAACTTTAATAAACTATACAAATTTGGACGCCAGCGTATTCAGTAAATAACACTCTTGCAAACTTTATCAGGGGGAGAAAACAATCAAAATCAAATATAAAACAAATAATATATTAACATAAGTATAAAAGAGTGAAAATTTTACAACACTTTACAATTTAGTAGAAATATTAATGGTGAAATTTGATTTAATTAGTTAAACAACAAAAATTTAGTTTAGAAAAAAAATTAAATTTGAATATTAACAAAAAAATTACAATGAAACGATCAACTGGTTTACAAATTATCTTCTGACCAAAAGTTGAATTTTGCACATATATTTGGCTACTTAGCTTAGCGGAGACGTGGAATCCCGACGAGGTCTGTTCCTGAAGATGGCCACGGGTACCCGGGAAGGACGTAATATTCAGGTCCTGACAACGCTGATTTCCAGGAGACGCTGCGTCGGAATAGTATCCAATACTTTTAGGATAACTCCAAAATATTCAAGTTATGCCTTGTGCCTTGCTTCAATGGTGGTTTGGTCCAGGATTTTACATGAAAAAGGGGAATGTAAAGAACCAGTTGATAATATAAAAACTTTAAAATGGGGAGAAAAAAGAGATACAAGAAAACTACAAAAAACTATGGTGACGAAGGTCACTGCAAAACCAAACTATCAGCAATTTAATAAAAAACCTGAGTCTTGATAAAATTTTACTTTACTCTACTATTGAAAATGTATGAATAAACTACTGATTAATATAATATATGAAATTAATAAATAAGAAAACTCTACTCTCATGAAATTTTAGCCGTTTACAAAATGGCTGACTGGTTATGACCAAAAACTTGAATGAAGGTAACAAAATTTAGTTAGAATTAGAGAGAAAATATCTGAATTACTATCTGAAAAAAAAAACTAATACTGTAACAAATATAGCAAACAGAATTATGGGTTTAATCTCCCAAAAAAATTAACTAATAAAAAATGATATCTTAACCTCTTGTACTAACACGAGGTTAACTAAATGCGACAAAATGACTTTAGGTTTCGACTTTTAATGAGATAAGATTGTCTACACACGATTAAGAAACAAAGATTCTAATTTATCCTTTGATTAATTTCCGAGTTTAATCCTCGTACAAATAATCTAAATAATGACAAACACCACGGTATTGTGTCTCAAGCGACCACAAAATACAAAATTGCCGCGATAATTAATGAATTGGCATGTGTCCAAATGGACGCCGACATCACACAAACATGTGTGTTAATACAATTAATTATTATACGGAATATCCTTTAATTCCCAAAAATAACTATACAGCAACGTTAACTCAATAATATGACATCATTTAATAATCAAATATATTCAAAATATCAAAGGATTAAAGAAATAAACGTGAAAATTCGTTAAAGAACAAGTAACAAGTCTGCACTCACCTAGGTCGAAATCAAAAGTGAACTAGCAGCATGGATATTTCAAATGATGCTTCTCCCGCGTTTGCGCACTTGTTGACTTCCGGTCGTTATTTCGGCGGGTAATTCAAATTTTATTTAGCACGGGTGCTTAAACGAAAAAATAGCACGGGTGCTTAAACGAAAAAATAATTTTTTCGTTACACCACGGAAACTACCGAGAAAAAAAAATTTTTTTTTTTTAAACTAAGTTTAAAAAAAAAATTATTTTTTTTTGTAAAAGAAAACACCCTATACATCACGCTATTATCGTATAGTTTAATTACTCGAGGAGGGACGAAAAAAAAATCAAGAGAGCAGGAAGTAGTGACAAAAAAATTTTTAATAACCAACCTTGTATAATTTCTAATTATACAAGATAGGTACCACAAGAAAAGTTCGTTTACCACTGGACAAAGTCCTCAACATCACCAATTCCGAGACCATTCAACCAGAGTCCACGTATAGTCAAAGAGATACAAAAAGAGGAAAGGTAATTTGACTCACACCCATTCTGCGCTAAGTCAAGTTGCATGAAAAGCCTCGATAATGAGTGTTGCTCGACAGCACACGAGAAACTTTTGAAAATTCCACCCGGAAGAGATAATGCTTCCCCCAGAGTAAAATGAAACTAGAAAAGAAAATAAGAAAAAAGGAAGGATTAAATGTTTTAGGGGAGGACCACTAAGGATCAGTCCCCACAGGCATTGTGGTGAAATACCTGAGCAGCGTTGTAGCGGCTGCCAGTGCTAAAATTGGTAGAGGCATAAGCACACCTAAACCACGATACAGGAACCAAGTTACCTGCCTAGATACAACAGTAGAAGAAATGTCCTAACTGTTAACAAAAAGAATTGGATATAGCTCCAAGGGCTTAAACTAGAAGTACGAAACAACTAAACCTTATTGGATACATCTGCAGGCTAAAACTAGATGATCGCTACAACTAGGTGACAAAAAAGGACCATTGTTCGGGAATACTCCTGCTTTCGGCGCGATGAGCAGTGTCTCGACAGGGCGATAAATCAAGGGCTGAGGTGAAGCGGGGAGGAAGACCTGTCTCTCGAGGAACGTCAGACGACCTAGGCCACTCCTGACTGACAAGCCCCCTGGCCTACGTGTCCGCTCGACCCTCCTTGACCCTCTGTCATTGAAGACAGCCCGATCGAAACTAGTTCATCCCCATCCCGAAGTAGGTTCCCTAATGGCAATTAAAATATCCTACTAAGTAGGATAAGGTTAAAGTTTACCTACTAGAGAGTAAACATAAAGATAATAATTGATGCCTTAATTACCCATCAAGACAACAATAGTGATATTTAACAACAACAATACCAAACGACAACAATTATATTCACGATGACGAAAAACACTAGATGGGACATAACAATTTTTGAGAACACTATATAAACAAGATAGAGATAAAAGATAAAGTATTTTAGCAATTTACCTAGCTGAAGAAACAATAAGCAGTAAAAACACAAAGTTACTGATTTAAATTCAGCAAAGACTCAACTAAATGAAGGTATAAAGGAAAACTACTTGAATCACCGCTAAGTATCTTGTACTATAGAACAGCGACAATCTGTATAACAAACGGCACACGCCAGGCAGGAAAGATATGTTACCACGAACAAATTCCTGCAAAGATACGTGGACTTAATCCACAAACAAGATACGTGGACTCAACCCACAAGATAAGCAAAATTACGTGGACTTTACCCACAAACCAAAATGCGTAGGACTTAACCCACAAGCTAAACAATATGTCTACCAGACCACAAATTCAAAAGGCACAACTGGTAAATGACATATTATAAACATCATCAAAAACACAGGTAGGAAGTTTCCATACAACAAAAGACCAAAGGCCTTTCACCAAATTCTAATCATTAGTTGAAGAGTACTCTAGCAAAATTGTCAAAAAGCTACTTATAATACAAACGACTAAAGTAGTCAACTAGGCAAAAATAAAAATAAGAGATAGTGATCCTAGAGAAATATAGGAAAATAGAAAATAGCGATAGAAGGAAAGAGACAATCACAAAGAAGAAGAATGACGTTGTTATGTCATATTTTTGACATCAACCATGCGCAAGAAAATTCACCAAAAATGTCTAGTAACTATAAGAGACGAACCTGTATTATGACAGCGAACTCCGATAAACCACAATAAACTCGATAAGAAACGAGAGTGAGTCGTTTGTCTAATAACTAACTTGAAAAATTTATGAATGCATATTACGACAACAGATTCCCAAGATATTCAAAAATAAACCGATAAAGGACGGTATTGAATCGTTTGTCTAATATTTTACACAAAAATTATTATTCGGTAGTCACAGGTATCATTTTTATTAAGACAAGACACGAAAAGATAAACTTGGTGAACTTTCAACTGCGTAGTTGAAATCAATTGCTTGATTATAGACACAATCAGCAAAAAAGTGGCCCACCCTTCAACCCTTGAGTAACTGTTGTTACTCAGCCGGAAAAAGAAAAGACATTAAAAAAGATAGAGACATTTTTATTCTAAGTGTTCCTAGTTCGAACCCCCTGGTTCGGAGTCATCGTCCGAGTCTAAATTCGCGTAGTCTGGTTTAAGATCCTTAACATGCCAATTTCCAATGTCATTACCATCGGTATCCTTAAGATTATAAACTAAATTAGAAATTACCTTTTTAACAATACAAGGAATATACTTAGCAGCCAATTTTGCAGAATAGTTTTTCGTTTTACTAGATAAGGTATAATTTTTCTTCCAAACTCTATCACCCACATGAAATTTAACTTCACGTTTCCTTAAATTATATTGTTTTGCATTACGAAGGTAAGCATCATACAAACGTGCGCGAACATCAATATATAATTCAGGTAACTCCTGTAGATCATTAATTAATTTATTCTTCTCACTGACCGATATTAAATTATCTGCATTTTCAGATATTTTACCATAATAATCCCCAGATAATGGAATATTCCTCCCAAAATTTAAAAATGCTGGGGAATAACCCGTTACCTCATGTTTGGCTAATCTAATAGCCTGGGCAACTTTAAAAATAGCAGTATCCCATGTTTTATGGTTACCATGAATATAAGATCTAAGTGCAGTTACAATGACTTTATTTACTCGCTCTGTATGATTAATTTGAGGGTGATATAATGCATTTAGAAAAACTTTCTGTACTTTATAATTCTCCATAAAAGTTTGAAATTGTTTACTAGTAAATTGACTACCATTGTCACAACAGAAAATCTGCGGACAGCCATAAATAAGAAAAACTTGATTTTCTAAAAATTTAATTATACCTTTGGATGTGGCTTTTGACATAGGATGAACTAAGACATATTTCGTAAACCAGTCCACTACTACTAGAACATAACGATTACCATTTTTCGAACAAGGATACGGACCTAACAAATCTGCAGAAATAAGTTGAAAGGGAAAATTTATATTTCTATATGACCCCATTAAACCAGCTCTAGGTAAATTTGGACTTTTACTAGCCAAACAGATAGTACATTTTTTAACATAACGATATACATCTCTACGAATACCAGGCCAATAATAAAGTTCTAAAATACGAGAAAGAGTTTTGGAGACTCCAAAATGCCCTGCAGTTTCGTCATCATGATATAATTTAAAAATTTCGGCACGATTAGCAGCAGGCACAACAATTTTCCAATCTGACAAATTATTAATCTCGGGTTGATTACAAAAAACATGTTTATAAATAATGTCGTTCTCAGCTCGAAAAGCAGGGTAAGACTCAGGCTTTTCTTGGATTTTCTTAAGTAAATTATTATACCAGTCGTCCCGTTTGAAAGTTGATACATCTAAGACTGAAATGTCCTGAACAGCACGTGATAAAGCATCAGCTACCACATTAAGTGAACCTTTCCTGTGTACGATTTCGAAATCATATTGCGATAATTTAACGGCCCATCTGGCCAAACGACCTGAAGGGTTAGAAAGATTATGCAGCCAGTTCAGCGATGCATGATCGGTTTCGACCTTAAAGTGAGTCCCTTCAATGAACTTTCGGTAGGTTTCTATTCCCACGAGACAGGCATATAATTCTTTTTCACTTGTTGTGTATTTACGTTGACATGAAGTTAACATTTTACTACCATACGCAATAGGATGTTCGATACCATCACATTCTTGATATAAAATATATCCAATAGCTGTATTAGACGCGTCACACTGAATAACAAACTGCTTAGAAAAATCTGGACTAGCCAATATAGGAGCAGTTGTTAATCTATGTTTAATTTCCTGAAAAGCTTCATCGGCTTCTGGAGTCCAAGAAATAGCTTGACCTTTTTTCCTACCACGAATTAAATCAGTTAGGGGTGCACAGAGAGCAGAAAAATCTTTAATAAATCTTCGATACCAACCGACTAATCCAATTAATCTTTTAATTCCGGTAGTGGTTTTTGGAATCGGATAATTAACTATAGCTTCAACTTTCGAAGGATCTGTACGTAGACCTTCACCATCAACTACATAACCTAAATACGTAAGCGAAGAACGACAAAATTCACTTTTCTTTAAATTAATTGTGAGATTGGCAGACTTAAGTCGATAAAAAACCTTTTTCAATACGTCAATATGAGTGGCAAAATCTGGTGTAGCGATAATTATGTCATCTAAATACACAAAAGCAAAAGGCTCTAATGAGGGATCAATTACTTGGTCCATCAGCCTAACCATAGTTTTTGGACTATTTGAAAGACCAAACGGCATTACGACATACTCAAAAAGTCCTCTCCCCGTGACAGCGAATGCAGTCTTAGGGCGAGAAGAGGGGTCAAGAGGTATTTGGTTAAACGCATGACGCAAATCTATAGAACTAAGAAAACAAGCATCTTTTAATTTACTTAATATACTATCAATCAATGGCATAGGATAAGCATCGTCTACAGTAACTTGATTTAATTTTCTACCATCAAAACATACACGATATTCCCCCGGATCTTTCTTTGGTACTAGCCATAAAGGACTACACCACGGTGACTGCGAAGGTTGAATAATATTGAGACGTAACATTTCATCAATTTCTTTATTAAGATGTTTTTGCATAGCAGGCGACAATGGATATTGCCGCTGCTTAATAGGTTTACTGTCCCCAGTATCTATTGAATGAGTGATCAAATGTGTCCGTCCCAACCTATCACTAGGAGCAATTGTCTCATATAAATCAATAACTTTTTGTAACTGAGACTTTTCACTTAAGGCAAGATTTACCAAAGGTTGTATAGTATTGACTGTACATAAATTTGATACTTGAGCTTTATAAGTAAATTTCTTAAAATCAACGAAAATTTCAAAAGTTTTCAAAAAATCTACTCCCAAAATTAAATCATGTGTTAAAGAAGGAATGACTAATATTTTCATAGTTTTTGAAATGTTACCAAGGGTAACCGGAATCTTTACGTAACCAAACACATTTTGACTGTTCCCATCTGCCGTTGTAACATGTAAACTCTGATCAGGAGATACAGAAATATTTAATTTTGTTAATAAATTTACACCAGAAGAGCCAAATATTGATGAATTGCTACCACAATCAACTAAAGCACGAACTGAATTATCAAAAATTTTAATATCTACATAGGGACGTGAATCGTGAGGTTTACTCACAAAAACTGGATTACTACTGTTTACTGACTTACTAGATTTATAAAAATTTTTAACAGTATTGACCCATGTGTCCCACTCTAATCGTGACGTTTTAATTTTTATTTTGCGGAAGTTTTCCCTTTGCCTTTGCCCTTGCCTTTGCCTTGGCATGTCTCTGTGTCTCGAGAAGTAGAGGCCACAGGTTCTGGACTTTGCGCAGCAGTGACAGTGTCCAGGTTTCCGCCACCAGTTACTACGTTTTTTGGACTACAATTGCAGTTTGGCTTTGTGACATTTTTACGTCCGCAACCATAACAAAAAATACTTCTTAGTTGTTTACAAGAATTATAGGCATGGCCAACCTGATTGCAATTCCAACATCGCAATGTGGAAACTGCAGCCAGAGTGGAAGATAAATTTCTTTGAGCAGCATTGGCTTTATTAAAATTACGGAAATCACGGGACATATTTTGACTTGTATCAAAATTACGAGAAACATTTTTACTTGAATTGAAATTACGAGAAGTATTTTTGTTTACGGTGGAGCTAGAAGGTAAGGTATAATTTAACTCTGGTTCTAACAAACTAGTGTTCCCAGAAGGGGGTGGCTTATATCGATCAGACATGGTGCGTGCTTCTTCTAAACGTTTACATAAATTTGAGAGTTCGGAGACAGTATTAGGCTGCTCCAGAGCTAAACGGTCGACATAATAAGGCAATAAATTTCTACGAATTTTATTAACTTTCACGATTTCTGAAGGTTTTTCAGACAGTTTATTAAAAAGGTTTTCCATTGAGGCAATGAAAATTGTGACTCGTTCGTCACAGCCTTGTGTTCTATTGTTTAATTCAATCCACAAATCATCTTCATAAAAATACGGGAGAAAATCCCTTTTTAATTGTTCGACTAATGTATCCCAATCGTTAAATCGTTGTCGATTGCTACAAAACCATGTCCACGCATCATCTCTAAACAAATCACAAGCTGACAAAAATAATTCTGACTTAGGCAAACCTCTAGCTGCACGTAACATTTCAACTTTTTCCAAAAAAGAGTTAACCGATTCTTGGTTAGAACCACCAAACTGTAAATTCCATTTATAGGGAGCAACATATTTCGCCGGAAACCGTTCTGGTGCCGTAGAAACTGTAGGACCAGGTGAAGATGTAGCCGCAGGAGATATAGTTTTTAAAGCTATGTCACCTTCTAAACCCAAAACATCAACTTGCAATGTTTTTTTAGTAGTTTCCTCCTCTTCAGCATCAGCTTTTAAACGCTGTACTCTACCAGAAATATGGTTTAACCTTGAAGAAATTCTTTTATAAGCCGCATCTGCGGTTGTACCAGAAAAATTATCAATAACAGACTGTAAGTCGGTTATTGTTTCCTTAATTTCTTTAACATCTGACTTATGGTCAAAAGGATTTACAATACTGCCATAGCTAAAACTACGATTGGCATCTTCCTGATGCAAAACCCCCCTTAAAATTTTTCTTCTTCTATCGGCATCTCTGATAGGTTCAATATTTCTGATCATTAACTCATAAGTAACTTCTTTAGTTTTCAAATGATTAGGCTCCATTTTGGGTTTATAAGTTGACCAAAAGTTAATAGAAAATATAAGAGACGGTAAACTCTACGATAAACAAATTTAATATCAAAATTATACGGTTAAATTACTGTAACTCTAAAATTTTTTTCACAATACTTTTAAATTACAAGTCAAAATGCAATGTGAGGAGAAACTTCACAAAATATTAGCAAAAGATATACCAAAACAGCGATAAATGTCAACAAGATAGCAAAATAATTCAAATAGGCTGAGATAATCTTTCAATATCAAAACAAATAAATAAATCAGATAACGAGAAATTTTCTATCATAAAATATTGTACACCGAATACGCAAGTGTGACAATATCAAAATACAAAATATAAGAAAAATATCAATAAATCTAGCAGAGTCTTCCTTTGGTCAGAATACTTGATTGTTTCGTTCCCTGTATTTGCAAGAATATCAGTTTTAAGAAAAAGAGTAACAAAATTCAAAAACAATTATTTTTAAAATTCAAAATTTCTAACTCGGGCCCCACGTTGGGCGCCAATTTGCAACCACAACTTCTCAGCTGGCTGCCGAGGAAGCTATGAAAGCGTAGCAACCAGTTAGCTCAGGGCTGGTCGAGGGTCACTAGGTGGCGAGAAGAGTTATATATTTTTGTTTCTTAACAATTATTTGCTTGTCAAATTTACTAAACAAAACTTTAATAAACTATACAAATTTGGACGCCAGCGTATTCAGTAAATAACACTCTTGCAAACTTTATCAGGGGGAGAAAACAATCAAAATCAAATATAAAACAAATAATATATTAACATAAGTATAAAAGAGTGAAAATTTTACAACACTTTACAATTTAGTAGAAATATTAATGGTGAAATTTGATTTAATTAGTTAAACAACAAAAATTTAGTTTAGAAAAAAAATTAAATTTGAATATTAACAAAAAAATTACAATGAAACGATCAACTGGTTTACAAATTATCTTCTGACCAAAAGTTGAATTTTGCACATAAATTTGGCTACTTAGCTTAGCGGAGACGTGGAATCCCGACGAGGTCTGTTCCTGAAGATGGCCACGGGTACCCGGGAAGGACGTAATATTCAGGTCCTGACAACGCTGATTTCCAGGAGACGCTGCGTCGGAATAGTATCCAATACTTTTAGGATAACTCCAAAATATTCAAGTTATGCCTTGTGCCTTGCTTCAATGGTGGTTTGGTCCAGGATTTTACATGAAAAAGGGGAATGTAAAGAACCAGTTGATAATATAAAAACTTTAAAATGGGGAGAAAAAAGAGATACAAGAAAACTACAAAAAACTATGGTGACGAAGGTCACTGCAAAACCAAACTATCAGCAATTTAATAAAAAACCTGAGTCTTGATAAAATTTTACTTTACTCTACTATTGAAAATGTATGAATAAACTACTGATTAATATAATATATGAAATTAATAAATAAGAAAACTCTACTCTCATGAAATTTTAGCCGTTTACAAAATGGCTGACTGGTTATGACCAAAAACTTGAATGAAGGTAACAAAATTTAGTTAGAATTAGAGAGAAAATATCTGAATTACTATCTGAAAAAAAAAACTAATACTGTAACAAATATAGCAAACAGAATTATGGGTTTAATCTCCCAAAAAAATTAACTAATAAAAAATGATATCTTAACCTCTTGTACTAACACGAGGTTAACTAAATGCGACAAAATGACTTTAGGTTTCGACTTTTAATGAGATAAGATTGTCTACACACGATTAAGAAACAAAGATTCTAATTTATCCTTTGATTAATTTCCGAGTTTAATCCTCGTACAAATAATCTAAATAATGACAAACACCACGGTATTGTGTCTCAAGCGACCACAAAATACAAAATTGCCGCGATAATTAATGAATTGGCATGTGTCCAAATGGACGCCGACATCACACAAACATGTGTGTTAATACAATTAATTATTATACGGAATATCCTTTAATTCCCAAAAATAACTATACAGCAACGTTAACTCAATAATATGACATCATTTAATAATCAAATATATTCAAAATATCAAAGGATTAAAGAAATAAACGTGAAAATTCGTTAAAGAACAAGTAACAAGTCTGCACTCACCTAGGTCGAAATCAAAAGTGAACTAGCAGCATGGATATTTCAAATGATGCTTCTCCCGCGTTTGCGCACTTGTTGACTTCCGGTCGTTATTTCGGCGGGTAATTCAAATTTTATTTAGCACGGGTGCTTAAACGAAAAAATAGCACGGGTGCTTAAACGAAAAAATAATTTTTTCGTTACAACCTTCATGCCAAACCCTGTCGAAGGTCTTGGTTACATCTAAGAAGATCGCTCCTGTGACTTGACATTGGTTGAAACCCTCCGTGATGTACTCCGTTAGACGAAGTACTTGGAGCTCGGTGGAATGTTCTGTTCGGTAGGCGAACTGCTCATCTGGGATGATCTGGAGCTCATCGTTCAGGGTTTTAAGTCTCTTCAGGATGATCTTCTCTGCTACTTTACTCATCGCAGGTAGGAGACGGAGACGGTGATGGGCCTATAATTTGACGGAAAGGTTAGATTCTTACCTGGTTTGGGAATCACGATGACGTCTGCTTTCTTCCACTTGGTGGGGAAATAACGTACTCTCAAGATGGCATTGATGATGTTAACCATTGCTGCTACTCCTTTGAGGGGTACTTTCTTGAGCACTATGTTTCTTATTCCGTCGCACCCTGGGGCTTTGCGGGGTGTGAGGCTTCTCGGGATTTCCCTGACTTCTTCAAGAGAAGTCGGGTGGATTATTTCTTCATCCGGCATGCGTCGCAGCCTTCTGACGATTACCTCTTCCTCGTTGTCGATCTGGTTTTCCCTACACTGCAGTTCCAAACTGTCGGCAAAAGCCTCGGCTTTTTCCTGTCGGGTGTAGACAATACCATTCTCTCCATGGATATGCGGGACTGGTTTTCGCTTGGCACGCAGAGCCTTCTGGGTTGTCCACATGCTTCTGTCCTGAGGGTCTAGCGACTCTAGGTGGCGTTGCCATCTGTTCTGCCTGTGTTCTTGCAGGGCTTCTTTAACTCTTCGAGTTAGTTGGTTGTATTCCCTTCGGTGTTCAGGGAGTCATGTCCTCTGCACCAGTTTCTTAACCCACCTTCTGTCTGGAATGAGCTGCATGGTATCTTCAGGGAGTTCTCCCATCAGCATTGCAACTCTTCTCGTTACAGTTTCCATCGTGCTTTCTGTTAGCGCTGCCTGGATGTGGTTTTCCAGAGAGATGATAGCCTCTTCTAATTCTTCCTAACTATCGATTCTGGGAACGTGTGCAATGTTCCTTTGCAAAATTGCTCGGAACTGTTCCCAGTTCGTTCTTCTCTTAGTGAAAGTTTCCTCTTCAGGGACACCATCACCTAGTTTTAGGAAGATGGGATTGTGATCCGAGGAGCCTTCAGCTTGTGTTTGAAGTTCGGCAGTGAAGGTCATCTCGTTGAGCAGGACTATATCCAGAACGTCGGGCCTGTGTCTTCCGTTGTCAAATGTCGGTTCTTCTGGACCTAATGCCTGTACGTCATGATGATCCTCTAGGAATCGCAGCATCGCCTGTCCACTGGCGTTAGTGAGCCTGCAATTCTAAGCTGGTGATTTGGCGTTGAAATCTCCTATAGCCACCGTCTGGGTACCCCGTGTTATGAGGGCCTCCAGGTCATTGTTTAGGAGAGGACGTTGAGGTGCTTGGTAACAGGAAGCTATCTTGAGTGAGCCGTTTCGTTCCGTTGAAACTACTATGGCGATGGCTTCCATGTTTTCCAGTTCCGGCGTATCAATGAGATAATGGTCTATAGTCTTCTTGACGAGCAGAGCAACTCCTCCTGCGTTTGCTCTTCGTTGTTCTCTATAGACTTTGTAGCCTGGGATTCGAAGTTCCGTATTATACTGGCGAAGTTTGTTTTCTTGCCGGGCCATCACATCGATGTTGTACCTCTCCAAGATTTCTTCTATTTCTAGCTTCCTCCCCCGGAGACCGTTTACATTCCATGAGGCGATCTGCAAGATTTTCGGCTTCACCAGCGTAGGTTCTCTGGCAAAGCTATATTTACCACTAATTGAACTGCGTCATTACAAAATATAAGATATTGGAGCAAATGCAATCCTCGCTTTAAAATTTTGATTAATCAACAATATTCCTACAAAGTCAGTGTTTGATGTGCTGTGTCTTATCATGGTATAATTGGCCCATATTTTTTTGAGCACAACGTTAATCAGCACACATATTTAGACATGTTGCAAAATTTTCTTACTGAAGAATTGGACAATTTATCTATCAATTACCTACGTTCCATGTATTTTCAACAAGATGAATGTCCTGCCCATTATGCAAATATTGTGAATTGGTTAAATCAACAATTTGAAAATAATTGAATCAGAAGAAATGGTCCAATTTTATGACCTGTGAGGCCATTAACAATTCAAGAAAATTAGAAATAGTTTCAATGAACTGCGAAAAAGACCATTTTCAACGCACAACTCTAGTTGTGCGTTGAAAATGGTGGGGAGTTAATTGAATGATTGTTTCTTGTTCAAGTGTTATTCTATGCATTTATTTAATATTAATTGAATTGTTGTTGTGCTTCCGAGTGTTTTCCTATGCAGTTGACAAGCTCCTGTAGGAGCCACGGTGGTCCAAACGACGTTTCGACAGAATCTCATCTGTCTTTGAGGAAGTAATGTCCGAATGGACTACAAGAAATGGAATTATAGTGTTTGTAGGTGACCTCAATATAAATATGGCACAGAATACTTATTACTCAACTAAACTAGATACAACTATAAAAACCCTAGGGTTAAAACAAATAATAGACAAATTTACTAGAGTAACAAGTGAACAAGCTACGATAATAGACCTATTGATAACAAATAAAAGTGATATGAAATTTACGATTCATAGTACACCAAAAATTACAGACCATTCAGTAATAACAATAAATCTACGTCAATTGGAACTGACAAAAGAATACATAATAAGGAAAAGAAACTATAACCAATTTAACGAAGTAAATTATCAAATAAGTCTTATGGAAGAGGAATGGTTTCCAGATCACACTAACACAGACAAAATAGCAAATCAACTAATAGACAATATAAAAAAATGTCTTAACAAACATGTTCCAGAAAGAACCAATAATAATGAGAAGTGGGTGGGGTAATAGGCATTGGTGGACAGAGGAAATAAAACTAGAAATTGAGGAAAGAGATATAGAAAAGCAATTATCACAAACCAAGAAAACGATTGGAATGAATTCAAAATACAAAGAAATAGAGTAGTAGCATGTATACGAGACAGTAAAAGAAATTATTATGAACAAAAAATAGACGAAACGAAAACGAACCCAAAGGAAATGTGGAAAACAATGAAAGACATATTAAAGGGGGGAAATAATACAAATAGAGTAGGCATTAATTACTCAGGAAAAATGTATACGAATGAAGAAGAGATATCAGATTTTTAACAATTACTTTCTAAACAGTATTGAACAAATTGCACTATCACTTACAAAAACACAAAGGGCAGAGAAAATTTTGGAGAATATACCTAGAACCCATAGTAGATTAGAAACATTCAGGTTGTTAGAATTTCATCAGCTAAAGAAAATTGTCAGAGACATGCCTAACAAAAACAGTAGTGTAGATGGTATAACAACACAAATGGTTAAAATATCCTTTGAAGTAATTAGAGATAGGTTTCTGCAGGTTATAAATAATAGCTTAGAGAAAGGAGAATTCCCAAAAAACTGGAAAAAATCAATGGTAATTCCAATAGAAAAAATAAACAATACAGTACAATGTGAAGAGTTTCGTCCCATCAACATGGTACCAAGCTATGAAAAATTGTTAGAGTTAATTGTAAGTGAACAATTGGTAGAATATATTGAAAATAATAGACTGTTAACTAAATACCAAGCTGGTTTTCGAACCAATAACTCGTGTGAGAGTGCTCTTCAGTCAGTATTGGTGGATTGGAAAAGTGCCATTAACAAAAGAAAAGTAGTTGGTGTAGTGTTTCTGGATTTTCAACATGCATTTGAGACAATCGATAGGGATTTAATGTTATTGAACATGGAAAAGATGGGCATTGGTGGGTGTGTGATAAAATGGTTTCAGGACTATCTATGTGACAGAGTGCAATGCACAAAATTTAATAACTCAATATCGTCAGAAAAAGAAACGCAGTTTGGTGTCCCACAGGGAACTGTATTGGGACCAAAACTATTTATTATGTATATTAATGACATAATTCTACATGTAAAAGATGCCAAATTCAATTATTTGCAGATGATACCTTATTGTATTGTGTAGGTGACAGTGTAAAATCAGTAGTAGAAAATTTAAATCATGATCTACAAAATTTGTATAGTTGGTTAACCAACAATAACTTGAAATTAAATACAAGTAAATCAAAATTTATGATTGTGAAAAATAAATATCTATTGGCACACACCAATCCTCACGATGTTATTGTAAATAACAATAAAATAGAACAGGTAAAAGAAACAAAATATTTAAGCGTTATAATAGATGAGCATTTGAGCTTTTCAAATCATGCAACATATATTACCAATAAAGTAGCGAAGAAGGTGAACTTATTAGGGCGAATAGGAAATAATTTGACACGATGGTCAAAACAAACCATATATCAATCAATTATACACCCCCATTTTTAATATTGTTCAACAATTCTGTTTTTGCTCTCAAATGCTGAGATAAATGTCTTACAAAAAAAACAAAATGATGCTTTACGAATAATTTTGAAGTGCAATAGATATACAAGTATAAAATCAATGTTAGACAAATTAAAAATACTCAGTGTTAAACAAACCTTAATACTATATATATTCATTTTCACTTTTAAAATTTTACATGGGTTATTACCAGAACATCTATTAGTCCACTGTACATTTGTGAATGAAATTCATCAACATTTTACAAGAACAAATAATATATATGTACCAACTGTAAGGACTAATTATGCACAAAATAATATTTTTCATAAAGGTCTTGTATTATATAATGAGTTACCAAATGAAATTACTAACTGTGAAAACATTAACAAATTTAAAAAACTATGTTACCAATATATACAGGAAAATATAAACATTGTATGAGGTGTTATGTACATTTAAGTAAAAACATTTTTATTCATTTCTTTAAATGTTTGTGAAAAAAATATATATATTTATACTATTTAATTGTATTCTATTGATGTGTTTTATCTTTAGCTTTGGCTAATAATAAATATTATTATTATTATTATTATTATATTATCAGGTTCTCGCTGAAAACTGCCTACTGCTGCTTCTTGTTGAACTGAGTTCAGTTCGAGCAACGAGGAGCAGCAAGAGGCAGCTTTCAGCGAGAACCTGATGATGGCAGATGAAATTCGGTCGAAACGTTGTTTTGGATGACTGTGACTCCTATGGGAGCCTGTCAACTGCGTGGGAGAACACCTGGAAGCACAACAACACTTCATTCAACACCCGCA
Source organism: Stenurella melanura (assembly GCA_963583905.1). Lineage (NCBI taxonomy): Eukaryota > Metazoa > Arthropoda > Insecta > Coleoptera > Cerambycidae > Stenurella > Stenurella melanura. The sequence goes on from OY757315.1 coordinate 95,822,872, forward strand.
GAAACCTAAGAAACAACTTAATATTAATTGTTTACATTTCAAGCAAACAAATAAAATAAAACTTCTTCACTTCTTGCAAGAAAAATGTTTATTCCTTTATTATTAATATGGTTTTTCTAATACATTATTCTACCATAAAAAAATTACTGCAAACATGTTTTGGTTTTTAAGAGCGAGAAATATATTTTTTTGCAAATATTACTTATTTTGAGAAAATTAAAATTAAAAATTGTCTTGTAGGTAAACTAATTCCAGACAAATAATGAGTTTCTTGAAATAATAAAGATAAATAAGTCATAATTAATATTGACACATCAAATGTCAGTTAAGTAAAATTAGCCTACTAAAGAAAATGTTGTTCAAAATAAAAAATTTACTGTCTGTTTCTTACAGACAAAGTCTAATAACTAAACTACGGAAAGGGCAGTTTAAAAACTGATGAGTGTTTTAGGGGTTTTAAAGTAAACAAAAGATTTTGTAAAGATTTTTTTTTTGTTGACAAATCAATAGTAAAAAAGTGTTTCCTCTTATAAACTCAATCTGGGGACATATGGTCTATTGAAAACTTATATATTTATTTTTATTTCTCTAGAGTTATGAGGCGTTAAATTATCATACGAGTCAGACAAACTATACGATAAATGTTTAATGAAATACAAAACTGCTGTCGAAAAGTTTACAGTTTAGCATTTACTTTGCAATTGTTATTTTTATCCTGTGTTGATTTTTACATATTCTACAGCATTTTAAAATGACTATATCTCAGTATCAAAATTCAGACATTTAAAGTTGGAAGTCAGGTTGGAAGTGTGTTTTAAACCTTTCAAAAATATAGAAAATATAAATTGTATATGAATAGACGTTTCAGTTTTACAATACATAAACTTTGTTATAATTTAGAATCTGAAGAAATAAATATATTACTATCAAAAAATACTCGTAATTATTTCAAACTAATGACTTATCATAGATAAGTACAGAAACATATATCTTTCTAAACAAAATACTTTGCTGGCTATATGCCACGAACAACATTGAATTAAAAGAAAGAAATATGCACATTACGTACAGGTAACTGTCACAATAATGTTATTTTTAATTTTAAATTATCTTGTTCAACAAAACCAAAAAACAACTAAATTCAAAAAACACTTACCAAAAAACTTTCACACACACGTGTTTCGGTATCCTACACCAAGGATACGCTCTTCAGTGCTACTTCTTTCAAAGTTTAAAATGGACTGTCATTCAACAGGCAATAAGTATTTGTATTGCCTGTTGAATGACTATTTGCTGTTGTTGTTCAACAGAAAATAACTACACTAATTTATTTTAATTTGGCATATTAAAAATTTCATGGCTAACTTAGAAAATGTGAAACATTACTAATAACAAAGCTATGATTGATTTATTAAATTTGAACAACTTAAAAGTCGAAAGGATAACATAAAATTAATAAATGTAAGGAAGTTCATGAAACTGAATCATGATTATAAATTTTTTTATTTAAATATCTGTAGAGCCACTAGAGGAGTAACCAAATTTTATTACTAAGAAATGTGTATTACATGAAAACATGCACTTATTAGCCATGGGTTCATCAAGTGATATCACAAAAGAGAATTTGTTGCTGTTTTGTTACTTTAAATATTGTTTATTAGAAATAAAGATTAAAGTGATTATTTACATTCTTTTCAAATTTGTTTTAAGAGAATGCAGTTTTTTTATAAGAAAACATTAACACAGTTCATGTACAGGGTGAGGGAAAATAATATTCAAGGAAAATTTCATTTCGTAATAATTTTTTGAATTTTTTTAAAATCACTATGCATATTTAAAAACCTTAAAAATATCTACAATTTGATGTGCCGAACATGGTCATAGCTTAAAAAATAAATAAGTTGCGTCTCTAGGGAGTTTTAAGTGGCGGACCCTGTATACAGGGTGATTCACGTAGGCCATTCATTAGAAGTTTTTCAACTTGCAGTTGGATTAGAAACTTGAAATTTGGTATGCAGCCATAATCGATCATGCCCGTTCTATCTAAAATATTTTCAGTCCTCCAACTATACAGGGTGTGACAAAAATTGGTACCAACTTTCTTATTTTAAATGGAAACCTATATTTTTCTATACATGGTTCGATTGGTCTTCTAATTCTGAGTTTAGAGAACCTAAGTTATGTTAACTTATCTGTTACAATTTTTGACATATGTCCAATTTTTTTAAAAAAATTGCCGCTGTAGTAGTTTACGAACAAATTTGTATCTCGCAAACCTTTCAAAATTATGAAACCAAATTTGTGAAGCAGTTAGCTGGAAGTCCAGGCTAACTTTTGATGTCCCATCGGTGGTCCCATTTTGTACCATATGGGCGCAGACGATTTTCAAATGTCGCAATCAAAAATTGTCAAAAAGTCAATTTTTTTAAGTGGCACCTACTATTTTTTTTCACACCATTCGAAAGAAAATTGAATTTTAGGGTGAGTTACTTAAGCATTCCCTATACCTAACTTCACCCCATATCGAGTTATTCAATAAAAATCAAGAAATACCTTATCTTGCCGAGAGATTCCTTACTTCATCAAGTATGCCATGGAAACAAAAGACAGTTGTAATAATTTTTAAAGAAAAATATGGGTTCTTATTTAATTACACACAACACCAACAAATTATTATTAACGAACAAGAACAATGTTGACGAAATTCTGACGTAAATGTTCAATGTGACCACCATATTTTTGTTCAAATATTCTATTATTCTACTTTCAACTGATTGCGTAGCACATCTTTGCGCCTACCATTTCTCACGCCAGAAATCAATGCCAAATTGAATTTTAGGGCCACTTTTATTAACATTGTGTATGTCTATCTACAGTCGTTTTTGAGTTATTGGCATATTTTGAAAAAAATATTGTTTTTTTTTTCTCAAGGGTAGTAGGCTTTGGAAACAATCATTTCATTTTAATTTTTATTCAAAAATCGTATTGCAATAATAAATAATAACAACAAAATAACAACAAATAAACAGATTAACAAAATAATTATTTCAATACAAATGCTCAATGTGTGCACCGTTTTCACTGAGAGAATTTCGTCAACATTGTTCTTGTTCGTTAATAATAATTTGTTGGTGTTGTGTGTAATTAAATAAGAATCCATATTTTTCTTTAAAAATTATTACAACTGTCTTTTGTTTCCATGGCATACTTGATGAAGTAAGGAATCTCTCGGCAAGATAAGGTATTTCTTGATTTTTATTGAATAACTCGATATGGGGTGAAGTTAGGTATAGGGAATGCTTAAGTAACTCACCCTAAAATTCAATTTTATTTCGAATGGTGTGAAAAAAAATAGTAGGTGCCATTTGAAAAAATTGACTTTTTGAAAATTTTTGATTGCGACATTTGAAAATCGACTGCGCCCATATGGTACAAAATGGGACCACCGATGGGACATCAAAAGTTAGCCTGGACTTCCAGCTAACTGCTTCACAAATTTGGTTTCATAATTTTGAAAGGTTTGCGAGATACAAATTTGTTCGTAAACTACTACAGCGGCAATTTTTTTCAAAAAATTAGACATATGTCAAAAATTGTAATAGATAATTTAACATAACTTAGGTTCTCTAAACTCAGAATTAGAAGACCAATCGAACTATGTAAAGAAAAATATAGGTTTCCATTTAAAATAAGAAAGTTGGTACCAATTTTTGGCGCACCCTGTATAGTTGGAGGACTGAAAATATTTTGGATAGAACGGGCATGATCGATTATGGCTGCATACCAAATTTCAAGTTTCTAATACAACTGCAAGTTGAAAAACTTCTAATGAATGGCCTACGTGAATCACCCTGTATAGTCGAGATGTTTTCCTTTAATAAGACCTGGATGGTAAATCTGAATGTGGAAGTAGTGATTCCTTAAGCAGCTTTTTTTTTAATTGCTTCACCAAATCGAACCAACTTTATTAAGCATGTTTCACTATTAGAGGTCTTCACTATTCAGTACCGCCAACGGTTTATTAATTTTTTCTCTTGGCATTTGCCTAAAATTTTCACCCTGTATGTGGATTTGGCAATTTTTAATACTGATGGTTTAATGCCCAAAGGCTGCAAAATATTTTTGAAATTGATTTATTGTGAAACAGTTGTTAATTCTCGAAGCATTAAAAGTGTGCCAAAAAACTAATTACAAGGTTTAAATGTTATTATAGTATGTTTAAATTCCATATTGAAAATTCTCAAAATCCATATAGAGGATCACAGTTTAGGCAGATGCCAAAGAAAAGAAGATTGAGCTCATTCCTAATATTCTCATTGTTAGCGGTACTGAATTGTGAGGACCTCTATTAGGGAAATATGCCTACTAAATTTGGTTCGATTTGGTGAAGCCAATCAAAAAAATGGTCGACAGAAATTTTGTAAAAAAAATAGACGAAAAGACGCTGTACTCCTGAAACTAAGGGTACTAGGGTTATAATAAAGGCCATTTTGAAATAACCTCAGGGTACAGTCGTGGCCAGAAAAAGGCCTAAAACAACGTTACTCCTGTTTGAATCAGGCTCCTTAACATTATTTGTTTTCGCTCTGCCTACTGACAGAGATGAATAACAGCCGCGAAGTTTTTACAGGAGCTCTATGATCGCAAAAAATTATTAGCAGTAATCTGCTTCAAATGCCATTGACATTATAATACGGTAATTTTTTGTTGCTGTATCTTTTAAAATATTATTATTGTATACGTGTTATAGCAGTTCCGCCTTTACATAATAAGCTAATGTATTTCATCTATTTGATTTAATAAAATAAATATGTTATAACAATAGGATAAATTTTTTTAATAAGTATCATAGAAAAGAAATAGCCATATTGGTTATAGAGGATGATCGTCAGAGGCCTGCATGAATAGTATCATTTTTATATAAACTGTATTTTATTATAATATAATCTTGCAGGAAAATGTTACTAGGGTTTTTGATTAGGCACACAAAAATTTTAGGTTTTACAGGATTTCGAAACTGCTACATACAGTATGTCTCCCATGTTCGAGCGAACTTTGCGTAAATTAAATGGTATATTATTTTTACCTTAAAATGCTGGGAATGTCTATGTTTAATAAAACTATTAAGAGACAGACTATAGTTACAGCAGGGCGTTGCCGAATACTTATTTCAAAAAAGTTATTGGCAGTACTTAATTTCAGTTATACCGCGTAAAAGCGATCTGTGCCGTGCTGAAGCAAAATTTTAATCAGACAGATATTTCCAGTCGGTCGCGTCCGACTGTGACTTCTACTCATTAAAATTGATTTCGAAACTGCTCTATACAGTGTGTCTTCCAAGTTCGAGCGAACTTTATGTAAATTAAATGATATAATAATTTTACTTTAAAATGTTGAAAATGTTTGTGTTTAAGAAAAGTATTAAGAGAAGAATGAACGTTGAAGTCGGACATTGCCGAATACTTATTTCAAAACGTTATTAGCGGTCATTTGTGCCATGCTGGAGCGAAATTTTAATCAAATAGATATTTCTAGTCGTTCGCGTCCGATTGCGACTTCTACTCATTAAAATTGATTTCGAAACTGCTCTACAGTGTATAGAGTAGTTTCTTCCAAGTTTGAGCGAACTCTACGTAAATTAAATGGTATGTCAATTTTACTCTATAATTTTGAAAATGTTTGTGTTTAATAAAACTATTAGACGAATTAAGTTGTAGTCGGACGTCGTCAAACACTTATTTCAAAAAGTTATGTGATTTAATGAGTGTTTATTTGACAATAAGATCAATCACAGACGTTGATTTAGTAAAAAATATTAGATTTAAATCTGTTCACATTTTGTATCCTGTTTATTGTGACGTAATAATTTAATTTGATCTGTTTGAAGTCACTGGGAGTTGAAACGGCTTTATTTTTAATTATGTAAAGCATATGTTTAGCGTTTTTGTTTTTGGCAGCAATGTCTCCGACGTTAATTAATTGAAAAGTGATGATAAAGTAACTGTGTGGCAGTTCAACGGTTAACTCCACAAGCTAGTGATAGAGGAAAAAAAAACCGTCAGCGGCACGCACCTACAGGACAAAAAAATTAGGCTGAGGTATGGTATTTCTGTTATTAACTTGGAAATTCAGTCTAAAGCCTTGCTAAGAGGATAAATTATTACAAAACCTGATGTGATAGAATAAGAGCCGAAACCATGCTTGTAAATTGTAAACGATATCCGTATACGAATATAGTTCACCAGATATTAATATCTACAATAATATTATATGCTCGTGAAATTCAACAAGAAAAAGTTACTCCTTTACATGATTCATTCATTCATTTGCAGTTTTCAAATGTCAATGGTGTAGTAGTAGTAACTGATTAAAAGAGTGGGCACGTTTGAAACACAAATACTCTTTGCGTTACTGACACGGAACTATAAACATGTATTATTGTGGTATTAATTCCAAAGGCATTCGCTTAGAGGCAGCCGCCTGGGCGGAGCTTAGAAAACTCAAACGCAAAGTCATACTCACGCAGGGAAAACTTGATAAAATACGCTGTTCAGGTCGGAAACCTTTTTCTGGCCACGATTGTACTGTACTTCTCACTAGCATATAGCCAGTCACTTGCAAACTACCCTGTATAGTATTAAGGATTTGTAGATTATAAAGAAACGATTCCGAAAATGTTATGACACCACTATTTTCTACTACAGGTAATTTTTTTTTCCGCGAGCTAACAGCTCTGTAAGACATTCAGTTGAAAAGGTGTGTTGTGTCCAAATTGGTCAAAAACATTATTTTTGTTATGTTTGAGCCTCATTTTGTAATCGAGGTTAAATTCGACGTAAAAAAATGTTATGTAATAACGTATTATTGTTCATGTTCATAGAATTTTTTCTAAGATCGTGTTATGGCGAAATGGGAACGATTAAAACGGCTGTAAAAAAGAAAACTTTCAATATTTGGGCCTTGTGGCCGTGAGAACTTTTGATTGGTGAGTCGTAAACTGCAACATACTAAACTTTTAGCCAATATAAGTATAGGCCACTTTTAATGATAGTTCACTGAAATTACTGAAAAGGAATAATTCTATATTAAGGTATTCGTGTATTTTTACGTATATTTTGGTGTCCGGAATAACGTCTTAAATGTCCCCGAGGTAGGAGGCTAGGCCAGACATTTGGCAAGAATGTAAACTTCAAAAATCTTGCTCCGAAGTGGTTTTTCTCGATTTTATCGATTCCTATTGATTTTACGATCACCTCTATTCATATCTAAAGATATAATCTACACAAAAAGTGGTGTATGATATTTTCTTTTGAGAGCAATACATGGTAGAGGTGTTTCAGAATCTCATGAGCCGCGAAATGCGCAAAAGGCAAAGTTTAATCTGAGTTATAAGTATGTTTTTGAAGACACTGGAGGCTGCCTTGGTGTATACATAAACAAGAGCTCGGGATAAATTGTAAACAATAAATATAATATTTTTAAGAAGCGTAACTGAGTCAACAGGGCGGATTATGTCTCTGCGCATATGAAGGTCACAGCTCATGAGGTTTTAAAACACCTCTAAGTTCCTGTGAAAATTTAGGTTAAAATATTTTTTCCTCTTTTCTCATACAGAAACATAAAATATAAAGAAAAAACCAATAATACATATCATTTCGAAGATTTTAATATATTAGGAAATATTACGAGTACAATTATGTAAGTAGTCGTTGTTGGAGAAGAAGTAGATCTACTCATTATACTAACTGCTCATACACCCATTGATAGAGACATTTTTTTTTCTCAAACCAGGCAAAAGATAGGCTGAACAAAAAATTTATTCTTTACGAAGCTTTGATCAACACAGAAATACTCGAGATTTTTTTCTTTATATTTTGCGTTTCAGTATGAGAAAAGTGAAAATTTTAAATAGATGTCACGAGAATTTATCATGAAAAGTATTGCTCTAAAAAGAAAATGACAGACCCTTTCTTGTATAGAATTATCTTTAGATTTGAATAGAAGTCTTTTGGTCGCAAAATCAATAGGAATCGAGAAAATTCTTCTTCTTCTTTGGGTGTATATCCTCTGAGGATGTTGGTTATCCATTGGCTCATCTAATTTTGTCTACCGTTGTTCTGAATAGGGTTGTAGTATTAAGTCCAGACCACTCTCTAAGATTTCTTAACCATGAAATGCGTCGTCGTCCTTCTATTTTTCCCTGCAGAATGAGCTGAAGTAAGCAGTATTTTTCATTCCTCATAACATGGCCAAATATTCCATTTTTCTTCATTTAATTGTCTCTTATTTATACGCTGCAGTACTGTGTTATTTAATATATGTAGTGTCTACGATATTCTTAACATTCAGTAGCAGCACCATGACTCAAAATCCTCGATGCGTTTGTGCGTGGCTTTTGTTATGGTTCAGACCTCGGCGCCATGTAACAGGACTAAAAATATGTAGCAGCTAAGAACCTGGAGTCTGACTTGTATGTTTCAATTAAGATTACACAGTACTTTCCTCATTTTGTTAAATGCATTCCTTGCCTTCTCGGTACGGCATCTGATTTCTCTGGAATGATCCCATTTTCTATTTAAGCTACAACCCCAATATGTAACATGTTCTGCTTCCGCTAGAACTGTATCGTTGGCTGTGAATTGGTTGTTGCTTGCGTGGTTTTCGCTGATAATAAGAATTTTGGTTTTTCTGCAGTTCCGTTTCATTCCATATCGCTCACTTGTACTCACGACCTGATCAATCAGTCTCTGTAGGCCCTTGGCGTTGCCTGCGAGTAATACAGTGTCGTCGGCTTAAGTTGTTGATTATCTCGCCATTGACAATAGCACCCTCTTCTACGTTGTGAAGTGCTTCCCTAAACAACATGTCTGAGTAGGCATTAAACAATATAGGTGACAATATGCATCCCTGTCTCACCCCTCTTCTGACGTCAAATTCTTCTGATATTTCATTTTCTATCCGGGCCACAGCTTTTTGTCCTGTATAGAGTTTAGATATTACTCGCAGATATTTGCTGTCAATACCACTGTTCTGCAGCACTTCGAGAAAAGTCTCGTACCGGACCTTATCAAATGCCTTCTCGAAGTCTATAAAACAGGTGAAGATATCACAGTTGACATCCCGCGCTTTCTGTTTGAGTACCTGTATGCTAAACAACGCTTCGCGTGTTCCAAATCCGTTTCTAAATCCAAATTGAGTTCTACTAATATTTTTTCGAGTTTTTTATATATGCGATTGTGAATGGCAGTTAGGAAGATCGCGCGTGAGACATCAAACTGATGATTCTATGCTCTGAGCATTTATTGGCGTTTGCTTTCTATAGGAGTGGTATAAAGGTTGACACTAGCCAGTCCTTTGATAGTTGTCCGCTCTCGTATATTTTGTTGAAACAAATCTGCCATGTTCTTATTGTAGTACTTCCAAAATTTCTCTGTGTATTAGATCTGGTCCGGCTGCTTTCTTAAATCGTTTGATTGTCATATGTATTTGGTTTGCGGTAATTTCTAACCCGGTGTATGCTGGTAATGTAGATTCGATTCTCACTTCGTCTTTGAATAGATCGTGCATGTATTCTTTCATTCGGTTTCTGTGATTGGAATCTAATGGTGTGCTCCTATTCTGTATTCTGGTGATTCCTGTCATTTCTTTTACTTTTTTGTGAAGTTTGTCGTGTTTCGACCGAAGTATTTCTATCTCTGAGCATTTTTCCTGTAACCACTTTTTCTTCGCCTCTTTGATCTTTCTCATTTCTAATTTGTATATTTTATTATATTTTTCCTTGTTTTTGTTTCTGTGTTGTCGCCTCTCTTCCATCAATTTCAAGATCTCGTCAGTCAGTCAATCTTTCTTTTTAGTTGCTTATTCTGGTTTCAGGTTGTCTTCTGTTAAGAGTACGATCCATTCCTTGATTGATCTCCATAGTTCTTCTACCTCTGTTTCCTTGTTAGTCTGTTCTTTTATTTTCTTGAAGTTGTTCAGGTTTTTCTTAATTTTTTGTTTTGTGTCATTTTGTTTTAGTTTTTGTATGTCAATCTTAGTTGTTTTCTTTCTCTGTACTTTGTTTAAATGAAGCCTCATTGCTAGTAGAAGATTGTGGTCTGATGGGATATCTGCCCCGGGGTTTGTGTTTGCTGCCGTAACTGCATTTCGGTATCATTTGTTTATGATTACTGTTAAAGTTTGGGGATTTTTGACTTGTTAGAGGAACACAGATACTTTTTATATCATTTATATAACTTTAAACAGATTAGGGGCGTTTTCTTTATTTCAACATTTTTTTCTGGTGGAAACCATCTGTGATGGATATGGTGGAATGACGTCATCCACTGATGAACACAGCAGTTTAGCATTAAAAGAATAGTTTTGTTGGTTTTATCCTAACCGAACATGCTTGTTTACTTTCTGCTTTATTCGTTCCGCAAATGTCTCATGTCTCATGTGTTGTCTGCCCCTACCATGCAATTATGTATGATCATATGATCATTGTTCATTGAAATACTGTTTATTATGTTCACTGCAAACGGAAGCAGCTTTTGATTACTGTTCATTGAAATCCTGTTTATTATGATTACGAATCACTCTGCTGAACGAGAGCAGTTTTTACTCCAAGTCTCTTTATTTTGCTCTTTATCTGAGTTGCAAGTAATCTATGCAAAAAATGATTAATGGATAGTAGAAAAAACTTTATTAATTAAAAGGGAGCCACGTATGTAAAAATAAAAAAATATATTTTACAAACTGTGGCACATCATGCTGCTGTTGGATCAGTCGTGTATTCAATGTCATTATATATATGTTATTTTTATAGTTATTCGATCTAAGAATTCCTTATTTCACATCCACCAAACAACAATCATCAGTCCACCATCACAAGTTTAAGGTTGCACAGTGATGCAATTTATTCTGAGGTGATGCCACCAGATCATATCCATCATAAATAAAAGAACAAATTTTAACCATCTGGTTGATCCACCAGACAATAAAGGAACAACATTGGTGGAACTGGTGCCACCTGATGGACTCAACGTTGAAATAAAGAAAACGCCCTAGATTACATTAACATCACACCATGACAGCTTCTTCTTGTACTAACTCTTTCAAGTCTTTCATACATGCCAACAACATAACATTGAATTCTTAACCTACATGTTGCCAACCTAAATATATATCATTATGGATACTTTCACTTTGTAATAATTACAAAGTCAACTTGATTTCTTATTATTCTGATTATAATTTACTGGAGAACTCCATGTGTATATTCTTCTGGGAGGGATCACCTTGTCCGATCATAGCATTAAAGTCTCCGAGAATTATGTTGACTTGTCTTTCTTTGTGTTTCTTATTGTGTTGCTCTTTTGTTCATAGTAGTCTTCTAGTTCATTTTCTGGGCTCTCTGCCATTGGAGCGTATGTTTGTATTATACAGGGTTGGGCAATAGTCCCGGAACGGCTCGATTACAGCCGAACGGGACCTCGTATCAACTTCGGGTTTTCGACACTGTATTGAGTGAAATTTTTAGAACTTCATGGCATGTATTTCAGGACCGTAACGTCATTTCGTTCGGAGGTGTGACATAAGTGTCAATTTTTTTAAATGAAGACCCGGTATATTTTTCCATATTTGTATACTTTAAGGAGTCCCGAATTCAACGATGTAACGTTTGTATGGATTCTGTTATGTAATGTGGTCTCAATAAGGGAAAATTAGAAATTACAATCGTAATTAACAGAGAATAGTTTTATTTTATTAAATATTCAAATTGGAATCCTTCCACTGCCTGACAATGTGCTAGCCTGTCCACAAATTCCCGCTGAACATTTTGGAGGGACTGGGGTGTAATATTATCAGCAACTGCTAGAATTCTTTCTTGAAGCTCTTGTACCGTGGCAGGTTTTGTGCGATACAAGACTTCAAATGACCCCAGAAAAAAAATTCAAGAGGGGTTAGGTCAGGTGACCTAGTTGGCCATTTCTTCATTACTACAGCTACTCCGTTTCTGTTGCTTGATTTATTGTCTTCTGAGTAGTACACCTGATGTTCATTAATAGTACATTGTCCCGTGTTCCGCCATCTTACCTCGCTGCATCCTAGTATCTAAATGTTTAGTCATTTCGTTTCTTTTACGGTTTCCCGGTTTCCGAAGTTCGGAATTGATATATGTCTCATTTCTACTGGTTACTAGGGAATGATTCCTATAATGATTTCCCATTGCCTTATGGAGTGGGCATTACTAGAGAATTTCATTTCCTAAACTCGTACAGTTATACCGCTGTGTCTCGGTCGCCAGAGACTCGTTTGTTATCTAGCATGGTGTGCACGGGTGTTTCTATGAAACTACCACACGTACAGGTGAGGTTGACACTTGAGCAGGCTATACTGCCCCTCTTGCTTTCGCTCCTTACACCCCTCGTTATTCAATATACCAAAATATACCTAGAAACACACCTTAATATAGAGTTAGTTATTCCGTATCAAAATTCTAATTTCCGTGGATTATAACGAATGTGCAAGGTCCTTTATAAAACAGTACAGTTGCAGACAAGAAAATTGTGTTTTCTAGAATTCTTTTAATGTCTTCAAATCAGGCATACACGTTCTGGGGATAAAGAATGAGTTCATTGATGTACAAATTGTTTTCTGGCACACTAATATAATCAGTTCGCATTTTAGAGGCATTAATAAAATAACAATGAAACAAAGTAAACGTAAAATATTTAAATTATGAAGCAAATTTGCTGATTGGGTAATAGTAAAGTTTATTGAAATTTTCAGGTTTGAAGATGACATAATCTTGCCACAGGCGGAAGTTAACACTGATTTACATAGGAAACAGAAATGTGCAAAGTCGAATCTTAAAGAGGATATGTTTAAGCCAAACGTTAAACAGAGACGGAGAGTTCAAAAATTGTACCAGTGTAACAGCTGTTCATTTCAGACAGGACATAGATATCATTTTAGTACTCATTTGTTGAAGCATAAGGATCCCTCAGAAGTAACAATGTACAAATGTGATTCTTGTTCTTATCAGACTAGGTTTAAAGGTGCACTCAAAATACATTCGCTGAAGCATAAGGATCCTTCAGAAGTAACAATGCACAAATGCAACACTTGTTCTTATCAGGCTTTATGTAAGTCTCGCCTCAAAACACATTTATTGAGGCATATGGATCCTTCGGAAGTAACAATGTACAAATGTGACTTTTGTTCCTATCAGGTAAACCGTAAAGGCAGCCTTAAATCGCATTTGCTGAGGCATAAGGATCTTTCAGAAGCAACAATGTACAAATGTGACTCTTGTTCTTATCAGACTGTAGATAAAAATTGTCTCAGAAGACATTCGTTAGTTCATAAGGATAGTTCAGAGGTAACAATGTACACTTGTGACTCTTGCTCTTTTCAGACTAAATATAAATATCAACTCAAAACACACTCTCTGACGCATAAGGATCCCTCAGAAGCAATGGCCAAATGTGACTTTTGCTCGTTTCAGACTAGATATAAAGGTGCGCTCAAAGCACATTTATTGAAGCATGAAGATCCTTCAGAAGCAACAATGTACAAATGTGACTCTTGTTCTTATCAGACTATAGATAAGCGCTATCTCAGAAAACATTTGCGGACGCATATGGACCCCTCAGATTTAACAACTTACCTATGTGAGTTTTGTTCGTATCAGACTATATATAAATCTGACCTCAATTCACATTTGTTGAGGCATAAAGATCCCTCACAAGTAACAATGCACAAGTGTGACTCCTGTTCTTATCAGACTGCAGATAAGTATAACCTCAGAAAACATTTGCTAAAGCATATGGATCCCGCAGATGTAACAATGTACAAATGTGAGTCGTGTACTTATCAAACTAGATATAAAGCTAGTATCAATCAGCATTTGTTAACGCATCTGGATCCCTCAGAAGGTATAATGTACAAATGCAACTTTTGTTCTCATCAGACTAGATATAGACGTGACTTCAAGAAACATTTGCTGAAGCATGAAGATACACCAGAAAAAACAGCACACAAGTGTGACTTTTGTTCATATCAATCTAAATATAAAGGTGTCCTCAAAAAACATTTGCTGAAGCATGAACATTCTCTGGAATAATAAACTGTCAACTTGTGCACTTCAGATGAAAGATCCCTTAGAAATATAGAAAAGGAAAGGAATATTTACCACCAAATACATACAAAACAAAAAAAGGTTTCATCAGTTGTACATACATAGTTAAATAAACTACAAATAACATGCAAGTAACAAACATAAAAACTTGAAATATATGTATACGAAATATACATGACACTACACATGCATAAAAAATAAATGTGATTACTAATTGTGTTTTATACATTATACATTATTTCTTGGATATAATTTGTGAAGAGAATAAAAGGAGCTTTCTAGTAGTTTTTTAATCCTGTCTTGAATAATTCATAAAGATGTAATAATCTTAGGTATATTGCCGAGTACAAATAAATGTCATAAAATACTATGGAAATGCAAATGTTTTGCATTTTATATATCTACGCAAATCGACAGCGGCACAGATGATGGAATACTTCGTTCTCTGCTAGCAGATGAAGACGCTTGCCGATCGCCGATATAATGACCTATATTTCTTGCATCACAAAATCGTGTCTTAACACGAGACTCCAGATCATGGATTCACTTTCTTGATATGTTACTATACTCGAACAATTTTTGTTTTGTAAAGATGCTTTGAATATTACCTTCACCAAGGTGCAAAAACTAATGTAAATCGTTTATGTAAATCTTTCAGGTACCTACTACTTTAAACCAATGCCTAAATGGTGCGCTCTGTAATAATCACCATTACAATTGTTTAGTAACTTTACATATCTCTATCTTATAGCAAGATGAAGTCTAGATGTAACTGTGACTCCTATATAAACTACACTTTCTGCTGGCTTGTTCTTTCATCTGAAACATCTTGGTTTCTTTAAATGTAGGGTTTAAATTATGATGTCTCATTTGGAGACTTATTATGCTGATGATTCAGGGTGCTTGGTGTATACATACAAATATTTTGCATGGTAATACATTGGCACAAAAGAAATTAAAAAGTCGAATTCGGTAGCTCAAAGATATATTTCATATTTTCCAAACTTGTGTTATTTAGTTGTAAGCTATACCGCTCTTTATTAATCATACAGTATTGTCAGTGTGTTTTATTTGTCTAATTTTTAAGTAAGGCAGTAAAAATGAATGTGCATAGGTGTTATGAACGACATTGGTGAATTAAATAATTTTTAAATTAAAATAACCCTTACTAATTTAATTACTGACAGTGGTTAAACAAATTTGCGTTATGACAAACAAAAATTTAATTTTAATATTATTATTTTTCCCTTTACCAAATATACGAATGGAACTATCTCTTCGTACTTTAAAGTTCTTTGAAGATTCCTAGCTGTGCAAACAGTTAAAAATGGCGGAAGCGATTTACTTCCAATGAATTGCGATAGTGATAAGTGCGAAAATGGTTGTAAGTAAATAAATGATCCGGCACAAACTTTACAGAAATTGGGTTTGTGTAGAATCGCCTTTAGTTGGCTTAAAGTAACCTTAACTTTAAGCGACAAAGCACGCATGCTCATTAGAAATAGTTTGCAATATTAACGACGGTTTTAAGTGAAATATTGAAAATAGTAGTGACGTGACAGAGTTCCTTAACCTAAAAAAAATTAAAGTAACCTTAACTTTAAGCGTCTTTTTTATTTTCAATTGGGTATTTTATACTTATTTATGTTAGTCAAAAAAATGTTTTTCTATATAGTACCTTATAATTTTGAGACCTTATGCGACCTTTTCCTTATCTATTTCAAAATTATTTTCCATTTTCCGGATTTAATTTGTGGGTATTTTAAGTGCTGGTGAGATATGGCGAACTTTGGTTTAACACTACTTTATTCAACTAAATTTACCAAAAGACAAAAAGAACTGAATTGATGCTGGACAATGACTATAAATAACCCTAATATCTAAATACCCAATATACCCGGCTATTAAAATATGTATATGATTATAATTAGGGAACTTCTGGGCCTCAACGCGCAGATAGATTCTGGAAATACCTAATTAAAATATGGTAATTGAAGTACAAGCATTTCGCAATTGAAGCTCTCTGTATGTACCTACCTCAGCTTGGGTTCAATTGACCTTTTAAGGTACGATATAAATTAATTCTATTTTAGGCAAAAAAAGTTTACATATTTTTATTTTATTTTACTTCTAACAACCTTAGAGTAGGAAAGATATATGTTCTATCTTTCCTAATCTAAGCTAACAACTGACGCAAACGTTACTAGATTCTCCTCAGGTCTAACGCAAAATTCCCCAAACAGACGCTTAAATTGCAGCGTTGCCACGATAACTCCACACTTAACTAACTGTACTTATATTTTGAATGGTGCAACTGCACCAATGTTAAACAGTTTGTTCATTTGTGTTGATTTATAGCGACTTTGAAACACGTTATCTCTCTCACACCGACATTACTTGTGATAGCACTATCTTTATTTAACTGCTTGAAGCTGCTTTAAATCAACACAAATGAACACACCTAATCCTTCCTTAAAAACTTAAGGGTCCTTAGTTATTCCTAGCTTAAATACCAAACGGTGCAGACGGCCGTAAAAGAGGTTATGTTACTCTATTGATGAAAATACCAATAAAAACTAAATAATATATATATATATATATATATATATATGAAGTGTTGACGTGCTTCCGGGTGTTTTCCCGTGTAGTTGGTAGGCTCCTGTTGGAACCATGGTTGTCTGAACGACGTTTCGGCGGAATCTCATCTGCCATCTTCAGGTTCTAGCTGAAAGCTGCCTGCTGCTGCTGCTGCTGATGCTACTGCTGCTACTGCTGCTCCTCGTTGCTCGAACTGAACAGTTCAGTTCGAGCAACGAGGAGCAGCAGCAGCAGCAACAGCAGCAGCAGGCAGCTTTCAGCTAGAACCTGAAGATGGCAGATGAGATTCCGCCGAAACGTCGTTCAGACAACCATGGTTCCAACAGGAGCCTACCAACTACACGGGAAAACACCCGGAAGCACGTCAACACTTCATTTAATACTCGTGAAAACCTAAGAAACAACATATATATATATATATATATATGTACATCCCAATATCGTTAGAGCGTCCTTTCACGAAACTTGAATAGAGCGTCCGAAAGAGTATATAGGAATTGCTGCTTTCACTTTAACCTCAAATGAGCGTCCATTCATTTCGTCGCGTATATAGCGTCCGCTAATATACTGGTATTTTCAAAGCAGAATCTTTAAAGCGTCCGTTTTTAATATATTTGTTTAATAATCTATCAATTTAGCGTCCGACAGCGTTGCCAGGTTTAGCAGTTAAGAGAAGGCCTGGAAGAGAGCGTATATAATAATGTTCCTGCTACTGTAACTACATTCAAGCGTCCTTAGATAACATCAGGAAATTTAAAACCTGTTGAATTATGTTAGTTTTGTATCAATTTAGTTTCTTATCTTAAAATGTGTGTGTTGCTTTGACAACAAGAACAAAAAAAATAATTATTATTAATTGTCAAATGAGACAATTTTTGATTGCAAATAAAAATATAAATAAAGATCATTTATTTACTGGGTTTCTAGTAGAGTTTTCAACAAAACCCATTTGAGAAATAATAAATATTTAGAATTAATCGATTGGCATAAGAAGCAAAAAACTTCCAGGTAAGAAATATTAATTTTATTTCAATAAACAACTCCGTATGTGACAGTTGTTACAAAGGGTCTACATAACTGCGAACACTGTTAGTAAACACTATTAACTAACAATGTTCGCGGCGGTGTGGACCGGGGTTACAAATTAAAGTAGGCGCGCATTTGTTCATATCGGACAAACATATCGGAAAGACGGAATAAACAAGAATTATTTACGTTATTTTACATGGGATAAAGCACATTTTTCCGTATCGGGCGTATCGAATTAAATGTCATGGAAGACAGAATCAGAATCAGAAACGAAAAACGAATTTTTACAGTCGACCAGCTACGTAGTGTACATCAAATTAAAATAGCGATAATTATTTCATTAAACTTCGTTTGTAGTAACTGTGGAATTGAAAAATATATCCTTAGGCAACAAACAATATAGTATGTTAAAAAGAACTGAGCAAATAAAATTATTTAAAGCAAAATCAGACTTTTAAGAGGGAAACAGTTCCAAAAATTAATAAAATTATTGTAACTCTCGTTTCCCGGTTTTTAATATATTGATAAATGCCAAAATGATAGACAAGAGCATATCCAAGATAGCATAAGTCAGGCTTGATGAAAATAAGGTTTTAATAGGGTGGAACGGGGATTTTAAGAGGGGTGGAACACTCCGAAAATAAACTAAAAATTACACAACTTTTCTCATAGAATTTGTAACCAAATTAGAATTTAACAGGGTGATAGAAAAGAGCATTCTCGAGATATTGTATTTCGGATTTGCCCAAAATGCCATTCTAAGGGGGTGAGACACCCCAAATATCAACTAAAAATAACAAAACTTTCATCATAGAGTTTGTAATCAAAATCATATTTAATAGGATGATAGAGAAGAGCATTCCCGAGATCCCATATTTCGGATTTGCCCAAAATGCCATTCTAAGGGGGTGAGACATCCCAAAAACTATACGTAAAAAAATGCAACTTTTATCATAGAGTTTGTAACCAAAATCACATTTAATAGGATGATAGAGAAGACCATTTCCGAGATATCGTATTTCGGATTTGCCCAAAATGCCATTCTAAAGGGGTAAAATATCTCAAAAACTATTCCTAAAAAAATGCAACTTTTGCCATAGAGTTTGTAACCAAAATCATATTTAATAGGATGATAGAGAAAAGCATTCCCGAGATACCGTATTTCGGATTTGCCCAAAATGCCATTCTAAGGGGGTAAAATATCTCAAAAACTATTCCTAAAAAAATGCAACTTTTGCCATAGAGTTTGTAACCAAAATCATATTTAATAGGATGATAGAGAAAAGCATTCCCGAGATACCGTATTTCGGATTTGCCCAAAATGCCATTCTAAGGGGGTAAAATATCTCAAAAACTATTCCTAAAAAAATGAAACTTTTGCCATAGAGTTTGTAACCAAAATCATATTTAATAGGGTGATAGAGAAGAGCATTTTCGAGATATCGTATTTCTGATTTGCCCAAAATGCCATTCTAAGGGGATAAAAGATCTCAAAAACTATTCCTAGAAAATTGCAACTTTTGCCATAGAGTTTGTAACCAAAATAATATTTAATAGGATGATATAGAAGAGCATTCCCGAGATACCATATTTCGGATTTGCCCAAAATGCCATTCTAAGGGGGCGAGACATCCCAAAAACTATACGTAAAAAGCGCAACTTTTATCATAGAGTTTGTAACCAAAATCACATTTAATAAGATGATAGAGAAGACCATTTGCGAGATATCGTATTTCGGATTTGCCCAAAATGCCATTCTAAGGGGGTGAGATATTCCAAAAACTATACGTAAAAAACGCAACTTTTATCATAGAGTTTGTAACCAAAATCACATTTAGTAGGATGATAGAGAAGACCATTTCCGAGATATCATATTTCGGATTTGCCCAAAATACCATTCTAAAGGGGTAAATTATCTCAAAAACTATTCCTAAAAAAAAGCAACTTTTGCCATAGAGTTTGTAACCAAAATCATATTTAATAGGGTGATAGAGAAGAGCATTTCCGAGATACCGTATTTCGGATTTGCCCAAAATGCCATTCTAAGGGGATAAAATATCTCAAAAACTATTCCTAGAAAAAATGCAACTTTTGCCATAGAGTTTGTAACCATAATAATATTTATGGCATTTTTTAGGAATAGTTTTTGAAATATTATACCCCCTTAGAATAGCATTTTGGGCAAATCTTAAATAGAATATCTCGGGAATGCTCTTCTCTATCATCCTATTAAATATGATTTTGGTTGCAAACTCTGTGGTAAAAGTTGCATTTTTTAGGAATAGTTTTTGAGATATTTTACCCCTTTAGAATGGCATTTTGGGCAAATCCGAAATACGACATCTCGGAAATGCTCTTCTCTATCATTATATTAAATATGATTTTGGTTACAAACTCTATGACAAAAGTTGAATTTTTTACGTATAGTTTTTGGGATATCTCACCCCCTTAGAACGGCATTTTGGGCAAATCCGAAATATGATATCTCGGGAATGCTCTTCTCTATCATCCTATTAAATATGATTTTGGTTACAAACTCTATGGCAAAAGTTGTATTTTTTTTTAGGAATAGTTTTTGAGATATTTTACCCCTTTAGAATGGCATTTTGGGCAAATCCGAAATACGGTATCTCAGAAATGCTCTTCTCTATCATCCTATTAAATATGATTTTGGTTACAAACTCTATGACAAAAGTTGTATTTTTTTAGGACTAGTTTTTGGGATTTCACCCCCTTAGAATGGCATTTTGGGCACATCCGAAATATGGTATCTTGGAAATGCTCTTCTCTATCACCCTATTAAATATGATTTTGGTTACAAACTCTATGGCAGAAAGTTGCATTTTTTTAGGAATAGTTATTTTACCCCTTTAGAATGGCATTTTGGGCAAATCTAAAATACAGTATCTCGGGAACGCTCTTCTCTATCATTCTAGTAAATATGATTTTGGTTACAAACTCTATGGTAAAAGTTGCATTTTTTTAGGAATAATTTTTGAAATATTTTACCCCCTTTGAATAGCATTTTGGGCAAATCTTAAATAGAATATCTCGGGAATGCTCTTCTCTATCATCCTATTAAATATGATTTTGGTTGCAAACTCTATGGTAAAAGTTTTGAGATATTTTACCCATTTAGAATGGCATTTTGGGCAAATTTAAAATACGATATCTCGGAAATGCTCTTCTCTATCATTATATTAAATATGATTTTGGTTACAAACTCTATGACAAAAGTTGAATTTTTTACGTATAGTTTTTGGGATATCTCACCCCCTTAGAACGGCATTTTGGGCAAATCCGAAATACGATATCTCGGGAATGCTCTTCTCTATCATCCTATTAAATATGATTTTGGTTACAAACTCTATGACAAAAGTTGCATTTTTTTAGGAATAGTTTTTGAGATATTTTACCCCTTTAGAATGGCATTTTGGGCAAATCCGAAATACGATATCTCGGAAATGCTCTTCTCTATCATTCTATTAAATATGATTTTGGTTACAAACTCTATGACAAAAGTTGCATTTTTTACGTATAGTTTTTGGGATATCTCACCCCCTTAGAACGGCATTTTGGGCAAATCCGAAATATGTTATCTCGGGAATGCTCTTCTCTATCATCCTATTAAATATGATTTTGGTTACAAACTCTATGACAAAAGTTGTATTTTTTTAGGACTAGTTTTTGGGATTTCACCCCCTTAGAATGGCATTTTGGGCAAATCCGAAATGCGGTATCTTGGAAATGCTCTTCTCTATCACCCTATTAAATATGATTTTGGTTACAAACTCTATGGCAAAAGTTGCATTTTTTTAGGAATAGTTTTTGAGATATTTTACCCCTTTAGAATGGCATTTGGGGCAAATCCGAAATAACATATCTCGGAAATGCTATTCTCTATCATCTTATTAAATATGATTTTGGTTACAAACTCTATGACAAAAGTTGCATTTTTTTACGTATAGTTTTTGGGATGACTCACCCCCTTAAAATGGCATTTTGGGCAAATCCGAAATAAGGTATCTCGGGAATGCTCTTCTCTATCATCCTATTAAATATGATTTTGGTTACAAACTCTATGATGAAAGTTTTGTTATTTTTAGTTGATTTTTGGGGTGTCTCACCCCCTTAGAATGGCATTTTGGGCAAATCCGAAATACAATATCTCGAGAATGCTCTTTTCTGTCATCCTGTTAAATTCTAATTTGGTTACAAATTCTATGAGAAAAGTTGTGTAATTTTTAGTTTATTTTCGGAGTGTTCCACCCCTCTTAAAATCCCTGTTCCACCCTCTTAAAACCTTATTTTTATCAAGCCTGACTTATGCTATCTTGGATATGCTCTTTTATATCATTTTGGCAGATATGAATACATTAAAAACCGGGAAACGAGAGGTACAATAATTTTATTAATTTTTGGAACTGTTTCCCTCTTAAAAGTCCGATTTTGCTTTAAATAATTTTATTTGCTCAGTTTTTGTTAACATACTATATTGTTTGTTGCCTAAGGATACATTTTTCAATTCCACAGTTACTACAAACGAAGTTTAATGCAATAATTATGGCTATTTTAATTTGATGTACACTACGTAGCTGGTCGACTGAAAAAATTGGTTTTTCGTTTCTGATTCTGATTCTGTCTTCCATGACATTCGAATTAATGGACGAAATTGCGTCTAAAATTTTTGACAAACAAAATTCGATGCATCCGTTGCACCCGATGTGTACAAATGTGCACTTACCTTATATTAAATGTGCTGTATTTATTCTATATAAAATAACGTTAATAATAATTAATATTCTTTCGTTCCGTCTTTCCGATGCATTTGTCCGATACGAACAAATGCACGCTTACCTTTAAGGTGCATTTTTATTAGTTTTTTTTGAGGTAATCAGCGATAGAACAGGAATTTAAAATGGAGATGAGTTACAACAAAATAATTCCTAAGCAAAAGGGCGCAAGAAATAAATTTAAATGACAAAATAGACACCGAAAAAATGTAGAGGTATTATTTATAGAGGTATTATTTAAGTTTTAGTAAAATTAAAATTTACTTTATTTTTCTAGCTACCCCCCTCACTTTGTTTTGTCTTCTGGACAGGCACGAAACATACGTCTTTGCAATAAAGGGAAGATGATACAAGTTATTCAATTTTCATTTAATTTTTTTTTTAAGATGTTTAATAAAGAACTGAAAATTTTTATTTTTTATAAGTAACACTTTCGTTTTCATCTTTATTTATGTACTATTATGTAATATATTTTTTTATTATTACTATTACATATTTTTAAATTGTGCAAAACACACACAAGCTTTCTGAGCTTCGATGATTCGCAAATTTTCAACACTTCTCTTCATAAACGAAACCGAATAAAATGATTTGATTTGAATTTAGTACCTTTGAAATTTTAACTGCCATTTTCTGAATAACAAGGTTAGTGGCGATACGGCAATCATAATAAGCACGGCAGCATAATGGAGGTCCTGTGCACCCTGTGGACGTTCTAATAAATGCAATTTCGCAATGTGTGGGCGCTCTAATGATAGCAGCAGCTAACTGCTGGCGCTCTACTGATTGCAAAGTGTTTCTGACATTTTCCGCCTCGCTAAAATATTCGAAAACTCATATTTTATAGTAAAACGACAAAATCTGCAGATACAAGGTTGTCAAATTATGAGGACGCTCCATAAGTGAAGAAGTGAAAGAAATAGCCGCGTCGATTCGCGATATACGTATATCGCGAATCGACCCGGCGCTCCCTCGTGTTAAAAGCCTCAAACCAGACATATACGGTTATCGTTTTATGTACGTATATTTCGTCTACAAAATAGCGTCCGGCGAAATTTTGCCAAAGGGTGAGGGAGGGTATCAGAAGTCATCTGACTAAGTTTTACATGGGATGTGCATAGAGCGTCTGTATATGGGCGCCATATGCACCCGGACGCTCTATTAAATGCAATTTCATAATGTATGGACGCTCTAATGGTAGACGGATATATATATATATATATATATATATATATATCTTTATCGCAACTTTATTGAAAATTGGCT